>CM062809.1:1165445552-1166709608 GCA_031772625.1 Pinus tabuliformis
AATCTGTCCCATAGTATTTTGGCCATAGGTTTCACCTAAATATAACCCATTTTTTTAGTGTTCGTAATATAAGGTGACTTATGGAGTAAAATAAAAACATGTTTTATTTTTACATACCTCTCGTTTATTTATATTTTTTATTAATTTACCATACCTCTTTTACAAATATGTATTTGGCCATAGGATTCACTTAAATAAAACCTTTTCTTGAGCCTTCATAAATAAACGAGGTTTTATGGACTAAATATAAAAGAGGTTTTATTTATTTACGATACGTCTAGTTTATTTATATTTTTATTTATTTACCATACCTTTTGAGTAAGTATAAAAAGACGTTTTATTTATTTACCATACCTCCACTTTACTTATATTTTTATTGTTTACACCCTTACATGTATATATAAGGTGACTTATGGAGTAAATATAAAAATGTTTTATTTATTTACCATACCTCTCATTTATTTATATTTTTATTAATTTACCATACCTCTTTTTATAATATGGTATTTGGCCCATAGGATTCACTTAAATAAAACCTATTCTTGAAAATGGTCAAATGGATTCACTTAAATAAAACCTATTCTTGAAAATGGCGAATGGAAGTTGTAAGTCCTAATTCAAGGGCTATATTTACCTTTTTACCTCTTCCCTTAAAATAAAGGATAAAGTGGCTAATTCAGTGATTTGTAAAAATGTACTATGATACAAAATATTCGTCACTAAAAATTTAAAACCCCTTAATTTCGCCAAGGGCGAACATTCGCCCCTAAAATTATCCTTGATCCACAGCAGAAGTAGAATACATCACGGTAACAACTTGTTGTACTCAAGTTCTCTGGATGAAGCAAACCTTGCAAGATCTTCAAGTTAAGTTTGTTGAGACTTTTCCCATCTTCTGCAATAACACTAGTGCCATTAGTATCTTCAAAAATCCTGTGATGCATTCCAAAACAAAGCACATCCCGATCAAATATCATTTCGTTAGAGAGCAGGTCGTTGAAAACAATATCAAACTTGAATGTGTTGGCACAAAGGAACAAATTGTTGACATCTTTACCAAATCATTACCTCATGAAGAATTTGGTATCTTCACCAAAAGCATGGGATTCTCCCAAGTTCTCATAAGAATCTTTCTCTTATCTAACTAAGTAGAAAGGGGGAGTGGAGGTGTGTACAAGTACGTGAGATGATAGTTTTTCAGGGGGATTTATCCTTTAAATTGATGACAAAGCAAGAGAAAGGAAGTAGGAATAGGTGTCCTGATCGCAGGGGGAGTACTTACGTTTCCATCAATGCCAAAGTGGGAGATTGTTGATCAGTGGTTGTCATTGATGTCAACCCAAGTAGCACCAAGGGCTACCCCGATTTTGCATGGGAATTTTGACTTGAAAAAATACTCTATTTTGAGTCAAGGATCTTCTATATGTATTCTACCGGTTGAGATGTTTCCATTGATATATGGCACACCACGTAATTCTTCACGGTTTGAGAGATATTCATGTTTGAAGTTAGTAACCCCAGTTAGTGGGATAAACCCTATGGGGATGTGGCATGGCACTCATAATTGGTTGTGTTCATTGAATAGTCAATAATTAATAATGTTTTTTTTTCTCCTAAAATTCCTCCAATGTTCACGTGTTGACGACCCTCTCAACTCAAGACATTCATATAAATAATGACCCTCATATCCTTATCTAGTTAGGTTTTTTGGCTTCAAACAGGTCATCGTGGAATTGTCACTACAACTTTGTTTTATGAATATTCAGAAGATGAACTTAAAACCAATTTGAGAATAAATCTTGATTAACCTCGTGACCGAATTTCAAATCTTTGTTCACTATATTTTCAAAGATATGATTTGAGGATGTTAGGGTTTTTGCAATCTCCCAAATTCCATGTCAAACAATTGACGCTAGGAAAATCATCATAACTTTCTCTCTGAGCATTGGATTCAAATTTCATAAATAGTGAAAGAAATAGGACGGACTTTAGTTTGTTGGGTATCGTTCTCAGGGCCTGAGGTCGCAACAGTGACATGTGCAACTTTGTACAAGTTCGCTCTACTGAACCAATCTATAATCAGGTCATCGTGGGAGATTGGGCATAACTCTTTCTTGAAGAATCCAATCTTGATTAGACCTGTGTGGTTGGAAATAGGACTCAAATGGCTACCACAAGACGAAATGTTAGACCCTAGAGATATGAAATTACATAGATACAACAAATTCAATATCGAGCTCCTAAAAGGCAAGAAAAATCATGCATTCAAGATCACTGCAGTAAGGACCATACATCAACAGTCAAGGGTAAGTCTCCTATATAGGTATGCATGATTAGTGTTTACATTTTAATTTTGAGTATCATCTCTGACATATTTTTTTGTAGGACGACGTAGGTATATACAGTGTCTCGGTTATATCTCTATGTCTCTATATGTCACAGTTAGCTTTTCGGATGTCCTATTCTTGATACTACACATTTGATGCTACATATTCTTGATGCTACACCAAGTTTACTAAATCTATATGAGGTTGTATTTTCATGTTAATTGTCTTGTCATAGTTGTATAGAATGGTCTCTGTTTTTTATTTAGAACTTGGTCTATCACAAGCCTAGGGTCTGTCATCAATTTTTATTGTATATATATCTTTAGATCAGTTTTGGATATAGTCTTGCAGAGATTTAGGCCTATATCAAGAGTGGGAGTCTTTGTCTACTGTTGCAGAAATTCAACAACAAAAGTGACAAGCACACTTCAGGTATGCATTGTAATTTAATTTGTATTTATGCATTATTATGCACTTACATGTATTTTGCAGGCAGAGGTAAGTTGAAGGGTATTTTGTTTTGTTTTGGGATTGGTTTCGCTGGGCAAATTTTGCATGCAGGTAGAAGAAGATTCAAGTACAAAATCAAGCAATAATTCAAGAGAAGAAGTATCAAATCAAAGGAAGCATTGCAGCGGGACATCCTTGAAGACATGACAACCATCTAGATATTGTGAAGTATTGTTAAGGCAAAGAGTCATCATTTTAAAGTTGTAAAAGAGTGATTTATAAAAGAGTCATCATTGTAAAGATTCATTTGTAAAATATTCATCATTGTAAAGTTGTAAAAGATTTATTTGTAAAAGAGTCATCATTGTAAAGATTGTAAAAGATTCATTTGTGAAAGAGTCATTCTGCCTAGAGTCGAAGAGGCAGTGTTGGGTGGTATAGGAGTCATTATTTGGATGATGTCATGGTTGGGTTGAAGGTCATAGAGTGATTGGGTATTTGGTCAAGTATATGAAAATCATTGTACATATTATTGTATCATGGATTTTTGTCCCTGTATGGGAATCCACAGTCTTGTCGTATTTTAGTCATTATAGGGTGGCATGGAGGTACTAGGGAGGTGTATGAAGTCGCCTACAGGTTGGGCCTGTGAACACTTCATGGTGGTAGGGTGGTGCTAGGGCAAGCTGTGGCTCGCTAGGGTGTTGGGGCATCCATTCAGTTGATTACTGAAGAAACCAGGGCACTGGGGTGTCCTTCCAATGGGAGATGGAGAATAATGATTTTTCTAGAATTCTAGGAAGTTGTTGCTTTCATTTCAGTTGGGGCTAAATATTAAAGAATTTATTAGAAAAGTGTTCAGTTGTTTTTTACCCGGAGGGGTTTTCCACCTAAAATTATTGTGCTGTTTTGTTCTTTCATTTACTATTATTACTTCATAAACATTAATAATAATTGAAGATTAACTATTGCTCTAAAAAAATTTAAAAGTGCTAATTGCTAAGGAATATTGATTCACCCCCCTCTTAGTATTTCCAACAAAAACAACCTGCAGTAATCATTGAGGATAAAAATGAGGAGGAAACTCCTAATATTTCAAACAATGATGTTGCTTTATAGCCTATTCCAACACACTCAAAGTCCTTACCTTCTTCTTCAAACCAGCCACCGTTTTCGGAGAGGTTGGTTGTGGAGAAAGATGACCTCGCCCTTGATTTTTACCTAGCTTCCGAGTTAAGAAAACTTTGTATAAATTTTCCTCTACTACATGTTATAAAAGAGATCCCTATATCAACTAAAACCATTCAAGAAATGTGTCTTGAAAAGCCAAGGAGGAAGAGAGTTGAACCCCGCACTATCTAGTTTGTTGGAAGAGTAACTAAGTTGATGACAGGTTGTGCCCAAGTTGAAAAATATATTGATCCTGGAAACCCAGTCATCTATGTTCAAATAGGTGATATCCTCATTCCCAATGTGTTGATAGACCTTAGAGCGACTATTAATGTGATGACTAGGCAAACCATGGAGGAACCTTGTCTGACTCACATCCATCATACTCCCATTGTGATTGAACTTGTTGATAGATCTAAAATGAAGCCATAGGTTGTGTCAGATGATGTGATTGCCTCAATTGACTCATAGGAGTACCCCACAGATTTCATTATTTTACAACCAAATAATCCTATTGGGGGACACCCTTTGATTTTGGGAGGAACATGGCTTGCTACAGCATATGCCTTTATAGGTTGTTGCTCCGATGACATGTATATTTCTCATGGGGATGCTAGGAAGAAGGTCACCTTGTACCCACCTTCCATATCTCTCCAGGAGCTTCTTGACACCTTGTGGTTCGATTATGATAGTAGTGATGAGGGGACTCAGTCTCTTTCCATGATTCACCAATTTATTGAGTCTACTGAGGAGAGTGTGATCCGAGATTTTTGGATAACCTAGACACTATGCAGGACTTTCGACTGCTTCATCATATCTTTAGCTTAGGTTTCCAAGAAAATTTCCACAATCCTCATCATCATTACAAAGTTTGGTAGCCACCACAGATATTCATGATTCGAACAATACTCTTGTTAAAGTAAGTCCAAGAAAATATTTATACATTATCATAGACCTGGACCCATCCCAGCAAGTGCGGCTTGTGATTTTGCTATGAGATCACCTTGATGCCTTTGCATGGAGTTATGATAACATGAGAGGCATCCCTCCTAAAACTTGTACCCATCATATTTATATTTAGGAGGGTGTTGGACCTATCCAACAACTCCAAAAGCAAATGAACCCTGCACTAAGGGATGTTGCTAAATAAGAACTTCAAAAACTGTTATATTCTAGTTTTAGCTATCCTATATCTGATAGCCAGTTGGTATCTCCATTGGTAGTAGTCTCAAAGAAAGACGGGAGATGGATAATTTTCATTGATTACAGATAATTAAATAAATCCACTCTCAGGGATTACTTTCCCCTTCCCTTCATCGATCAGGTACTAGATACCCTTGTGGGTAAAATGTACTTCTCATCCTTGGATGGATTTAGTGGTTACAATCTAATACATATCGCACCTGAGGACCAAGACAAGAATACCTTTACTTGTCCCTAGGGAACATTCGCCTATCGACTGCTTCCCTTCGGACTCTATAATGCTCCTGCTACTTTTCAAAGGGCAGTCTTGGCTATTTTTGTCACCCTCGAGTGTGTAGAGGTTTATATGGATGAAATTTCAATATCTGGTTATTCTTTTCAAGAACTTATTCGAAATTTAGAGAAAGTATTAAATAGGTGCTAAGAGGCCTACCTTGATTTGAGAGAAAAAAAAATGTAGATTGATGTGAAAAGAAAGGGTGGTCCTTGGCCATATTATCTCTACTAAGGGTATCCAAGTAGATCTAGCCAAGATAGATGTGATCATACTTATGCCTATACTAAAAACACCAAGGGGAGTGAGAGGGTTCCTGGGTCATGCGGGTTATTAATGAATATTCATTGAGATTTTTTCTATGATAACTGCCCCTTCTTTTTTGTTATTGGCTAAGGATAGTGATGTCTCTTAGACTGAGGCTTGCCAACATG
Source organism: Pinus tabuliformis (assembly GCA_031772625.1). Lineage (NCBI taxonomy): Eukaryota > Viridiplantae > Streptophyta > Pinopsida > Pinales > Pinaceae > Pinus > Pinus tabuliformis. The sequence goes on from CM062809.1 coordinate 1,165,451,411, forward strand.
CTTTTGAGAATATGAAGGAGAGATTAGTACAGGCACTAGCACTAAGGAGACCTAATTGGTCCCTTCTATTCCATATCTCTTCGATACCTCAAATACTTCCATTGGTGAACCATTGGGACAAGAGGAAAATCAGCAATCCTATGTCATATACTTCATTAGTAAAAACTTGTCATCTACTTAGCTTAATTATATAGTGACAGAGAAAGAGTTCCTAGCTGTGGTATTTTCTATTAATAAGTTCAAGCGTTACATTACAGGATATGAATTATTTATACACACAGATCAATCTACTGCTAAATATCTAATGAACAAAGCTCTAACTAGTGGTAGGATAACTAGGTGCTTACTTTTACTACAAGAATTCAATGTAACTATAATTGATAAGCTAGGAAAATCAAATGTAGTAGTTGATTTTATTTCTAGATTGGATAACCCTAGTCAAGCATTTCCTATATATGACTCATTTCTTGATGACCATCTTTTTTTTGTTTCAACAATCTCCCCTTGGTTTGTTGATACAGAAAAATATTTAGTCATGCGAAAAACGATTAGGGGAATTTTGAGGTCTAAAATGGATCTCCTAAGAAAAATGTACAACCAAAATAAACTTTATAAGAACCAATAGGATTCAAGATGATAATGTCAACCATGGGGGATGATTCACCATTTTTGGACTAAAAAAGTAAAAATAATAAAAATTAATAAAATAATAAAACTACCTTTTCAACTCGTATTTTCAACTTATCTCCCTAAGGTTTTACTCAAAGTGGGAGTACTCATTGGATGAAAAATTTAATTCCTCATCCAAGGAGTACACATGTTTCATACTTTTGATGGATGCTACACGCAAAATGATAGATACATGAAAAACGTGATTGCGATCATGTTTTTCATGTATCTATCATTTTGCGTGTAGAAGGGTCCATCAAAAGTATGCAACATCGGTACTCCATGGATGAGGAATCGAATTATGCATCCAACAAGTGTTTCCACTTGAAATTTGAGTAAACCCATAGGAAGATAAATTGAAAATATGAGTTGAAAAATTTATTTTTTCTTTTTTCCCTCTAAAATTTGATGATGTAATCTAATATTATTTTATTATTTCCACTATTATTTTATAATTTCCTTAGGAGGTCCATTTTAGACCTCAAAACTCCCCTAATGAACACCATACCTATCCGCTAGGGAAAAGCGAATGATCATTCATAATAGTGCTACGTACTCCTGGATTCAAGGATAACTCTTTTACGTATGATTTGATCTTATTATCTGTAGATGTGTAAGAGAAGAGGATTGTTTGACATTTTAAAATCCACCCATGATGAGCCTTGTGGAGGCCATTTTTCAGAAAAAAGGAAAGCATATAAAATCCTTCGCATTGGCTACTTTGGGCCTTCTTTTTTTAAGGATGCCAAACAATATGTTAAGCGTTGTGATAATTGTTAGCGAATGGGCCAACTTGGTCAAGCCGATGAGATGCCTTTATGCCCGCAAGTCATGTTAGAGCCCTTTGAAAAATGGGTCATTGACTTTGTGGGACCTATAGCCCCAACATATTTAAATAAAAGACATATCTTGGTTTGTACAGATTTTGTGACAAAATGGGTAGAAGCTAGGGTTGTTTCTTATGCCACTGAAAAAGTTATTGATTTCTTATTTACTGAAATTTTTACTTGATTTGGTGTACCATGATCAATTTTTATTGACAATGGACCATAGTTTTTTTCTAATCTGGTGAGAGGAATTATGAATCAGTACAAGATTTAGCACAGGAAATCTACATTGTACCACCCGCAAGAAAATGGCCAGGTAGAATCTACAAATAAGGTGATTGAGTCCATCCTTACAAAAACAGTAAATATCCATAAAAAGGATTGGGCAAGCAAGGTACTGGAATCATCGTGGGCCTACAGAACCACTTGGAAGAACAGTAGAGGCCACACACCTTATGAGCTGGTGTATAGGAAATAAGTACTGCTACTAATTGAATTCCAGATTAAACCTTAAGGACTGCAGTCTTTGAGATTAGACCTCTCAGAGACACAACAACAACACATTTTTCCATTTAGCAAATCGGATGAGATAATATGGGATGTTGTACAACACGTTGTTTTGATTCAACAACAACACAATAAATGGAATGATAAGTTAAACAAGATAAAGTATTTCTAGCAGGGAAATTGGGTGATTCTCTATGATTATGATGTAGTGGCTACAACCACCCTGCAAAATTTTTCCTTCACTTCATTTGGAGCCTCCCTCCTAAAATCTTAGCATCTTGTCTTGCACTGCTCAAGTACTTGAGCTTTCATTTGAATTTATCTTTCTCTTTATAGCTTTTTCGCTTACCTTCTTTGTTGTCTAACCATAAGATGACCCCCTGTGACTTGGTTGCATCCAGTTCTTGCACTGCCTTGGGAAACTCTGCAGTCCTAGATGACAACCAACCTTGCTCTCAGGAATTGCGTAGAGCATCCCAACAATGAGCCTTTCTCTCAAGAATTGTGAAGATCAACCCAGTAGTGAGCTTCCGCTCCAGAAATTCATAGACCCACTTGAGATCTTTTCTTCAATTAGGAGATTTCATAGAGCATGAGAGGCGTCCGGAGCCACTCAGCCCATGAATTGTGCAGAAGCATTCCCTTAGCTGCTGACCGATGCATGTGCCGGTAGGTTGCCTAGTTCCCCCCCAGAACTGCACAATTTCTCCATGCATGTATGGCATCCCTTCCCAAAAAAGAAAAAAGATAAAAATATAAAAGAATCCCTAAAAAATAGGGATCTATTTTTAGCACTTGGAGACTTGAGTTAATTTTAGAAATTGTCGCCACTTGTTGCTTTTTCCTAGATTTTTGGCATGTGCATCATAAACCCTAAGTCTATCAAATCTATTTAATAGACACTGTGAGAGCTCATTTGCACATTTGATCTTGGAGTTCTGGAATTCCCAAGGCATCTAGGAACCTTTGGCATGATTGGCACAAATTTTCTGCGTAAGTTTTTCTTTTCAAGTATTTTGCTTCTTTTTCTATTGTTTTTGTTTCCTTGGCTTGTGTGGGTGTTGTTTTGCATGTTTTATTGAATGAACATTGGTGTTTTAATTTACTTTAAATTGTAGGTGTGTTGTTTCAATTTTTTCATTTCCTTTCTATTGTGACCATCAACAAACCCCCTTTTTATTAGTGTTAGCAATAACATTAATAAATGGGTACCCTTCCAAAAAATCAAAACTTAGTATTTAATACTGTTTTTTGTTTAAAATAAAACAAGATATCAAAGTGAAACTTGCTAAAAACGTGTAAATTTACCTTTTCCATACCTAAACGCTATGTGGTCGTAAAACCCAAGAAAAGCTTTGAAAGCGGGAAATCTTAAATAATAGGTAAACCTTCACAAAACCCGCTTTTCAAACAATGGTATCGCATCACAAAACGATCATGGCAGACATCTCTTATATAAAGAACTCCTTGAAAATGCAATCTACGAGAACGCGAGATCTAAGACCATACCACCTCATCACATATCGCAGATTTCAAATTTCGCAACGCCACTTAATGTAAAAACGCACAAATATTGTGAAATGCGATAAGCTTCTCGCAAATCTCATATCGCAACCGCCCGATGAAACAATGGTTGTTAATGATAATAGGCTTTGCAATATCGCGATCTGTGATATTGTGAAGAAAATCACAAAATCGCTTTATCACAAATCTAAGGGCTTAGAGTTCTATGACAGTACTTTCCGTCGTTCGATGCAAAGTTATGAGCATTAAATTTTAGCTTAACGGTCCATTAGTAGTTATTTATTAAAAACGATTCGGATTAGGGTAAAAGGACCATCTCACACAAGGTGATATCTTTGATATGATTTAAAGAATTAAAAGCTTTCCTGTCACCTTATTTTTGTTCATCATTCACTATCATCCTTATCGTATCTTTGTTCTCTGCTTGCAATTCTCAGGAGCAGTATGCAGAGCAGCACACAGAGCGTAATGGGAAAGAAAGGCAAGGCTCCTACATTTGAAAAGTTAGAAATGACTCCATTATTTACAGACACCATTTGTACTAAGGAAGTAGGGATATCTACTTGGGAAGCCATGTATTGACTATTAGAAGAGGAAAAACAGAGGATTATGAAGGTTATAGTTACAGTAGATGGGCGTGGCTCCTCTAAAGCGTCCCTAACTGAGCTTGCATGCTTGTTTCTACATCATATTGCTGCGAGGCCAAAAATACTGCCCTACACTAATATGGTTAAATGGGTCATAGATCATGTAGATATATCTGATAGAGAGTTCAGGACGGCCAATCAACTAGTCATGGGGTCATTTACCCCAAGCAATTTGAGACGCATGTATCACTTGCCAGAACCTTAGGCTTCCTACAACAAGCAATTTGTAGAAAAATTCGCCAAAGAGAACGAAGATTTGGCGGAATGCACAAAAAGATGGTCTGCCACGGAGGAACCAATAAAGAAGGACAAAAATGGTATGTACACCACTTGGCTCTCTCTATTCTCCTTATTGTTTTGCTACTGCAATGTTATGTAGACTATTTGGGAAGTCAGATATCAACAAGTTTTCATCATAATGGTTGCCTTTATTGGATGTAGCCACCAATGCCACCATAATGGATTGGGCCCAAATTTATTAGATAATTTAGCCTCTGCTATTTTAGGATTCGAACTAAAAGAAGTTTTGCTCAAAGGGTTTAGCCTCCATTCTTTTTAAGTGCCTACGTCATGGACACCATTTGTTTTGTCTCCGATTTTCCCATCATGGGGTGGAAATGGACAGTACAGAACCCTCTTCCTATTCAGGTTTATCACAAAGAACTGTGGGAATCCAATTTCATCCCACATTTCTACAAGATTTGTCATGGAGTGATGCTCCTTATTCATAAAATGCTTTACAACAAAGACACCCCAAGATTATCCCCAGAAGCTGAAGTTGAGATTCTCCCTGTGGGAAGATGGTTCAGGGAGGAATTATTCACATACATCAAGGTATTTGGTAGCATTACTTCCCCTCACATCCTTCCTTTGTATGTCCCTGACAAACTAACGGCCAGGGAAATCGCTTACCAGACCTGTGATGTTGGGGGAATGAGCAAAGTACTCAAGGATTCTAAGAAGGCCATTTGGCCTCAATTCCATGTAGTCTACGGGGCTTTTGCATTATTTGATTTAGGTCATGCTTTTAGAGAGGTTGATAATATGCTATGTTTACAGCTACCAAAGTTCCCAGGGAGGCAGTGCGATCCCTTTAGTTTTGTAAAGAATTTTACCACAACAGTTAAAATAAAAGTGTTTACTAGTGAAGAAGATTCCTTTGACGATGTCTTTCTGCAGAAACACACTTTCAGAGAGATCTTACATATGGAACAAATACAGTTTTATCAAGAAAAACTTCAAGAGTTTAACAATTACAGAGAACAGAGGTTAAAAAGGGTCCCATTGGACAAATTGTGTATGGAACCAATAAGGGAGCCCACTCCCAGTATTAGCATAAGTGGAAGTTCAGAAGAAGAGAAGTCTAAATCCAATTCCGAAAAATAATTGGCTGAAAAGTCCAATGATCAGTCCAAAACTAAAAACATCATAAATGAAAGGTCAGTTAAAGAAACAGCTCAATCTATAGAGAAGCCTGATCAGCAGGTTTTGTCCCCAGAACAAACTGAAACTCCCACTTCCCTTCCAAATCCAACAAAGCCACTTGTAGTGGATCTAGAAAAGGAATGGGAACATTTTAATGAGTTAATCAATACTGAGGAATAGAGTGCAGAGCCGCCGACAAACCCAGGAGAGACAGCCACAGAAATGGTGGTGGAAGGGGCTACCAATACTCAAGAGATAGAGCATATTCATGTTGCTCCGTCATACGAAATTGTACTGAAAATAGAGGAGATTCCTCCTATGGATGTATTTTATAGCCCGCAACATAAGGCTGTCGTCAAGAGGCAAAGGAAGAAAAGAAAAATAGATGTCATGTTCTCTCCATAGGCTGAACCTCTGGATGTTCTGTGGAAAGACCCAACTACAGACCCATCGGAAAACCTAACTAGACTCTCTTAGATCGTAGGGGCATATGCTTCTGCAACAATTGATAAGGAAACTGAAGTTCAAATGCTATTAAAAGAAAAGGAGGATAGGATTCTATTTTTGGGACAACAACTACAGTAGTCCAACATTAGTCAAGAAGCAGAGATTCAATTGACAAAACTCCAACAAGACTTCCAACAAATGCAATTGGATTATCAAGGCAGACTAACCAATAAAGAAGAATAGTTATAGACCATGATAGGACTGCATAAGGATGATCCTAAGATTGAAGAATTTATCATAGAATCACTCACTCTTAATACCCAACTCTTGCAACAGGAAGAAACACTCTGCCAAAAGATCTCGCAATGGAATTCCCATAGCGAAAAGAGTGATAACATTACAAATCAAGTCGTAGATTTACGACTTAATTATGATTCAATTTTTAAGAAGGTTTCTGAATTTTTGAACTAGAAAAAGTCAGATGAAGGGAAAAGAGTGGAATTTCCCAGAATCGATGAATCTCATAAAGAAATCTTATTCACAAAATGGGATTCCCAGCTTAATGAAGCAGAGAAAGCGATGGAGGAAGCAGCAACAGCAACAAACAACGTTATCGACTGCAGCAATGAAAACCTGCACAAGGCAAATTTGATATCAGAGGCCACTCTAGGATTCCTCCCAAAGGCACAACAGCTTCAAACAAAGTGGAAACAAACAGCAGAGGAAAAGGCTGAGTCAATTAAACAGGTAAATAGGTTAAACTGGGACACATACTGGCAGTACTTGGTAAAGCCACATAGCCAATGGATGACCTTGAAATGTCTCATAACCTCCGCCAAGAAGATAGTGCCAGCGCTCACCAATTCCATATTTGCAGGTCAATTAAAAGCTGAGGTCGGCCAACCGACGCTCTTGAAGCCGATGCTAGATATTTGCAACTTAAAAGAACAGATGCATAATTTATCATAGATACAGTTTAGTTTTATTTTTAGTTTATTTTTGCTTAAAATGAGGAAGGTGGTTTAAACCTCCACATCTATTTTTGTAATGTTTATTTTTAGATTTCAGTAGAGTAGTATTTAAACCCCTCTCATGCATTTAGAGAGGGGTCCAAAATTTTATCAAAAACAATTCTTCAGAACGTGCAGTTTTCCCCCCACTGAGGAGGTTTTGATAAAATGAATGCAACGAGATTAATTTTTATATGAGTTTGATGTCTACTACTGAAATGCACTTTTGTACTCTTAGTGGATGATGAGTTATTTGAAGATAAATCTATATTGCTGAAGCTCATGAGTAGAACCTATTACCAATGGTATTTTTATCTCCTAATACTTTTTACTTATGTGCCAAGTGATAAATTATTTTCAGTTATTGATATATGAAAGCCTGAATGTTCAGTTGTCATTATTGCACTTCTATATGGTGATAACTATTCTTTTTATGCTAAGTATATGAATAACTCTTATGCGATATGCTTCTCATAATTGTTTCGGCTAATTTCTTATATGAAACAATCATTTTTAATGGATTCCTTTCTAGTAGTGATTGAATGATTTTTATTACCAATTGTTGTTGGAAATTACTTTAGATTGCATAAGCGAAATGTTACTCATGGGATAGTTTAAATTTAATTGTTTCTTTCATTAGAATAAATTGCACATGTTAGTTTAAGATAGATTAGATTTAGAATAAGCATTCACCCCATAAACCCAAAAAGAAAAACATCATCCCGATAGCATACCATCATAAACAGATTGGGAAATTGGTCCCATCACCCCCAATCGGAGCCACTATTCCAAATGGAAAAGGAGTTGCTTTCAAGGTCTGGACCGGGTGATTATCCCCCTTGTTGTAGACCCGATTTTCGAGCCTTCAACACTTTCTTAAGTGTCGCATTTATAACCTTGTTTTTGCACTAACTGTTGTCGTTCCGGCGAATCTCTCTACAAGCTTCGTTGTTCGTCCGTTTGACTAATTTATGCACTTCCTTTGATTATGGGAATGACCATTCACTCAAATCTACACCACCATTTTCTCATGCATTTGTATCTACTCGTTTTCAAGTTTCCCTTGGGTAGATCTGGGTTGCCTTGGCTCAGATCTAGGTCTTCCCGGCATGCACTAGGAATTTATGGAACTCAAGGCTCTGTGTTGGCTCTAGGAATTGCGTAGAGGTTTTCATTCACTATCTCAAACTATGCTTTAAGCAGTTCCAAGATTCAGTTCCAATTCTTGCCCACTGGGATTACGTAATGCGTAGTCCCAACTAGCATCAAGCCAAACTAAACTATGCATTATGCAGTACCAGTCCATAGTACTGGACTGCGCTCTACACAGTTCCAGTCATCAATACCTCTCACTAGTAGCTGGGACTGCGCAATGCATAGATCTAGCTGACAGTCTCTCACCTCTGAGAATCACAACTACACAATCTTGCCTATCAATTGCTCGTTTGTTGCATGATCGATCATTGAAGTGCTTTGTGTTTTTAAGCTAAAATTTTATTTCCATGAGTGTCTGCTCTATCTCCAGGTACATCAATTGTTGAGAAGATTCTTAGCAATACAGGCATCATGGTTTCTAGGAGAGCTGGATCAAAGGATATTGTAGAGAGCATCATTGGAGATGTAGTTGAACAGGTGCCAATGAACTTGCCTATCTATGCAGACACGCAACTATTCGTAGAGAAGGACATGAAGATTACATGGCAGGAAATAAAGGTCATATTTGTAGGTAGCGTCAAGGAATATATGGAAGATAGACAAGTCTATCTTAATATTCACAAGTCAGGCTTGTACAGGGTTGCATGCAGGTACCCCGCCTTCCCGTGCACGAATATCATTCATTGGGTTATCTCACATATCGATCCCGAGACAATGGCATTGAGTAATACCAGTGGAACATAGCTTGCCACCTTCAAGATGGAAAACTACCATCAGATGTATCACTTGTCACTGCTGGTGAATCACATGGATGTACTGTTCTTCACTCACAACAACAATGTAAACACTAGAGACATCATGAAGCATTGGGTAAAAGAGCCATCGAAGTTTAAAGTGACACTCAAGTAGGTCTACAAGACAAAGTCACTTAGGAAGGCTTACCAACTCTTGGTCATCTTTTCATACCGCTTGTATAGCCAAGAGAGCACGAAGACCTTTCTGTAGAGTTGGGTGGTTATGTTGGATCAGTTGGAAAATGAAGGAAGGCCATTCAACTGGTCACACATGTTGGCTCTTCAGTTGAAAGTGCATGTGTCTAATGCCTGAAATATGCCTAAGGATGAGAAAGTAAGATTATTGATGTATATGTACCTTCTTGACGCGATCTCTACCCAGTAACAATTCCCTGGAATGGGTTGGACATGGACACCATCAAAGGATGTTGTGAACATCTATTGGAAGTTGATCTCTGAGTGTAGCTATCAAGGAGTCATGGTGAGGCTATCTAACCACTTCATCACCTCGTTGTACAAGATGATCTTTGAACAGGATCCACCTTTCATGTCCCAAGAAGCGATGAAGGAATTTCTTAACATTATATATTGGTATACCTTACCTAATGGAACCTTCATCAAGATGTTTGGCACAAAGAAGCCTCCACATGAGCTACTGAGGTTTGCCACATATAAATTGGTCATGCAAGAGGTTTTGTATCACATCTCCACAGGTTTATCAGTAGGACTGCATAGGAGGAAGAAGGAACCATGGCATGATCTTCCTTTGTAGATTGGGTTGTACGATATCCATACCTTGAAGGATTTGGATGCCAAGGCCGAGGACTTGAATAATTTTGGGTTTTACACAAAGAGTTTCAATATGTATTATCCCCACTACATAAGCAAGAACCACTATGTGAAGGTGTATTACCCATGGATCCATAGGGCATTCCATTGGCTAGAGGAGGATCCTTGGAGGCCTTTCTATAACTCCTCTAGGCTCAATGAACTGGTCAACATAACTGTAGAATGGAAAGAAGAACTGCAGGAAACAACACCATAGGAAGCAACAACAAGAATAACAACAATAGTGAGAAGAAAATCGGTAGAAGACAAAGGCAAGAGGAAGATTGCCGAGAACACAGAGGGAGATAAAAGCTACAAATTCAGAGAAGATCCTCTTATTGAGAAAATAGCCTTGGAGATAGAGATGAAGAGGTGGCGGTGCTAAAGGATAGTATAATGGAGGAAGACAAAGAAGAAAAGGTTGTGCTAGGTTCCTATAATAATAGGGATCATAATTTTGAATTGACTATGTTAAGTCTTGTAATATTGTACATACCTTTGCTTTTTGTAAATGTTTTCCATATTAAAAAATGAAAAGAGGGTATGTCCTAAAAAAAAAAAATCAAAGGACCAAAAGAAAGAAGATCAAAAAGATATGAAATATGAACCCCACAAAAGGAAAAAAAAATAAATTCTGAAAGTGTTGCACATTCAAATGCCACTACTCTTAGTTTACTTTTTGCAAATAAAATTGTATGCAGCTTGTCCAAAATGCCACAATTCATGATGATCACACAGTTCAATCTTGATTACTCATGATTTAAATTTTATGTCATGATAGTTAGTGAAAAAAGATATGACCAAACCGTTTAATCTTGGCAAATCATTAGTTAGGTAGAGAATAAAATGAGCTCATAAGCTTAATCTAAGCCATTGGAAGATATAAGGTTAGAAATAAGTTAGTTTGGTTATCAAAAGTAAATAAAAAGGGTCAGCAAGCTCAAATGTACCCAATAAAGGAGAAAAAAAATGCTAGGGTAAATAAAGGGTAGGTAAAATAGGTTTTGGAATGCATAAGGTTGCTAACTCAAATGCACCTTCAACATGCTTAATCCTATGTTTCATGAGCAGGAGGAATTATCAAAGAAGGAGGACATTCATGAAAGTTATATATTACTTTGGGTATTTACCCTAAAGTTCTATATAATCTTAGTCCTGAATATTAAAGCTCATTCACTAATTTTCCCTCATTCACTAAACCCCTTACATGTCTATTTTATTAATTGCCCCCCATTCATTTTTTCCCTTCACACTCATTCCCTAAGCTATTTGTTTTGTAACTTACCCCTTATTGACATATTCCCTTCATTACTTTTCATTCCCTAATATTTTTCCCTCCTAAAAACCCTTGTTCATTTGAAAATCCATTTCCCCTCTACTTACTCCGCTTGATAAAGTTTAATTAAAAATCTTCTTTTGATTAAATTTAACCCCCACTTCATAACTCCCCGACCCTAACATATATCATTAAACCTATCATACCTCTCCACATAAAATAACCCTGGGTCCCACCTATCAGAACCCCCTAACTCTTCCATCCGTCTGATCGCTATTTGTCAGATCTAATGCCCAATAAGCACTTTCACACCCCCCAGCGTCTCACCTTTAAAACAGAGGAAAGGTTGTGAAATGGGTGGTTTCACCCATCCCCTCCCCTACCATGCAGCGCCACCACAATATATCACATTCCCCAACCCCAAACCATCATACCACCTTTCGACGAAGCAATAAACCACCAAACTGCCTCCAAGCACTGTGCGATAAACCACCATGCTATGTAATTAACCATCGTGCTATGAAAAAACCCACCAATTCCCAAAGAAGGTGAAATAACAAAAACCCCGAGAATTTGTTATTTCACCATTGTTGTTGAAATTGTGAGAAAAGACCAAAAGCTATCACCAACCCAAAATAGAGCCCCTGCTGCTGCCTGGACCCCTCTGCAACCGAAATTCGTTGTTTTCCAGGTAATTCTAGTACTCTTCTCCATCAATTGAACACAAAAATTGATAAATTGACCAAATTAATGGCTTCTCAGAGCATTCTAATTGTAAACCCTCTTCAACCCCCAGTAGCAGATGTCGAACACCTACCCTTGGCCGATAAATACTTCAAAATAATTGACACTGTGACAGAGTCCAACCTCTTGGAGCTCCACTATTGGAGCCATGACAAATTTATTGACCAGGCAAATGATATTCATCTCTAGGAGTCTAACCTAACCAAGTATTCATTTCCACAGACCTACTAATTCCCTAAACTCATCAGACTATGCCAAATCAATTATTTTCCAAATGAAAGAGCCATAATTACCCCTGCCCAAGAAATCCTATTCACTATCAATGCTCAATCCATTAATCAAATGTTACAAATTCAACCACAACCAGAGGGAGTGCCTCTTTCCATTGAAACCCTTACTGAGTTGTACCTAAAGCTAGATTTTCCTAAAAGGTATCAAATCTTTCAGACCTTCCTCCCTGAAACAACTCAAATTCCAAAGAAAAACCCACCATACTCTACTGCCATTTTCCCATAATAAACCAGGCAAATTGTAACCATGTTATCTTGTATTTTAGGATATTTTACTAATGAGCATGTAGATGAATCCATCCTAGGTTTCCTCTCTATCTTTTGCCAAGGCGAGCCTCCAGCTATAACTTTCAACTTTGCCCAATTCCTAGCAGATGCAATCCATGATCAGCTAGTCAAGTTGCCTGAAGAAGGAGTGTTCAAATACTCCTCAGTTTTGTTCCATATGTTTTTGTATTTCCAATTAGAAAGGTTTGCAGTCAACCTCCAAAAACTGGACACAAAGGGTAATCCCCAATCTGTTTTCTTTTGGACATCCTTGATCAGAAAGGATCCTATAGAATCTAGCTACAAAGACTTCATTGACTCATTTGTTTATCCAATTGTCAATATGCTAAATAGTAGCATTTAGCCTAAAATCAATGAAGAGATTAAGAAGGTGTTACAGTTGTCCGATCAAAGTAAAACATGAGACTGGTATTTATACCAAAATCATACAGAGATCAGAGTGTATGGAAGCCAGCTAGTTCCATACAAGCTTCCCAAATACCTCCCAATGAGGCTATTTGCCTTGGAATACATCAGAAAAATCTTGAATTCTGATGAAATCCATTTCCTTTCAGCCAAAAAGAAGACCCAGTTCAAGATTAAAAACCAAATAGGGCCTTTTATATGTAACAATAGAAATGCTAGAAAGGAAGCAGATAGATGTTTACAAGAGTTCAAGTTCAGTAGCAGTTTCAAATGGAATTATGATCCTTTAGGTGTCATAAGTAAATTAAGAGTCAAATTCAAATTGACCCCCTTCATCCATAAGTCAAAACCAGAAATTGAAAAGTATTCCAACCAGTCAGAGTGGTTGGAAGACACTCTTCAGGAGATGGATAAGCAGGTTGATACTAGTTCCATCCTACATACTCCAGACCCACAGGAAAAAAATTCAAAAAGGGCTAGAGAAGAAGGATCCTACTCAGCTGAAACCACCTCTGATACTAAATTTAAGCTTGTGAGGAGAAAGAAAACCAAGCTAAACCCAGTAATAGAGCATGAAAAGATAGTTGAAGTAGAAATAGAGATTATCATCAGGGGTGATGCACACTCAACACATGTAGAAGAAACACCTCTGCCCTCATCTTCTAGTACACAGATCATTCAAAATTCAGAATAATGCAAAAGCTTCATCATCTAGCAAAACAATGGACAAAGAGAAATATATCATGGAAAGGTACAAAGAGATTAAAAAAAAAATGAAGCATTAAAAGCTGCCATATGTACACAATATTTGAAACAAACTCCTAGTGACTAGAGTAGGTTTCTTTCATCGTTTGACCTCAAAACAAGGAAAATGCAGATGACTTTCCTACAACCAAAGGTAAATCCCCAAAAAATTCAGAAGATTATAAGAAAACAACCTTTGAAATTCATGCCAAGGATGTGCATCCAATTGACCAGATTGAATTTCATAAATAGGCAGGAGAAATGATATATTCAACCATGACACAAAAAGCTCTAAGTGTCTAGAAATTGAAGAATTCTCTTGAAAATGTATAGTCACAGTTAAAGCTGGAAAGGGCCTCATCACAAGCAAAGGACAATAGGATTAAGTCACTAGAAGAGTTGGTAATTGAAATTGGCTATAATCCAACTGATATCAAGGTAGCAGAAGAACTCATCAAAAATAAAAATGCAAACATAGTTGCACTCAAGAAATAGCTAAAGCTACCAACTACTAAACATCCACAAACCAAGGAGGTGTTGGAGACACTTAATCAAAAGGATGAGATGATGAACTTAATCATCCAGTTGACAACTCAACTAAGAGAAATGGAGACAAAAATGGATAAACTGGTACAGGAGAAATAGGCTAGCAGAGAAGTAGTTCCCATTATTGTTATTCCCATAGGAGCTACAGCAACAACAACATCAACATCAGGTCCAACAGCTACATCATCTATAGTAGCAACAGCATCAGAAAAATCAACAGCCCATCCCACTGATGAGGCCAGCAAATTGATTCAAGCTATGGAAGATATGTCCATTCAAACAACACATATTAATAAGCTCAAGGAGCAAGTGAAGAGCTTAGAAGATGAAAATAAATTAGCAGAAGTAATGCATCAAGCTGAGAAACAAAAAGCCAATAGATTGAATGACAAGATCCACCAACTAGAAAAAAAATTGTCACTAAAGGAGTCTTTGGCCCAAGCAAAGCAACATTTATGGGCCAATATCATTAACTCAGTTAATGATATTTGGCCATATATACAGGTAATATTTGAATAGAATGATTTAGTGAAGGAAGCCAATGAGGCAATTCAAAAGGTAAAAGTAGATATTAGGGAGAAACCAGAGGAAGCCTCTAAAATAATCAAATTTCTAAATTCTAAAAACAAGTATGAGTTAGAGGAGTTTGGGATAACTGACAGAACAGAGACTATTATAGAAGTGAAGAAAGTTATTTCCAAGATAAATCTGATGATACAGCTTGAGGAAAAATGTCAAAACATGAAACTTGCAGTAAACAAATTTTTTGACAAGTTTGAGATATTGAGACAGAAGGGTCTGCCTAATCCTTTGGTAATCAATGATAAATTTATAAAACATGAAGACTATGATAAGAAGATGAGAGAAGTAGCCAAAGAAACTTCCAACATTTCATCCATGAAAGGTGTGCCCACAGGAAAAGTGCTCCTCCAGACTTTAGAAAACTTCTTTTACCTCCAGCATGAGGTAAATCACCTTTTTGTGAATAAGCCTACATTTGCCAAATATACAGAAGTAGATGAGATTTACCCGAGGATGATGAAAACCAAACTCCCAAATCAAGAAACATGGGAAAAATGGGGTGACTTGTTATAAAGGATAAAAAAGAGAATTGGGTGAAAGACGAGCAGGGGAAAGAGCAAATGGTGTGAAAGAGCAAACATCGTGAAAAAGAATTAGATGAGAGAAGAAGTCTAGTAACAGCAAGAAAATAAAAAGGGATAGATTTCAGTCAGTTAAACAAGTGTCACTATCATTTTGCATAAAGATATTTATTTTCCTTAAATAGATACTAGTCAGTGGACAGGATATTTTGTAAAGTTTTGTATAAATACTTCACCGTTTGAAGTATCAGGGGTGGATTTCTGAATATTTTTGTAGCTGACTGATCTATTACATGAGGGTTATTGTATCAATTTCCAGCTGACAGATAGAACAAGTTATAAAGAGACTTTTTACATGATTCATGTGTTAAGCTATCTCAGTGAAGTGCAAATTTTAATTGTTCACGTTTCTTTCTAAGTATTTCATAAACTTTCATGTGTTCTAAATTTAAATGTTATAAAAGGAGTTTTACCGTAGAATTTGCTTAAACATTACACTCTGTTTTTAATTGTTATACATTTTTATGTTTTCTTCTAATATCTAGTTTAGAGGATTCTTAATTGCCCTCTGATCCCGATTGATCTTTTTCATCCTTCTTCAGTATCTGGTTTGAGGAATTCTTAATTGCTCCTTGATCCCAATTAAAAAATCATTTCACCATTCAACCTTTGAGATCTGATATTGCTCACCTATCTTGCCCTGTAATACTTCCTTTATAGTTTGTTGATTGTTCTGTTTTCAAAGTCATATTGACTCCATAGCCCAATGGAAATGGAAAAGCACCTATTCATCTAGATCATGAATTCCACCAACCAATCAAAACCAATCCAATTAAGCAGACATAACTAGCCTAAAATCCATTAAATAAACAAAGTTAAATCATATAGAGAGAGCCCTCTCTGAGTTTAGGAAGGCTAGATCCTAAGCTCCAAAGTAGGTTTGTAGTTACCTCTGATATTTCCTTTTAGCACATTAGACAACCCTTGGAAATTTTGGAGTGATAACATAGTGGCAACTCCACTGGGGAACTCAGTCCCTAGTTGAAATCAATCTTAAAGGGAAAAGTTTTCCTCATTTTTCACATTAAGGTTTTAAAGGGTTGTTTGATATCAGCATTATAAGTCAAAACTCTGGCTTCTAAAAGAACATATTATACCAAGGCTCATCCTAATCCACAACCTGCTACAATTGTTGATGATCCTGACAAAATTTTAAGAAAACCTAAAAGCTAGAAGTCAAGGAAGGGTTAATCAGTTAAACAAATCAAATTCACTTCCTAAAGAGTTATCAAGCTTAGAGGATATTCAATTTGACTTATCATTTGAGCATTCTTTATTTCGTACCAAATCTGAAAATTCAGTCTATGATACTATAATAGATCCCAATTTTATTCAATTTATTGAATCAAAGAAGGATACTATACATCCTGATTTAGATCACCATGTTTTGGATACTTTTGAAAAACTTGATGAGTTAACCTCCACTTTGATAAGGCATATAGATGAAGCCTATTTTCAACAGTCAGTTGAGTTAGCTGCCCTAACTGCTGCTACCCCTGAACACTCTACAGTATCTTCAGAAACTGTAAATACAACCTCATTCAGTACCACCTCACCTATAATATCCACCACCGTTCATTCCATAAAGCCATTCATACCTAAACTTCCTCTCCAACCTAACTTCTCAAGTTCATCTTCAAGCAATACTACTTCACCTCCCAGTCAAGCCAAAATTGTAGCCATGGCAGACATATATGCACCTTTGGCCTTACAAGCTTCTTTACATGCTATGCCACAGGATTACCAAAGTAGAATTTTGCAGTTTCATGGTATCGGTCAGTATACTGCTCAACAACATGTAAATAAAATGATAGATTATTTTGAGTTACCTGAAGTTGATGAGATTGATGTACAAATGAGATTATTTGCACAAACATTAGCAGGATATGTTAAAAAGTGGTTTAAATCTTTACCTCCTAACTATATTGTTGATCTAGCTTCTTTCCACCAATTGTTCATAAATAGGTGGGAAAGAATGAAAAACCCTCTCCAGATATTATCTGAATATGAGAACATAAGGAGATCCCCTAGTGAATTTGTCCAGGATTACTGTACTAGGTTTAACAACATTTACAATGCAATTGCAGTGAATATCAGATCCCCACCAAACCTTGCCCTAATTAAATTTCCAGATGGTTTTGATGCTTACATGTCCTACCAATTAAGAGAAAGAAACCCTGCAACTTTAGAACAAATGCAGTGTGATGCAGTTAGTGTAGAAGATAACTTATTGGCTAAAATATCCAAGATGAGGAATGAGAGGAGAGTTACTATTAAAGAAGAACCATCCACTTCAGATGTTAAGATAGATAGTTTATCTAAAAGTGTAGAAAGGTTTATGGATAGGTTAGAGAATATGGAAAGAAAGCCTTAGTGGGAAAATCAACAAGGACCCCAAATTAGGAACCCCGACTTTAGAAAAAATCCTAATACTAGGAAATCAAGAGAAGTTGTACCCGATCAACAGGTTAGATCACCTTTCCAGGAAAATTATGCTGAAAGTTCACAACAACATGAAGAAGACCAGGACACCTAGATAAACTTGATGGGAGCAAACAATGAGGATTCCATTTTTCTTACTTAGGAAGAACAAGAATTGTACATGTTACAACAATTACAATTAGATTCTGGAGAGTCCTTTGACTACAAACAAGGCTATGAATCTGCTATCTATGAATTTCATAAACAATATAACCTTAGAAGTAAAAAGAACACATAATTTCCTCCTATGAAATCAATCCAGTAACCTCTCCCTCTGGCAGACTGCTTCCTCATGAGTTTTTCTTCAGCTTTCAATGCTATCTGATAAGCTTCCTCTATTATTTTAGGAGACAGTAGACTTATCTCATCTTGAATGTCCATCCTAAGACCATTCATATATCTAGCTACCTTCTCATCTATATCCTGGGCTTCTCCAGCTCTTATGATTACCTTGTAGAAATCCTTTGTGTATTCTTTAACTGTCATAGCTCTCTGTCTAAGATTTTGCATCTGTCTGAACAAGGTTTGTTGATAATTACTTGGAAAAAACTTACCTCTTAGCTTTGCTACCATCCTGCTCCAATTCTTGATTGGTTGCTTGCCAAGTCTCTTCCTTTATGCCTACACACCATCCCACCAAAGCACTGCATGGCCTTTTAACTTGGTGACATCAAACTTCACTTTCTTCTCATCTTATGTTTCTTCATAGTCGAAGAATTTCTCCATGCCATTAATCCAGTCTATCAATTCTTCTGGATTCAGTCCTCCTTCATACATTGATACCTCTGTCTTTGGCCTGGCTGTGGATCTCAACATTGACTGAAAGAACCTCATCTCAGGAGTAATTGCTACAACTTCCTCCTCTGTAGCTTCAATCTCAGGTTCACTAACATCTCCATCATCTATGTTCATGCTTGTTGTTAATGCATCCAATCTAGCTTGCATCTGTTGCATAGCTTCCATTACTTTAGCGTTTGCAACAAGCTGTCCTCTTCCACCACGTCCTCGTCCTCTTCCAAATCTAAAAGCCATAGTAACTTTCCTTCTCCTGCTTCTGAGATTCAATCCAATGTCAGATGGCTGCTCTGATACCACTAATGGTGGCCTGGGTGTAGGCAATATGGATAGCCTCTCAAATCTGGCTACAATTTCTTCAATATCAGGCCAAATTTCCCCCTCTGCTCAATTGGCGTATCAGTCATTTACAGTTAACTAACAGCCTCATGGATTCTCCTCCGATCGCCCCAACACTTGTTATCGGTAGTATTTCTCACATAGAGCCCTTATTCTCTACCGGGATTGTAATTCCAAAGGAACTACCCAAAAACACTATCGTTCCTTTTAAACAAGTGAAAACGTGTTTATAATGTAATATACACGATTGGCGTGGTTTTGTTCCAAAGGAAAAAAAATATACTATCGGCACTTTAGAACCATGGTCGCCACCTATAAACAATCTTTATGTTAATTCTGAAGAATTTACACTATCAGTGCGTTTAATGGCCCTTCCTCCTTCCTTCTTCCGATGCGATATATATATATATATATATATATATATATATATATATATATATATATATATATATATATATATATATATATATATATATATATATATATATATATGTATATATCGGAGATCACAATCGGCGATCCCGCTATTCCAAAGACTTGGCTTCCCTGCTCTGAACTTGCGACGTGATACACTTGCGGACTCAATACCCTTTCCACCCTACTCTATAATGTTTCGGGTCCGGACTATCGGGGCTTCACACTCGGTGGTTCCAAAGGTCTCTTCCACGCTCCACTTGCGATATTGCGATATCAATCGCGGACCTGATAATTTATTAAAGTCTTCCTATAGCGTTCCAGCTCCGGTAGTGTTGCACTATCAGAGTTCGGCACTTTCAATGGTTTTCTGCTCCACTTAAGGTCCTGCGATGCAATATTGGTTCGAACCCGATATGGGAATGAACCAAATCGCACAGAATTTCAAGTCCAAAACTATACTCTGCTAAGTGAATTTTTTGATTTCTCTATGTAAAACAGAGTTTGGCCACGAACTCTATAAAATGATTCAAGGAGCCTGCGATCGCCGATGTGAAGGAAAACTACCCAATAGGCCTATGCTTAAGTGTTGATTGGAAAACAACAATTTGAATCACCATTCATAAACACGGAAAACAACAGAACCAAAACTGATACATGCATAAAATACCAATTAACAGAGAGTCATTAATTCAGATGAACAAAGAGAGGTTTTGCAAAATGATAATGCTTCCGGGCTCGACCTGCTCTAAGAGTCCCATTGTTTCTTATTTATAAATAATATATAAAGCCTTCTCGGCCATTATCCTTTATAAAAGCATGCTTTTACATAGAGATATTTAAAGCGTAAAGATTGTTACAGCTATCCATAAGCAATATAATTATCATGTTTTATTCTTAATTCTACTCTTATCTTAAACTAGGAAAGCATGAAAATTGCTGGCTAAAGGACCCCACTCCCTTTCCTGTAGATTTTTTTTGGATTTTTGGAATATGTTTGAAGACTTTTTCCCTCTAATTCACATGCTTCTGCATCATAGAAAAAGCAAAACGAACCTCATTCCAGCAGAGTTCGTGAAGAGGTTGGTCCTACCGACCACACCACACCCACAATCATACACCATCGGGTGGCTTCACCAAGGACGAGATCTTTGCGTCAACTAGCAATGTATCCTTATCTACAACATCAATCCCTTCATGGATGAGGTATTGTGTGATGTTTCTCTTCTTGAAGTTTGTGATGTATTATTAGGCCAACCATACTTGTGGAAGCATCATGATGTGTATGAGTCGAGACCTTGCACTTTTATTATTTATTTGAGTAATAAGTTATAGAGGATATCAGAGGTAGCCCCACCTACCACCATCTATTTGATCTCTACTAAGCAATGCAGCAAGATCATCTCACAGACCGAGAAATTTGTTTTATTTTTTATTCACTCTTAACAAAGTAAGGGGAAGATCATGGGCACATTCATGGACCTTTGGAAGGGTTCCTCCACACAACAAAAGAAGGTGCATAAGGTCATGGAAGAATACAGGGACATATTATCCTCACCCACAAGGTACCCTTGCAGTCAGGTCACACATTCAAATGATCTAACTCCCAGTGCAGTCCTCACCCAACATGGGCATCTGGTGGCCTATCATAGTGAGACACTTTCTAATACAATTTGGAAGTACCCCACCTATGATAAAGAGATGTATTCCATAATGTAGGATTTCTGGCAATGGAAGCATTACATTCTGGGGAAGGAGACGGTCATCCACACCAATCACCGACCTCTCTAGTTTATACAGACACAAGGGAAGATGTACAACGATCGCCATCAGAAGTGTTATGCATATCTGCAATAATTCCACTTGAACATTAAATACAAAAATGGCATCACCAATCATGTTCCAGACTGCCTCAACCAACCCCTATTTGTAGCACTGACTATTATTCTCAACTCTTATGGCCACGAGACCTATGGATGGCCACAACTATACAAAAATGATCCAAAGTTCACCTCCATATACCAGATGCTAGTAGATGGCAAGAAAGCTCCTAATTTCCACCTCCATGACGTATTATTATGTTACATGGGCCACCTTTATGTTCCTTCAAGCGAGCATGCCAAGCTAATTTTGGAGGCACACTACAGTAGGGTTGTAGGACACTTTGGTGTGGAGAAAAATGTGTTCGTACTACAAATGTAATTTAATTGGTAAATGAAATATATCAGATCCTACACTGCTTGTGCCACTGCCAAGCCAACCATCAAGAAGCAAGGCCTATAGACTCCTCTGCCTACTCCCAACTAGCCTTGGGAATCCATATCCATGGACTATCTATCTGGCCTCCCTTCTACCAAGCATGGTAATGACTGTGTATTTGTGGTCATGGATAAATTTTCTAAGATGGCTATATTGGTGGCCTACAAAAGGAGTATCATAGGAGAGGACAGTGCCAAACTCTTCTTTCAATGAGTGTGGGTACATTTTGGGATCCTGCAAACCATTATATCGTTTTGGGATAGCATGTTCTTGAGCACATTCTGATAAATTATGGCCAAGGGAAAATTGGTAAAGGCATTGGCAAAGATACATTAATTGGTATTTTATTTATGAAAATAAAAGAAAATCTAGGAGAAAAGTGAGATGAAAGGTCACAAGTTTGTATTAGAGGAAGATTGAAGGAAAAATAGATGAAATTGAAGAAAATAAAGGCCTCAATAATAAAAAGGCTTATGAGGATTAGTTCACAACCTTTTGTCAGTTTAGTATTGGACCTCTCTCTCTATATTCTCTCTATTATCTCTATTCTCTTTATCCTCTCATACTCTTGCACACTTAGAGCATTCTGGGAGCACTCTAACATTGGATAAAGGAAATCAAAGGAGGGGAAAGAAGGAAGAGGAAAGTAAGGGACAAGCGAGGAAAATTTTGATTAAGAAGTTTCAATAGGAATACTTGCAGGTAGAAGGTTTCATACGTGATTTCCTAGTTGGTTTGTGGATGCATGGTACATACATGTGTATTTTGTTCTCTTGTTGTCATTAACATGGGTTTTTCTAGGTGTGACAGTGGTTTCAGCCTTTCCTTGACATTTATGAATAGCCATGGTGTAATGGGGTTCTTCATTTGGTTGAGCTTTGGATTTCCAGATGGTTTTGGAACAGGGTGAGGTGGTCTCAGGAAAATTCCCAAGGTCCTAGGAATTCCTTGACCGATTTTGGTGGGATTGCAATAAATCTTGAGGGTGGAGACGGGAAAATTCCTCAAGGTATTGGTGAATAAATTTGGTGGGATCCAAGCTTGTTTTGGCCTAGTAATCCCTTAATCGGTTTTGGTGGGGTTGCAGTAAATCTTGGTTGTTTATGTGCTTCTTTTGGGCCTAGGAATCCCTTGATCAATTTTAGCGGGATTGCGATAAAGCCTAAAGGTGGAGGTGGTTTAATCTCTAGGAAGCCCTAGTTTTTTTGTCTTGAGCCTCACATTCATGCTTGGAATATGACATGGGGGTGATTGATTGAAAGAAAGATTTGGTTAAGCTCAATTTATGGTTGGGTGGTACGTGAAATTCCCTAACTTGGTTGGTTTTCGCATATGTTAATAAGAGTTCTTTTCCTCTTGTATTTCATGGGTACTTGTACTTGTTATTTTGTGGCTTTGATGGTTGTTCTATTATGGTTATTATTTTGGTTATATGTTCGTTATAATCATGATTTCATAACAGGTTCTAACTGTGGCTCTTGATATGTTTGATTTGCTGATGAATGGTTAATGAATGCAAGAGATAAAAAATGTTATTGCAGTTATTAAGAGAGGGAAATAGACCTTCTTGATGATTCTCGGATAAGTATCAGACCCCTATGTTCAGATATGCATTCATGACCTGTAGATTACATGTTTCCAATGTGTTTGATGAAATGACTGTCATGGTTAGGTATGGTTAAGTCAAGTCTCTGATTCAAGTTTGAGTGCTTAGCATTGTTTTCATGTCATTATTGATTATCGAAAAGTCTCACTAAATTATGGGCAGTGGTCTAGAGGTTGGCGTAAAATTCATGATTAGAATTTGGGACAGCATGCTTTGAACTAGACATTTTAGGCTACAATCTCATGGATGCAGGCTTGTGCATGTGCTTGCAGGCTTCCAACCACATTGAGGGCCTGTTGTGGGAGGGGTTGGAAACCCAGGTTAGATAAAAGGGTGTCCAACTCAGGTTTTGGCCACCTGGGGTGGTTACTCGGCCTCTGAGTTTCCTATAGGCCATATATGTTGTTGTGAGATGTTAGTTGTTCGTCAGTAGTCAACCCCACTTCCTTAATGGGACCTAGGAGGTTGGGTCATGTCATAGTATCTCTTCCTTTCATGTTTACCCTAGCAGCCCGGTGAACCTAGGTAAATGTGGGAGGGGGCTAACATATATTTTGATAGTTTTCAACATAGATCTAGAATGATAATATTAAATCCAAAATTTTAACAATGTTTTCAAGGCACATCTAGAATAATTACAAGAGATCTTGTAGAACATTAATTCCCAAAGGTGTCTAGAGCTTAAACTTAGGCTCTAATACAAAATGTAACAACCCAAAGTCAAAATATACAACTAATTGCATCAAGCCATGCTATCAATACAAATCTTCAACTAATTAGCATAACAATTTTCAAAGAAAAACACTAGCATAGAAGACATACCTATGGAGCGAAGAAAAAAAATAGATCTTACTGGTGATTTCAGGGTTGTAACGCCATCCAGATATTTGTAACCGCAACAAAGTGTTGGGGATGAATCTCCACCCAACCTTAAACAAGCTGCAACCAATATTTCTTGCAGCTATCACCCCCGAGCCCTCAATCAACTTACTACTGTCAATGCCCTTTTGTCTAGCAGCATTCCCTTCCTCAAATAATGAGCGAATGAATGTGTTCTTCTCATCTCTCTTTTCTCCATTAAATAGAAAAAACTATTCTAGAAATGGTAAGGGGAATGGAAATGGATCTATATGTGCACAATCCATGTGTCATCATGCAACTTTTTATTTCTTTTTAATTTTATTTTATCATTTTTATTTGTTATTTTATTTATTATTACCTTTTCTTCTTTATTTTTTATTTTATTTATTATTATATTTTCTTCTTTATTTGTTATTTTATTTTATTCATTATTATTTTTTTCTGTTGTTTTATTTATTATTACATTTTCTTGGTTATTTGTTATTTTTTTTCATTATTTGTATTTTATTTATTTATATATTATTATTATTTCTATTATTATTATTATTATTAATATGGGGCATTACAACGTGGAAATGACACATGGCATCCTCATGCTAACATGAGGCAATAGAGTGTGTGATGATTCAATGTTGACGTAGTGGCATGTGGTGAATAGTGGAAAGTTGCATGGTGTTCACTGTGGACAAGTGGACACATACCATTTAGGCCAATCACACAGTGCCGCGTGGCCCATAAGAGTAACGCAAAGGGGATTGTATAAAACTTCGAACAAATTTATGTTGTAGTTTAACATATACAAATTTTGTATCATGTGGTAAATGCCATGTATGGTTATATGGTTATTGGAGATTATTGTATATAAAGTTTTGTACAATAGTAAAAGCCCAAATGGTAAGGTTGCGGGTTTGATCCCACAACCTCCCTAGGTTGTCCCTGTATTAGCAAAATGGTTATGCCATGGCTGTATGTAGTTATAATGTCAAGTTATGTATGGAGCCAAAAACCCAGTAGCATGTCAAACGAAGCTCAACCACCAAGGCCACGAGTTGTGTGTTAACTAGATTGATATGCTTCCATCGGGTTTCATATGGTTAAACAATTCAACAACATGATTGTGTCGTGTTGTAATTGGTAGCTCACGGGTTTGACTCGGGGTCTGTAGGCCCACAAACTTTTAAATATTGAAATTTTAACAAACATGCCACAGTTCTGCATTGAGAAAATGTAGCAACCTCTGGGTGTAGTTTTAAGCTTTCGTGTTTTGGAAATAAATTGTTTTGAGATCATTTTTCTTAGAGCCACTGAATGAGTTTAAAGTGGTTTTCAATACTACTTCCTAGTGGTAGAGAACTTTGTTTGTGCGGGTTTTGGGAGACATATTTGCTTTCTATTCAAACTTTTGGGAGCTTAAAAAAATAAGGTCACTGCCTTGGAAGCAAGACCCAAAGATGTAGTCCACACTAGATGAACTCTATTATCAATTGATTTTTGTTCTTATTTTTTGTTCTTCTTGATTCTCTACATTTCTTCTTTAAGTTACAACTTCTTTCAAGTTCTTCATGCTTGATTTCAAGTTAATTATGCTCACATTTTAAGCTAGTTAAAAGTAATCATTCAGATTTGATCATTTTAACAAACCAAGTCATTTAATGATCCTGGATCAAGCATTCATTTCCTATGAGTGATATACATTTATTTTGTCACTACTCAACGATGGTTCACTACTATTACTTTGCATCTATTCCCACTCCACTATAGAATTGAAATTTGTATATCACATGTGTCCCAACACATATATTTATAAATCATTAATCATACCTATGGATTAATGGGTTGTGGTACCTATATGATTGTTGGTTGACTTTCCACTTCCATTTGTGCAAAAATACCAAAGAAATATCTCAATGATACACCACAATATACTTTCACATAATATAGTTATAAAAAAAATCATCATGAATAAAATACGCCCAAAATATGTGTATGACATTGTTTTTAATATATAAATATCTCTATATAAATATATTAATCCCATATCCTAAATAATGATTGATTGGTTACACTATTAATTCACACAAACAATTTTTTATTTATTTAAATTTTAAAGATCAAAAATAATTTATTTATTAATTTAAATTTTAAAGATCAAAAATAATTTATTTATTAATTTACTAGGTTTAACTTTTTTTTAAATGAATTATTCAATAGAACAATCCACTTTTTTAAATAGACTTTTTTCCCTAAGTTTAATACAAATTTAATTTTTTTACTGCACAATAAATTATTTTAAAACTTTAAATTTTATATTAAAAAAAGTGAAGTAATAAATGGAATAGTCTTTTTTTTAACATTTTTTTTTCAAAGTTAATATAAATTTAGTGAAAATTTATCACTAAATTTTATTCATAAAAAAATTTAAAAAGTTGAAATTAGTTTATGTATTGATTTAATGGTTTTAATTTTAATTTTTAAAAAGTTGAAATTAGTTTATGTATTGATTTAGTGGTTTAATTTTAGTTTTTTTAAAATAAAATTATAGAAAAGATTATAAGAAAATTTTAACCAGTGTTTTTTTCAAATTTAATATTATTATTTTTTTAAATTTTCACTACATTTTATTGTTAAAAAATTCTAAATATAATTTAAAATAATAAAAATAATGATTTTTAAAAATTACAATATTTTATTCTCTCTAGATCCCCCTCCAAATATCCGGCATGTAAAGCTAGAATTGTGTTTTGAGTCCAAATCTCAAACTTACATAATTATAAGAGAGTTTCATTTTCATTTCTTCCTTTTTCCAAAATTCAAGGGTGTTTCTTTTTCCATGAATAAATTAATGTTTTATATTTTAATTTTGCATATTATTAAATTAATAAAATCATTTAAACAAGGGTTACATAGTATTAGGTTTACATAATAAATTCATTAAATCATTAATGTTTTGGTTTTGATGTTGAGTTGGATTAGGTTTCTTCAAGGGATCGGTTAGAAACTTAACGGGGGCCTTATGTGAAGCATTTTTCACATAATTTTAATAAAGGGTCTTCCAAATTTGTTCTTTGTGGTCTTATGATTGGAAACCTTTTTGCCGCAGAATGATTTTCTTGGATCTGTTAGAAACTTAATGCGGGGCTTATGTGAAGCATTTTTCAAATCCAAGCTGTAATTTCTAAAAAAAATGACGTATGCATTGGGGTTCGTTGACGGAGATCTCCATGGGGTTCTATGTAGAGCAGTGCTCTGTTGATGAGAAGTTGTGTGGTGCAGACTTACGTTGGATCGAGCATTTGAGGGTTCGCATGAAAATCTTCCACAGGGTTATCTTCCGTATGGTTATCTTCCAGGTTCGCATTTTTCCGCAGGGCTTTTTCATTCTTTCGCAGGGGCATACATAAGCTTGGGAATCATCGATCGGCCTTGATCCAGATGGCTCCCAGCTTCGCAAAGATAGTTGTTGGCTCAATTCTGTCCACCTCTGGGGGGCAAGATCTTGCCCATATTGTCAGTGAAGCCCCAGCTCCCACTGTCCAGGTGGTCCAAGCCTCACTCGATGAGGCTTTGAAGTTTTTTGAAAGTGCCCTAATCTGTCGATTCAATGGTTTTTGGCCATGGCTGACAGCTCTCCACAGTTGGATATCAGAGGTATGGAAGCGTGTCATTTCTAATGAAATTAATATCTACCCCTGTGCTAGGGTTTCTTTATAGTAGATTTTGAAAACCCTGAAAGAAGACAATCTATTCTAGATTCCGACCCTTGGTTTTGGGAAAACTCATGCCTATTCATGAAGCCATGGGACCCATCATTCGACCCCTCAACAACAGTCATAACCTCAACACCAGTTTGGGTAAGATTACCAAACCTACCCTTGCATATCTGGAATTTCTCCTCGCTAAAAGCCATTAGAAATGCAATTGGGAAATTTTACTGCAGGTGCCCAGAAACAGAGGAATATGCCAAAACCACCTATGCACGCATCTGTGTGGAAATGGACTTTAGCACCGAATTCCCAGTTGAAATAAACCTAACAAGTAAAGACTACGTGTTGAACCAGAAACTCGATTATGAAAGTGTCCTCTTCAGATGTCGATCCTGCTTTGAGACAGGTCATCTAGCCAAAAATTGCCCAAAAGCCTGCCAGAAAAAATCTGCTAGAAAGAATCACCACAGATCTACATGGCAGGAAGGAGCACAAAAGGAACATTACACTATCATCAAGGAAGAATACTCTCCAGAAAACTCTGAATCGCAAGAAATCAGGGGAGAAAGAAACAACTCTCAAGACAAGCAGGGGGAAAGCCCTGCCCAACAGCAAAAAAGTAAATTCGACAACCCCTCAAGCATCAACAGTTATGAGGATTCGAATACCGCACAAAATAGATCTTCATTTAACAACAAAGCAGATCTCCCAGACCAAACTTCTTCTCCGACTATCTTCAAAAGGACGAACACAACAGATCGCGAAGCTAAGACACCAATGTCCCAAGACCCAGAAGAGATGAAGGAGATGTAAGATAAAGGAAGTTGGAAGGCCGTAGAGAAAAAAAAGAAAGATACAACACCAATCTCGCCAAGAAAGACGAGAAGCTAGACAATTAAGAACTAAGAAAATTATAGGTCCAATAGACCAATTTGGTCTTAGTGGACATTAAACACCACCATCATCATCATCAGTAGCTAGTAAGTGTGGCTTAGTTTAAATATAGTTTAATTAAATTAAAAATAATAAAAACAAAAACTTTGTCACAAAAATAAAATAACTAATAAAATGAGGTATTATTGAATGTCATTACTAAAAATTAAGAAATACAATTAACTAATATTGTCTATATATATATTTTTTAAATAGGTTTTTAATATAATAGTAAGTCATCTTAAATTGAAATATGGAGAAAAAACTATAATTCATGATAGGAAATGATAGAAAAAAAAAATCAAAAAATTAAATAAAAAAGAAATAAAACTAAAAACAAAAAATTAGTAACTAATAGAAATAGAAGTTGCTAAAAAATCCATCATAATAAGATTTCCACTAATTACTTTACAAATAAATAAATTTAAATAATAATAATAAAATAAAATAAAAATGAATTCATAATATTAAACAATGAGACAAATTTTTAATAAAAACAAATTAATATAAAATAAACCTCTCCGACAATATACGATTCCCCACATAGTATATATGAACAAGTTTCGAAGCGTAAGTGTTTATGTTTACATTGAATTTAATTAAATTATAGACTTTGAAAATAGCGAAGTTGTAAATTTTAAAAATATTTCAAAATATAACCAACAAAAGTGAATTCAACTCTCAATACCTAATAACAATTAAACCTAACTAATGCGTGTAAGGAAAGTTTAAAGGAGAGTTCTATTAGTATTAGTTTTGGTATGGGAGGTGCCCCTGTCTGGATTTTAACCATTGATGATCCTTTGGTTAGAAAAAGGAAAGCCAAAAATAAGCAGACTGCCAAATTCTATAGCAATAAAGGTCGATCCTTAGGAAGAAAAGTCCCTCCAAAGACTAGAAAGGGATATTACAGGTATGTGCCTAGGACACATTATTATAAGCCTTCAGATATACAACTGCGTACATCCAAACAAGAAAAATGGAATAAGCTAACCTATTGGCTTTGTGGCAAGACGGGGCATACATCAAATCAAATGCCCAGTGGGTGAAGAATCAAAGAAAAACAGAGGTAAGAAAAATCAGCCTCTGAACAGACAAGATAAAGCTGTCAAAATAGAGACCCAAACACAATGCAGAAAGTGTGGGTCCAAAAATCATGACACAAATCACTACCCAAACATTTCAATCACATAACATTTACAGTAGAAACAAATAGAAGAGTCATCTGTTCACTCCTTTAGCTCTTCATCAGAATCATCTATTGAAAATTTACATGCACATATGCAAGCTTGTGCATGCTTAGACTTAGACAATTGTGAATGCCCACACTATTCTGATTCTGATTCTAATTTTTACAGTGAATCCTCTGTTGAATAAATGCATTTAGTATCATAGAAGGAAAAGGTGTTGATGACCCATACTGAAGAAGAAGAATTCAATATTCTTTCTTAAATCTGAGCCATGGAAGAAGGTGATATGGAGGAAAGACTTACTGCAGCTTTTATGGATCAGCTACGTGTATCAAGTTCTTCTAAAAACATTGTCAAAAATCCATTATATGTTGATGCCTTGTTTGAGCGGAATACCAAATAATTCCAGAAACATCAACCACATGACAAGGTTCGCTCACTCACCTTGGCGGAGGTAAGCAGAGAAATACATCATCTCAAATCTGAAATTTCTGGTTTAAAATCTAGAATTGCATAATTAGAAAAAGGAAAGCAGCCTGAAAGTATCCAAGAATGGAACACTACAACCTCCTACCAAAATCCAAATATAGAAATCATTGAAAGATAGAAAGATCCTATTTTAGGATTCAGAGAGATGAGGATCATGGCAATTGAATATCAGCAGCACCATGTAAAGGTAAATCTGTGTATACAAGGAGAAATGTTTTCACTAACTGCGCTATTGGATTCTGGTGTAGATGTAAATATCTTGAATTCAAAAGTTATCCCAACAAAATATTGGATTTCTACAGAAAGGAAAGTTTTTGGTCTAGGAAACCAAACAATCAGGTATGAAGTACCAAAAGCAATATATGTTTTGACCAACATTGTATAAAGCTTAAGTTTGCAGTCGCAGAAATACCCGTTGATTGCATTCTCGGTAATATCTTTCTAGCTCCATTTGAACCCCATGGTTCAATATGATTGAAGAATAACAAAGCTGATGGCTCTTCTAGTTGTTGTTGTTGTAAATGTTCTATGATTGAAATGTTTGGATAGTGATTTGTGTCATGATTTTTGGACCCACACTTTCTAAATTGTGTTTGGGTCTCTATTTTGATAGCTTTATCATGTCTGTTCAGAGGCTGATTTTTCTTACCTCTGTTTTTCTTTGATTCTTCACCAGGCATCGATTTGATGTATGCCCCATCTTGCCACAAAGCCAACAGGTTATCTTATTCCATTTTTCTTGTTTGGATGTATGTAGGTATATATTTGAAGGCTTATAATAATGTGTCCTAGGCACATACTTGTAATATCCCTTTCTGGTCTTTGGAGGGACTTTTATTCCTGAGGATCGGCCTTTATTGCTATAGAATTTGGCAGTCTGCTTATATTCCTTTTTGGCTCTCTTTTTGGCTTTCCTTTCTCCAACCAAAGGATCATCAATGGTTAGACCATATTTACTGCAGATAGATTTACTATCTGGAAGCCTTGACAATCTTTCTAAGGATCTGTTTACCTTAGAACTAGTGCACAAACTGACCAATGTTTTTGTAATGAGAGAAAAAATTTCTCCCCAAATATACGATTCAAAAGGTAATTGGAATACTTTTTGCAGTTTGATATAATCAACAAATCTGGATGGTAGAGCTACAAGGTATACCTATTTCCATAATAAATTTTTAGAATCTTTCACTTCATATATTCTTTGTACCCAATCTCTGTGAAAGTCTTCAAATTGTGACATTTTACTGCATTTGAGGTTCATTAATATACCCTCATGTTTGTCAGCCAATTCTTCTTCAGAGCCACACCAGTGCTCTAAGATCATCGAAGTCAAAGCTCCAATCATATTACTTTGAACTGACCCATCTGAATTATGAATGATATTTCCGTCTACATCCTTAAGACATTCTTCTTCCATCTTAGCTATTAAGGTCGGGGATGATTCTTTTTCCCACCATCTGAGAAGTGTTCCAGTGAAACACTGTATGATGGTCTTACATGCTTCAATTTCACTCTTACCCCTGAGACACATTAGCTTATATTCAGAAAACATTACATCAATTAGTTGTCTGATTTGACCAATGCTAAGATTATCAACATTCCATTCCTTGTGGGATTCTGGGAAGAATGTATGTGTCTCTGGAAGTTTGCCTTTTCCAGCCAGATCAGGAGTCGGGTATTTATTGAACCGACTTTCTAAAGGTTCATAGATAGGAAGGACCTTGGCTGTTTTTTCTTCTTCCTGAAATAATGATGCCAGAGAAACATGTTTTGATAATTCTTCTTTCTGTGAAACTACAGTTTCTTTGGGAAGCAAGAATGGAAATCTATCCACTGGTTTGACAGGGTCTTGTATCTTTACACTTCTTTTGTGCAAAAGGAATCTGGAACTGGTTTGTCTATTTTTGATACCGATATCTTTTCTACTTTTCCTGCTAGTTCACTTATTATTCCCTTAGTAGAATCAAATTGTTCTACCATTCTTTCTCCTACTTCTTCTATCTTGTTCAAAGACTCTCTAGTGTATCCTCTAACAACTGAAAATGTATATTGTACATCATTAAAAATTTTATTCACATCATTCAAAGAAACTTGCATAGCATCAAATTGATCTTTAACCTCTGCAGATTTTATCACATTCATTTCCAGACCCTTAATGGCTGTGTTTGTCCAATTTAGCTATTCACTGGCCTTTTGTATTCTGCCATCTATTCCCAAGGCATTATCATCTTTTAATACTATAGGAATGGCCTTTGCAGAATTTTGACCTTCTCCTAAGACAATACCTTTATAAGGAGGGAAAGTGGTTACTGTCTCAACCTTACTACCATCTAAGGCTTACCAAGAGTGAAGTGATGAAGTAGAGGCCTTATCACCTACCATCATAACACATTTTGTCTGTCTCCTGTTTTTCCAGGAATAGAAAGATATCCAAGAATTTGTTTCTTCCATATACTGTTCCCATTCTTGAGACAACGTAACCTTTTCTTTAACAGTATGAGTAAGACCAAAAGATTCAACTTCTGGATGAGTGAGAAGATCCAAATTTAGCATGGCTTTCATCCATGCACCTCCAATTTTATTCTTGGGACAACCATCCATTAATGTAAAAAAAAAAAATCATTTCCATGACAGCTGGTTTTTTATAATCTTCTGTGATTGGGCCAAATCTTGAATCGAGGATAAGTCCATTTGCTTGTTCTAGAAATCCAAGCCCATATCTAGGCTTTTCTGGCCTCATGGTAGTGAAGATTACTGTCAGCCTTGGATCTTCATTTTCCAAGGTAGTGATTTCATGCATCATCAGGATGTGTTCAGCTTCATGGGGAAATGGTATATCTGAACACTTTGGATTAGGACAAGGATTTATAGAAGTGGTAGGTGGAGCTTCTCCTGTCCTAGGATTATGATTTTCATGCATGACAATATCAGCAAGATGATTGAGGTTAACAGGGAAATGACACTCTGGACATTTGACTTCAAGAGAGGAAAAATTTACTAATTGTGCAAATTCGAATAATGAGATGTGTTTACAGGAGTTTGAACTAGAACTGGAGCAAGTTGTATCTACAAACTCAGGGTCTATGTACAATGGTGATCTTCTGCACATCTGGTCGATTCTTTTTCTATCTATCCCGGATGTCTGCAGAAGTTATTTTCTTTATGGCAGGAGGCTTTGGATTAGATACCACCCAGTGTTCTGGGAAATTAAGATCTTCCCACCTTATAGTTTGGTGTTCAATCTTTTGATTTCGAGAATCTGTCAACACCACTACACTTGCTTTTGACTCTTTGCTGGGGGCATGTAAGACTGCAGGATAAAGAGTGTTTGTATGACAGAAGCAGCCTCTGGTTTGTATGGCAATATTATGTCTCTTTTTGGCCATATCAAATCCAGTTGTCTGAATTTGTAACTGAAGAATATTTTCAATTGTTTCATCGAAAACATATACAGAGAAATTAGGATAACAATCGAAATAGACAGGGCCATTGGACAGAGGAGCTACAATCCCACCTATTAATGAGTTAGTGTATTTTTTATGGGTCAGATCTCGAACAATGGCTAAGATAAATGTGTTTAGACCCTGATGCGTTAAAGCATGTATTCCAATGCGGATGCATCCCAGATGAAGATACTGAGTTTTTAATCTTTTTGCCTCGGCCTAGAGTTGTTTGGAATTTAAAAGAGGAATGGATTGTACACAGTCGGAATTCTCTTGAATTTGACTTATAGATTCCTTAATAGAAATTCTAGTTGCGCTTTCAAATGAAAAGCAGACA
The DNA here is from genome assembly GCA_031772625.1 of Pinus tabuliformis. NCBI lineage: Eukaryota > Viridiplantae > Streptophyta > Pinopsida > Pinales > Pinaceae > Pinus > Pinus tabuliformis. The sequence continues at coordinate 1,165,485,551 of CM062809.1, forward strand.
AGTCTGAGTAAACTTCAGATGCATTTATTCTAGGTAGCTACCATCTAGCAGAGGGTTGTGTTTCTTCATATTCTAATTCAGCAGAATTTAAAACATGGCTAGATGCTGATGAGAACATATCCCTAAGGGGATTATCATGAACAGATGATTCTTTCTCTTCTATTTCACAGAAAGAAATAGACTTTCTATAAGGCTCCATTTAGATTTTGAGTGTTTCTGAGTACTAACCTGAACCAAACGCTTTGGCTCTGATACCAATTTTACGCAGGGGCTTCAACGAAGCTTGCAACAGCAACACAGCTGCTAGGCCTTGTTGAGTCTCTTCTCTGCTTTTGCCACTTATTCTGATTTACATGAACCCATACATGAACCTACTAGCACATTTCTCACTCTGTCGACCTCTTCAATGGCATCCTCGCCTTACATAGTCTAGCGTCCCTTCTGTGTGTTGGCGAACCTCAATACAGAATAACTTAAGCAGATACTACCTCAACAGCTCATTTATAATGCACAAGTACTCAAATGTAGAATAAATAACACTCTCTTATATTAATTCAATAAATGGATTACAAAAGATTACAATATGTTCATTCCTGAGATAGACTGTGTTCGCGTTTACCAGACTTTTGCTACTCAACTAGGAGATAGCTTTACTGGAGGCTACCTGGTGAAATCACATACTCGGACTTTGAACACTGAAAACCAACACTCTTATAGATAGACTTTCTAAATATCTGACCACTTTAGGTTCTCACCTGTGCCGAACACACAGATGCGCAGACTTCTCAGATCACCTAAGACTTTGAGATTTCTTCATGATGCAAGCAAATCAGACAGAAGTTCGCAGTTGCAGAGTAGGAAAAACTCTCGACTCTAATTCTCTAAAACTTAAAACACTCAAAACTCCAAATGCCCCGAATGAGCCTTACTCCCTTTCTTATATAGCAAAAGGAGGGGAAAAACATCTGACCATCGAGTCAACAAACTTGGTACTAAAGGAATCTGTCAGATCATGAGATGTGGCTCAAAGCACACCAAAAGACGGAGAAGTGCTCCATGTCTCATTTCTAAATATTATTATGAATCTACAGGGAATAATGTTTACAAAGTGGAAGTTTTTTTAACAAGAAAAGCCCACAGGAAAATCTGGTCACAAATTGTCCTTGTGACTGGACGACAAATTTACACTGTGGAGACTTTTATGGAAAAGTCCATGGGAACCAAAATTAAAACACTGTAATTTTGGGAAACCGAAATTTTTTATACAGATTCTCATCCCAAGCCTTGGTAAAAATTCTTCTTACAATCATGGGCTTATTTAATATAATTTGATGCTTAATTTTTGTGAGAATAAGCCATTGGTGATGTTTATTCATATATTCTTTTAATACCTCATTATCTTGGAGAGGATATCGATCTGGGAGAGAGAACATGTCTTTGACAGTTTCATAAGGAGAATGGAAGCATTCAAGAATATTGTGTTCAAAACATGTATTGCAACCTATTCTGGCATATGATTCATGGTAAATAGGATCTATACCTATTCTGTTCATACCATAATCAGTCCACCAATCTCGCATCCAATCACTTTGTTGGTTTCGCTACATGATTCCTGTGGTCCCAAACTTTATTTTGGTGTAGTGGGTTTCCCCTTTGCTTTCTTTATTCAATATGTCCCACCATAATCTTTTTTAGATGCTGAAATCATAGACTATGTCCAGAAACATGAGGCTGGGGTCCTTTCTAGGCCATAGTGTTGCATTATGTGTTGTAAAAGGCCAAGAAGTGTTCCTCATTCTATTTATTGAAAAATATCTTTCATAGACTCCACTTCTGCTTCCCCCATGTGACCATATCATGGTTAGATCATGGAAGTCATGTAGAAGAGCATCTTGTGCCTGTCTTGCAGCATCCATACTTTTGGAATAAACCATATCGTGGATCCATCTGCTCCCTTTTGGATACACTCTTCTTTCAGGTACTAGATGTAATATATCAGTGTGTGCTTGAAGATTGGCATCTAATACTTTCGTATTTCTTAATTGCCAGGTGGGCTTCCAACTTTCTTTGTATTCTGACCAACTAAGATTATCTGGAATTGTTCTAAGTACTTATTTTTGTTGGCTTTGGTCCCATTCTGTTACTATTACCATCACATGTTCAGGAGGCTGAATAAATTCTCTACTGAGAAAATCTGGCAGATGATTTTCTTTCCCTTTAATATGCTCCACTTCAAAATCAAAGTTGGCGAACAAGGCCTGCCACCGAGCAAACTTAGCTTCTCCCGGCTTTTTAATATCTTTGGTTAAGACTTTCTTCATAGTCGAGGCATCAGTCCTTAGCAAGAATTTTTTATTTACAAGATTTACTTCAAATTTATTTATACAATTCCAAGCAGCTTTAACTTCCTTCTCTATAGTAGAGTAATTTTGTTCCACTGGATTCCAAGTTCTTGAAGCAAACTGTACAATTTTTTCTTTACCTTCCTTTTTCTGTTTGAGGATGCCTCCCCATCCAATATTGCTTGCATCTGATTCTATGATCTTGAAAGCATTATCATTAGCTACATAAAGGATAGGTAGTGTTTTGACTTTACCTTTGATTCGTTGGACAGCTTTAGTATGGGCCTCGGTCCATTGAGGTGGATTTTTCTTGAGCCTTTGATTTAACAAACTTCTGTCCTTTGCACAGTCTTGATAAAAGTTACTCACATAATTTAGACATCCTAGAAATCTCTGAAGCTAGGTCTTATCAGTAATAATGTCAGGAAACTTTTCAAAGAATTCTAATGCATGTTTTTGCAAGGATATTTGGCCATTGAATATGGTGTGGCCAAGAAACTTTATAGAGGTTTGGAATACCTCTATTTTCTTCTTTCTTAAAACCAAACCATTTCTTTTTACCAACTGTACGAAGGTCTGCACATGCTTAAAATGATCTTGAATATTCTTTGAAAAAATTAGGATGTCATCAATATAGACCAGGAGCCAATCAAAGTAAGGTTTGAAGATAGAATCCATTACCTTCTGGAACTTAGAGGGAGCATGCTTCAATCCAAAAGGCATTACATTCCATTCATAATGTCCTGCAGGCACGCTGAAGGCTGTTTTGAACTTATCTTCTTCAGAAATGGCGACCTGCCAAAATCCTGATTTTAAATCAAATTTTGAAAATATTTTTGCTCCTGCTATCCTCCCTATTAAATCTCCTTTGTGAGGGATAGGATATGTGTTATCTGCAAGAACAGAGTTTAGAGGTTTGTAATTGATTACAAGCCTTGGGATACCTCTAACCTGTTCTGATCTTTTGTTTACATAGAACCCATAACAGTTCCAAGGACTGTCGGATTCTCTAATGAGTCTTTTGTTCAAGAGTTGCTTTATCTCCTTTTCACACAGATCCCTATATTCTTTATTCATCAGGATTGCTCTGCTCTTGCATGGCTTCCCAGCATACTCTGTCTTGTATGGTAAATCAACTATGTGTTGCTTCCGATGCCAAAAGGAATTAGGTTCTTCTGAACAGCATTCATCCTCTATCATCTTTTTGAGCTCAGCAATTTTCCTTTTGTTTAGAGGATTTTTCAATTGTTCTTCAATCTATATCGAAGACTTCATATCTTTTAGATCTGTTAATTTTGCTTCAGCTCTATCTAAGTCCCTGATTGTCTAGACCATGGTTGAAATCCTTGGGCTTGTGATGTAAGGAATTTCAATCCTTTTTGACTTTCCATCTGAGGTTGGGACTGTGATGAAGTAACCAGCTTTATTATTCTTCAATCGTATTGAACCATGGGGTTCAAATGCGGCTAGAAAGATATTACCCAGAATGCAATCAACAGGTATATCTGCGACTGCAAACTTAAGCTTTATACAATTTTGGTCAAAACATATAGAAGCTTTTGGTACTTCATACCTGAGTGTTTGGTTTCCTAGACCAACAACTTTCCTTTATGTAGAAATCCAATATTTTGTTGGGATAGCTTTTGAATTCAAGATATTTACATCTACACCAGAATCCAATAGCGCAGTTAGTGAAAACATTTCTCCTTGTATACACATATTTACCTTTACATGGTGCTTTTGATAATCAATTGCCATGATCCTCATCTCTCTGAATCCTAAAATAGGATCTTTCTGTCCTTCAATGATTTCTATATTTGGATTTTGGTAGGAGGTTGTAGTGTTCCATTCTTGGATACTTTCAGGCTGCTTTCCTTTTTCTAATTCTGCAATTCTAGATTTTAAACCAGAAATTTTAGATTTGAGATGATGTATTTCTCTGCTTACCTCCCCCAAGGTGAGTGAGCGAACCTTGTCATGTGGTTGATGTTTCTGGAATGATTTGGTATTCCGCTCAAATGAGGCATCAACAAATAATGGCTTTTTGACAGTATTTTTAGAAGAACTTGATACACGTAGCTGATCCATAAAAGCTGCAGTAAGTCTTTCCTTCATATCACCTTCTTCCATGGCTCGGATCTGAGAAAGAATCTTGAATTCTTCTTCTTCAGTATGGGCCATCAGCACCTTTTCCTTTTGTGATACTAAATGTGTTTCTTCAATAGAGGATTCACTGTAAAAATTAGAATCAGAATAAGAATAGTGTGGGCATTCATAGTTGTCTGAGTCTGAGCATGCACAAGCTTGCATATGTGCATGTAAATTTTCAACAGATGATTCTGATGAAGAGCTAAAGGAGTCAACAGATGACTCTTCTAGTTGTTGCTGCTGTAAATGTTCTGTGATTGAAATGTTTGGGCAGTGATTTGTGTCATGATTTTTGGACCCACACTTTCTGCATTGTGTTTGGGTCTCTATTTTGACAGCTTTATCATGTCTGTTCAGAGGCTGATTTTTCTTACCTCTATTTTTCTTTGATTCTTCACCCACTGGACATCGATTGGATGTATGCCCCGTCTTTCCACAAAGCCAATAGGTTAGCTTATTCCATTTTTCTTGTTTGGATGTATGCAGGTGTATATCTGAAGGCTTATAATAATGTGTCCTAGGCACATACCTGTAATGTCCCTTTCTGGTCTTTGGAGGGACTTTTCTTCCTGAGGATCGGCCTTTATTGCTATAGAATTTGGCAGTCTGCTTATATTCCTTTTTGGCTCTCTTTTTGGCTTTCCTTTTTCTAACCAAAGGATCATCAATGGTTAGACCATATTTACTGCAGATAGATTTACTATCTGGAAGCCTTGACAATTTTTCTAAGGATCTGTTTACCTTAGAACTAGTGCACAAACTAACCAATGTTTTTGTAATGAGAGAATAAATTTCTCCCCAGGTATACAATTCAAAAGGTAATTGGAATACTTCTTGCAATCTAGATGGTAGAGCTGCAAGGTATACCTGTTTCCATAATAAATTTTTAGAATCTTTCACTTCATATATTCTGTGTACACAATCTCTGTGAAAGTCTTCAAATTGTGACATTTTACTGCATTTGAGGTTCATTAATATACCCTCATGTTTGTCAGCTAATTCTTCTTCAGAGCCACACCAGTGCTCTAAGATCATCGAAGTCAAAGCTCTGATCATATTACTTTGAACTGACCCATCTGAATTATGAATGATATTTCCGTCTGCATGCTTAAGACATTCTTCTTCCATCTTAGCTATTAAGGTTGGGGATGATTCTATTTCCCACCATCTGAGAAGTTTTCTAGTGAAACATTATATGATGGTTTTACATGTTTCAATTTCACTCTTATCCCTGAGACACATTAGCTTATATTTAGAAAACATTACATCAATTGTTGTCTGATTTGACCAATGCTAAGATTATCAACATTCCTTCCTTGTGGAATTCTGGGAAGAATGTATGTGTCTCTGGAAGTTTGCCTTTTCTAGCCAGATCAGGAGCCGAGTATTTATTGAACTGACTTTCTAAAGTTTTATAGATAGGAAGGACCTTGGCTGTTTTTTCTTCTTCCTGAAATAATGATGCGACAGAAACATGTTCTGATAATTCTTCTTTCTGTGAAACTACAGTTTCTTTGGGAAGCAAGAATGGAAATCTGTCCAGTAGTTTGACAAGGTCTTGTATCTTTACACTTCTTTTGTGCAAAAACAAATCTAGAACTAGTTTGTCTATTTTTGATACCGATATCTTTGCAACTTTTCCTGCTAGTTCATTTATTATTCCCTTAGTAGAATCAAATTTTTCTACCATTCTTTCTCCTACTTCTTCTATCTTGTTCAAAGACTCTCTAGTGTATCCTCTAACAACTGAAAATGTATATTGTACATCATTAAAAAATTTATTCACATCATTCAAAGAAACTTGCATAGCATGAAATTGATCTTTAACCTCTGCAAATTTTATCACATTCATTTCCAAACCCTTAATGGTTGTGTTTTTCCAATTTAGCTGTTCACTGGATTTTTGTATTCTTCCATCTAATCCCAAGGCATTATCATCTTTTAATACTATAGGAATGGCCTTTGCAGAATTTTGACCTTATCCTAAGACAATACCTTTATAAGGAGGGAAAGTGGTTACTGTCTCAACCTTACTACCATCTAAGGTTGACCAGGAGTGAAGTGATGAAGTAGAGGCCTTATCACCTGCCATCATAACACCTTTTGTCTGTCTCATGTTTTTCCAGGAATAGAAAGATATCCAGGAATTTGTTTCTTCCATATACTGTTTCCATTCTTGAGACAGCTTAACCTTTTCTTTACGCAGGGGGTTCAACAAAGCTTGCAACAGCAACACAGCTGAGTCTCTTTTCTGCTTTTGCCACTTATTCTGATTTACACGAACCTACTAGCACATTTCTCGCTCTGTTGACCTCTTCAATGGCATTGTCGCCTTACACGATTTGGCATCCCTTCTATGCATTGGCAAACCTTTAGTGAACCTCAATACATAATAACTTAAGCAGATACTACCTCAACAGCTCATTTATAATGCACAAGTACTCAAATGTGGAATAAATAACACTCTCTTATATTAATTCAGCAAATTGATTACAGAAGATTACAATCTGTTCATTCCTGAGATAGACTGTGTTCGTATTTACCAGACTTTTGCTACTCAACTAGGAGATAGCTTACTGGAGGCTACCTGGCGAAATCACAGACTCAGTCTTTGAACACTGAAAACCAACACTCTTATAGACAGACTTTCTAAAGATCTGGCCACTTTAGGTTCTCACCTATGCCGAACACACAGATGTGCAGGCTTCTCAGATCACCTAAGACTTTGAGATTTCTTCGTGATGCAAGCAGATCAGACAGAAGTCCGCAGTTGCAGAGCAGGAAAAACTCTCAACTCTAATTCTCTAATACTTAAAACACTCAAAACTCCAAATTCCCTTAATGAGCCTTACTCCCTTTCTTATATACAAAAAGGAGGGGACAGACATCCGACCATCGAGTCGACAAACTTAGTACTAAAGGAATCTGTCAGATCATGAGATGTGCGCACGGAATCCTTCTTTCATTTATTCTCTGTAATTTCTTGTTGTCTTCTGCAATGGAGAAAAACAGACGAGAGGGCCCACAACTACAATTTATATAAGTGCGGCTGGGAATGTTTTTTTAAATGTCGTTTTTAACTAATATATGTTTTTAGGGTTTTTTAGTAATTTTTTCTTATGGATTTAATGTGAAATTTAGTAAACTATTTTTGCATGTTGTCTTATTATTATATGTTTTAGAGTTTTTAATTAAAAATTTGCAATTTTTTTTTCAAATTTTAATCTTTATTATTTAAAATGGGTTTTTGATCATGTATATGGATTTAAGGGTTTTTAATCATATATATAGATTCAACACCATGAAAAACCTAAACACTTAGATTATAGAAAATTCACAACTCAAAACAGTAATTCCAACAAATACCTAAAAGTTCTCAACAAATTACACTAGAAAATATGGGGAAAAAAAAATCTTCATAAACTTATAACATATAGAGTATGAAATACTTTCCTCACTCTCTTTTTTTCAACCTAAAATTTGCATTCAAAATAATCAAGTATATCTATCTATCTATCTATATATATATATATATATAATTAGAAGTTTTATCAAATTTAAAAAATAAAATCTAATTAATAAATTTTTTTATAAAATTCTAAAAGAAATGTGTTAATATTTCCCATTATTAAGTGAAAAAAAATTATACAAAACAATTCTTCCACCATATATGGACAAGTATAATCCATTATTGTTGCTCTTTAATCCTACTGCAAATCTCTAACATCTAGGGTTATTTCTCCACTCCAAATCTCAAACTTATATAACTAGCATTTGCACCAGATGTTGCAAAGGAAACGTCGTAAGGCATAAAATAATAATTTTTAAAAATTTATTATAAAAAAAGATTTTTCCTATTTAAAATTTAATTATTTTTTTAAATATCTCTCAATATTAATCATATATTCAGTAAGATAACAATTGATTTATATAGGATGGATAACAGTGATTTTTCTTTAGAAAATGTACACCAATTGATATTTGTTATGTAGTTTATCTTTATGCTGGATTGATAGCAATGCTATTTACTGGTTAAAAATTGTACACCAATTGATTTATATGGAGTTTATGCATCATTAAATGTCAGGTTCAAATTGTAAACTATCACATATCACTGATGAGCAGAAGCTGCTCCCACTCAACGCATGGCTAGAAAGGACTTTGCAAAGGAAAAACCGCCATAAAAAGAGGGCCACTCAACCGCTGGAAAAAAGGGGTCATATGATGGAAACAATACATATTTGTTAATGGATATTAAATATTTACAATTATATAATTAGCTTACTAAAATGTAATTAAAAAAAATTATATGATAAAAACAAATTATATCATATATATATGATTTGTTAATGGACATTAAATAAACAATTATATATATCTACAATTATATAATTAACTTGCCAAAATCCAACATTAAAAATATACAATCCATTAGCAAACTACTTATTTTCTTGGCCATAGGATAGCCCATATCATGTCACAAACCTCTTATTACACTATCCAATACATAAAAATAAATAAATAAAATTAAAAAATAAATAAATAATAATAATAATAATAATAATAATAATAAATTTATATATAAATATCTGCAGTCGGAGCATCTAACCACGGTAACTTGGTAATTCAAAGGTTAATTGCCATATTAATGTTTGCATGGTTTTAGGACAGTTGTTAAATTTATGTTTCCCCATCCCATTGATATTTTATGATCGATTATGGTGTTTCTGGCTTTTTTAGTTCACTTGTCACTATGCACTTTACCTTACCATTAATATCACATTTATTCGGTTCTGTGTATTAACTCTATCCCTTGCGAGTTGTTCTCTGGACCGTTCGATTGAGTTTGATGATCTCCATGGTTCTGCCTTGGTTGCGTGGCACACGGAGGGCGTCCTTCCCCAGCTGGAAGCGTCGGGATCCCTCTCTCATCAATGGTGGAGAGCTCAGTTACTCGATCTTAGGGTTACAATTCCATCAACGGAAAGTATGCTTTCTCGGTGGTTGAGTTGAGGCTCATTTGGTTCCTATGCTTTGCATGTCTGCTCGAGCTCTGCTCCTCTTGCGAGCTCTGCTCCTCCTACCACGGTTCGGTGCTTTGAATGAGACGGAAACACTGCCTCAGAGGGCTAGCTATGTATTCTAGGCTGAGACCTTCGAATGGTACGACACCTAGGTTTCTTTTTTTCTGGAAAAACCAATTTCAATTTCTGAGTTAGCTTAGATTGTTGCCCTTATTTATCTCCAGGTTATGTTATTGATTAAATGTTGGTTCCTTCTAACACAGCGAAGGGGATTCAAGCTCAAGTACCTTGGCCTCCACCTTAGCAGTTCTGGCTCTTCTCGGAGGTTAATGTTCCACACAAACACTCTGGGTAAGTCTCGGTCCGAAAGGTTTGCATATGGTTGTTTGAGGGGACTCATTTCCTTTGCTTTTTTCTGGGAGCCGCCTTAATTTTTGGGTAAGGCCTGGTTGCGTTCGTCCGCTCAGAAGGATAGCATCTCTCTGTTGTTTTACGTTTACCTATTGAGGACTTTCTCGCAGTCAACCTCCTCAGGTCGTGCCATATTTAAATTCTTGGCAGGGCCTACCTACTCTAGGGTCTACATAGTGGTAGAATGCTAAGTTCGAATTTTCTACTGGTTATTATTATGTAACAAACATTCTTCCCAAGAGAAAGAATAGTTTAAGCGATGTAATGCATATATTTTTTTTTGTCTAAAGTCTCCCACGGGTTGGAGCCCCTTTTCAGCATTCTGTAAAGTTTATTGATAATGTAATGGATTTCTTTGGTAGCCGAGGTCCCTTAAGGCTATGGTTACAGTTTATCTGTCGTTATTCACGGATTCTTGTTATTAAACTTATCATATTTTCCTATATGTAAGGTATTTTACAATACTCTGCAGGTATAAGGACATGTGCAAACTTCTCTTAGTTCTATGAGTTCGCTATTGTTCATATCATTCTCCGTATAGACCCTTTTGATTTCCTTCTGTTGTAAAAAATGTTGTGTTCATCTAAGCAAATGAATTCGTTGTGCTAGCCGTTGTGTTTTACTGTTATAAAGATTATATTTTCTTGCTATTATTGGGTGTATATGTTACGTAATTTTTTGGGTTTGGATACTTGTGAAGAGGGTTTCCTATTCTTTTGTTGCCCGCCTCATAGCGCGCGGCTAGTTTTTGTGAATTTTAATAGGATGGGCTCTGTTAAAGGTTCCCTCCCTTAGCGCCATTTTCAGCTTAAGCCCGAAAGTCTCTTCAAGGTTTGGACACAGGGCCACTTCACACTTCTGCTCACATCTCTACAATTTGCCAAGATTTAGCTTCTTCATTCGGTCACTTAATTCATTCTTCTCGCAGATAATAGACTAGAGGGAACAACATAGAACGATGAATTCTTTTTTTAGCCGCAATAGTAATGTTGACAGAGTAAAGCAGCGTTTGTTCACCAGGAGGAATGGTCTATTTATTGTTGCGGCTTCCACCGTGCTTCTAGCTGTTGTAATTTGTGTTTCTATCCAACATAATCAGTCGAAGAGCAGTCGTATAGCATTCAAAACTTCTGTCAAGGCTATTCGAACATCAAATGAATTTCTCAAAGGAGCTTGCGACAGGATGCCCCACCCACAGGTCTGCGTTTCGACTCTCGCAGGCTTCTCCGCTGAATCCACGCAAGCAAATCCTCCTCAGGTCGTCAATGTTATGGTGAAGGCATTGATTGGCGTAGTGGAGAGGACATTCATGGTCGGTTCGAAGCTGACAGGGGAAGTGGCCCCTGGATTAGAACGGGATGCTCTCGAGGACTGTCTCGAACTACTGGATATGACAGTCGATGATCTCTCCCAAGCCCTCTCCAAGTTCAACTCAAACGCTCCCGGCGATGTGAAGACATTTCTCAGCGCGGGTCTCACCAATCAAGATACCTGCATGGAAGGATTCGCCACTGCAGTTGGAGTTCTCAAAAACCAGTTTCTGGTGGAGTGATTCAAATCTCCGAATTAGTCAGCAATTCCCTCGCCATGTTCAATAAAATTTCCTTTGTATTAGATGATCTGAAGCGGCCTCCTAATTCCCAGAATAGACGTCTCCTCGATCTTGAGAACAGGCTCGATCGTCATGATTTTGGGTCTGAAGAAAATGGTTTCCCCGGATGGTTATCAGCTGGAGATCGCAGGCTGTTGCAGGTTCCGCAAAGCAATGTAACCGCTGATGTCGTCGTAGCATTGGACGGTACGGGTAATTATACAAATATTACCGACGTGGTCATTGCGGCTCCTGATAATAGCGTTAAGAGGTACGTTATACATGTAAAGGCAGGCGTGTATCATGAACAAGTTGTGATCAAGAAGAAAAAGACGAATCTCATGTTTATTGGAGACGGCATGGATTCCACAGTAGTTACAGGAAATCTCAACGTATTTGACAGCACAACAACGTTCCACTCTGCAAATATCCGCGGCCTGGCTCCTCAGCAATCAAGAACGTTATCCAGCAAATAAAAAACAATATGACCGCCCATGCCCTAGATCCGCCATCCGCTAGGTTTCAGAACGCTTCTGTAGCACAGGCACCCGGTGAAGGCCAGGACAAGAGCCTGGCTCACCGGAAGAAACAGAAACGCCGATGTCCGAAATGTACACCCAGAAAGTTCTATCGTTGTACTCGTCGGGCGTCACAACTCCAGTTTTCCTCCTGCGATCTATGGCGTCGATGTCCGAAATTTACACCCAGAAAGTTGCGTCGTTGTACTCGTCGAGCGTCAAAACTCCAGTTTTCCTCCTGCGCTCTACGGCCACTGCTCTCCTCCTGCACTCTGCGGACACTACGAAGCCAAAAGTAATGAGATTAATACCACGTTGTAATCAGTTATGCTAACCAGTGCACAAACCGTTTCCCAAACAAATTTGTAACCATTTTGTAACTATTCTGATCGAACAATACAGAGGATCCTATGGCATACAAGGATGACAAGTGTGCAAAGAGAGGAGTTAATTTCAGAAGGAACACCTTACGGCGTATTTAGAAGATTGTTTCATTTTCTAAAATTAAAAATGTGATTTATTTTCCAAAAATAGGATAATTGTTCTATTTATCAGACTTATAAACTATCAAAATCAAATATATATATATATATATATATATATATATATATATATAACCAATTGTCTCTAAAATAAGCATATCATATCTTGGAAAAAAGAAGCATATCATATCTTGGAAAAGCACTAAGTTCTTTGGAAGTATACTATTCCCATGTGGTAATAGCACAAGGTTGACCCATAATCTCTCCTGAGTCATACTCTTCCTAAAAGAAGCATACTATATCTTGGAAAAACATACTCAATTTGAATATATATATATATATATATATATATATATATATATATATAATCACTTTGTCGTTAAAAAAAATAAAGCTTAATTTTCATAATATATAGAATAATGCTTTATTATATTTAAAATTGATGTGTAAAGTTGGTTGGTTGTTTTTTATATTTTTTTATTAATTTAGTTTTTTGAAAATATATATATTTAATAGGAATAAACATATTAAAATATATTTATATAAAAATTAATTATATGAATATAGATGTTTTTATTGTTATTAGTGAAATGGATTATTAAAATGTAATTTGATACAAAGTGATAATTTTAATTAATTAAAAACAATTCAAATGTTTTATTATATGTAAAAATGGTATTCACAAGTTTGTGTGTGGATGTGTTAATTAGAGTTAGTTTGAACGGTTAGGATGAATGTTTTTATATTTTTTATTTAAATTTAATTTTTCGAAAAGATTATGCTTTGATAAACCATTTTGTATCTATATCCTTTATCTAATTAGAATTTGTATAGCTTTGTGTATATGGGTTTTTTGGAAAATCACAATCACAAACAATGGAATATTTAAAAGTATCTTGCAAATACCAAAAGACCCTCTTCCCTACATCCCAATGCTCATGTCTAAGATACACTTCCTACACTAATCAATGAGATAAGACTATGTACAAATTAAATGAACACAAATGAAATAATAATAAAAATATGTTTTAAAACACACTCAATATATTTTCAACAAAATAGTTGTAATATAATTTATCATATTCAAAGATACACTTCTTCTAGTAAGCATTGAGATAAGAATGTATGCATACTAGTATTTGCACCACATGTTGCAAAGGAAAAGTGGCGGTAGCATAGGAAAGAGTAACATAGAAGAAAAAAGATGTGATATGTTATGCAATTTAATTGAATATTTAAAGTATAAATATGAATTAATTTATTTAAAAAGAAATTTTAGGTTTATGAAAATTGTTTGGATAAAGAAATTGGTTATTTATTTTTGTTTTGGCTTATAGATAGGGCTTTCTTTTTTTTATCAAGTGCACAATTCAAACAACAAAGTGAATTAATATCTTACCAAGATGAACCATAAACATATGAATAAAGAGATATATGATAAGGTTAAATCTTATTTAAATGCAAGATTTATCCATGGAAGAACAATGTCATTTGACTCAGCTCAAGGATTATCATGTTACAACTTGCACAAAAGTGGAGATGATATTACACAAGATTTAACAAATAAATTGAGGAACAAAAGTATGGATTTTTGCAAAAATATTTTAGGGAAATAAACTAATAATTGCAGTAATATTGTGGTGAATGTGGGAGGACTGGACTGTTTGAAGGTTGTATCATTCAACAAGCTCTGAAGTTTGGTTGGGTCATCTGTAAGGCTTCCATCACAAAGAAATGAAGGCCAAAATTTGAAGAGGGAAAGGTCAACATCTCTAGTGGACGTAAGTGCCACTGGTCCATCAAGAGGTGAGGAGAATAGAGTGTTGCATATGCCAAAAGACATGGATTTTATGACAAGAGAAATATATGAATCATTTGTTTTCTCTTAGAAATCAAGGGATTCCCAAGGTAAGATGGGAGCTCATGATTATGTTTTGGTGATTTCCAGTCAAGATGAGGCTACTAAGGGGTAGCTTGAAACCTTGCACAATGCCCTAACAAGAAACTTCCAGATGTTGACATTGATTTTATCGATAGAACTCTTCTAAGTAGTGGCAAGTTGTTTTCTAGAAACATGGGTGGGGTGAAAGAAGAGGGAGGTATGAAGTTACAACATTACTCATGGCCTAAATATGAGAAAATAAGTTCTCAGGTGCAACAACAATTTCACTCTATTGGTCGATCAAGGTTATGGAAAACTGAGGCATGTTCAAAGGTTTTAGACTATGAGACATTTATAAGGTTGTCAAGTGGTAGAATTGAATTTACATCTAATGATTATAGTGATATATTTTGATGTGATGGAGTGGATAAATCATGTTCTTCTAATTCAAAAATAAATGGTGATATGGAAAATACTTAGCCAAGGCATGATAACATGGTAAACATTCATTTATTGAAAGATTTCTTTTCTGTACAAAGTAACTGTTTAGAGGCTTTTCCAAATCAACAAAGTGCAACCGTTATGTCTTCTCAAATCAATAAGGGTGTAGAACAATCCCTTAGAGATAATGAACATTAGATCCGGGCAAAGATTATATTGGAGGGATGTTCTACAAGGATAGGACTCTACCCAAGGAAATCTTTAATAACTTTGGGAAAGGGAAAATGAAAGATTGGAAATGAAAATGTCAGGAGAAGCTCACCTTCATGTCTATCATATTCCACAACTAATGATGGTGCCTTTGCTTATATAGGGTCATCTCAAGTGAGAGTTGATGGTATGCATTTTCAAGCTACCAACAATAACAACTCTTATGCTTGTTTACAAGGACAAGTTCACCTTCGTGTTTCTCCATTAAAACCATACTCTTTTCGATCTAGTTTTGAAGCGACAAATCCCCAAAATCATGCCGCAAAAGGTGACTACAAGATTTTACCTAAAGATGACGTTGTTTTAGACTTCTCTTTCCATAAGGGACTAAGTGGGATGGAAAAAAATGACATGGAGAGTACACCTTTATTGTAAGGAGGTGTAGTTAGGGAACGTGCTCAATGTAGCCTAGCTAAGTTGCTTTTAGCTAATTAGAAGCTTCTCAATCATTTAAATTCAGTTGGAGTGGAGTCTCATGAAAACTTTTCAGATGAGGTTGATCTGAGTATTTCATAAATTTGACAAAGGAAGAAAAGGCCTGTTTGGAAGTGGATTTCAAGCCCAAGGTTAACTCATTAATCAACGGATTTTCCAAGGGTGAAATAGGAAACCTAGGGGTGCCATAGTTGGTGCAACCAAATTGCAATTTTTCATCAACAAAACAAATTGTTGATTCATTTGCTTACGACAAGCTATTTCAAAGTATGCAATTAGCATCCTTACATGATGTAAAAATGTTTTAGGAATGTGAAGGCTTTCATAAAGGGCTTTTATCTAAAGACAAAAAAATTAACTCATACAAAGGGAACAAGTGTGTGGATATAGATATGGAATACGAAATAATGGGAAATATTCCTCTACGAAGGGGAGTGTTAAAGCTATTGAGTTGTGCAAATCTTTTCACTCCCTCACTCTAGGTCCTAATCATGTCTTGAACTGTAAAACACTTGTTCCATTAAATGATTGTTCGTCTCATCCCATGGGACTTTAAGAGCATAAAGAAATCGCTGGTGAATATCCGGGAAAGAGATATGAAATAAATGTCTCTTATATGGCATCCCATGGGCTCCATATCAATAAATTTCAGACGAGGTTGGTGTTCAATGGAGTTGCGGGATATGGACTAAAGATTAATAATTCACCTTCATTAAATTTGGGTGGAACATTATTTGAGAGAATCGACAAAAATTATATGAATATGGAATCCAAAATCTTCCCAAGGAATGTTCATATGTTTAAAGGGAATTCTAGATGTTTTCCCATTGAAGAAGAAAATAATGTTGAGGTGGAGATTATGGATCATCCAATTTCACTAAAACATTTTAAAAAGAGATTTGGATCATCAAATAAGAAAAGTGTTTTGGGTGCCAAGAAAATTCTGATGGATAGAAACTTAGTAAGACACAATTCACTTGTAACAACTCCTATAGGTGGAAATTTCACCAAGATTTTAGTTTTTGATGTTTGTATGTTTTCTTATTTGTAGCCTCCAATTTTAAATAGCTAAAAGCATATGGGATTGTGGCAGTTATTTGTGGCCATCATTTATTTGTATGACATTTTACAGGCAATGTTAGCTAATATTTACCCACTTCTTTCTTGCTATGGAGAATTTCACAGGCAATGTTCCAGAAACAACCAAGTTTTCATTAATACAAAGTTTTCATTATCATGTCCAAAAGCTAATGCACTATTGTACATAAAGCATGTTTTGGATTTACCTAGAATATTTATTTGTTAAAAAAAAAATATAATCGGTACTTAGATTCATATCCAAAGGCTCTATATAATTTAGATCCTTGTGTTATTGTTTAGTTCCACATAAATAACCCTTTTCTTTCTCAAAGGCTTCTAGGTTCTTAATTTTATGAAAAGAGGAGCTGAAGATTGGAGCCAACTGTAAATATTAAGTGAGGCTAAACCAAACATATAAAACCACAGGACATGATAAAAAAGTTTCCCACCTCACTTGCAGTTTCACATGTGTTGTAAATTGTACCTTCATCTTTGACTGCAATTTAGAATTATGTACATATTGGTGCAGTAAATGTGTAGTAAACGGGGTTGTAGGAGAGATGTTATGAAATGACATGTTTTGTACTTCAATTTTGCTTTAACATCTAGGAATGGGGAATGCACTTGGGATTTTTTGTGGGCAAGTTGTTGGCACAAATAAACACCATATGCTCATAATATATCTATAGCATTATTGGATTGTACTCCTCGGATTCGCAGTGCTTCTTCTTCCCCAGTTTATGTTTACAACTCCTATTGTCAGGCTCTTAGGACAATTTGAAGATGTCTCTCAACTATCAGGGAAAGGAGAGTAGAATTGTGGTGCATTCCTCTTCACTTTTCATTTCCATTCTTTTTTTCCATTCTGAGATATTTACTTGCACACTTTTCATTTCCATTCTATTTTTCCATTTTGGGATATTTACTTGCACAGAGAAAGAATAGTACCATAGCATGGTCAGCTGCGATTGGAACAATGGTCTTCGTTCTGTTAAATTGACTCTTTGTATTGAAGTGTAATATGGGCTGCAACAGGGCACTTGTCTCACAAGACATTGGGTGGTGGATACCTGCTATTATCCAATTCGTGTATATTACCCATAGAGGGTGTGCGCTCACATGTACTAGATTTTCAAGGGAAAATTTTTGTGAAATTTGGACATTTCTAAAACTATATGTTGCATCTGGTGTCATGATATGGTAAGTGATTTTGACCTTTGTAACGTGTTTATTTTTTCAAAAAGAAAAAACACACTTGCTTTCATTAAATAAAAAAATTACCATTCCATGGATTTCTCTTCTATTTCATTTTATCACTACCAACCATTCATTAGATCTAACATTTTCCATTCTAGGATCCTATCTCTGTTCTGGATCCTCTGTCTTTTTTTCAAGAGGAAAAAACACACCATCTTATATTAAAAAAATAGAGGATGGTTATAGAGCATGAATTTAGATTAGATCAGAAAGATCTTGTGGCAAAGAGATTTCCTAAGGCAGCTAGCAAAAACTCCCAAAAACAAACTATTATGACAGAAATTAAAACAAAGACAAATTATAGATCCAAAACAGCATAGCTATTGTATCAAAGTAAAAACCAACTCCACATCCAAAATTCGAACAAGAAGGAACAAAGCTGGCCGGAAACATGAGGCGAAGAGCAGCAGCAAGAGACAGCCCCATCAAACCAAAAACGTTGGGGGCCATCCTCTGTCTATCTTTCTCTTACATAAAATACTTCTCAGTTTTACTATGTGCCTTCTATCTCTACAAAAGGATTCTGCGAGTCTTAGATACTTCAACAAAAAAACAAAATCATCACTTAGATAGCATAACATTTCTATCCTTCATATCTTAATAGTCCCTGAACGAAGGAATGAACCATTTTCAAAAACTAAAAATTTGATCATTTTTGGATGGATCCTACATCCCTCCTTTGATAGTCTGTCTGCCACATAGTTTTGTTCTCTATAGATATGTGTGAAGGATAGCCTCTTAAAAGTACTAATCAACAATCTTATCTTCTTCATCCAATTCTTCAACATTGAAGACTCCAATAAATATGTCATGTCATGAGACATCATGAGAGTCCATTCCATAACTGAATGCCTTATCTCTATTAACATATGAGATACAGACCTCGAACTGGATAATCCTTACTACAATGTTGATCACAAGGCCAGTTCATGCACTTCTTCTACATAAGTACTTTCTCCAATACCAAAAATACACTTATGTGGTAAAAGGATCAATTAACTGATGAGATGCACTACCACATGAGACCTACATATAAATGCAACAAGAGTAAATTGTGAAATAAAACACAAGATATTTCTGCAAAATATTCTTGTTGCTTTATCTGACCAGACAAATAATTACAGAATCACAGATACATGAAAAGAACATTTCCTCTATGCAGATGTGATGGGTAAATAGTTATATACCATTTTCTAGATGTTATGCAAGAGATTTTCAATTCAAACATGATTGGTTTTGTCTCACAAATGAAATCCAAAATCCACACCTAATGTCCCAATTGACGTAGTAGAAACAGAACTGACTTAATGAAAATATGCTAAGAGGCCTTCACCCAATGTCCTAATTGATGTAGGAGAAACGGCACTGACTTAATGACAAGATGCTAAGAGGCACGCACTTTTCTCTAGATCTAAAATATCAAAAATATATTTGCAGTTGAATGATTGAATGCATCACAAAATGAGGCCGGCGTGCTATAGATAGCCCATGCCATAAAGATACATATGCGGTAAGATTAAATTGTGGAATGCACCACAAGATATTTCTAGATATTCTCTATGACTTTATCTGACCAGGCCAACAAGTGTAGGTAAGTGACAACCACATTGCTTCTATGTCGATGTGATGTTAAAAAATTGTACAAACATTGTAGTCATGTCAATTATCATTGATGCTAAAGAAAAGAATTTTTGAAGCTTGCAAGAAGATACTTATGCCTTCCAAAGAACCCATAACTGATGTAAAATCAGAACCACAAAAATACTTAGTATAAAATATTTACAAGAATACTCAATAACTTTCCTAGTTTGGTCATAATCTTCTATGCATATTTGTGGTTTATGTCAATATTAATTGATGCTAAAAGAAAATAATTTCTAAAGTTTGTTGTAAAAGGCACTAATGGCTTTGAAAGAGCCCCACATAAGCATGCCCTATTATGATACAACTATTTTGAAATCAGAGGCACAAAAATACCAAGTAAAAGATGCACATTCTACATTGAGAACCTTTCCTACTTTAGTCATCATCTTCTACAAAATATGAATCATTGATCTCAACTTCATCTTCATCTTCATTGTTGCTCTCGCTCAAGGCATACTGCATAGGCACTCGAGTCGCTCTCTATGGTCTGCTTCACCCAAATGGATTTGGTGCTTCGTTGACTTCTTCAGTACTATCAGACGAAGATCCAGCAGAGCCATTTGCAGTAGGATTTGTATCTCTCCCGCGTCATCTTTGACATTACTGATCTACTTTTCTTGTTGAAAGGAGATGGTCTCATTTTTCTCACTTTTTTCTTAGGGGATTTCTTGTAAGATAATGGTTGTATACCATCAACAACATCATCAATAGAAGTAGGCTTCAACATTTCATTAATCATCTTTTGTCCCTGGGTTGGTCTTTTGGGTCCTCTCTTTCTAGGTACAGGGTAGTATTTATAGAATTAGACCTTTTAGGGTTTGTTTTCGAGGGCTTGGAGGCCTTATCAGTAATAGGCTTCTTTTACCCCTTCCTAGGAATGGCCTCCTCATAATCAGTGTCGTCGTCTTCATCAATTCCAAAATCATAATCACCATCACTAGCCATAGTGGCCTTATTTGTTCTCCCATTAGCAGTCTTCCCTTTTGCACCAGCCTTCCTTGGTTGTTTCTCTCCCTCCACTTCATTTTCTTCTTCTTCGGGAATGGATTCCATTGTATCATATTCATCTGACATCTCAACGTAGACAGGGGCAACCTTTTTTGCCCGTCTAATGGTCTCTTTCTACTTTGGTTTAAGATATTCAATTGGTGAATTTTGTTTGCTTCCTTGATCCTTAGCAATTGCAAAATGAAAAAAACACAAGTACTGAGATTACAGAATGAAAATTTATATTAGAAGAGACAGGTGATCAAATAACAAAATTTTTCTCTTCATTAAATATCAATTGTTGCAGAAAAAATATGATGAGTAACCTGATTGATCTATTGATAACCCATGGTTATAAGATGCCAATTGGTCCTACAGGTTGGTATCTAATTCATAATCCTCATCGCTTTCCACTTCCTAAAAAGATATGATTCACATCATCCATGTTAAACAACAACATAAATTGGATCCCAGGGAAATAAATAGAAATTAACTTAAACAAGCCATTTATTTTTTTGCAACACCTTTCTTGTCACCCTCACGCTTGGGTTTCGCAATTTCTGCAGATAGATGTGAGGCATACATAAAAAAAAAAATCAACCACGGGGCTAACATTTATAACAATGAATTTGAATCGCAGTTGATTAAAAACAACATTACCATTTTGTGCATTAGTTGTAGTAAGAGAGAGGCAGTCGATGCCTGATTGTTGGTGGTTGATTAAGAATCAGTTTTTTCAGCAGCTACAGTTTTTTTGGTATTTTTTCTCTAGTTTTTGCTTACTTGTTATTCAATTCATATTCATCATCCTTGGCCTCCTATAGTTCTTGAGCCTACAAAATTTACAGACAAGTGAGAAATCAAATATGCCAAAAGCCATAAGAATGGATGAAGCAACACATTTATCAGGCAAGAAGAATAACACAGATCTGGATCTACCAAAAGTGTCAAAATATGAGGAAAATACATCCAACTCTTTTGTAAAGGCATCCAAGTCTTTGCACCATAGATATTTGGGTGTTTCCTTTCTAAGCTCCTCAACATCACCCTTAAGCTTATCTCGCTTAGCACATAATTGTTGTACTTTTTCTAAAGTCAATGTTCCTATTGTCATGGATAGAAGATACTCATAATATCTAGCACAAACACCCTTTATTGTCTCAATGTTGTCTTCAAGAGACTCTTCATCATCTGTTATTTCCCTGGAAATAGATTCCTCAATGGGTTTTCCCTTCTTGGGGAATGGAGTGAAACCTTTTTTCTTCAATTCAAGCAACAATTATGCACGTTTCCTATTGCTCACTATGATTTCTCCATTTACAACCCCTAGTATGAATCAACTTTATTATCCAATTTCAGAAAATCAAGCTGATGGTTGTCCAATTGGACTTTCAAAATTCACAATTTCAATTCAATGTTAAAAGCGTTCAACCCAAAATTTTGTTGTTCACTACATGAAACAAAAACACAATTCGTTGGGCTTTCAAAATTTCAATCCAATGAATCTTTGAAGAGGCATTTCCAAAACAAGTTCTTGGACACAAAGTACTAAGCATTCAATACAAACATATAGCAACAATATCAAGGCAACATAATCCAATAGGTAAAAAGGCAACAAAGAGGGCAGGCACAGAAATGGCAGAAAACAAAAGTGTTGGTAATTGCAAGGCAAAAAGAAGACCTTGGATAAAGAGGATAGTAAAGAAAAACCATACCTTTCTATTTTCATAGAATTTCAGTCGGATATGATAGAAGTCCTCCAGAACTGCAAGTTTATGAGGTAATCCCATTTAGAACTATTCTTTAATTCATACATTTAAATAGAAGACTAAAACCTACCAAAGAACCAAATAATGATGAATTTCAGGAATGTACCTTGCTCAAACCATCCACAGTTTGCACCTTCTGAATCACAGAAGTGTAGCTGGAAGTTAGTGTCACCACACCCACTGCCACTTTCCTCAAAAGATACATGAATTCAACATCCCCACATGTATATGTATTCAAAAGAAAATCCTGGTACTTAGTTCCGAGACACAAAATTGAGGAGCAGAGGAGGACAGTAGATGCAACAACAAGGCACAAGCGTACAGAGAGAGACATTGAATTAGGAAAAAGAAATTGTGGATTCTCATGCTCTGCTCTATTCTATTCTTTTGTTGTAGATTATAGACACAACAATAGAGGCCCGAGGGTTCTACAAATACCCTAAGACAAAGGAGACGAAACGTGAAAGGCAGCATTGAGGGAAAACACCATGAAATTGTAAGAAATAATTCAAAATTTTTGGAAAACGCCATGAAATTTGCAGGGAAATCATGTAGAAAACCCTGGGTTCGCTTTCATTATCATAAATTTGGGGAAGATTCAGTGAAGCCTTCCCTATATAGTTAATATTATATGTCGTTCAGTTAACCTACTTAAATCAAGAATCAGTTGACAGTTGAAGCAATGAAATATACGGCCAGAAAACTCTCAATCATCTAACATGCGATCAGACGATCTAGACCAATGTAGAGTGGCAATTGGGAGAGTTCTTCTCAGAGGGAAATGCCTTACAGTGTAATTAGATGAACACAATTGAAATAATAAAATATCATTCTTGTTTACGAGGTCTTGGATAGGCTGTGATTGGGTGCGGTGTTAAGGCACTCCTAGATGTTAAGTCACCAGTTCAATTCCCTGCCCTATTCGAGTGTTATTCTTGGACATGACTATGATGTCGCCTTACCAATGACAAACTTACAAAAAATAAAATAAAAAACATACTTAAAAGCACACTCAATGTATTTTTCAACAACAAAATGGTTATAATATATTATAAGTTTCGTGCTCTCAATAAGAATGTTTAGCAGCTACATGAATATTCCAAAGAAATTTCAACAACATAATAATAAGAAGATCGCACTTTTCTTTTCTCCTAACAATCTCATTTGCAAGTTATATGACACATTTTTCCCAACATTATGCCACTATTCATATACCTCACAAGAGTATAAGGGAGATGGCATCAAATTATGATATAATTACTAGCGGCCATAAGGCCCATAAATTCACGACACCACTTGAATTTACATATCCTCCTCAGTTTTATCAATGAATTTGCATAATTTTTTAAAGTGTTAACTTTCTCTAGTATCACCTTTCCATCCTCTACCGTGCTCCTAATGAAATGATACTAGATATTTAAATGTTTTTTCATTGCATGAAAGGTTGGATTCTTAATTAGATAAATAGTATTCTTATTATCACATTGAATTGTAATAAGTATTTTAACTGGCCCTACTTCTAAACACATTTTCATAATCCAAATGGTCTCCTTATAGGAATGAATAACTACCATATACTCTAAAGTTACCACAACTTGTCACTTGCTCATCCAACATATCCATCAAACAAACAAAACACATTATCTCATGGATCTCCTTCTATCTACATCATTTACCTAATTAGAATCCACATAACCATGTATATCCACTGTGTATGGATCCCCTAAAAAATCACTATGATAGAAAATGGAATATTTAAAAGTACCTTGCAAATACTCAAAGACCCTTTTTACTACATCCCAATGCTCATGTTCAAGATTAGGAATGAATAATTTCATGACTTCCATTGTTTGGGTAAATTCTAGTCAAATACAAGACATAACATACATCACACTACCAACTACACTAGCATAAGGAAGAGAAACCATATCCTCCATATCTATGGATATTGTAGGACATTGCGCATAGACTAAAAGCTTAGTTCCAACTGTAATTGGAACACTTAATGGTCTACAATCTACTCTGAAAAAGCAATGTAGCACGTGGTTTACATACTTATGTTGGTTAAACCAAATATTTCTATTTGTTTTATCTCATCATCTTCATTCCTAAGATATATTTTGTAGCCCCCAAGTCCATATCAATTTGTGTTGAAATACAAGACTTTAAAGTATGAATCACATCCTTATTGTTACCAAATAACAATATATAATCTACAAATAGAGTAATAACAAGGAAATGATGTCATTGGGGTGTAGAACAAACGATGATAGGGTGCATTGTTAAGGCACTCCTTGTGACACCATTGGTTCAAATCTCAACTAGCTTGTGTACCATGTGTGAGGTTGTGTGGATATATCTGGAGGTTATAATGGTAGTCACATCATAAATCAACCCCTTGTCATGTAAGTATGAGCCTGCCCTATTTGTGGTTTCCACTAGTCACCTAAAAAAATAAGGAAGTGACCACTATCATGTTTGTAATACACACAATTATCTGACTTGGATCTTAGAAATCCCAACAAAAAAGAATCAACCCTTTGGTACTACATTCTAGGAGACTATTTGAGACCATATAAAGACTTTTTTTTATATACTAACTAATGTCTCTTTACCTTTTTCAATGTAATGTTGTGGATATGTCATATAGATCTCCTCCTTCATCTCACCATGTAGGAATGATGTTATCAGAATGATATATTTTATCTTTTAATAAAAAAATGTTTTTATATATAATAGGAGCCTAATAAATATTAACTTAGAAACTAGAGAAAATATCTCACCAAAGTCAATACTTTCAATCTTGGGATATCATTTTGAAATCAAAATTTCCTTGTGATTTTCAACATCGCCATATAAACTAATCTTCTATTTGAATACCTAGCCCATGGGGGTTAACTACATAGAAAAACATATAAACATGTTATGTAAAATACTATGAGTTCCTTGGTTTGACCACCCCAATTAACCTATGTCCATGTTAGGTGTAGTCATGGTGCACCTAGTGGTTATAGTGGTAGTAGATGGAATTGACCCCATGTCATATGATCACATGACTACCTTAACTACCAATTCCACTTGTTAGAAAAAACAAAAATAAAAAAAAAACTTCTATTTGAATACCCATTTAAATCCAATGTGTTTCTATCTATCAGGAAACTATTCCAAGTCCCATGTTGTTGGAAATATTGAGAGGGGGGGTGAATTAGTATTTATTATTTTTTGTTCTAGTGATTGCCAAAAGCATATATAGATATGTATATGTATACACAGAACACAGAAATCAACAGCTGGAATAAATGCTTTTATTAAAACTCAAGACAGTGCAATGGAATAAATACAATATAATTATATCTCACTGTGAGTAGTTGCCAAGCTCCAACTTGGACTTCAGTGAGGCTCCAACCTCCAGAGCACCAATCTGTTTTGCAGTGGTTTTGCACTTAGGAGCACCTACCCCTAATGACTTTAGTCTTGTTCAGTTCTGAGGCTCCAACCCAACTTTGGTATACTCTGGTATGATGCTGCACTCTATTCAGTTGAGGTTCTCTCACTCCTACTCTCCTGCCTTTGCTGCTTCTACTGCCTCTACAGCCTATGCTGCTTCTGTTGCCTCTACAGCCTCTACTGCTTTTGCTACCTCTTTTGCCTCTGCTGCTTCCACTATCTCACACTCAAGTTATTCATCACAACAACAGCACCAACAGTTCTCTGTTTTTACTGTTTTTATACATTCTCGTGCCTTTATCCATTCGTTTCTGCTTACTCGCTGGCTCTTTGGCTTCCTCCTTGCCTGCTTCAGCTTCCTCTGCGCTGTGCAAGTTCACTGACTTTCTGAGGACATGTAGATTCATTTGAGAGGTCCAAAACTCCACGGAGAACACATCTTACTGGTTACAACTGTAACAACACTCCTTTAACAATGATGGTGGGCATACATAGAGCTCTGCTTCATTTAATGGATTGCCACGTCCAATCGTAATCAATATCGCCATGAATCACCCCATTTTTCCTGACGTTCAGCCTTCTAAAACCATCGGACTCAGCCATCGTAAGCCTTTCGGCTTAAAACCACCCCGCAAGCAAAAACACGGTTACACAGGAAAATATATATAAAAAAACAGGTGAGAAGCACTAATGGCAGATTTCAAATTTAGTTTACCCACACCTATTCCTGTATTGGGTCCATGCTTAAATCGCAATTGGCGATTCGTGACTCCCGGGGGTCCTTTATATATCGGACCCATGACTCCGCCAATGGCCGATGGCCGATCCACCACTACTCCGATGAACCGAATGCGATATGGTATTAAACTGCAGTTGATATTCTCGTCGGGTCCGCATATATATGTATCGCTGTCAGCGATCGCAACATATCGACAGTCGCAGTCGCAGCATATAGGCAGTCACACAGGGTCAGGTCTGATGCGATATCGCTATCGGTGATCGCAAGTCACATAGGGTCAGGGCTTGACGCTGTATTACCTCCACTCCGAATTCCCGATGCGATAACCGTGTGCTGGACCCAATACGACTCAACACTCCCGTCTATAAATTTCAAGTTCGGTTTCTGCCTCCGATAGTGTAACAGCATATATACGTGAGTTTTGGCCTCCAATAGTGTATTGTCGGGGATGCATAGTTTGCCCGCCGATAGTGTTAAGGGCTCCCGATAGTGTTTAAATGTGCCCATCGATGGCTCCTCTTGGCTCCGTCTGCTCCTCTTGCCTCCTCTTGGCGCCGTCTGCTCCTCTTGGCTCCTCTTGGCTCCGTGTGTTCCTCTTCTTTGGCTCTGTCTGCTCCTCTCGTCTCCCTCAGCTCCTCTGGTGGCTCTATTCTACTTGCTCTGTTTCTTTAATGGTTGTTTGCTCCTCTTCTTTGGCTCTGTCTCCTTCCTTGAATATTTCCATATTGCCATCAATGACAATCTGTGTCCAACAATCTCCCCCTTTGTTATTGATGGAAATATTCTTCTGCTCTCTCCCCCTTTGACATCAATGGCAAAGGAATGCATACGGACTCCCCCTGTCAACCTGCTCCTCTTGTCCTGCTACATCTTTATGAATCAACTTGAGTGATGATAAAGAAATAACCCCCATCTTTTGACGCAGATGTTAGAATGCTTCTCGAGGAAGAGGTTTTGTGAAAATATCAGCTATTTGCTCCTTAGTACTGATATATTCCAGGATGATGTGTTGTTCAGCTACTTGTTCACGGAGGAAATGATACTTGATTGGTATGTGTTTGGTTCTTGAGTGCATCACAGGATTTTTACTGAGACTGATAGCACTTGTGTTGTCACAATAGACGGTAATTGGTTGATCTGTACATATGTCGAGATCTTTTAGAGCTTCCTTCATCCATAGTATCTAAGTACAACAATCTGCTGCAGCAATATACTTGGCTTCGGCTGTGGATAATGATATGGATAACTGTTTTTTGCTAAGCCAGGATACCAAACAGTCTCCTAGGAAGAATGCATTTCCACTAGTACTTTTCCGATCATCTATACTTCCAACCCAATCAGAATCGGTGTATGAAGTTACAGTCAGTGTTGAGTTTTTTGGGTACCAAAGACCGAAATCAAAAGTTCCCTTCAGGTATCTGAGAATTCTTTTCACAGCTAATAAATGGGATTGTTTGGGAGCAGATTGAAATCTTCCCACCATTCCTACTACTTGCATTATGTCTGGTCGTGTAGTTGTTAAGTATAGAAGGGCTCCAATCATTGACTTGTAATGAGTTGCATCTACTAGAGAGGAGTCATCATCTTTGCTCAATTTGCAGTTTGTCGTCATAGGTGTGCTCACGGGTGCATAGTCCTCCATTCCATATTTTTTAAGCATGTCTTTTAGATTTTTTTTTGAGATACACACAATCCTGCTCCGGTTTGAGATACTTGAAGTCCAAGGAAGTGGGACAGCTCTCCTATCATTGACATCTCAAACTCTTTTGACATGCCTTGAGAAAATTCATGGCTCATTTCATCATTATTACTAGCAAAAATTAGATCATCGACATAAACAAGAGCAACTAGTAACTTACCTTCATCTGTCTTTATGTATAGATTACTTCCAGTGACTCCCTTTTTGAAGCCTTGTTGTTGTAGATAGTGATCCAGTCTTGCATACCAAGCTCTAGGAGCTTGTTTCAACCCATATAAATCCTTTTTCAACTTACAAACTAAGTCCTTTCCTGCTGTTATATCAAAACCTTTTGGCTGCTCCATGTAGACTTCCTCCTTGAGTTCCCCATTTAGAAATGTTGATTTCACTTCCATTTGATAGATTTTGAATCCTTTTGAGCAAGAAAATGCCAAGAAAATCCTGATAGCTTTGATACGGGCCACTGGTGCAAAAAGTCTCTTCAAAGTCAACTCCTTCAATTTGTGAATAGCCTTTGCAGACAAGTCTTGCCTTGTTTCTGATAACCTTTCCTTCCTCATTCATTTTATTTTTGAACACCCATTTGGTTCCTATTATGTTTTTGTCCTTTGGACGACGTACCAGCTCCCATGTCTTGTTCTTCTCAATTTGGGACATTTCTTCTTCCATGGCTTTTACCCAAAGAGGATCCTTACTTGCTTCTGCAAATGTTTCTGGTTCTATCATAGATAGGAGTGCAATGACTTTTCTCTTGGGTGTGATTGTTATCCTTCTTCAGATTTGCACACCTTCATCTTTATCTCCAATGATCTACTCTTCTGGATGATGTCTTTGGACATACTTCATCTTTGAAGGGGTATTAGGTGGTTCTCTTTCCTCTTCTTCTTCTTCTTCTTCCTCATTTATTTCTTCTTCTTTAGGTTCTTCTTCTTCAATGAGAGAGTCATCTTCATGTTCTTCAATTTCCCTTTTTGGAAGATCTTCATCAACCTTTACATCAATGCTTTCCACTATTTTCTTCAGTCGATAATTGTAGCACTTGTAAGCCTTGCTCCGGGTAGAGTATCCAAGAAATATCCCTTCATCAACCCGAGAATCAAACTTTCCAGGTGAGCGGTCATTTATTTTTATGAAGCACTTGCTTCCAAAGATCTTGAAGTACTTCACCGAAGCAGGTCTTCCTTTCCATAGCTCATAAGGAGTTTTATCACAATTTGGTCTTAATTGAGTTCGATTCAGTGTATAGACAGCCGTCCCTACTGCTTCTCTCCAGAATCAAGGCTGTAAGTCTGTTGTTAATAGCATAGTTCTTGCCATTTCTTGGATTTTTCGGTTTCCTCTTTCAACTACCCCATTTTGCTGAGGTGTTCTGGCAGCCGAGAATTCCATTTTCATTCCATGAATATTACAAAACTCACTAAACTCATTTGATGTGAATTCTCCTCCTCTGTCTGTTCTGAGGCACTTAATTTTTGAATCTTTTTCATTTTCTACAAGGGCTTTTAGATTCTTAAAACACTCAAAAGTTTTAGATTTCTACTTTCTGAAATATATCCACATCATTCTAGTATAATCATCAACAAATAACACAAAGTACCTTTCTCCTTGGAGTGCTTCATTTCTAGTTGGCCCACACACATCAGCATGGATGATCTCCAAGGGCTTCGATGTAGAGAGCTCCTTTGTCTTGTGGCTAATTCCGGTCTGCTTTCCATGTTGAGATGGACCGCATACTGCTTGATTTGGTTTGGACAGCCTTGGGATATCTCGTACAGTTTTAATCTTGCTGATATTGATCAGATTTCCGAAGCTTTTATGTCCAAGTCGCTTATGCCACAACCAACTCTCATATGTCTGACTCAAGTAGCATTTATTTTCTTGAATCTTGTTCAGAATGTAAATGTTTTCTGGTGTTCTCACCCCTTTTGCCACAAGTTTCCCTGAGACAGAGTTCCTTATTTCACAGTCTTTGGTGCTGAAAACAACCTTATGTCCTTGATCACAGATTTGGCTGACACTCAGGAGGTTGTGTTTGAGTCCGTAAACCAGCAGAGCATCTTGAGCTTTTCCTTTTCCATTGATCAGAGTAACTGTTCCTTTTCCAGCAATTCTTCCAGATCCGCTTCCAAAGGACACATTCCCTTCCTTTTTGCTCAGTGAGACAAACTTCCTTCTATCTCCTGTCATATGTCTGGAGCATCCACTATCTACAAACCATTAGTTTCCATTATTTTGAGCATATAGAGCCAGGTCGCATTTGTCCATGCTAGAGTTCTTGCTACTCGTCTTTCTTCCTTTGAGTGGGCAATCTTGTTCATAGTGTCCATTATTGTAGTAGAAAGTGCAAATTAGATCAAATTTGGTCAAGGGATCAAATGAATTGAAGGTTTTGATTTGTCCCTGCTTTTTGGGGGCATATGAGTTGATTATTCGATCCTTTGGCTTTGTCTTTTCACTTCTACGAGCCATACAATTTCTGGCTTGATGACCGAAGTTTTTACAGTGAAAGCAGTGTCCAAGAAAGATGGTTTTGTACTTGTTGAAGCAACCACGGTTTGAGTCGATTTCCTTCCTGGGAATTACTCCTCCCTCGTTCTTTGGATTTGCAATGGGCCCTTGGTGGAGTACAGGTTTGTATTTGCTGTAGTGTCCATGATTCGATTCCACACTCTTCTTTGGAGTAATTCTCTCTTCATTCTTGGGATCTGGGATGCACTTTTGATAACATACTTTTTCATCTTTTGGATTGCAGGAAAGTGCATCGGCATAGCTTTTCGAACTATTCTTAGTGCTTGAGGATTCTCCTTTGAAACCTATTCCAGACTTTTCATGTTGAGGTTTTTGATTTTTCAGAATAGTCTTAAGTATTTGAGAGCTTTTACAGCCCTTTTTAATTTGCTCCAACTCCTTTCTCAGAGACACTATTTCGGCCTCACGTTCTTCACAAGTCTCTTCTTTTTCTTTAAGCTTTGCTTCCAAGAGATATTCTCTCCTTCTTATTTCCTCGTTTCCCCTTTGAGAGAAATGATTTTGTTCCATAGTTTCTCATTTTCTTCAAGGGCGCATATTAACAGTTCATCTACATTTCCTTCTAGCTCTGAGTCATCATCATCTGTGAGTGCATGAATAATGTTTCTTGGCTTTAATCATGATTTCTTTCCTCATCTGATTTCTTTATGATGACCATAAACTCATCCTCATCAGACTCATCTTGCTTGGAGAGGAATTTTTTCTTATTGAACCCTTTCTTTTTGTGTGCCATTCTTTTAGAATTTCCTTCATCATCATTGTCATGTTTATGAGGACATCTTGCTGCATAATGACCTATTTTACCACATTTAAAACAGATAAGAGGATACTTTCCTTTAAGCTTAGATCCTCTCTTCAGCTTTCATACAGATTGAGCCAATTCGAATTCCGCATCTAACTCATCGCTACAGTCATTCTTTTCTTTCTACTTCTTTGACTTTGTGTTATGAAACCAGCTCAAGAAAAGATAGAAAAGAAAGATCAACGCCTTAGAATTCAGCCTCTTCGAGGGGGCAACCTCCTTTACATTACATAAATGAACAATTCTTGGATGATACAAATGAAAAAACCTCCTTTCTATATATAGGAGTCTAAGGAGTCACAATATAATCCAAGCCGACCTAACAATAATAATATAAGCCACAAAAATAACAATAGAGGGATTCTATGGGGCACAATAATAACAATATGGGGGTAATAGGGGCACAACAATATAAATAAGGGGTATAACTACAATAGTAATGGGGTAATCACTAGTATTATAGGGACCCAACATGCCCCTCTCCTTCAAAAAAGTGTTGTCCTCAACGCTTGAGTAGTTCTGGATACTTCTGCATAAAATTCTCATCCTCCCATGTGGAATCTTCAGCGGATAAGTTCTTCCACTTGATAAGATACTCTGAAATTGATCGATTTCGTAGCTGTCGAGTTCTTGTTTCTGTGACTGCTTCCGGTTCCAATATAATTTTTCCTTCCTCGTCAAGTTCTGGCAATATTGTTTGAATTGGGAGCTTGTCACCTATAACCTTCTTTAAACATGAAACATGGAAAACTGGGTGCAATCGAGAAGCTGCAGGAAGCTCCAATTTGTATGCCATAGTACCAATCTTTTGCAACACCTTGTACGGACCATAATACTTTGGTGATAATTTATTATCCTTCTTAGCTTGCTTTAGGGACATTTGCTTATATGGTTGTAGCCGTAGGAATACCCAATCACCTACATCAAAACTTCTTTCACTGCGATGTTGATCTGCCTGTTGTTTCATTCTATTTTGTGCCAACACGAGGTTATCCTTTAAGAGTTGGAGGACTTGTTGTTGATGTTCGATGTGATGTTCCACTGCCTGAACCTTAGAATTTTCTCTTAAATATGATGTGATGGATGGTGGTTGATACCCATAAAGTGCCATAAATGGGGTCATTTTTGTTGCTGTATGGAAGGAAGTGTTATACCACCATTCAGCCAGAGGCAACCATTTGACCCATTGTGTCTGTTTATCAGATACAAAGCAACGAAGATATCCTTCCAAACATTTGTTTACTATCTCAGTTTGCCCATCAGATTGAGGATGATAAGATGAGCTATGAGCTAACTGAGTACCAAGACAAGAAAATAATTCTGTCCAAAAATTTCCAGTGAAAATGGGATCTCTGTCACTTACAATAATCTTTGGGTTTCCATGTAGCTTTTGAACTGTTTCCATAAATGCAGTAGAAACTGTACTGGCTTTAAATGGATGTGATAATGCACAAAAGTGTGCATACTTGGTAAGTCTGTCAACTACCACCATGATGACACTCTTTCCCTCAGACTTGGGTAAACCTGTGATAAAATCCATTGAAACCTCCTCCCAACGTTGGCCGGTGTCTTAATTGTTTCAACTTTATTTTGTTGGCAAACCAAACATTCCGCCACAAACTTTTGAATATCTGATTTAAGGCCATCCCAAAAAAATTCCTTCTTAACCCTGTGGTAAGTTTTTAAAAATCCTGAGTGCCCTCCTAAGGGAGAAGTGTGCAATTCCATAAGAATCTTTTGTTTTAGCTGGGAATTCTTACAGAGGTATAAGCGATCTTTGTACCATAACGAATCATTTTTCCAGCTAAATGTATCAGAAGTACTGGAATCTTGTTGTAGCTTTCGAATAAGTGCCCACACTTCTTCGTCATTCTTCCATTCCTCCCTTGCTTCGTTTATCCAATCTGGTTGGATAATAGAAATGGCACACAACAATGCTTCCACATCCTCATCCTTTCTTGAGAGTGCATCTGCCACCACATTTTGCTTCCCTTTTTTGTAGATGATTTCAAAGTCATAACCCAACATCTTTGTGACCCACTTTTGTTGCTCTTCAGAGGATAATCTTTGTTCTAAAAAGTATTTAAGGCTATCATGATCCGTTTTTACCTTGAAGTGTCTTCCCATTAGGTAGGGTCGCCATTTCTTAAGTGCATGGAGTATTGCCAACATTTCCTTCTCATAAATAGCTTTGCTTAAAAACTTTCCCTTGATTGGACGACTTTCAAAAGCAATGGGTCTTTCATCTTGCATTAGAACAGCACCAATTCCATTTCCTGAAGCATCACATTCCACAATAAAGGTTTTTGTGAAGTCCGGTGTAGCTAAGACCGGTGCTTGGCACATTGCCTCTTTAAGATGTTCAAAGGCCTTTGTTGCTTCCGGAGTCCATGAAAATGAATCTTTCTTCAATAATGTTGTTAGAGGTGCTGCTATTCTCCCATAATTCTTAACAAACTTGCGATAATACCCTGTCAACCCAAGAAATCCTCGCAGATGCTTTATGGATGTGGGGATTTTCCATTCCTTAATGGCTTTAATTTTGCTAGGGTCTACCTTAACTCCTTCATGAGATACAATATGACCCAAATATTCCACCTCCTGGACTCCAAAGAAACATTTGGATCTTTTTGCATATAATTGTTTCTCCTCCAATAGTTGTAGCACCCTGTCAACATGTTCAACATGATCCTTCCAAGACTTGCTGTAGATTAGTATATCATCAAAAAATACTAACACAAATTTTCTAAGGAATGGTTTGAAAATTGAATTCATCAAACCTTGAAATGTTGAAGGTGCATTGGTAAGGCCAAAAGGCATGACCAAAAATTCATAATGACCCTCATGAGTTCTAAATGCCGTTTTTGGAATGTCTTCAATCTTCATTCTGATTTGATGATATCCCGAACGAAGATCCAACTTGGTGAAGTAAATTGATCCATGCAATTCATCCAGTAATTCATCAATGACAGGAATGGGGAACTTATCTTTAATAGTGAGCTTGTTGAGCTCCCTATAATCTGGACACATGCGCCATGATCCATCCTTCTTGTGCACCAATACTACTGGAGCTGAGAAAGAACTTTGACTCGGTTGAATTATACCAGCCTCTAGCATTTCTGCAACCATACGTTCAATTTCACTTTTTTGGACATAGGGATATCTGTACGGCCTGATGTTTGGAGGAACACTTCCTGGAATCAGATGAATAGCATGATCATGATCACGCATAGGTGGGAGACCTTTGGGAGTCTCAAATACCTTGGAATGATTGTCCAAGACTTTTTGGAGATCTGGAGAAATAGATGATTCCAATGTGGAAACATCTAGCGAACATAATTGTGCAATTACACCTCTTTGCTCCTTTTTTAGAAGCTTTGTCATACCATTAGAGCTGATTATCTTTCCTGGTTTCCCTGCAATACCCCTTAATTCAACTTCCTTTCCTTCCGCAGAAAATTTGATGAAAAGTTCTTGAAAATTAAAAGCTATTGTACCCAAGGATTGTAGCCATTGGACTCCTAGTACAACATCAGCACCTCCCATTGGAATGGAAAGCATTGGGCTAGTCAATACATATTCTCCCATGGATAGCTTGATATTATGGCACTTTCCAGAGCAATTTATTGTTCCTCCATTTGCAATCATCACTTGACACTCTGGTGCTGGATATAGGAAGCAATTCAATTCTTTTGCTACCCTACAATGAATAAAATTGTGGGTGCTTCCTGAATCAATCAACACTATTACCTTTTTCTTCTTGATTTGTCCTTCTATCTTGATGGTTTGAGGAGTGGTAATTCCCGCCAATGCATTACAAGATATGGTCGGATTTATTTGTTCTTCATCTAGGCTTTGTTCCTGGAATATATCCTCTTCTTTTGACCTTTCTTGCTCCTTTTCTTCTTCCTCTTCACAATCTATGTAGAATAATTTCTTCTCAGCACACTTATGACCTTTTGTGTATTTGCTATCACAATTGTAACAAAGCCCTTTTGCTCTTTTTTCTTCCAATTGTTGTGGTGTCAACCTTGTAGGTTGTGGAAGACTATGGGCAACACTTCCGTCTTTATAGTTGTGAATGGTATGCTTCCTAGTTGCCATAATTTTGCTTTCCATTTTTCTTGCTAACCTGAATGCCTTCTCTAATGAATCAGGTTCCCAAAGGCGCACATCATGTTGGATATTATCCTTTAAAGACCCTATGAACACATCAATCCTATGCTCCTCTGGAATATCTTTTACCCTTATGTTCAATTTTTGGAACTCCTCAATGTGCTCCATTATTGAACCCTTTTGTTTGAGACTTATCAATTGGCTAAAAAAAGTGTTGCTTTTTGTATCCTCATAATGTGCTATCAATTCTTCCGTAAAAATTGCCCAAGTGATAAATTGTTTACGAGAACAAAGCCATTGATACCATACAAACTGATTTGGTTCCAAATATAAAGTTGCCATACGTACCTTTTGTGTGTTTTGCACATTATTGAGATCGAAGAATTGCTCCATCTGTAATATCCATGTGGCGGGATCCTTGCCATCAAACTTCCTCATATCGATTTTTGGAATGGTGAGTCTTCGATCCAACATTAGAGTCTATGGAATCATGATTAACATTTCTTTTGTTCTCATCATGAGTTTCCTTTACTACCTTTTCACCATTAGTAAGTATTTCTTGTAGAAAATTTGTCAAATCTGTCTTCAAATCTGCCATGTCTGTCTTCAAATCTGTCTTCAAATCTGTCTTCAAATCTGCCATGTTTGTCTTCAAATCTGTCTTCAAATCATCCATCTTAGCTTCCATGCCCTTCATCTTAGATTCCACACCATTTATCTTAGATTCCACACCATTTATCTTAGCTTCTGTTAGCTTTTGTGAGCGTGACATTTGTTGCACTTGTTCTTGTAATTTTGATATATCATGTAGCATTTCTTCCTCTTCTTCATGAGTCATGCTAGAGCTTTCAGGTTCCTTACTAGGTGTTTGCATTTTCTTTCCTCGGGGCATCAGTTACCGATAATAATGCTTTACTATGCCCTTTGAATTCCGTTAAACCAAGCTTACACAAAAATTAAAAAAAAACTACACACCTTTTTTCACTTTATAGAAGCCTGATATTGAATCTGATGTATCTCTGTAATTTCAGATCATCCAATTCTGAAATTGCACCTGTAGTAGCCTTCTGCGTCCTCTTTCCAATGCCACAAGTCTGAGCCCAATTGGATTCTCCAAGGAAGAGTTATGTAAAATCTCCCACAGTGACTTGCTTTTGGACTGGTTCAGTAGAGCGAACTTGTACGACGTGCCACGAGTCACTGTTTCACCTTTTGAATCTGAAAAACACATAAAAGAAACTACAGTCCGTCCTCTTTCTGTACCTTTTTACGAAATTTCAATCCGATCCTCAGAGAGAGAGTTATGACGATTTTCCCCAGGTCACCTGTTTTGAATGTAATTCAGGAGTCTGCAAAAAGGCCAACTTCCTCAGATCATATCTCCGAAAATATCGCGCGAAAAGCTCTGAAATTTGGACCCAAGGTTCAGCGCCAATTCTTCTCAAATGGGTTTTTTTTTGCGACTTCTGAAACGTCACAGAAAAAAAGTTATAGCGAAAATGCCACGATGACCTGTTTGGAGCAGCGAAACCCTAGAATCCAAAGCTCTGATACCAAATGTTATGAAACCAGCTCAAGAAAAGATAGAAAAGAAAGATCAACGCCTTAGAATTCAGCCTCTTCGAGGGGGCAACCTCCTTTACATTACATAAATGAACAATTCTTGGATGATACAAATGAAAATACCTCCTTTCTATATATAGGAGTCTAAGTGGTCCCAATACAATCCAAGCCTACATAACAATAATATTGTAGGGCACAACAATAACAATAGTGGGCTTCTATGTGGCACAATAGTAACAATATGGGGGTAATAGGGGCACAACAATATAAATAAGGGGTATAACTACAATAGTAATGGGGTAATCACTAGTATTACAGGGACCCAACACTTTGAGGCCTTGAATGCTGCATCTTTGGAGCTTGGGCTACCTTTCCTCATTTCATAGGCAGTGATAATTCCATGGAGTTCATCCATTTTGAGGGTATCTAGATCATTTTCTTCTTCTATAGCGCTTATTTTGGAGTCAAATCTGTCTGGAAGAGACCTTAATACCTTTTGAACAATGGTACTTTCTTCCACTTTTTCATCCAATCCTTTCAGGGAATTTACCACTTCAGCTACTCGGAGGAGGTATGTTGTAATATCTTATTCATCTTCCATCCTCAAACTTTCAAATTGTCTTCTGTGGGTTTGAAGCTTTGCCTTTTTTACTTTTGAGTCTCCATCGTACAAGCCAACTAGCTTCTCCCACATTTCTTTAGCAAGGGTACAGTGCATGATTTTTTTAAACTTTGAATCAGTGGTTCCACTAGTGATGGAGTTCATGGCTTTTGCATTTGCGATGTAGGCTTTCCTGTCGTCTTGGTCTGTTGGAAGAGTGGAAGTCGTTTGGTATTCATTTTGAACAAAATGACAGACTTCGTGTCCAAGGGACATTAAGTAGTAGGTCATTCTTTTCTTCCATAAACCAAAGTTAGTGCCATCAAACAAAGGAGGTCTTCCTGATGCTTCGTGATTTCTCCTCATGGCTGCGGATCTTTCTTCAAGCTATTAGGCTAGTATGAAGAAGCCTGATTTGATACCAATTGTTGGAAATACTGAGGTGGGGGTGAACCAGTGTTTATTATTTTTTGTTCTAGTGATTGCCAAAAGCATATATAGATATGTATATGTATACACAGAACACAGAAATCAATATATGGAATAAATGCTTTTATTAAAACTCAATACAGTGCAATGAAATAAATACAATATAAGTATATCTGACTGTGAGTAGTTTCCAAGCTCCAACTTGGACTTCAGTGAGGCTGCAACCTCCAGAGCACCAACTCTATTTTGCAGTGGTTCTGCACTTAGGAGCACCTACCCCTAATGACTTTAGTCATGTTCAGTTCTGAGGCTCCAACCTCTTGGGCTCCAACCCAACTTTGGTATACAGTGGTATGCTGCTGCACTCTATTCAGCTGAGGTTCTCTCACTCCTACTCTCCTGCCTCTGCTGCTTCTGCTGCCTCTACAACCTCTGCTGCTTCTGTTGCCTCTTTTGCCTCTGTTGCTTCCACTATCTCACACTCAGGTTATTCATCACAACAATAGCACCAATAGCTTCTGTTTTTACTGTTTTTATACATTCTCATGCCTTTGTCCATTCATTTTCGCTTACTCGTTGGCTCTTTGGCTTCCTCCTCGCCTGCTTCAGCTTCCTCTGCGCTGTGCAAGTTCACTGACTTTCTGAGGACACGTAGATTCATTTGAGAGGTCCAAAAATCCATGGAGAACACATCTTATTGGTTACGACTGTAACAACGCTCCTTTAACAATGATGGTGGGCATACATAGAGCTCTGCTTCATTTAATGGATTGCCACGTCCAATCACAATCAATATCGCCATGAATCACCCCAATTTGCCTAACGTTCAGCCTTCTAAAACCATCGGACTCAGCCATCGTAATCCTTTCGGCTTAAAACCACCCCGCAAGCAAAAACACGGTTACACAGGAAAATATATATAAAAAAAAATGGCGAGAAACACTAATGGCGGATTTCAAATTTAGTTTACCCACACCTATTCCTATATTGGGTCCATGCTTAAATCACAATCAGCGATTCGTGACTCCCGGGGGTCCTTTATATATCGGACCCATGACTCCATCGATGGCCGACAGACGATCCACCACTGCTCCGATGAACCGGATGCGATATGGTATTAAACTGCAGTTGATATTCTCATTGGGTCCGCATATATATGTATCATTGTCAGCGATCGCAACATATCAACAGTCGCAGTCGCAGCATATTGGCAGTCATATAGAGTCAGGTTCGATGCGATATCGCTATCGACGATCGCAAGTCGCATAGGGTCAGGGCTTGACGTTGTATTACCTTCACTCCGAATTCTCGATGTGATAATCGTGTGCTGGACCCAATACGACTCAACACTCCCGTGTATAAATTTCAAGTCCGGTTTCCACCTTCGATAGTGTAACAGCATATATACGTGAGTTTTGGCTTCTGATAGTGTATTGTCGGGGATGCATAGTTTGCCCGCCGATAGTGTTAAGGGCTCCCGATAGTGTTTAAATGTGCCCACCAATGGCTCCTCTTGGCTCCATCTGCTCCTCTTGCCTCCTCTTGGCGCCATCTGCTCCTCTTGGCTCCTCTTGGCTCCGTGTGCTCCTCTTCTTTGGCTCTACCTGCTCCTCTCGTCTCCATCAGCTCCTCTGGTGGCTCTGTTCTGCTTGCTCTGTTGCTCCGATGGTTGTTTGCTCCTCTTCTTTGGCTCTGTCTCCTTCCTTGAATATTGCCATCAATTACAATCTGTGTCCAACACATGTAATATTTCCTTATCCATGAGAAATCTCCTAGGCTTTGTGTCTTCCATCTCCCTTACATCTTTCATAGTTCTAGGTTTATTTGTGTTAGCAAAGAAAGCAAATATATGTTTAAAATCAAACATCCTATAATTATACCTATCTAGTTTCCCTATTTGTTGAATGGCCCTCCTTAAAGTTTGAGGAGGAGTTTCTTCCTCCTCTTTTGAACTCTCTAAAAACTACTCCTCATTAGGTCCACCATGAAATTTTTGTTCAATTTCTAGTTAATGTTTCTTGGGTCTTAGGTTATAACTAAACCATTCACTTATTTTCATGTTCTTTTGATTGCACTACCATCACTTGGAGAAGGATTTATCTTTGTGAAAATAGTGTTCCTTCTAGAAAAAACAAATCAAGTCATAGGAACCCAAATCTTGTATATTTTCATTTTAAAGCCATAATTGATGAAGTTACTTTTCACAACCTTCTTGTCCAACTTCAATTGGTGCTCCTTAGACACATGAACATATACCTCATAATAAAAAACATGAAGATGTTGAAGTGAGGGCTTATTTCATGTACATACCTCCAGAAGGGTCTTATCCAATCAGATGGATGTGGGAGACCTATTAATCAAGTAATATGTAGTAGCAACCACTTTTTCTTAGAACAGATTCTTTAATATGGATCCAATGAGCATACTCCTATCCCTCTCCATCATCATTACATTCATTCATTCTATAACTATACTTTGTTGAGGGATATATAGAGTTTTTTTTGTGTCTTTTCATGTCATTATCCATACAGAACCTATCAAACTTTACAAAATCAAGCTCATTTCCATTATTAGTCCTCAACAAATTAATCTTCCTCCCACTTAATATAAAAAGTGTCCTCAAACACATAAATATTATTAATAAGGAAAATAAAAATTACATGAAATCTACAAGAGCTTACACACAATCACTCAACACACTTGCAAGAAGAGAAAAACAAGTTTTAAATAAGCTTGTGTCCTAAACTAATTTAGTTATGGATCACTTGTTTCATTCACTAGTGTCCATTTACATTTAAAGCATTTCTAACCATACTCTTAATAAATTTCCTAATTTAATTCCTAAAGAATGACACTTTTCTAGATGACATATCTATTATAACAAATAGATATTCTAAGAAGACTCTAGGACTATAAATAATTAAATATTAATTATGTTCTTTGGATCATATATATAACATTCCCCCCTTTGATCCAAAGGTACATTACAACAAATATCGAGCTCTTCCCTGAACTTAGTAAATTTGATCCTGCCAAGTAATTTTGTGAAATTATATAAGCTTTGATCTTCTGAAGGACAATATATTGGTATGATGACATCCTTTATGATGAGTGTCCTAATTCGATGATACTATGTGCCAACATGATTTGTTTTGGAATGGAAAACTATATTTTTTGCAAGTTTTATGGTTGATTGGCCATCGATGAATAAATATGTGGCTTCTGCTTAAGGAACATCTAAATCCTGCAAAACTCTACACAACGAAACAATATCACATGTTGCTTCCGATGTTGATATGTATTTTTCTTGTGTTGAAGAAGTTGCCACTGTGGCTTGGTTCATGCAACTCCAAGAAATTGTTGTTGACCCCATGTGTAACAACCCTGGTTAAAACTCATGTAAAAATATATAAGACCATGGTTGATGGGACACATATTCCAAGCTGAATGTTGGGAAAAACACCCTATTTGGCATTCATTTCGGTTATTATGGCGAAAGGAAATTGGCAAAGGAAATGGCTAAGGGTTTGGAAAGGCAAAATGGCATTTTTGGCACATTTATTTATGAAAATAATGGAAATTAGGAGGAAAGGAAGTTGAAAGGTTACAGGTTGCATGTGAGAAGGAAATTGAAGGAAAATAATGAAAAATGAAGAAAATAAAGGCCTCATTGATAAAAGGGCTTCTGAGGATCAGTTGGCAAGCTTTCTCTCAATATTTTGCTCAGATTTTGCTTTGGAGCAAGAGAGGCAAAGAAGGAAAGTGGAAGGAAGGAGCAAGCAAGGAAGAGAAGGATCAAGTAGCTACAATAGTATTGTTTGCAGGTATCGATTTTCATACGTATTTTCCTTGCTAGATTTTGCATGCTTGGTATTGCATGTGGTTCTTTTGTTATTATAGCATGGTTTTTTCCAAGTGTAACAATGTTTTTAGCCTAGCCTTTCCATTTCCAGATAGTCATGGTGTGATGGGGTTCTCATGTTTTGGTTAAGCTAGATTGTCGGATGGATTCGAAGCTGAGTGAGGTGGATCTGCGAATGATAGAGCACATGGCCTAGTGGTCCCTGGACCGGACTATGGATCACGATAAAGCCACTGACCTAGTAAC
Organism: Pinus tabuliformis; assembly: GCA_031772625.1. Lineage (NCBI taxonomy): Eukaryota > Viridiplantae > Streptophyta > Pinopsida > Pinales > Pinaceae > Pinus > Pinus tabuliformis. The sequence goes on from CM062809.1 coordinate 1,165,527,865, forward strand.
CCCTGATCCAGACTCTGGGTTGCGGTAAAGGCAGGATTGTGTTGCCTCAATTGACCTAGGAATCCTTGCTGGTGAATGAAAATATATAAGATACATCCAAGAGGTGGATTACTCTCCATTGGGCCTAGTGATACCGAGTTTGGGATATGTTGTAAACCCTAGAGAGTGGGTCTCGGTTTAGGGCATAGTGATCTGGGTTTGGATTGCGGTAAATCCTAAGAGACTAGGAGACAGGAAAATTCCCCACGATGTAGGTGGAGAAATATGGTGGCATCCATGCCTATTTGGCCTACTGATCGGGTGGATATCATGGTAAAGCCTATTATTACATGTTCATTGTGTTGGCCTAGTGATCCGGGATGGATTATGGTAAAGAATGGTCTCTATTGATGAGGGTGAGGTGGTTTAGCCTCGGGATTCCCTGGTTGGTTCTTTTGGTTTGAGTCCCACATTAATTCTTGGAACATGGCATGGGGGTGAATGGTTGAAGAGAGATTTGACTCAACCATTATATGGTCGGGTGGAACGTGGTAGTCCCATCCCAGGTTTGGATTTTACATCATTAATGAGAGGTTATTTCTCCTTGTATTTCTATGAGTATTATATTGATTTATATGTGGATAATATGGCTCTGATTTCATTGGTATTTCTGATGCTATTATGTTGGTTATATATGTGTTTTATGATAGTGGCTATTTATGGTTCTCATCATGTTTTTACTTGTAAATGAATGGACAATGTATCTATGACCTAAGAGATGATAATGTAGCAAATGATAAGAAGGAACTATGGTTATTAGTAGTTCTCAGATAAGTATGAGATATTTATGCTTAAATATGTTGTTTACACCTGTAGATTACATATTTGTGATATGTTTAACGAAATTCTTGTCATGGATAACAGGGGTCTAGTGAAGGGCTCGTTCAACTATTTGCTTTTGCATCATTGTTTCCCTGTTATTTTACTATTCTGGAGACGTCACTCCATTCTGGGTAGTGACCTTGGCTCTAGGACCGAAAAAGTGGCTTAAATCCTGGGGACATTGGCATAGAACTAGACAAAATAGTCCCTGAACATTGGCATTCCTATAGCATGAGAGCATCTAGAACCTCCTGGACGCTGGAAGGTCTATAGTATGAGAGCATACAGAGGTTAAGAGGCTTAAAAATTCAGTGGGACCCAGGGGCTAGCTTCCTGAAGTGTTGGAATGGTTCTCAGGGGTCCTATAGCTGATGTGGAAAGTTTGTATGGTGTGTTTCTGTTGATTCCATTTCCTTAAGGTCACATAGGAGGTTGAATCTGATCATAGTATCCTCTCGTCGAATGTTTACCCTAGTTGGCCGATTACTTGGGTAGATGTGGGAGGAGGGTCTTACAGAGTGGTATCATAGTGGGTTTCACTCTATTTGGGTCATATTTGATACCATAGAGTGGTATTAGAGCATGGTTCACCCCTCTTACTGGATAGGCAGTGTGTTGGTCATGAAATCATGTCAGTTGCATATGTGTTCCTTATGTTTCTATTCCATGTACTTGTCGCATTTGCATGGTTTTGATTATGGTTGTAGTGATGTCGCCATGTGAAGGTTGATGGTGTTGTTGTTGGTATGTGGTTGTCATGAATGCATGTTAGTGGTCTATGCATTTGTTATGCATGTCGGTATCTATATTTTATTATGCATGTATTGTCATTGTTATGGTTATGCATGTAAGGTAGGTCATTCATGCATTATGAGGTCATTGTACTCAATTAGGTCATCACGGTGATATTGGTATGTTATGATGCTAATGTGTTGGCTGAGATAGAGCAGGAGATGTAGATCATTAAAGTGAAGTTGTAGCATTGGACCTCGAGGTAAGAGCATGTCGTCATATAGGTTTGTATGTTGGGCATGCAGGTATGTTAGTTAATGCATTGTTATATGCATTAGGGTTATATACATTAGGTTTATGTACATGTCTATTGATGTTATCGTTACATGTATGATAAATGCTAGTTGATTAGTGTAATCATATGCGCAAGTGTTTGATAGTCATGACTGATAGTAACATGTGATTGTATGCATTGCTATTGTTGTTTTATGATAGTTAGCTTGATGATTAGGTTATATTTGTTGATGAGTATGTTATAGGTTAACTTGTTGTTGTTATATGTTAGCTAACTTGATGATTAGGATTATTGCATTTAAGACCTTGATGTTATATGTATTGTGTTAGTCAGGATTGGCCTATGTAGATGGTTATGGTTACGATATTTAGGTATGAGCTGACATATTTGTGATATGGTGTTGTACTAATCTAGACTGATTGTACATATATGATTACTATGCATAAATGACAAATGTTTATGAGTTTATGATGTGAACATGTTAGCTAGTGACTATTATGGATATCATGACCTTATTTATTTTTAAGTTGATATTTCGTGAAGTTATATCATGTTAATCTGGATTGATTGTGCAGACAAGATATCCTCCCATGAGATACATTAAGGTATGAGCTTCCTTATGTCATCTACTTTGTGCTTGAATGTTTGATTATGTCATCTATTTGGCATTTGAGTGATGGTGTCTATTATTTCGTCTATATGTTGTTGAATGTTTGATTAATTGCATGATATGAGTTTGCATCTATAAAATTTCATGAAGGAATGATCTTGTTTTAAGATGATTGTACAAACACATATATGTTGAGATAGTTGACATGTACTTGAATGTAATAGGTGACAATATTATGTCTAATGAATATGAGTTCTATGAATTATGACATGATTGTTAGTCATGGTAAAGTTTGATTTAAAATTGATAGATATGATTGTCTTGATATCTGGAACATGTGTTTGACATGTGTAAACAGTGCAGGAAACATGTTTGGTATTAGCATGGCAAGGTAATAGTTGATGTTTTTATATAACTAACAGTTGGGTGATGTGACAGTGCATAGTAACACTCAATTGCAGCAAGGAAAAGGTCAAAGAAAGGAATTGGGCAAGAATTCTTTTGGCTATGTTTGGAAACCCTAATTCCAAACAAATGAGTGTTTTGCATACAAGAAATATTATTAACCTTAATCTTGTCTCGCATTATGTGGATATGTGCTAGAATCATGAACTTGTATTTGACAGGTATATTAGCTAGTCTCTAGTTACAGGTGGATATGTCAAGGGAATTGGACTCCATTGAGAGATGGTGTGGACGTGTTCAGTTGCAAGCAACATGCTTGGCACAATAAGGTAAGGTAACTAGTATGTTGATATGTTTATTTATGCACTAACAGTTATGCATTCATGGAAATATGATGTAGAGGATTGCATGGAAAAGAGACTACCATGAAATCTTGAAGAAGGCTCAGGTTGAGATTTCCTTTGGAAGCACTGGGAACCATGGGGATTGAGTCATGGTGTTTGTTGTTAGTATTCTGCTTTTGATATTTTGTGATTTTCTTGCACTTGATTTGCAATTTTGTTATGTCTAGTGCATGATCATGCCACTTTGTTTGTGGTGTCATATTGTTATTGGTTTTCATGGTTTTCTTCTTGTTTGTTTCTTGTGCTTTCCTTTTAAGTTTTGAGTCTTGGGAATTGGTTGGGAAAGAGGAAATTTAATGGATTTTAGGGAGAGCTAAATGAAACCTAGCAGGTAATGATAGACTCAAATGAAGCTCGGTGCATGAGTAAGGGAAGTTGAAGGTAAGAGTATGACAATCAGTTGGATTGGTTGGGTCCATTGGTGTACATGGACGATGGTAGGACAGTCATGGGAAAGGTAATCAATAAAGGTAAGGTGAATGGATTTGAGGTGTCATATGCCTTGGCTATGTTGGGAACTATTGTTCTCGATTTTTCGCATGTGTTGAACGCATAAAGGGATTTACCTTGACCTTGACCTTATGATATATAGAAATTATGTTGTGATCATGATTATGTTGATGTTTATATATGTATACATGTATGTATGTATGTATGTTGTTGTCTGACAGGATGATGATTGTTTTATAGTAATGATTATATATGTATGTATCCATGTATCTATGTCACTGTCCGATAGGGTTGCCAGGTATCATTCTTGTAGAGGAATGATTGCTTATGAAGGTGAATGGAATGACGAGGTTCTTGGTCTTATGGGAATAAAGTGGGAAGAGTACCCCTGACAAATCTATGAGGTCAGTATCATGAGTTATGAGTTGATATTATGTGATTATACTATGTTTATGTTATGGAAAGGCTATATCGAGGGATACATCATCGAACTAGAAGCAGTGTGGTCTGCAGCATGTTGGGACAAGCATGGATAAGACACTAGAAGCAAGGTTGCTTGGTAGAGAAGATGTGGTTTTGGATGTGTGGTACTACTATTGTGCATATGTTGTATATGGTGTACATGTTGTTTATGCAATGTTATGTACAAGGTGGTATAGATAGTGTTGTGTGAATATTACATATGCAGTGCTAGGTATAGATGGTTCTATGTACATGTTGGATATGCGGTGTTGTGTACATATTATACTATGTCAATGATGGGTATGTGGTGTTGTGTGCATATGGTGGTGTTCGCATGTTGGATATGCAGTGCTATGTACATACGGTGTTGTGTGCATGTTATACAAGTGGTACTATGATATGGTTTTGTGTGCATGATTGTACAAGTGGTTTTGTGAGCATGTGGTTTCATGTACATGTTGTACATATGGTGTTGTTTGCAAGTGGTGTTGTGTACATATTGTGCATATGGTGTTGTGTACATGTGGTGTCGTGTACATTTCGTGCATGTGGTGCTATGTACGTCTCACATTCTGTACACGTTGTACAGGTGGTATGATGTACATGTGGCATTGCGTACGCATTGTGTAGGTGGTGTCGTGTACATGTGATGTTGTGTACACGTTGTGCAAATGGTGTTATGTATAGGTGGTACTGTGTACATGTTGTACATGTGGTACTGGTGTACATGCGGTATTATGTGCATGTTGTACATGTTGTGCTGTGTACATGCGATATTATGCATGTGCATGGTGCAGTTGTGGTATCATGACATGGGTATTCATTGTGTTGTACTTTGCGTATGTAAACGTATTGTGTTGTACATCAGTTGTAGGTGTATGTCTTGTGTGGTGGTGTACACCGAATGTAGGTGTATGTATTATGTTGTGTTGTACACTGGGTGTAGGTGTATGTGTTGTATATCAGGTGTAGGTGCATGTATTACATGGTGTTGTATGTTTGTGATGCACACTATGTGTATGTGCACATGGTTGAGGAGAAGGCATTGGGTGTTTTTCGGGTGTGGAAACCAATCTGGTGTGCGTACAAAATAAGGAAAAAGTTAGAAGCTAAGGATTGATTAAAGGATAAGTATAAGTATTTTATTTCAGTTTTATTATGCATGTGATTTATGATTCTGGTCTATGTTGATTACATTTGATCTATGATTATGGTTATGATGATTGCATGTGATTCATGTTTTTGATCTATGAAGGTTGTGTTTTGAGCTAACATGATGTGATATTTTTATACATGTTGATTTGGTCAAAGATGCTAGTTTGACTTGTTATGATAGGAAATAAATAGTATTTCAAGCGTACCTTATTGACAAGCTACCAATGAGGTATGATGCAAATTTATTTCAATTTATTTTAACTCTAATAGAAGTTATGTGCTTGGTATAGGAAGCATGGAAATGCACGGTTGGGTGGTTGAAATTGACTGCAAGAATCAACAGCAACAATGAAAGGAATTGGAACAGGCAACAGTATGTTGGTAAAGAACTTCAGGAGTAGGGCCATTGTGGGACACTGGCACCCAATAGTACCCATTTATTTCCATGAGCATGCTATGATCGGTATGATGGTTTGAGTCAGGTATATTCCTTGGTTGCTTGAATTTCCGATGCAAGGAAGCCTTGCCAAGGGGTGAATTGCCCGGGGTAGGGGATGTCAAGGAACTTGGAAGGTGAGTGATTTCATGAAAGGGGGTGACCGAATTGCCCAAGGGACTGTGTAGCAAAGAAGAGAAGGTTAGGGATATATTTTGTTTGGCCATTACCATTGCCAGATGGAATCAGATGCACATTGGGAGTGTGACCTAGAATAATGGGTCGGTACCTGTTCGCTAAGAGGACAAGTGGTGCAGGATTATAACGTTGAACATTAGATGCAGTTTGAATGAGGCAGCGGATTCTGGATTTCCTGAAAAGGAAGTGAATCTTGTTATTAATTTTGAGGGTAGAAGTGTAATCCTATGGATTCCCTAGTTGTGGATGCAAGCATCGTATCCTTTTATTTGCTGGTTGAGAAAATGTGTATATGTGTATATGTGTATATCATTGTAATTATTGTATCAAGCTGGATTTATAGATCTCCATACACAATATGATTATTTTCTGAGTGAAGCAAATTTGTATGTGTTTATATGTGGTTGTTATTGTAAATATTGTAACGAGTTGTGTTATAAAGCTCCATGGGAAGTATGTTTTGTTTTCAGCAGTCTTTTTGGTTATTGGTGTCATTGAACATTGAGGACCATGTTCCCCCAAGGGGAAGGGTTCTGTAACATCCCTAGTTAAAACTCATATAAAAATATATAAGACCACGATTGATGGGACACATATTCCAAGTTGAATGTTGGGAAAAACATCCTAGTGGGTATTCATTTTGGTTATTATGGCTAAAGGAAATTGGAAAAGGCAATGGCTAAGGCTTTGGAAAGGAAAAATTGCATTTTTGGCACATTTGTTTATGAAAATAATGGAAATTAGGAGAAAAGGAAGGTGAAATTTCACAGGTTTCATGTGAGGAGGAAATTGAAGTAAAATAATGGAAAATGAAGAAAATAGAGGCCTCATTGATAAAGAAGGCTTATGAGGATCAGTTGACAACCTTTCTCTCAGGCTTTTGCTCAGGTTTTTCTTTGGAGCAAGAAAGGAAAAGAAGGAAAGTGGAAGGAAGGAGCAAGCAAGGAAGAGCATGACCAAGCAACTATAGCGGTATTCTTTGCAAGTATCGACATGTGTAATTTCCATGCTATATTTGGCATGCATGGTATTGCATGTGGTTATTTTTCTGTTATGGCATGGGTTTTTCCAAGTGTAACAATGTTTTCAGCGTAGCTTTCCCATTTTTAGATAGCCATGGTGTGATGGGGTTCTCATGTTTTAGTTGAGCTGGATTTCTAGATGGATTCGAAGCTGAGTGAGGTGGATCTCTAAATTATAGAGCACATGGCCTAGTGGTCCCTGAACCGGACTGTGGATCATGGTAAAGCCACTAGCCTAGTAACCCCTAGGCATACTGTGGGTTGCAGTAAATCCGAGATTATGTTGCCTCGGCGGGCCTAGGAATCCTTGCTGGTGAATGGAAATATATATCGTAAAGCCAAGAGGTGGATTTCTCTCTGTTGTGCCTAGTAATCTCGGGTTTGGGATATGCGGTAAAGCGTGGAGAGTGGGTCTCGGTTTAGGGCCTAGTGATCTGGGTTTGGATTGCGGTAAAGCCTGAGAGACTAGGAGACAGAAAAATTCCTCACGGTGTAGGTGGAGAAATTTTGTGGCATCCATGATTGTTTGGCCTAGTGATCGCGTGGAGATCATGGTAAATCATGTTATTACATGTTTATTGTGTTGGCCTAGTGATTCGGGATGGATTAAGGTAAAGCATGGTTTCTATTGATGAGGGTGAGGTGGTTTAGCCTCGGGATGTTGTGGTTGGTTCTTTTGGTTTGAGTCCCACATTCATGCTGGGAATATGGCACGAGGGTGAATGGTTGAAGAGAGATTTGACTCAGCGATTCTATGGTCGGGTGGAACGTGTTAGCCCCAACCCGGGTTTGGAATTTGCATCATTAATGAGAGGTTATTTCTCCTTGTATTTCTATGAGTATTATATTGATTTATATGTGGATCATATGGTTGTGAATTCATTGGTATTTCTGCTTCTATTATGTTGGTTATATATGTGTTTATGACCGTTGCTATGTATGGCCCTCATCATGTTTTTACTTGTAAATTAATGGACAATGTGTTCATGACCTAATAGATGATAATGCAACAAATTATAAGAGGGAACAATGGTTCTTAACGATTCTTAGATAAGTATGAGATCCCTACGCTTAAATATGTTGTTTACATTTGTAGATTACATATTTGTGATATGTTTGACGAAATGCTTGTCATACTAGTATGGGTCTGGTTAAGGGCTTGTTCAACTATTTTCTTTTGCATCATTGTTTCCTTGTTATTCTATTGTTCTAGAGATGTCACTCCATTCTGGGCAGTGACATGGGCTCTGGGCCTAAAAATGTGGCTTAAATCCTGGGGACATTGGCACAGAACTGGACAAAATAGTCCCTAGATGCTGACATGCATATAGCATGAGAGCGTTCAGAGCCTCCTGGACACTAGAAGGCCTATAGTATGAGAGCATTTTGAGGTCAAGAATTAGAGTAAATTTCAGCCTAAAAGTGGCCTCGTAGGGAAAAATAATAAAATAATAGTTAAAGTAATAAAATAAGACATGAATTTTGGAGGGAAAAGAAGAAAACTACTTTTAGCAATTGTATTTTTGGCTTATCTCCTTATAGCTTTATTCAAATTTCAAGTTAATACACTTGTTGGATGCGGAATTAAATTTTGCATCCAATGAGTACCCATTATGCATACGTTTGAGAATACCCACATTGATCAAAATTGAAGATACATTAAATAAGCATGTTGAACACTCTTTCTTAATTTATCTTCAATTTTGATCAATGTGGGTATTCTAAAAAATATGCATAATGGGTATTCATTGGATAGGGAATTTAATTCTGCATCCAATGAGTGTTTACACTTGAAATTTGAGCAAACCTACAAGGAGATAAGCCAAACATACAATCAAAAAGTAGTTTTTCTTCTTTTCCCTCCAAATATTAACATGTACGTCTTTTTTAATTTAAATGACTTTGATTCATTTACATATTATGACTTGGAAATTACGTGAAACTTTCATGGGCACTTTTAGGCTAAAATTTCCTCTGATGAGGCCTAAAACTTCAGTGGGACCTAGGGGCTAGTTACCTAAAGTGTTGGGATGGTTCTCAGGGGTCCTATAGCTGATGTGGAAGGTTTGTATGTTGTGTTTCTGTTGATTCCATTTCCTTAAGGTCACATAGGAGGTTAAATCTAATCATAGTAGCCTCTCGTCGCATGTTTACCCTAGTTGGTCGATTACTTGGGTAGTTGTGGGAGGAGGGTGTTACACCATGTTCATTAAATAACCTAATGTTGATTCCTGATCATCAATACTTCCAAAAAAATATGCATTTGAATAACCACTTATTACAAAATTATTATTCTTTTTGTAAAGAAGAGCAAAATATTTCGTTCCTTGGATATATCTAAGAACCATTTTTGTTGCATTTTAATGGCTTTCCCTTGGTTCATGCATAAATCACGAGAGAATATTAACTGCATAATATAAGTCTAAATGAGTTATTTTCGGATATATTAAGCTTCCAATCAACTTTCTATCAGTAGTACTGTTTACCAATTCCCCCCTTCAAATTTTGAAAGTTTTAAATTTTGCTCCATTGGGGTGAGAACAGGATTGCAATCTTGCATTCCAAATCTTTTGAGTAGTTTAGATGCATACTTTCTTTGACTAATGAAAATATTATTTGGATTTCAAAATACTTCAACTCCAAGGTAGTATTGAAGTAATCCCAAACAAGTCATCTTAAATCCATCCTGTAGCTCCTTCTTTACCTACATAATATGATCATTATTGTTCCCAGTAATGATCAAGTCATCCACATACATAACTAAAATCACCATGTTTTTTCCTTGTTGGTGCACATATAACGTATCATTTGATTCATTTTACTTAAAGCCAACCTTGAAAAGATACTCATCCATTTTTGCATACCAAGCTTGTGGAGCTCGTTTAACCCCATATAAATCCTTAATTAATTTGCATACTTTGTGTTCTAGTCCTTCGATCTCAAAACCTGGAGGTTGAGTCGTATACACTTCTTCTTTAAAATATCCATTGAGGAAGGCACTTTTGACATACGTCTAATGTACTTTTCGTCCTTTTTGAGTTGATAATGAAAGCACTAATCTGATGGTGTTCCATTTTACTGTAGGTGCGAATGTTTCTTCATAGTTGATTCCTTCTTGTTGTGAAAAACCGTTGGCAACAAGCCTTCCCTTATACTTGTCAATTTCTCCATCTGGATTATACTTAATTCAGTAAACCCATTTGCTTCAATGGGTTTCACATTTTCTGGACAATCAACAAGTTTCCAAGTGTTATTTTCCATCACTGCCTTGTATTCTTCAACCATTTCCTTTTTCCATTCTACTTGTTTTACTGCCACTTTGTATGTGGAGGGTTTAGTAAAATAATTTGTTATTAAGGAAAAAATTCTTCATTTATTTGTGAACTTCTTGTTCTTATTTTGTTTTGTTCATCTAGATTTACATCCTTCAAAAGTTGAATGGCCCATTTAGGTAGTTGATGTTGACTTATTTGTGGATGTGAGTAATCACTAACATTATAAAGTGGATTAATGTAAAAAATGTTCGTCGACCAAGGGGTGGAAGTCATTGTCGGATGAACTATTACTAGAAGACTCATATGAGCTTCCAAATGATCCAAATGGTCCAAATGAGGCACGTGAGCTAGATGATACATTTTCTGAAGAAGGAAATTCAATCTGATACCAATGTTAGTGTAATTGGTTGATTTTTCATTTTGATTTTCCTTTTATCACCCTTACTTTCCAATTTTTGTAGAATACTTTCTATCTCTGTTTCACTGTTGATTTCTATTTCATCAAATATAACATCGTTGCTAACAATAAAATTTCCATTGGACAGAAGATGGTATCCCTTCTTTTCATTAGGATATCCAATCAATGTACACTTCAAAAATCGTGAATCAAACTTAGTTTTCTTTTCTTTTGGACTAAGGCATAACATACTGAACCAAAAAATCTAAGATGTTTGACTCTAGGTTTGAAACCAGAACATGCTTCATATGGTGTAATTCCATCCAAAGAAGCAGCCGGATACATGTTCCTTAAGTAGACTAATGTATGTATTTCTTCTGCCCGGTATGAAGGACTTAATTTTTTTAAAGTTAGCATGGATATTTCCATCCCTAACAAGGTGGGATTCATTCTTGCTTCTACTCTATTCTATTGTGGAGTGTATAAAATTGTAAATTGTATTTTAATACCACTGTCCCTACAATCAGTTTTTAATTCATTCGAAGTGAATTCCCCTCCATTATTTGTCCTAAGAGTGTCAACTTTCTCTTTAACTTCATTCTCAACTAGTTGGTGAAAAGTATTGAACTTTTCAAAGGTTTCTGACTTTTGTTTCAAAAAATAAACCCAAGTCATTCTATTGAAATCATCAATGAAAAGTAAAAACATATTTACAACCTCCTAGAGAAGCCTGTAGAGGTCCACAAATTTCACTGTGAACCAATTGCAAACACTTGTTTGCATGCCATGAACTTGTTGGAAAAGTATCTCGAGTTTGTTTCCCATAAATGCAAGCTTCACATCTTGCATTTTCTTTCTTAAAAGTTGGAAGTCCTTTAACCATTCCTTGCTTTTGAAGTTGAGAGAGACTTTCAAATTTTAAATTCTCATATCTAACATGCCACAACCTTATAGGTGAAATACATGTACTTGTTGCTACTGGAAAATCAAACTTATGTGGAATGGTTGTTCCTTTCATCCTTAGAATTTTTCCATCTTCATATCCTATCATGACTATTTTCATATTCTACATGATGGAATTGATTTTTACTAAGCCATCTTCCATAACAACCTGATGTCTTGCTTATTGAATTATGAATAATGATAATAGATTATCCTTCAATGTTGGCACATACCAAACATTCGAAATTATTTTTTCTCCAATGTCAAGAAGAGGATTTTCCACAAGGAGTGTGTCTCGTATCATCTACTAGAAATATTGAATCGAGTTGACACCATTGAAAAGTTCAAAATGTGCATTGAAAATTCATATGTTGTGTTGCCCCTACATCTAAAATTCAAGCATCTTCATAATAACTTTTAAGATATGTGGAGACTTATAAGGTTGTTGATTCTGAACATTGAAGTGTAGTGAAGACATATTATGAGCCATCATCTTCTTGATCATTAGCAAACTATAGGACTCTAAATAATTAATCTAAGAAAACTCTAAATAATTAAATATTAATTTATGTACTTTGGATCATATATCTAACACCATTTTTATTTTGTGCAGTATTTACCAGATTATCCACAGTATCATATTCATCATGTCGACATTTTGAACCCCAAAGGGGATCCATCATCATGACCATTTTTATTTTCCAATGGAGCTTTAAACTCCTTAAACTAACTAAAATATTCCTTAATTTTAATTCTAAGAAAATATCCCCCGTCCTTCTAAAATAATCATCAATGAATCACAATTAATACAAATCCTTAGAAATCAAAGGAACTTTAACTAGACCAAATACATCATAATAAATTATGTCAAACATGTGGAGGCTGAAGCAGGAGGGGTTACTTTCCACCCCGATGAAGAAACAGAGATTAAATATGGAGGGGGTTTAGGGACCTCAACCAACAATCAAGTTGAGTTCTTATCCATTGTGAAAGGATTAGAAGTGGCAATAGTAAGGAAAATCCCACAATTAATGGTTTTTTGAAACTTCATGTTAGTAATTCAACAAGTGTGCAAAATTCAAGAGGATCCATTGTCATTTCAATCTCCTATGCTACATCGAATACATTTACAAATATCAAGTCTGAGGCCATTGAGATTTTTCACATCAAAAGGAACCTCAACGTTGAGGCAGACTTGTTAGAAAACTGTCGAGTTAGACTTGAACAAGGTTTGATGGAAACACATGGTTCAAATTTGATAATCCAACATATCCCATGAACATCCAAATTCAAAAATTGTGTACAGGGGTTTTTGCTCTAATAAAGAGCATTAAATAATATATGATATGGAAGGAATCTCGAAGGAAAATTGACAAAGCCTAAAGTGGAAGATTGATAACCCCAACCTCGATTTGGAATTCAATAATTAATCTCATTCAATGGAATCATGTGATGGTGATAATGGATGACGTGTCCAATGCTTGGATACTAGCCAAGTAGAAGCAGACCTTCAGTTGTGTTAAATATGAAGGGATAATGTGAAAATCTTATAATCATATTCCTCAATCCGTAACACCTTGTGCTAAGCCCTGGTCATTAATGGAATTGGCATTCCATTGTTGTAAACTTAATTCTGATAGGGATCAACTATTGTGGAGATTGAACATAGATAAAGATAACATAGAAAATGGCGAGCTCTACATGAATCCATCACATAACTGAAAATTCATTAAATATGGAGGATTGCGAAAAATTTCCACTCTTGCTCCCAAGATGCCACAATCCATAATGGAGCCTTTGGATTTAATGAATATGGTCGATCATGGAAGACAATTTAAACCAGGAAATGATTATCTAGCGAAGAGCATGTACAAGGAATGTGGTCGAATTTTAGGTTATTAGAGAGGCATGCGCTCAACAGGATCAGTCTTGAGTCATTATAAAAAGGAATTAGGTAGAAATGTAACTCCAATGCTATGGATTAGGACCATTAATAGTGTAAAAGGTAGAGAGGAACATCGTGTTGGTTGTACGACGGAACCGTGGTGTACAAAAAACAATGATCTCACTCAACACCTGGTCCACATGACAACAACTATGGAATTCATTATCAATTTGTTGGACAATCAAGGGGAAATGAATAAGGTTGAAGAGAGGTTGAAGAGCAAGCCCAACTTTATCTACTACACTATAAAATTAGATTGTCACATAATAAGATGGATTGTTTGTAGATTGTCGCATAATAAGATGGATTGTTTGTAGATTGTCTTTAATTGACGTATCATCTTCAAAACTGAAAAAACCATCCCTTCTCTAGAATTTCCAACAATTGAAGATAATGAAGTGACAAATGTAGAGTGTGAGGAACCCATTGTGGAGGCTTCAAAGCATCTAGCATCAAGGATCGATGAAATAAGGGAGGACTTGGCCAATGTTTTATGCTTCCAACACTCAGAAGAAACTGAAAATGTTGATATTGTTGTGTTAGGGAAATGGTTGAAGACTAATATTTTCCTAGCATTAGCCTATGTTATGTAAATATGCAGAACTATTAGGGGCTTTCTACAGGGTTAATAAGAGTAGTTGTGTTAGAATCATAGTATATGTAATGAAAATGCCAAAGTATTAAGACGTTTTTTTTCCTTTTTTGACCTTAACAGAAGAAGATTTTGTATGAATTGTAAAAGGTTCTACTCTTCAAACCAGATTTACTTAATAGAAAGAACATATCCATCTCTTTCAAAGATATCTATATATATCCAACAATATAAAAGATTTAATGTAATTAGAACAAAATTGAACATAGTTTTATTTTCCATATATGCAATGCTTGCAAAAATAAAATTCAAAAGTAAATATCATTTAATCCATTCACAATATTTGTATTTTTCATGGCCCATCCGCACTTCTCACCTATATGGTCGAGGTTTTGGTGCCATAGCAATGTCATTTCTATAGGTAACTTGCATTTTGAACTAAGATCTTATTTAGGCACATAGAAATCATTACCATTCGAAGTAGATATAGGTTTTGATTGTGAAGATATAGATCCTATAGATCTATCCACTTTGGAAATCAAAGAATTATTACATTGAATAATGCATGCATCATGCTAGAGTAAAGTGCCACATAAACATCCTTAGTAAGAACCATAGCTCCCTTGGCCATCTTACACCTTTTGTCAAAGAAAACAAATTGCACACCGACACCCTTAAATGTACTTACTAATAGTAGGTTTTATGTCAAACCTAGAGTGTGCAAAACTCAATTGATCCCTTTTACTCTATCATTATGGAATCTGATCAAGGCTCTACCATGACCAACTATGCAAAGAGAAGAATCATCACCAAGGTATACCATCCCACCATCATATTTCTCATGCATTAAAAGTCGTTATTAAAGGGAATTCATATGAAAGGAAGCTCCAAAGTCTATCGATCATGTGCTCTAACCTTGATCAGTTGCCAAAGATGCAAAATAGGCATATTCACCACCCTCTTGAGAAGATTTTTCAAACTCATTATTGTAAATTTCATTCTTTTCCTTCATATTATTATTTTTCCCTTCCTTTCTATATCTTCTAAAATGGTTGACCTTTATGCAGTTCCAACATTTTTCCTTAGAATTTCCAAGAGACTTATGACTCGCACAAGATTTGGATATACCCTTTTCTCTCTTACTTCTTCTCCTTAGATCTTCCATGAAAATTTCAGGCCTCATTTGTTGATCTAGAATCTCTCCACCTCGCGCCCTTTGAGATTAAAGTTTTTGTGACCTGATCAAGCACGATTTATTTATAGCACTTCCAATGGTTATTGCTATGTTGTCCTATGAATACGGTAAAGAACATAAAAGGGTCATATGTCATCAATTCTCTTCATCCATCTTCACTCCAACTAAGATCAAATGGGCCACAATAACATTAAATGCATTCAATTGCTCAGCTACAGAATCATAATCACCTATTATGAAGGGAAACAACTTTTTTCACAAAAAGAAATTATTCATTGGGGATTTAGCTTAATACAAATCACCCAGATCCTTCTAGAGAGTTTCTATAATTTTTTCTTCAAAAATGTTCAATAACATTGAATCAACCAACAAATCTGAATAAGGATTCTTTCCTTTCTTTCCAACACTACTCACCCTTCATCTTTGACACTAGTGGGTTTGGTTCCAAATACCACAACCTACAGATATTTATCTATGAGAAGATCCTCCATTTTGAACTTGTGCTTCTCAAATTTAGTGTGACTAAACTTCTCCATTTCTAATCTAGATGTGCTTGGTATTTCCCTGCAACAATATTTCTTTCCACAAAGCTCCCACTTAAACTAAAATTAGATAAAAATATCTTGTCCCTAACACCTTAGACCCAAGCATTAAGGACAAGATATTGTTTATCTAATTATATATTTTGAAGTGAAGTAATGAAGAGAATAATCCACTCTTTCATAAACCTATCTTTCTAAATTTAATATAAATTTGTAAAAAAATATCATCCTAAATTTGATTAATAAGAAATCTTTAAAACACAAAATGATTTAAGCATTAATTTAATGATTTTAACTTTACTTTTAAGAATTGAAATAATAAACAAAAAAATTCACTCTTAAGTAGGTATTTTTTCCTTCTAAATTGAATATAAAATTTAAAAAATATATCACTTCATTAAACATAAAAAGTGTATTTAACATAAATGAAAAAAAAATTATAATAAAAAAATAAAAATTCACATTCTTTCTTTTTTCTCAAAGAAAAATCGCAATTTTCTATTATAAAAAGAAAATTACATTTTGCAGATGCATAATGTCCATTCAAAAACTTGACCATCCAGGACGACAATCACCCATCAGAAAACCAAAAAACTATCATAGTACCAACATCATTGTCCTGATGGACATCCAAAAATAAGAGTCCATATATGGGCGTAGTACATATATTAGTAAAGTCACAATGTCATAAATATATATATAAAAAAAAAAAGTACTTCTAGTGATGGGGTCTAAATCATAATAATTGTCACGTAAAAAATTGTCATAAAAAGTGAGTGATCATATAGAGTTGTCAATCCTGAATCTATGCAAGACCGTTTATAAATGGTCGATGGTAGTACTCAAAAAATTCAACACCATTATGTTCAACAACCTTCCTTGTGTCCCTAGTATGTTGTGCTTGTATGTTTTAACCTCATACAAAAATTACCTGCATACGAATTCTACAACACAGAAAATAAACAATGCAAGAGAATAACGCATAAAACACATATACACAGATATTTCCCCCCGATACCAAAACCAGGACTACCAGCTTGATTTTTCATTATGTTCTTTTCAATGTTACAATACATATTTATACATGCCAAAGCATCCAATACCATGGACCGAAAACCATCGCGTCCAAAACCATGTGCGAAAAATCATGCACAAAACCATAGATAGGTCCGCCCAACCTAATATAGGGTCCAAAAACAAAATTTTCCAGGGCGCTACCCCGGACACCATAGAGTTGGGTTACCTCCACCCCTCGAACCCCCTGTGAACCCCCACGCTACACAATCAACGCAACGAAGGAGGGGCTCCGCGCCCCTTCTAACACCCCGGTTAACTACGTGGGCTGGTCGTGGAAAGAATATAACACAACCCAACATTCTCCCACTTGTTGTTTTCTTTACACAGGGGGCCACAAGAGATCTTAGTCATTTATCCAGCCCTGCAGTGCCCATTGTTTCTCTACACCAAGAGAACTACTCAGAGCTCACATATTTTGTCAACGCATCTGTAGTATTCTTCATAGTGTCCACCTTTACCAGCAACACCTTTTCTTCTTCTATCATATCCCTCACAAAGTGATACTAAACATCAATGTGCTTTGTCTTTGAATGATATGCAAGGTTCTTTGCCAAGAAAATTGCACTTTGGCTGTCACAGTCTATCCTTATAGCTCCCTGTACTAACCCCATCCTTGAACACAATCTTTGCAACCAAACGGCTTCCTTGCTTGCATGAGTGGCTGCCATGTATTTTGCCTCTGTAGTTGATAGTGCCACTACAAATTGTTTCTTACTCATCCAACTGATTGCACCTCCAAATAGGTTAAACACATACCCACTTGTAGATCTTCTTTGATCCAGATCTCCAACCCAGTCTGCATCAACAAAGCCACGAATATCCAACACTCTGTCCAATCTTGGTATTCCTTAGTAGCACAAACCATAATCACTAGTGCCACGCAAATACCTGAAAACCCACTTCACTGATGTCCAGTGCTCCTTCCCTGGTTTTGACATAAACCTGCTCAATACTCCCACTGCATGTGCAATGTCTAGTCTAGTATAGACCATCGCATACATCAGGCTACCGACTACACTTGCATATGGAACACGGGACATGTCCTCTTCCTCTTCTTGTGTCTTGGGACATCGTTCAGCAAATAACTTTACCCCTACATGAATAGGAACCTTCACCGGTTTACTAGCATATTAAACCTCTGCAATATTGTCTCGACATACTTCCTCTGGTTTAACCAGAGCTTCCTCTTTGTCCGATCTCTTTTAATTTCCATGCCCAAAATATAGTTTGCAGCACCAAGATCTTTCATGTCGAATTTGGAGGACAAATGCGTCTTCAAATCCTGGATAATTTCTTTGTCATTTCCAACTAGCAACATATCATCCACATACAAGACCAGATAAATAACACGGTCACCAATTAATTTAAAATACACACAGTGATCTGCTTTGCTTCTGGTGAAGCCAAGTCCCCATATAAATGTATCAAATTTCTGATACCACATCCTTGGTGACTATTTTAACCCATACAGAGACTTCTTTAACTTGCATACTAGTTCTTTCTTACCCTTCACCGCAAAACCTTCAGGTTGCTTCATGTAGATCTCCTCTTCCAGATCCCCGTGAAAAAATGTTGTCTTCACATCCATCTGTTCTACATCTAAATCAAAAGGAGCAACAACAGATAAAAGTAATCTAATAGAAGTTACCTTGGCAACAGGAGAAAAAATATCACCAAAATCAATTCACGGCACCTAGTAATAACATTTTGCTACCAACCGAGCTTTGTATTTCTCCACCTTTCCTTCTGCATTTGTCTTCTTCTTGAACACCCATTTTCTACCAATGGGTTTCCTTCTAGCCGGAAACTCTACGAGATCCCAAGCCTCATTTTTGTGCAAAGATGCCATTTCATCAACCATGGCCTCTTTCCAGAGTTTTTCATCCTTTGAATATATTGCTCCCTTCACAGTTCTGGGATCATCATTAGTAATAGATAAATCAAAATTTGAACAGAAAGAAGATGGACTATACCTTTCTGGCTACCTTCTTTCTCAAACTGATCTTCTCACACCCGGAGTTTGTGGCTCTTCATCTTCTGATTCCTCCTCTATTGTAGAGTCTGATTCTTCCTCCTTTAGTTCAAACTCTATCTTCTCAGGTTCCTTTGGTTGGACTTCATGTTTAATAACATCTTTCACCTCTCTAAACACCACATCTCTGTTGTACACAACCTTCCTTGTTACTGGGTTCCAAAGCTTATAACCCTTTAAATCATCCTTATACCCAATAAAGATGCACTTTTTAGATTTAATATCCAACTTGGTTCTTTTCTCCTTTGGAACATGTACATATGCATCACATCCAAATACCCTCAGATGTGAAAGAGAAGGTTTCTTACCAGTCCATACCTCTTGTGGAGTCTTATCTTCCAATGCTGATGAACGTGATCTGTTGACCAAGTAACATGCAGTCTCCATCGCCTCTGCCCATAATTATTGTCCTAACCCGGCACCACTAAGCATGCTTCTTGCCCTTCCATCAACGTCTTATTCATTCTTTCTGCAACTCCATTTTGCTGAGGTGTATATGGAGTAATCTTCTATTGCGCTATACCACACTTCTTATAGAATTCTTCAAATTCCTTACTGCAAAACTCTCCACCGTTATCTGTCATCAGCACCTTTATCTTCTTCTCTATCTGGTTTTCCACCAGAGCCTTAAATTCTTTAAACCTGTCAAAGACTTTAGATTTCTTCTTAAGGAAATATATCCATGTACTCCTTGAGAAGTCATCTATAAACGATACATAGTACATAGACTTACCCAGTGATGGAACCTTCACAGGTCCAAACACATCACTGTGCACAAGCTCTAATATATGTTTCGCCCTCTTACCACCACAGGGGAAACTCACCCGATTCTGCTTCCCATATACACAATTTTCACAGAAATAAAAATCCAAAGAGCTATTACTCATACCTTCTACCATACCTTTACCATGAAGTATTCGAAGGCCCTTCTCTCCAATATGTCCAAACCTTTGATGCCATAGCATGGTCTTCTCTCCTGAGACCACTAGATTTTTTGCTCCACTTTCAGGAATCACAGAACTGTTGCACCCATCAACAACAGTGCTACCTTGCATCTTGTACAAAGTTCCAATCTAAACTCCCCGCATCAATACTAGTGCTCCCCAAACCATCTTGCAGGTATCCTTCTCGAACACTGTTTTTACACCTGCATCATTCAGCTTGCTTACAGAAATCAGATTTCTGGCCAATGCAGGAATATGCAGAACACCCGGAAGTGTTCTAACCCTTCCACCTTACAACTTCAACTTTACTTTTCTGCGACCAACGATTCTAGCCTTCCTATCATCACCTAACAAAATATCACCACCATTGTATTTCTCATACTCGAAGAACCACCCTCTATGGGGAGTGAAGTGAAAGGATGCACCTAAGTCAATCAACCATGCCTCATGATCTACATGTGTACTTGAAGAAGCCAAGTACACATCCCCACCTTCATCTGAGGTGGTTTTTGCCTCTGCAAAAGGAGCATCATCAGATCCCTTTCCTTTCTCAGGAGCTTTAGATTTACAGTGCCTTTTGTAGTGCCCTTCCTTTCCGCATTTCCAGTACACCACCTTTATAGGTTTTCCTGGAGATTTAGATCTCCCTCTAGATTTAGATCTCCCACTCGATGACTTGTTTTTGTTTCTGTTCTGGTACCGTCCTCGTATAGACAAGGCATCACCATTCTGGCTCTCCATATTTTTCCATCTCATCTCCTCCGTCAGCAAGGATGAGACTATTTCATCAAACTACAAGGCAGTTTCCTTACTACCTATTGTAATAACCACACTATCCCAAGAATCTAGTAGAGAACACGACAAACTGATGCACTTATCTTCATCTGAAATTTTAATATCAACAGACAATAACTAACTTACCACAGTATTAAATGCATTCAGATGCTTTGTCACTGAGTCTCCAGAGACTTAGATTGGTACAAAGTCCCTAACTTGTCCCACAAATCCTTTGCTGTAGCTTCCCCTGATACATTCAGCAATACTAAATCTAAGACACACAATCGTATTGTGCTCTTTGCCTTCCGATCCAACTTCTTTCATTCTTCATCAGACACTCTCGTTGGTTTAGTACCCAGATCTACTGCGATCCACTGATCTTTGTCCACCAACAGATCCTCCATATTGAGTTTCCACAACTCAAAAATTTGACCATTAAATTTCTCGATCTTTATCTTTCCACTGCTCGCCATCTTCTTTCACCACTAGAATCGATCTCGCAGATCTCCCACTGAACAGGGTCTACCATGGGCCCGATTGAAACCCCTCAGCAACAAAGGCATCCCCTTGAAGCCAAAACAACTATAATACCAAATGTAGGTTTTAACCCCGTACAAAAATTACCTACATACAAATTCTACAACAAAGAAAATAAACAATGCGAGAGCATCACACATAAAGCACTTATACACAGAGATTTTCCCCTAGATCCAAAAACTGGGACTACCAGTTGATTTTTCATTATGTTCCTTTCAGTGTTACAATACATATTTATACATACCGAAGCATCCAATACCATGGACCGAAAACCATCACGTCCAAAACCATGTGCGAAAAATCATGCACAAAACCATAGGTAGGTCTGCCCAACCTAATATAGGGTCCAAAAACAAAATTTTCCGGGACGCTGCCCCGGACCCCATAGAGAGGGGTTACCTGCACCCCTCAAACCCCCTGTGAACCCCCCTCGCTACGCAATCAGCGCAATGAAGGGGGTGCTCCGCCCCCCTTCTAATCCCCTGGTTAACTATGTGGGCTAGTCGTGGAAAGAATATAACACAACCCAACAGTGCTTCCGCTTTAGAAAGATTGTCAACCAATGTGTTTCTTTCCTTGTAGATGTGAGTACATGATACATAATCAAAATTCCCTTTTAACTGAAGAACTTCTTCTAATAAAGGAATAAGAGGATTCAGATGACACCAAGCAGAATCATTGAACCAATTAACAATAATTTGAGAGTCACCAGAGATTTGAAGTTGCTTACATCCTTGTTCAGTGGAAAAGAGAAGAATTTTTACACTATAAAGTTCTACAAAGTTGTTTGAACCTCGACCCAAACCACTTTGAAGTTTGAAAAAATGGGTATCATGTAAATATAGCACAACACCTCCCACATAGTCCCCATTCGAATGGGCCACACCATTGAAATAAGCCCAAGGTTGTGATCTGTCCACCTCTTCCTGGACAACATTCCTCATGCGCTAAGATTTTGGTGGATTCAGATCAAATCAAATATAGCTAAAGAGATTTTTGCCACTCTTTTCTGAGGAACATAATGATTTTCGAAAATGGCTTGGTTCCTTGCAAGCCAATTCCCTCATTTTATAATGGGAGGAAAATTTCTTTGTTTCTTCAAGAAGGCGTCCTCCCACCAAGAGTGTTATGCATCTAAGGATGATAACCCCTGCCATATAAAATTCAGTGATAAAGAGGTGCGAGCAATATTCCATACAGCTTGGGAGAAAGGGAAATCAATAAAAGGTGATAAACATATTTTTCAATAGCCTTGCAAAGAGGACACCAACTGGGGCCATGGAAACTTCTCCTTTTTTAATTTTCCCGTATTGACATCTTATTTTCGAGGATACAACATTGTAATAGTATAGACTTAGTTGGACAACTAACCTTCACAAATTGTTGCCACCACCAAGCTACGTCCCTCAGCTCCTTGTCAACCATAATACTAAGGTGCTCATTCTTTGGAAAATATTCCCCATTTGGAGAGTGAAACCAGTGCAATAAATCTTCCTTGTCACTGATCTTGATGTGGGAGACATTTAGGGAAATTATATAGTTCTTCCATAAAATACAACATTCTGTTGGAAAATTTTGTTGATCAACCCCCATCCAACCTTGTGCCCATATAGAATATTTGAGCGGCTCTACCACCTGGTTTAAAGTAAATAAACCCCTCTCATTTATAAAGGCCACCATCTCCTACGGTAACTAAAATTATGCATCACACTTGACCCAAACATCTAATCCAATAGACACTCTTTCCCCAAAGCAACTTTCTAGGCTAGGCCATGCTCAATAACAATAAAATAACTCACCACCGCTTTCTAGATAATTGAGGCATGCATGATCTTGGTGGATATTGGTGTCCACCCACCTATTCCACTTGGGACTCCACCATTGTTTCTTTCAGTTTCCTTAGTTGCAGCACAATTTACTATTTTTGGCAGTTTTCAGGTCCTAAAGTTCCAAAGCCGTTTTGAGGCCCTAAACGACATTTTTTTGGAAAATGGACAAACATGAGTCTTTCCCTGTATTTATAATTAAAAGTTGTAGTCCTTGGATAGATATTTCTAATGATCTATCGTTTGCATCAAACAGAGATCGTATGCCAAAGTTACGACCCTGGGAAGTTGATGTACCAATTTACCCCAACAGGACCCACAAATGTTTGGTTCTTCATCTCCTAGGGTTAGGTTTTTGGGATGTTTAGGGTTTTCCATTGTTTCTCAATAATAAA
This sequence comes from Pinus tabuliformis, assembly GCA_031772625.1. Classification (NCBI taxonomy): domain Eukaryota; kingdom Viridiplantae; phylum Streptophyta; class Pinopsida; order Pinales; family Pinaceae; genus Pinus; species Pinus tabuliformis. The sequence continues at coordinate 1,165,551,371 of CM062809.1, forward strand.
TACGTCTTGGAGTCTCATTGTAACACAATTCAGAAGGCGTGTAGCTGCCACATCTCTTCTCGGAGATAAGCTACCATCGCCTGAGATAATTTATTTCCATTCTGCATGCAAACAATTTTTAGTATTTGTTATTAATGAATTAAAGTTATGTTTTTGTTTTATCTATGTGTTTCTATTTATATATGTATTTCACTCCTTTCCTTCATAAATTTGGATCAGCAATACCAGAGCGTTTTTCTCTTTCTCTTCCTTTCTGTGCATGTCCCCAACGAGGTTGGGGTATAAGGAGTTGAGGCTCGAATTGGTTGAACCTTTGCAAGACTAGTCTCGCCGACCCCGATGCCCTCCTATGAAGAATAAAACAAAGACAAGGGAGCATGAGATCCTTTCAAAATATTTCTCGAAGAAGCCCTTAAGCGACAAAGGAATACGATGATGGACAACATTTCTCAGATCCTTCATTGGATTCCCACAGGCAACACATCTTCATCCAGTAGCCACTCTAGAGACACCACTCACTTTAAGGTACACGTCAACTTTGAAATTCTCATATTTGAAGGCTAGATAGATGCAGATGTCATATAGAAATGGTTAAATCTATTAGAAAGATATTTTTTGGTTCATGATTTTTCCAATAGGGAAAAGATTACTTTTTCACTCCTCAAAGTCACCCCCCATGTCAACTACTGGTGGGAAACCTAATGTGAGCAGAGGGACGAGAGGGAACTCTCACTGTTTTCACCACACCAACTTGGAATTTTTCTAAGACACTGTCAAGGAACAATATTACCCTGTCGGGAGCTATGAAGATAAGTACAGGAAGTGGACCACACTGTGGAAGGGAAGGGACCAAGACGTGCCAGAGTTCACAAATATTTTCCATTCACTTCACACAAAGTTGGGTATCAAGGATTCTAAGCAGCATCTGGCACTCAAATATGTGGTTGTCTGCACAAATACATTCAAGATGAGATGGAATTCTTGGACATCTCCTCGCTTGGTGTTGCCTATCGATACGCTATCAAGATCGAGCAGAAATTTAAACAGAAGAATTGAGGCTTTGGATCTATGAATCCTAAGCAAGGGAAAGGTACCCCCAAACCACAAAATAAAGGATAAAGCCAAGGTGGGGTGACCTCTGAAAACCCATTGAAGCCGAAAGCAAAGAAAAACACCATGAAAACAAATAAGGATAGAGGAAAGTGGTGTGAGTTCCATAAGAGCCCCACTCACAACACAAGTGAGTGTCGAACCAAGCAGTCACTAGTGGCTGGGTTGAAGGCTTTAGAGTTAGATGCATATTTTGAATCTGAGTCGGAACCCGACAAGGGGAATGAAAAAGGGAAGCAGTTTATTGATGCGGAGTCCAACGCCACTATTGCCACCACCAAGGCCCAAAAGATTGAGCCCGAAGATCCAGAGGAGGTGGAGCGACTCTTCCACTCACAAATGTGGGTGAAGGGTTTTGCGCTGCAATTCATTATCGACAATGGAATCCAAAATAACCTCATTTTATTAGAGTTCATGAAGCAGTTGGGCCTACAGACCACACCACACCTGCAGACATACATCATTGGGTGGATTCACCAAGGATGAGATCTCCACATCAGCCAATAGTGTCTCCTTTCCTACAGCATCAAGCCCTTCACGAATGAGGTACTATGTGAAATCGCTCCTCTTGAAGTTTGTGATGTTTTATTAGGCCAGCCATACTTGTGGAAGCTTCATGTTGTGTATGATTCTAAGCCTCACATTTTTATTATTACTTTGGGAAATAAGTTATATAGAATATCGAAGGTAGCCCTGCCTACCACCATCTCTTTGATCTCTACTAAGAAATGCAGTAAGATTGTCTCCCAGACCGAGAATTTTTTTTTTTCTTTTTATTCACTATCAAAGTAAGGGGAAGATCATGGCCACGTCCATGACCCCCAAGAAGGGTTCCTCCATGCAGAAAAAGTAGGTGGATAAAGTCGTGGAAGAATACATGGACATATTATCCTCACCCATAGGGTTACCCTCGCATTTTCAAGTCAAGCATTTGAGCGATATAACTCCCGAAGAACCTCTTCCCGCGCTTCATTTTAGAAAATGAAGAGATCAAGCAACAGATCTAGGAGTTGCTGCAAAAAGGGCACATCTGACAGAGTTCCTCACCTTGTGGGAGCCTGATTGTACTAATACCGAAGAAGGATGAGAACTGGAGGCTCTGCATTGATTATCGGGCACTAAACAAAATCATTGTCAAGAACAAGTATCCAATCCCACAGATTGACAACTTTCTAGACCAACTCAAGGGTGCCAAGTATTTCAGCAAGATCGATCTGAATTATGGCTATCACTAGGTTCAAATAGAACCCACATATGTATGGAAGACCACCTTCAAATCCAAGGAATGCCTTTTTGAATGGTTGATCGTGCCCTTCGGGTTGACAAATGCCCCTACTAATTTTATGAGGTTGATGTATGACATCTTACAACCCTTCACCAACTCATTCATGGTTGTTTATCTGGATGACATCCTCATCTTTAGCAAGAGTTGGGAGGAGCACTTGCAACACATTTGGAAGATCCTTCAAAACCTACAGCAACACATATTGTGTGCCAACTTGGATAATTACACCTTTGGCATGAGTCAGGTCCAGTATCTAGGTTACATCATAGATGAGAAATGTGTGCATGTGGATCCGGCTAAGCTCCAAGTCATTCAGGATTGGCTAGCCCTGATCACTCTAATACAGTTTCACAGCTTTTTTGGCCTTGCAAATTTTTATTGGAAGTTTGTGTTGGAATTTTCCCATATCAATTGGCCTTTGAGTTAGATTACCAAGGGTGGAGTGAAAGCAAAGTTTTCCTGGTCTGAGTCCCAAGAGAAGGCGTTCATTGAACTAAAGCACTGCCTCTACCATGCACCTGTACTCACATTACCAGACCTACAACATCCATTTGAAATTAATATAGATGCCTCCTACTATGCTATTAGTGTAGTCCTCACCTAGCACGGGCATCCAATGGCCTATCATAGTGAGACACTTTTCAATACAATTCGGAAGTAACCCATCTATGATAAAGAGATTTATTCTATCGTGCAGGCTTTCCAGCAATGGAAACATTACATTTTGGGGAAAGAGAAGGTCATCCACACTGATCACCAACCTCTTCCATTTATACAGAAACATGGGAAATTGAAGAACGATCACCATAAGAAGTGGTCTACATATCTGCGACAATTCCTATTGAACATTAAATACAAAAAAGGCAGCACCAACCATGTTGTAGATTGCCTCTGTTGACCCCCAGTTGCAACACTGACTACTATTCTCAACTCGTGTGGCCACGAGACCTCTGAATAGCCGCAATTGTACAAAACTAATCCAGAGTTCACTACCACATACCAGATTCTAGTGGATGGAAAGCAAGTTCCCAATTTCCACCTCAAGGATGCATTAATATGCTACCTAGTCCACCTTTGTGTTCCTTCAAGTGAGAGTGTCAAGCTAATTTGGTAGGCACACTACAATCGGGTTGCATGACACTTTGGTGTGGATAAAACTGTGGTCATACTCTAGAAGTACTTTTATTGGCAAAAACTCCAACATGATGTTAGAAAACATATCAGGTCCTACACTACCTGTGCCATCGCCAAGCCAACCATCAAGAAGCAAGGCTTGTACACTCCTCTGCCTACTCCCAGCCAACCTTGGGAATCCATCTCCTTGTACTATACGTCTAGCCTCCCTTCTACCAAGCATGGTAATGACTGTGTATTTTTGGTAGTGGTGGCCTGCAAGAAGAGTATCACAGTAGAGGACATTGCTAAACTCTTCTTTGAACAAGTATGGGTACATTTTTAGATCCCGCATGCCATTATGTTAGATCTGGATAGCAGGTTCCTAAGCACATTCTGGTTGAGCCTCTGGACATTATTAGACACCAAACTCACCAAGTGGATTTCTTTCCATCTCCAGACTGATGGCTAGAAAAAAGTCGTCAACAAGATGACAGTGCACATATCGCACATGTACAACTCCAAGCATCCACAAAATTGGGATGAGAGTCTTCCCAATATGCAACATAGTTATAACAGTGATTTCCATAGCTCGATTGCTGCAGTACCTTTCAAGTGGGTCTAGGATTTCAACCATTATGTCTTGTTGATGTTGTCATGCCTCATGCAATTACATAAACATAATCCGCACATGTACAGTTTGAGGTTGATAAAGAAACCATGTTTATTGAACACATCTAGCACATCTGCTAGTAGATTCTTGACATCTTGGAGAATTCCAATGCCAAGTACAAGTAGCAACATTATCAACATCGGGAGCCGCACAAGTTTCAGGTGGGTGACAAAGTTTGGTTTCATTTGCAAAAAGAACACATTACCAGAGCCCATTGGAAGCTAAAACCTCTCCAATATGGGCCTTACATCATCACCAAGGTTGTGGGAGATAATGCTTTTGAGCTCAACATTCCCCCATTCCTTGGCCTGCACCCAGGGTTCAATGTGGACCACCTTCGACCATACTTCCCACCATTACTGGACATATCAGACATTGGAGAACAACTCACACCAATAGAGCTAAACCCAGACTGCATTAGAACAGACCACAACTCATCGTATCATGGACACATAGATCAAGAACACTCACCAACAAAATATCCAACTGTATCGAGTTGTCATAGCTAGCCAACTCTTGCACCAAGGAAAGTGGCTCACCAGGAACCAAGTTCAACATAAGTTTCCCCATCTCATGGAGGCACTCAATGCAATGGAGACCATTGCTTCCTAAGGGGGGAGGATTGATCCAGGTGTATATTGGTGGCCACCCATCTATTCCACTTGGACCCCCACCATTTTTTCTTTTAGATTCCTTAATTGTAGCACAATTTATTATTTTTTACGATTTTTAAAGTTCTAAACTTCTGGAGCTCTTTTGGGCCTAAACGATGCTATTTTGGAAAATAGGAAAATGTGAGTCTTTAATTAAAATTTACAGTCGAAAGTTGTAGTCCCCAAATATATCTTTCTAATGAGGTATCGTACACATCAAACGAAGATCGTATGCTAAAGTTATGACCCCAGGAAGCTGATGTACCAATTTACCACAACAAGGCCCACAAACTTTTGGTTCTTCATCTCTTAGGGTTAGTTTTTTAGGGTTTTCAGTTGTTTCTTAATAATAAATATGCCTTAGAGCCTCATTGTAACACAATTCAGAAGACATGTAGCTGCCACATCTCTTCTCAAAGATAAGCTACCATCGCCTGAGCTAGTTTATTTCCATTTTGCATGTAAACAATTTTTAGTATTTGTTTTTAATGAATTGAAGTTATGTTTTCATTGCATCTATGTGTTTCTGTTTATATCTGTATTTCACTTTGTTCCTTCATAAATCTGGATCAATGCATACAATCCTTATTTAGAGAATGAATCCAATTTTCAAGGGAGGATGGGAAAATATACTTCCTAAATACCACATCCTTCCAAAGACTGTCAAAAGAGATAAGCCTCCATCCCACCTTCACAACCAAGGCTTTTTGAAAAGACACAATATTCTTCAAACACCACCCACCCCATTTCTTGGGTAGTGTTATTTTCTCCCATCTAACGCAGGGAAATATTCTTTCATCTTTAGCCCCCAACCATAAATATTTGTTACAAATTTTGTGAATAGCAACAAGAATCCCTTTTGGAATACTAAAAAGCAACATCTAGAACACCAAAATAGATTCTAAAACAAATTTGATGAGAACCAACATTCCAACCCTTGACAACCATCTAAAGCTCCATATTTTTAGTATTTTTGCAATTTTAGCATATAGCCAAGTCTAGTCTGTCTTTCTGTAGTTAGGCGTTAGGGAAAATCCAAAATATTCTCCACCTTCATCTAGAGAATTCGAGTGGAAAGGGAAGATAAGGGAAGAGATCTTGAGCTATAAAAATCTCCTCGCAAGAGAACCCAACCGCGATATAGGAAGACTTTTGAAAATTAACCATCTTTCCTGTTGCATTTTCAAAAATGGACAAAACATATTTTAGTGCAAACAAATCCCTTCTTGAATCATTGCAAAACAACAAAATATTGTCTACAATTAATAAATCAGAGATGAACAGGTCCCCTGCGTCTGAAAATCCCTTTGAGTCTCCTCTTCCCTTTGCATCGATGAGCAAACGACTGAGACCCTCCGCCACCAAAAGGAAAAGTAAAGGGGAGAGAGGGCACACCTAAAAAGCCCTCTCTCAGCATGGAAAAAACTTTATGCAGAACCATTTACAAGTACAACGAAAGAAACCAAGTTAATGCAACACATAATCCAATTAATGAATTACCTCAAAGCCCAATTGCGTAAGAAACATTCTAATGTATACCCAGCTGACTCTATCATATGATTTTGATAAATCAATCTTTAGAATCATCCCTTTTAACTTCTTGATTTTAATGTTGTGGAGGCCCTCCTGAGCAATCTTGATTTCATCATGAATCTGCCTATCCTCAAGGAATGAAAATTCTCTTTTGAGATATGCTGAGAAAGAACAAGTTTGATTCTGGATCAATAATGATTTTAGCCATAATTTTGTATATATTATTGCATAGAGAAATCAGCTTAAAATCATCAAAAGAGCGAGGGATCGGAGCTATAAAAGTAGAGTTGAAAGCATCACACATCTGACCATTGAACCTACATTCTTCAATGCTAGTAAGGAGATCCCTTCCCAGAAGTTCATAAAATTCTGCAAAGAACTCAACGACCATCCATTAGGGCTTGGAATTTTATCCTTCTTGAAACTGTGAAGAATAGACTTCATCTCTTCTTCCAACACAAGAGCCATCAAAGAGATATTAGTTTCTTCTTCAAAATACTGAGGTTAGTGACCAACCATATTGATTATTTCAGCCAAAAAGTAGTCCTTGGGAGATTTAAAGAAAGACATAAAATGATTAACCCCTACACTATCCAGAGCCTCAAAATTATTTTCCTGACCTCCCTGTGGGTCATCAAGGGTCCATATCGTATTATAGGCTCGGTGGCCTTTTACATATTGTTGGAAAATTTTTGAATTATCATCCCCACTTTTTAACCAAATTTCACGACACTTTAATCTCCATTCTTCCTCTCAGGCCTTTAGAATCCTAGCTCCTAAGGCTTCTAACTAAATAATTCTCTATTTAGCTTCCTCATACGAATATCCCCCCCACTATGAATTTTCTAGTTGCTCCAACCCCAGGGATATCCTCTTTAGGTCCTTCAATTCTTTTTGTTTTTTCTCCTTTTCCCGGCTAATAGTGGCTCTTTTTAGATTGTTGAGATTGATGGTGAGTTGCGTCGCTAGGGAGCCATCTCTTTCAGTAGAGTTAGGGGATCACTGACTCAAAATCAAGGCTACGAAAGATTCATCATTTGACCATAAAGAGTTAAATTTCAAAGGCGATTTGGGCTTCTTGAAATCACCTCTAAGCTACAGAAAAATTGGATGGTGGTTTAAATTACCACCCACCCCTATCTAGTGGCAAAACAAGGGGATCTTCTCTAGTAGAGAATCAACTACCAGAATGTAATCAATCCTCTTAGAAACCAAAACTTCACTAACTTTCCTATTATGCCAAGTGGGCTTTAAATTTACAAAATCAACGTTGTATATAGATTATGTTCAGTCAAGATGTGGGTAAAATAATCCGACAATGGATCCACATGTGCATGAGACCCCCAAGTCTTTGAAATTCCCAGAGAAAATTTTAAATATCCTCCACAAATTACATTGTCCATATTCATGAAAGAAAAATCCATCAATCTATCCCAAAAGGCAGGCATTTCCTGACACAGGCCATAAATATTGACCAAATTAAATTCCATTCCCAATTCAGCACTAAAAACATCAGCACCCAAGATGCCATCATCACCCCATGAGCCCAGTAGCCTGACAAATTTTTGGTTGACACCCAACGCCAAACCCCCCAATTGACCTCTCGCATATACAACTACAAAAATTCCAACCAGACCCCAAAGATTCCAAAGTTTTTATGATGACCTCTCCCACCGCCAGGGTTTCTTGGAGGAAAATAACATCGACCAACTCAAAGATCATTAGATGCTTGAGAGCTAGTTTTTGGGAGAACTAGCTAACCCTTGGCAATTTAAAGAGAGAAATGTCATTCGGAAACAACACCAAGGGCCTTCTCTGCTCTAAGTGCCCTTTTAATAGGTTTCTGACGACCCACAACTACCTTTAGGATGGCCATTTGAATGGATTTCGAAATGTGAGATTGTCTACCCTGCAGGTTCTTGGAGGGGATCAGAGATAGGGGAAGGTCTAACCCACCTACAACTTTAAGAGGGATTACAGCTTTAGAGGATGATCACAAATTTTATCTAGGCCCCGACTCAAAAGATGAGGAGAATAATCTTGAGAGAGACAAGACAGGAAGGGGGAATAAAACAAGAGCTTGGGTCAAAGAACAAATAACTAAACTCAAGACTAGCCTCGATGAATGAGGAACAGAGAAAGGAAGGGAAAGGGGAGGGTCCACAACCATAGAACACAAGGAATTAATCAAACTAGAAATAGGAGGAGATGAAATAAAAGTAACTGATTCCAAAGGAGTTGTCAATGACATACCTCCCTCCAAAGGGGCCTATTGAAGAGGACTCGCATCGGGTTTAGGCAGAGGGTCTTTTTCCATCGAACTAGAGATATCAACGTCCTTCAGAGGTCGATCTTCAACCTGATGGTGGGTTGGCACTTCTGGCGGAGAAAAGCATGAGACTTTTTCAAACCCACCTCCCACCTTCGATCTTCATGTCTTCTTATCCATGTATGGAAAAGGATAGTCCTTCAATACATGCCCAACTTGATGGCAGCACTTGCAACAGAATGGCACTCCTTCATAATCCAAAAATTGCTTATATGGCAAGCCAATGTAATGTAGCTTGAGCAATGCCACCAAACCCTCACACGTATCTAGGCTCACCATGATAAGAGCAACTGCCATCCTTTCTGTTTCTTTGTAAGAGTAATTGACTTCAATAAACTCTCCCAACTTGTTTTCAATCAAGCGGAAGATATCATGCGACCAAAATTGCATCGATAAACCCAAAAGTTGCACCCAGACCTGCCCATCCCCCATTTTTTCTCTGTTGGCATCAAATAGGGGGCTCCATATTTTAATAAAAATTAGTGTTGAATCAATGCACCATTGTTTACTCAAGACCCATGAACAGTCGTCAACTAAGGAGAACTAAAATGCAAACCATCCTCTCACCAATGTGCTTACCTTGAGCATTACACCTAGATCTTTCCCCCAAACTTCATTGGCCTAGTCCAGAAGCCTTTCCTTTGAAAATTCTTGACCCCGAACCCATCCCACCAAGACTCTTTCCATCGTTGTCATTATATCCCCAAAATGAACCTCTTTTCCTAATATCGGGTTCTCCTCCTCCAATCTCACCTTTGTACATTTCACTTTCTTGCATTTCTTATCAGAGTTCACCGTTGACTCTTGTCTTGGACTAGTTTCCTGCACATCATCAAGGCTTGGAGGAAACTCCTACCCTTGTTGCACTGGAACATCGTTTACCGTCGACTCCAGAAAATTTGAAGAAGGGATTTGGGGTCCTGGACCCAACAATTGTTGAAACCTTGAAAATTTGCACATAGGACCTGATGACTGCAAAAGACCTCCTTACCCTAAAAATCCTTCACCCCCCAAACTTCCCACAAACAAAAGTGGCTAGCTGGAAGACACATAATAATCTGTGTACAAAGAGGAAGGGGCCACCTATGAATATCCCCGCTAATACCACAAAATCCCCTCCAAACACCATAGAATCTAACAATCCACCTATCGAGCTTTCCCCTAAAAAGAAAGAAGAAACCATAAGACCAATCTCTGCCAACCCCATCAAAACTCCATCATAAACCACATAGGGACACTTCCTTGAGAAATTTCACTGCTTGTCAAGCTCCACAACCTAACCACTTCAAGCGTAGCCTAGGGAATCCACTATTCTAGGGACGATATCTGAAGTGGATCCAGGGAAATTAAATCTCCACATACCGAAAAACCTTAGAATGCTCGGGCTCTAAAGACGAGTGACCCTCTATCAACCCTTTAGAGGAGACTACTTAAGACGAAGAGGGGAAACCCTTAATAATGACCAGAACCGACTCAATGGAAAAAAGAGGAAAAAAACTCATAATCTATAGTAACAGTTGTCACATACCCGTCTACTCATGTGGCAACATCCATATAGAAACATTGTGAAGAAGTCTTTAGAAAAGTCCAACTCATCCTCAAACCCGGCAATTTATGAGATTACCCCAAACCATAACAACAACTACTAGAGCGAAAGCCCAAAAACTCCTTAAACGTTGTTGAAAGTCGCCACCTTACTTCTGAAACCTTCCATTGCAGAACTTTGCGGACCGCCTTTCGATGAAAACTTTGTTAGCTTTTGAGACCGACCACAGAAAGATAGACTTTGGGAGAAAAGTTTTGTCGGGAGAAAAATGGAACCATGCGCCACGAATGGATCGCACAGAAGTAACCTTGCGAGGCTGGGAAGATGTTGCAGCTAGGTTACAGAACCATGTGCCATGGGGCTGCCAGAGACGCCACTGCAGAGCCATGTTCGTAACCAAAATACTCACAATCTTTCACTAATAGATCCTTTAGAATTTCAAAACACTTCAACACACATGCTGCACATTATAATTCACATACTACACATTATAATCAGTTAGTTGTTGCTCTCCAATCTTTCCAAAACGCCAGCTTGTCAAGCGTCAAAATCTCAACTTATTTTTTCAGCAAGAAAAAACTGTTTGTTTTATATTATGATTAAAACAATACATACTCATGATGGACAGATCGTCCTCATAAATCCTGTGAGATCCACAATTTGACTACATGGAGGAGTAAATACTCATCATACAGACATCTGAAATTGTATGCTAATATTAGCATTAAATGAATCTGTATACTCTCTGCCTCATCCACAATATATCACAAAATTACACTAAGAGAGTCTATAAGACTAGGATGTATCTCGAATCATTTACATGTTCTGTATATAACTACATTAAAGTAGTCATTCATCTTATCTTTTCTATACAAAACCAAATACAAAAATTGTACAAAACTTTAAACAAAAAGATACAAAGATTTTGTAGGAACTTATATGCATTGATGTTCTCCTTTTTTATGATGATCTTCAGTGGTTTATCCCAGCAACTTGAGATTTTCTACTTCTATCTCATCTAATCCTATTTTTATCATGATATACATCCCTTCTTTTGTGGCTAGTAATCCTTTGTTCGACAATTCATCCGGGATCTTGTTATGTGCCCTGCTAATGCGCTGAATGGAAGGATGCTGAAAGGTATTCCATATACTTTTTATACACCTCAGCGAGTGTTGTAGAGAATTTTGCTCGATGTTATTCTTCCCCTTAACATGATCTATCATACATTTGGAATCCCCATAAATTTATACTTGAAGGTTATCCAGATATTTAATAAACCATAGTCAACTCCATAAATCTACAGCTTCTGCCTTCATACTGGTTCCTTCTCAACTTATATAATTAAAAAAATACTTCATTTTCTTGGAAATAAGCTCATTATTTGTTTTGTATTTTAATTCTATATATTATCAAAAATAATCTTTTATATATAAAACACGAGGTTCTCCGGGAGTGTACGATTCTCATGCGAATCGTAATGCTTGGGTTGTAGTGGATGACCGTATATATCAACAAGTTCCAAGTACCAGAAGGCCATGGCAGCGATCGACTGCACATGATGAAGTGGACAGACTTAATTGTGCGTAAAAAGTTGTGTTTTGGTTTTGTTTGATTTAATTAAATTGTAGTTTTTGGAAATATTTTTAATATTATAATATAGATTTAAGATTGATAACAAGTAATTTTAACACAAAATATCCGGTTAAAGAGGTTGAATGAGGCGTTTTTGTTTGGATTTTAGGTCACATTGTTATAGGGCTATTTTTAATTTGATGGCAGGTTTTAGAATATTTAAAAATGAGAAGATATAAAAAATTTTACAATCTTTCGATTGTTATATTATTCTAGTTTTGATTTTGTTGAGTCGGAAAGTTTATTTTACAGTCCAGCATGAAAAAATGTGTAAGTTTCTCTGCCAGCGCATACTCATACTCTTTAAAATAAAAATTATGTTTTAAATAGAAAAATAATCTTGATTATAATTTAAAAAAATGAATATGATGTAAAATAATTAAAAGTAAAAAATGTGTGAATCAAATATTTAAATTTTATATTTCTCAAAAATATTTCAATAATATATTTAAATAAATTATTTGAAGATCTATGTTAGCTAATTTATATCTATATCAATTTTATATATCCTTTTAAAAAAAAATTAAGTTTTTGTGGTTAGAAAATTAAATTTTTAGGATTAAAATTTTTATTTGGTCTTAAATATATTTTATTTAACAGTAAAAATATAATTTACATATTGAAAAATAACACGTTATATTTTGAACTCTAAAAAATTTACAATTTAAGAAATTTGATCTTTCTAGACTCGTGTTAAATCCATACTTAATTTGATATCTTTAAAACTCTCGAAAAACAACCAAGTACTACGGAATGCTTCTTTGGTTTATTCTCTGTAATTTCTTGCTTGCTGTCCTCTGCAATGGAGAAATACAGACAAGAAATGCCTGGCTCAGTTCTAGTATTTATATTACTGCTCTTGATGTCATCAACCTTGTCATGCCGAGGCAAAAACGCAGAATGTGCAGAAGCAGATCGGGCTGCCTTATTAGATTTCAAAGCTGGCATCATTGAAGATCCCACTGGAGTCCTTGAATCATGGACGGGCAACAATTGCTGCCAATGGAACGGTGTGCTGTGCGACACCCACAGCAATCGAGTGGTAAGCTTCATTCTCCACGCAGATCCACACAACAGCAGCGAGCTCATGAGTGGAACTATATCAGAGTCCATCGGTAATCTTTCTTATCTTAAGAAACTTATTATTTTCGGCTGGAAAAATATTGGGGGATCAATCCCATATTCTATTTCCAGGCTCTCAGTCTTAACCCATCTTTATTTAGACAATAACAATCTCACAGCATCCATTCCTTCAACAATTGGGAATCTGCAGGGGTTACAGACTCTGTCTCTCTCAGGCAACTTGCTTACCGGTTCTATTCCAGAATCCATCGGGAATCTGCAGAATTTAGCTGCTTTGTACTTGGATTCCAATGGGCTCACCGGCTCAATTCCTTCGAGCATCGGAAATCTGAGTCGCTTGTCCATCTTGACCCTCAACAGGAACCTGCTATCGGGTTCCATTCCTGACTCCATGGGAGATCTGACAAGCTTAAGCACTCTGGATATATCAGACAATTTTCTAACAGGTAACATTCCTAGGTCGTTTGGAAATCTCTCTGGGCTTTCTCAGCTATTGGCAAGCAATAATCGTTTGAGCGGAACCATTCCCGAAACAATGGGCTTGCTGAGGTATAATTTAGATAAACTTTCCTTGAACAGGAATTTACTTACAGGGTCTATCCCGAATTCATTCCAGAACTTGACAGCCCTTTACCGCCTCGATCTATCACAGAACAAACTCACAGGAAATATCCCCTATTTTCCAAATCCCTCAAATCTTCACATACTCGTTCTATCTCAAAACAATCTAAGTGGCCCCGTCCCTGCCTGGTTAGGGACTCTGCCAAACCTCCGCTCGCTTCAGTTATCCTTCAACGATTTCACAGGCCAAATACCCAATTCCTTTGGAGAGAATTCACTGCTCGACTCAGTTTTCATTTCAAATAATAAGCTCACTGGTTCCATTCCAGATTCATTGGCTGATATGGGATATTTGGAATACTTGGATCTTTCAAACAACGAGCTCACTGGCACCCTTCCGCGATCCCCAGCTTTATATAACATGAACCTGCTTAATCTCTCCCGAAATAGCTTATCTGGCTCGCTGCCAGAGCTGCTCCATAGCACTGGTCTGGAAATTCTTGATCTCTCTTACAATAATCTGAGCATTGGGGCCATTCCCGACTGGATTACAAACTCGAAATTTTTGGTGGATCTGCGACTGGCTGGTTGTGGTATTTCAATGAGATTGAATGATTGGGAGCCCGTTGCTTCTTCTCTGTATACATCTCTCGATCTCTCCAATAACAAGATCACAGGAGACGCAGACAATCTATTTCAGACTATGGTGGCATTGAAATATGTGAATCTGGCCAGCAACCAATTGAGTGGGAGTATTCCATCGTCCATTGGGAATTTAAAGAGCTTGGAAGCTTTGGATCTGTCCAATAATGAACTCAATGGAACCATTCCGGAGGAGATGGCCGAGCTGATGAATCTTTGGCACTTGAATGTGAGCAACAACCATTTGTGTGGTATTATTCCAGGTGCCAAACCGTTCAACTCATTCCCTGCCTCTGTAATCCATCATAATGATTGTTTATGCGGATCTCCTCTTTCTCCTTGCCATTAGATTTCAATAAAGGGAGAGCCTAATTCCATCTTTCCCGGCTCAATTTTGAATTGAATTTGTTAGATGAGAATTATAACGATAGCTCTGAGCACTAACAATGATATTTTTCTCAAAATTTTCCAGTTATAATCTTCAGAGTGTTTTTAATTAAGATCATGTATTATTTCTGGAGTCAAATATCAATTAGATTTTTCAAGGAACTATCATAAGGTGAGTGAAAAGCAAGGAAAATTGATCTCACTTAATGTCATGTTATGTAATAGTTTTGATGTCATGTTATGCAATAGTGATTGATGTCAATCTTATGTAACAAATTTGGTCAAAAATTCCTTACCAAAGGAGAAATCTATGGAAAATATCATAAAAATAATGAGGAAAATTGTGGAAGATATCTCACTCCCTATCAAAAGAGAAATCTATGAAAAACATCATGAAAATGATCAGGAAAATTGTTGAAAACATCTCATCCAAAGGGTATTTCCATGTCCCAAGAGAGTTCAACAAAAGCAAACAAGTATGTTAAGGAGGGTGTAAATTGAAGATAGGTGAATTAAAGATTAATCGCTAAATCAAACCTACTATAATTCCCTAATGGAGGATGAAGTCTATTTAAAAAATTCCCCCATAGCATTATGTGTTGTAAATTTTGTGTTTTCTTGGGGCAATTTTCTAAGGTATTCACCTACAAAACTCTTTTTTTTGTTGATCAGGTATATTATCTTCAGGTAAATTATGTATTCCTGTTATTTTGTTGATCAGATATATTATCTTCCGGAAAATTATATATTCCTATTGGAAAGGAGAAAACAATTAAATTAGCTTAATTGGCTGAGTTCATGGCTCGAATTTGGTGCCTTGAAATTGTTTTTATGATATAAATATCTAGATATATACAAAAAAATAATCCCACATTGATTGAGAGATGTGGCACACAACAACATATAAGCTCTAATATAGCATCATCATTTGTCTTGATTTGACTAGATTTGGTGTCTTGAACTTGTTTTTATGATATAAATATCTATATATACAAAAAAAATTCCCACATTGATTGAAAAATGTAACACACAACAACATATAACCTCTAATATAGCATCATCCCTTTGTGGGTATTTGTATACAAAAAAAAAAAAAATCAAACTCACATTGATTAGGAGATGCAACACACAACAAAACCTCTCAATCTCATATTGATTATGAGATGCAACACATAACAAAACCTCTCACGTCACATTGATTAGGAGATGCAACACACAACAAAACCTCTCATCTCACATTGATTACGAGATGCAACACATAACAAAACCTCTCACATCACATTGATTAGGAGATGCAACACACAACAAAACCTCTCATCTCACATTGATTACGAGATGCAACACACAACAAAACCCCTCACATCACATTGATTAGGAAATGCAACACACGACAAAACCTCTCATCTCACATTGATTAGGAGATGCAACACACAACAAAACCTCTCACATCACATTGATTAGGAGATGCAACACACGACAAAACCTCTCATCTCACATTGATTAGGAGATGCAACACACGACAAAACCTCTCACATGCCTCACACAACAAAACCTCTCACATACCTCTCAACAAAACCTCTCACACACCTCTCACATTGATTGAGAGATGCAACACACAACAAAACCTCTCACATCACATTGATTAGGAGATGCAACACACAACAAAACCTCTCACATCACATTGATTAGGAGATGCAACACACAACAAAACCTCTCACATACCTCAACAAAACCTCTCACACACCTCTCAACAAAACCTCTCACACACCTCTCACATTGATTGAGAGATGCAACACACAACAAAACCTCTCACATACCTCTCACATTGATTGAGAGATGCAACACACAACAAAATTTCACACTCATTAGGAGATGCAACACACAACAAAACCTCTCACATCACATTGATTAGGAGATGCAACACACAACAAAACCTCTCACATACCTCACACAACAAAACCTCTCACATACCTCACACAACAAAACCTCTCACATACCTCTCACATTGATTGAGAGATGCAACACAAAAAAATTTCACACTCATTAGGAGATGCAACACACAACAAAACCTGGAGTTTGTGTGTATCTCCAAATTGTTTTTATGATATAAATATCTATAATTGTTATGATATAAATATCTATAATTGTTTTTATGATATAAATATCTATATATACAAAAAATCAATCACACATTGATTGAGAGATGTAAACCCGGAGCCCAAAATAAGAAACTGTAAATTGAATTTTATTTTATTTTATTTTATCCGGGCAATGATAGGACAAGGCTATAAAATTTCTCCTTGAAAAAAATTCCTTTAAAATAATCCCACTACAATCCAAAGGGTAAAGCTAGAATATTGTTTTATTTAAATTATATAATTAGAAGAGATGCAACACATAACAAAACCTCTCACATTAATTGAGAAATGCAACACACAACAAAACCTGGAGTTTGTGTGTATCTCCAAATTGTTTTTATGATATAAATATCTATAATTGTTATGATATAAATATCCATATATACAAAAAAAAAATCAATCCCACATTAATTCAAAAATGTAAACCCAAAGCCCAAAATAAATAACCTTAAATTAAATTTTATATTTTTTTACCAAGACAATGATGGGACAAGGCTATAAAATTTATCTTTAGAATAATTTCATTTAAAATAATACCACTACAAATATCCAAAGAATAAAGCTAGAATATTGTTTTATTTCTCAAGTCCAAATCTCAAAGTTACATATTTAAAAGAGTGTTTCAATTACCCACAATGTATTATTTTGCAATTAAATGGTCACAATACATATATTGTCTCCGTATTTTTAAGTTACATAATTAGAAGAGTGCTTCATTTACACACAATGTATTATTTTGCAGTTAAATAATCACATATATTTTCTCCCCATTTTTAAGGATAATTCAATATTAGTCTAAGGATTCTTTATTAAGGATAATCCAATATTAGCCTGAGGATTCTCTAGAAATTTCAATAGTATGATAATGAGCTAAAACTCACACTTTGTGCCTCAGGATTCTCTAGAAATTTCAATAGTATGATAATGAGCTAAAACTCACGCTTTGTTTTCTCCTAATTCAGACATTCAATAAGTAGGAATAAAAAAAACCATAAATCACTTATGATTTTCCAAAACCTAGAGTTTACGATATGAATATCTATAATTGATAGGATATAAATAAAAATCCCATATAATTGTTGTTATGGTATAAATATCGATATATTAAAAAAAAAAAATCCCACATTGATGGAGAGATGTAAACCTGTAAACCTCGAATCCCAAAATAAGTAATCGGCAAATCGAATTTTATTTTATTTTAAAACGACATAACTACCAATTTTATTTTATTTTAAAAGGACAATGATAGGACAAGGCTCTAAAATTTCTCCCTAAAAGAATTTTATTTAAAATAATCCCACTACAAATATCCAATGGGTAAAGTTAGAATATTGTTTATTTCTCAGGTCCAAATCTCATAGTTACATAATTAGAAGAGTGCTTCATTTACACACAATGTATTATTTTTCAATTAAATGGTCACAATACATATATTGTCTTTGTATTTTTAAGGATAATTCAATATTGTTTTTGTATTTTTAACGATAATTCAATATTAGTTTAAGGATTTTATTTCAGTAGCATGATAATGAGCTAAAACTCACACTTTGTTTTCTCCCATTCAAACATTCAATAAATAGGCATAGAAAAAACCATAAACCACTTGTGATTTTCCAATTCTCCATGTTGGAAGAGACTCAAAGTTAATTGGTCAATTGTTGTTGCTTAACATTCATTTCCTTTTAGTGATATGCATTTGTTTTTTCATTTCCTACTAGTGATCTGCATTTTCCCTTTGTCACTACTTAACTACTCAACAATGATTACTTGTGATTGTTTTCCATCTATTTCCTACTCCACTATAAAACTAGAATGTGTATGAGACACATGTCCCAACAAATATATTTATAAATAATTAATCATACATATGAACTTATTGGTTGTGGTGAACATATGCTTGATGTTTGACTTTCCACCTCCCTTTATGCAAAAAATACTAAAGAAACATCCCAAACAACGTAAAATTTAAAACAAGAACTCTAGCCAAAAAAACCCAAAAAAAACATGAAAAACAGTGCAAAAAATGAAGTGTGTATTATGGAATGATTTTTTACTTTTTTTAAGGTTAATTTTCAACATACTTAAAAAATGGCAGTAAAACCATTTTTTGTGTGCAAAATAAATGAAAAAAACACACTAATGTTTTTGGTAGAATGACAGTTTTCTTTCCCAGGTATAATTTCAACATTTTTAGTAATGACAATAAAGATAAAATAACGGTATCTGAAACACATTAAAATTCCATCAAATTTCATCTATGTCGTTAAACATATAATAACATGACACTAAAAATCGCTAAAATTATAGTTGTTTTCAACCATAACATTAAAGATAAAAATAAATAAAAAAAGGAAAATTTTCAACCATAGAATTAAAAAACTCTAAGTTTTCAACACATTTAAACCATGACATTATGAACAAATTACATGACTAAATTATTCAAAATATCAATACTTGTAGATTGAATGAAACATAATTATATCTCTAAGTTATTGTTGCATTGTGAATATTCTAAACATTAAAACTCATCATAATTAAAACATATAATCCAACAATCATACAAATGACTCATAACTTCATTTAACATCATATGGAAATAAAAAATTTATTTCAAGATACAATGCAAACATCAGTTATATAAATTGTCTTAGACAATTATTCAAAATCACTCATATCTTCTTGCACACCATCAGAATTCACATCTTCAAATGAATACCTGGATGCAGATGAAGATGTTCCATATTCTTCTCTTTCATCAACTAGTGCCCCATCTGAGTCCACAGGCCTGCCCACCATTTCAGGTTTCAAAATTCTTCTAGATCTACAACTGGGTTCATTAGACTCCCATCTCAACATTGTTTCTTTTTGTAACAACCTCTTCAGAATCTCTATTGTCCTGAAGTGAAGAATTCCTCTCTTTGTTAAATTGAGGTCATAAACAAGTATGTCAACATCCTCCAATTTTAAGAGGTCTGTGCAGCGATGATTTATATTTGTGCCCTTTCTTTTTCTCTTTTCGCCAATTTTTTTATCAACTACCATCTCTGGCTTGTACACACCATTGAATGGGTGTGTATTCGTGCAATACCAATGTACTTCAACACCTGCAAAATATTCATTTTTTGTAATGACCTTTATAACCTTAGCAACCCAGAATGGATAATCATTGGCATCTCCATTTGCTAGCACTGCAGTCATGCAACCCTCCTTAATATCATGTACTGAACCCTGTAAAGGTCTTCCATGGCTTCATGTTGTGCATGAGATCTTCTGGAACAAATATACATTTCTCTTTCCTCTACCTCTAAAGAATTAATAATACCTTGAGATTGTTGATGTTCAACAATGTTTCTTCCCTCGTGTTCATTTGACACATTTTAAGGCCAAATAAATGGATTTTTAAAGGTATATCTTCATTTGTTTTTCTTGAAATGATATCTTTGATTATTGAAAAAATACTCCCAGCAAACTGAGTCAGCAATATCAAAGTACTCATATGTATATCTAATACATTTTTTATTTTCTTCCAGGAAATTAGAATAATTTATATCTCTCTTCTGCCTATGTGCATTATGAACTTCAACAACTGATTGTAATAACAATATATTTGACACAAATATTGGATGATCTGGAATGAAGTTCAAAAATGTCAAACCTGATGATGGTGCCCATTCTACAGTAGTTGAATACTTTTTGCCCCATATTAGTGTTTTTCCATAAAAATTTTTGAGAAGAAATTGATGTTGGAAGCTAATGTCACTAAGTTTTTCAATGCAGTTATCCTCACCATGTGATCCCAGAATAAACCTTCACATGTCAAAAGTGTCTTCCAACACATCAAAAATAGGCTCTAGCATGTTTGATTCCTTAATACATTCAATTAATGATGGCAAGCTCCCAACATCCTTCCTCCTCAATGTGACTAAAAAACAACTGAACATCTAATCAATATGGTCATGAGTGTGTCCAATAAGAAGGAAACCAACCTTTACCTTATGAAAAATTCTCAACCAACAAGCATGTTTAGATATCCAAAAACAATCTGATTTTTTTTTCACGACAAGTTTTGTCCAATTGTAGATACAAAACTTGAGGAAGATTACCATACCAATGAGAAAGCACATCACGAATTATGGTTATTGTCACATTTGTATCATTATGAATATTTGGAGCTGTGAAGTATACCCTTGGCAACACTTTCCCATTGAAGACCATACAACTCACCAAGTGATACTGAATAAAAATTTCCTCGCGTAATTTTTTGGGTGTGGGAACAAAATATGGTAGAAGTGTTTTCTTCTAGTCCATACCATAAATTATCAAACCCAAATATTTATTTGGATTATCATAACACTTCTTTTGATGTTTGTACAACTTTTTCCTTTCACATTTGTGTTGCTCGTGATGCTTTTGAAGTGCTTTGACAATGGAATCTAGACAACATAAAAGAGAGTCATTAATAAATATGTTTTCATAGTTGATGACTATACAATTTTAAAAATTAATGTTATGAATGCTTACCTCTTTCTGCCCCTTCAGATTTATCCCTTTTTATTTAAGAGAAGCGCATGTATTGAAAACCCCCATCCTTGTCTTCTTAGGAATACAAACATTGTTGAATTCTTTCTTCCATATCTTCACAAAATGTTGATATGTAATAAATCGACCATTTCCTTCAACACCTTCTACATATTCTTTGTATAAGTTGTAGATTTATCATCTTCAGAAATTATCTGGAATATGTATTGTCTTTCTATTTGGCATACACTCTCCATGCTTTGAAAAAAATTCTTTCATCCATGACATTGCAGTATTTGATAATGGCCCAAACTGTCGTTTATGACGTACTTCTGAATAAAATGTAGGATCCTTTTTCAAATTTTCTTCGATTCGTGATAGGCGAAAATTACCCATTGAATGAAACATTTTAAAATCCTTTCTACAGATAAATAAAGACCCAATATGATAATCATAATCTGACAATGTAAATTGCATGCACCCCACTAAATATGAATTTTGCATGCTTTTATTCATTAACAAGTATTTCTTTCTTTTCTCCAATGCAAACTTGAAATCCATATATTTCAAGCAATCATGTTGACAACGTTCACTTGAAATGAGAGCACTGATAGAACTTCTTCTCGTGAGATATTTTGCTCAACCCCTTGTATAACTAGAACATCTAGGATTGATACAAAAAGGTCTACTCCTACTCCTCAATACAATATTTGTTGGCAGCATCTCCATCATGGAATCATCATCTATATAAAAAATTTCATCATCATTAGGAGGAATATTATCCTCACTATGATCATTTGTGCTTTTGAAATATTGACTGAGAGAATATTCTTCATCTTACCCTTCGTCAGTGCTACCCTCATAGTCCTTAGAATTAGGACTAAATGGAAAATTTGACTCTCTGTTTATTGGATATTCTTCATCATGTGCATTGTCAGTGCTACTCTCATAGTCCATAGGATTAGGACTATGTGGAAAATGTGACTCTTTACTTATTGGAAATTCTTCATCCTGCCCTTCATCACTGCTGCTCTCATAGTCCTTAAGATTAGGACTAAGTGGAAATGTGACTCTCTATTTAATGGAAATTCCTCATCCTACCCTTCGTCACTAATGCTCTCATAGTCCTTAGGATTAGGACTAAGTAGAAAATGTGACTCTCTATTTACTAGAAATTCATCATCCTGCCCTTCATCACTACTGCTCTCATGGTCCTTAGGATTAGGACTAAGTGGAAAATGTGACTCTCGATATATTGGAAATTCTTCATCCTAACCTTCATCACTGCTGCTCTCATAGTCTTTAGGATCAGAACTACGCGGAAAATGTGACTCTTTACCTACTGGAAATCTTCATCCCGCCCTTCGTCAATGTTGCTCTCGTAGTCCTAAATATTAGGACTAAGTGGAAATGTGACTCTCTATTTACTGGAAATTCTTCATCCTGCCCTTCGTCACTACTTCTCTCATATTCCTTAGGATTAAGACTAAGTGGAAAATGTGACTCTCTATTTACTAGAAATTCATCATCCTACCCTTCGTCACTACTACTCTCATAGTCCTTAGGATTACGACTAAGTGGAAACCATGACTCTTTATTTATTTGAAACTCTTCATCTTGCGCTTCATTAGTGTTGCTCTCATAGTCCTTAGGATTAGGACTAAGTGGAAGATTTGACTCTCTATTCATAGGGAAATAATTTTTGTTATATTCATCAATAGGAATAGATTTGTTATGTGACGAAGATGTTGATACTTCACAAAGCGAAACTTCACTATCAGAAGAATCCATGGATTTCAAACAGAAGAGGTTGAATGATACAAATGCACTCTCTCCTAATTATAATATATAGCTTAAAGAACGAAATTTCCCTCCAAATTTTCCCTCCAAAAATTTTGTTTCATGTATTTCCGTCCAAATTTTTCTTTTACAATTCATTGAAAAATTTTAACTAAAATTTTCTCATGAAATTAATCTTTTAAACTAATTTTTTCACCTAAATTAATCTTTTACATAAACTATATAGCATCTACTAGATAATTGATTTTTTTTTAATTTTTATTATATCTTCTATCCCACATTTAAAATAAATTATTATATCACAATAACATGGTTTATATATTAAGCTTTTATAAAAAAATAAAAATTAATACCACATTCACTATGCGATAAAACAATTCCGTAATTTCCGCTATATCAAATTTCATTATCACTATTATCCACATCACATCAAGACTTTTCGAGGTTTCGTTAAAAGACTTGGAGCAATTTTGTGGAACAGATACATTGTTATCGAAAACACATTCAACGGGATATTATCGCCTTTGAAAGGTTTGATTCCCTTTTGTTGAGTGCACATCTTAAACTCCCATAGGTTTACTAGTAGTTATGTGTCAGTTGGATTATTATGTTCGCGCAGAATACCACACAAAAAACCCATTCCAGTAAAAAAAAAATAACTTTTTATTAACGAAATTTAGATTCCTTTCATAAATTAAAAATTGACATGTGCTAAGCTTATCCGACAGTTGACTGGTAGGCAGGGGGGCACTATGTTAGCAGTGGATACAGTGGGCTTGGTCATGGGCTTCCCGATTGTGGGCGTGCCTACCCGAGGCAGAGCGGCCCCGTGGTAGACTAGGGGGCCAATTCTCGGAATTGGTCCCTAGCCTACCAAGGAGCCGCTCTGCCCCAGGCGAACACACCCACGACCCAGCCCACCTAGGGGGTGAGGGCCAATTCTCGAAATCGTCCATCACCCCGTGGGCGGGTTGGGCCATGGGAGTTCGGGGTCGAGGGGGAATGCACGCAACCCCCCTCCATCCCACACCCCCGCAGCCCAACCCACCCAAGGGGTGAGGGCTGATTCCAAGAATTGGCCCTCACTCCCTAGGCGGGTTGGGCCACAGGGGTGGGTGCCACAGGTGAGCATGCCCATGGTCGGGCGTGCCTGCCCACAAACACAGGCCTATGGGCAAGCGTGCCCGACCGTGGGCATGCCTGTCCGCAGCACAACGACATGCAACATGTCGTTCTGCCACGGGCAAGCGTGCCTGTGTCTGTGGGTGGGTACGAAATGTGTGAGGAATTTCAAAAGTAAGTTTGTTGAATTATTTTTACTTATTTCTATATTATAATTTTCTTTAAATATAACATATTGTTGTTGGTGGTATTTGTTATACATATCATTATATTATTTTTTTTTACTTTATCTATTCATTCACAAGGTTTACATGAAAATACAATAACAAATGGTTAAATTGTTGAATGAAGATAGTTGGGATGATGTTGTACGCAAATACCAAGATTCAAGTTCTACATCAACACTAAAAGATTTCTATCTTGTATTTAAAAAGGTATGTTGACTTATACATTCATTTTTATTCTTTTGTATACTACTTTTATTTTGTAACTTATACATATATTTGTTTATTTTATTAAAGATGAAGAATGATGCAAATAGAACACCATATAGTTTCAGAAGCTTTATTGAAAAAATTAAGATGGAAAGACTGAGAAATCAATGTCTTAGTAGTGTTGAACTTGATCCAATGCTTACTCATTTAATTTGTAATGGGCTTGAGACTATTCAATATCAAGTAATACAAGGTGATTGTGAATACATTACTAAACTCGCACCTAAAAGAGAGTATTCCCTAGTTATTGCAGATGTTCCTTATGGTTTCAATATCCCAAACATTGACTATGATAGTGACCCTTATACTTATCAATCTCTTAGTAAAGTGGTTGCGGGATTTATAGAATTCACAAATCACCATTATGGAGATTTGTGACATTTCATTCAGACACACAATTGGCAATGTTATTGACAAGATTCAAGGGGAAAACAAACTCAAGGATGCAGCTTACATGGTAAGACGTTGAAATTGTATGTTTGAATAATGTTAAAAAATTCATCTATGTACAAGTTAATTGAACTTTTACTATTTCATGTTACAAGCAAAAGTCAAATCTTATTAACCGTGGAGATCAACCAATTATAAGTGATTGTGAGTTCATCCATGTTGAAAGTTGGACAAAAGATGATAGTTGTAAGCCTATGCTTCTTAATCGTGTAGATGGAAAGAGTCATAGCTAAGTATTGGTTTATGATATTGTTGAAAAAAACTAACATATGAAGATAAAGAAGAAAAATGAGAGATAGTCAACATTTATCAAAAACCATGGTCATTGATTAACTATCTTATAGACTTATGTTCAAATGAAGGAGATCAGGTTCTGGATTTATTCTCTGGCTCAAGTAAGTTTTATTATATAAAATTGAATTTCAATGTATTCTTTCTTAATTTATATGTGATTATACTAATTTACTTCATTATTTCTTTTGTGCTTGATAATTAGGTATACCACTAGCATGTTGCCTACAAAAAGGAAGAAATTGCATTGTCATTGAAGAAGACCCAGTACAGTGAAAATTTATTCAATGAAGAATTAATGCTCTTCAATTTCTTCCAGATGCAATGCAGGAAATTGGGTTGAGGAAAGGGGATTTTAATGAATCACGTGTGGCAAAAAAGGCAAAGGAATGATTGGAAAGGCATACATTGGGATATTCACAGACATCAAGGATCCACCAGAAGAGGAAAATGAGGAAATTGAAGCAGAAAATATTGTGAAAGAAGACAATGATGAAACTCTAGAAGATGAAGAGTATGGATTACGTGATATTATTGATTAAATTTAAATTATGCTTGTAAATCAAGCTCTTTTTTTTTACTATTAATTAGTTATACTTGTAATGTTTTGACTTTGACATTTTATGAGAATAATAAGTATTCAGTTAATGTTGTTATATGTTCAATATTTGGATTATGTGATTTTCGCTTTAATTTTTATGTGAACCATTATTTTTTGAAAAAAACTGTGATTATTATTATTATTTAACATGAAATTCAAAAAAAAAAAAACTATTATTTAACCATTTTTTGTTAAATTTTTCCTATAAGAATTGTGATTTTAACATGTCATTTCTAGCAAAAAAAAGTCTCAAAATGTATAATTTTTTTTTTATATTTATGTTCCAAATGTTTATTTTTATGTCAATTGTTAAAAATTATTGTTTTTTAGATACAATTATTTGATGTGTATTGCAAAATCAATTAACAATATATAAATATGTAGAATATCGAAACTTTAAAATATCAACTTTTGTCTTTAACTATGCAAAAAATTAAAAATATCCCTACAAAAAAAAATTAAAACAAAAAACAAAAAGATATGAAGAAGAAGACTACTTAAAAAAATGTTAAATTTAGAAAATAATTATTCACATTTAATACATTAGAAAATTTAAAGTCAAAAAATAAGTCTTCTAAAAAAGAGCTTGATGTTGCATCAACACTTTTTAAAATCAATTTGCAAATCACTAACATTTTAAAAATAATGTACATAAAAAAATTTAAAGTGTCAAAAACTATGCTATATATATATATATATATATATATATATATATATATATATTGTGAATCAACACTTTTCAAAATTGGTTGATTTTTTTGCTACCTCAAAAAAAGGGGTAATCATATCAGTTCTCGTTTCAAAGTTTACGTTGTTCCCACTAGTAGTACTTCAAAATACCCATTTTACACCTAAGTAAAAAAATGCCCCTTATTAAGATACACCCAAAATATGCATCTTAAAATTGATTTTGCGATATATATATATATATATAAATATATCTCTATTCACAAATTAACTCCACATTGGTTGAGAGATGTAGAACACAATAACATATCAGCTCCACTATAAAAATGTTATTACGCCAACTAGAGCAACCACAAAATATTAGTGTCTCTTACAAAATGGTTGATTAGTTGTTTTCCAATGTGCAAATCCTAGTCCAAATCTTTAGTGTGTAAAGTTAGAATAGTGTTCTATTTTTCTAGTCTAAATCTCAAACTTATATAATTAGAAAAATGCTTCATTTTCCAAAACAAGAAAGGTGCCTTCATTTTACACTCAGTGTATTATTTAGCAACTAAATGGTCCCAACACATCATATATTGTTTGTACTCTTAGTGATACAGACTTATGCAAGAACACAACAAAATATATAGCTAAACATAAACACAGAGATGCAACACAAATAAATTCTCATTTCATTAATATCAAAGAGTTGTAATATGCTTACATACAAAATGAAAATAACTAGATCAGGTAATTGTAGCTTATCTTTGAGAAGAGATGTGGCAGTTACATGCCTCTGAACTGTGTTACAATGAGGCTCAAGGGCCCTTTTATTATTGAAAATCAAAAGGAAACCCTAAACAACCAAAAAACTAATCGTAGGAGATGGAACGACAAGAGTTTGTGGGCCTTGTTAGGGGTAGTTGGGCAGCCAAATTCTTAGGGTGTAACTTGTTCATATGATCTTCGTTTGGCGCATATTATACCTCGTTAGAAAGATCTCTCTGAGTACTATAAGATTTGCAGTAGGCCCTTGCCTACAGCTACAGGCCAGGCCCCTACCTATGAATATGGACCTGTTGCGGACCTCAAAAAAAGGTCGTTTAGGGGGTCAAAACAGCTCCATAAGTTCAAGACCCGAAAAACTACTAAAAATAGTAAATTGTGCTATAAACGAGGAAACATGTGAAACTGAATGGAGGTCCAAGTGGAATAGGTGGGTGGCCACTGATATCCACCTAGATTAGTCCTCCCCCCTTAGGAATCAATGGTCTCTATTGCGTGCAAAGCCTCCATGAGGTGAGAAAAATTTTATTGAACCTGGTCCCTGGTGAGCCACTTGCCTTGGTGAAAGATTTGGCCCACTTTGACAACTTGATATATATGGATCCTCTGTTGGCAAGTGTTCTTGATCTGTGTGTCCATGATCCTATTAGTTGTGGCTTGTTCAATGCAACTTGGGTTGAGCTCTATTGGTGTCATCTACTCAACAATGTCTGATGTGTCCAACAATGGGGGGAAGTATGGTTGAAGTCAGTCCACATTGAGTACTAGGCATAGGCCAAGTAATGGTGGACTTTTGGGCTCGAAGGAATTATCCCCTATAGCATTAGTGATGGTGTAGGGTCCATATCCGAGTGGTCGAAGCTTGCGATAGACCCCAGCAAGGCGCTCCTTCTATAAATGTAACCACACCTTTTCACCCACCTGAAACTTGTGTGGCACCCGATGTTGGTCATGTCGTTGTTTGTACTTAGAATTTTCTTTGTCTAATATTTCATGGACCTACTGGCGGATGTGTTGAATGCATTCAATGAATTTTTTATCTCTGTCGGCTTCGAACTAGACATGAGTCAAATTTTCCTGAGTAGCTGCAAGTGGTATGCCAACATCAATGGGACATAGTGGCTGTAATCCCAGTCCCACCTTAAAGGAGTTGTGGCTAGTTGAGTTGTGGAGAGCTCTGTTGTAGTTATGTTGTAGACAAGGGAGGATTTTGTCCCATGTTTGTAGATGCTTCGAGTTGTATATGCGCAAGATGAGCACGATCATCATGTTGACGACCTATGTTTGGCCATTAGTTTAGGAGTGGAAGGTTATGGACTTAGTGAGCTTGGTATCTAACAACGACCAGAGGCTTGACCAAAATGCACTTAGAAACCTATTGTCTTGATCTAAGATAATGGATTCTGGGATCCCAAAGTGTACCCACACTCGTTCAAATAAGATTTTGGCAGTGGCTTTTGCAATGATACTCTTCTTGTAAGCCACTAGAATGGCCATCTTGGAAAATTTGTTGATGACCAAAAAAACACTATCGTTGCCATGCTTGGTAGAAGGAAGGCTCGACATGTAATCCATGGAGTAGTGCAAGATATGATGTACTTCCCAACATCATGTTCAAGGTTTGGCTAATAAAAATACTTATGCGGAACTTCCATTGTCTTTTCTACCCCAAAATGTCCAACTACTAGACTGTAGTGCACTTCCCAAATCATCTTGGCACGCTCACTGGAAGGAACATAGAGGTGTCCCAGGTGGCATAATAGCACGTCATGGAGGTGAAAGTCTAGAACTTTATTACCTTCCAGGAGCATCTGATATGTGGTGTCAAATTCTAGACCACTCTTGTAAAGTTGTGGCCATTTTGAAGTCTCATGTCCACAAGAGTCGAGCATCATGGTTAGCACCATGACCAACGGTCTGCTGAGGCAGTGTGCAAAATTATTGGTGTTTCTCTTCTTGTACTTAATTTTCAAATCGAATTGTTTTAGGTATGTGGACCATTCGTGATGGTGATCGTCTGCAACTTTCCTTGTGTCTGTATGAACTACAGGGGTCAGTGGTTGGTGTGGATGAATGTTTTCTTCCCTAGAATGTGATGCTTCCACTATCAGCATGCCTGCACAATCGAATACATATATTTTTCATAGGTGGAATAATTTCATACTGTTTCTAAAAGTGTCTCATTATGATATGCCACTTGATGCCCCTGCTGAGTAAAAACTACATCAATAGCATAGTCATAGACATCTGTATCAATCTCAAATGGTTGTTGCAAGTCTGGTAGTGTGAGCACCAATGCGGAGTAGAGCTAATTCTTCAACTCAACAAACACCTTATGTGGGGATTCAAACCAAAAAAACTTTTCTTTCTCTCCGCCCTTGGTGACTTGACTCAAAGGTCAAGTGATATGAGAGAAACCCAACATGATCTTGTGGTAGAAATTGGCAAGACCCATAAATTTGCGGAGATCTATTAGAGTGGTTGGGATTGACCAATCCTAAATTAATTGTATCTTGGCTAGGTCAACATGCACAACCCACTAATCAATGTTGTACCCCAAATATTGAACCTGGGTCATCCCAAAAGTGCATTTCTCCAAATTGGCACACAACTTGTGTTGTCACAGAGTTTGGAGGACCTATTGAATATGGTGTAGGTTCTCTTCCAAACTTTGACTAAATATCAGGATTTCGTCCAAATATACTACCACGAATGAGTTGGTGAAGGGCCACAATATGTCATCCATCAACCTCATGAAGATTGTGGGCGAATTCGTCAACCCAAAAGGCATGACCAGCCATTCAAAAATTCCCTCCTTTGATTTGAAGGAAATCTTCCACACATCGAAGGGTTCGATTAGTACCTGATGGTATCCAAGATTCAAGTCAATCTTGTTGAAATATTTGGCCCCCTTGATCTAGTCCATAAGGGCATCGATCCGTTGGATTGGATACCTATTCTGGATAGTGATCTTATTGAGTGCTCAATAGTTAGTACATAGCCTCCAGGTTTGGTCCTTCTTCTACACCAACACGATCGGGCTCCCACAGGGTAAGGAGCTTGGCTTAATGTTCCCTTTCTACAATAGCTCTTGAATATGCCTCTTGATTTCATCGTTCTCCATAACAGAGCATCAGTAGATTGGTCCATTGGGTAGCGACATGCCCGAGGTCATATTGATGGAGTGCTTGACCTAACAGTGTATAGGTACCCCTATGGGCGAGGTGAAGATGTTCGTGTACTCCTCCACGACCTTGTTCATCTGATGCTATCATGTGAAGGAGCCCTGTCTGGAGGTTGTGGATGTGGCCACAATGTTCCTCTTGTTCTGAGGGTGAAACATAAGGAAGACAAATTTCCCGGTCAAGGAAATGATATTATTGCATTGTTTAGCAAAGATCAAAGAAACGGAGGTAGGCGGAACTACATCTAGTATCTTGTACAACTTTTGACCCAAATTAATAATAACAAAATGAGGTTTGGATTCATATACAACACGACGTTTCCATAGGTATGACTGATCTAATAAAACATCGCAGACTTTAAGAGGGGCAACGTTGCATAGTACCTCATATGTAAAGGACTTGGTGTTATAAGGAAAGCGACACTGCTCGCTGACACTAAGATATTTCCCTTGGTGGAGCCACCCGATGGTGTATGGTTGTGGGTGTGGCATCTTCGGCAACGTCAATCTCTTAACAACCTTGTTTGATATCCAATTCTTCTGGCTCCCATTTTCAATGATGAACTGCACTGACGAACCCTTTACCCACATCTGCAAGTCAAAGAGGCGCTCCCCCTCCTCTAGATCCTCAGGTTTCACCTTTTGGAGCTTGGTGGTGGCTACCATCATAGTGGGTTTTGCATCAATGATCTGCTTTCCCTTGTCAGGTTCTGGCTCAGAATCCTAGCATGCATCCATCTCTGAGTCTTTCAACTTGACCACCAGTGTCTGCTTTGCCCGACATTCGTTTGTGATGTGGGTGGGAGTTTTATGGAACTCACACCACTTATCGATGGCCTTCTTTGCCTTCCTGTTATTCTTGATTTGTGACTTCGAGGAGTTGTTATGGGGGATTGCAGCTTGACTCTGCCCTTTGATTAGATGCTTGGGGGAACCTTTTCTCTGATTTGGGTTTGTTGATCCAAATTCTCACTTCTTCTGCTTGAAGTTTTGCTCAATATTTGTATCATAGAGGTATATTGCACCAAGCAAGGAGATATCCAAGAACTCCATTTCCTCCTGAATGTATTTGTGCAAGCAACTACAATACTTGAGCACCAATTTTTTTTTCTGATTAATACCCAACATTGTGCGCAGGTATGGAAAATATTTGTCAACTGATCTAGAATTTATCCAGGACAAAGAATTAAAGGTATTAAAGACTCACGTGAATGGATGTGCCTATGTTACTTTATGCAACGGATCGATAAGATTGTGAAATACATAGACACTGAAGCAGTTAGAGAAAACATAACAGGCAAACTTGTAAACACAACAAGTTTAATAAGGAATTCACCCAATGCTCCTGGGCTATGTCTCCTGGTCCACCCTTCAGTGGTGGCCTCTTTATTATGTTTTCAAAGCAAAGTTTTCACAACAGTGAGCTCAATTTGAGTCTCACTCAATAGATATAAATCAATAGGACTGGACTTGGACCACCCAAGTCTCTGGAGTACACAAACTCTCCTTACTGAAACTTGACCTCTGTTGGTCACAGTAGTATGAGCCCAATTTGAGACTCATACATGACAGGCCTATGCTGAGGAGTTCGCTTGAACCTCTCAAGCCTTCTCGGGAGTACACAAACTCTCTGACTCTCTCTGGCTCTGTCTCGATGCTGCCTTTTCTCTGTAGGTCAGCTCGACTTACTTTCTCTGTTCTCTACTCTTAGCTTTCTTACTCGCTTTTCTCACTGCTTGCTTTGTTTCTGTCAGTTCGTGGCTTTAAAGCCAATCTTCTTTCTGACTGTTCGTTTCTGCTTCCTGGTGCTCTGGTTCTCTTGCCTCTATCTGTTTGAATTCCTCTGTTCTGTGTCATCATCACTGTGTAACGCCTTACAGGGAGGTGGCCACCTGTTTCATAACGAACTAAGTGTCAATTCTCTTGGAAATGTTTGAACTGCTGTTATTTCCGTTTAACTTCCTAGAATGCCCATGAACATGATTCCTCTGCCAACTCATCGTTCATGCCAGACTTCAAACCTTTATACAACTCGACCTATTTACCCTGTTGAATCTGATCATCCGTCAGATTGCATATCCGTCGTCGATCTGGAGCCTCCAAATCCTACGGTCTCCGTCCATATCAGGCAAGTAAGTTGCATGATGTTTATCGTCCGATGTGAGTAGTTTTCTCTCTCTTCCACTGACGTGTGGCACCCAATGCATGGCATCGGGCGGGACTTGGTTGAAACCGCTTACTGCTCAAAGCCCTTCCGATATCCTGCTGGTTTTCGTTTGGGACCCGTCTTTGACGGAATCGGTGAATTCCGTACGGTTTTTTACTTTTTGAGTCTGGGTCGCTTGGGGATTTTTCTTCTCTGAGGGGTTTTCCCGGTGATATGCGGTTAGCATCTTCGCTAATCGCATATCAGAAACCTCCCCTGTTTCTCAAAAACACTTCCCGTTTTGTTGTTTCATGGCAGCGCGCGTTACCATGGGCCAACGGTCGGCACGCTTGACCGAGGGTCCTCGTTGCTTGGCACTGCTCACAAATTACAACTGTTCAAGGATATTTCTGATAAGCTTGACCTTTGTAAGTCTTTGAAACTTTGGCTTGAATTTTACAGAGTTATGAAAACTTAGAGAGTTCTTTAGGATCCAATTTGGATCATGGCCTTCCCACTGAAAAATCTTTTGGACCACCAAAAGTTGGTTTTTAAGCATCAATCAAGTCAGGGTACAGATTCCTCGCTTTCCCAATTTCTATCCATTTCTCACTGCTTGGTTTTGAACGTTTGAGTCCAATCTTCAAGTACTCAACATCCCCCCTGCGCGAAGTTCTCACCTTCCTGTCCAGAACTGTATCTTCCTGCAACTCATTGAGATATTCAGGTAACAGATCATCAATAGAAGGTAATTGACTATACTCTTCGGGATCTTCAATCAATGAAGGTTCAAATAGTCTCAAGCTGTCTGCATTAACAACTGAGTAGATGTGCATGTAAGCTGGTAAATCAAGGCGAAAATCATTCTCACCAATTTTCTCAAGTATCTTGAAAGGTCCATACCTTATTGGCTTCAACTTCTTACCTTCACCTTGCACTCTATCTTTGTTGATATTTAAACAGACTTGATCACCAACTTGGAAACTTTTCTCAATCCAATGCTTATCATGCCTTGCCTTGTACTTGGCTTGGCTCTTTTCTAGCTGTTCCTGTACTGCCTAGTGAATCTCTTGGATTTGTTCGATGAACTTGGTTGCCTTGTCCACATCACTATGTCCATCAACTTCTACGTCTTTACCAAAGACAAAATCGAAGGGAGACCTTGGTGTGAAACCAAAACAGGTCTCAAAAGGAGATCTTTCTGTAGAAGAATGTTTAGCTCGGTTGTAAGCATGCTGCACATAACATAAATGTTCATCCCAAAACTTGGGATGCTTGCTGCAATAGCCTCTGAGCAACTGGATCACTGTCCTGTTGACCACTTCTGTTTGGCCATCTATTTGTGGATGAAAAGTTGTGCTCTTCTTCAGTCTGGTGTCCATCAATTCCCACAAACTTAACCAAAATTTCCCAACAAATCGGGTATCTCGATCAGATATAATGGAAGTGGGTAATCCAAAATGAACCCATACATGCTGAAAGAACAACTTTTCAGTTTGTTCAGCTGTAATCTGTCTGTTACAAGGTATTAAAATACACATTTTGCAGAACCTATTCACAACAACATATAAATAGTCATGACCTTTTCTAGATTTAGGCAGTCCCCCAACGAAGTCCATAGAAACACTTTCCCAAGGATGAGAAGGAACTGGTAGTGGAGTGTACAAGCCTAGTTTTCTATTGTTGGGTTTGCTTTTAGCACACATGGTACACCCTCTTACATATCTAGAAACTGTCTCATTCATTTTTGGCCAATAACAAAATCTTTGCAGTTGTGCAACTGTTTTACTTATACCAAAGTGACCTGATATTATAGAAGTGTGTGCTTCTCGAATTATCTTTACTCTTTCTGTTTGAGGAATGCATAACTTTCCCAAATGATACAAGAGTTGGTCCGTAACATGATAATCCAATTCTTCTACTTGTTTTCCATGACTTAAAGTTGCATATACATCTTTAAAATCTATATCTTGATCATACTGTTCAATGTATCTTTCATGCAATACTGAATTATGCTTAAGTATAGTAGATGCATTTATGATTGGTCTGAACAACATATCTGCAACTTTATTGTGTATGCCCTTTTTATATCTGATGACTAGATGAAACTGTTGTAGAAAACCCATCCACCTATAGTGTCTTGATTGTTGCAACTAAGTTTGTGAGTGCAAATATTGAAGTGGTTGATGATCAGTATGTATAATTGTCTCTTTTCCCATTAAATAATGTTTCCACTTTTTCACACTCTGTACTAATGCATACAATTCTTTATCATATGTGGGATAATTAACTACTACAGAATTAAATGTCTCAGAATGATAACATATGGGTTTACCATGCTGCATCAACAC
This sequence comes from Pinus tabuliformis, assembly GCA_031772625.1. Lineage (NCBI taxonomy): Eukaryota > Viridiplantae > Streptophyta > Pinopsida > Pinales > Pinaceae > Pinus > Pinus tabuliformis. Next base: position 1,165,586,471 of record CM062809.1, read on the forward strand.
TGCTCCTATGGCATAGGCACTGGCATTCATTTCAATATCAAATGGTCTTTGAATATCGGGCAGTGCTAGTACTAGTGTTGTACTAATCTTTTCTTTTAAGGTGTCGAAGGCTTTCTGCTATTTGCCTCCCCACCGAAACACCTTGTTAAATCCTGTTAAAGCATGTAAGGGAGCTACAATCAAGGAAAAGTTAGAAATAAACTTTCTCCAATACGGTGTTGCTCCTAAGAAGCTTCTAACTTCTGTAGCAGATTTGGGTTTAGGCAAGTTTACAATGACTGCAACCTTAGAGAGATCTATCTTCAATTCACCACCCCCTACAATATGACCCAAATAATTCAAAGATGTTTTGCCAAATTCACATTTTGAGAGCTTAACATAAAGATTTTCTCTTTTCAAAACATCTAGAGTCTGCTTGACATGCTTCAAATGTTCTTCCCATGTTTTACTAAATATAAGAATGTCATCCAAATATACAATGACAAAATCATCAATAAAAGGTCTGAGTACATCATTCATTATTCTCATGAAAGTAGCAGGAACATTAGTTAAGCCAAAAGGCATAACCAACCACTCATACAATCCCTGCTTTATTTTGAGAGCAGTCTTCCATGCATCTTGATCTGCAACTCTAACCTGATGATAACCACTATGCAAATCCAACTTGGAAAAATAAACAGCTTCTTTCAACTGATCTAGTAGATCATCTATGCGAGGAAGGGGATAACGATTTTTTATCATTATCTTATTCAGTGCTCAGTAATCAATGCACATTCTCCATGAGCCATCTTTCTTTCTCACCAAGACAATTGGAGACCCACAAGGCGATGTGCTAGGTCTTATGAATCCTTTCTCGAGAAGCTCCTGTGCCTGCTTCCTGCATTCTCTAAAGCGGACAACCTGTACATTCCGATGTTAGGCAATGGAGCATCTTGCTGCAAATTAATATCATGTACTATTTCCTTTTTGGGTGGTATACCTTTAGGTTCTTGAAATAGTATATCATATTCTGAAACAACTTTTTCTAAATTAGCTTGCTATTTAGCATTACAGCCCTCAAATACATTGGCTTTATCAGGTTTCTTTTCCTTTACAACCATCAGTAAAAATTGTTTGCATGAGTTTACAATTATTTTCATCTGCCCTGAGTTTATGAGAGTATAATTATGCTTGAGTTTATGAGCTCTTACAATATATTTGATTCCATCTTTAATGAGCTGATACTTGTTCTCAGCTCTATAGAAAATAGCTTTCCTATCATACAAGTAAGGACTTCCTAAAACAATTCCACATATATCCAAGGGAACAATATCTAATTCAACCTCATCTACAAATGCTGACCCAAAAGAAAACCTAAGTTTATGTTGTCTAGTCACTTGTAGCTATGCTTTATCACATAACCAACGTAATGGATATGGCTTTTGTGAGGTGTGGTTAGTAACCCCAACTTCTTTACAATTGCTTCAGAAATTAAATTTACTTGTGAGCCACTATCAAACAAAGTCTCAATCTTTTGATGCTTGGAAACAACTTGAATATGAAAAATCTCATGTCTTCTCCTCTCATTTTCTTCATTGTTAGTAGATTGTGCAGAATTACTAGTAGATGCTTCAGAATTTTTACCTTTTATGCCTTTGGCTGCAATTGTTGTTTCATCTCCTCAATCTGACCCTAAATCTTTTTGAATAGCTGCAACAGTCTTCTTCTTCTTGCCATTGTGCTTCTTGGGTTTCAGCTCCGGATGCAGAATCCAACAATGTTCATCATCATGCCCATCCTTCTTACAGTGAGTGCATGAAGATTTGGTCTTTTGTATAGTATTTGTCTTCCTCTCTTTCCAATTATGTTTTCTTTTCTCCTTATTCTTGCTTGCAGTGGGTTTTAATGATCCCCCAACTTATGGGTTCACATTCTTGCCTCTAGCCTCTAGATGTGTAGCTTGAACAGATACCTCATCTATGCTAGTGGGATTAAACATGAGAATAGTGTAACTTATGTAGCTGGGTAGACCACCTATATACTTCAGCAAAGTTTTAGGTGAGTCTAAACAAATTCCTAGAATCAAAGCTCTTTTCCTAAATTCTTGATACTAGGAGGTGTGGGAAGTTTTTCTTCTTTCCCTTTGCCTTTAGAGTGGTCATGGAGAAGAGATTCTTCTTCTCCTTTATCTCGTTTGGAGTTTGATGAATCTTCCTCTCTACCTTTCTTAAATTCTCTATACATTTCCTCTACCATGGCTCTCATGGTCATGAAACTATCCATGAACTGCAGGTCTGATTCCAAGTGACTTTCTTCTGAGATTTTCCTTTTAGGATAGATTGTTCCAATTCCAGGGTTAGTTTCAACCAACTCTCCTTCTCCTAATTTAAACTTTGATCTAGTTAGCATTCAACAATAAAATCAAGCACAAGCTTGTCTAACCTTAGTAACCTAGAGCTCTGATACCATTTGATCTGGAATTTATCCAGGACAAAGAATTAAAGGTATTACAGACTCATGTGCATGGATGTGCCTATGTTACTTTATGCAACAGATCGATAAGATTGTGAAATACATAGACACTGAAGCAGTTAGAGAAAACATAACAGGCAAACATGTAAACACAATAAGTTTAATAAGGAGTTCACCCAATGCTCCTGGGCTACATCTCCTGGTCCAGCCTTCAGTGGTGGCCTCTCTATTATGTTTTCAAAGCAGATTTTTTACAACATTGAGCTCAATTTGAGTCTCACTCAACAGATATAAATCAATAGGACTGGAATTGGATCCCCCAAGTCTCTGGAGTACACAAACTCTCCTTACTAAAACTCGACCTCTATTGGTCACAATAGTATGAGCCCAATCTGAGACTCATACATGACAGGCCTATGCCGAGGAGTTCGCTTGAACCTCTCAAGCCTTCTCGGGAGTACACAGACTCTCTGACTCTCTCTGGCTCTGTCTCGATGCTACCTTTGCTCTGCAGGTCAACTCGACTTACTTTCTCTGTTCTCTGCTCTTAGCTTTCTTACTCGCTTTTCTCACTGCTTTCTTTGTTTCTGTCAGTTCATGGCTTTAAAGCCAATCTACTTTCTGATTGTTCGTTTCTGCTTCCTGGCGCTCTGGTTCTCCTACCTCTGTCCATTTGAATTCCTCTATTCTGTGTTATCATCACTGTGTAACGCCTTACAGGGAGGTGGCCACCTGTTTCATAACGAATTGAGTGTCAGTTCTCTTGGAAATGTTTGAACTGTCGTTATTTCCGTTTAAATTTCCAGAATGCCCGCGAACATGATTCCTCTGCCAATTCATCGTTCATGCCGGACTTCAAACCTTTATACAACTCGACCTGTTTACCCTGTTTAATCCGGTCATCCATCAGATCACATATCGGCCGTCGATCTGGAGCCTCCAGATCCTATGGTCTCCGTCCATATCGGGCGGGTAAGTTGCATGGCGTTTACCCGTCTGATGTGAGCGGTTTTCTCTCTCTTCCACCGGATGCGTGGCACCCAATGTGTGGCATCGGGCGGGACTTGTGGTGGGCTCCAGTATTGTAGCAATAATGCTACAACTCCTGGAGCTTCCTATCTCTAATTTTATCAACCCAGTAGTTCGTAACAAACTTGGAAGCGACGGTGCTGTATGCACAAGTACTAGCTCTTGTCGCAGCTGTCACTTGGTCAGCTGGCACGAGTCCGCTAGGGCTCAAGCCAACTTCTATATGTTCTCAGAAGAAGCTTTTTAAATGATGGACGAAGGCTATCTTAAAGGAAATTAACCTACTTTGCAAGAATGAACTGAAAGCCAACCAAACATGGAAACCCTAGTAAACCCTAATCTGACTAGCTTAATCCTTACAATGCAACGATGGGAATGTAACTCCTAAAAATGATGCCATTACTTCTAGTGATATCAGATGCATGAATTTAAACTACTTCCATTGAAGAGAACATTGTTTTTATATTTTTGCTTAGATGGTTTGAGTTATTATGATTTTGTTTCTTATTAGGTTTTGACTGTGCAGGGGTAGTTCGAAGGGAAGGAAGGCTTGGAAAAGGTCAGGAGGGCTAGGAGAGGTTCCAGGGGATCCCTAACATCATTCCACAGGAGTCCACAACGTTCAGGTGCTTGGAAACCGAGTTTGCAGGCTTCTACAGGATGTCTGCAGGCGATCCTACAGGAAGCTCGGGATTTCTACAGGAAGTCTGCTAACTTCTACAGGATGTTCCACAGGAGTCCACAACGTTCAGGTTCTTGGCAACCGAGTTTGCAGGCTTCTACAGGATGTCTGCAGGGGATCCTACAGGAAGCTCGGGATTTCTACAGGAAGTCTGCTAACTTCTACAGGATGTTCTGCAGTTGGAGTTTTGGGTGATGGAGGAGTGAAGGAGCGGTATGGGTGGATAGGTAGGATGAAAAGGGAGCTAGTGATGGCTCAGGGACAGAGAGATGGGATGGAGAGAGAGTGCATGCAGTTGGTTGGTGGATAGAAGGGTGGAAGCAATGAAAAGTCAAAAAGATGGAGCTACGTGAACAGTAGAAGGGTTGGAAGGCAAACGAGCCGAACAGAGGTTAAGCAGGTGGCTTAGGCGCGGTTGAGAAGAAGAAGAAGATAATAGAACAATGTTGCGCAGTGTAAATGGAACAAATCATCTATGTCTTGCACAAAACCGAGAATTCCATCAACCTATTTTAACTGTGTTATTAAACCAACGAACAGCAATGTAAACTTCAGAGAGAAATCGTGCATGGTGTTGGAACGAAGAAGTACTGCTCAAGATCAGAATGCATGGACAGTTCTATGACTGAAATGATTGTGTTGCAGCTTGCATGAACGTATAAGACTGCGTTTTTTGTGGTTGGTACGGTCTACACCCCCAATCTCTAAACATAGATGGCAGTGAGTGCACTGTCAACCTTTTCTTGGAGCTCTAATGAATGCTAATCCTCCTACTCTAATCTAAGCTACTGAAAGCACTTTAACCATAAACTAATCCTACTCAATCACATTAAAGAAATTAAATCAGCAGACTGTGTTTTCCAAATGCATGTCAAAACAAAGAAATGAAGTGCTAAAAGGAAAGACAAGTAATAATACAAGGAAAAGGAGGTCTATTGCTCTCAGGTTGGGCCCTAACCTGAGAGCTATAGCTCCCTTAAGAACTCAGAATTGAATCCAAAGCTGCCTGCCTTTATTAAATAATCATGAGTCTAACAACATGCCAAAACTGGCTTACAAAAAGAAAGAACACCGAGCTGTAGCTCGTACTTAGAAATTGCAACAGCAATTCAAAAGTTCAAAAAGCCCTATCAAAGGCTACGGCCTCAATATTTATACATGATGAGGATCAAGATGGCTTCCTCAATTAGTGGAGCTCGGCTGTCCAGCTGAAAGTGAACTGCTGTTCCTGTAGAATCCGTTGGCTACCTTTCAGCTCGGTGGGGATAGCTGTTGGAGCTCGAGATGGGGTGGAGATCACGAGGGAGGTCATTCAAGACTGTGTACAACCTCCCTATAAACCCGCAATGCCACCTTTGGTGTCTCCTTGTCTCCATTTGCGTGGTCTTTGCTCCATTTAATGTCAAAAAACCTGAAATCATCATGTATTAGTCACATAGGAATAATGCATGCCCTTTTTCCTACAAATAACACGAATATACTAAGAAATGATGCATAAGTGATAAAAGATGAAGGGTTGAGCAAGGTAAGTAGGCCAAATGAGCCCAAATTGTTACCAAAAATTGGGGCTCATCATCACCCCCCAGCTAAAATATTTGCTCATCCTTGAGCAATTTTGCTCCAGCTCCTAGTCCTTGGCCGAGAACTAGGCTCCGGAATACGCTCTTTCTTTCCTTCTCTTGGTGGCTCTGCCTGTTCTGCCCTTGTTGGTGATGAGGGTGCCGCTCCTTCCCTCTTCTTTGTTTCTTTGACCTTGAGCCGGGCTTTTGAAGCCGATTGGTCTAACCTTCCTTTCCAAGTAGTTGTTTTTGGGCTCCCCCTCTCGTAGGTGACCGATACCTTCGAGGGGGACCTCTCACTGGGTGAAGTAGGGGCATCCCCTATAGTGATTTGGCTGCTGGATGGAGGTTGTGGCTTGCCCGTCTTTATCCTAACACTTCTTCGAGCTTTAAAGTATAAAGGGGTCTCCCTCTTTCTCTTCTCTTTTGGCTTAGGTGGCGTGCTGAGGGCGGCCAGCACAGCTGCTGCCTCCTTTTCACGAATATCAGCTTTCTTCTCCTTGGGTTTCACTTTTTCAGGGCTTCCTGTAGAAGAACCTGTTTTGGTAATTTTCGGGCTTCCTGTAGAAGACCCTTTTTCAATAATTTTCGGGCTTCCTGTAGAAGCCGGTTTCGGCTTTCCTGTAGAAACAGGTGTTGCCGCCTTGGTTTGCTTTTCTGCATGGGTTTTGCTTTTTGACGTGGTTGCGGTCGCTGATGAGGTACTTTTGCTGATGTGGACCTTCTCAGCTTTGTCCGTTCTGCCTTGCAACCTTTTCTCTCTTGCTGTCAAGATGGGTGTGTCATCTTTCTCTTTGTCATCCTTTTTCTCATGCTTCTTCTTTTGCTCTTTCTTCTGCACTGTGGTCGGGGTCTTCTGGCCTGTTTCTTTCTTTCCCACGACCACTGATTCTTTCTCCTCACTGCTGGAGGAACCACTTTCTTCGGTCAACATCCTTATGTCTCCATCTCTTGTCAAATTTCTGAATGCTTCCCATGAGAGGGGAACCTTGTATGAATGAAGCGCATCCTCCACGAGAAGTTTGATCAATCCATGGTGGGCTACCTGGTCTGGTATGCCTTCTTTTAACTTTGTGGCACACTCAATTAGAGACTGTAGCAGGAAATAGGGGATGCTTAGTTTATTTTCTACAGGAAGATCAATCTGGTGCCTCAATTCAGTGAGCAACCTAAAGTGATACCCGTACACAATGCTAAAACGGCCTTCGCATGTTATATACTTCATGATTTGCAGGCTAACTTCATTCCATGGTGGCAGTAAACTGGTTCTACGCACCCCATTCTTGTCTTCCGAGAATTCCTCCTCTGGGGGAAAGAATTCTTTCTTGGCCTGTTGGCTCAACTTCCTTTCTTCCTTATCCCATGGCAAACCCATTGGAAGTTCAGTAATTCGACTGATATATTGTGGGGTGAGCTTGAGGCTTAGGCCCCTGAAGTTCACGGTGGCCAATGTTTTGGATTTCGGCCTCAAAGCTTGTAAAAACTCTTCTGCCACTTCGTCGTCATAACCCTGCAATTTGTCACAGAAGGATATCCATTGCGCTCGTGTGAAGAGCTCCACCACCTCAAGATTTTCCCTTAACTTTGTTGGATCAGTGGGTTCCCTTCTAATGAACCCACCCGACATGATAAAAACTGTTGCTTTAGCTAGAGGTGGCGACGTGGAAGAAATTTGGTCTACTGAGACAGAGCGTAGAATTACGCTTCTGTCATGCACATAATCCACGAAGCTTATCTCTGAGGACCTTAACACAGCTTAACTACACTGACATCCTGTAGAACGACAGTTTATGCACAGCAGACAACAATTGCAACAATTTTCTACGACCAGACTGTAGACGACGATTCTGCCACCTTCAAAATCCAATTGCATGGAGAGTTCAGGTTTACCTTTTTATCTGCCACCTTTTGACGTGAGGAACCTGCCTTCCTGTAGAAACTTTCCTGTAGGAGCAGCGCGCGATTTCTGGGAAAGACTGCAGTTGGTCTGCGCTCTTGGTGTTGCTTCACAGGCGTTCTGATAGCCAAAGGCTCGGCGTATCGAACTGCAGAGGGATCCAGATGATCACTCGAGTTCCAAACGGTGAATGATAAATGCATGGGGCGATCTAGCCGATTAGATTTGAATCGGCGGAATCCGTGGCGCGGGGGTGAGCTGTCCCCGCCGGACCGTTGGATGACGTCGTCCCATCATTTGTCTACGAGTTCACTTACTGCCGCATCATCCCCCCGCAGATCCGCCGCCGTCTCTTCTACTAAATACGTTTTTCCCGACGGGATTGCTCTCACGTGCGTGCTGCCCATTCCTTTTTCCCATGGCCGCCACCCAAACATCCGACTAGACCATTAACTGGTCGACGTGGCCAGTCAAATGGCCATACAGCCGCTCAACCCATTCACTTCACACTTTGCAAACAATTCAAAGTAAAATTCATGCAATCTGACGGAAGAAAGGGTCGAGACACTTACCTGTGCGGCCGCAACACGATTTTTCGGTTTTTGGACGATGATGAGTGGATTCGTTTGCCGCTGATGAATTTGCACAGGCCTGGAGGTTCATGTTTACAGGCTGCCGACGATGGATTGGATGTTGTGGCTGCATGCGCCCGCGTTTTCATTGCATATGGCCAGCGCTGTGATTGGTGTACACTCTAGCGGGCTTAACTGTTACAGGACTCCCGCAGGATGTCTTGTAACAGTTCTTCCTCCTCGGGTGCATGCTGTACGACGAAGGATTTGGCCTCACGATCACGCTCCCTGAGCTCATGGGTGGCTGGGATGGATATGGTATGACATCTCAGCAATTTTTTTATCTTAAAAATTGCTTTCTCTTTGATAACTCAACGATCTGCTTTGCTGGTGCAGGTAACTTCATTGCATGTCGACAAGGATGGTAGAACGAGGTGACAGCAGTGTGCAAGGGTGACAACAGTAGCTTGCATGCGTCCAAACCGATTCTTAGTCGTTATATCTCCTCATAAAATGAATTCTGGCCCGTCTCGAACTTCTACAGGAAGTTTCCTATAGAAATACAGAGCTTCCTGTAGAAAGTTTGCATTTCCTGTAGAAAGTCTGCATCTTCCTGTAGAAAATATGCATCTTCCTGTAGAAGACTCAAGCCGTGATGAAATTGTGCACATACCTTGGAGAAAAGGAGTATTCTTGGAGGAGGTGCTGGTGAGGTCTCCTGACAGCATGATAAGGATCCTTGGCTCTGAGTTGAGAGGCTTCCTCTCCTCCATAGAACACCTGCAACCTGCATGCAATTTTACATTATGAACTTGCTGTCCTTGTTTTTTTCTTTTTTCTTTTTTCCTTTTTTTTTTTTTGAAAGATAACAGGGGTGCCTCGATGAGGTTTTCACCCTTGCCATCTGCCTTAAGCGCCTCAGAGAGGTTTTCACTCAAGGATCTTTTTCACATCTCTTTTTTTTTTTTTTTTTTGAAAGACAATAGGGGCGCCTCGATGAGGTTTTCACCCCTACCACCTGCCTTGGGCGCCTCAGAGAGGTTTTCACCCAAGGATCTTTATTATTTTTTCTCTTTTTTTTTTTTAACTTTCAGGGTATGCCCAAAGCAGAGGCAGAACCCTTCTCTATGACCATCATTGATTTCTCCATAGTTTTGATGAACTCTTGTCTTGAGAGAGGCTTCCTGTAGATCTTCAAGCGATGCCCATTGACAAGCATGGGGATAGCTTCCTCATCAATGGTCCGAATGAAAAAAAATCCATTGTCATGACATTTTTCCACTGCATATGGTCCCAACCATCTGGTTCTCAGCTTTCCCTTGAAATCTTTGTATCTGGAGTCATACAACAGTGCCCAATCTCCTGGCTGGAATTTCTTGTCATTGAGGTGTTGGTCATGCCACACCTTTCTCTGAAGTTGAACCACTTCCGAGTGAAGGAGGGCCTACATTCGGTGCTCGTCCAGTCCATTCAGCTGCAATAACCTTTCTTGTTGTGCATGGCTGAGATCTAGATCTAGCTGAGCTGCCATCCTCAAAGTGTTGTACTCGAACTCAATGGACAGCAAAGCTTTCTTCCCATAGACCAGCTCATAAGGTGTGAAGCCGGTGGTGGTCTTCCAGGTGGTGTTGTAAGCCCATGTGGCCTCAACCAGGCGATCTGCCCAGTCCTTCCTGCTGCTGCTCACCACCTTAGTCAAGATCCCTTCTAATGCTCTATTGGTGACTTCCACCTGCCCATTTGCTTGAGGGTGATAGGGGTGGAAGTCCTATGCTTGATCTTGTGATGAGCTAGTAGGTCTTCAACTAGGTTGGATGTGAACTGGCTCCCTTGATCGGTGACCAGCTCTCTTGGGTAGCCAAACTTGTAGAAGATGTTTTCTCTTAAGAACTCGGCCACCTTCTCTTCTGTTGCTACTTTGATTGCTTTAGTCTTTGCCCACTTTGTCAGGTAGTCAGTACACACAATGATGTAAGACCTTTGCCTCGAAGGAGGGTTGATTGGACCCACAAAGTCCATACCCCACTTCTCAAATGGCTCAAGAGTCACTTGAGGTTGGAGAGGCATCTCATCCCTTTGAGTCGGTTTCCCCATTCTTTGGCATTGGTCACATTGGCTGATATATCTTCTGACATCTTGATGAAGTGTGGGCCAATAGTAGCCTGCCTGCAGGATTTTGAAGGCAGTCCTCTTTGCTGCAAAATGTCCTCCACAAGGCCCATCATGACAGGTGAGGAGGATATCAAAGACTTCCTCCTCCCTTACACAACGCCTTAAGATCTGATCGGGGCCAAGCTTGAACAGATTGCCCCCGATCCAAGTAAATGAGGCACTTTTTCTGATGATTCTGCTCTTCTCTCTTGAAGATAGGTGCGGAGGGAACTGTGCTGAAACAAGGTAGTTTGCTATATCAGCAAACCATGGAGAGAGTGCTGAGATAGCAAACAGATGTTCATCGGGCATCTGGTCATCCACTGTTCCATCCTCATCTGCAGACAAATCCAATCTAGATAAAAAGTCAGCAACAACATTTTCTTTACCTGGTTTGTCAACAATGGTCAAATCAAACTGCTGCAACAAAAGTAACCATCTAATAATACGAGCATTCAAATCTGGTTTATTCATTAAATATCTAATTGCAGCATGGTCTGTATGTACAAATGTTTGATAGCCAGTGATTAATGTCGGAACTTGTTCAATGCCTGGATCACAGCCAAGAACTCTTTCTCGGTTACAGTGTAATTCAGCTCGGCTTTAGACAAGTTTTTACTAACAAAGTAAATGGCATATGGAAGTTTTTGTTCAACTTGTCCTAAAGCTGCACCTATGGCTTTGTTCGAGGCATCAGTGTGGATGTGGAAAGGCAGGGCCCAGTTCGGACCTCTCAAGATTGGGGCTGACACCAACTTGTCCTTTAATTCATTCAAAGCCCTCTGACAATCGTCAGTCCATTTAAACTCCACATCTTTTGCCAACAGGCCAAACAATGGCGAGGCTAGCTTGCTGAAGTCTATAATGAATCTCCGGTAATACCCTGCTAATCATAAGAAACTCCGAACATCCCTTACCTTTTGAGGAGGTGGAACCTTCTTGATAAGAGCAATTTTGTTAGGATCCACCTGTAACCCTTGGCAAGAAATGGTATGGCCTAGCACGGTCCCTTCAGTCATCAAGAATTCACATTTTTCAGGACTAAGGGACAGGTTCATCTCAATGCATTTGGTTAGGACCTTTCCCAGATTGGACAATGCTTCCTAGAAGTTGGACCCATAAGGAGTGAAGTCATCCATATAGATTTCCACCGCATCATGGACCAGCTCCGAGAAGATGCTCAAGACAGCTCTCTGGAAGGTAGCAGGAGCATTGCATAGCCCAAAGGGAAGAACTCGGTAGGCAAAGGTGCCCCAAGGACAAGTGAAGGTGGTCTTATCTTGGTCTTCTGGGCTGATTTGGATTTGGTTGTACCCGCTAAACCCGTCCAGGAAAGAGAAGAACTTCTTTCCTGCCAGTCCATCCAACACTTGATCTATGAAAGGTAGAGGGAAATGGTCTTTCTTGGTATCTTTGTTCAGTTCTCGATAGTCCACACAGATTCTCCACTTCCCATTTTTCTTGGGAACCAACACCAGAGGGGACACCCATTCACTATCTGAGATGGGGTAAATGAATCCGGCATCCAACAGTTTTTGCAATTCTTCCTTGACAATGTCCTTAAGGGTTGGGTTCATTCTCCTCTCAGGTTGCCTAACTGGTTTACAATCCTCCTTGATGTATATGTGATAGGTACAGACCGAGGGATGGAATCCTTTCATCTCCTTATAGCTCCAAGCAAAAGCATCTAGATGGCTGGCCAACATGCTACACAGCTCCTTTTCCTGGGAAGGAGATAGGGAGGAGCTAATCTTTAACGATCTCTCTGGGCCGAACTCCACATTCTTGACTCTGGGAGTAATAGGGTTGGTTGTAAAAAGATCCACTAAGGTGCTGGCTTGGGCATCCTCCACCAATTTCTCTAAGGATAGTGCACTGGAAGGTGGATTCTGGATCAAGGTCTCAATCAAGTCATCCTCGGTTGGGGGGTCTCTTCTAGTGGTATCTAGGGTGCACAAAGGTGCTGAGTACACTTCATCCTCTTCTCCTTCCTCCAACCAAAGTGGTAAGTCATGCTCTAAGGAAGGTTGGGCAGGAGGGTATAGGACTAGTTGCTTGGACATAGGACCATTTTTGATGGTCATGTTTCCTGCACGGCAACTGATGTAAGCATCTGCAGTGGCTAACCAAGGCCTTCCCAAAATGAGAGGATATCCAGTAAGCTTTGCCTTGGGTTGCAGAACCAAGAAATCTGCAGGGTATTCCCAAGAGTCGACAGAGACCAAGACATCCTCCACAATCCCTTCGGGAGTCACAGTGGAGCGGTCTGCTAGTTGCAGTACTGTCGAGGTGTTCCTCAAGGAACACTGAAGATTGAGTTTGAGCATGGTATCCTTGGTCATCACATTAATGGCAACCCCCAAATCAATCAAGGTGTGAGGTATGATGGTGCCATTGATGTGGACATCTACTACAGGACTCCCAGGATCTAGATACTTTGGGCAGATGACTTGTCCTAACATAAGGTCAGACAGTTGTCCTAAGACATTGATGGTTGAAGCATCTCTCTTTCGCCTGCCTGGGTGTTTGAAACACTTTTCCTTAACCAGTTTGTTGTATATTGGCACATCCTTGATGGCTTGGAGAAGTGGTATTTTCACACACAACTGCTTGAGCTCACCCAGGAGCTCATCCTCCTCTGGGTTGGGTTGTGTGGTGGCTGTTAGTCTCTCAGGAAAGGGTGGAATAGCCTTTGGTTCGCTTTCCTGTTTATCTTCCTCATCCTCTGGGGGAGGAGGTTGGCGATCCGGAAGTTTCTTTCCAGATCGAAGATTGATCTCCTGGATCTCCACAGCATAGGTAGGACATGATGTTTCCCCAGTGTATACCTGCTGGGCCTGTCTATTGTTGGGGTTCGGGTTCGGTTGAGCAGGCATTTGAGGTTGCCTTGGAGGAGCAGGAGGTAATGGTTGAGGTTGAACTGGTGGTGGAGGCAAAATGGTGGGAGGAGTGTTGTACTGGGGCCTCCACCCCGACTGAGGTGCATTCCACTGAGGCTGTGGCTGGGCATGTGAGTGATATGAATGAGTAGTGGGTTGAGTAGGGTACTGAGGTGGGTAAGACCATGGAGGAGGCATAGACCAGGAAGGATGAGCAGGGGGACCCCAGGAAGGCATAGGAGTCAATTGCTTGGGGCTGTAATAAGCTTGAGGTGCCCCTTGCATCCCCTGCTGGTAAGGTCTAGGTCCTTGTGGCCTCCTTTGGTTGAGGTAATAGAGAGGTTCAGTGGGAGCTTCTGTCCCTTGGTACATAGCTTTAAACCCAGGTAAGGTTGGACATTGATTTGTGGGATGGTCCTCCTCACAAACGAAGCACACTTCAACCGAATGCAATGGGCATTCGTTCTTAGGGTGTCTCCTTATACATCTAGGGCAGAAGATAGCCAAGGCCCTCTCAGCTTCTTCCTTCTTCTGCTGGATCCTGAATGTGTCCAGTTGCATGGCAATGGTCTGTCTCACCTCACTCTTAAGATCTTCTAATTGATTTGCAAACTCATGCTTGGAGAAAGGAATGCTAGCTGAGAGAGGGTTTCCTCTACCTCGTTTCCGGGCTGCCCTAGAGTGGTTTCTGAACACAGTCTTGATGTCCTCATAAGGCAGCTGGTAAATATCTCCCCCAGCTAACATGTGAAGGGTATCTAAAAGGTCTTCAGGGACTCCTCGGAGCAGGACCAACTTGAGGGATTTAGGGTCAAGTGTGCACCTGGCCCGCTTATAGCTAAGTTGGAACCTCTCCTCATAATCCTCTAAGGACTCATCATTTCCCATGGTCATCCGAAAGATTTCTCCCTTGGTTTCCTTAGACCTACAGTAGTCCCGGTACTTGGTATTGAAAGCTTGCTGCATCTGAGCCCAAGTAGTGATACTATTCCCAGGTAAGCCCATGAACCAGCGTAATGCTGCATCCTTAAGAGTGGAAGGGAAGAGTTTCAGCTTCTTCTCATCTTCAGTATAGTCATAGGTTCTACAAAGGACAACAAACTCAAACAGGAAGGTATCAGGATCTTCAGTAGTCAGTCCATGGAAGTGAGGCAAAGCGGAGGGGCTAATGTTTTTCATTTTCATTTCTCCATTGGTCTCTCGGATGGTAAAGGCACCTTCTATTCTCTCATCTTCTCTTCTATTGTCAGCCATAGCTTCAGATGGGATGGTCTCTAATTCTTCTTCTGCTATAGGATCTTCGTATATCTCAGGAGGTTCACCTATAGGTTCTTCTGGATCACTGTCACCGAAGAAGAGAGAAGGGTGACTCAGTGATGTGGTGGGGGTGTTGGGTAGGAATTTGCCTGTTTTATCTCGGTTCCTACGAGGCATGAAATGGAAAGAATTTTTTTGATTGCTTTTGTTTTTCTTTGGTACCTGCAAAACTGAAACAGATTGATCTACAACTAACTATATTACTGAAATAAAGATGTAGAATTAAATTGAAAGCAGGGAAGAGCTAATCTACTTTGCTCAAATGAAATTGCAGGAATGGAAATGCTAGTCTACGCTTGCAGAATTGAAAGGCTAATCTACGCTTGCAGAAATGAAATTGCAGAATTGAAATGCTAATCCATGAAAGCGAGAAATGCTAATCTATGAAAGCAGGAAATGTCTATGCTACTTTTGCAGAATGGAAATGAAATAAACTACTTGGCAGAAGGCAAGAGTAAGAAAATAGAAGAAAAGCAACAATTACTAATACTCTGACGCTTCCCCGGCAACGGCGCCAAAAAGATGGTGGGCTCCAGTATTGTAGCAATAATGCTACAACTCTTGGATCTTCCTATCTCTAATTTTATCAACCCGGTAGTTCGTAACAAACTTGGAAGCGACGGTGTTGTATGCACAAGTACTAGCTCTTGTCGCAGCTGTCACTTGGTCAGCTGGCACGAGTCCGCTAGGGCTCAAGCCAACTTCTATATGTTCTCAGAAGAAGCTTTTTAAATGATGGACGAAGGCTATCTTAAAGGAAATTAACCTACTTTGCAAGAATGAACTGAAAGCCAACCAAACATGGAAACCCTAGTAAACCCTAATCTGACTAGCTTAATCCTTACAATGCAACGATGGGAATGTAACTCCTAAAAATGATGCCATTACTTCTCGTGATATGAGATGCATGAATTTAAACTACTTCCATTGAAGAGAACATTGTTTTTATATTTTTGCTTAGGTGGTTTGAGTTATTATGATTTTGTTTCTTATTAGGTTTTGACTGTGCAGGGGTAGTTCGAAGGGAAGGAAGGCTTGGAAAAGGTCAGGAGGGCTAGGAGAGGTTCCAGGGGATCCCTAACATCATTCCACAGGAGTCCACAACGTTCAGGTGCTTGGCAACCGAGTTTGCAGGCTTCTACAGGATGTCTGCAGGGGATACTACAGGAAGCTCGGGATTTCTACAGGAAGTCTGCTAACTTCTACAGGATGTTCCACAGGATTCCACAATGTTCAGGTGCTTGGCAACCGAGTTTGCAGGCTTCTACAGGATGTCTGCAGGGGATCCTACATGAAGCTTGGGATTTCTACAGGAAGTCTGCTAACTTCTACAGGATGTTCTGCAGTTGGAGTTTTGGGTGATGGAGGAGTGAAGGAGCGGTATGGGTGGATAGGTAGGATGAAAAGGGAGCTAGTGATGGCTCAGGGACAGAGAGATGGGATGGAGAGAGAGTGCATGCAGTTGGTTGGTGGATAGAAGGGTGGAAGCAATGAAAAGTCAAAAAGATGGCGCTACGTGAACAGTAGAAGGGTTGGAAGGCAAACGAGCTGAACAGAGGTTAAGCAGGTGGCTTAGGCGCGGTTGAGAAGAAGAAGAAGATAATAGAACAATGTTGCGCAGTGTAAATGGAACAAATCCTCTATGTCTTGCACAAAACCGAGAATTCCATCAACCTATTTTAACTGTGTTATTAAACCAATGAACAACAATGTAAACTTCAGAGAGAAATCGTGCATGGTGTTGGAACGAAGAAGTACTGCTCAAGATCAGAATGCATGGACGGTTCTATGACTGAAATGATTGTGTTGCAGCTTGCATGAACGTATAAGACTGCGTTTTTTGTGGTTGGTACGGTCTACACCCCCAATCTCTAAACATAGATGGCAGTGAGTGCACTGTCAACCTTTTCTTGGAGCTCTAATGAATGCTAATCCTCCTACTCTAATCTAAGCTACTGAAAGCACTTTAACCATAAACTAATCCTACTCAATCACATTAAAGAAATTAAATCAGCAGACTGTGTTTTCCAAATGCATGTCAAAACAAAGAAATGAAGTGCTGAAAGGAAAGACAAGTAACAATACAAGGAAAAGGAGGTCTATTGCTCTCAGGTTGGGCCCTAACCTGAGAGCTATAGCTCCCTTAAGAACTCAGAATTGAATCCAAAGCTGCCTGCCTTTATTAAATAATCATGAGTCTAACAACATGCCAAAACTGGCTTACAAAAAGCAAGAACACCGAGCTGTAGCTCGTACTTAGAAATTGCAACAGTAGTTCAAAAGTTCAAAAAGCCCTATCAAAGGCTACGGCCTCAATATTTATACATGATGAGGATCAAGCTGGCTTCCTCAATTAGTGGAGCTCGGCTGTCCAACTGAAAGTGAACTGCTGTTCCTGTAGAATCCGTTGGCTGCCTTTCAGCTCGGTGGGGATAGCTGTTGGAGCTCGGAGTTGGGGTGGAGATCACGAGGGAGGTCATTCAAGACTGTGGACAACCTCCCTATAAACCCGCAATGCCACCTTTGTTGTCTCCTTGTCTCCATTTGCGTGGTCTTTGCTCCATTTAATGTCAAAAAACCTGAAATCATCATGTATTAGTCACATAGGAATAATGCCTGCCCTTCTTCCTACAAATAACACGAATATACTAAGAAATGATGCATAAGTGATAAAAGATGAAGGGTTGAGCAAGGTAAGTAGGCCAAATGAGCCCAAATTGTTACCAAAAATTGGGGCTCATCAACTCGGTTGAAACTGCTTACCGCTCGAAGCCCTTTCGATATCCTGCCAGTTTCATGTGGGACCCACCTCTGACGGAATTGGCGAATTCCGTACGGTTTTTGACTTTTTGGGTCCGCGTCTCTTGGGGATTTTTCTTGTAAAAGGGGTTTGCCCAAAGATATGTTGCTAATCGCATATCAGAAACCTCCCCCGTTTCTCAAAAGGGCTTCCCGTTTTGTTGTTTCGTGGCAGTGCGCATCACCATGGGCCAACGATTGGCATGCTTGATCGAGGGTCTTCGTTGCTTGGCACTACTCACAAATTACAACTGTTCGAGGATATTTCTGATAAGCTTGACCTTTGTAAGTTTATGAAACTTTGGCATGAATTTTACAAAGTTGTGAAAACTTAGAGAGCTCTTTAGGATCCAATTTGGATCATCAGCTCAAGCACATATTGATCCCTTTGTTGTCGTAGCATCGTCCATTGTATGTACTTGTCCTGATAGCTCTCCAAGGGGTAATATTGTTCCTTGATGGCATCTCAAAAATAATTCCAAGTGGGTGTAGTTGAAAACAATGAGATATCAAAACCCTTGAGGTAGGGTAACACCATACAATTACTCTTTAAGGAAGGAGATCACTCCAAAAGTCATCGCTTGTCAATACAAAACCAATACTTGACATCCTCAATGGGAAGTCTCTAGCCTCTATATAGGCTTCATACAAACAATACCATGGGTCTCTCAATACCATACATCCATTACAATGGGCTTATCACATAATTCCCTAACTACTTGTGGTCCCTTACATAATGTGGGTTAACCACTTTATTTATTAACGATGGCCCATTATATTATTACACCACATTATTCCCTTGGGTACCTCCCTTTGTACCCCATATGATCCCCCCTAGGTATACTACAGACTTGTTGTGTTGATGGAGTACAAGTTCACCAAAGTATCATAGACTTCTTTAGATGTAGACAATTCTAAAACAAAGGTGATGAGATTACCTTTGATGGATTCAAAGACAATCCTTTGAGCTCTAATTTCTCCCTTATTATATTTGGCCACTTCTTGAGCATTCTTTTTATCTAGTGTTGGAAATTTTCCTTCAACAAATTTCATTACCTCATTTTCAATAAGAACTAAATCAATCCACTTCTCCCAATCTTTAACATTGGATGCACCTTCAAGTTTGTTGCCCTCTTTGCAAAAAGATGTCATT
This sequence comes from Pinus tabuliformis, assembly GCA_031772625.1. Taxonomy (NCBI): domain Eukaryota; kingdom Viridiplantae; phylum Streptophyta; class Pinopsida; order Pinales; family Pinaceae; genus Pinus; species Pinus tabuliformis. Next base: position 1,165,604,960 of record CM062809.1, read on the forward strand.
TGTTCAGAAGAGTTGGACATAAAGAGTAGACTAGTATTTACTTGAAAGTGAGAGAGAGAGAGAGAGAGTTGCTACAAGAAGATCTTCAAGGATGTCTTCAAGTGAGAAATAGTTGCTACTACAATAGTGTCTTCAAGTGTGTGATCTTCACTTTTTCTTCACCTTAGCTCTGATACCATGTTGGAGAACCAACTGCAATATAGTTTAACACTTGATTTTTTTCTTAATAATTACTTGTGAATATTAAATGTCTTCTTGTTACTTATTATGTTTTCCTCATCAAGTAATTATACATTTTTTCAATCAATAGAGATCACAAAGAGACGAGAGACACAAAAATTATGATGTTAGCCCGAGAAAAACACACAAGGAGAAAACTCAAAAATCATTCTCTTATAGAATTAGATTAAAATGAGATATCCAAGACAAATATAGAGACCAAAATACCACCAAGATACCAAGTCCAACCCTCCTCCAAGTCACCTCCAAAAAGTCAAAGACAATGTTGGTCAATCTGCTCCAAATCTAGTTAAAACTCTGAAATTCAAATCTACAACAAGGGGGCTGAAATTCAACCTGTGATTACCTTAGAAATTTCGGCCTTCTTCCATAGAAAATAGACCTCTTCATACGTGTGAATTCCAACAGTCAAATGAGGGAATAGTCTTCTTGTTTTGACTTCCTCTTCTCTCTCCTTTGACTCAGGTTTCTCTTCTTCTTTGTTAGGTTCAAATGTGCTCCTTGTTGTGTGGTGAATATGTTATTTTTTTTTATTATGGTAGAATCAAATAGATGTTCTAGTATTTGTGGTGTCTAAGAGGCTAAGGAACATGAGATCTCCAAAACCCAGAAAAGGTTTCATGAGAAAAGACTTGGAGACACCTCAATTAAATTAATTAGCCAATAATTAAATATTTCTGAAGTCTAACCTCATACAAATGGTTAATTAAAGTAAATTAATTGAGGGAGTTTAATTTTTCTCTAAAGAATTCCAGAAAAGTTAATTGATAAATTCAATATGATATTATCCATCGCTTGAGATGTAATCATGGCCGTTGAGACTCCAACGAGAGATTATAAGAGCAGGTCGAAGGGTTTGGGGAAGACAGTTTATTCATAGAGCACTTTGACTACCAAATTGCAGGTATTCAACAAGGGCGCAATTGAAGCTAGGGAGGCACTTGAAGCAAGGGTTTCAGCAGAGATTTGGGAGGAAATTTTCAAAAGAAAATTTCACAGTGATTTCCTGTTTCCAAAGGTAGAAAGGGGATCGAATCATTTGCAGAGAAGGAGGCCACATCAGCTAGTGTGAGTTGTAAGAGAGGCCACATTTTAGTTGCTAGTAGCCGGATCTATGTCTTAGAGGAATATTAAGTGGGTCTAGGAGGAAAAGGGGGGAATTAAAACTTGCTGGGAAGTGATCCCATTGGCTGAGTGAATCTATAGAGATAGTAATGCACATTTCTAGGCAAGAGTGTGAGTGCCAGGAAGGATTGTGAATTGGATGGAGGAGGCCAGATTAGTGGCAGAGGGAGATAATGAGTCTCCTGTTGTTCTTTTCAATGGAGATTATCAGTTGCCAGAGTTTTTCCTAAAAGGTAATCAGTTGTAATTTCTCAAATTGTGGAATATTAATAAACCCTCATCTACTAACGGGTTTTCCCCTCGGGATTTTTCCAGGGCATTTGTTTAAAAATAACAGTGTCATATTTTTTAGTGTGTGCACATTTTATCAGTTTTGTGTTTAATCTTCCGCAATGTATTTTTTTTGGTGAATTTGCAACAATGATTTAATCGTTATTTGTTGTAAAATAAATTATAGAAGACAAACAATCTCCAATAGATAGAAGATTAAATTCTATTTTACTGCAATCATGGACATTTCACATGATATCAAAGAAGATCATATCAGAGAGGCAATAGAGCAAGGGTTGTGTAGTTCAAAGGGAGATCTGAAGCACATAAAACCATATTTGTGCAGGCCTAGCCAGGTAGTGCGAATTGTAGAGGCAGGAGTTTGATTTTTCAGTTCAGGGAAGTCATTTGGAGGAAAAGAGAATTGTCTCAACTGCAACAACAGGTAGTGAGGGTGTTAGAAAGGTTTCTCGTGAGCAGGTCAGATTTTGCAGAGCAGTTCTAGCACAGAGGTTTTGCAGCAAAAGGTTTTGCAATAGCATATTAGCACAGGGCAAGGAAGAGAAACCACATGAGGGTTTCGACCCAATTTATTCATTTCTATAGTATTCTCAGTGTCAAAGAAGGTCGAATTCATTATGTAAGAGATTTGAACCAAGCAAAATAAACAGCCAATTTACCCAATTCGTGGATTTGAAAAAATAATTTCATTTCTAGTACTAGAAGGAGGTTAAAATAGCTTCTGAGGACAAAGGGAGGCAGTATATTCATCGAAACAAATTTTCTAAAGCATTTCTCAGTTGCTAGTACGAGTTGCAGGCATAGGGTGCGAGTCTGCAATAGGAAGTCGAGTTGGTTTTTTGCAAAGGAAACTAAGTGTTTACAGATCCATTTTCCAATTCAGGAGGAGTAAAATTTCTCTATTTTATTGAGTTTCATGAAGTTTTCTAGAAATGGTCACGACAGGGTTGAGAGATCAGGACAGATTTGATGGAGCCTCAAACTTTGGCATCTGGAAGGCTAGGATGTTGTTCCTTTTGGATAAGCATGGCCTGACAAAGTTCACTACAACAGTGATAGTTATACCAATAGATCCCATCCAGTTTCATGACTACAAGATGAATAACGCCAAAGCGAAGAAGGTGATCCTCAATGGTGTTCAAGATCATATCATTCAACATATCGCAAAAAAGACTACATCAAAGGAGATGTGAGATGCCATAGTCAAGTTGTACTAGGATACTTATGATAACTAGAAGATGATTCTCAAGAAGAAGTTGAGGATGGTCAAGATGAACAAAGGCAAGAACATAACATCATATCTCACTAGGATTCAGCCAGTCAAAGATGAACTTGCAACAATTTGAGAGAAGACAACAGATGACAATCGTGTGTGGATATCTCTCAACAAGTTTACCAAGGAATAACATATGTTTGTCCAGGTAATCTCTGGGTGTGATAGGATTCCATATTGGGAACTCCTGTGGAGTGACTTCACTCGGGAGGAGTTGAGGGTTAGCCTCGTCAATGGTAATAGCGACAACAATGGTAAGGGACCAAAGGTGGAGAAGGAGGAGGATAACATTGCTCTTGTAGGGGATGGAAAAGTGAAGAAATGTTTTAGTTAGGTGCGAGACTCTAAGGGATAAAAGACGAAGAAATATTTGTCGAAGGTCAAGTGTTTCGAATGTGATGAGCTTGGTAACTATGTCAACCAGTGTCCGAAGAGGAAGAAGGAAAAGAAGGGGAAGGAGATAGTAGTTTCAACAGAGATTGATGATTTGTGCACCAGATTGGAGGATGAATTCACTATTTTTGTTGCATTATCCTTAAGAGGAGGAGTATGACACTCCAGTATGCCAAATTTTGGGCAAGATCTGAGGGAGGAGTAGTAAGGAGGTCTATATCTAGCCATGGAGGGCTTGATCAGTAGATCAAATCCAGTTGTTGTGTGTTCCTCAGTTGGATCATTACCTTTGCTACAGGAGCCCAAGAGTTAAAGTATCAGGAGGTTTGAAAGGTCATCAAGGCACAATTAGACACTTGAGAAACAGTTGCAGAGCTAGTTGTAGTGACTCATTAGATCATTGATAGATTAAGAGTCACTATTCAAGTGATAAAAACAGTAGGAGAAAGGTAGTGTGAATTGGCCAGTTGTAGAGAGCAAGGTATAGTTCCAACCAAAGAGACTCAAGCACAAGGGCATCAGTGGTGTGATATCATAGTAGCGTAGTAGCATGGTGGATAGTGATTACAAGAGATTTGCTAATTTTTGGCAACAAGTTGTATCACAAATGTCAAACACTAGTAGCATGGATTAGTTCGGCTACAACATGTTCCCATAAACTAGCAGGTGGTTGATATACTCACGAAGGCCTTGGGTAGGGAAAAGTTTGTCTACTTCAGGGAGGAAAGTTACAACATCAAGGTACAAGTGATTAGGATGTGGATTATCATCTCATGACAAATGTTTTGTTCAAATTTAGGGACATGATCTATGTATTGGACAACAACAAGTTCAAGAATATTATCTAGATGGAATTTCATGTTAAGCCATATTCAGATCACTCGGGATATCAAAAGACATTGACAACTGTTAAGAAGTTCTACCATTGGTTGAACTTGAAGAAAGAGGTGGTTGAGTATGTTGTGAGATGTTTGGATTGTCAATAGGTAAAAGCAAAGTGTAAGCATCTAGGTGGTTTATTCAGCCGATTCTAATTCCAGAGTGGAAATGGGAGGTCATTTCCATGGATTTCATTATAGGTTTGACGAGGAAATTTAAGCATCATGATTCTATTATGGTTGTGGTCGATAGGTTGACAAGGTAGCTCACTTCATTCTACTGAATTCTAAGAATTTAGCTAGTGAGGTAGCTCAGGGCTTCATTAGGGAGATAGTGAGGTTACACAGTATTCCTAAGAATATTGTGTTAAATAGAGATGCCAAGTTCACTTCCTGGTTTTGGAAGGAATTGTTGACAAGTTTTGGGACAATGTTGGCTTTTAGTATAGCTTATCATCCACAGATAGATGGACAGACAGAAAGGGTTAACAATATTCTTGAGTACATGTTGAGGATGTATGTCATGCATCAATAGAGGAAGTGGGAAGAGTATCTGACGCTGGTAGAGTTTAGATATAATAATGGGTATCAGGAGTCCTTGAAGATGAGTCCATTTAAGGAACTTTGTGGGTAGAGTTGTAGTACTCCTATCAGCTAGAGTGATCCATTGAATAGGGTATTGATTGGACCGTATATGTTGGCAGAGATGGAATAGGAAATGTAGGTTATCAAAAATAATATAAAGGAAATGATAGGATAGGAAGAAGAGTTATGCAAATAAACACAAGGTATTTAAGAATTTTCAGGTTGGGGAACATGTGTACTTGTGCATCAGGCCCAAGAGGTGCTCCTGGAGGATTGGATCATGTGCCAAGATGGCACCTCAGTATTGTGGTCCTTTGGAGATCCTTAAAAGGATTGGACCAGTGGCCTACTAACATGCACTACCTCCGACAGTGAAAGTTCATGATGTTTTCCATATGTCATTTCTTAAAAGATATGTGAAGGATGTTGATCATATGATTGATAGGTTTATAGTGCAAGTGGAGCCAGAAGGATAATTCCAACCAGAAACTCATTGAATTTTGCAGCGAAAGATGCTCATGATTCGAAATCAACCAATACAGCAAGTTAAATGCAGTGGAAGCACTTTGGGCATGATGAAGTTACATGGGAGATGGATGATCAGAAGTGGTTTATGTATCCTTGTTTATTCATTGGTTGAGTAGAAGTATTTTGATATGAGCTTTGATGTTGTGTTTTGGTTTTGTGTATATATATATATAACGGTGTTCCCCCAGGGGGAGGGGTTTGAAATAGTCCCTGGTTGATTTTCATGTAAATAAAAATAAGACCAAGGTCATGGGACACGTATTCCAAGTTGAATGTTAGGTAAAACATAGTAATGGGTATCACTTGTGATTAATCAATGACTATGGGAATTTGTAAAGGCATTGGCAAAGGTAAAGTGGAAACAATTGGCATTTTATTTATGAAATAAAGGAAAATAGGAGAAAAGGGAGATGAAGGGTCATAAATTTACATGTGAGGGAAATTGAAGGAAAAATGAAGGAAAAAGAAGAAAATAGAGGCCTCAATGATAAAAAGGCTTGTGAGGATCAATTTCTATCCTTTTGATAGTTTTTGGGTGGATCTCTCTTTTATTCTCTCATTCTCACTTACTCTTGCACACTTAGATTATTCTTGGAGCATGCTTGGAGCACTCTAGTTTTCACTTGGATTGGAGAAAGAAGGCAAAGGAAAGAAGGAAAGTGCAAGGGAACAGGTGGATCAACAAATACAGTTAGATTTATTTGCAGGTAATAGGTTTCATGTGTCATTTCCTTGATGCTTTATGAAAGCATGGTATATGCATGTGATTTTCTGGTTATGTGTTGTCATTGGCATGGAGATTTTCCTAGATTAATAGTGGTTCTAGCCTTGACTTTCCATTTCCCATATAACAATAGTGTTGTGGGTTTTTCCACTTGATTTTTTTTTTTATTGGTGCTCATAATTCCTTATGGTTGTGGGTTGGAACAAATGCTCTAGAAGCCCTAGAACAACTTGGGTTAAGTTACTAGTCTTGGAGCCTAGGTTGGGACAAACGCTTTGGAGCCCTTGGTGGGTTGTGTTACTAGTCCCTGGAGCTTGGTTGGACAAACGATCTAGAGCCCTGGAAGGTTGTGGGTTGATTTACTAGTTCCTAGAGCCCTGGATAGCTTGGGTAGAGACCAATCTGGTTGGTGTTAGTGATGTCTAACCATGAGGTGGAATCATTGGTTGAGGGTTGAGGTGGTTTGGCCTTTGGAAGCCCTAGTTTGGTTTTATTTGGTTTATTCCATGAGACCCCACATTCATGCTTGGAATATGGCACGAGGGTCAATTTCGAAAAGAGAGATTTGGTTAAGCCCAATCTATGGGCGGGTGGTACGTGGAAGTCCCTAACATGGTTGGTATTTTCATATGTCAATAAGAGTTATTATCCTATTGTGATTCATGTATATTTGTAACGATTATGTTGGTGATATTATGGCTTAATTGCCATGGTTTATGTTGGTTATTTTCTAGTTATATGTTGATTACATGATGTGTATCATCTATTTTTCTTGTCATGAATTGTTTATTTATTGATTGGTTGATGGATGTATGGACTAATAATTGATTTTTTAGATATGTGGAGAGGGCATAGGGCCTTATCGGTGATTCTCAGGTCAATTTCATACCTGTATGGTCATATATGTATTCATGACCTGTAGCTTACATGTTTTCCATGTGTTTGATGAAATTCCTAGTATGTTCTGGTATGTCTAGGTCAAGTTTTTTATTCGAGTTTGAATGTTTAGCTCTGTTGTCATGCCAATAATGATTCTGAGAAGTCTCGGGAAGTTATGGGAAGTGGTATAGAGGATGAATTGGAATTGTGGCTTAGCTCTCATGACCACACCCTCTAAATTAGACAATTTGGGCACAACCACACTCATGCAGTGTTCTTCCTGCGGTTGGAGGCCTTCAACTGCACTTAGGCCTTGCCATTCATGCGGTTGGGAGCTTAGGTCAGTGAAAAGGAGCCCCAACTTAGGGTTTGGTCACCTGGAGTGGTCATTTGGCCCCTGAGTGTCCTATATCCCTGGGGAATGTTGTGAGTTATCAGTTGGTGGTTAGTTATAGGCCAAACTTCCTTAACTAGAGCTAGGAGGTCAGGCAATGTTATTGTAACTCTTCATCTCATTTTTACACTGGAAGGCCAATGAAATTGGGTAAATTTGGGAGGAGGCAATTACAAAATTATCCTCAAATTTGAAAGTAATAATATTTTTAATGTTATCATTACTCTCTCATATGATCTCCTCCTTTACTCCCAATGGTCTAGACAAGAATGGTCATCCTTATACCAACCTCGCTTGAGTCAGAAGTGGGGGTTTTGGCTAGGGATAGAAGTTATTTTGGGGAATATCTTGGCTTCCATGTTTTATAAATTCTTCTTATACATGAGATGCCTAATCATAGCCATACTTTCAATGGGGTAAAGGCTAGCTTCAATCAAGAGGATAGGGTAGGGAGTATTTCCTTTAATATTGTGGTTGTAGGTTATAAATTGCTTTTTGGATCAACTCAATCTTCCTCTATGTTTCTCTAGATATATTGCGACCCCAAACCTCACAACCATATAAAATAATAGATTGACGAGAGTCTCAAAGAGTAACTTTTTTTACTCCACACACAAAGATTTGTTAACTTACAATTGTTTTCAAGCCCATAATAAGATTTGTAGCCCCAAATAACTCTTTTCCCAATGCTATAATTCCAATTGAGCTGATGATGAATGTCGATTCCTGGATACTTGTAATGAAGAAACTTTCTCCAAGTATTTATTATCATAAATGAAATTATCATGGTTGATCGTTTTGGATTTAATTATCATGACCTTAGTCTTGTCAGTATTAAAAACCATACCCATATTGGAGTAATAATCCTAGAGGATTCTAAGTTTCTTATCAAGATTGTCATGGCTCTTGGCTAGAAGAATGATATCATTAGAATAAAGTAGAAGAGTAATTACCATACAAGTGACCCTGGAGCCATCGCATCATGCAACTTCTAAAATTTCTTCTAGCTTATTAGTGTAAATGCAAAAAAGGGTTGGGGATAGGAGACACCCTTACTTAACTCATATATTGCATTTAATTTCTTTTGACCAACCCTCAGTGGCCCTAAGTTTGGAAATATCATTCTTGTATATCCTAGTCACAACTACCCTCAACTCAAGAGGAACCATTATCTCTTCTAGCCTCTTCCATAATTTATCTTGAGGAACTATGTCTAAATATTTTCTAAAGTCGACAAAATATTAAAAGAGATCAGTTTTATTATTGTGGCATTCCTCTACAATGATCGTAAGAGTAATAATAAGAAAGAAACTTATGAGAGAGTATAAGGGTTAAAAATTTTCTATGTTTTTTCAACTAAAAACTTCATAATTTTTCTTAAATCGTTTACCTAAGCTTTATAGATTAAAAATATTTTTCCTTGAACATCACCAATTTTTCTGATCCGGATTTAAAAAGGAATGAAACTAATTACAAATATAACCATAAATACAAAGATTTAGTAGAAATAACACTTCATATCATTAATATCAAATACTGGAATATGCTTACAAACAGAATGGATATAAGACTAGCTCGAGTGATGGTAGCTTATCTCTGAGAAGAGATGTGGTGGCTACATGCCTCTGAACTGTGTTACAATGAGGTTCAAAGGCCTATTTATTGTTGAGAAACAATGGAAAACCCTAAACATCCAAAAACCTAACCCTAGGAGATGAAGCGCCAAGCTATGGGCCCCATTTGGGTAAATTGGTACATCAACTTCCCAGGGTCGTAACTTTGGCATACGATCTTCGTTTGACGCGCACAATACCTCGTTAGAAAGATCTATCTGAGGACTACAACTTTTGAGTCAACAACATGGTTTGTATAACAACCCATGATGCTCCCATTTTTCCCAAAAAAAAGTCGTTTAGGGCCTCAAAACGGCTCCAAAAGTTCAAGACCCGAAAAACTGCCAAAAATAGTAAATTGTGCTACAAATAAGGAAACTGAAAAACTGAAAGAAACAATGGTGGGGGTCCAAGTGAAATAGGTGGGTGGCCACCAATATCCACCTGGATCATTCCTCCCCCCTTACGAAGCAATGGTCCCCATTGTGTTGAGTTCCTCCATGAGATGAGGAAACTTCCGCTAAACTTGGTCCCTGGTGAGCCACTTGCCCTGGTGAAGGAGTTGGCCTGCTTTGGCAACTCGATATAGCTTGAACATTTGTTGTCACGTGTTCTTGATTTGCGTGTCCATGATATGATTAGTTGTGGCTTGTTCCATGCAATCTGGATTTAACTCTGTAGGTGTGAGTTGTTCTGCAATGGCTGATGTGTCTAGCAACAGTGGGAAGTATGGTCGAAGGTGGTCCACATTGAACACTGGGTGCAGGCCAAGGAATGGGGCAATGTTTAGCTCAATGCATTGTCTCGCACAACCCTGGTAATGGTGTAAGGACCATATCGGAGAGGTCTGAGTTTCTGATAGGCTCTGATAAGGCGTTCCTTTTGCAAATGCAACCAGACTTTTTCGCCCACTTAAAACTTGTGTGGAACCCGATGTTGATAATGTCGCTGCTTGTACTTGGAATTTGATTTCTCCATAATGTTGTGGACTTTTTGGAAGATATGTTGTATGTGCTCAATGAATTTGTTTTCCTTATCAGTTTCGGACTGGACATGAGCCGAATCTACCTAAGGAGCTGCAAATGGCACGACCACATCAATGGGACATAGTGGCTGGAATCCCAAGCCCACTTGAAAAGGGTTGTGGCCAATCGATCTATGGAGAGCCTGGTTATAGTTGTGCTAGACATAAGGGAGGCTCTCATCCCATGTGCGTGGATGCTTTGAGTTGTACATGCACAGAATGTGTACGATCATCCTGTTGACGACCTCTGTTTGGCCATCAGTTTGGGGATGGAAAGTTGTGGACTTAGTGAGCTTGGTGTCCAACATCGATCAGAGACTAGACCAAAATTTACTAAGGAACCTGTTGTCCCAATCTGAGATGATATACTGTGGAATCCCAAAGTGTACCCACACTCGTTCAAAGAAGAGTTTAGCAGTGGCTTCTACTGTGATATTCTTCTTGCAGGCCGCCATAATGGCCATCTTCGAGAATCTGTCGACGACCAAAAAAACACAGTCATTGCCATGCTTAGTATAAGGAAGGCCCGACATGTAATCCATGGAGATGGATTTCCAAGGTCGACTAGGGGTAGGAAGCTGAGTATAGAGGCCTTGCTTCTCGACGGTCGGTTTGGCAATGGCGTAGGTAGTGTAGGATCTTAAGTACTTCCCTGACATCATGTCAAAGATTCGGCCAATAGAAATACTTCTGCAATACAGCCATTGTTTTCTCGACCCTAAAATGCCCAGCGGCTCAACTGTAGTGTGCTTCCCAAATCATCTTGGCACGCTCTCTTGAAGGAACACAAAGGTGTCTCAAGTGGCATAACAGGGCATCCTAGAGGTGCAAATATGGAACTTGCTGACCTTTCAAGAGCATCTGGTATGTGTGGCCGAATTCTAGGTTGCTTTTGTAGAGAAGTGGCCAATCAGAAGTCTCGTGCCCACAAGAGTTGATCATGGTGGTTAACGCCATGATCAGTGGTTGGCTGAGGCAATATGAAACATTATTGGTGTTTCCCTTCTTATACTTGATATTCAATGGAACTTTTGCAGGTATGTGGACCACTTCTAATGGCGATCGTTTTGCAACTTCCCTTGCATCTATATGAACTGCAAGGTTCGGTGGTCTGTGCAGATGACTGTTTCCTTCCCCAAAATGTAATGCTTCCATTGTCGACAGACTTACACAATGGAATACATCTTTTTGTCATAAGTGGGATACTTCCGGACTGTGTTTGAAAGTGTCTCAGTGTGATATGCCACTGGATGCCCCTATTGAGTAAGGACTACCCCAATAGCATAGTCAGAGGCATTTGTCTCGATCTCAAATGGTTGTTGCAAGTCTGGTAATGTGAGCACTGGTGCAGAGCAAAGGTGATGTTTCAACTCTATGAACGCCTTCTGTTGAGATTCAGACCAAAAGAATTTTTCTTTCGCTCCTCCCTTGGTGACTTGACTCAAGGGCCAAGTGATATGAGAGAATCCCAACACGAACCTATGGTAGAAATTGGCAAGACCCAGAAAGCTGCGGAGCTCTGTCAAAGTGGTTGGAGCTGGCCAATCCCGAATGACTTGGATCTTGGCTGGATCCACATGCACCCCCTGTTCATCAGTAATGTATCCCGGATACTGAACCTGAGTCATGCCAAAAGTGCATTTCTCCAAATTGGCACATATCTTGTGTTGCCGCAATGTTTGGAGAACCTATCGGATGTGGTGGAGGTTCTCTTCCCAACTCTGGCTGAAGATCAGGATGTCATCCAAGTATACCACTACAAATGAGTTGGTGAATGGCCGCAAGATGTCATCCATCAACCTCATGAAGGTTGCAGGAGCATTCATCAACCCGAAAGGCATAACCAACCATTTGAAAAGGCCCTCCTTGGCTTTGAAGGAAGTCTTCCACACATTGGAGGGTTCGATTGGTACCTGGTGATATCCTGATTTCAAGTTGATCTTGCTGAAATATTTCCCCCCTTCAGTTGGTCCAGAATGTCATCAATCCGTGGGATCGGGTACCTATTCCGAACAGTGATCTTGTTCAGCGCTCGATAGTCAATACAGAGTCTCCAAGTCCCATCCTTCTTTTGTACCAACACGATCGAGCTCCCACTAGGCAATGAACTCGACCGAATGTGACCTTTCTGTAGCAGCTCATGAATCTACCTCTTGATTTCATCATTCTCTAGAACGGAGTGCCGATAGATTGGTCCATTGGGCAGTGGTGCACCTGGGGTTAGATCAATGGAGTGCTTGACCTGACAGTGTAGAGGCACCCCTGTGGGGGAGGTGAAGATGTCCTTGTACTCCTCCACAACCTTGTACATATGTTGTTGTCGTGCGAAGGGGCCTTGTCTGGAGTTTGTGGCCACTGTCTTCTTCTTTCCCTGAGGGAGTATCACCAGGAAAACAAATTTCTCAGTTTTGGAAATGAGCTTATTGCATTTTTTTGCAGTAACCAAAGAGATGGCGGTAGGTAGTGCTACCTCCGGTATCCTATACAACTTATTTCCCAAAGTAACAATAACAGCCCGAGGCCTTGACTCATACATAGCATGTCGCTTCCATAAGTATGGTTGGCCTAATAATACATCACAAACATCAAGGGGAGAAACGTCACATAATACCTCATCTGTAAAGGGCTTGATGCTATATGGAAAGTGGAACTGCTTGCTCACGCGAAGATCCCGTCATTGGTGAAGCCACCCGATGGTGTACGGTTGTGGATGTGTTGTGGCCGATTAGCCCTGTCTCTTCATGACCTCTACCGAAATGAGGTTCTTTGGCTCCCACTGTCGATAATGAACTATAGTGGGGAACCCTTTACCCACATGTAGGAGTGGAAGAGGCGCTCCTCCTCTGGATCTTCAAGTTCCTCCTTGTTGATCTTCGTGGTAGAAACGGTGTTGTTGGGCTCTACATTGATAACCTGCTTCCCTTTTTCATTCCCCTTGTCGGGTTCTGATTTAGAGTTGGAACATGCATCTGATTCCAAATCCTTTAGCTCGGCCACCAGTGACTGCTTAGCCCGACACTCACTTGTGTTGTGAGTGGAGCTCTTATGGAACTCACACCACTTTCCTGTGTCCTTCTTCGGCTTCACGGTGTTGTTCTTTGCTTGCGGCTTTGGTGGGTTGTCCTGGGCCGCCCTACCTTGGCTTTGTCCTTTGTTATGCAGTTTAAGGGCACCTTTCCCTTGCTTCAGATTCGCACATCCAAAAGTCTTGCTTCTTCTGTTTAAACTTTTACTCGATCTTGATGGCCTATCGGTATGTCGTGACGAGCAAGGAGGTGTCCAGGAACTCCATCTCGTCCTGGATGTACCTTTGTAGGTAGCCGCGGTACTTGTGAACCAAATGCTTCTCAGAATCCTTGAAACCCAACTTCGTGCGAAGGCTATGAAAAAAATTGGTAAACTTTGACACATCTTGGTCCCTTCCCTGTCAAAGCGTTTTCCACTTTATATATTTTTCCTCATAGCTCCTGACAAGGTAGTACTGCTCCTTGATGGCATTGTGGAATGAGTTCCAAGTAGGTGTGACTGAAAACAGTGAGTTCGTGCTTTCATCCTTCTGGTCACAGTAGGTTTCCCTCCAGTCCTTATGATTAATATGATTAATTAACATCATGATTAATATGATTAATAGTATTTTTATGTCACTATCTTCCCTTGCAATACTTTTTATCAATTTTTTTTATGTGACCTATGTTAAAGCTCCAACCCTTGTTTATCTTTAAAAATTGTTGGAATCCTAGGTTGTACATCTAAAAATCATAAGTAATGTCTCCCTTAGCCTTTTAATGTACATCCATTCCATTTCCTTCTCAAATCTCTTGATCCTTGACTTCATATGCCTTAGGTAAGGAAACAAAAAAGTCTTATCCCTTGTGAGAATCATTATTTCTTTATATTTCATGTTTCCTTTAGTTTTTAGGGTATTGTATGGTTAAATTGTAGAAAAATGTTTTATCTTCAAAATCAAATGACTTGGATGTATTAATCTTAGTTTTAGAAAGTATTTTGGAATATATTAGAGTGAAAAATGTCATTTTTAAAGTCTATTATCCAACTATTTTCTATGAGTGACGTATAAGGTTTAAAGTGTTTTTCCATGGTCTTTTATTAAATAAATTTGTTGTAAATTCAATTTCAATTTTACTCACGTTATATTGCTTCATTTGTCACTTTATTATCATAGGTATTGGGACTGTTATTTTCTATTTTTGTGAACTCATTTATTGCTACAATTTTCTTTCAAAAGTTAGTTTTCTACAACATTGTGTAATCTCATGATTGTTTGTGTTTGGACAATTGACTCCACAAAGCCTCACTGGTTTTCTTGGTTTGAGTTGAGTGGTGCCACATTTACACTCTTAATGTGGGTGTACTTCATGTGGCCTAATGAAGGACCATTTCTAGGAGAGATTTATGGATTAGGTTAGTATAGTTTTTTATTGATGCTAAATCATTAGTTATATATATGATTGTACAATTGACAAATTTTCAACAAAAGATTGATAAGGTTGCATTCTCTTCTTTCTTCTTATTGTGGATTTTCAATGTATCAAATTTCTCACTAAGAGTACCCAGAATATTTTTTTTTTAACTTTCAAGCAAATTACCTAGTTGAATTCTACTTACTCCACCATTTGCTAATATAGTTACCCTAGAGATGTTGGAATGTCTAGGTCCCTTACCATATTTAGATATTTTTCTCAAAATATGTCGGCATAATTCACAGATGTCTTCAAAACTTAGATGAGATATATCTCCTTCTTCCATTAGATTCAAAAGATCTATCCATTCATCTTATTTTCTCTAAGTAAAGAGTCTTTAAAGTAGAAAATGTAGTTTGTGTTAAGCCCATGCTTAGTGGTATGATCATAACTATTCTCCTTTATGCAAGCAATATTTTTTCTTTTGGTGAGGAGCTATTATGATGTTGGTAAAGCAACTCTGACTCCTACAATATTTTTATTCCAAGATAGACATGACTTCAAATATCGAAAAAGCTAAAGTCATGATAATTAAATCCAAAAAGATCAACTATGATACTTTCATTTAGGACAACAACTCAGATAAAGTTCCTTCATAAAAATATCTATGAATCATCATTTGTCATAAGCTCAATTGGAATTATAGTATTGAGAAAATGATCATTCATTGTTGGAAAGCTTACTATGGGCTTGAAAACAATTGTAAGTCAATGGATCTTTGGGTTTGGGATAAAAAAAATGCTCCTCTTTGAGACTCTCATCACTCCTATTATTTTTTAAGGATGTGAGTTTTAAGGTTGTAGTATATCCAGAGAGTGATGGAGGAAGATGGAATGGATCCAAAAGAAATTTATAACCCACAACCTCAATATTAAAGGAAATAATCACTACACGTTATCCTCTTGAATGAAGCAAGCCTTTCCTGCATTTAAAGCAGGACTATGACTAGGTATCTTATGCATAAGATGAAGTTATACAACATGGTTGTTAATTGGTTTCCTTAAATTTATTTTAAGTCTAACCAAAACCCCCACCTTCGGCTCAAGTGAGGGTGGCATGCAAATGTGACTGGACCATTAGAGAATAAAGGAGATCATCTTTCAAAATTCAGATAATATTAAAAATGTTATTACTTCCAAATTTAAGGAGAAGTTGTGGGTAAATAAGGAGTTGGAGACAATATTATAAGGAAGTGGTCAACCCCAAACTCGAAAACCAAAATTCTCTCTTTTTGACTAGTTTTAAGAAGAAAATCAACTTTTCCAAGATTAGAACTAATTTTCACGAGCTTCATAGTGAAACATGGTATTGGTTGATTCCTAAAATGCCATTGGATCAGAGAGCTTTTCACTCGTGCAATCCTAAGAGGGTTGGAGCATGTTCTCTTAAATTGTCCATCTTATACTAACATTCCATCTAGTTTTCAAAATATTTGTCAGTCTATGAACCTTCTTGATCTTTAAAATCAACAAAACTTTGGTGATTTAGAACATTTTTCTCATTTCTTTTTTAGCAGAAAAATAAAATGTTACAGAGTTTTAATTCATTTTACTTTATTAATGTCCCATAAACCAATAGTTTTAGTAGACATTAATCATTATATATATAATTGTAAGTTGGAGAATCATTAATAACACAATTTTGAAGAGTTTAATTTATAAATGTCTTTTTTATATTATTTTTATTTAAAAAATGTTGATTATTAGTTTGATTAAATTATATAAAATATGGATCAAAATCATTTTTAGTGTTGAATAAAAAAATGAATTGCTTACTTATCTTAACCAGTAAACATCCCATCAAATAAATGTTATTCTTTATAAATAGCTCCCATGCCCAAAATATCAAATAAAATTTAAATGAATAATCACCATCATAAAAACTAAACGCTACAAAGAGCAACTAACAAGTATTTTCTTAAAATACAAATTATTTTAATTAATAAATATCACAAATAAAATAAAGGACAATATTTTCTAGATTCAAGACAGTGTAGGAAGATACAAGCAAAATAAATGCAAATCCCATCACCAATTCTAGCCTTTCTGATTTTGGTGTTTGGAATCTATTTATAGTAGTCTCACCAGTATTCAAATCTCTGAAGGCGTCACCCATATGCCCCTAGTATAGAAAAATACAAACAAACAACACTCTTATTTAATCATGAATCTCATATAGCTTAGATCATACAATATCAATATTTCATGCTGAAGGACGAGGAAGAGGCGAACCACAGAGACAGGCATTGTGGCTGTATGTAGAAGCAGGGAATGAATCCAACGGTTCCCCTCGTGGAATCATGCCACACAGACGGTTGAAGCTCAAATTCAACTCACTCAGACCCTTCAGTTGGACCATCTTCTCCGGAATGGTTCCCTTTAGTTGATTATTTGACAGATCAAGGAATTCGAGAATTGGCATATCACCCAACGATTCGGGTATGCTACCAGTAAGCTTATTGTTTGAAATGTGAAGAAAATCCAGGCTTGAATTCCCACCAAAAGAATTGGGTAGTTGGCCTGCGAAATTGTTGAACGATAACTGCAACGAGTGGAGTTTTGGATGATTGCCTAAGCAGTCGGGGATGTCACCGGATAGGCTATTTTTGTTCAGAACAAGGGCTTGAAGCTGGGAGGACTCGGGAATACAGGGGATATTCCCCGTGAGTTTGTTTTGGGACAGATCAATGGTTATAAGATATACTTCTGAATTTATTTGTAAATTTAAAATATATTTTAATTAACAATGTCCAATAACCCTTTATAAATTGTTATGGACAAATTTTCCTTTATATTCATTAATTCCAGCAATGTCTCCAAGCACCACCCAAGGCATAATTATGTGCGAATACTATTAAACCTTGTCACCTTTTTATCTACCATTTCATTATATTCCCAATATATGGTGATATGCACATCTAAAAGGAATTTAATGCAAATTCCTAGCAATTAATTTTTTTCACATAACAACTATAATTCATGTGCAACAATTTAAATTGATACATAACACAGAAAAGGGTTCATAAGGAATTGTAGCATAATTAAGTGAATGTTACAAAAATACTTATTTGTTAAATGACCAAGTAGTTATAGACCTTCAACATTCCTCCCAACCATAGACCATGGTGTTCATTGCCTCTCAAGAGTGGGTCACCCCCAAGTTGTGGCTTCAACTCCATGGACAGACAACTCACCCAAATCTGGGTACGTGTCTAGTATCATCGACCATCCAAGGTACCAAACCCCAACAACCTCCAACCTACAGGTTCACGCCTCCATTAGCATACACCCAAGTAGTTCACACCTTTCTTTGCACCTATAGTTCCTGAGGCTATGCTACCACCTCCAAGGTGTCTTATTGTCGAACAAGAATAGTCTCAACTCTTTGGCTCCAAGAGCTCCTTTTACCCTCCGCAGACTCCAAGTATCCTTTAGTACCTCATCTTATACACTAGCAGCGTTCAACCTCAGGGCTCACATCCCCCATTAGCCTGCACCCAAGTCATGCAAACCCTTCTCTGTACACATACTCCCTCAAGCTATATGGCCACCACCTTCAAGGCATATTACTACCAAACAAGGATGGTCTCAACTTTAGAGATCCAAGTGCTCCTCCTTCCATCCATGGTTGTCCATTTTGATTCCCCATGACTCACTTCCTCACAAGGGAAAATCCCTTCCTTTTTTTACATCATTTCTCTCTTTGAATTTTGGCAACCCTAAAGTCACTTATGGACTTAGGTTATATTCATCTGCCCCCATTTTCTAATTATTGTTAAATTATACAATCCATTTCTATGTTCTCATGGCATCTTCCCCCCATACTCCTTTTGTCTAATTTGGTCTGTAGCTATTCTGTTTTATTAATATGCACGAGTTAAACATATTTACAACGGTATACTCTCTAGCCTCATAGCATATAAAATCATATACATATGGGCACACCAGCTTTAAAACATATGCATATACATATACACATAGTGCATTGCCCCCAAAAAGTAATTCTTAGCTCACCAACCTAAGTTTTGCATGTACATGTTATTTACAATACAGGGGGTGAGTAGGGGTGTCACATTTCCCCCTTGGGGAGAAGATAAAGAAAGTTGGAAGACCATAGAGAAGAAAAAGAAAGCTACATCACCAATCGCCAAGAAAGACTAGGAGCCAAACAATTAGAAATTAAGAAATTATAGGTCCGATAGACCAATTTGGTCACAGTGGACGTTAACCACCACCATCGTACTCATCATCACAACGACCATATTTATCTTATTTCATTTCACTTAAATTAAATTATTTTTTATTAATATTATTTATCTTATTTCATTTTATTTTTTATTAATATTATTTATTGTGAATTTTAATATTTAAATTATTTTTTATAAATATAATATAAAGGTTACTTTAATTATAAGAAATTTTTATTATTTTTAAATATATTTTTTCAATAATTTTTTTTAATTTAGAATTTTAATATATCAAAAGTTTTTAGAATTTATTTGTAAATTTAAAATAAAATTAAAATAATACAAAATTAAAATTATATTTTAAATAAGAAGAATTAAAAATTTTAAGAGTTATAATATATTTTATAATTGTTCTCCGTATTAATTTGATAATTAAATTATCATAGATTTTCATACCATTTAAAAATATATTTTAATCAACACATTTAAATTACATAATATTTTATTGTTTTATTTTAATATATTTAAACATCTTATATTTATAAAAAAATAAATTCAAATTAAATTTTTACTACAAAAATTTATTTAGTAAAATTTAACATGTATTTATATATGGACTATAACCAATTTTCCACCCTCCAATTTTTTGTTTTTATGTTTTTTTCTATGTAGTTAAATGTTGATTTATGCACCATGATTCTAAGGAACACTCTAGAATTTTATTTTTTGTTTCTGAATTTCTTTGTTTGTATTATGGAATATGAAATGTTTATTTATCCACCATGATTTATCTTTTATTATCATTTTTAAATGTATAGGGAGATTTTTTTTGAAAAGGAAGGTTCAAATAGGGCTTTTTGACTTCTAGCTGAGGAATAACACATGTAATTTTCCTGGCCCACTATGGCCTTTTCTTGTAACACTCCCAACCCATGTTGGGACATTTCCATTGTCTATTACGTGTAACCATGTCCAATAACCCTTTGTAAATTGTTATAAACATTTTTTACTTTCTATTCATTAATTCCAGCAATGCCTCCACGTGCCATCCAAGGCATAATTATGTGCCTATACTACTGAACCTTGTCACCTCAATATCTACCATTTCATTATATTCCCAACATGGTGATATACACATCTAAATGGAATTTAATGCAAATTCCTAGCAATTATTTTATTCACACAACAACCATAATTCATGTGCAACAATTTAAATTGATAACACAAAAAAGGGTTCATAAGGAATTGTACCATAATTAAGAAAATGTTACAAAAATACTTATTTGTTAAATGGACAACTAGCTATATACCTTCGGCATTCCTCCCAACCATACACCATGGTGTTCATTGCCTTCAAGAGTGGGTCACCCCCAAGTTGTGGCTTTGACTCCATGGAGAAACAACTCGCCCAAATCTGGCTACGTGTCTAGTATCATCGACTGACCAAGATACCAAACCCCAACAACCTCCAACCTACAGGTTCATGCCCCCTATTAGCTTGCACCCAAGAAGTGCACACCTTTCTTTGCACTCGTAGTTCCCAAGGCTATGTTGCCACCTCCAAGGTGTCTTATTGTCGGAAAAGAACGGTCTCAACTCTTTGGCTCAAGGAGCTCCTTTTATCCTTCAGAGTCTCCAAGTACTGTTTAGTCCCTCATCTTATACACTAGTAGCCTCCAACTTTAGTGATCACATCCTCCATTAGCCTGCACCCAAGAAATGAAAACCCTTCTTTGTACACATAGTCCCTCAATATATGCCACCACCTCTAGAGCATCTTACTACCGAACAAGAACGGTCTCAACTTTAGAGCTCCAGGAATCCCTGCTTCCATCCCCGTGTGTCCATTCTAATTCCCCACAACTAACTGCCTCATGAGGAAAAATCCCTTCCTTTTTGTGCATGATTTCTCTCTTTGAAATTTGGCACCCCCTAAAGTCACTCATGGACTTAGGTTATATTCAAGTGCCCCCAATTTTTAATTATTTTTAAATCATATCAACCATTTTTATGTCCCCATGGAATCTTCCTCCCATACTCCTTTTGTCTGATTTGGTCTGTAGCTATTATGTTTTATTAATATGCATGAGTTAAACATATTTACAACATCATACTCTGTAGCATCATAGCATATAAAATCATATACATATGGGCACACCAGCTTTAAAACATATGCACATACATAGACACGAGCGCACTGCCCCCAATAAGTAATTCTTCGCTCACTAGCCAAAGCTTTGCATGTACATGGTATTTACAATATAGGGGGCAGGTAGGGGTGTCACATTCCCCCCCTTATCTATGAACTTTCCTTGGTGCATTATATGTACACATATATACAATATGATTAAACAAAAAGATGAGGGTACTCTTACCTCATTACATTTTCATGCTTCCATGTAGCATCCTTGGGACCGAAAAGGGTACACTACACCTTTACTAAGATGATGGATTGATTCTAGAGCATCTTGTCCTTCCTATGCAAAATTTGTATTGGTTGGACCTAGTTGTCTCCCTTGGGCTCCACTTGAATCATATTCTAATCAATTACATTATTAGTATCAGGAACATACTTTTTAAGTAATAAAATACAAAACACATTATGAATATGCATGGATGTTAGTAATGAAATATTATATGTGATTGGACCAATCCTATCTAGCATCTCAAATCATCCACAATTTTTAGTTGCAAACTTCGCAAAGCTACCCAATTTCAATGAGATTTTCTTTTCCTTCACTTTCAATAAGACATGCTCGCCAACTTTAAATTCCATTTTTAACGTGCTCTTATCAACATAGATTTTTTGTATTTTCTAGGGAGCCTTCAAATTCTATTTAATTTTTATCACTTGCTCTTTCATATCTTTAAGAAAGTTTGGAGCAACAATGGCCCTGACCACCGGATTATCCCAATTCACGGGTGTATTACATTTTCTTTTGTAAAAGGATTCAAATGGGCTCATCTTAAAAGATGCTTTGATTTGATTTAGAATATTAGTTTGCAGTGCTAATATCTTCCTCAGATTATTAACAAAATGCTTTCATTGTGCTTAAGGATTCATGAATTTTTTCAAGTAAAATGAAGAGTTTTTATGTTAATTTTATGAGCAATTTAACATAAACCAGAAACTGAACAGCAGCATAAACATATACAGAACATCATCAAAAACACATTACAACAAGCACATGATAAAGGAGTTCACCCCTCCTAGGCTACGTCTCCTTGGTCTAGCTTCCAATGGCTTGGGCCTCTCTATTATGCTCAAAAGTGTAAAAATATGTGTTTACAATGCTCAAATGCTTTTG
The DNA here is from genome assembly GCA_031772625.1 of Pinus tabuliformis. Taxonomy (NCBI): domain Eukaryota; kingdom Viridiplantae; phylum Streptophyta; class Pinopsida; order Pinales; family Pinaceae; genus Pinus; species Pinus tabuliformis. The sequence continues at coordinate 1,165,626,882 of CM062809.1, forward strand.
AAACATGCTCCAATGAGTTCAGTATGTTCAAAAATGGTTATCTAGCCTCTTTTGCTACCAATTTAGTGGAAAACTGAAGAAGTTATGACTTCTCCTAGTTTTCCCACTATTCTTTTCACAAATTGCTCCACATCCGACAGGAACCCACAATTTCACTCCAAAAATCTGCTAACTGAGTGAGAATTTTGCCATGCGCTAGGCCATAATCCATCACCACCGACTTTCCATCACAAATCGCAATCAGTGAACTCTGGTGGGTCTTATGGTCTGTGAAAGCGACGAGCGATGTGCAATTGTGATACAGTGGAACCGAATGGACATTAAATTGCAACCTAACCTTATTGCATTCGGGATATCGCAATCAGTGGAAAACCAATGGTCCTATACATATGCGGGACCTGCCCTATTGCGATATGTGATTGTGATATCACATGGCAACCCGAACCTGCCAGGGCCAATTTTGTAACATCTCCCTTTGCCGATGTGCGATTGTGATCCACTGCATCGTGCCTCTAGTCGATTCTTGAATGCCTTCCCACTTGCCTTATCGCATCGCAACCCTTCCCTGCTCAGGGGCCGGTTTTTAACACCAACTTGCCTGTGATTGCGATTTGCGACCTGCGGGGGCCAATGGCAAATTTCCACTTGGCACCTCCTCATTCATTGAATTACCTTGCCACATCATCTAATTTTGCCATGTGAACAAGTCAAACTTGACCTTTGACTTGCTATAACTTCTGCATACAAGCTCGGATTTGAGTTTCGTTCACATTGTTGGAATCAAAATGATGAGCTCTTCGATCTGAAGCTAAGTTTATCAAGATTTTAACACTTTGATTTTTGAGCATAATTTTGAGCTCCTGATCACTCCTCCCCATTAGAAGCCTTTTGGACCCCAAAAGGATCACATTCAATTGTTAAGCAAGTGAGGTTACAATTCCCTCTCCTTTCCAACTTCTATCCATTTAGCTTTTGAAGGAATTGTACCCTTGATTCCCACTCAAAGATAATCGATACTTCCCCTTTTTGATGTCCTTGTTCTTCTGTCAAGGATAGTGTCTTACTTAAGCACATCAAGGAATTCTGGAGAAAAGTATTCAATAGATGGAATTTGAACATTCTCTCCTTGATCCTCAATCAAAGGAGGCGCATACAACCTTAAATTCTCAACATTAACAACAACATAAATTTGCATATATGAAGGCAAATCCAACCTGAAGGCATTGTTACCAATCTTTTCCAAAATTCTGAATGGACCATATCTAATTGGTTTTAGCTTTTTTCTTTCTCCTTGGAGCCTCTCTTTGTTAATGTGAAGCCAAACTTTATCACCAACTTGGAACTTGTGATCTTGACGGTGCTTGTCATGCCTTGCTTTGTATTTTCCTTGGCTTTTCTCAAGTTGTTCTTGAACCTTTTGGAGTACTAATTGTATTTTTTCAATGAATTTTCTTGCTTTGTTTATGTCACTATGATCTTCAATAGCAACATCTTTTCCAAAAATAAAATCCAAAGGAGATTTAGGCAAGTATCTCATGCATGCCTCAAATGGAAAAGTTTGAGTGGAAGAGTGGTTGGATCAGTTGTAAGCATGTTGAATATAGTGCAAATGTTCATCCCACAACTTAGGATGCTTGCTAGAATACCCACACAGAAGATGTATCATTGTTATGTTCACTACTTCTGTTTGACCATCTTTTTATGGATGAAAGGTTGTACTATTTTTCAATTTGGTGTCCATGAATCCCCACAAGTTTGACCAAAAATTCCCCTCAAAGTGAGAATCTTGATCACTAACAATGGATGTGGGCAATCCAAAATGCACCCAAACATTATGAAAGAATAACTGAGCAGTTTCTTCAGTTGTGACTTACTTTTTACATGGAATCAAAATACACATTTTGTTGAACGTATCCACAACTACATACAAATAATCATGACCTCTTTTTGACAATGGAAGACCTCCTACAAAATCCATAAAAACATTGTCCCACGGTCGTGAAGGAACCGGAAGTGGTATGTACAATCCTAACTTCCTATTACTAGGCTTACTGATTGCACATAATGAACATCCCTTAATCAAATGAGACACACTTTCAAGCATACGAGGCCAATAACAATACCTTTGTAGATGTGCCACCATCTTACTTACACTTAAATGACCAGCAATAATAGAAGTATGTGCCTCTCTTATGATGTTAACTCTTTCTCCATGCGAAATACAAAGCTTGCCAAGATGGCACAACAACTTATCATGCAGATGATAATCCAATTCCTCTACTTGGTTACCTTGCCTCAAGCTTGCATAAACATATTGAAAGTCATTATCTAATGCATATTGCTCAATATAAATTTCATGTAAAACCAAATTATGCTTGAGTAAAGTATCTACACTAAAAATCGGCCTAGAAATCATATCAACAACTTTATTGTAGATAAATTTCTTATACCTGATTACTAAGTGTAATTGTTGAAGAAATCCCATCCATCGGAAGTGCCTTGATTGTTGCAACTTTGATTGTGATTGCAACTATTGCAATGGTTGATTATCAGTGTGAATGAACGTTTCTTTACCCATCAAGTAGTGTTTCCATTTTTTCACACTTTGCACCAATGCATACAATTCCTTGTCATATGTAGGATAGTTAATCACTACACCATTAAAATTTTCCAAATGAAAACAGATAGGCTTATCATGTTGCATGAGGACTGCACCCATAACATAATCATCAGCATCAGTCTGAATCTCAAATGACTGTCTCAAGTCTGGAAGTTCGAGTACGGGAGTTGTACTGATATTTTTCTTCAACACATCAAAGGCCTTTTGCTAATTACCTCCCCACTCCTTTTTCATGCTTGTTAACGCATGCAAATGAGCGCTATAAGAGAAAAATTAACAATGAATTTCCTCCAATATTGGGTTGCTCCCAGAAAATTCTTAACTCTGTAACTGTCTAGGGCCTTGGCCAATTCATAACGACATCAACCTTGGAGGGATAAATTTTCAAATCACCTCCTCCAACAATATGACCCAAGTAAACTAAAGAATTCTTTCCAATCTCGCACTTTGACATCTTAAGATATAACTGTTCTTTTTGCAAGACATTAAGTACTTTTCTTACATGTATGACATGTTCAACACGGGATTTACTAAAAATTAAGATGTCATCTAAGTAGACTATGACAAATTCATCAAGAAATTGCCTCAACACATCATTCATCACACGCGTGAATGTAGCAGGAGCATTACATAAACCAAATGGCATAACTAGCCATTCAAATAAACCTTGTATTGTTTTGAATGTTGTCTTCCAAATGTATCCTTCAACTATTCTAATTTGATGGTATCCACTTCTTAAGTCCAGCTTAGTAAAATACTTTTCATCTTTCAGTTGATCCAATAAATCATATATTTGAGGCAGTGGGTAATGGTTCTTTACTGTAGTTTTGTTTAATGTGCGAAAGTCCACACACATGCACCATGTTCCATCCTTCTTTAGCACCAAGACAATAGGTGAACCACAAGGCAAGGAAGATGGTCTAATGATCCCTTTATTCAACAACTCTTGGATTTGCATCTTGATTTCTGTGCTTTCCATCATTGACATCCTCTACATGCCAATGTTAGGAAGAGGACAATCTTGGTGCATTTGTATCTCATGTTGGATTCCTCTCTTGGGAGGTAATCAATTTGGTTCCTAAAACATTTCATCATATTGGTTAACTACGTCAACCAATTCAGATTTCAAATTTGAATCACAACCTTTAAAAGCTTCATTATCAACATCATTCCTGGGTTTGATCATGAGAAGCACAAAATTCTTGCTCGAATTCACTAGTCTTTTCATCTTCCCTGCATTAACAAGCGAAAGATTTGTTTTCTTGCTATCAGCTCTCAGAATATATTCTACCCCACCTTTGAATAAATGATATTTGTTTTCATGTCAATGGAAAATAAATTTCTATCATAAAGGTATGGGCTACCCAAAATGATTCCACATATATCTAATGGCACAATGTCAAGCTCCACTTCATCTATGAATTTTGTAGTGATATCGAATTTCAGTTTACACTTTCTCGTAACCTACAATTGCATATTTTCACATACCCATCCAAGTGGATACGGTTATGATGTGGAACAGTTTCCATATTTAAACTCTTGACAAAGTTTTCAGAGATAAGATTGGCTTGAGAGCCGCTTTCCATCACTGACATCCTCTACATGCCAATGTTAGGAAGAGGACAATCTTGTTGCATCTGTATCTCGTGTTGGATTCCTCTCTTGGGAGGTAATCCATTTGGTTCCTGAAACATTTCATCATATTTGTTAACTATGTCAACCAATTCAGATTTTAAATTTGAATCACAACCTTTAAAAGCTTCATTATCAACATCATTCTTGGGTTTGATCATGAGGAGCACAGAATTCTTGCTTGAATTCACTAGTCTTTTCATTTGCCCTGCATTAACAAGAGAAAGATTTGTTTTCTTGTTGTGAGCTCTCACAATATATTCTACTTCACCTTTGAATAAATGATATTTGTTTTCATGTTGATGGAAAATAACTTTTATGTCATAAAGGTACGGGTTACCCAAAACGATGCCACAGATATCTAACAGCACAACATCAAGCTCCACTTCATCTATGAATTTTGCAGTGATATCAAATTTCAGTTTACACTTTCTCGTAACCTGCAATTGCGCATTATCACATACCCATCCAAGTGGATACGGTTATGATGTGGAACAGTTTCCAGATTTAAACTCTTGACAATGTTTTCAGAGATAAGATTGGCTTAAGAGCCGCTATCAAACAATATATCAATCTTGTTATGTTTCGATATCACCCTTATGTGAAACAATTCTATTCTCCCCTTTTCATTTGGAGATTCATTTTTCGAGTCTGAAGAACTAGTGCTAGCAATGAATTCATTTTCTTTTAACCCCATGGTTGTGATTTTAATTTCATCACCCGAATCGGATCCCAAATCCTATTAAGTGGTTGCAGTTGTCTTTTTTTCCCTTGTTGTTGTTTCTCTTTGGTCTCATTTCAGGATGAAGCTTCCAACAGTGAGATTCATTATGACCCTCTATGGAACAGTGTTTGCATGTAACTTTCTCCCCTTCATTTTTGATAGATGCATTTTTCTTTTCCTTCCCTTTGAAATCCTTTTCTTTTCCTTTACTCTTAAATGGCTTTTTACTACCTTCTTCTGAGATGTTTTTCCCTCTTGCCTCAAGATGAGTGGCTTGCACACACACATCATCTAGATTACTAATATTAAACATTAAGATAGTATGCCTAAGGTAACTATGTAAACCCCTATGTATTTCAGCAAAGTGTCCTATGATTGCAAATCTACACCTAACATCAGAGACCTTTTTTTGAATTCTTAGGTGTAATCTTGCACATTTTGACCTTTAAGTTGTATAAAGTTCTACCAATTCATGATGGATTTTTTCATATAAGCTAGAGGGTAGAATTTTCTTTTAATTGCAACAATGAAATCATTCTAAGAAATTGAGATCTTACCATGTTTTTAATCTCCTCTTGGGTCTTTGATTCCCACCACACTAGTGCTACACCATCCATTCTTAAGGAAGCTAATTGAATCCTTATGGCATCCTCTTGAAGGTTTTGAATCCTGTAATATACCTCCAACTGTTGAATCCAATTATCAAGCTTCTCTACATTCACTTCGCCAGTGTACATAGGCAGCTCGAATTCAACATCAAGTTTTAAAAAAGGTGAATTACCAGTTCCTTTTGAAGAATGTAGATGAGTGTGAGTAAGGGTTGTGTTAGTGGAAAGATGTTTGTGAAGAAGAACATGAAGAAGATGGTGGAGAGGGTGGAGGTTTGTCTTCATTCCCATTACCTCCTCCTGAAGAGCCTTCTCGTTGGGAGGTTTGGAACTTTCTCCTTGCAACCTGGTATTCGTCTGTTCATAGAGGACCTTCACCATCTCTGTCAAATCAAAGAAAGCCTTTCTGAAGGTCTTCTCATCTTCTGTCATGTTTGTAGGTTCTCCTTCATGAGACATAATCGCTAGAGTGTCAACTAAAACTTGAGGCTGAACTAGTGTTGGAGATTGTGGCAACCTTGCTCTTCTTCCCCTTGACCCAACTTTAGGGCTTCCAACCTGTTTTCCTTCACCTCTTTTGAGTTTTAACCTTGTAAGCATGACATAAACTTGCAAACAATTAAATCCTTCTTTCACAAAGAAAAACCTAGTTCTATGATACCAAATTGATCTGACTTAGAACATTAGTTTGTAGTGATAATATTTTCCTCAGATTATTAACAAAATGTTTTCATTGTGCTTAAGGATTCATGAATTTTTGCAAGTAAAATGAAGAGTTTTTATGTTAATTTTATGAGCAATTTAACACAAACCAGAAAATGAACAACAGCATAAACATATACAGAACATCATCAAAAACACCTTACAAGAAGCACATGATAAAGGAGTTCACCCCTCCTGGGCTATGTCTCCTTGGACCAGCTTCTAATGGCTTGGTCCTCTCTATAATGCTCAAAAGTGTAAAAATCTATGTTTACAATACTCAAATGCTTCTGAAACCTGCTCCAATGAGTCGAGTATGTTCAAAAATTGTTATCTAACCTCCTTTTGCAACAAATTTTGTGGAAAAATGAAGAATTTATGACTGCTCCTAGTTTTCCCACTATTTGTTCCACAAATTGCTCTACATCTGACAGGAACCCACAATTTCGCTCCAAAAATTCGCTAACCGAGCAAGAATTTTGTCGCGAAGCGGGCCATAATTCATCAACACCGACTGTCCATCGTAAATCACAATCGGCAAAGTATGGAACGTCTTATGGTTTGTGAACGCAATGAGCGATGTGGGATTACAATACGACAGAGCCGATGGGACATTAAACTGCAGCCTAACCTTATCGCATCCGAGATATCAGAATCGGCGGAAAACCAGTGGTCCTATACATATGTGCGACATGTCCTGTTATGATATGCGATTGCGATATCACATCACAAATCGAACCTACCAGGGACTATTATGTAACACCTCCCTTCGCCGATGTGCGATTGCGATCCATCACATTGTGCCTCCGAGCGATTCTTGAATGCCTTCCAGCCTGCCTTATCGCATCGCAACCTTTCCGTGCTCGAGGGCCAATTTTTAAAGGCAACTTACCTTCGATTACGATTTGTGACATACGCGGCCAATGGTGGCTTGCCACTTGGCACCTCCTCAATCGCTGAATGACCTTGCCACATCATCCAATCCTGCCATGTGAGCAATCAAACCTTTGACTTGCTATAACTTCTGCATATGAGCTCGGATTTGAGTGTCGTTTGCACCGTTGGAATCAAAATGACGAGCTCTTCGATCTAAAGTTAAGTTTATCAAGATTCTTACACTTCTATTTTTTAGCATAATTTTGAGCACCTAATCATGCTTGGTACCCATTATTGTAAGAAAATTCGACTAAGTGCAGATAGTCTCCCCATTTCAATGGGGATACTTTTTTTGAAAGGGAAGGTTTGAATAGAGAATTTTATTTGATGCTTTGACAATTTAATTTGTTATTTAGCCATAAAATATTAATAATATTGTATTATTTTATTAGTAATTTATAGGTTAAATGTTTTTTCTAGATTTATAATTTAAATTTAAAATAATGTGTAGTTTTTTTATTTTTTAAATGTAAATATTGAAAATTGCTTTAAATGATTTATTGATATTTATGTACTTTTCAAATTTGTATTTTAAAATAATTAATAAGAAAAAAAGAAATTCATGAGAGAAAAAATGGGTTAAGTTTTTTCCATGTTTTTCTAAACACAAAATCCATCCATCTTCATTTTTTTTTTAAATAATTTGACCTAAGAATAAAAAATAATTTCCCCAAACATCATCAAAATTTTATATAAATATATAAAATTCTTAAACAATTGGATACTTTTCCAAAAACATTGTCACACATTTTATGATTTAGATGTACGGTTAAAATTAATTTGCATCTGTAAAAAATTTCCTAATTTCTATTGGTCAACAATTGTCAAGGCAATGTTTCTACCAGGGCTTAAATTTGATGGGTAACCCTACCCATCAGAGAATTTTTTTATGACAGTTTTATTTTAAATAGCCCTTCACATGACTTTTAATATTTATTTTTACCCTGCATAATATTTTTCTTATAAAAACATAATCAATGAAAATTCTATCATTTTTTATTCCCTACTATAACTAATATTAGTCCATTAATATAGCACAAATGTAGGATACATCTTAAGTACCAAAATAGATTAATAGATTCTTGAGTAACTAAATTGAGAGTTGACTTGGTAAAGAAAATGTATTTCAAAAAAATCATTTTTCACTAATAAGAAAGTTTATTATGTCCATATAATCCAAATTTTCCACTTATCTCAAATCTGTTGACCAGATTTCAACAGATCATCATATTTTATATGCATGTTTTGGATAACCAGCATTCCAAATATATGTAATCCCAACTTTTTAGTGAACACTTAAACCCATCATCAGGGGCGTAAACAACTAAAAAAGTAGAGTAATCACGTAAAAAACCATAGATTTTGGACTCTGACAAGTTTGTTGTAAAATGGTGATTGCAAAAAGGGAAAATGGGTGTTTTTTTTTCTTTTGTCTTTTGAAGACTCAACATAGTGTATATGAATATTTTTGGAAAAGTTACTTAAGAAATATTAGAAATCACTAACAAAGTTCATAGATTTTGGATTGCTGACAAATCTGTTCAGAAATGAGGTTTAGATTTTACAAAAGGAAGAAAGGGTGCTATTTTTTCCCGTGTCTTTTAACTATTTCTCATTTCACTTGTGAGAGTGTTTAGGCTTATATTCCCCAAAGATCAGCCATACTTAAGGGTTGATTTGGACACTAATTGGAAACACCATAATATCGATACCTCTGTGGTGAACACAGTAGAAAGCTTGGAAAAATAAATAAATAATTTGCACAAAGTTTAATGACTTAGGTAACTATGTTCCTCGCATTTTTTATAAGTTCTTTAAATAAAGGAAGCATTGTGATTAATATCCATTTGAGTACATTTGTGCAGCATTAAAAAAAGAAGTGAAAGAAACATTTCATAGAAATAACACAAACGTTGATATTCATTTATGAGTATATAAGAAAAATATAATTATACCCATCATAAACAAATACATAGAATACAACATGCCAAAATCAAACATCAAATTGGATCAATTAGATAGTAAAAATCACCAATTTCAGAATTTTACTGCAAGCCAATCAATTCCCATTTAAAACTATAGTAACACTGGTTTTTCAAGCAAATCTATCAACATAAAAAACCCTTTGGTTTTGTATTTTGATGATTTCCAACACTGAAATAATTAAAGATCAAAACTGGAAGTTAGTGGAAAATCATGTAACTAACCTCGCTCAGATGAGTGCCACCGAGGGTCAAACCTCCGCCTTTCAAGTCTACTTGGCTAGATGTCCCAAACCAGCAAGTTGAAAATAATTAATATTATTTTGTATTAATGGAGAAAATGGTTACATAGTTGTAACGTTCTCCCTAGTTTAGGATTAGTTCCTAGAGTTTAGGGGTTTGGTTGCAACTTCCTAATTCCTAGTATTGTATTTAATGATGTAATATTTCATTGATGAATAATAGAGTGTACGAGAGTGATCTCTCTGTTCTGAGTGTAGTCTCCAGGTGCAGGCCTCACCTGTGAGCTACATCTCCTTCTTTTTCAATTCTGTTCACATTTTATCTTGGTATCAGAGCTCAGATTGGGTGAGCCTGATCTTGTATCACCTCTTGTGACTGAAGTGCCTTTGTGGCCAGCTTGCCTTGTGGCAGAGTTACCTGTGTGGTGTGAGGTGCCTCTGTGGCCGTGTGTACACAAGAGCTGTGTGCTCAATTGAGCAGGTGGACCGCAGAACACCTGGCTCGGACTGGATGTTTTCTTTTTCTGAGTAGAAAGGAGATTGGCACGCTTTTCACGCTGACAGTAGCGCCAGGAGAGGAATTGGCGCGACCGTTAGGCTATTAATAGTGCCAGAGCACCAAAATACCCGATTGGTGCGGAAAATCACGGAAAAATCGCACCAAATTTTTTTACTCTAAGCGATTTTTTCTTGGTGCGGATTTTTCGCTCGGGAACGCGCCAATACGCTTGGGGACGCGCCAATCCACCTTCAAGGAGATCTGCGGGAAGCCTCATCTTCGTTTGGCGATTTGCAAAGGGAGCAGATCGGAGAAGTTGCAGATCTATCCGGGAGAGGCAGATCGGATCAGTTTTGATCAGATCGATTTTTGGCTGTATTGAAAAACAGCGAATTTGCTCATCGAAGCGCGACTAATTTTGCTGAGTTGTCAAATATTGGCGGATCTGAATCGGTGACAGATCGATTTGACAGGTATCGATTTTTTGTTACTGTTGGGTAGATTCATTTCTTAAATCTAATCAGAATGAGTAATACGATGGAATCTTACCTCCACGAGTCTGGAAAACTCGATGGATCTAACTTCACGAACTGGAAGTTTAAGATCCAGACCTTGCTTGAAGGTGCGAATGCTTGGTCCATAGTTACAGGCGATGAGTAGAGGGTGAATACGAGGGCACAGGAGCAAGACTGGGATAAGCGAGAGAACAAGGCGAAAGTTTTGCTGAAAATGTCCGTGAAGGACAACGTTATCCTGCACATCAGAGACTGTAAAACGTCCGCGGAGATCTGGACGACCATCAAAAGTCTGTATCAGACCCAGAACACAAGCTGAGTTATGGCACTTAAAAGCAAGCTATTTTCGATGAGGATGAACGAAAATGAGACTGCTGCTACATTTGTTGCGCGAATCAAAGATGTGAAAGATGCATTGGGGAACATCAGAGAGGCAGTGTCTGACTCTGATCTTGTCTCAATCACACTGAACGGGATAAGAGATGAATTTCAAATGTTCATCACTGGCTTGGCGGCAAGGGAGAAAGCGCCCACATTTTATGATCTGACAGGGATCTTGCTGCAAGAGGAGGAGCGGCGGTAGAACTTGAACCCCCAGAGTGATGATATTGTGCTGATGGCGAAATGACGACCATTCAGAGGGAAGCAGCCACAGCAGCAATCACAACAGAAAGGAGGAACATCGCAGAAGCGTCCGCATAAAGGTATGATTGCAAATAATTCCGTAAAGAAATGTTATTATTGTGGAAAGAATGACCATATACAAAGTGTATGCTTTAAGAAGCAGGCTGATGATGCAAAGAGGAAGCAGGAAAAGCACAGAGGATACTTTGTTGAAGATGATGTTGAAGAAGATAAAGATTTCAGTCATGAATTTCGACTGTTCATAGTCGACCATGCCCTTTCAGCATCTGATGAGGACGATATATGGTATGTTGATTCCGGAGCATCCTCTCACATGACAGGTAAAAAGGAATTTTTTGATAGTCTTGAGGAAAGTACATATGGATCAAAAATCTATTTAGGTGATGATAGTGGATACGAGATTAAAGGTTATGGGGTTATTCCAGTCAAGTTACCAAATGGAAAAATTAGTCATCTTCAGAATGTTTTATATGTACCTGGAATTAAGAAAAATCTGATATCTGTATCCATGATAACTGATCAAGATATGCAAGTCGAGTTCTTCAAGACTCATTGTGTGATAAAGGATTGCAGGAAAGAAATAGTTGCAACAGGCGTGCGTGTTGGAAGCCTATACAGACTAGATGTAAAGAGTATATCAAAGCGAGCCATGGTTGCAGGAGGATCAACAACCGAACAACTCTGGCATCAGAGATTCGGTCACTTGAATTTGCAGGACCTCATGCTATTGCAGAGAAAAGGTATGGTTGAGGGGCTCCCTATCTTTCGTAATATTCAGTTAAATTGTGATGGATGTGCCTTAGGTAAAATGCATAGAGAACAGTTTCCTGTGCATGATAGGAGGAAGGAAACAGATATTTTAGAACTAGTGCACACTGATATATGCGGACCCATGCAGACAAGGTCGCTAGGTGGAGCATATTATTTTTTGTTATTTACTGATGACTGCACTAGATATTCATGGGTTTATTTTCTGAGTAAGAAAAGTCAGACTTTCCAGTGCTTTAGAGAATTTAAAACCTTGGTGGAAAAACAGTTTGGTAAGAGTATAAAAATTCTCCGTTCTGATCAAGGGGGAGAATACAAGCTAGGGGAATTCATGAAATTCTGCAAATCTCACGGGATTGTTCAGCAGTTTACAGTGCCACACACACCACAGCAGAATGGAGTCGCAGAACGCAAAAACAGAACCTTAGTGGAGTGCGCAAGGAGCATGTTACAAGGTAAGGATCTATCTAAAAGCTTTTGGGCAGAGGCTATTAACACTGCTGTATATTTGAAGAACAGAAGTCCTACTAGGTATCTTAGCTTCAAAACCCCTTTTGAAGCTCTATATGGATTTAAACCAGCAGTAAATCATCTAAGAGTATTTGGGTCAAAAGCATTTGCCCATATACCCAAAGCTGATAGGAAGAAATTAGATCCTAAAGCTGTGAAATGCATCTTTGTTGGTTATGGCACAGAATTTAAAGCATATAAATTGTTCAATCCTGAGACTCATAAGATATTTGCAAACAGGGATGTAGTGTTTCATGAACAGGTACAGGAAGGGAAAGATGACATTGGTGATGATTGGCACATTCCATTTTTGATGGATGAAAGCAGCGATGATGAAAGAGAGCAAGAGTAGAAAGAAGAACAGGAAAAAGGTGATAAAGCAAGCCCATTTAGAGCTGACAAATTTGAGGTAAGTCCCCTACCAAGGAGATCTGGTAGGAAGACTCAATTACCATTAAAATTGAGAGACTATGCTTTGATGTCAAATGTTTTGAACATTGTAGAGCCCACTAATTACAAAGAAGCTAGTCAATTTAAGGAGTGGAGAGCTGCAATGAATGAAGAGATGGAATCAATTCTTAGAAATGACACTTGGGATTTCGTTGAACTGCCTAAGAATAAAACACCCATAGGATGTAAATGGCTGTTTAAACCAAAAATGAATGTAGATGGAAGTATAGAGAAATTAAAAGCTAGGTTGGTTGCAAAAGGATATTCACAGCAGGAAGGTATAGATTTTGATGATACTTTTGCACCTGTAGCAAAGTTAAATACAATCAGAATGCTTATTGCTTTAGCTACTAAATATAATTGGGAGCTACACCAGCTTGATGTCAAATCTACATTTTTAAATGGTGAATTAAAAGAGGAAAGTTACTTAGTATGGCCAGAAGGGTTTGTAAAGTAGGGGCAGGAACATCTTGTTTGCAAATTGAATAAGGCTTTATATGGTTTAAAACAAGCACCCAGGTCTTGGTAGGAAAAGGTTGATTCTTTCTTTTTAGAGTATGGCTTTCATAGAAGCTTGAATGACCCAAATTTGTATACCAAGTACAATAAGCAGGGGCAGATTATTCTGATTTCTTTGTATGTAGATGACATGATTATAACAGGAGATGCATATGATTTAATCAGAGGAATCAAAAGGCTCATGGCACAAGTTTTTGAGATGAAAGATCTTGGAAGACTTCATTACTGTCTGGGATTAGAAGTATGCAGAGATACTGGGCAAACTTTTCTTACCCAAGGGAAGTATGCCAGAAATCTATTAGAAAAGTTTGGTATGGATCAGTGTAGATCAGCAGCGACACCTTTGCAGCAGAATCTGAAGTTGAGCAGTGACGATGGCACTAAAGAAGTTGATGCTACAATGTATAGACAGCTGGTTGGTAGCTTGATATATCATACAACAAACAGACCTGACTTATCATACTCTATTAGTGTGTTGAGCCAATTCATGTCAAAACCGCTTGAAAGTCACTGGGTAGCAGCGAAAAGTTTGTTGAGGTATCTTTGTGGTACTGTTAATTATGGAATTTTATACACTGATGCATCTGATGTTATTCTAGCAGTTTTTCAGATTCAGATTGGGCAGGTAACTTGGATGATCAAAGGTCCATCACAGGTTACGCATTTAGCATAGGATCCGGGGTCATAGCATGGAGCAGCAAGAAGCAAAGTACTGTAGCTTTGTCTTCGTGTGAAGCTGAGTATCAAGCATTGTGTGCAACAACGTGTGAAGCGATCTGGTTGAGAAGGCTTCTCAATGATGCAGGAAAAGAACAGAAGAATTCCACTTCCATCAAAAGCGACAACCAGAGAACCATTAAATTGCCATACAATCCAGTGTTTCACAAAAACACCAAACATATGGACACTCAGTGCCATTTTGTCAGAGAGAAGATACAGTCAAAAGACATTACTGTTGAATATTGTAAAACTTGTGACAATATGGCTGATATTTTTACAAAGCCACTTGCACGTGTGAAGTTTGAATTGTTTAGAAGGATGTTAGGAGTCCACGAGAACCCTTTCTCCATTAAGGGGGGGAGTTGAAAATAATTAATATTATTTTGTATTAATGGAGAAAATGGTTACATAGTTGTAACGTTCTCCCTAGTTTAGGATTAGTTCCTAGAGTCTAGGGGTTTGGTTGCAACTTCCTAATTCCTAGTATTGTATTTAATGATGTAATCTTTCGTTGATGAATAATAGAGTGTATGAGAGTGATCTCTCTGTTCTGAGTGTAGTCTCCAGGTGCAGGCCTCACCTGTGAGCTACATCTCCTTCTTTTTCAATTCTGTTCACATTTTATCTCAGCAAGCATTTTTTACTTTGCCATATATATAATATAGGTTTTGATTCCTCCACAAGCCACCAACACAGCCAAACAACCTTGAAACTACAACACCCTCAACCATTTTCTCACATAAATCTTCATTTACATTTCTCTCAAATCTAAATCTATTTCACTGCAACTTCTCAACATATAAAACTCAAAACTCAAAATAGACCCTGAACCCCACCTTCCCTCCACCTTTCGTGACCCACCCCTGGCCCATTTCAAATTTGGGTCTCCGTGCTATTCAAAAATGGAAATAAAGGGGGATCTGAGAGCTATAGGACAAGCACATGGTCTGAAGGCTCAACGATGGAATCAAACCATTCAATTATCCATCTCGCACATGGGTCAGTTGTAGAACCCCAAGCAGCCTCCACAACTTGCCACATGCAGCTTTAATCCCTATTCGCCGCCAAAGTAATCAATGCACCAACCTAGGGCAACTACCCTCCCATAACATGTGTCATCCCAGTGCCAGCCTGGAGTATATATATATATATATATATATATATATATATATATATATATATATATATATATATATATATATATATATATATATATATATATATATATATATATATATATATATATATATATATATATATATATATATATATATCTATATATATATATATATATATATATATATATATATATATATATTGAAACTTTTAAATTTTTTATATGCCCGTCAAATTGACGGTTTTATAAAAAATTAGCAAGTTAAGAATTACGTGTTTATTTTGCAATAAACCGTATTTTACAGGTAAAAAAGAAAAAAATGGGTACACAGGCGTCAATTTTAAAGCCTGGTTTCCATATACTCATTAATTTTAATCGTTTCGATCATTGCAAATAGTGGAGAATTCTCTTCTCTTTCTGTATATCTTGCTTGTCTTATGCGTTATGGATAGAGAAGCCTCTTAAGAAGGACATGTTAATGTGGATGATTATTTTCTTTGATAATTATTGGTGAGATTTGATGGATGCATACTAAGTTGAGTCATATATTCTTCTTTGTGTTCATGGATAATGGTTATTAAGTATTAATAATTAATTGAGTGATATATTTTTCTTTATCTTCTTTGTGTTGATGGATAATGGTTATTAAGTATTTAAAATTATGGTTACTAGTATTTTTATATCATTATATTCTATGGACAACATTTTTTTATCAAGTTATTTGATGTGACCTGTGTTAAATCTCTCTCCTCTACTTAAAAGATTGTTTGATGCCTAGGTTATACATCTAAGGAATGCAAGTAATTTCTCCCTTAGCCTTTGAATGTATATCCATTCGATTTCCTTCTCAAGTGTGTTGACCCTTAACTTCATATGCCTTAGGTAGAGAAAGGAATAAGTCTTATCCCTTGTGACAATCATTATTTCTTTAAATTTCATCTTTCCTTTATGTTTTGGGATATTGTCATGTTAAATTGTAGAAAAATATTTTATTTTCTTAATTCAATGACTTGGAGGTCTTATTGTTAGTGTTGGAAAGTATTTTAGAATACATTATATAATACAAAATGTCATTTTTACTATATTATACAACCATTTTCTATGAATGATGTATAAGGTTTTAAGTGTTGTTTCGTGGTCTTTTATTACATAAGTTCGTTGTAAATTCAATATCTAATTTACTCATGTTATATCTATTTATTTGTCACTTTATTATCATAGGTCTTGGGATTGTTACTTACTATTCTTTTGAGATGGATTATTGCTACAATTTTCTACTTTAGAAGCTAGTTTGCCACAACATTTTGTAATTTCATGATTGTGTGTCTTTGGGGACCTTCTTTGAGCTCATTTTCTTTGATATAATCCGTTATAATAGTCATATAACCCTGTGAACTCATATATTGAAATTATCATCACGATCCACCATATGGTGCTTGCACAAAGATGCTACACCATTTTGGTGCAGCAAGAGTAGGAAAGCATATTGTTTTATGAATGCAAAATTATTCTTAAAAAAATACACACATTCCTATTATTTGAGGTTTTGTGCTTGTCAAACCTTCACGTCGAAAAAATAATGTGGGAAAAAAATATTCAAACATTTTTTTAAAGTTTACATGAGTTTCTAGAATGTGCATGCACTTTTAAAAAGTGCATGTGCATTCCTCTGTTACACAAAAAAAATGGGCTCAAAGCCACATTATTCCTTGTAGATATGCATACCAAACATACCTTATGTGAATTAACATTAATCCATCCACATGCTCATCAACCAAAGCCTCCTCCCTAGTAATGGTATGCTCATCAACCAAATCCTCTTCCCTAGTAATGGTATGCTCATCAACCAAAGCCTACTCCCTAGTAATGGATCTGGATTTTCAGATGGATTCGAAGCTGAGTGAGGTGGATCTATGAAAGGAAGAACATATGTCCTAGTAAGACTTGAATCAGACTGTGGATTGTGGTAAATCCATGACCTAGTAACCTTTGAATTGGAATGTGGGCTACGGTAAATCCAAATTTAGTGTTTCCTTGGGGGGCCTAGGAATCATCGACCAGTGAATGATGGGATATATGGTAAATACTAGAGGTGGGTGCCCTTGATTAGACATAGGAATCCTTGGTTGATGAATGGAAGGATATACAATAAAACTTGGAGGGTGGTGTCTCGATCATGGCCTAGTGACCCCTGAAGCAGATTCTGGGTTGCGGGAAATCCTAGGGACTTGGAGACAGTAAAATTCCTCATGGTGTAGGTGGAGAAATCCGGTGGCATCCATTCTCATTTGGTTCTTTTTTTGGTTATGAGTCCCACATTCATGCTTAGAATATGGCACGAAGTTGACCGACTGAAAGAAATATTTGGTTTAGCCAAACTATGGTCGGGTGGTTCATGGAAGTCCCAAAACTAGTTTCCATTTGAATTCATTAATAGGATTTCCTTCTCCTTGGTATTTATTGTGTAAATGTAATGTTTTAAATGTGGATTTTATGGTTTTTGTATAATTATTTTTTCTGTTGTTTATATGTTGGCAATGGGTATGTTTTATGACTATGATAATGTATGTCTCTCATCATGTTATAGTTGATAAATGAATGAACAAGGAATATATGACGTAATAGATGATAATGCATCTAATGTGATAAGGCATCAGTGCTTCTTTACAAATCTCATATAAGTATGAGACCCCTATGCTCAGATATGTTATTATGACCTGTAGATTACATGTTCATGATGTGTTCGATGAAATGCCTATCTTGGTTAGGCTTGGTTACGTCAATTCTTTGATAAAGTTTTCTGTTAGAGGATTTTTCTTGGTTTTATTTATTGTCTTGGAAAGTATCATCAAGTTTTGGGAATTGGTTTGGAGACTAACCCTGAAAAAATGGCTTAAATCTCGTGGTCTCTAGCACAGAACTATGTGAAAAAAATTGCAGTCTCTCCCTTGCAGGAATTGTGGGAGTGACTACAGGGTCCCATTCACATGCATTCCCATGTCATGGGAGCAACTGGGGATTGAATTCATTGAAAGGCTAGGTTAACTCAGGGGTTGGGCACCTGGAGTGGTGGAGTAGCTCCTGAGGGTCTTGTAACACCTGAGGGGGGTTTGTGAAGTGTTGGTTAATCAGTTCCATTTCCTTAACTACACTTAGGGAGTTGAATCATATCATAGTAACTCTTTGTCTCATGTTTACCTTGGTGGACCGGTTCGCTTGGGCAAATGTGGGAGGAGGGTGTTATAGAGTGGTATAAGAGCATGTTTCAACACTTGGACTAGATGGGCAGAATGTGTTTTTCATGCATGCATGTAGGTTTTATATGTGCTTATTATGTATGAATGGTAGCAGTCATTGTTGTCGTTGTGATGTCATGCATAATTTGATGGTGTTGATGTCAGAATGTGTTCACGATGAATGCATGACGGTTGTATATGCATTTGTTATTCATGTCAATGTCTATATGTTGTTATGCATGCATTGTCATGGTTAAGGTTGTTGTCCATGAGGTCATTGTATGCAATTTAGCTCATAATGATGTTATTGGTATGTTATTATGCCAATGTGTTGGTTGAGATAGAGTAGGAGATGCAGATCACCAGAGTGAGATTGGAGCACTAGACTTCGTGGTAAGAATAGATTGTCATATAAGTTTGTATGTTTGGCATGCAAGTATGTGGTTAGTGGTTGTTATAAGCATTAGGGTTACTTATATGCTTTCCATTCTAGTGTTGTTGTGCTTACATGTATGATAGATGTTAGTTAATCAGTGTGATCATATGTACATGCGTCACATAGTCATGAAGGATAGTAACTCATTGTTATATGCATTGTGGTAATATGAATGATGGTTATGGTCATTTTAGTTGAGCTCTTGATGTTGTTATGTTTTTTACTAATTTGGATTGACCAATGCATATGATTATGGTTATGACATTCAAGTATGAGTTAATATATTGGTGATAGTGTGTTGTACTAATCTAGATTGACTGTGCATATGTGATTGTATGCATGAATGATAGTTGTTTATGAGCTTATGATGTGAACATGCTAGCTAGTTACTATTGTGGATATCATGACCTTATTTATGTTTGAGTTGATATGTTTTGAAGTTATATCATGCTAACCTAGATTGATTGTGCAGACAAGATAGCCTCCCCTAAGATACATTAAGGTATGAGTTTTCTTATGCCATCTACTTGGTGCTCAAATGCTTGGTTATGTTGTATATTGGTGTTTGAATGTTTGATTTATATTATGTCGTCTATCTGTTGTTTGAATGTTTTATTAATTAAATGATATGATTATATGTCTATAAGATTGCATGAGCTAACAATCTGGTTTTAAGACAGTTGTACTGACACATTATGTTTTGAGACAACTGGCATGTACTTGAGTGTAAGTTTGTTCTAGTTGTATTATTGTGATTTTGATTATTAGTTGATTATGACACGGTTCTTAGTCTTGGTAAAAGTTGATTTAAAATTAATATACATGATGTCTTGATCTTTGGAACGTGTGACTGACATATGTGAAAAGTTGTAGGGCAACATGCTTGGTATTAGCATGACCAGGCAATATTTGATGTGTTAATATAACTAATAGATGGGTGATGTGATAGTCTCTAGTAGGACTTGATTGCAGCAAGATAGCTGAAAGGAATTGGGTAAGAATTCTTTTGGAAATTTTCGGAAACCATGGTTTTGAATAATGAGTGCCTTGTAGGAATATAGGAAGTCTTCTTAACCCTAATATTGTCTGAAATTATGTGGATATGTGTTATATGCATGGACATGTATTTGACAGGTATAATAGTTGGTGTCTAGTTATAGCTAGATGTTTCAAGGGAATTGGAGTCCCTTGAGAGATGGTGTGGATGTGTTCAGTTACAAGGCAACGTGCTTGGCATAACAAGATAAGATAATTGGTATATTGTATATTTGTTTATGCACTGACAGTTATGTGTTTATAGTAGTATGATGCAGGGGGTTGTATTGCGGAAGGGACTGCCATGAAGTCTTGAAGAAGGCTCAGGTTGAGCTTTCCCTTCAAGTCTTTGGGAACCATGGGGATTGAGTCATGGTGTGTGTTTCTAGTCTTGTGCCTTTGGCCTTTTGTGATTTTTTGTGCTTGATTACGAATTTGTTTATGTCTAGTGTATGGCCATACCACTTTGTTTGTGGTGTTGTATTGCTATTGGTTTTTCATGGTTTTCTTCTTATTTGTTTCTTGTTCTTTCCTTTTATGATTTGGGTCTTGGGAATTGGTTGGGAAAGAGGTAAGTTAGTGGAGCTTGGGGAGAGTTGAACGAAATATATATGGTAATGAAAGACTTGGATGAAGCTTGGTGCATGAGTAAGGGCAGTGGAAGGAAATTGTATGGAAGTCAGTTGGATTGATTGAGTTCAGTGGTGTAAATGGATGGTGGTAAGATAGTCATGAGAAAGGTAACATGAAAGGTAGAGTAAATGGATTTGAGGCGCCAAATTCCTTGGCTATGTTGGGAACTGTTGTTATCAATGTTGTGCATGTTTTGCATGGATAAAGGGAGTTCTCTTAACCTTAACCTTATGATATCTGGTAATTATGTGGTGATCATGATTATGTTGATGTTTATATATGTATACATGCATGTATTTATGTATGTCGTGTCTGATAGGGTCGTCATGGATCATGGTTATTTTTATGCCTATGTTTATATATATGTATGTATTTATGTATCTATATCACTATCTAATAAGGTCATCAAGAATCATTCTTTTGAAGGAATGATTGCTTATGCAGGTGAATGGCATGAAGAGGTTCTTGGCTTATGAGGAATCAAGTGGGAAGAGTAACCCTGATAGATCTACAAGGTTAGTATCATGTGGATGTGAATTGATATTATATGCTTGTACTATGCCTATTCTTATTTTATGGATAGGTAATGTTGAGGGGTAGATCAGTGAAATGAAAGCAATGTAATCTGCGGCATGCAGGGACAAGCATGGATGGTGGAAAGACATTAGAAGCAAGGTTGCTTGATAGAGTTAGTGTGGGATCCCTCAATGTGTGGTACTACTGTTGTATATATGTTGTACATATTGCATCTGTGATGTTTTGGGCATGCGATGTTGTGTATATATGGTATTGTGCATATGTTTCCTATGCAGTGCTATGTACAGATGGTGTTGTGCACATGTTGTCTATTCAGAGATATCTACATATGGTATTGTGCACATGGTGGATATGTGGTTTTGTGTACATATGGTGTTGTTCCCATGTTGGATATGCGGTGATGTGTACATATGGTGCTTTGTGCATGTTGCATATGCAGTGTTGTGTACATATGGTGTGGTGTGCATGTCGTACATATGGTGCTATGTATATGTGGTGTTGTGAGTATGATTGTACAAGTTGTGTTGTGTGCATGTGGTTTTGTGTACATGTTGTACATGGGGTGTCGTGTACAGGTGGTGTTGTGTACAAGTCATGCACGTGGTGTTGTGTACATGTCATGCATGTGGTGTTGTGTACATTTGGTGTTGTGTACATATTGTGCAGGTAGTGCAGTGTACATGTGGCACCATGTACACATTGTACAGGTGGTGTCATGTACATGTGGTGTCGTGTACATGTTATGTAGGTGGTGTTGTGTACAAGTGGTATTGTGTACATGTTGTACATGTGGTATTGTGTGCATGTCATACATGCTATGTTGTGCACATGTGGTATTGTGTGCATGTTATACATGTTATTTTGTGTACATGTGGTACTGTGTATGTTCATTGTGTAGTTGTGGTATTGTGACATGTGTATTAGTTGTGTTGTAATCTATCTTTGTATATGCATTGTGTTGTGTTATACATTAGGTGTAGGTGTATGTATTGCGTTGTGTTGTACACTGGGTCTAGGTGTAGGTGTTGAGTTGTACATTGGGTGTATGTGTTGTGTTGTACGTCAGGTATAGGTGCATGTATTGTATGGTGTTGTATGTCATGTGTGGTTGTATGTGTGTGATGTAGACTATGTGTGTGTGTACATGGTGGAAGAAAAGGCATTGGCTGTTTTCAGAGTGTGGCAACTGTTAGCTCTGTTATAAACTTCACTGATTAAAGGGTCGAGTCCAGGATTGGTGGTTGGTTTGTGCTGAGAAAGGTGCTGGCAGCGGTCTTTGCTTCTTTCCTCCTTCGTTTCTTTTTACATTCCCATAATCCCTGTTATTTCTGTTTCTCTATAAACCCTATCATTTTTTGTTTAAAAGTTCCTAAAGCCCTTGTTTTCCTAGCTCCCGGCGTTCATGCTTATAAACCTCATAAGCCCCAATAACCCATTTAAATCCCATATAAACATATTTCTTCGTTTAAATCCCTGGCTGTAAGCTATTAACCCTTTATAACTACGCGCCTTCATAAATTATATAACCCTGCCCCCTCCTTTCACCCCTTGTCTTCCACCGACGTGATTTTGCGATGCGATATGATCGCTATCGCAAATCGCATCCGTGCCCTGCTTTCTCCGTTACACTCCGTGTCTTCTTTGCTACGATATTGCGATGCGATCTGATCGCTATCACATATCGCATCTATGTGCATATTTTTAGCTCCGCCCTTTGTCCCCCTCTGCGTTGCGATTTCGCGATGCGATGTTGCATTGCGATGTAATGTGATCTGATCGCCATCGCATATTGCAACTATGTGTATTAAGTCTCCGCTCTTTGCCCTCCACTGATGCGATGTCATGATTTCTCCTCCGCCATCTGATCAGTCCTGATGATCCAATGGCCCACATTCGTTTGCGCTCGCTTCCGAAGTACCGATGCGGTGTTCATCGGTGATCGCAAGTCGCAGGGTCAAGGCTTCATGTTAATATAGACCACTCCATTTCTGCCGATGCGATATCAGGTGCCGGACTCGATATGACTCACCATCCCATTGTATAAAGTCTCTTGTCCGCTTTTCCGCCTCTGTTAGTGTATTTGCCAATACTTAGTCTTCCTGCCTTCGTATTCCCGCCGAGTCATATCTTCCGTCCATCAGTGTGATCCAACGGCTAATGTCTTTTCTCCCTCTTGCTCATGCCTCTGCTATACTATCCGCTCAACCATTTCATGCTCCCGAAAGGATGAAGGTGGCCTGTATTCAGCCCTTTGCGCAATTAATTTTCAACTACCGCATTCAAGAACAGAATGGCCGAGAAGGAGAAGAACATGCCTCAAGCCGGTCGCAGCATTTATCAGTTATGGAGATTGTTTCATATTACACTCTATGTCGTGGCGGAAAAAGTCGTTTGTGCGGACACAACTGACCTCCCTAGGAGTCTAAACTCTCTAGCGACAAACAAGACAAAATGGAGTGATCTTTCTCTAAATATACCTTTTAAAACATGAAAACTACAAGTGTTTAGGCTTACCTTATTCCAAAATGCTGTTGTTGTAGTCCGTCCTTGCCGATCTGGATGAGCTCCTCCTTCACATCAATTCCTGCAACCACAAACAATCAAACAATTACCAAGCACTTGCATTTCATATAATAAAACATATATTCAACATGCAGACCAAGGAACACATGAAATAACTCATTAACACAAGCTATTGAGAAAAATAAACCAGTTTGTATTAATAACGAAACAAAGAAACTCTTACAACCTGGCCTTGGTGTTGTGCAATTTCCTCCCAGGGTCCATCAAGGGTTTTCCTCTACTTTGACAAAGCTCACCCACTTCCAAGTAGAATCAAGCAAAGACAATCTCTCCTCACAAGGTTCTAAATGGGAGTCCTAATTCCTGCAGCATTTACCCAAAGAAAATGTATAGCTTCAACCTCCTCTCCCTCTGGCTCAATGCCTTTATTTATAGTGCTGTAAAGAGGTTATTCAGGTCCACCATCAATGGGATAATCCCCCTCTTTGGGTGGGATAGCTCCCTTATTGATGGGATAAGTTCCTCCTTAATAGGGATACATGAACCAACTGGAGGCGCATCCATTTCATCAAACCGACCTCTAGAAAGTTCTAGAAGTAACCACAAGTAACTTTTTTAAGATGAAACTTGCGCATTTTGCCTTTTACGGAAGGACGCACCTGTCCCTTAACATACAGAGCGTCCAAGGACGCAGTCTTTGTGAACATTGTGAGCGTCCTCGCAGGTAAGGCTTGAGAGAACCTGCGTCCCCAGAGATAAACACATTTTTTACAAGACTTTCTCTCTTTTTTGAGTTTGAGATGGATAGCAGAGGCATAAGACTTGCCTAAGAGGGTAGCATGACTGTTGATTGAGCCATACTAACTGTAAATAGTCATGGTGACATTTTTTAGTGTAACAGATTGCCCCCTAAAGTGCGAAGCCTGGAATAGATTAGGGTTTGTAATTCTAGGAAGGGTGAAGCGCTTTATCATTTCAAGGATTGTCTTGTGGATGACCTGGTTGGAACCTGCAATTTTCAACACAAAATACATGTATAAGATTATATCATCACTGAGGTAGGCATTCCCATACTCAGATTCAAAACTTTAACTAATGGACTAACTACTCTGATACAGGAATGATCTTGCAGTACATCATTTTATAGACTTTTGTAGACACAGTATGGACGTAGCCATCTGTTTATGATTAGTCTACATAGATAATGAATACAAAACTCCTCGCAGCCTGGATGGTAGAAACTAGATCCAGGGTCTTCACTTCTACTTCCCGAATTGGTACGATTCTAGCCATGTGATTAAATGATTTGATGTCGAACATGTTAGAAACCACTTGATTACCAGTCGATGATGTAAACTGTTAACAAGCGTGAGAGAGACCACCAGTAATGTCAATGGTTCTCAAAGTACCAAGCACAACCCGTGAAATGTGAATAGATGTTTTGATGTCGAACAGTTCACGGAATCCTTTGATCGAAAGTCAATGATGTAAACTGACGTCAAAGGCGAGAAACCTGCCATTGATGCATGCAGACTTCAAGGTAATGTCGATTCCTAAGTCATCTTTCTAGATAATGTGTCGATGTCGATAGAAAGCGACCCGTTGCAGGCAAGCCCGCAACACGAAATCATTGTTCAAGTTGAAGAAATGTTGCTGTAAGGACTGACTAAGGGATGGTCAAATGGATGACAAGTATTTTGCAGATGAAAGTTTTGCTTGCAGACCTCTTGAACACATAACGACACGACAGATGGCTTGGTGACGAATAACTCAAAGTTAATCCCCGGAACCCGTTAAAGACTTTCAAAGTGGTTTGATCAACTGTGAGGTAAAAGATTTCCCAACCCAGGTGAATGAAAAAGTGTCGTGTTCAAGAGTGGTAATAAAGTTTCTTTTGAGACAAAAGGTAACAAACAGGTTCATTCTTCTCTCTTTTCCCCCACCATTTCTGGCAAGTACCTATTTATTTTTAACAAGCTTGAGGAGGATAACATATGCTTGATTATAAGCTCATCCTTCGGACGAGTCCAACCTAGTTTAAATTCGAACCCTAGGAAGGAGTGGTTCGTTCCTGTTTGTAATTGAACAGGTCCTCTACTGTAAAAGTTTAACGAGCCCAGTATAGGAGAAACTCGGCGTTTTTCAATTTTAGAGAGTCTGAAAAAACAAAAGGAGACTCCACGTTGAACTTTTTCGTATATTTGTGTCCCTCAAGCCCGAAAAAGTATAAAATAATACCTGGGGGAACCGCTTGATCTTGCGACCAAGGAGTACTTTCATAATAGTGTCGTTGACCTGAAAAGTAAAAAGCGATCAAGGACACGTCGTTTTATTTCCTTATCGAGTTTGAAACGACAAAAACCCGGCAATCTTTTCCTGATTTTGCGGTCAGAAAAGAGCTAAAAGGGGACCGTCTTTTAATTCCGTTTTATCGAGTGTAAAAGAAACGCTCGGCGATCTTTTCATGTTTTAGGAGTCAGAAAAGGGATTAAAAGATGACTCTGATATTTTTGTTTGTGAAAAATGACAATTTCCCTCGAAATCCCTTTGTCCTGCACAAAAGCAACACATTACTCATACCTGTTTAAAATAGGCAAAAATACATCGAAAAATATCTTTTCATGGTAAAAAATGAACTAATTCATCCAAAAAACCTATAAAAAGACCTTTTACCATGTCATTTTTACCGTTTGATTGTTGAGGTTGAAAAAGGAGCTTTTGACAAGAAACTTCCCGTGGTCGCTGCGGAAAATCCGACCGTCGGAATCGAACGCCGTCTTATCCAGGTATTTTACACATCCTACTCTGCATTTCTATCCGTTTAGAATTAATTTTTAGGTCTTAGTTTCATTTTTTGGGGGGGTTTTGGTTTTGGAATGCGCCTCTCGGCGGACGCGGGTGCCCTTCGGGTGACCCGCGTCCCCCGACTTTTTCCTATACAGGAAAACGGTCGGAAGACGCGGTCCGCCTTCAGACCAGCCGCGTCCGGGCGCCCTGTGCTATAAAGGCGGGGTGCGTCTTCCGTGAAACGCGCATTTCAAAACCCCAACCCCCTCAAAAAACTATCTAAAAATTCCCAAATCAATTTCTAATGACTATTTCTGATGTGCAGGGCATTAACCATGTTAGATTGGAGAGAAAGAGAGCATGTAGAGGATGATGAAGCTGCAATAAATCATCAACCTTCCCTGGATGCCCTAAGAGCATGCGGATTATACAAATATTGGACCATACCGGGCATGAGGGGCCAGATAAGATTCTTGGAATGGCTGGTTGAGCGATGGAACGTTCAAGAACAATGCTTTTACATAGGAGGGCACCAGCTCGAGATAGAGCCCTCGAATGTATACTTTCTCACTGGCTTGCCGAACAGAGGTGAGCAACTCAGTCTTGTGGGGACTAGGCCGGGTGGCCAATCCCTTGATAGTCTCCGCGACGAGTGGTGCACACCTGGGGCTCACCATTCGAAAGGCATAGAGATAAAACACATCACTCTGCGTGAACTCAAAGTCATAGCGTTCACGGTTACCAGAATTTGCGGCGCGGCCGCTTTACACATTGCTTCCGAATCCCAAATGCGGATGGCAATTGACTGTTACCAAGGCACCATTTTCAACTGGTGTGAAGCTGTGTCGGCTCATATGAAGAGCCAACTGACCAAGGCAAAGAACGGACGACTAAAGACTTTTGGATATGGGCCTCTAGTCGTGAGCTTTGCCTTGGAGAGAGTTCCAATGCTGATCCCTCAGCAACTCACTGTTGATATCTTGGGTCCTCGGGAGCCAAAGCTGATACGATGGGTTGCGGTGATGGCCCGGCAT
Source organism: Pinus tabuliformis (assembly GCA_031772625.1). NCBI lineage: Eukaryota > Viridiplantae > Streptophyta > Pinopsida > Pinales > Pinaceae > Pinus > Pinus tabuliformis. Next base: position 1,165,654,292 of record CM062809.1, read on the forward strand.
CCTGACGAGGGTGCGACAGTGGTTCGATTCTCAGATAGTTACTTTCACTGGTTAGAGGACCAGGTTTTTTCGATTCAGGACTTTCCGTATGCCGGAGTGGATTTTAGAGGTGATCCGGACATGGTTCTTCCACCGGGAGAACAATGGGATGACAGAGGTACTTTTATTTTCACAAGTTTTCTAATTATGTATTTTTTTTTTATTTTTCATATATATCGTCTCAAAACTAACAGTAAAACTTTCAAAATGCAGATGTTGGTCCACAGCGTCCAGCCAACCTCCGGCCTTTTGATAGACTACATCCAGCTGTACCGGTACCGGCCCCACAGGACGCGGCTGCAGAAGTACTAGCTGAGTTGGAGCATGATCTAGAGCGTCTCACGGCAGATATACCTGAGACTACTATGGACGACATTCCTACCAGGCTTCAGCGCTTCGTAGTCGCGGTCCCTGTGTAGAAACTTTTTCTACAATTATCTAGCTCTGATACCATGTAGAAATTTTGAATAATTTAACACATATTCAATGGAGATTATCCTGATCATGTACTAATGCGGAAAACATACACAATACATAAGCTCCTCTACGTTGATCAAGAATATAGCAGCATCAATAACAATAAAACATCAAGAGCATTCACACATTAACACAGTATGTATCACGGGGAAAGCATCTCGCTAAAAACCCCACACTATCTGTATATTAATGATTGAGTCATGTAACATTACATAGCATAATACTTCTCACAAGTATCTCCACCTCTGTTACACACAATACAGCTCAGATCTGATCTCCAAATCTCTTCCACTGCTTGCCTGCCTCCACTGCTCAAGAACTGATGAGAATTGCTTCCCAAACTCGATTTTCACCTGCAAAATAGTCACTCACACTTTGTGGACGTGAGCAAAGGCTAAAATGTGGGCCAAATACGTGAGCAAACTCATTGGCATACTCAATCCATTGATTGTGCAAGATCTGATGCACAACTATAGTCACAACTGATAGCAATCTGATTCTCTACCACTTGTCCCTGTTGAACTGAACATGCACTGACATGCAACTGAGTTAACTGATGTATTCTTTAGTTGTATTATGAGTTAATAATTAGTTTAACAACTCATCATTAGTCTATCTGCAGTTAGACTAACTACAACCAGTTTAACTAAGTTAAACTGAACACAACTCCATCAACTGTACCTCCAGTCCACTAAACTCAACTCACTTGAGTTCTAACTGAAGTCATGCATGCAACAACTCAACTGACTCATAAGAAAAACGAATTTCCTTCTGACAGCTGCATGTGCCACTTCCGTAGCTCAAACTGAAGTGCTCCAAGAGAATAAGATTAAGTTTATAGTCCAAATATTATTGTGAGATAATAATATTTGACTTTTCTATTTTTGACAGCCAGTCTAAAAATAGACTTGATCACTCACACTGTGATCACTCACACTTTCATCAAAAATAGAAGTCCATCTATTTTCCCAACTTGATCAATCATCCATAAACATAGACATGATCCATATGTCTAAAAATAGACATAGTCTAAAAATAGACTTGCGCCAAAAATAGCCTGCGGGCCCACTTAGTGAAGGCGACTCTTTTCACTAAGCTCCATCATCTTGTTGCAATCTCAACACTCCCTCTCGACAAGATATGGATTATCAGCAACCCCTATCCTGCCTCGGTGGTACTCGAATTTGCTCTTGGTGAGAGCCTTCGTCAGAATATCAGCATCCTGATCCTCCGTTGGAATGTACGAAAGTAACATGATCCTCCGCTGCACACAATCTCTGATATGATGGTACCTGATGTCAATATGTTTAGATCTATCATGAAATACAGGATTAGCCGAGAGTTTAATGCAACTCTGGTTATCACAGTAAATCACAGTAGGATCCAAATGAGAACCGAACAAACCAACCAGGATCTTCCTCATCCATATAGCCTCGCATGCAGCCAAACTTGCTGCCATATACTCGGCCTCCGCTGAACTGAGTGCCACAGATCTCTGCTTCCTGCTGTACCAAGAAACTGTTGTCGATCCGATACTGAAGACCCCTCCTGATGTGCTCTTTCTGTCTGTTGGGCTCCCTGCCCAATCTGCATCCGTGAAGCCACATAGCTTCACCTCATCCTCCTGTCTGTACCACAAACCATATCCCGATGTGCCTCTCAAGTAGCACAATACATGCTTGCCCGCCTTCCAGAAGAGTTTGGTAGGCTTAACCATAGCTTGTGAAAGCTGGTTAACTGCATAGCATATATCAGGTCGTGTATTGACCAAATACATCAGCGACCCCACCAACTGTCGATAAACAGTGGCATCCACTTCTTCTCCCGAAGTGGCATCCTCCTTCCTCCAACCTCCAGGAAGAGGAGTATCAACAGGTTTGCAGCCATGCATGTTGAACTTCTCCAGTATCTCCCGAGCATACTTGCCCTGAGAAACAAACAGTCCACCACTACGCTGCCATATTTCCAATCCTAGGAAATAGTGAAGGAGGCCCAAGTCCTTCATCTCAAACTCTGTAGCAAGATCCTTCTTGCATGACAGTATCAACAACTCATCACCCGTTAGAATAAAATCATCAACATACAGTACAATGATAAGCAACTTACCCTCCACCACAATCTGGTATAGGTTCGGATCCGCCTCGCTCTTGGAGAATCCAAGTCCTGTGAAATAGCTGTCTATCCGTGTGTACCAAGCACGTGGTGCTTGCTTCAACCCATACAGCGCTCTCTTGAGCCTGCACACATGCGACTCGCTGCTGAAGACTTCAAAGCCTTCGGGTTGCTCAATGTACACCTCCTCCTCAATGACTCCGTTGAGGAACGCAGTCTTCACATCCATCTGATGAATGTGCCATCCCATCTGCGCTGAGAGAGCAAGAATCGTCCGTATGGAAGAATACCTTGCGACAGGTGCAAAGGTCTCCTCATAATCGATCCCCTCAATCTGTGAAAAGCCTTGGGCAACAAATCTTGCCTTGTACTTCTCCACACTCCCGTCAGCTGCCTGCTTAACTTTGTAGATCCATCTCGAACCCACCACTGATTTCCCTTCCGGTCTAGGAACAATCTCCCATGCACTGTTTCTGACAATAGAATCATACTCTTCCACCATGGCGTCTACCCATGCGGGATCCTCCACAGCTTCCTCGAAAGAGGATGGCTCAGTCACAACATACTTGCTCATAAGAGCCATGTATCCAGTGTACCGATCAGGTGACTGTCTCTGCCTGCGTTGGGCTGTAGGTGGTCCTACAACTTTCTCTGCATCTTGAGCCAGTCGCTCAGCTTCTGTCAAGCGCTTTCGCCCTCTGATGGTTGGGCTGCATGAGTGGTCTCTTCCACTCCATGAACCTCGTCTTGTGGCTGATCCACGTCCTGAAGCTCATCCTTAGGAACTAATAGCTCCTCATCTGCATGCAAGTGTAGCTCCCTCTCAAGCGAACACTTCATGGCTTTCTCCTCCTGAAATTTTATATCCCGTCGCACAACAATTTTACCACTGTCTGGCAAATACACACGATAGTTGTGGGGCGTATCAGTGTACCCCACAAATATCCCAACCTCTGCAGTCGGCTCCAACTTCTTTCTGGCATCCTTCGTCACATGCATGTAAACGTTAGCACCAAAAATCCTCAAATGAGAAAGATCAGGCTTCTTACCAGAATAAGCCTCCTCGGGTGTACTCAAGCCAAGTATCCTATGAGGACAACGGTTCTGCACATAAACTGCTGTATTGCATGCTTCTGCCCACAAGTGAAGGGGTAGGCCCTGATCATGCAACATTGCCCGTGCAGCACCCACAATCGTTCTGTTCTTCCACTCAGCTACCCCGTTCTGCTGTGGGTTATGGGGAGCTATGAGCTCTCTACGAATCCCTTCTGCCTTGCAGAAATCCTTGAACTCGTCCGAGATGTATTCACCACCATTATCGCTCCTAAGAGCCTTCACCTTCTTCCCCGACTCCTTCTCGACCAGTGCTTTGAATTCACAGAACTTTGAATATGTCTCGCTCTTCTTCTGCATGAAGAAGATCCAGTACTTACGAGAGAAATCATCAACAAGTGATGGGATTTCGCATTCAATGGGTAACACAGCTTCTAAGCCATAAACTAGCTGGAAAGGAGTGAACCCTGTTGAATTTTTCACTGAGGTTCGGTATGCCCATAGCGCTGAAAATAACATGTTGTGCCAATTCGACCGATGAACACCAATGGTTCGTCGGATCATGATAACTAGAACTTTGTTGATAGACTCAACCAAACCGTTGGCTTGCGGATAATAAGGAGTAGAGCTATCGTGGCGCAAACCAAGCTGGCTTGTAAGCTCAGTCATCATGACGTTTCGAAAATGGCTCCCATGGTCAGTAATGATTACTTGTGGGACACCAAACCTAGTTATGATATGATTGAATACGAAAACTGCAGCTGTTTTGCCGCTTGCGTCGAATGTAGGCATCGCCTCGGCCCACTTAGTAAAATAATCAACCGCAAGGATGATATACGCATGCCCCCCGGCCGAGTGAGGGTTACAAGTAATAAAGTCGATACCCCATTTGGCGAATGGACCAACGGCAATTATAGGGTGGAGAGGAGCAGGTGGAGCGCGCATCTTGCGATCAAACACTTGACAGTTGTGGCACTTCCTGACTGCAATGATACAATCCTTAAACATAGACGGCCAGAAATAGCCAGCGCACAACACCTTCTGAGTTGTGGCATACCCAGACATATGAACGCCACATGCTCCAGAGTGACAATCATTCAAAACCCTCTCAGCCTCTTCGTGAGTTAAACAACGTCGAAAAACTAAGTCTGCCCCCCGGCGATAAAGTGTATCTCCAATAATTTTGTATGGCTGGGATTGAAACCGAATTTTTCGACGTTCCGCTTTGGAAGCTTCAGGCCGAAAGGTTTGGGTTTGGAGATAGATGATTATATCCCCGTACCACGGATCTACAGTACTGATAAGAAACAAAGATTCATCCGCAATGGACTCTTCTGCCACAGTCTCTGTGTCAGCACTCGGGAAATCACACATCAATTCCGCGAAAACTAAGGATTTCTTAGACTTGGACTTCTCGAACTCCAAGTCGAACTCTTGCAGGATAACGATCCATTTAGAGTACTTGCCCCCTAGCAATTGTTTTGTCAAAATGTAAATCATAGGGTTGCAATCCGAAATAACTGTAGTTTTACGGAGAAGAATGTAGTGACGAAAACGCTGGACAGCTTGAACGGCTGCCAGGGCCAATTTCTCCACATGCGAATATTTTAGCTCAGTGGGATTCAAGGTCCTACTAAGATAATATATCACATGCTCCGCTCCGAATTCATCTTCTTGAACTAACACCATTCCAATGGTGGAATGCGAAGCTGCGAGGTATAAGAAGTAGTCCTGGTTGTAGTTGGGAGGATGCAATAACGGTGCATGGGTCAACGCGTGTTTAAGTGCATCAAAAGATTGTTGGGCAATCTCGTCCCAAAAGAATTGTGCGTTCTGTTTCAACAACCGTGTAAAACCTTTAGTGACCTCGGCGTAGTTTGGGATGAATCGGCGTAAAAAGTTCGCTTTCCCTTGCAAACTTTGGAGTTGGCGCAAACTCGAAGGAGGAGGCAATTTGATGATAGCCTCGACTTTCGAGGGATCGACGCGAATGCCGGCTTTTGAAACAACAAATCCCAGCAATCGACCTGTTTCTATATAGAAAACACACTTGTGGGGATTCAACCGAATTCGATAATGCCTACACCTCATAAAGATTGCTCGTAGGTGGACAAGGTGATCAGCTCGATGTAAAGAATGAGCAGGCAAATCATCGAGATAGGGTTGCACAATGTGCTTGATGTCATGAAATGCATAAGACATCGCCCGTTGAAAAGTAGCCCCGGCATTCTTAAGCCCAAAAGGTAATTTGCAATAAGCAAATGTCCCCCATGGACAAATGAATGCCGTTTTTGGTTGGTCGGCAGGTAGAATATTGATTTGATTATAGCCCGAGAAACCATCCATGAAGGAAAACATTTCACTTCCGGCACAATCATCAATAATTTGATCGATATAAGGCGTAGGATAGTTGTCTTTTGGACAAGCTCGATTTATATCCCTATAGTCGATACAGATTCTTATTGTTCCTTGTTTCTTATTGACCGGAACAATATTCGATACCCAATCCGTTAACGGGATCGGATAAATGAAACCTGCTTTCAACAGCTTTTCGACTTCTGCTTTAATCGCAGCCGCTTTTCGAGGGTGAATTTGACGCAACCGTTGCCGGACGGGTTTAGCATCCGGGTAGGTCTTTATTTCATGAACAACAATGGCAGGATCAATTCCGGCATTTCCTCGTAAGACCAGGCAAACACGTCGCGGAATTCTTGGAATAGGGCCTTGTAAGTTTGGATTTCTTCTTCAGTACATGCGGCACCTATATGAATGTTTTCCTCGATTCCGGGCTTCACTGAAATATCAATGGGAATAGTACGAGAAATATTCCCTAAATTCAACTCTGAATCAGAATGTTTCGTTGGATCCTGAGCGTCTTTGACATATTCAGCGGTAAAGATAGATGAAAAATCATTTTCAAATGCATCATCCTTAGGTAAAAACGAAGATCTGTGATGGAGATCCTCCCATGGTAGATCGTCTACACTTAGGATTTCGCGAAGTTGTTCGTCAGATGACACGACTTCGGGAAACGTTATCCGTTCTAAGGGTGAGGTGAAAAGTGACTCTTCACTGACCACATTCATTTGGTCGACTTCGGTTGAATGAAAGTCGGTAAAAGACATGAGAGCTTCATAAGCAATTTCATACGGACTCAAAGGCATAGCATTACCGAGTGAGTCTATCTCAGAGTCAGATGGGACGAACCAAGGATCATCATAAATAATGTTTTCTGATGTAATCATATGAATTGTTGCAAACGAAGGATCTGCGCTGAGTGGAGGGAGAGGAAAAGTTCCCAGTAAACCGGAATCCTTAACTAAACCTACACCAACGTCCCTATAAGGGATTGTCGTCTTACCGACATGCTGGATACTCTCTGAAGAGGCTGGGTCGGATGAAAAGTATGTCAGCTGATCAATAGTCACGATCTTACCGTTATATGGAAACTTAATTACTCTGAAGACCGATGAAACGACCGCTGTCATAGCATATGACCAACTTCGACCCAAAAGAAGGTTGTAGTCTAGAGGGGCATCAACCACTTCCACATCCAGACTAACGGTTTTACCTTCAACCCCTATAGGCAATTCTTGTAGAATACCAAACGGACGGAACCCACGGCCATCAAAGGCCTTAAGGATGGTGGGGGATTGGTTCAACGAAGGAGAACCAAGCGATCTCCAACATTGAATCGACATAATACACGTAGAAGCTCCCTCATCAATCACAGTCCGATGAATAGGCCTGTTTTTGACTATCACTGGAATTTGGAAAGCCATTTGATGGGGGAGACGTGGCGTACTATTTTCTAGATCAAAGATCATTAGGTTCGGGTCCTGAACATCGACAGCTCCGATAGCCGACAAAAGCAATTTCCGTTGTGCTGGGCATGATTGCAGCACTTCGAGTGCCGACATTGCTGAAGGTGAAACAGCTAAGTCCTCAACAATGTTGTAATTCTGGGCTGCTCTCGCATGTGGATTGAAAGCAGACCTTCGAAGTACACCCTTGGCGGGCGGCTTAATCACTAAGTCTGGGTTAGGTTTTTCGATCTGTAGTGGATCGGAACCAGGAGCTGAGGTTGATGGGTTAGAGTGAGAAGATTCTGCTTCCTTACCATCAACAGGAGCCTTACTACCATAATCTTGCGATCGAGTCGCAATCCTCACATGAGACATCATCAAAATGGGTTCTTCACTGGCATTCGAAGAAGAACCTATCATCTTATTCTCCTGCTCTGGAAATGGATTCTTTAACACAGCAGGAGTGGGAGAACCTTTGACTATTTTCACAACCTCGGCCCGATGAGGGCAATCTCTCGTAAAATGATCCTCTTCACAAATAAGACAAGGATATCGAGGTTTGCGTTTTTCGTCATTGGTTTCCGACTTTTCAGTTTTCTCCTTTGGAGCCTTGTCTGCTTTAGCCTTCTTCTTTCCTTTCTTCTTTCCACCGTTTTTTGATTTGGCCGTAGATGACTCTACAGCGTGAATGTCGACGGTGAGTTCAGGAAAAGACTCTCCTGTCGGAGAATCAGGCAAAGTGATAATTGGAGTAGTTGAAGCCTTGGAAGACTTCTTCTTGCTCTTCGTAGTCACGATACCAATCATACCATCAGCGGCATGAGATCCCGAAGGAGCAGCAGCGATTTGATTCGACTTTGGAAGATCCGGAATCTTCTCGTGTAATGTACCCGACTGAGTGTAAACTAAGTCAAGGTATTGTGCCTGAGCAATGACTTGCTCCTCAGTAACTACTCCGGCCTTAGCTACATCTTCAGTAATCTTCGGTAATAATGATTTGACAAACCATTCAGCTAAGATTTGGTCCGGGATAAAAACTTTCACTAATCTCCTTCGACGTCTCCACTCATGAATGTGATCAGAAATATACGTGGACGTCGATTGTTTTAGTGAAGTTAATAACTCCGTGCCGTTATCGTATCTGACCGGCAACTGAAAGTGAGTTAAGAACGAGGTAGCTAACTGGCTAAAGTTGTAAAAAGAGGCCCGTGGTAACTCAATGTACCACTTGGCCGCGAGACCAATGAGTGTACGCTGGAAAAGACGTAAGCGGATGGAATCATCTGAGATAGAATTCGAAGCACACCAGAGGTGGTAAGTCATCACATGATTGGACGGATCCTCTCCAGACTTACCTTCGAACTTGGGTATATCGCTGGGCAACTTATTTGGCATTGGCGGCCAGAACTGAAGATATTGAATTGGATCGTTCGTTAGGCGCGTCAAGTCGGGTAAATCCAAAGTTGCGATAAACGGTAACTGCCGGTTAGGATCTCTAAAACTCTGGGTCACAATACCAGCCCCAGGAGGAGGATATCCAGGATAACTAGGAACAGGAGTCGCATTTGGGATATTATATCCTCCTGGAAAACCAGGATTAACCGGACCGTACTGGGGTTGTTGAGGTTGTTGATAAGTGTACCCAGGATACGGTTGATACTGGTAAACCGGTTGTTGGACAGCTTGCCCATGTTGGTACTGTCCCTGGTACGGAGGTTGAACAAATTGAGGTTGAGTAGTGACAACCGTACTTATACCAGGCTGACCTACAGGCATCTGGACCGTGGTTTGAATCGTAGATCCAGACAACGGTAAAGATGTCTGAGGTGTGGTAACAGGGACAGTAGAAACTGGAGCCGTCGATACTCCAGAAGTAAGTATGGTAGATGTAGCGGTAGTTGCAGCAGCCGTTTGAGATGGAGTACTAGGTGCAATTGACGGCTGAGTAACTACCGAAGCTACAGAAGTTTGAACATTTGGCTGGACAGGTTGCGGTTGCTGGGTTGGACCAGAAACTACGGGTTGTCCAGCTTGAGGAACCATCTGTACACTTGGCTGCAACACCTGTTGACCCTGTGATGGATCCCACACTAACATTCCAGGGTATTGACCCGTAACAGGTTGAGGATACTGAGATCCATAACCAGATTGAGGGTAGGATTGATAATTGTAAGGTGCAGTTCCCATACTTGGAACATATGACTGACCTTGAGGCGGTTGATAACCTTGACTTGAGTATTGACCTTGAGGTTGATAACCTTGAGGTAAATACTGATACTGGGGTTGACCTTGACCTTGAGGTTGGTACCCTTGAGGTTGATAACCTTGGGGTTGATACCCTTGAGGTTGCCATCCTTGGGGTTGCCATCCTTGAGGTTGATATTGATACTGAGGTTGACCTTGGGGTACATATTGAGGCTGAGGTTGACCTTGAGGCACGTATTGCACCATAGGTACATACTGACTTTGAGGTTGCCCCCCAGACACGATTTGTGTACCTTGAGGTTGCCCCCCAGGCGTTAACTACGGTTGCCCCCCAGGCGGTAATTGGCCACCTTGAGGTTGGGAAACGGGAACTGAACCTGACATCATGTAAATGTCTCCTACACCCAATGGTATATTACCACTGTTTCCAGCAAATAACCCATGATCAACGGGTTGAGGAGATGCCCCCGCAAAGGTACCAGAAAGTGACTGATACCCAGTGGGAACAGAAGGACCGCCGTGTAAAAACGATTCAGGACTTTGAGTAAACACGGACGACTGACCAGACATATTTACAGGAGTATAAATACCTCCAGGTGGAAAAGGAGTACGAGGTGTAGAAAAACCTACTGAGTTGTCTAAAAAATTGGTTAACGCAAGGTACCAAGAAGTACTTCTAGGAGGACTGTAAAAGATGGATTCACGCTCCCTTAGATCAATAGTAAGTTGACCTTCAAGGTGAGAGACACCTATATCCTCTTCTGGAGCAAGTTCTTCTATAGCAATCAAACCAGAAGGAAGATTTTCGGTGATAATTCTTTCTATTCTTGGTGAATCTGGAACACTAGAAGTTGGAGTAACAGGTTCAGATATTTCTGGTTCTTCGCCTGTATCACTAGCAGATGAAAAAATACCAACAAGCTCAGAAACTGAAACAGCTTCGGGATTATAACCTGTCTCTAAACTTTGGTAATCTGGATGGACTACCAAGGAAGATTCTCCTTCTTCAGGTGAACCTACTCTACTGTCACTAGGAGGAGTTACAAGGACCTTTAACCCTTCGTACTGACCCGGAATGTCTTCAGGAGATTCACCCCGCGATTTACGGAGTTTTCTTAACAAATCTATTCCGGTAACAATCTCAGGAGACTTGCCCCGAAGTCGACGGGACTGTCTCGGTAATTCCGCCACAATTAAAGATTTTTAACTACAACACACGAAAACAAAGTAAAAATTTCAAATCAAACCACCTAAAGTCTTCTAAAGAAGCAAACAAATTTGAAGCACACGCCTAAATAATCTAGAGCGTCAAACCAAACACAAACAGTAGTCTTCCGGACCAAAAGCGCTAGTTGGTGATTAGGCCCAACCTCGCAGGATTCAGTACAGAAATGGCGGGTGGAACAGTTACCCCGGCAACCTGCTTAATGAATAGACCGGCACAAGTTCCTCCACTTTAACCGTCTCGAAGTGAAGTGAACCCCCCGGAAAATCCAAGTGAGTATAACCGACGTCTGCTCCAGGTACAGTGGGACCTTCCCTCCACCGTCACCTCGGTAGAACCCTAAAGATTATGGTCACTAAAGTTACCAATCACAACAATTACACCTGGGGGAACAGTCTAAACTCCGACAGCACGCAAGGGCAGAGTAACAAGCTCAATCCCCTTACCGGCTCCTTGACAATAATCCAAGGTTTACCGATAAGTGACCCCTGGCTCCTCGACAATGGTTAATCCGAGGTTTACCGTTTGTAATACGTACTGTCTGGCGTCGTTCCCAACGAGGGGGGAATGATCCCCTCACTGGTTCGGACACGAGCTCGTGCTTCTCCTTTAAGAGGAGCTTTCCCAGAGTGCAACTGAAACAATTGGATTTATTCTACTCAAGATAAACTATCTGTTTGGTTTTGTAGTCTTGGAGAGTTAAGTACTCACCTACTCCAAGACCCTAGCCTAAGCTATGTTGGTGTTTCAGAGCCCTAGAAAAATAAAAATTACTAGATTGATTTTAATTTAAGCGTTACTTTTAAGGTTGTTTCTTAAGTCAAAAGGTGATGGAAGTGAAACCAGTGGTGTGTTGACTCGACTCGAAACCACTACAAAATGCACCTAGGATGATTTACCCACTACTTTACTTTTTCGATGAATTGCTTAACTAAAAAGTTGAGAGAATGCAATCTTTATAAAAGCAACTTCTTAATTGAAGACAATCAAAGAAACAATTCGTTTGTCTTTTCCAAGCATAAAAACATGACCGCTCTTTACATGCACGAAAAAACTCTTTTCTCTTTCAAAAACAAAAAGCTACTTGAAACAAGACTTTTAAAGAAGATGTTTTTGTATTTTTCTTTTAATAAAGCAAATAAATCTAAGGTAACAAAAATCAATCTTAACAACTATTAAAATCTACGAAAATTCACTCATAAGCAAACTAAAAGGTAAATTTACTCTAAGCAATCTTAACGAGGCCAAAACCAACAATGATTATTCTAAGGTGTTTTACTTGATCACAATCAAATCAAGGACTAGCTTATTGCAGAACCAAAAACTAGCCAAAACAAAACTCTAATCTTTTTGTTCTTTTGTAAAATGGAAATCAACACTTTATAAACAAGTAATTCGAAATTTGACCCAAAAGACAACTTAAATGGCAAGCTGCTCACACAAGGAGACTTTACGACAGGCCCGACTTCTAAGAAGGCTGACAAACCAGAGAGATCTAAGGCTGGACAACTTTCTACCGTCAAAGTCACTACAGGACCTATTGAAAAATCAAACCCTAGGCCTAAACTTCGTTGAAATCCACTAAAACACTCAAAGCTCACAAAACAAGTTCAGGTGAAAATTTTTGACAGGGTACTAAAGGATCTGAGCAGAAAACACTAAGAAAAATCAAAATCTAAAAGCAATTAAAGCAAAAATGGAGTTTTCCTAAATTTTTACAGGAAGACGCAGGCAACCCGTTAGAACAGGCGCGGGCCCGCTCTGTGCAAACGGCAACAGCGCGTCCAAAGACGCACTGTGCAGTACTCAGAGGGTGCGTCCTTCTGGAAAAGTTAAGAAAAACCAAATCTAACTAAATCTAAAGCTAAGCCACCCAAATACTAATTCTCACAGTCAAAAACCAGAAAATAAAAATGATTTTCTCAGAGCAAAGTTCACACAAAGGAAAAGACTTTCACATTAATGGATTCCCCAGCGGAGTCGCCAATTTGTCGTGGCGGAAAAAGTCGTTTGTGCGGACACAACTGACCTCCCTAGGAGTCTAAACTCTCTAGCGACAAACAAGACAAAATGGAGTGATCTTTCTCTAAATATACCTTTTAAAACATGAAAACTACAAGTGTTTAGGCTTACCTTATTCCAAAACGTTGTTGTTGTAGTCCGTCCTTGCCGATCCGGATGAGCTCCTCCTTCACATCAATTCCTGCAACCACAAACAATCAAACAATTACCAAGCACTTGCATTTCATATAATAAAACATATATTCAACATGCAGACCAAGGAACACATGAAATAACTCATTAACACAAGCTATTGAGAAAAATAAACCAGTTTGTATTAATAACGAAACAAAGAAACTCTTACAACCTGGCCTTGGTGTTGTGCAATTTCCTCCCAGGGTCCATCAAGGGTTTTCCTCTACTTTGACAAAGCTCACCCACTTCCAAGTAGAATCAAGCAAAGACAATCTCTCCTCACAAGGTTCTAAATGGGAGTCCTAATTCCTGCAGCATTTACCCAAAGAAAATGTATAGCTTCAACCTCCTCTCCCTCTGGCTCAATGCCTTTATTTATAGTGCTGTAAAGAGGTTATTCAGGTCCACCATCAATGGGATAATCCCCCTCTTTGGGTGGGATAGCTCCCTTATTGATGGGATAAGTTCCTCCTTAATAGGGATACATGAACCAACTGGAGGCGCATCCATTTCATCAAACCGACCTCTAGAAAGTTCTAGAAGTAACCACAAGTAACTTTTTTAAGATGAAACTTGCGCATTTTGCCTTTTACAGAAGGACGCACCTGTCCCTTAACATACAGAGCGTCCAAGGACGCGGTCTTTGTGAACATTGTGAGCGTCCCCGCAGGTAAGGCTTGAGAGAAACTGCGTCCCCAGAGATAAACACATTTTTTACAAGACTTTCTCTCTTTTTTGAGTTTGAGATGGATAGCAGAGGCATAAGACTTGCCTAAGAGGGTAGCATGACTGTTGATTGAGCCATACTAACTGTAAATAGTCATGGTGACATTTTTTAGTGTAACACTCTACCGGCTCAAGAGGGATAGCAGAACATCCGAGAAGGTCAAATTCATTGCAGACACAGTCAGAATGTAGCAGAGGGCCCATATCTAACTATAATTATGGTTGGTGAACCATTAAGACACCTCCACACATACCCTAGCAGAGAAATTTTGTAAATGGATTCTATATATACTGAGAAGAACAATGTAGTGAGTTTGATGAGTGTTAGATGAGTGCTAGTGTGTTGTAGGCTTCAACTTCTGGAGACTGTAAATACTCTGAGACCTGCAGCGTCTGGTCTTCATTTCCAACTAATACAAGCTTCTTTTGCTGTCAGTTGCTCACTTTTCACTTCTTCTACGTTCCAGGTTGTTCCTGCTTTGCATTTAGTTCATGGGTTGTTAATGGTTAGCATCAGAGGGGCTGTCATCCCACCTCTGTGTTAGAATTTAGCTGTTCATTAAATTTGCTTGCAGGTTGTTGTTGTTTCAATACCAGAGAGCTGTCATCCTGTCTGTGTATTAAATAATATTTTTACATACCTCCTAACTGGTTGCAGCCAGCCATCACAGGGTCCTATGCATCTGCTGGTGTAGTTAGTCTTCTCCATTATCACCTTTACCTTAAGCTGTGAGTAATTGGTGTTTAAAGGCCTTATAGTTTGGGGGTGTTCACCCATGTCTGGGGTAAATCATAGTAGGAGTAGTTATCTGGCTTGAATGTGCAGCATTTCTCCCATTCATCCATCATTTTATCCAAAAAAATTGTTGAGTTTGTAATGTTCCCGAGCATCACGTATATACAACCTAGGTGAGTTTCTTGGGGTGATAACTTTAATTGGCGCCATTGCCGGGGATCGAAGAATCGAAGCTCAGTTTCCCTGGGAGAACGACACAGCTTCAAGCCTTGATGACAGACAAGGTTTGAACACAGATTTTGGTTGTAATCATCTGTCTGGTGACTCCATTGGTGGAAGACCATCCTTTGGTGACTACGCATTGAAGTTCTGGCTCAGTTCGTGAGACACACTCGAAGAAATCCTCAGAAGTCTCCAGCTGAATTTCCTGACCCTGAGAGGACTGTCAAATTGAAGAAAGCTTCATAGAAAGGGGCATCAGGATCAGGTAAGCCTAAGAAATCTAATTCATCTCTGAAAGATAAGGTTTTTGCTGAAGATTTACAGTTTCAAGATTTAGAAATCAGCACTGTTATTAGAGAAGTTCCTTCAGAGAGTAATTCAGCCCCATGTAAAGTTAGTTCCCCTCTGAATCTCAGTCCAAAGAAAGCTTCCCATACTGTCCATAACATTCCTTTGTCTCTACCATCCATCATATTACTCCCTACAATTCAATCTCCTAGTATTCTTCCACATATTCCAAACATGGCAGGACAGCAAGCACCTACGAGGATAGAAAGAATTGTAGCTGCCAGATATGGACATTAGTGTTGCCTGTGCCTTTAAATCCTATGCCTTTGGGAGAATATCAAAAATATATGCCTGAATTCACTGGAACGGAGGGAGTAACAGCAGAAGAACACTTAGAAGCTTTTTACAGTTATGCTGATAATTTAGATATAAGTGAAAATGATGTATGGATGAGAGTTTTTGTCCAGAGCCTTGATGGAGAGGCTAGGAAGTGGTTTAGAGAATTACCCCAGAGATCTATTACAGATATAGAAGCATTAGATGATGTGTTTTTGAAATAGTGGGGAGATAAAAAGGACTTGATGTACTATCATACTGAGTTTGGGAATCTGAAGAGGGAAAATGGGGAGTCAATACCTGATTTTAATAAAAGATTCAATCGTTTGTATAGTAGGATACCAGCTGAGGTAAAACCTACCCCCACTACTACCAAACTCACTTATGCCAATGCTTTTGACTCTGATTTCTGCCTGTTATTGAGAGAAAGAAGATGTGCTACCCTGGCAGACATGCAAGATGCAGCATTAGAAGTAGAATCTAATATCATGGCTGCAGAGAAGTTAAAGAGTCTAGCTGACAGGAGAAGGCAAAGAAACCAGACTTCTACTTCTTCTGCATCGTTTTCAGAGCCAAAATTAGATAAAATGACTAAGATGATAGAGTCATTGGGCACTGAAATTTCTAAGCTAAAGGTTGAGCAGAATTCTGGAAAAACAAGGCAACAAAACATATTTGCTCCAAGAAATCAGAATCCATTCAGAAGAGCAAATGATCAGTTACAAATTATGAAAAGGGGTGAGGAATCAAAAGAAGATCAAAAAATAAATGCTCCTTTTCAAAATGTTGTCTTGGAGGATGAACAATTTGAAGAAGATCAGGATGAAATTCACTGCATGGAAGACAAAGGCAGTGCTGCGTTTTTGACATTGGCTGAATATGAAGAATCATTGATGCAAGAACAAAACAGTCAGGAGTGGGACAGAGGAGCTGTTCTACAAACTGGTGATCAGCAGAGATATAATCTGAGATCCAATGCAAAGAATGCCAAAGAAAATTCTGCACAAAGATCTGTTGTTCAGACAGAACCACAGAATACCAAGCAGAGAAGGCCGGCAGCTGATCCAATCATCCTCAAAGCTCGAGTGCAAGAGGTAAAAATTGCTGATAAATCATTTTCTTCTTTCAGCTTTGAGTCAGAGGTCCAAAAATTGAAAATATCTGTGCCTCTAGTTGAGTTGGTGAAAAGTGAATTATTTAGAAAGCCTATCCTTGAGGCCCTTGAGCTAGAAACCAAACAAACCTCCATTGACTCTGTCAATTTGCAAGATGACAAGCCTACTATTGTGCTTAGCCCCATGATAGAACCTGCCGATAATAATTCTCCATCTTTCTATGTCTCATTAACTATCCATGATAAAATCCTCCACAATTGCCTGCTAGACACAGGGGCCAGCCACAATCTAATGCCTAAGGTTGTCATGGAAGAGTTAGGCCTTGATATCACTAGACCCTATCATGATTTGTTTTCTTTTGATTCGAGGAAGGTGAAATGTCTTGGATTAATTAAAGATCTGGCCATTACCTTAACCCAGCTGCCCATGAAGAGTATGATGATGGATATTGTGGTGGCATATGTCCCTCCTAAGTTTGGCATGCTGCTGTCCAGAGGATGGATTAAGAGACTAGGTGGGACACTACAGAATGATTTATCATATGCCACTGTCCCAGTGTTTGGAGGAGAAAGCAGGAGGTTATATAGAGAAGCACAATTGGCATATATTATCAGTGATGAAAATAATCCTACAAATCATCCCATATATGCAGTGGACACTGATTTTGGAGCATGTATTCTCCAAATAGATGAATCTCAAAAGGCCTCATTGCAGATCAGGAAACCAACAGTTCAGGCCGAGAAAGAGCAAGGAAGTCAGATTTGGGATATGTTCTTTGATGGAGCATGTACCAAGGAGACTGCAGGAGCAGGGGTAGTGCTAGTATCTCCTCAGCAAGAAAGTGTTCAATTGTCTTTTAAGCTGGTTTTTCAAGTGACAAATAACATAGCAGAATACGAAGCACTGTTATTGGGCCTTAATGCAGCAAAAGACAGAGTAATAAAAAATCTGAGGGTATTTGGAGATGTTGATCTGGAGAGTCAGAGATTCTTTTGATTTTTTCTGTATTTCATATATTCCTAGAGCCCAAAATCAGCTTCTTGATTCTCTTGTTGTTTCTGCTAGTCTATTCATACCTCCCATCCCTCCCAAATTAGTTTATGAAGTCCAAATGAAGTACAGACCTTCCTTGCCTGATAATGTCCACCATTGGAAATTTTTTGATGATGATGATGAGATAAATAGGTTCCTTCAAGTCATTGATGAATTTTAGAGATGCAAATTGACCAAGAAAATGATGTCTTGTTAGAAGATCCCAACTCCCAGCTTAGAAATAAGATTGGAAAAAATAGCATAGTCCAGCTTCCTAGTAACCATATTCCTAAAGGTCTAATCCCTCTTGAAAGATTGTTTGCCCAAAATGATGTCCCTTACAAGGCTGCCAAAAAATAGCACCAATCTGCAGTCTATAAGTATGATATAGGAAGTCCAGGTCAGCCTAAATGTGTAATTTTTTCCACTCATTTTTCAGCTGACCAAAGTTCTAAATACTGCAAATTAATGAAGCAATTTGCTAATGTGTTTGCCTGGGAATATAGTGATCTGAAAACATATGATAAGAGTATACTTTAGCACAAAATCCCTCTTGAGAAAGATTCAGTTCCTTTTAAACAGAAGCTGAGACCAATTAATCCCATACTTCTTCCTTTAATTGAAAAAGAAATTAAAAAGTTGTTGGCTGCCAAGATCATAGTTCCTCTCAAATATTCCAAATGGTGGCCAATTTGGTAGTTGTGAGGAAGAAGAGCGGAGAAATCAGACTGTGTGTTGATTTCAGAAATTTAAACAAATGCTCAAAGAAAGACAATTATCCCTTGCCAAAGATGGAGCATTTGCTGCAAAAGGTCTCAGGAGCTAAAGTCATGTCTTTCATAGATGGATTTTCAGGCTTCAATCAGATTGTTGTGCACCCAGATGATCAAGAAAAGACTGCATTTACCACTCCTTGGGGCACATTTATGTATGCCAAAATGCCATTCGGATTGATGAATGCTGGAGCCACTTTTCAGAGAGCTATGGATATAGAATTTGTGGGAGAGAAGGAAAAATTTGTTCTTATCTACCTTGATGATATAACTGTTTATTCCAGCAGCCATAAAAGTCATTTGCAGCATTTACAAAAAGTGTTCTTGAAGTGCAAGAAGTTTGGGATTTCAGTCAATCCGAAGAAGTCACAATTTGCCTTGCATGAGGGCAAGCTGTTAGGACATGTTGTGTCTGCTGCAGGTGTTTAGATTGACCCAGAAAGAGTCAAAGCAATTCAGGCTTTGACTGTCCCTGGATCAAAGAGAGATATCCAATCTTTTCTGGGCAAAATTAATTTTGTAAGGAGGTTTATTCCGAATTTTACAGAGCTGGTAAAGCACATAACCTCCATGTTGAAGAAAGGATCAGAGGTAAGATGGACCGAAATAGCAAGAAGATCATTTGATTCCATCAAGAAAGCTATTATGGAGGCTACCACATTAGTAAGCCCTGATTATAATAAGGAGTTTCACCTGTTTTCATTTGCCTCTGAGGATACCATTGCAGCTGTTTTGTTGCAGCAAGATGAGGGAGGTTCAGAGCATCCAGTGGCCTTTTTCAGCAAGAATTTGAGGGATTCTGAACTGAGGTACGATATTATAGAAAAACAGGCATATGATCTTATTAAATCCTTAAAGGCTTTCAGAGTTTATATATTACATTCAAAGATAATTGCATATGTACCCTCTGCTGCAATTAAAGATGTCCTAACACAACCTGATGCTGATGGAAGAAGGGCGAAGTGGATTGCAAAAATGATAGAATTTAACATTGAGTTGAAGCCTACAAAGTTGGTCAGAGGTCAGGGTCTTGCTAAATTATTGGCTGAAGAGAATTGCAGGTCTTTGGACATTGAGTTCGTGTGCACAATTGCAGTAAGCAGTCAAAAAAATGAAGAGGAGACAACTGAACTAGACCGAAAGCAGTCAGTGGCCGAGAATCTAGCTTCATGTAGTTGGTATGATGAAATAGTTAAATTTTTGTTGAAGCTAGAAATCCCTCCAGAATTTTCTCAAAGTCAAGCAAGAACTTTAAAACTCAGGGCAGCAAAATATTGCATAAATAGTAACCTGCTCTACTGGAGGGATCCATCTGGGGTGCTTTTAAGGTGTCTGGACAGAGAACAATCAAAAGAAGTAATGCAGCAATTTCATTCCAACATGTGTGGAGGGCATCATCATCGGAAAACTACAGCCCAAAAAATTCTCAGAGCTGGGTACTATTGGCCCACATTATTTTCTGATGTTTATGTTTTCGTTAAATCTTGTGACAGGTGCCAAAGATTCGAAGGAAAGCAGCAGCTGAAATCCTTGCCTTTGAAACCAATAATTGCAAAAGGACCTTTTTAGCAGTGGGGCTTGAATTTTATTGGAGAAATCAATCCACATTCCAGTGGCAAGCACAGGTGGATATTAGTTGCCACTGATTATTTTACTAAGTGGATTGAAGCAGTCCCTACAAGGAAGGCCGATCATAATGTGGTCATCAAGTTTTTAACAAAAAATATCTTCAGCAGGTTTGGTTGTCCACAAAAGTTCATCACAGACAATGTAGAGACAGATGTTCGAGAGCCATACTCTTATGATTTCTTTCCAGATCCAGACCTTCATGATAGAGATGCTGACCTTAGGTTCCCATACCTTAAAGATCAAGATATTTATTGAGATTATGCTTTTCGTGATCGATATCCAAACCCATACCCAGCAGCTATTGATGTATATGAAGCAGAAGTAGATCCAGTTCCAGAAGCAGCAGTAGCAGTTGACCCGCAGCAGCCTTCAGGGAAAAAGAATTGGTGGAAATGTGTGATTCAATGGGCATTAATCTTGTTCATTCCACCTCATATTATCCACAGGGAAATGGTCTAGCAGAATCCTCTAATAAAATTCTGGTGAGGATAATTAAAAAGTTGTTAGAGGACAATAAAAGGAATTGGGATTCAAAGCTCAAGTATGCACTGTGGGCTGACAGAGTGACCATGAAGAGATCCACTGGCAGTTCTCCATTCAAGCTGGTGTATGGCACAGAGGCAGTATTTCCGATTCAACTTACCCTCCCTATGGCAAAATTCCTTCAAGAAGAGCAGGATGAAGAGAATGATATGGCAAACAGAATCACTGATTTGACAGAGTTGCATCAGATTAGAGAACAGCTGGTTGAAAAAGCTGTGGCACACCAGAGAAGCATCAAGGAAGCCTTTGACAAGAAGGCAAAAAGAAGTAATTTTCAGACTGGTGATCTAGTGTTGAAATGGGATGCTCTGAAGGAAAAGAAAGGAAATCATGGGAACTTTGATGCTTTCTGGACAGGGCCTTTCATCATTTCACAGGTTCAAGGGAACAATACCTTCATATTGAAAAGTATGGGAGATGAAGTAGTTTTTGATGGCCCAGTCAATGGGCGTTTTCTGAAAATCTATATTGTTTAAGATCTATGGCCTTAGAAGTGGTAAATATTTTGTTGTTATTAGTTTTGCAGGCAAAGTTGACTCCATGCCCAATGGAATACTAGGAATTTTGCTTAATACGTTTTCAGCTGGAAAGGCAGTGGTCTGCAGGTTCTTGAGGCCTCACAGGGAGGATCTCATCCCCAGAAGGAGCCAGTGTTAGCTCTGCTATAAACTTCACTGATTAAAGGGTCGAGTCCAGGATTGGTGGTTGGTTTGTGCTGAGAAAGGTGCTAGCAGCGGTCTTTGCTTCTTTCCTCCTTCATTTCCTTTTACATTCCCATAATCCCTGTTCTGTTTCTCTATAACCCCTATCATCTTTTGTTTAAAAGTTCCTAAAGCCCTTGTTTTCCTAGCTCCCGGGCATTCATGCTTATAAACCTCATAAGCCCCAATAACCCGTTTAAATCCCATATAAACGTATTTCTTCATTTAAATCCCTGGTGCTAAGCTATTAACCCTTTATAGCTACGCGTCTTCATAAATTATATAACCCTGCTACCTCCTTTCACCCCTTGTCTTCCGCCGACGTGATTTTGCGATGCGATATGATCGCTATCACAAATCGCATCCGTGCCCCGCTTTCTCCGTTACACTCCGTGTCTTCTTTGCTGTGATATTGCGATGCGATCTGATCGCTATCGCATATCGCATCTATGTGCGTATTTTTGGCTCCGCCCTTCGTCCCCCTCCGCATTGCGATTTCGCGATGCGATGTTGCGTTGCGATGCAATGTGATCTGATCACCGTCACATATCGCAACCATGTGTATTAAGTCTCCACTCTTTTCCCTCCGCCGATGCGATGTCACGATTGCTCCTCCGCCATCTGATCAGTCCCGACGATCCAATGGCCCACATTCGTTTGCGCTCGCTTCCGAAGTACCGATGCGGTGTTCATCGGTGATCACAAGTCACAGGGTCAGGGCTTCATGTTAATATAGACCACTCCATTTCCGCCGATGCGATATCAGGTGTCGGACCCAATATGACTCACCATCCCATTGTATAAACTCTCTTGTCCGCTTTTCCGCCTCCATTAGTGTATTTTCCAATACTTAGTCTTCCTACCTTCATATTCTCGCCGAGTCATATCTTCCATCCATCGGTGCGATCCAACGGCTAATGCCTTTTCTCCCTCTTGCTCATGCCTCTGCTATACTATCCGCTCAACCATTTCATGCTCCCGAAAGGACGAAGGTGGCCTGTATTCAGCCCTTTGCGCAATTAATTTTCAATTACTGCATTCAAGAACAGAATGGCCGAGAAGGAGAAGGACATGCCTCGAGCCGGTCGCAGCATTTATCAGTTATGGAGATTGTTTCATATTACACTCTACCAGCTCAAGAGGGATAGCAGAACATCCGAGAAGGTCAAATTCATTTGCAGACACAGTCAGAATGTAGCAGAGGGCCCATATCTAACTATAATTGTGGTTGGTGAACCATTAAGACACCTCCACGCATACCCTAGCAGAGCAATTTTGTAAAAAGATTCTATATATACTGAGAAGAACAATGTAATGAGTTTGATGAGTGTTAGATGAGTGCTAGTGTGTTGTAGGCTTCAACTTCTGGAGACTGTAAATACTCTGAGACCTGCAGCGTCTGGTCTTCATTTCCAACTAATACAAGCTTCTTTTGCTGTCACTTGCTCACTTTTCACTTCTTCTATGTTCCAGGCTATGCCTGCTTTGCATTTAGTTCATGGGTTTTTAATGGTTAGCATCAGAGGGGCTGTCATCCCACCTCTGTGTTAGAATTTAGCTGTTCATTAAATTTTCTTGCAGGTTGTTGTTGTTTCAATACCAGAGAGTTGTCATCCTGTCTGTGTATTAAATAATAGTTTTACAGACCTCCTAACTGGTTGCAGCCGGCCATCACAGGGTCCTGTGCATCTGCTGGTGTAGTCAGTCTTCTCCATTATCACCTTTACCTTAAGCTGTGAGTAATTGGTGGTTAAAAGCCTTGTAGTTTGGGGGTGTTCACCCATGTCTGGGGTAAATCATAGTAGGAGTAGTTATCTGGCTTGAATGTGCAGCATTTCTCCCATTCATCCATCATTTTATCCAACAAAATTGTTGAGTTTGTAATGTTCCCAAGCATCACTGATATACAACCTAGGTGAGTTTCATGGGGTGATAACAGCAACCAAATTCAATGTGCATACAGAAAGGACAAAGCATAAAGGTAGAAGCCAAGGATCGATTAAAGGATAAGTATGAGTGTGTTATTTCAGTTTTAATTATGCATGTGATCTATGATTCTGGTTATGATTATTACATGTGATCTATGATTTTGATTAGGATGGTTTTGTTTTGAACTAAATAAATGAGATATGTTTATACGTAATGATTTGATCAAACAACTAGTTTGACTTGTTGTGACAAGAAGTAAACAGAATTGCAAGTGTACCTTGTTGATGGGCCACCAATGAGGTATGATTTGAATTTATTTAAATTCAAATAAATAAATTGAAAGTGTACCTTATGCAAAGTAGTTATTGAAGCCATCCCGGTATACTAGGCATCACTGGCTTGGATTCCGAATGGGATCTTAAACAACTTCAAAAAAATCTCAATAAGATACTTGTGGGTTAGGAAACAAGATCGTAGACCTTTCACCCTAATTGCTTGGTCATCCATATCTATTCCAAAAGCTTTAGGGGATGGGGATTGAAGAACCTATCTTGGTTCTCCATGGCATTGGTGGAAAAGGAGCTTGGAATTTGGTTAAAGGGAAAGGCCTTTGGGCATTGGTCATGGAATCCAAATACATCTCTCCCCTCTCCCTTATGGAATGGGCTAGATATACCATAAATATTGTAAATAATGGCTCTATAGTCTGGAGGGCCATCATAAATGTAGTAGATGTTATTCTCTAAAGGGATCAGATGGAATTTTGGAGATGGATCACAAATCCTTATCAGAAAGGATCCATGGATCGGTAACGGAAATGAACATTTACCATCTGAGCCTCTCATTCAAATGCTAAATGAGAAAGGCATTCTCTACCTTTCTCAAATCTCTAGAAGATTGAGGTTTGTTGGGCTTTGGTCATGGATTGGGGTTCATACATTAGTTTTGGAAGGTTTAGAGGCTGAATAATGGGAGAGATATACCACAACTCTGACCTAGAGCCTCGTATCTCACTCTCTCTGACTTGGGATTAATTAATATGGTCACTGGCTCCACATGGTTCATAGATGCGAAAGTTTGGATACATGTACTATGTTCAAGACTTTGTGGTTTCTTCACCTTGGCGGGGAAAAAAATTGTGGAAATTGAGTTCCCCCCAAAACAAATTTGTTTATGTGGTTACTTTTGAAGAAAAGGTCCCCCACTCGGCACATATTACAAAGGAGGTATTTTTAGGGACCAAGTAGATGCTTTCTTTGTCTCTCGGAGGTTGAATCCATAGATCGCCTCTTTATGTATTACTTTTACTAGAGGTGTTTGGTCTGAGATAAAAAAAATATCATTGGAAATGTTTAGGATTGATAGGGTCCCTTAGTACAAGACTGCTTGAAAGCTTGGCTTGATCATAAACCAAAAGACTTCGTAAAGGTCCTCTCCCTTGTGGTATGTTGGAATGTTTGGTTGGAAAGAAATGGATCAATATTTGAGGATGCAGGTTAATCATTCATAAGGTTCACATACCCCCTGAGCTCAATACTACCAATCCTATTATGCTCTATTGGAACCACAATGTGGACTTTTATATTCAATTACTAGAATCACATTCCATTTCAACCCTTATAAACAAATGAAAACTTCGGAAAATGAATTCACTCATGGGCATTCAACATAATAAGATAATTTCATTCATATTTCATTTCGGTGATGGCCCAACACAAGTGTTAATGGAAAGTTATCATGAATACACGGTAGCTAGCATTGTCATATATCTTGATCATCTTCCTATCGGCATAGTAGAAAGCATTTATGGTATATGTATCCCATGACTTATGAATAAGTAGCTAAAACAAGCCTCGTGAGGCTTAATGCATAGCTTGAACAACCTGATCCACAGCCTATACAATTTCCCACCTTAAAACATATTTGTTTCGAATACATAGTTGTGTCATGCACAAATATTCACCACCTTAAAAACAAAGATAGCACATAAGTTTAGAGATGTAGTATGTTCTTTCACCAAATTTAATTGTGATTAAATTTAGATTCAATAGTTATCCCATGCATCCGTATAAAATCCTCTCATAAATAAAGTTAACACAGGCATATCTACTCATGCATAGTGGTCACATGCAGATTCTACCATTTTTCACATGTGTCATATAGCTCCTTGACCCAAGTATTAATAGTTACTTACTATACTCCCATCACTAAATCTATAGTTGGATTCAATAGTAGTCACATGCATAAGAATTCAATCATCCTCAAAAATAAAGATAACACATACAACTTTACACCTGTGCTGAGCGATTCAACATAAAATGTAAGGAGTAAACATACAGTACATCCCATGCAAGTGATGTAGACAAGAGGTTCTTGCCAGTTCACCCCCAAGCCGAGGTTCTTGCCATGGATAAATTGCCTCCTGTTGATCTTTGCAATGGGTATTTAATACCCTCTTTCATGATATGGTTTCCATTAGTGGCATCCCGCTTTTATGGATCTTTTTTATCCATTTGCCTAGGTTTTTCCCAGAAAATCTCACCTTTCTCTCCCGCGAGGATTTTCCTCATAAAATCTTGCCTTTCTCTCCCACAAGGATTTTATGCTTTTCTTAACTTAGCATCTTTCTCCAGCTAAGTAGCTTAATGGATATTTATCTCCAATCCATTAAGATTATATAGAATTGGATCTAGAAGTCTTATCATGAAAGAATTATCCCTTCCCACTCACTAATGGGATTTGGAAAGCATTTCATCTCTTGGTGTCTTGTTTTTCCAAGTGATTAAATTATTTTATTTATTTAATAATCAAGTGTTTACTTTTCTTGTTACACATCAGACCTAGATTTTATTCGCTTAGGTTGGCCGAGTTTTACATACAATGGAGGGGTGTTACATACTCCCCCCTTAAATTTACACTGTCCTCGGTGTATCACTGCATCTTACAGTATTATTTCCTCATTCACGGGTAGTTATCTCTGAATTTACAGGCTCCCATGACCTTGCCATTTGATGCAAATATTCTGATATATATTGGTTACAAAGGAGCACATCCCCTTCCATCGCTACCTGTAACATTCATTTCCATCAATTTTGTGAGAGATTTTAGGTGCAGAATTTCAACTTTGTTTATCACAGTTAATATCATAACTTGATATACAATACTACTATTTGAATAACTACGGGTTATGTTTCCCACCATTAAATATGACTCCTCATGTTTATTGTATTTGAATAAATGCACGTTCTTCCCCTGCATTCTTCCAAGCCTTTGTGTTCTTGCCAAACACTTGCTTCCTGCAGTTTCCCTACATTAGTCACAATAAGTCAACTAGCACGTTTGACTATTCACATGTATAAAATATCATATCAGGCTAGCTCAAACATAACCATCAAAATAATACCGCATATGTAACCATCATAAGAAGAACCATATATCATATGTATACTAAGACTGAAGCAAAACGCGGATACTTATCCTTAGTTTTCCATACCAATTTTTAGTTTCCACTTTTATCCTGCCATTGTACACACTCTGGATCGGTTGCCTTACCAGGAAATCACCCAGTGTCTTCATGCACACCTGCACATAGCGTTCATTACACACACACAACTATACATGTCATATATTATCATGCAATACATGTATCCATACCGGTACTATATGTACCTCTTGTACACAGTACCACCTATACAACTTGTACACCATACCAATGTCCACAGCATCACCTGCACGACATATACTTCATCCACATGTATTATGCTAACAATTCCTTCATTATTCATCTTACCTTTAGGCGAGTCCAATCAAACCATGCTTGATTTTTCGATTGGGGAATAAGGAATTCATGAACCTGTTCGACTTCTCCAACCAAAGTATAACTGAAAATTTTATGTCAAAGTATTCAAGTGCTTTTAGTTTTTCATATATCTTGTGGTTGTAGGAAATTTTCAACAAATGATAACATAGATGCATAATACACTTTACAAGACCAATAACTTTTAGTTTTGAGATTGAATTTTTCCTATAGACAAGGTTTTAACAACAACATAATATGACTTCTACTTAATCATAAAGCAGACTGTTGACTATGATAGTTAGTCTATTATAGATGTTTGAGGTCTAATGACAACCTTAACTTTATCTTTAGCCAGGAACATAATTGTTTGGTACTTAAAGTACTCCACATATAAATTAATCATGTCATATACTTTACTGTTTCTCTTTTGACACCTCTTCCAACACCTTGTTGGTCATGAATAATTCAGTGTATGTCCAAAACCAATTGAACGATCAATATGAAATTACATACATTTCCCATACATTCTCAATTCCACACCCTCCATGTTTTATAGGCACTATGTGTACCAAGGTGTGATCCTAGGGTATTTACATGTTAACACCTCATTAAATCACCCCTGGAAACAAAGAGAATATAACTCATTTATTAATTATCAAATTTATTAACATGAATTCCAGCGTTGTTTATGCAATACTTGTTATGTTGTCCTATTCAGAACCAGACAACACTATTAATGCAATCAGACAAGCATACTTATTCAAGATTGTTGGATAGTAAATAGTGTTACAATATTCATTTCATATTATACGGTTATCCTGATATATTTGGTGCACAACAATATTGATCACTAGTGCCACTTTAGCCATCATCTTCTTATTTTAGCAACAAGATGTTGCCTGATTTGTTATCCTCTTTCTTCCTTGTCTAGAACATTTTATATGTTCCATTTTACTTGATGTGTGTTATTTCACTACCATCCTAAGATCCTTTGATTACGATAGGCTGTATTAATGTGAAAACTTCTGGTTTACGAAAGATTGGTTTATTAATTTGGACCAGTCATGTTCCGAATCTAGTGTACCATTATTGTTATTCATATGGTTGTTATGATTTGTTCTCTTTCTACTTCCAGTGCATCCAACACCACCATATCTAATCTTTTTGTCATTTTTATTGTTATAAGCATGTATAGTTTGTTTATATATACACACATATCATTGTAATCTTATCCCTTCCCATAAGAAGAACATTTGCAAGATTTACCATCTGTCTATTGTAAGCATATTTCTCTAGCCGCAGATTGGAAAGGTCCCTATTTATGGATTATTATTAACATAAATTCATTTATATTTGGATTGATATGCACATCCATGTTGTGGAGTTCGACACATTGGAATTGAGTGAATTGTTAAAATGTGCTCTTAAGCTTAATACTATCTTTCTATTATTAATCGAGAAGCACTAGGAGCTGCTTCCATTATGTATTTTTACTTTTTGGGTGTCAGTTCCATTGACCTACTTATGAAGGTCATAAAGTTGTTCATATATGATGTCTTCATGCATACAGTAAGTTGTGTTGCATCTGTGCACACTCTTTACAACTCTGACCCTAGTTCAGTCTAGATTTGAGTATATAGGTTGTGCTTCTTATTAGTTACAATTATTTAGATATTGTTTTACTCAAGAACCTGTAGGTCCAAACTATGTATGTCCAACAAGATATGCATATGTTACTGAATATAATAACCTAGTAAGGTTAAGTTCCCTTCAATAGCATTTTCCCCATCGGAAAAATTACATTCCAAAATGGATTGCATCATTACATGTAGATGCACTAATCAAAATATTAAGTTGAAAGACAATTTGTACAAATACATAGTCTTATACAATGACCTGTCCTTCATGAGATTAACAATATTTCATGGGAACCTTTACGAATAGATATCCTTACATAAAACCTTAGAATTTATTCTAGGATGGAAACCATTTAATTAACCATCAACTTCTGTTAATGTTTCCTCATATAATTCCCATTTATGTACTTTTATTTTTTATTTTTCCTTATGTTGTCTATGATCTATGGAAAGAAAACACTTGACATTTTCTCTTATAAAGGTTTAATATCTCTATACGCATAACTTTATTCCATTAAGTTAAGTCCTTTCATAGAAATCATACACTCATAATATATCCATTATTCTTCCTACAACTGGTTATGTGCTTTACTCCTCTTATGTGGAGACATTTAGTATTTGAATCTTCTTATTCCTCAATGATATATAAACTTCTTACATATGAACTGCCTATTATCAAATTTGAATATCTCATTAATACAATGCGTATAGCACCCACTTCCGATGCAATAAGAATACTTTACAATTATTACCAAATTGTTTATTTCTCTCGCTCTACTATGCAAGTATCAATTTTAAATCATGATAGAAAGTATTTGTGTCCTCATAAGAGCATTCAACAGTAACTTGAGATTTGAAAACTTTCACAATGTATAATAAGTAGAATTTTTAATCTCCACAATCCTCGATGAGTGGACACAATAAAGTAACCAATTAATAGTCAACCATTCTACTCATTAACATTCATCAACATGTTAATTATTGATTATATTTTGTATTACTCTTCACTCTAACACAATTCCATATTGCAAAGTTATTAGTTCTAGTTTAGCCTTTCGGGTTTCCTCTCCCCATACTTCTACTACAACTATCAATATACTTGAGATATTTAATATAGGTGTAAGGACTAAATACGGCCTTGTTCAGTCCTCAAACTCGACTATAACTATCTAAAATTTGGTCTATTCTGTGTAAAGCATCTTAAATCAATTTTTAAAATTTGAGCCATCCATGTAGGTACACAAATTTACATTCCCTGCAAGTTTACATGCATATAAATGTAGCTCATTATAATCACATAAATAGTGAAAATTTGTGCCATCCAGGCATGTGAACATACAATTTCAACTCCTTGTAAGCGCATAAATGAGCCATTTATACATGCAAGCATATGAATCAGGCATTTTAAGCCATTGTTATAGCACCATTTACCACCCTTGGTAGATTTGATGCTCTATGATATGGCATAGCGCAACCCTTCCCTACCAGACTTGGTCCATTTTTGTAAAAAACAATGTTTTAAATCCCATACATGATTTTTCCCTATCTAAAGTGCATGTACACGCAGGTCAGTCTATACCCAACTCGCGTATATGTTTAAAACATTACAAAAATATAATCTCCCTTATTTCGGGCGGGGTTTACGGGTTTGACCTATTACACACAATTAGGTCCCTATAATACTAGTGATTACCCCATTACTATTGTAGTTGTATCCCTTATTAATATTGTTGTGCCCCTATTGTCTCCATATTGTTATTACTGTGCCCCATAGAATCCCTCTATTGTTATTTTTGTGCCTTTATATTATTATTGTTAGGTCGGCTGGGTTATATTGTGACTCCTTAGACTCCTATATATAGAAAAGAGGTTTTGTCATTTGAATCATAAAAGAATCATTCATTTGTGTAATGTAAAGGAGGTTTCCCCCTGGCTAAATTCTAAGGCGTTGATCTATCTTTTCTATCTTTTTGTGAGCTGGTTTCATAACATTTGGTATCAGAGCTTTGGATTCTAGGGTTTCGCTACTCCAAATAGGTCATCATGGCATTTTTGTTATAACTTTTTTTCTGCGACGTTTCAGAAGCGAAAAAAAACCCATTTGAGAGGAAATCGCACTGAACCTCAGGTCCGAATTTTAGAGCTTTTCGCACTATATTTGTGGAGATATGATCTGAGGAAGTTGGTCTTTTTGCAGACTCCTAAATTACATTTCAAATAGGTGACCTGGGGAAAATCGTCATAAATTTCTCTCTGAGTATCGGATTGAAATTTAGTAAGAAGGTACAGAAAGAGGACAGACTGTAGTTTCTTGTATATATTTTTCAGAGCCAAAGGTTGAAACAGGGACACGTGATATGTCGTACAAGTTCTCTCTACTGAACTAGTCTATAATCAGGTGGCATTGGAAAGAGGACACAGAGGGCTACTGCAGGTCACAATTTCAGAATTGGATGATCCGAAATTACAGAGATACATTAGAGGCAATATCAAGCTCCCACAAAGTGAAAAAAGGTGTGTAGATTTTTTTAAATTTTTGCTTAAGCTTGGTTTGAAAAATTATTTTGAAGGAATTCAAAGGGAATAGTAGAGCATTATTATCGGTAACTGATGCCCCGAGGAAATAAAATGCAAACACCTAGTAAGCAACCTGAAAGCTCTAGCATGACTCATGAAGAAGAGGAAAAAATGCTACATGATATATCAAAATTACAAGACTAAGTGCAACAAATGTCACTCTCACAAAAGCTAACAGAAGCTAAGATAAATGGCGTGGAATCTAAGATAAAGGGCGTGGAAGTTAAGATGAATGGCATGGAAGTTAAGATGGATGATTTGAAGATAGATTTGAAGACAGGCATGGCAGATTTGATGACATATTTGACAAATTTTCTACAAGAAATACTTACTAATGGTGAAAGGGTAGTAAAGGAAATTCATGATGTAAACAAAAGAAATGTTAATCATGATTTCATAGACTCTAATGTTGGATCGAAGACCCACCATATTCCAAAAATAAATATGAGGAAGTTTGATGGCAAGGATCCTGCAACATGGATATTGCAGATAGAACAATTTTTCGATTTCAATAATGTGCAAAACACACAAAAGGTACGTATTGCAACTTTATATTTGGAACCAAATCAGTTTGTATGGTATCAATGGCTTTGCTCTCATAAACAAATTATCACTTGGGCAATTTTTACGGAAGAATTGACAGCACATTATGAGGATACAAAAAGCAACACTTTTTTTAGCCAATTGATAAGTCTCAAACAAAAGGGTTCAATAATGGAGCACATTGAGGAGTTCCAAAAATTGAACATAGGGGTAAAAAACATTCCAGAGAAACATAGGATTGATGTGTTCATAGGGACTTTAAAGGATAATATCCAACATAATGTTAGCCTTTGGGAACCTGATTCATTAGAGAAGGCATTCAGGTTAGCAAGAAATATGGAAAGCAAAATTATGGCAACCAGGAAGCATACCACTCACAACTATAAAGATGGAAGTGTTGTTGCCCCTAGTCTTCCACAACCTATAAGGTTGACAACACAAAAATTGGAAGAAAAAAGAGAAAAAGGGTTTTGTTACAGTTGTGATAGCAAATACACTAAAGGTCATAAGTGTGCTAAGAAGAAATTATTCTACATAGATTGTGAAGAGGAAGAAGAAAAGGAGCAAGAAAGGTCAAAAGAAGAGGATATACTCCAGGAACAAAGCCTAGATAAAGAAGAAATGAATCCAACCATATCTTGTAATGCATTGGCTGGAATTACCACTCCTCAAACCATCAAGATAGAAGGACAAATCAAGAAGAAAAAGGTAATAGTGTTGATTGATTCAGGAATTACCCACAATTTTATTCATTGTAAGGTAGCAAAAGAATTGAATTGCTTCCTATATCCAGCACCAGAGTGTCAAGTGATGGCTGCAAATGGAGGAACAATAAATTTCTCTAGAAAGTGCCATAATATCAAGCTATCCATGGGAGAATATGTATTGACTAGCCCAATGCTTTCCATTCCAATGGGAGGTGTTGATGTTGTACTAGGAGTCCAATGGCTACAATCCTTGGGTACAATAGCTTTTAATTTTCAAGAACTTTTCATGAAATTTTCTACGGAAGGAAAGGAAGTTGACTTAAGGGGTATTGCAGGGAAATTGGGAAAGATAATCAGCTCTGATGGTATGAAAAAGCTTCTAAAAAAGGAACAAAGAGGTGTAATTGCACAATTATGTTCGCTAGATGTTTCCACATCGAAATCATCTATTTCTCCAGATCTCCAAAAAGTCTTGGACAATCATTCCAAGGTATTTGAGACTCCCAAAGGTCTCCCACCTATTCGTGATCATGATCATGCTATTCATCTGATTCCAGGAAGTGTTCCTCAAACATCAGGCCGTACAGATATCCCTATGCCCAAAAGAGTGAAATTGAACGTATGGTTGCAGAAATGCTAGAGGTTGGTATAATCAACCTAGTCAAAGTTCTTTCTCTACTCTAGTAGTATTGGTGCACAAGAAGGATGGATCATGGCGCATGTGTCCAGATTATAGGGAGCTCAACAAGCTCACTATTAAAGATAAGTTTCACATTCCTGTCATTGATGAATTACTGGATGAATTGCATGGATCAATTTACTTCACCAAGTTGGATCTTCGTTTAGGATATCATCAAATCAGAATGAAGACTGAAGACATTCCGAAAACAACATTTAGAACTCATGAGGGTCATTATGAATTTTTGGTCATGCCTTTTGGCCTTACCAATGCACCTTCTACATTTCAAGGTTTGATGAATTCCATTTTCAAACCCTTCCTTAGAAAATTTGTGTTAGTATTTTTTGATGATATACTAATCTACAATGAGTCTTGGAAGGATCATGTTGAACATGTTGACAGGGTGCTACAACTATTGGAGGAGAAACAATTATATGCAAAAAGATCCAAATGATTCTTTGGAGTACAAGAGGTGGAATATCTGGGTCATATTGTATCTCATGAAGGAGTTAAGGTAGACCCTAGCAAAATTAAAGCCATTAAGGAATGGAAAATCCCCACATCCATAAAGCATTTGCGAGGATTTCTCGGGTTGATAGGGTATTATCGCAAGTTTGTTCAGAATTATGGGAGAATAGCAGCACCTCTAACAACATTATTGAAGAAAGATGCATTTTCATGGACTTCACAAGCAACAAAGGCCTTCGAACATCTTAAAGAGGCAATGTGCCAAGCACCGGTCTTAGCTACACTGGACTTCACAAAAACCTTTATTGTGGAATGTGATGCTTCAGGAAATGGAATTGGTGTTGTTTTAATGCAAGATGAAAGACCCATTACTTTTGAAAGTCGTCCAATCAAGGGAAGACACTTCAAGGTAAAAACAAATCATGATAGCCTTAAATACTTTTTAGAACAAAGATTATCCTTTGAAGAGCAACAAAAGTGGGTCACAAAGATGTTGGGTTATGACTTTGAAATCATCTACAAAAAAGGGAAGCAAAATGTGGTGGCAGATGCACTCTCAAGAAAGGATGAGGATGTGGAAGCATTGTTGTGCGCCATTTCTATTATCCAACCAGATTGGATAAACAAAGCAAGGGAGGAATGGAAGAATGAAGAAGAAGTGTGGGCACTTATTCAAAAGTTACAACAAGATTCCAGTACATCTGATACATTTAGCTGGAAAAATGATTCGTTATGGTACAAAGATCACTTATACCTCTGTAAGAATTCCCAACTCAAACAAAAGATTCTTATGGAATTGCACACTTCTCCCTTAGGAGGGCACTCAGGATTTTTAAAAACTTACCACAGGGTTAAGAAGGAATTTTTTTGGGATGGCCTTAAATCGGATATTCAAAAGTTTGTGGCAGAATGTTTGGTTTGCCAACAAAATAAAGTTGAAACAATTAAGACCCCGGGTTTATTACAACCTTTATCCATTCCAAGCCAACGTTGGGAGGAGGTTTCAATGGATTTTATCACAGGTTTACCCAAGTCTGAGGGAAAGAGTGTCATCATGGTGGTAGTTGATAGACTTACCAAGTATGTGCATTTTTGTGCATTATCACATCTATTTAAAGCCAGTACAGTTTCTACTGCATTTATGGAAACAATTCAAAAGCTACATGGAAACCCAAAGATTATTGTAAGTGACAGAGATCCCATTTTCACTGGAAATTTTTGGACAGAATTATTTTCTTGTCTCGGTACTCAGTTAGCTCATAGCTCATCTTATCATCCTCAATCTGATGGGAAAACTAAGATAGTAAACAAATGTTTGGAAGGATATCTTCGTTGCTTTGTATCTGGTAAACGGACACAATGGGTCAAATGGTTGCCTCTGGCTGAATGGTGGTATAACACTTCCTTCCATACAACAACAAAAATGACCCCATTTATGGCACTTTATGGATATCAGCCACCATCCATCACATCATATTTAAGAGAAAATTCTAGGTTCAAGCAGTGGAACATCATATCGAGCATCAACAACAAGTCCTCCAACTCTTAAAGGATAACCTCATGTTGGCACAAAGTAGAATGAAACAACAGGCAGATCAACGTCGCAGCGAAAGAAGTTTTGATGTAGGTGATTGGGTATTCCTACGGCTACAACCATATAAACAAATGTACCTCAAGCAAGCTAAGAAGGATAATAAATTATCACCAAAGTATTATGGTCCGTACAAGGTGTTGCAAAAGATTGGTACTATGGCATACAAATTGGAGCTTCCTGCAGCTTCTCGAGCACACCCAGTTTTCCATGTTTCATGTTTAAAGAAGGTTATAGGTGACAAGCTCCCAGTTCAAACAATATTTCCAGAACTTGATGAGGAAGGAAAAATTATATTGGAACCGGAAGCAGTCACAGAAACAAGAACTCGACAGCTACGAAATCGATCAATTTCGGAATATCTCATCAAGTGGAAGAACTTATCCGCTGAAGATTCCACATGGGAGGATGAGAATTTTATACAAAAGCATCCAGAAATACTCAAGCGTTGAGGACAACACTTTTTTGACAGAGAGGGGAATGTTAGGTCCCTATAATACTAGTGATTACCCCATTACTATTGTAGTTGTATCCCTTATTAATATTGTTGTGCCCCTATTGTCCCCATATTGTTATTATTGTGCCCCATAGAATCCCTCTATTGTTATTTTTTTGCCTTTATATTATTATTGTTAGGTCGGCTGGGTTATATTGTGACTCCTTAGACTCCTATATATAGAAAGGAGGTTTTGTCATTTGAATCATAAAAGAATCATTCATTTGTGTAATGTAAAGGAGGTTTCCCCCTCGAAGAGGCTGAATTCTAAGGCATTGATCTATCTTTTCTATATTTTGTGAGTTGGTTTCATAACACACACCTACTATAGCCTGTGGCCCAAATGTTTCCCAACTGAAAAAAATAATTTGGAGAAGTATAAATAAACCTCCATGGGAAGGCCTAAGGGAGGAGAAAAGATTAGATATTGATATTATAGTTGATTACATCCCTGATCAAGTCTAAAGATATCCCTGTGCCTTCTGCACTCCCAAGTCATAGGAAACCCATGTTTCCTTCTTGAGATGTTCATCATCCCTTCATGACATCCTTGTGTATACTTATGGAGGAGGATTGTTAATTCCTAGGCAGGACAGTTCCGGAGGATGGTTTCGCTTGGAGCCGGCGGATGACTCAGGTTGTAGTTCTTCTGTATTTTCTTTAGCTTACATCAATAAAGAGGCATTGTCTTGTTCCTGATGATTATGGTCTTTATGCATTAATTTATGTTATGATTTTGTTATAAAATATTATGTTAATGCTTATTTTCTTACATGCTTATATGATCTAACCCTTATATCATGAACATGCTTTCTATTATTGTTGTTGTATATGCTCTACTTGAATGAGTTGCAAGTTTTAAGGCATTGGAAGAAGCAGAGGGTTTGGACCCTACGGGAACGACATCAAATGTAGGACCTCTGGGTAATACCTCTTCTTCCTATTTCAGTAGTTTAAGTATTAGGACTGCTTGTTTGCGTGTCTCTTTATGTTGTATGCCCTTCACTCTGTTGGGGTTCTCAACCCAAGACTTTAGGGTGATTCTACCCATAACAAAATTGGCGACTCCTCTGGGGATAACATTCTTGTTTTTCCTAGATTGGGTTGTTTCTTCTTGATCAGGGCCTCCTTGATTGATTTTTTGATTTTATAGTGTCTGTGACCTATTTTCTTCCTAGGCATCAAATTTGGTCTTTTGGATCAGGCCTAGATTTTTTGTTTTTCTTTATTGACCTTTATATATGCATTTTTCAAAGGATATAGTAGCGTATACACGTTAGTTTCTTCATAGAAAATCATGTATACGCAAGTTTCCTTTGTTTCAGTCGTGTATGCATGCTTTGGTGTCTTTACATAGTTATGTATACCTTATTTTGAATAAATTTTTCAAAATCTTGGACTCAGTTCAGATTGTTGTCTGGTGGTTTTTGCTGTTTTCTGGTCATTCACTATCAGTAAAGATTTACTTTTATGAAATTTTTCAGTTTCTAATCTTCTTCTTGTTGGAAAACCTAGTCAATCTAGGGTTTTTTTTTTAGTAAAGTTTCAGTTTAGGCTTTGGGTTCAAGGCTTCTTGTGGAATTTCTTGGTTGTTCTGACTTTGCGGAACAAGAAACTGGTTGCATTTTTCTTTATAACCCAATTTTCAGATTGCTTTGTTTTTCTTTCCTTTTTTTTGGTTGACCTATTTTTTTTTCCATGGTTTTTGAGTGCCTCTTTGGCAATCTTGAAAGTCTTTTTTGATGTTCTTTGGATTTGCTGAAGTCCTTTAAACTGTTGTTCATATCAACCTATGCTAGTCTATAGTCCTTTTTCGTTTCAAGTTTGATTATATTAATGATGTGCATAACTTGTGAATTTTGGGACTCTTTATGCTTGTTTTTGGTCTTTGAAGTTTAGTAGTCTTTGTGTTCTTGAAAACTTCTTTGGGTTATTTGAAAAAAAAACACAAAAACATTGTTCTTGCCTTTCTTTTCTTTTTAGTTTTTTGTGTTTTGTTTCTTCATCATTTGTGAGCAATTGTTAACTTTTTTTTTGTTGGTTTTGCTTGGTTTCGAGGGAAGTTTGACATTGAATTTGTGCCCTCCTTGTAGTCGAGTTGGCCTATTGATCTTGTGAAGGAACACATTTGCTTATTGTATGAGTATCGATAGAATCTTGCACCAGCATTATAGTTTGCATTAAGTTAGTTTGCACTGTAGGCATTTTAGTCTTTTTGTTAGATTTTGCGTGTGTGGAGCGTGTTTTCTGGAAGAAGAGGGAAAAAAAAAAACAAAATTTTCTTTTACAAGTTTATTCGTAGAACCTTTTAGAAATCTTTTTTCATCGAAGAAAAATAGATGCATTTCCATATAGCTAAGTTTCTATTGATTTCTTTTGCATCAAAACACCATAAGTTTCACTCTCATTTTACCCATGACCTAAAGAATAGATTTTTAAAATCAAACGCTTAATTAAAAATAACTAGAACTTTTTTATATTTGTCTTTAATTACATCAACAAGTATAGCTCTTGAGGGCCTTGGAATAGGTGAGTGGAGAGTTAACTCTCCAAGGCTACTCAAACTATTAAACATAGATGTTGAATAATGAGTGAAATCCAGTGTCATTAGAAAGACTGGGAAAGCTCTGTGACTAGGAGTCAAGCACGAGGGAGAGTGAATACAAGGAAAAGAGATATCCCCTCTCCTACTTGTTGGATCTCGCCCTGAGACTGTTCCACCCAGCTTTTGATACGAACTAGTATACATATTTTATATTCCTAGGGATCACATAGGTGGCTGCGGAGGGGAAACCTGTAGCACCTGAGGCAGACATTGCATCATGTTCATTAGTACTTCTATAGGGTATCCTTGTGAATCTCGGGTACTTGCACTTGCAAAGTATTTTGTCTAGAAGTCAGGATAACTATTTTTGTCACCTTCGCTGGTAGGCCTGAGCCATCATTATCCTAGACTATCTTTAGAAGGTCCTTGATTTTGCTTTCTTGTATTTTGGCATCTAGTCCTCATCACGCGTAGCAAAAATACTTGGAAGTTGCTTGATTGACTGTATATTTTAGGGACTTTGTTAGAGATTTCTCTTTGCTCCTAGTTGGCCATATCTTTATAAATTTTTTGATTCTTTAATTAGTTCTCTTAAAATAATTAAAAGTGGTTGATTGACCATTTCTTCAGTCTAGGAGGCTTTGTGGATTTCACCTATGAGGAGCCTTCTTCCAAAAGGTGTAGGAGCAATTCTGTCAGTGATTTCCCATCAGTGGAAGCGAACGTAATTGAGATTGATCCTCCAATTCAAGCTATTGTTTCACATAATAGACCTAGGGTAAATATAGATTAGAGAGGAACACTATTTTCCTTTCTAGAGTCCTCTTCCAATCAGAAGACGTTATAGAGGTTGAAGAACTCCTTGAGTCTCCTGTGACTCCTTCTTCTCCTCTCCTTCTCGATTATCTAGATGTTTTATTATACATCGAGACCCCGAACCAAAAGCCTTCAAGCCCTAGTCTATATCGATCTTTTCCTTCGATGGCCACTGCTGGGAGCATGGTTTCAAATATGAGTTATAGTAGTGTACATACTCCTTTATCAGTACAAGGAGGAAGTACAATTTCCATACCTTCAATCACTCCTAGCACTGCAATTTTTGGCTTTACCTCCATTCCATATTCGAGTGGGGGCACCCAAGCTTTTTCCTCCAACACTGGTTCTTTCCCCTTTGGAATGCCTACTAATGCAATTCCTTCCATTCCCTTAACTTTTCCATCTATTTCTTCCACGTTTATGACTTCCATGGTGAGTGGGTCAGCTTCTTTTCAGGGTTTCCCTTTTGGGAGTGGTCATATACCACATTCTAACCCATCTCTAGGATCAATACCTTTTCCCTCCATAGGTCAAAGTTATAATCCTTTCCAAGGATGGACTGATCCAGATGTTAACAACTTAGGAGTCAGGAATCAATTCTCTTTTGGCCAACAGGGGAATATGTTGTACTCCTCTGTGAGTTCATTTTAGAGTGTTTTCTCCCTTTGCTAATGCATGGAATCCTTACCAAGGGCTCTCTGCTCCATTTAATACCTCACTAGGGGGAAATTTCACTAGATATGGAAATTTTTCGGCAGGAGTTGGACAAACTCTGAATTTTTCTGGGCCACAAGGTTTTCCTTATGGTTCAGGCACTTCTACGAATTATTTCAAGCAACCTGGTGCCTTCACAAATCCAGGATATTCTTTTCAGAACATTGGGAATTCTGCCCGGAATGGGTGGAATTCTGAAGGCCCTCTGTGCTTACCTTTCCTGACAACTTTAAACTTGCTAGATCTATCAAAGTTGACTAATGATCCTATCTGATACAACCTGGTTTGGCCTCTGGTTCCAACCAAACTTCCATTGGACATACCCAAATTCGAAGGGAAGACTAGTGAAGATCCGGGTGACCATATAACCACTTTCCATTTATGGTGTTCGTCGAACTCCCTGATTAATGATTCAATCAGATTGAGACTATTTCAACACACCCTAACTGGGAATGTGGCTAAATGGTATATTGAGCTTCCGGGGGACACCTTTACTTTGTTTGGTGACTTGGCCACCATATTTTTAAACCATTTTTCAGTTGCTCATTCGTTATGATGTTGGAACTAAGCTCTTAGCTAATTTCCACCAAGACCAGGCAATCCACATTTTTGATCACATCCAAGAATGGAGAAGAAGGAAGAGGCTCATTAAAGCCGATATTCCACAAGAATTCCCTCCTGAATCGTTTCTCAAATCTTCGAGTGTTAGTTTTTTTATTGTAGAAGCAAAAGACAGGTGTTCTAGTTTCTATGTTGTCTAAGAGTCTAAGGAACATGAGATCCCAAAAACCAGAAAAGTTTTCATGAGAAAAGACTCGTAGACACCTCAATTTAATCAATTAGCCAATAATTAAATATTTCCAAAGCATAACTTAGGAACATTGGGTAACTAAAGTAACTTAATTGAGGGAGTTTGATTTTTCTCTAGAGACTTCCGGAAAATTTAATTGACGGAATCAAGATGAACTTAGCCATCAGTTGAGATGGGATCATGGTCATTGAGACTCCAACGAGATATTATAAGAGCAGGTCGAAAGGTTTGGAGAAGACATAATTTATTCACAGAGCAGTTCAACTGCCTAGTTATAGGTATTCAGGAAGAGTGCAATTGAAGCTAGGGAGGCACCAAAAGCAGGGACTTCAACAGAGATTTGAGAGGAAATTTTCCGGAGGAAATTTCCACAGTGATTTCTAGTTTCCAGAGGCAAGAAGGGAATTGATTCATCTGTAGAGGAGGTCACATCAGCTCATAGGAGTAGCCAGTTTTCCCAGTGCGAGTTTTTGGAGAGACCACGTTTCAATTGCTTATGTTTGGGTCTATTTCCTGGAGACAAAGTGAGTGGGTCTAGGAGCCAAAGGGAGGCAGTATGACTTGCTAGGGAGTGGTCCTAGTGGTTGAGTGAATTCTAGAGCCATTAATGTGTATTTCTAGGCAGGAATGCAAGTGTCGAGAAGGAGTGTGAATTGGTTGGAGGAGGCCAAATCAATGGCAGAGAGAGATAGTGAGTCTCGTGTTATCACTCAAAAATTTCTCTAGAAGTTATTAGAAGAAATAAAATGACCGAGGTAACCACAAACCAACTTTGGAGCATAGGCTCTAGACAACCTAGGCTCAGAGAGGGCTCTCTCTATATGATTTAGCTTTGTTTGCTGGGATTTCAGGCTAGTTATGAATGTTCTTGGGGTTTTTTATTTGTATTCAAGATTGGGTGGTGGGATCCTTGAAACGGATGGATATAATGATGTCTTCAGACCATTGGGCTATGGAGTCAATAGAAGGGCAGCAGAACTAGATCAACTCACTAAAGGGAATGTTCAAAGGGCAAGCTAGTAGAGTAAAGTGCAGGTCTTTGGGATAGTGGGGTGGACTGGTTTTAATCAGGGTGAGAGAGAAATTAAGGGTTCTCAGACCGAAATATAAACGAGGAATAGAGGGTAATCGAAAGCAAAGGGCAATTAAGAATCCTTTGATCTAGATTATCAAGAAACAACCTAAACTAAGGAGCAATTAAGAATTCCTTAACTTAGATATCAGTTGAAAACATTTATATGCATAACTGTTAAAACAGAGTGTAATTAAACAAATTTTGAGATATTGTTCCATTTATAGCATTCAGATTCAGAAATACATTAAAGATTGTGAAAAAACTTTAAGAAAGATAACGATAACATAAGAAAATACTTGTCTGCACTTTGCTTAACACATGAATCCTGTGAAATATCTTATCTTTATTCATCAATACAGCTTGTTGGCTCAGTCAATGATACAATAGATTTATAGTATTTTGATCAAGATTTCTATAGAAATGTCTAAGAATCCACCCTACATACTTCGAATTGTGAAGTATTTATACAAAAATTATTACAAAATACCTCAAACTAACTTGAGATTTAATATAGGAAATAAAAATATCTTCTTGCAAGAAGATAGAGACAACTATTGAATTGCTTCATGTATTTTGGTACTGCTGGCCTTTATGGTTTGATTTTAGCATTTTATGTTGCTTTGTTGTTTGATCTTTTACGTTGGAAGCTTCATTTACTTTTGGCTTTCATCTGATACTCTTTGACAGTAATACTCTTTGACCTTGCTGACCTGTCTTGATCTTTTCACCTGGCTGTTTTACTTTTACTGTACACTAACCTTTTTACTGCATATTCCTCACAGTAAATCAGTCAATTTTTCCCACATTTCAGCATTAGGTAATTGGATCTTTGGAATCCTTCTGTATATTTCATCTGCCTCGGTGTACTTGGAAAAAGTAGGTTTATTGACAAACAATTGTTTTACCTCATGCTGGAGGTAAAACAAGTTTTCAAACGTCTGGTATAGTACTTTGCCTATTGGCAATGCCTTCATTAAAGATGTACTAGCCTGTTCTTTTACTAGCTCTTTGAGTTTTTTGTTGTAATGTTGTTGGGTCATGAGCTTGTCATTTATGACTAAGGGACTGGGTAACCCTTACTCTCTCAAAATCTGAAACTTAGCCATAAATCTATCAATGGCTACCTACATGTTTTGGCACTTGTCCTCCAAGTTTAACATCAATTTTCTCTTGGAAAGGACCTTCCTTACCTCCAAAATTGTTTCTGTTCTATCCTCTATATCCAATTCCTGAAGCTCATATCTATTTTTACTGTTAAGGAATTGGATGATTCTGGTGGCATCTTCGGGCATCTCTCCCAATTCCTCTTTTACCTTTTGGATGGCTTCTGTAGCCATCTTTATTAGATCTATCTGCTCAAAAATTACCTGAATAGATGGCCAAATATCATTGACAGAGTCAATGATATTGGCCCATAGCAGTTCCTTAGCTTGTCCAAGAGGTTCTTTCAATGTCAGGTCCTTTTCCATGGCCTTC
Organism: Pinus tabuliformis; assembly: GCA_031772625.1. Lineage (NCBI taxonomy): Eukaryota > Viridiplantae > Streptophyta > Pinopsida > Pinales > Pinaceae > Pinus > Pinus tabuliformis. The sequence continues at coordinate 1,165,697,369 of CM062809.1, forward strand.
AATCTCTCATTCATTCTAGCAGCTTTTTGCACTTCTTCCTTATGCATGATTTTGGAAAGCTTGTAATCAATTTCCAAGCTTGTCACCTTTTCTTTTAGCTTATTCGTTTCTATAGCATGTATGGGAATTTCCTCCATAGCTCTAACAAATTTTGCTACTTCATTTGATGTACCTATTGCTGATGTAGACTGTGCTAAAGCCTGCTCTGATGTGGCCATAGGAGTTGTTGGAGCCAATGAGGCTTCCAATGTAGAAGGAACAGTTGTTGAGACTATTGGGATGGCATTCACTGAGGTTGTGGCAATATCAGTCTACTTCAATTGGATTAAAGTGTCGAATTCCTTCTCTGTTTCCCTTAACTGATCATTTAATTTCAGGACTAGGTCCACCAATTCTTCATGTCTAGTCTCGCTCTCCAAGACTTCTTGTGTCTAAGGACGCTGCAACTAAGGTATCTTCAATTTCTTTTTAAGTACTACAATGTCATCATTCTTCTTCTTAATTAGTTGCTTAGTGGCTTTGATGTCTTTAGGATCATGTCCCAATTCAATCACTAAGTCTTCCAAAGACTTAATTCTAGTATCCTTGGCCTGTGAGGAGGCCTTCTCCAACTGATACTGAGTTGAGATATTGGTCAATGAATTCTAAAATTGATGGGCAGCTATGGCTTTTCCAATCAGGGTGGAGTAAATCATTTCTCCAGCCTGTTTATGAAATTCAATTTGGTCTATGGGATGAATATCCCTTGCCAATACCTCAAAATTAATCTTTTAATAATATGTTGATGTCCTTGGTTGTTTCACAATTGGCTTTATGAAAGACATTTGCATCTTTCCCTCCTTGATGTCAAAAGCTGACATCAACCTGGCTTGATTGGTAGGTGTAATCTTAAGATATTGTGCATAGGACTATGCTTTCAGGTTTTCATTTCTCATCCTGATTTCTTTAAATCTATCTTTTACGTCCTTGTCTTTATCAGCAGCCCTACTAAAGGATGAAACTTCTACAATGAGCTACCTTTCCAACATTTGAGTTTGTGATGTGGATGGCTCCTCAGTTTCTCCAAATGGAGTTGTGCCTTTACTTTTGTCTAGCTCAGTATCAATTACTTGTGTTGAGTCCTCTGTGTCTTCCTGTTCTGAAATAGGATTGAGCCTTGGTCTCTTGCTCTAACTGGCTTCATACTGCACATTTGAAGTGTCCATACGTGAGCTGGAGGCTTCCTCTCTGCTCCTTTTAGGATTCTTTTCCTCATTCTGAGGAGTCTGCATAATAGGAGGGGTGCTCATGGTTCTTTCTTGTTGTTCAGGTACCTGCAGAAACGAGCTTTCATCAAGCTATCTTTCTAAATCAATCAAGGCATTCTCAACATCTACCTTTGTGCTATCCCTGTCTACAAGAGTGTTCTCCAACCACTCAGATTGATTTGCATATCTTTCAATCTCTGGTATGGGATGATGAATGTAAGGCCCTAATTTGACCTTTTGTCTAAGTCTGGTCATAAACCCTTGAGGGTCATATCTCCATATGAAACTGTTTGGAAATTTCATTTGTTGCAGAATTAGATCTACCTCCTACCCTGCTTCTCTAGAGTTTCAAATGAAAGGACCTAACTAGTTTTTGAATCTGAACTGTGTTCTTTTCTTGGCTGATACAAAATTTACTTCATCAGAATTCATTATTTTCCTATAGTACTCTAGAGAAAATAACCTCATGGGGAGGTATTTGGGGAGTTTGTATGGGGCAAGTTGGCACCCATAGATTCTTATTTCTGTGTGGTTTTGGTAAAGGTACCAATCTCCCACCTTACTTTTCTTAGACAATTGAAGGACCCTTTTGATATCTTGGCTTATTCTGGGTGGAGGGTTTCCTGTCAGCATGGTCATGACTGGATGGACAAAAGAATCAATGAAATCTATATAAGTGTAGGGTGATGGAGTCCAAAATATGACAGACCTGGGTTGGCCTTTGGTATCAAGCTTCTGGAGGGTAAAGGGAAATTTGTCTAACTGGTAATATAGAAATATATGCTAAAGTACAGATGAGTACTTGAACACTCTCTCATTGTGCATTCTAGTAAACTGTTCATGCGTCCTCTTAGCTATGAACTGGGCGGAATTGTATATAGTACCAAGAGGCTTTCCTAGGGTGAAAATGGACATGAAGGACAGAATAAGCTCATCAACAAATTCATCAGTGGTGTAGCCCAAAATACATGATATCATAGTCACAATGTGCTTGCCCCTTTCAGAGAAAATGGCAGAAACATATGGAGGGGCATCTTTAGGTATGTGCTTGTCTTCAACAATGAAAGTTTGAAACAATTGGGCCAGTTTTGATGGACTCAACTTGGTATACTGGTCTAGCAAATCTCCAATTGAGAGTGGGGTTAGGTTTGGACCTAGTTGGAGCTGTAACATCTCATTGATTGATTCAGTTGTGATGGTAAACAGGATTTTCTGGTTAGGGGACATTATAGCTCTCTAGCTGGGAATGTAACAGGCATGGCACATATGGACAATTTCTGGAAAAACATGTACTTGGGGAAATTGGTATTTGGGCAAATTGGATTCCCAAAGACCAATGTCATCAGAATGGTTCAAATATATGTCCCTACTCAAACAATGAAGTTTGAGCAGGACCTCATATGCACTGGTATCTCTGATTTGGAAATCCCTGTCCGCCAGGGGAAGGTGGTCTAGGTCCAGATGGGGAGTTGTGATAGGTCTGACATCCATGGCGACAAGGGCAGCCATAATTCAGTTCTTGTGGATTTGAATTTGACTGTGTAGGGTTGTATCAGAGGTTTTGACAGAAACTCGCAGTTTTTTGAGAAGGGTTTGGTTATGTGGTTTGAATCTAAAGTAGTTCCAATTAATTTTATTTAATTAAAATACCTTTAAATACAGAACGTTTTCAAATTCGAAGGGTGGCTGGTAATTCATTCACAAATCCTTGGAGTTTAGGTGAATTGACTTCAAACTGGTGTTCTGGATGACGACGGAAGGTTGAAAGGGCTCTAAGAGCTTTGAAGGTGGTCTCCGCAGCTTCTTTGAGGACTGAAATGGGGTTAATTGGTAGTTTTCAGGTTTGCAGGTATCGCACTAGTTCACAGAGGTTTTCAAAGAGCTTGAGCGAAAAATACAAAAAAGGGCTTCTCAGCCTTTTTATGGAGCAACGGTTATTTTTTGGCGGGTAATTTATGAATGAACAGTGGGCGATTTATCGGGTTGAGCGGGGAGGTGGTTTCCCAGGCCATCGCACCGCTTTTGTGGAGGAGGCGGTATTGAGGAGGGGTCACCTGATCTACTCCAGCACTCGACACGTAGCATTTAGGGTTCGGGGCAAAACCGCTTTATCGAGCGGGTAAAGGTCGGTCGTTGGGTGCAGCCGATATGGTTGTGGACCGTTAGATGCGGGTGATGGTGATTGGACGGTAGTTGGGTGAAGAAAGTGCGCGGGTGATAACAGCATGGGTTCCGGGGGGCAGGGTTTTAATCCTTGGCGGTTTGGGATTAATTCAAAGCTAATGAGGGGATTAATTGATCGTGCGGGGTTTAATGACAAGATTAACCCAACATTACTGAAAACAGGTAAGTTTATCGAATTTTGTCGGGGGTATGAAGTAGGGGGTCAACTATAGTTTATAATTAAACTAAGGGTTGGATATTTATATAGGGGATTTAATTACTACGAGAAAAGGTATATCAGGGAATTTATATAATTAATTAGAAAATAATATGAAATACCCTTAGCATAAATGTAAAATATGCGCGTTTTATTTCATACATTTGATACTTAGGATAAAGTACTTTTGTGGGTTTTTTGAGTGAAATAGGATTTACATGGGGTTTATTCACTTTTCCTAAGCAAATGAAGTTTAACCTTAGGAAAAGGGGTTTTATTAGGGAAATGAAGGGAAATGAATTTTATGAAGGGGATTCTAACACTTGATGTCCATAAGTCATTAAGCCGAGGGTCCGGTCCCACCAAAAGTCAGAGAAATGCTCTGAGCCTCTTTGACTTGAAGGATTTAAAGTACTAGAACATACTTGTGGATAGGAAATTAGTAAGTAAGGGGAAAAATGAATGAGGGGGAGTTAATCATATTAACTTGCAAACCTTTGTTTTTTCTTCCATAATTGATCATACATATAGAAATATGTGTCTAAGCATGATGCATGTGTTTTGATCCAATCAACTTTATACTTCAACAACCTTTCTTCTACTTACCCATTACTTACCCTACCATTTTTTCTTCATTTTATTTGGGTGCATTTAGGCTAGCAAACCCTTATCATCCATTTTTCTTTTGAAAAGTAATCTATCTAATTCTAACCTTATATCATCCAAGGGCTCAGATTAGACTGTTGAGCTCCTTTATTTTCTCTACCTATCTAATGATCTGCCAAGATTAAATTGTTTGGTCAGATTTAATTCTCTAACTATAAACATAAAACTCAAAGCATAAAATAATCAAGATTAAACAGTTTGATTACCATGGATTGTCACGAATAGCAAGCTGCACACAATCATTATTATGCATAAAAGTCAATAGTAGTGGCATTTAGACTTGCACACTTTCATGGTCTCTTTTTGTTTTTGGGGTTCATATATTTTCATTTTTTGACCTTCTCTTATTCTTTTTGTCCTTTAATATTTTTAGGACACAACCTCTTTACATTTTTTAATTTTTTAATATGGAAAACATTTGCATAAAGCGAAGGTATGTACAATATTACAAGGCTTAACCTTAGTCATTCAAAATTATCACTCTTATTGGTATAGGAACCTAATAGTGGCTCCACTTGGGGATGGCATTTTCTAGTGAAATGTCAAGAATTCTAAAGATCAATCTGATGAATTGTTGCTGATGTTACCTTGCAAAGTGTCCTTCTGTGAATCTGCATTATTGATACTTATGATAGTAAATCTTTTAAAGCTTAGGGCCTTCTCTTCAGGCTTCAACTTCAAAAATTACCATTCAATCCAAACTAGAATTTGTAAAATAAAATATGTACAAATGGGAAATGAAAACTAGTAACTTGGTTCAAAGTAATGTTTTAGCATTCAACCATTCACTGGCCCACCTTCTGCATCTGTACCATTAATTTCTCTCAAGAAGAAAGCATTATTTCCTCTATAAGCATAAATGACATAGGGACCTTTCCATAGGAAATCAAATTTCCCATGTTTGCCTTTGTCTTCCCTCCTTGAATCCCTCTTGAGAACTTTGTCACCAATGTAGAAATCTTCAGCCTTCATTCTCTTATCAAAAATCTTTTTAATCTTTTCTTGCAAAACTTGAGACTTGACATAGACCTCTTCTCTGTATTGTTGTAGATGAATAGTTTGGTTGATTCTTCTATGGATAGCATTTGGTTCAACCTGCAATTCTTGAAGTATCTTCATTACTGGTACTCCCAAAGAGGATGGAAAGACAACTTCCATCCCATAAACTAGTTGATAGGGAGAAGTACCAATTGATTTCTTAGTAGTCAATCTGTCTGCCCATAGGGCATTGACTAGCTTTTTATTCAAGGTTTTCTTATTGTCCTCCAGTAACTTCTTGATGATGTTTACTAGGCTTTTGTTTGAGGATTCTCCCAGTCCATTACCTTGAGGGTAATAGGTTGTGGAATGGCCAAGGGTGATATGGTATTTATTGTAGAAATCTTTCATTCTTTTGGATTTAAAGGCTACTGCATTATCAGTAATGAGTTTAGTTGGACATCCAAATCTTGATAGAATATTGGTTTCAAGGAAGGTTATGATAACAGTATTTGTGGCTTGCCTTGAAGGTATGGCCTCTATCCATTTTGTGAAGTAGTCTATGGTTGTGAGGATCCATTTGTGCTGGGTAGAGGAGGGTGGGTGAATTTCACCAATGAAGTCTAAACCCCATTGTTGAAAAGGTATTTCTGCAGAGATAGTCTTGAGGGGTAAAGGTAAGAGCTTTTTCTTCCCCTCCAAAATTTGGCATTGGAGGTCACATATTTTTTGACATCAGCGAACAAGGTAGGCCAGTAGAAACCAGCTCTAAGGATTTTATCTGTTGTGGTCTTCCAGTAAAGGTGTCCTCCACAATCACCTGCATGAAACTCTTGCAAAATCTTGTCATCGTCATCTTTTAATAATTAATTGAGAAGAATACCTTCATGATCTCTCCAAAACATAGCATTGTCTAATATACAAAATTTCAAGGATTTCATCTTCAAAAACCTGCTTTTAGTCCTAGATAATTCAGGAGGAGCTTGTAAATTCAGTAAAACATAAATAATATCAACATACCAAGGTGATTCAATAAAGGCCTGGCTTATTAGTGGAGTCGCCATCTCCTCTTCATTATCTATTGCTGCAATAAAGTTTATATCCAAGGCCTGACAGTTTGATTCAGCCATGAGTTTGGCTAAACCTTGGCCCTTGATTAACTTAGTAGGTTTGATTTCTATATCATATTCTAAAATAGTAGCAATCCACTTTCCCCTCTTTCCATCAGGACCATCCTGAGTTAGGATGTCTTTAACTACTGAATTAGGAACGTAGGCTACTATATGAGAATATAAGATGTATACCCTAAAGTCCTTAATGGCTTTGACTAAAGCCAAGGCTTGTTTTTCCATTATATTATATTTCAAGGGGGCATCTCTCAGGGATTTGCTGAAGAAAGCAATGGGTTGTTCATAGCCCTGGTCATTTTTTTGCAATAGAACTGTAGCAATTGTGTGCTCAGAAGCAAAGGAAAACAAGATGAAATCTCTGTCAAATTTAGGACTGATTAACACAGGTGTTTTAGTCAAGGCTAGTTTAATGTCTTCAAAGGATTTTTTAGCCTCAACAGTCCATTTTATGGTGGAGTCCTTTTTCAGCATGTTGTTTAGTGATCTAATTAACTCTGCCAGATTAGATATAAATCTTCTAAGAAAATTAATTTTTCCTAAGAAATCTTGCAATTCTTTAATGTTCCTAGGGTGTTTTATTTGCAAGATCGCTTCTATTCTAGCAGAGTCTATTCTTATACCATCTTTTGAAATTATGTGACCTAACAACTTTCCTTATTCTAACCCAAATAAGGACTTTTTTGGGTTTAAGGAGATTCCAAATTTCCTGCATTTAATAAAAACTTGCCTTAGATGATCCAAATGTTGACTGTCAAATTTTGAAAATATAGTAATATCATCTAGATATATCACAAGGAAATCATGAATTTCTTTTGCAAAGGCTATATCCATATCCCTCTGGAAAGTGTCTCCTGCATTTATTAGCCTAAAAGGCATTTTCACATACATAATTGTGGCCCAAGGAGTGGTAAAGGCAGTTTTGGGGTGGTCATCTAGATGAACCAAGATTTGATTGTAACCAAAAAACCCATCCAACAATGAGATTCTGGTTGATCCAACCACCCTATGTAAAATGTGGTCCATTTTGGGGAGAGGGTAATTATCTTTCAGTGACACTTTGTTGAGGTTTTTGAGATCCACACAGAGTCTGATCTCACCATTTTTCTTTCTAGTTGGCACCAAGTTTGAGACCCAATCAGAAAATCTAATTGGTGCAATTATTTTGGCATCATACATCCTCTGAATTTCTTTTTCAATTGCAGGTAATAAGACAGGATTAATCCTTCTAAGTTTTTGTTTGAAAGGCTTTTGATTTTCTTTAATAGGAATTGTGTGCTGGATGATGTTGGTGTCATAGGATTTGAGGTCCTCATAACTCCAAGCAAAGACATCCTAAAATTCTTTCAACAACTCAATGTATTTCACTTTTTCAGTTGGGGGTAATGATTTTGAAAGTTTGATCAGTTTAGGATTTTCATTGGTGCCTATATTACATTCCTCTACATCAGACCTTGAAGGTTCCATTTTAGGTTTCCTAGGAACATCATTTGAATCAAATAAATCTTCCAGAGGGGTTAATCCCTTTGGTAAGAAGTTATCCTTGAGATTAATTACTTCGGTTTCTTCACTGATTATTTCATCAATCTCAATTTGCTCTAAGTTATCTACATCTAATTTGATAAATTTAGTTGGGTTGAGTCTATCTATTTCATCACCTTCTATCTCATTTATTTATATCTCATCCTTAATGTCAGGATCTATTGATGTATCAGTATTTATATTGTTATTGGTAAACTCTTCTTCTGAAATAAAAAATTTATTTATTTGTTTATCATCAGAAAATATTTGCCAATTCTTCAAATTATCTGGAATTGCAGGTCTATGCCTAACTTCAACAGTGTACTGATGGTTGGGCTGGAAGGGTAATTTGCAGTTGTTGGCAAACATTGCTAAACTATGGGCTTGCATGTTATGTTTCCTAGGGATTACTGCAAGCTTTGTTTCTAGGAAAGTGTTAAGTATTTCTACGATAGTTCCCCTATAACAACTTAATCTAGGGTCCCTTGTCATATATACACCATCAATCTTTTTTACACTTAGTCCAGAGTCTCCCATGATAGAAACCCTTTTAGCTCCTAGATTCCTAACTAACTTAAGACCTAAAATTAATGCTTCATATTCAGCCACATTATTGGTACATTTAAAATTCAATCTATATGCATGGCCTTCAGAGTAATTATTTTCCAAATTATATATCCACACTCCTGCTCCTACTCCTAACCTATTGACCGATCCATCAAAATCTAAATGCCATAATATCTCATGATCTATATTTACACTATCTGGTGCAACAAACTTTTCATCATTTATAGCAATTCGACTATCTTGTTCATTGAACAATTCTATAGTCTGGTTAGTTTCATTTTGTGTCGAAACTGCAATTTCTTTTGGTTATGTATTAGTGTTGTCTGAAATTTTTTCTTGTGTTTGATCAGCATTATACAGGATAAAAGAATCGATATCTGAGTGTATGGAGTAGATGGGAAAGTTTTGAGGCCGATCCTGGCTACTTACCATATATTTCATTAAGGTTTCACGGTATAGTTTCTTAGGTTGTCCAAAAATAGATATTGTTGCATATGACATATCTAGTTGTAAGGATCCCTGAAGTTTGGCTCCCCATGATCTGGATAACAGCATGCCATACTTTGGTGGGATATCAGCAACTAAAATATCCATAAGGATGCTTTTGGCAGGATATTGGACTAAAGTGACACACAGGTCTTTAATCAATCCTAGACACTTTACCTGACTGGAGTCAAATGAGAATAAGTCTTTATAAGGCCTTGTAATGTCTAGGTTTAATTTCTCCATCACTGATTTGGGCATTAAGTTGTGGGAGGCCCCAGAATCCAACATTGCATTGTGTAGAATTTTTTCATGGATACTAAGGCTAATGTAAAAAGGTGGAACTCCTCCTTCTAATGGTTTGCCATTAACATTTGGACCAAATATGAGTTCTGGTTGGTCATCAAACAAGTTGACTGAATCCTCATTTTCAGCAATGTTTAAGGTCTGGGTTATCTGTGATTTATAAGTTTCATTCTTGACTAGTTCTGTTAAAGGAACTGAAATCTTTAGCTTTGTTATCTCTTCTCCCAAATTGAATCGTGAAGATACTTTTTCTATTTGAAGGTTTTGAATTTTTGTAGCAGGGATTTGTGTAGGCTTGTCTTCTTTTCCTTTATTGGGGACCTCCTTATGTGGATTTTCAAATCTGATGTTTTGAGCTTTGTCCACTGGTTCCTTAGGTGGAATTGAAGTGGATGGTTGATCAGCAGAAGGTTGATTAGAGGTTATGTCTGCAATTGTGGGGCTAGAAGGTTTTGGATTTTCCCTAGGGAGAATTGGAGGATTTTTGAAACAGAGGCTTCTTTTATTTTCTTGGGTTAATTTTGTATTGTTTTCTTAGTTTGGTCAGGGACATCAACATTCTTTTTCCTTCTTAGGTTATGCCATTTATGAACTTCAAAGATGGCAGAATCATATCCCTGTTTGTAATCAAATGATTCCCCAGACTGTAATTGAAATTACTACAACATATACAGTTCCTGGTCATCTTGGGTTAGAAAACAGTGTCCTCATCATTTATTCCCATAAGGTTAAGTTGTGTATCTTCTTCTGGACCTTCTGGATAGGATGTCTCTGCACAATTTTCTTGAAAAGGAGGCCTAATGTTCTAATCCGGTCCATTTTTCCCAATGTTTTAGTTTTTTCTAAAATTTGGGTTTCTAACTGGAGGTGCTTGTTGGTTATCCCATTGGGGTTTCCTTTCCATGTTCTCTATTCTATCCATTAGTCTTTCCATACTTTTGGCTAAACTATCTATTTTAATGTCAGATGGTGAAGTTTCATCCTTTGCAGTTCCTCTCCTTTCATTTCTAACTCTATCCCTTTTAGCTAACAAATTAGCTTCTACACTAATAGCTACACTTTGCATTTCTTCTAATGTTGGGGGGTTTCTTTCCCTAAGTTGGTATGCCATATCTGTGTCAAAACCATCAGGGAACTTTATTAATTCTAAGTCAGGTGGGGGTCTAAGGTTAACTAGGATTGCATTATATATATTATTGAATCTAGTGCAGTAATCTTGAACAGTTTCATTAGGCCCTCTTCTAATATTCTCATATTCTGAAAGGATTTGTAAGGGATTCTTTTTCTTTTCCCACCTATCAATAAACAACCTTTGAAAATTTTCTAGGTCTGTAATGTGGTTGGCAAGAAAGGCTTTAAACCACTTCTTGACATCACCAATCAAAGTTTGGGCAAAGAGTCTCGTTTGGACATCTACCTCATCTATTTCATGCAATTCAAAAAATTCAAACATCTTGTTTACATGTTGTTGGGCAGTATAATGACCAGTAGCATCAAACAAGAAAATATTAGTTTGATAATCTGCAGGCATAGCATGAATTTGGGCAGGTAAAACAAGAGGAGCATATCTGTTTGTCATTGCTATAAGTTGGGAGGGGCTGAGATGTGGGGTTGAGGTACTTGGAGACAATGTAGCAATGGATGAAGAACCAGGACTAGTAGATGATGAATTAATAACAATAGGTTGGTGAGGGAGTGAGGTATAAATGGTGGTGAAGAATGGACTACAGAAGGTATTATTGTTGAAGTTGAAGAGAACAATGGTGAACTCAAAGTAGTGGACAATTGTTCAGAAAGCTCAGGGGTCGTGGCAGTATTAATGGATGATTGTGGAGATTTCAGAATGTATTCATCAATTGATTTGTTAGCCTGTTGAACTTCAAGGTCTGCAATAAAGTCAAGATCTAGAACAGTTTCATCGATTGAATTTTCAGATTTTGTTCTAAATAATGAAAGATCAAATGGCACATCAAAGGGGAGTTCTTCTAAAAACAACCACTCATCAAGACATGAATTAGCTTTAACTAATGGTATTTGGCTAGCCGAATGATCTGAAAATGGGGCACTTAGGCTTCTTGTCTAACTTACAAGAACCTCTCCCACTTCCAAAGCTTAAATATTCCCAAGTCTTTATGATTAACCAATGTGGAATTAAATATGTGCTTGAAAATAAGGTGTATGCTTATGGTTATTTTAACTGTTTATGTGCTTTAAAATTTGTTGTTTGTGCTAATATGTAAATACATGTAACAGTGCAAATAGTGTAGCAAATAATAAACACATAGGACAGCAACTTAATATGGAGTTCACCCAAAACTCTTGGGCTACATCTCCTTGAGCTTTAGTCAACTCGACTAGGCTCTCTGGGATTATGGCAAAGTCCTTTTACAAGCTCTTTGGCTCAACTCCACTATTTTACACAGGAACAATGGGCTCAGAACACCATCTCTCCCTGGCTCTTGAAGCTCTCAGCTTTCTGGCTCTCGGCTCTGGCTCTTGGCTCTGGCTCTTGCTTTTCTGCAACCTTCAGCTCTCTAGCTTTTCACTTGACCTCCAAGTGACTCCAAAGACTCCCTCAGCTGCTCTGCACATTAGCTTTCGCTCTCTCTGGCTCTTTTTTTGCTTCTGCGTTGCCTACTTATTCTCTGTTTTAGTAACCACACCCTCTATCTCTGTCATTTTGTGGCTTTAAAGCCAATTGGCGTTGTCTGTTCATTTCCTCTTCTCAGGCTTTCTAGCTCCCGGCCTCTGTCCGCTCGAATCCCCCTTCTGAGCATTAGCAATCATGGCATAACGTCTTTAGGGGAGGTGGCCACCTGTTCTGCAACAGAAGGGTCCATCAGGCCTTTGAAAATCCCAAAAATAGTGTTCTCTGTTTACACAGAGAAATACACTAAAAACATGGGAAAACTCCACCAAATCTCTGTTTATCGGACTTCAAATATCCATAAATCTGCCCTATACTCCTATCGGGTCTACCTTTAATCGCTATCGCATGTCGCAAATACCCCTGCGTCGTGGTTTTCCTCTGTATTTGAAAAATACATTAAAACATTGAAAATCCCGCAAAATGGCTCATATCGGACTTGAAATAATATACAGTGGCATTTATAAACCCTTTCGGGTCCGGTTTCATCGCATCGGGCACATTTCCTTTGCAATTCATTTATTTGGCGGAAATGCAAAATACAAAGGAAAATGCCATTTTCCGGATTTCAAAATATATAACATATCGCCTATAACCCTATTGGGTCCGGCTGTCGCAAGCCATATTTATATCGGCCCCGCTCCTTTGTGTAGCTCCGATGTGATATTGCGATGCAATCAATCGCAATCGCATATCGCATAGACCCGGGTCCCACCTTAAGCCCCATGCCATCACCAATGTTGATCCGCTGATTTCGGCGATCGCACCATCGCATCGGCCTGGTCCTATCGCATGTCTGCCTCCGATAGCCTCCGCCTGTCACTGCCGATTGTGATATGCCGATCGGATCTGGACTGTTGATTGGCCAGATCCGACAGCTCCTGTGCAAAGTTGGTTTGACCTCCGATAGGCCTGTTTTCTGCTATTTCTTCATGTTTTTGCCTCCTGATAGTGTTTTCCGCCATTTTGTGAAGGTTTTCCTTTGCGATAGTTTTTGGATTTTGAAGGCTTAGAGGGTTTTTAGGACCCATTTTTAGGGGATTTTTCCCCTTTTTCCAAAGGATAAAGGGCAGCTTCATTTTATGATAACTTCCGCATCCTAAGTCCATTTTTTCCCATTCAAGTTGCAGTAGATTCAGAATGAGACGATCTCTGCAATGGGGCTAGTTCCAGGAACTTCCTTGGACTTTCATTTTTTCCTCTGTGAGGAACACTTAGACTTAGGAGTCTATCCAAAATCCATTTTGGATCACCAAACTTTCTTCTTTTTTATATTTTCTTGAAATTAGGTTGGGATTATCGACTACTAGGGCAGGGTTTGGATATGGATTAGCCCTAGTAAAATGAGTCTTCCTAGAAGCCAGAATTTCAAATTTTTTAATTGTTTTTGTGAGATTTTTTCAAAATAACTTCTAACAAATGAGTTCAAGAAGCTAAAAATGTAGATTTAGAATTTTCTTAGAGCTTTATTAGGACTGAGGATTCGTTGTTCCCCAGTATGGTCGTCACTATGTTATCACTCAAAAATTTCTCTAGAAGTTATTAGAAGAAAGAAAATGACCGAGGTAACCACAAAACAACTTTGGAGCATAGGGTCTAGCCAACCTAGGCTCAGAGAAGGCTCTCTCTATATGATTTAGCTTTGTTTGTTGGGATTTCATGCTAGTTATGAATATTCTTTGGGTTTTTTATTTGTATTCAAGATTGGGTTGTGGAATCCTTGAAATAGATGGATAGAATGATGTCTTTAGACCATTAGGCTATGGAGTCAACAGAAGGGCAATAGAACTGGATCAACTCACTAAAAGGAATTTTCAAAGGGAAAGCTAGCAGAGTAAAGTGCAGGTCTTTGGGACAGTGGGGTGCACTGGTTTTAATCAGGGTGAGAGAGAAATTAAGGGTTCTCAAACTGAAATATAAACAAGGAATAGAGGGTAATCCGAAGCAAAGGGAAATTAAGAATCCTTTGATCTAGATTATCGAGAAACAACCTAAACTAACGAGAATTAAGAATTCCTTAACTTAGATATCAGTTGAAAACATTTATATGCATAATTGTTAAAACAGAGTGTAATTAAACAAATTCTGAGATATTGTTCCAATTATAGCATTCAGATTCAGAAATAAATTAAAGATTGTGAAATTTTTTTAAGAAAGATAACGATAAAATAAGAAAATACTTGTCTGCACTTCACTTAACACATGAATCCTGTGAAATATCTTGTCTTTATTCATCAATCCAACATGCTGGCTCAGTCAATGATACAATAGTTTTACAGTATTTTGGTCAAGAAGTCTATAGAAATATCTAAGAATCCACCCTACATACTTCGAATTGTGAAGTATTTATACAAAAATTATTACAAAATATCTCAAACTAACTTTAGATTTAATCTAGGAAATAAAAATATCTTCTTACAAGAAGATAGAAACAGTTATTGAACTACTTCATGTTGTCCCTTTTATTTTGGTATTGCTGGCCTTTATGGTTTGATTTTAGCCTTTTATGTGGCGTTGTTGTTTGATCTTTTATGCTGGAAGCTTCATTTACTTTTGGCTTTCATCTGATACTCTCTAACACTAATACTCTTTGACCTTGCTGACCTGTCTTGATCTTTTCACCTGGCTATTTTACTTTTACTGTACACTAACCTTTTTACTGCATATTCCTCACAGTAAATCAGTGAATTTTTCCCACATTTTAGCATCAAGTAATTGGATCTTCGGCATCCTTTTGTATATTTCATCTGCCTCGGTGTACTTGGAAAAAGTAGGCTTATTGACAAACAAGTGTTTTACCTCATGCTGGAGGTAAAACAAGTTTTCAAACGTCTGGTATAGTACTTTTCCTGTTGGCAATGCCTTCATTGAAGATGTACTAGCCTGTTCTTTTGCTAGCTCTCTGAGTTTGTTGTTGTAATCTTGTTGTGTCATGAGCTTGTCATTTATGACTAAGGGACTGGGTAACCCTTTCTCTCTCAAAATCTGAAACTTAGCCATAAATCTATCAATGGCTACCTGCATATTTTGGCACTTGTCCTCCAAGTTTAACATCAAGTTTCTCTTGGAAAGGACCTTCCTTACCTCCAAAATTGTTTTTGTTCTATCCTCTATATCCAATTCCTGAAGCTCATATCTATTTTTACTATTAAGGAATTGGATGATTCTGGTGGCATCTTCGAGCATCTCTCCCAATTCCTCTTTTACCTTTTGGATGGATTATGTAGCCATCTTTATTAGATCTATCTGCTCAAAAATTACTTGAATAGATGGCCAAATATCATTGACAGAGTCAATGATATTGGCCCATAGCAGTTCCTTAGCTTGTCCAAGAGGTTCTTTCAGTGTCAGGTCCTTCTCCATGGCCTTCAATCTCTCATTCATTCTGGCAGCTTTCTGCACTTCTTCCTTGTGCATGATTTTGGCAAGCTTGTAATCAGTTTCCAAGCTTGTCACCTTTTCTTTTAGCTTATTCATTTCTGTAGCCTGTATGGACATTTCCTCCATAGCTCTAACCAATTTTGCTACTTCATCTGATGTACCTGCTGCTGATGTAGACTATGCTGAAACCTATTCTGTTGTGGCCATAGGAGTTGTTGGAGTCAATGAGACTACCAATGTAGAAGGAACAGTTGTTGAGACTATTGGGATGGAATTCACTGATGTTGTGGCAATATTTGTATGCTTCAATTGGATTAAAGTGTCCAATTCCTTCTCTGTTTCCCTTAACTGATCATTTAATTTCAGGACTAGGTCCATCAATTCTTCATGTCTAGTCTGGCTCTCCAAGACTTCCTGTGTCTAGGGATGCTGCAGTTGAGGTATCTTCAATTGTTTTTTAAGTGTTGCAATGTCATCATTCTTCTTCTTAATTAGTTGCTCAGTGGCTTTGATGTCTTTGGGATCATGTCCCAATTCAATCACTAAGTCTTCCAAAGACTTAATTATAGTATCCTTGGCCTGTGAGGAGGCCTTCTCCAACTGATATTGAGCTGAGATATTGGTCAATGAATTTTCCAATTGATGGGCAGCTATGGATTTTCCAGTCAAAGTGGAGTAAATCATTTCTCCAGCCTGTTTATGAAATTCAATTTGGTCTATGGGATGAATATCCCTTGCCAATACCTCAAAATCAATCTTTTTATAATCTATTGATGTCCTTGGCAGTTGCACAGTTGGCTTTATGAAAGACATTTGCATCTTTCTCTCCTTGATGTCAAAATCTGACATCAACCTAGCTTGATTGGTAGGTGTAATCTTAAGATATTGTGCATAAGACTGTGCTTTTAGTTTTTCATTTCTCATCTTGATTTCTTTAAATCTATCTTTTATGTCCTTGTCTTTATCAGCAGGCCTACTAAAGGATGAAACTTCTACACTAAGCTACCTTTCCAACATTTGAGTCTGTGATGTGGATGGCTCCTGAGTTTCTTGAGATGGAGTTGTGCCTTTACTTCTGTCTAGCTCAGTATCAGTTACTTGTGTCAAGTCCTATGTGTCTTCCTATTCTGAAAAAGGATTGAGCCTTTCTCTCTTACTCTGACTGGCTTCATACTGCACATTTGAAGTGTCCATAAGTCAGCTAGAGGCTTCCTCTCTGCTACTTTTAGGTTTCTTTTCCCTATTCTGAGAAGTCTGCATAATAGGAGAGGTGCTCATGGTTCTTTCTTGTTGTTTAGGTACCTGCAAAAATGAGCTTTCATCAAGCTGTCTTTCTAAATCAATCAAGGCATTCTCAACATCTACCTTTGTGCTATCCCTGTCTACAAGAGTGTTCTCCAACCACTCAAATTGATTTGCATATCTTTTATTCTTTGGTATGGGATGATGAATGTAAGGCCCTAATTTGACCTTTTGTCTAAGTCTGGTCATAAACCCTTAAGGGTCATATCTCCATATGAAACTGTTTTGAAATTTCATTTGTTGTAGAATCAGATATGCCTCCTGCCCTGCTTCTCTAGAGTTGCAAATAAAAGGGCCTAACTAGTTTTTGTCTCTGAACTGTGTTCTTTTCTTGGCTGATACAAAATTTACTTCATCAAAATTCATTATTTGCCTATAGTACTCTAGATCAAATAACCTCATGGGGAGGTATTTGGGGAGTTTGTATGGGGCAAGTTGGCACCCATAGATTCTTATTTCTATGTGGTTTTGGTAAAGGTACCAATCTCCCACCTTACTTTGCTTAGAAAATTGAAGGACCCTTTTGATATCTTGGCTTATTCTGGGTGGAGGGCTTCCTGTCAGCATGGTCATGACTGGATGGACAAAAGAATCAATGAAATCTGTATAAGTGTAGGGTGATGAATATTTGTGGAATAATGGAGTCCAAAATATGACAGACCTGGGCTGGCCTCTAGTATCAAGCTTCTGGAGGGTAAAGGGAAATTTGTCTGACTGGTAATATAGAAACATATGGTAAAGTATAGATGAGTACTTGAACACTCTCTCATTGTGCATTCTAGTAAACTGTTCATGCATCCTCTCAGCTATGAACTGGGCATAATTGTATATAGTAGTAGGAGGCTTTCCTGGGGTGAAAATGGACATGAAGGCCAGGATAAGCTCATCAACAAATTCATCAGTGGTGTAGCCCAAAATACATGATATCATAGTCACAATGTGCTTGCCCCTTTCAGAGAAAATGGCAAAAACATATGGAGGGGCATCTTTAGGTATGTGCTTGTCTTCAACAATGAAAGTTTGAAACAATTGGGCTAGCTTTGATGGACTCAACTTGGTATACTGGTCTAGCAAATATCCAATTGAGAGTGGGGTTAGGTTTGGACCTGGTTGGAGCTATAACATCTCATTGATTGATTCAGCTGTGATGGTAAACAGGATTTTCTGGTCAGGGGATATTATAGCTCTCTGACTGGGAATGTAACAGGCATGGCACATATGGACAATTTCTGGAAAAACATGTACTTGGGGAAATTGGTATTTGGGTAAATTGGATTCCCAAAGACCAATGTCATCAGAATGGTTCAGATATTTGTCCCTACTCAAACAATGAAGTTTGAGCAGGACCTCATATGCACTGGTATCTCTGATTTTGAAATCCTTGTCCGCCAGGGGAAGGTGGTCTAGGTCCAGATGTGGAGTTGTGATAGGTCTGACATCCATGGCAATAGGGGCAGCCATAATTCAGTTCTTGTGGATTTCAATTTCACTATGTAGGATTGTATCAGAGGTTTTGACGAAAACTAACAGTTTTGAGAAGGGTTTGGGTATGTGGTTTGAATTTAAAGTAATTCCAATTAATTTTACTTAATTAAAATACCTTTAAATACAAAACATTTTCAAATTCGAAAGGTGGTTTGTAATTCGTTCACAAATACCTGGAGTTTAGGTGAATTGACTTCAAACTAGTGTTCTCGACGATGGTGGAAGGTTCAAAGGGCTATGAGAGCTTTGAAGGTGGTCTCCGTAGCTTCTTTGAGCACTGAAATGGGGTTAATTGGTAGTTTTCAGGTTTGCAGGTGTCGCACTGGTTTGTAGAGGTTTTCAAAGAGCTCGAGCGAAAAAGACGAAAAAGGGTTTCTCGGCCTTTTTATGGAGCAACGGTCATTTTTTGGCAAATAATTTATGAATGAACAGTGGGCGGTTTATCGGGTTGAGCAGGGAGGCGGTTTCCCAGGCCATCGCATCTCTTTTGTGGAGGAGGCAGTATTGAGGAGGGGTCACCCGATCTACTCCACCGCTTGACATGTAGCATTTAGGGTTTGGGGCAAAACTGCTTTATCTGGCAGGTAAAGGTCAGCCGTCGGGTGCAGCCGATATGGTTGTGGACCGTTAGATGCGAGTGATGGTGATCGAATGGTAGTCAGGTGAAGAAGGTGTGCAGGTTATAACAACATGGGTTTCAGGGGGGGGCAGGGTTTTAATCCTTGGCGGTTTGGGATTAATTCAAAGCTAATGAGGGGATTAATTGATCGGGCGGGGTTTAATGACGGGATTAACCCAACATTACCGAAAACTGGTAAGTTAAGCGAATTTTGTCGGGGGTATGAAGTAGGGGGTCAACTATAGTTTATAATTAAACTAAGGGTTGGGATATTTATATAGGGGATTTAATTAATACGGGAAAAGGCATATCGGGGAATTTATATAATTAAGTTAGAAATTAATATGAAATGAGCGGAGTGAGCATACCCTTAGCATAAATGTAAAATATGTGCATTTTATTTCATACATTTGATACTTAGGATAAAGTACTTTTGTGGGTTTTTTGAGTGAAATAGGATTTACATGGGGTTTATTTACTTTTCCTAGGCAAATGAAGTTTAACCTTAGGAAAAGGGTTTTTATTAGAGAAATGAAGGGAAATGAATTTTATGAAGGGGATTCTAACACTTGATGTCCATAAGTCATTAAGCCGAGGGTCCGGCCCTACCAAAAGTCAGAGAAATGCTCTGGCCCTCTTTGACTTGAAGGATTTAAAGTGGTAGAACATACTTGTGGATAGGAAATTAGTAAGGAGAAAAATGAATGAGGGGGAGTTAATCATATTAACTTGCAAACCTTTGTTTTTGCTTCCATAATTGATCAGACATATAGAAATATGTGTCTAAGCATGATGCATGTGTTTTGATCCAATCAACTTTATACTTCAGCGACCTTTCTTCTACTTACCCATTACTTACCCTACCATTTTTCTTAATTTTATTTGGGTACATTTAGGCTAGCAAACCCTTATCATCCATTCTTATTTTGAAAATTAATCTATCTAATTCTAACCTTATATCATCCAAGGGCTCAGATTAGACTAATGCGCTCCTTTATTTTCTCTACCTATTTAATGATCTGCCAAGATTACACTGTTTGGTCAGATTTTATTTTCTAACTATAAACATAAAATTCAAAGCATGAAATAACCAAGATTAAACAATTTGATTACCATGGATTGTGGCATGAATAACAAGTTGCACATAATCATTATTATGCATAAAAGTAAATAGTAGTGGCATTTAGACTTGCACACTTTCATGGTCTCTTTTTGTTTTGGGGTTCATATATTTTCATTTTTTGACTTTCTCTTATTCTTTTTGTCCTTTGATATTTTTAGGACACACCCTCTTATTTTTTAATTTTTTAATATGGAGAACATTCGCAGAAAGCAAAGGTATGTACAATATTACAAGGCCTAACCTTAGTCATTCAAAATTATGACTCCTATTGGTATAGGAACCTAACATCTCCAGTTATTTTTTTCAGTGGAGATTATCAATTGCTTGAGCTTTGCATGAGAGGCAAGCAATTGTAATTTCTCAAATTGTTGAATAATAATAAAACCCTTATCTATTTTATTGGTTTTCCCTTCAGGGTTTTTCCAGGGACATTTGTCCAAAAATAACGATGTCATATTTTTGTGTGTGTGCATATTTTCTCAGTTCCTTATTTTATCCTCCACAACATATTTTTATTAGTGAAGATTACAATAGTGATTTAATCATTATTTGTTGTACTATAAATTTTAGAAGACAAATAATCTCCAACAGAAGAAGATTAAATTCCAGTTTATTGCAATCATGGAAATTTCATAGAATATGTGTTCCAAGTAGGTCGAATTTCCTATTATATATAAATGTTCAAGAGGGTCGAAATAGGTGTCCTTGGGAGGACTAGGTCATCTTGTCCAAGGAGGGTCGACTTGGTCATTTTGTGGACTTACGACTCAACATAAAATTCAAGTTATTTTTTCTTACATGTCCAATGGGACATGACTCAAATATATTTTCTTTTGACTCGTAATAAATTATTTTTTACTCTTTAAGCATGAAGAACGTGATTTGACAAAAATACAATAAAAGTATGACAAATATATTAATGATAAATTTACATTATTAGGACCAAAACTAGTTACAATCTCCAACATGAGGGTCAATGGAACCCTATAGGAATCTATGCTACCATAAAAATATGAAGATGAATTTGAAATTAAAAAAAAATTATTTGCAACAACTCCAGATGATGCAACAAGGAGACACTCAAAGAAGTGAACACAAAATTTCTTTTGCAAACTTAGCTTAATCTTTCCTGACTGAACTACGTAATCTTAATCGAGTAGTAGTTGATGAAAATTTGATCATTATAGATGGCTAGGAGTTGGTCCTTGTTATATTTTGATGTCAGTTAAATGTTATTGTGTTAATGGAATTTTCTATAAATTGTATCCATATATATATATATATTTAACTTAGAAGTAGGATCGAGGTGCAACCAGTCTAACCATACTAGTGTAATCTTAGAACCCTTTGCAATATTTTCTCTAACTTATGGATGTATCTCGTATGTGCTTTGACACATATTTTACTCATATAATCTATCCAATTATTGCTATATATAAATATGTGTGTGTGTGTGTGTGTGAAACCCTAAGAACTCCAAAATGATATTACTAAAAAATAATCGACAAAAAGGGATTTTCAAACTAGTTAGTGCTTAATTAGTATTACCTTTGAGGAGTTGGCAAAGAAGTTGAACTAATTCGTCATATAATATGAATGGACTTTTTTTTATGAGTATAGAGCTTAAGATTTAATACCTACCATATTAAGAAAAATCTAAAACGCTGCATAAAAACACAAAAGAAACCAAAAATAAATAGATAGACATAAAGTTGAGCACCATCTTTTCATTACAATGAAACAAAGATACAATATGTATCTTCCAAAGTTGTGAATAGAAATCCAAAAAATGGCGTAAAGACACAAAGAGTAGAGCATAATCTTTCCATTGCAATAAAATAAAGATCTAATATGTCCTTGCACACTTAGGTTCAAAATTGATATGGAATAGTTAAAAATTGATTTCAAAGATTCTAACGTTGTAAACCATTTCTTCACTCAGTAAGCATGTAAGAATTATAAGGGAAATTGTATTATCAATAAGAACAATCTCAACACATTGATCCCACCCAAAATCATCTTCAAAAGTCTTAATAAGTTCAAAGGAATCGAATTTCTCTCAATGTATTAATAATTCAAAGTTAACCCTTAGTTTATGGTTGTGTTGTCTTCATGAACCCTCTCATATTACATAAATCAGAAAATCAAGAGAACCAACTAATTACCAACACATTATGATGAGGAAAATATATATGTGTCATTCATACATCAATTTCACAAGTATTCCACTATAGAGTGATTTTACATTATGTTATTATTGTTATGATTTTACATTATGTTATTATTGTTATTGTGATGTATTTGCACATTTACATTTTCCTCTTATATCCTATAGAGACAATTACCTATAGGTAATGACAAATTCCTTCCTTTCTAATTGAAGATGCCACTATACACACATATACTTGTCCAACACACTTGTGCTTCAAGCAATGCACTTGTAACAAGTAAGTAGAAAAGGTTTAATTGAGGTGAGATTTTATATTGTTTGAAAAAATTTAGATTTTAAACAATTTTTTTGAATTTTTAATAAGAATGAATGATTTTAAAATTTATAGTAGTTAAATAAACTTTTTTAGTTGTCAATTCAAACACAACTTTTTGAAATGCATATATAAATATATTTTTTCCCTAAAAAGAAAATATAGAAAACATAGCAATGTGATAACTTACAAAACCCATCTAATTATCCAATAAACTTTTTAATTTTTATATGAAAACGTGTAATTTTATAATTTATAGTATTTAAATATTTTTTTCCATTTTTCTATTTGAATTTTGGAAATTATTGTGAAATATTTATATAAATAAATATATATTTTGAAACGTATATATAAATAAATGTCTTTCTTTTTTCAAAAAATATTAGAAATATAGAACCAAAGAAAAATTCAAATTATAAATAAATAAAAATTATATATCTAAGAAAATGATAACATTATTAATAAGGGTGTCGGTCCAGAACCCTGAAGGAGCACGGTTAGGGTTTGTACAACAACCCTACTGCATACATTGTTGCTGCACTGCTTACCCCTCTGCTGCATTGGCACCCTCACTGTCACGTTCTGTTGGGCATCCATCTCCATTTCGCTGTCACCTGGCTCCACTCCCTGTCTTCGCTATCTCCAGGTTTGAATGCAGCATGTCGAATATGGACGAAGATGTGGTCAACTATACGGCAGATCCTAACCCCTATGAGTCCATCTAGACGAGCCCTAGCAATTCGTTGGAGGTGTCGGTTTCTAGGCCTCTGGGAACGACCTTTCCGTTGCAGTGGGATTTGTCGTTTGCCCATTTTGATCCCGGCCCTTCCGCTCACAACATCCCGTTCGCCGCCCTCTCTATTGCTTCGTCAGGTCTTGACTGCCCTCCCCTCTCTCTGGCTACCCTCCATCTTCTCGCTACTTGCATCCCTTCGTCCCCTATGTTTGATTCTATGCCGCTGGAATTTTCTCATCTGACACCCTCCTCTGCTATCCCTACAGTGATAGGGTTGGCCTCTGCAGTTGATTTCATTCCACTCTCATCTGATCCTCCAAATTTCCTGCACTCCTCAATCGTGCCCGAACTCTACCTTGTCGTCTGGTTGTTTTGACATCCCAGCAGTGAATCCTTGAACCGGCGTACCTCAATCTCAGCAGGTCACTCTGGGCACACATAACCCTCTCCAGCACCACCTGCCAGCTCCGTGTTCCGGCAAAGATAAGAAGTTTAAGTGTGTCAAAGCCTCCCGTAAGAATCTTGCACTCTATTTTGGTGAAGGTGTGCAAATGGGGGAGGTTGTGGACACTACTAATAAGGTCTTGGTTGGAAGAGTCAAAGGGAGAGCGTACACTGCTGCCCGTTTACGTCTATGGGTCATGGAAATATGGGGGCATATTCTCACGGAACTCCCAACTGTAACTACTCTGGCACGAGATTGGTTTGCACTAAGCTTTTAGTTGGAGGATTACACCACTTCGGTCCTTTCGCGTTATTGGCACATTGAGATGGCTCTTGTATTACTCAAGCGATGGAGCCCATTATTTGACCCTGAGCGAGAACAGTTGGGTGCAGGACTTCTTTGGGTCAGGCTACCTGGCCTCCCCCTTCATTTTTGGTCCGAGGATATATTTTTCCGCATTGGGAATACTCTTGGTACATTCCTTGACTATGAAAAGTCTTATGAAACATCTGGCAATAAATCCATGGCTCGTATACTGGTGTATATGGATACCAGAGAGGGATTGGAGGAATAGAGTACATTGCATTGGAGAAAATTCACCCGCATCCAACTTCTAGACTATGAAGGAGTGCCTTTCAGATGCAGAAGGTGTCACAAGGTTGGTCATCTTTACAACGAATGCCCACTGGTTATCTTCGTTGCCTCTCCATCCAAAGCTTCAACTGATGCAGTTCTTGATGCACCTCCATCTGCGGAAGGTCAGACTCCTTGGTCACAGGGACCGCAGACAATGGGCTGCGAAATAGCTCAGATGTCAGCCTCAACCTCTCCCAAGTCTCCCTCCCCACCTATGACGAGATCCTGAGCTGCTGCTGTGGCCGCTCGCTACTACTCCTCCCCTTTGCTCTGTATCTTCTTTTATTTCATCTTGTTCTGCACAGCACTTGCATGTTGCATATGAATCCATCCCATGTATTTCATCATCCCCCATTTCCTGCCCACTAGAACTCCACTCTCCATCTATCTCCACCACTCTGCCCTCTATCCCCAGTTTGGATACTCTTCCTTTTCCGATGCTCTCAACCACCTCTAGACACTCTCACTCATACAACCTCCGCTCCCGGGTGTCTCACCCCCCTGAACAAGCTGGGATCGGTTTGATCTCACCACCCAAAACCACCAAGATCTCCAGGGGTAGGCATTCCTATATCTCCAAAGCTATCATCCAAGCAGGGGTGGATGTGGCTATGGGCCGACAATCTACACTCGACAAGGTTCTTAGAGCATCGAACACCCTCCCCCCTTCTCAATCATGAAATGGCTCTCCTTCAATTGTAGAGGGTTGGCTAGCCCTGCTAAAAAACTAGCCCTCAGAAGATTATTGGTCTCTGAGCCCATCGACATTATATATCTGCAAGAAACCCTCAGTAGGGTTGACCAGATTATCTCTATTATGCAATCTCTGAATCCGGGTTGGATCTTCCATGCACATGTTGTCATTGGAATATCTGGAGACATTGCAATGCGTATCAATCGTCGCTCTATTAAGATTATTTCTACTTGGGGGGGTTGGTTTTATTGGCATGGATATTTACTCTTCAGAACTGGGGTTGGATTTCAGAATCATCAATGTATATGCTCTTTGTCTCAACAGAGCTAAATTCTGGAATCACCTTCTTAATTTATCCCTGGTCAATACAGACAACCTCATCCTGGGTGGGGACTTGAATTTTTCTATCAGATTTGGGTAATCTTAGCGAAGCAATGCACAGCTAGATCCCCTATCGAACACCATGGCCCAACTTCTGGAGCAGTACCAATTGATAGATATCCCCATGAACAAGTTACAACCCACCTGGCGCAACAGAAGAACGAGAGAAGTTGCCCTGGCTAGGTGATTGGATCGATTTCTAATCAAGGAACATCTGGTTTGTGCTATGACTAACTATCGACAGTGGGTGGGATCTGGTGGAATCTCTTATCACTCCCTTATCTACCTTGAACTATCTGGTTCCTTTCCGAAGCTTAAGGTCCCTTTTAAATTCAACTCTACTTGGCTGATGCACCCTGAATACACCAAAATGGTCATTAATCACTGGCAAGCACACCCTCCTTCATAGGGAAGATCCATTTCAGAAGGTTTTTTCCATAACCTTCTTGAGATAAAGAGTTTATCTATTAAATGGGCTAAGGATAAGAGAGATCGGGATGATCAGACCCTCAGGAACATTGAAGATATGTTGGTTGATCCACTAGATGAGCAGGGCAGAGGATTCACATCTGAAGAAGGTAAAACCAATCTCACTGATCTAGAGACTCAAAGATCCAAGATTCTCAAAGATTGTGAGGAACTTGGCGCCTTAGGAGTCGGGCTATATGGTTAAAGGCGGGAGATGATAATACAAAACAATTTCATAATTATGCAAAGGGGAGAAGGGCCAACGACACCGTTTGGAAAATGCCCACTGAGGATGGGCAATTTGTTTCCTCCTTTCATCATCTGGCCCACCTAAACAATTCACATTTCCAACAACTGTTCAAGGCCCCCCCTAGTGCTTCTATTGCAGAAATCGTTCGAATTGTTGGGCTTTTCCCTTGCTATGTTGACCAAGAGGAGTCTGGAGAACTTATCAAACCTGTCACTATGGGGGAACTGGAGAGCACACTTAAATGGTTCAAAAACGATAAGGTCCCAGGTTCAAATGGGTGGTCTGTTGAATTTTATACTGCCTTCTTTGACACCATTGGACAGGATCTCCTCAAAGTTGTGGAGGAATTTAGGCTAACTGTACGCATGTATGAGGCAATCAACTCCACTTTTATTTCACTCATTCCTAAAGTGGACTACGATTTTAGACCTATTTCCCTATGCAACTGCCTCTACAAGATTATTGCCAATCATCTTAAGCCCATTTTATCTAATCACATCTTGCCTGACCAATTTGTATTCTTGCATAATTGTCAAATTCATGAAGTTGTTGGTACTACTCAGGAGGCCCTCCACTCCATTAAGATGAAACAGATTAAAGGAGTCATCCTCAAGATCAACCTATCTAAGGCTTTTGATCAGATCAGTTGGTTATACATAAGAATGCTCCTCACCCATTTAGGCTTTCCCTTATCCTTCATTAATTGGATCATGTGTTGCATCACCACTGTATCCTTCAGTGTCCTCATCAATGGTTCAGCCTCCAACTTTTTTCATGCTGAGCGTGGACTTAGACAAGGATGCCCTCTATCCCCTCTCCTTTTTCTCCTGGTTATGGAAGGACTAAGTTGACTAATCTCACAGGCCATAAGGGAGGGGCGATTACAAGGCCTCAAGATAACTGATCAATGTACTATTACCCATCTCTTATTTTTTGATGATGTGCTCATTCTTCTCAATGGTAGTATTCAGGAGTCCTCTGTTTTCCATGATATTTTGATGCTCTTTTCAGCTGCTACAGGTATGGAATAAAACCGGATGAAATCCACTATTACCTTCTCAACTTGTTCTCCATAGGAAATGTAGATTGCTACACAGAAATTTCCCTTCCAAATACTACCACTGGAAGATGGGCTCAAATATCTCGGGTTTCGAATCAAACCCCATTGTCACAAAATGGTAGACTGGATATGGCTTGTGGCCAAGGTTGAAAAGATATTAAATAACTGGAACCATATGATCTTATCAAGAGCAGGGTGATTAGTCCTCATCAAATCGGTCCTGGAGGCAACTTCGGTGTATTGGATGTCTTTGGCTTGGATCCCCAAAGGAATTTTTTCTCGGATACAAAAAAATTCTACATATTCCTTTGGAATGGACACATGGAAGGTAAACCCTTTGCTTGGGTGGGATGGAGCCACATTGCACTCCCAAAGAAGTGGGGTGGTTGGGGTTTAAATTACCTTCCATCATTCGCTCATGCACTAGCAGCCAAGATGGGATGGCTTATCCTTACCTCACACAGTCTATGGACCGAGGTGGTGCACTACAAATATATATGGCCCTTACAGATTATGGATTGGATTCGGCTCCCTTCATGGCAAAGAATAGGTATATCTTCGATCTAGCGAGCAGTCCTACATTCACTGCCCACCATCACGAATGGTCTCGTATGGTGCATTAGAGATGGCCAATCAGTGTGTATAGGCATGGATCCCTGGACAGGTAGTGGTAACATGTACCGACTTCCCCTCGACCTTATTCTTTTCCTTAAGCATAGTGAAATACATAGGCTTGCTAATATTGTTGATATGGAGAACACTACCATATTTTCTCAATCATGGAAATCGGCTGAGATATTAGGCATTCCTGAACAATGGCACTAGGCATGGGCAGATTATATAACCGCTCTGATAGAATCCCACGTTCGCATCAAGGAG
This sequence comes from Pinus tabuliformis, assembly GCA_031772625.1. Taxonomy (NCBI): domain Eukaryota; kingdom Viridiplantae; phylum Streptophyta; class Pinopsida; order Pinales; family Pinaceae; genus Pinus; species Pinus tabuliformis. The sequence continues at coordinate 1,165,725,233 of CM062809.1, forward strand.
GGTGATGATGAACTCATTTGGGCACATGCTGGACATGGTGTATACACACCCGAAGAAGGATATCCCATCATTTATGCCAACCACATGCCACTTGTGCTCATAGATTGGTGGTGGAAATTATGGAAGCTTAAAGCTCCCCCCCCCCCCCCACACAATACTGTTAATGTGAAATATCTTAAGGAACAAAACACCTACCGGGAGCAACTTGATGAAAAGATCCTTTCATGGCCCCTCCTGATGCGTATTACGTCTTCAAGTTGAGGAAACAAATGACCATCTCTTTATCCATTGCCCCACTATGATCGATATCTGGTCACAGGTTCTTACTTCACTATCCATTACTATCAGATGGCTCGGCAATACCACTGTGGAGGCTTGCAATCACTGGAGGGAGAGGACCATGAACCAGAAACAACATTGTCTCCCCCTGATCATCTGCTGGACCATTTGGCTGAATAGGAATGGAATCATCTTCAGACACAGAGTTGTCCGCTGGCCAGCATCCATTCCCCGAATCATCAATTCATATCACGAAATTCCAGACAATGACTCCACACCATCTGCACGGGTTGTGACTCCTAAAGTCATTAACCGCAATCTTCCATGGGCATATTTCGATGGTGTTGCACAAGAACAAGGGTGTGGAGGGGGGTATTCTATTGCACCAATCTGAAAATCATGTTTTCCGCATCCAAATGGGTTTGGGGACTGGCACTAATAACTTTGTCGAACTGATCACCCTTAGACACTTGCTCCACTTTGCACTTACACATGATTGCAAACATTTACAGATATTTGGGGACTCAAAAATCATCATTAACTAGTTCAACAACACATCTGCATGTCATATGCACTCACTCAGAAATATTTTGGATGAAGTTATGTTATTAAAATCACAATTTGAATATATTTCTTGTCAACACATTTACAGAGAGCAAAATCAGGCTGCCAACCAACTATCCAAGGCGGCCACGGTCCAACCCAGGGGGATTTGGCTAATAAAGGAGCAGCAAGGAGCCGAACATTTTCAATACTATCATCAGCCTTAAATAGATCGTTTCTACCAGCGGGCCGATAGGCCCTAATTTTGTAGTATATATCAACACTTTTTATCAGTTTCTGGTTTATATATTTTGTATATATAATTTACATGAACAGTGATAGTATATTGTGTATGGGTAACTTTATACAGACATTTTTAATGGCTACAGCCCAGCGTATTGCATACGCTGGCATCTACAACATGTAATTTTCTTAAATAACAGAAAATTGTGATTTTTCCTAGAGGGAAAAACATTATTAATAATTTTAACTTAATTTCTATTATTATAACTTAATTAAAAGTATTTTTATCGACATTCTTTTCTTGCAATAGCAATAAGTTTTATGTCATATCCATATTTTTGCAATAGCTTTTGTACACGTGGTTATTCTTTGCTTTATGCAATAATGTTAGTAATCAAGTTATGATTTGTAAGGTGTGCTTTAATCATATAATGATTACAATTTTAACATTCTATGGTTCATATTAAAATTTTGACAATTTAAATAAAAAAAGATTCCAAAATATTTAAGATAGCGACTAAAAAAATTAAATTGCAATTTTGATCTAATTAAATTGTAAATTTTGAATTCTAAAAAAAACCACTTGAAAAATAGAAAAACCACCAAAATGTGAAGGTCCTTTTATTAATCTTTTAACCTATGTTAAACCCTGGCACCTCTTTTCCCAACCTAGGAATCCCCAATATATATAATGCAGCCGCGGAGTTTCACACCTATTTCTTTTTCATCCAAAATAAGAATATCAGTTTCTATTTACTTATTTTTTTTTAATGTAAGTGGTTTTTATCCTAAATAAAAATAAAAAATATTGCTTTTTATAACCTAGTTTAATTATTTTATATTTTGTTTTTTTAAATATATTTTTTAATCAATTTAATTGGAAATTCAATAGAGATGGTCCAAATTGTAAGTTTGAGCTGTGTAAACTACACAATCTAAATGGTCTAAAAAATTTTTACTATTGAATCTCTTTATACTTTCAAAAATACAATTTAAACAACAAAAATTTACAATCTGACAGAAAAATTATATAACCAAATTTTAAGAAAACAAACTAAAACAGAATATTTAAACTATGCCATTTTATACCCTACCTACTCCCGCTTAAAAATGCGTGGGTTCTACCTAAAAAAAGGCTTAGCCTAGGCCCTACACTGCCAGTGGAGGGAAGGATTAATAAAAGAGGTTTCCTAGAAACTATGAGATGTTAGGCATCTAGATAAGAGGACTTTCATAGGTATGCTCACATCGCAGCTCTATTAGAGTGCAGTCTTCTTGGAGCTCTTTGGTGCTGCCATAAACCATGAGCATTTGGCAAGTAACGGGCTCTCTTCATGAGACCACCTAAAACTTGCCTATAAAAGCCATATCTAAAATGGAGAAACTCTCAGTTTCAGATTCGATAGCTCTACCATGTTCCATATAAACAATTTTCTGCAAGAAGAGATTGTGTAAAGCTAGATATAGTAGCTACATCATATGCACTTGCACTATTTATCAAATGAATGGATCTCGTTTCCATTCCTTTCAACAATATAAGCATCAAATTTATGAGAAAAAGTTTTTCGACGTAAATCATATGATAATACATTTATTGATGATAATATAAACATCAGTTCTCTGACACTTTTTATAAACTGAGTTTTTGTCGAGTGCTGATGCTTGAACCCTTGTTGGGTACTAGCTCTTCTGTTCTACTTTTCGGCCCACCAGCTAATAATTATCTATTTTATTGTGCAACTAGACTATGTGCAAATACCAGTCTTTAAAATCAACATATATTTTATGGAGAAAATATGGACAAGGCAACGTTAAGGTTAAGACCATTTCACACAGCAAGAAAGAGTTTTGAGATAAAGTCCTCTAATAGTATAACTAACAGTTCTTAGACCATTAGATATTGTAGTAATAGTTATAGGGAGATATTGTAGTAATAGTTACAGGCAGGAAGAATGACTGTAAATTAGTCTCTGCCTTCTAGAGTCCTTTTGCTGGAGCGAGGTAGCTGTACCCTGAGTCTTTCCATCTTTCCATTCTCTTCTCCATATATTTTTGTTTTGGCATCTCCTTCAGCCACAAAGTAAGCCTTGCAAAGCCAGCTAGCTTTACACTGATGTACCTTGAAAACGGTTTAACCTGTGATTCCAGTGATTTCATTGGAATCAGTCATTTTGGAGCAGTATCCTTTTCTTATCCTTCTTTTATCTATTTATTCAAAGACAACTTTAGATTTGAATGATAGTACCAGAATCAATATATTTGGAATACCAGGTCTTTCTGCTCAATTTATTTGAGTGGTAATCATTGATTTGAGTGGTAATCATTGATTTGAGTGGTATCATTGGACTCGGACAATTCAGAGAAACAAAATCCTTTTCACTCATTTATCCCCTCGAACCAACCATATGAAGACCCAGATACTATGAGACAAATCATGGTGTTCAACAGAACAATCGTGAAAACGTTATCACACTGATGCTTAGCATTACGATGAATCTGTGAATTCACACAAGGATCACTATCCTGCCAGTTATACTTCAAAATTTAATAAAAATGGAAACAATGTAGTGTATCATCTTTCCAAATATCTTATAAGTAGTCCATGACCTTATATCTGTGTTTCAAATTGAACAGCCATGAAATCAAGCATAAATCTTTGTTGCTAAGATCTACCTTCCTAAAACCAAAACCGTCACTTCTTATCACTGCAAATTTAATATAATCCATAATCTAAAATTGGAGGAAGATCAATCTTTCCCACTCAAGAGTCTGTACCTCGACTGCCCTGGTGTAAAATGTTACTAGGAAATTAAATTTTGTTTCATAACAGAGTTAACATCTTGAATGCCATGATGCTTACAGATATTGTTCTTCGGTGCTCTTTTAAAGCTCTCAGGTGAACTTGAAGACATAAAATTAAGTTACTCTAGCTCCATGTTGCTTACATTTGAATCATATGAAGGCATTTAATATTGAGATAGTGTTAGGGAAACAAAGATACACAAGAGAGATAACAGTGGAACGATGTGCTTTATTAATGGATTCAATACTCATATCATACCAGGAAATCTCTTAATCTGTAACCCGTACATAGTTGCACCCCCAATATCTCATACTTGCATGCATCATTAACCTAATCAGGATTCCTTGTATATTTTATTGAATGTTATTATCTGGATTATGTAGATAATGAAATGAAATGAAGAAAGAAATATAAATGGAACCACAAATAATACAGTGAAACCAAAATTCTATTAATGAAAAAAATGGAAAAACACTAAAATGCAAAGCAATACAAACTAGCTAGAATAACAGTAGTTTATCACTAGAAATAGAGGTGTTGGTTATGATAATTCGCAAGAAGACATTACAAGAGGACAAAACTGTTTTTTAGCATAAAGTATGATGCCCCATGATGCAAAAATCCTAAAGACCCAAAACCTAACTCTAGCTCTAGGGACACAATGTTTGCATGGAAAATTCATTTGGGTTGTTTCTTGGACCATTACAAAGCTTAATCCATGCTCTATGAGTTTGGCAAACCATGCAATTAAAGATTTTGTGGCCTACATCAACTACCAAAAATGTAAGGAGAAATGCCCAAAATACATGTCAAAAGTTAGAGACTAAAAGACTATAACAAAACTGCCAAGATGTGGAACCATCATGAATCAGTGGAACAAAAGGGTGGCCACCAGTATCCATCTTGATTAGTTGTCCACTCTTAATAAGCAGTGGTACCCATTGCATTAAGTTCCTCCATCAAATGGCGAAACTTTATTCCATCTACCTTACAGGTTCCCTTCATCTTGATGTCCATGATTCGCTCAACTATTACTTGTTCAATGATATTAGGATTGAGTTTCATGGGGGCCAAGTTCTCAACTACTTCTAAGGTGTCCAAGAGAGGTGGAAAATATGTTTGAACAGTTCCGTGTTAAATATAGGGTGCAAGCCAAGAGATGGGTGGTATTTAATTCAAAAGCATTTTCAAATTTCAATGACAACCTTGGCAATGGTGTAAAGCCTATAATGAAGTGGGCAGAGCTTCAAATGAGATTTGTGAGTTGCTCTTTACTGTTAGACACCTAATCCTTTATGGTTATGGTGTGGAATGTGAGTTACTCTTTACTGTTTGGCACCTAATCCTTTAGGGTTAGGGTGTGGAACGTGACCCATTATGGAGAGTCCAAAAGACCTTGGAAGTTAAATCCAGGTCAGAACATTGTTTATATCTGTATTATCTTCTGGAATAGTAATTCACATCTATTCTTTTATTCTGGTTTGCACAATCCAACAGTGGTATCAGAGCAAGGATTAGCTCCATCATTCTCAACAATTCACACCTATTCTTTTATTCTGGTTTGCTCTGGTTTGCTGGTATCAGAGCAGGGTTTAACTCCATCATTCCCAGTCAGAAATTTTGCGGTTCTGCCCTTTGCTCTGCTTCTCCTGCCCCGTTAGATCTCTGCCATTCTTGAGTCTGCTTTTCCTGCCCTGCTAGATCTCTGCCATTCTCGAGTCTGCTTTTCCTGCCCTGCTAGATCTCTGCCATTCTCGAGTCTGTGCATCAAATTTTCTCTGTATCTCCTTTATTTCCGCTATTGATAACCCATCACTGCTTGGTGCTGTGGATAACGCTCTTGTACTGTGCATTGAACGTTACTTCTTCTGCCATGACTCTGTCCAATGTGCATCCTAACATGTCTGACATCTCTGCCCTACTGACCAAAACCAAATGGAGAGTTCCATTCTGAGTTTGAGGAATCCCTTCAAGAAATTTTGAATCTCCAACTTGTTGTGGGTTTAGACAACGTCGATTCCTTCAATTGCGAGTGCAAAGGTGTTCGAAACTATGGAGCAAGAGAGGGTCTGAGAAACTAGGCCGCACAGCATGGGTGTGTTTTGTTACAAGCACGTCACAGGTAAAGCTCGGCGTGGGATTCATCATCGCTCCTGAGGGTTTCAAGTTTGCAGGGACTGGAGCTTACACGATTTTGTTAGTTTGCTAAGCGGCTAGTAATGGAGGCAGCAAGTGGAGACAGTAGGGTCGCTCCCAATGTATTATATTTCCTATATGCAGAACTTCCATGCATGTGTCCATATTCCCAGGTATCCTATTCAGCAAACATCAAGCACCATGCACTGCAGAGGTGAGGTACCCCGCCATGACGTGTATGCGCAGCCCGCCGCAGCATTAAATGCTGCCGTGCGAGTTAGTTAGCGCTCGTCTATTCTATTCGGCCTCGCTTCCACTCCGCGCGAGCGTTTCGTCCGCTCTGGTCTGGTATGGGTTTCATCTCTGTTTCGGCCTCGGTCGCGCCTTCATCACACTCTCCATGCGGGCGTCCGCGCCGGCCTCTGCCTTTGCCTTGGCCTTTGCGTCAGTCCATTTTCTGGACAGAGCGAGGGCGCTGCAACTTTCCCTTTATACACTCCATGACTTCAGCCTACAGACGGAATGAATCCTTATTCGTGCAGATAACGATAACACCCGTGGCTTAAAAAGGCTGTTCTGTGACCTCTGAGCTCCTCAGGACCTGATATTCATATACTATTAGGTGACACACCAAGGAAAAAAAGCAGACGGTATGGGGAACTGCAGATCATGGAATGAATGGGTCGTATTTTTGAGGTCTTCTAGAGGAAATAAGAAGTTTTGGCTATTGAAATGTGGAAAACAGATAAATTTGGCGTATTGAAGCACAATTTTTTGCTTTTGGACTGCAAAATGTGGAATCGAGGTCAAGAACACTCTATTAGCGATGGATTGTGCTTCCTTGCTTTTGGTACCTGAAATTAAGGGCAAGTGGCTCGAGGAACTGTCAGGACAGAAGGATGAGGAAGGAAGTGAATCATCTGGTCGAGTGTAGTCACGGTGACGTAATAGACTTACGATGCATGCCCTTCGCAAGGCGGGAAAGTGTGTGTTCTGTAGTTAAGAACTAGTTAGGTTTCTGCGTTTATTTGGATCACAGAAAAGTTGTTTGGTTTTTGGACATGGGCTGGTTTTGAAGAGTGGAGTGTAGGTTTGAGCAGTTAATAAAATAAGAAATAAATTGGAAACTGAATATAAGAACACAAGTAATAACTTAGAATTTAATAACTTAGAATTTAAGTGGTAAAACCGTGACAAAGTGTTAAGGAAACATCCACGGGCAAGGAATTGGAATCTCTATTCAATCAATAAATGATTCTCTTTACAATTGTTCAAGCATTCATCAGTTTTATATGAGCCTCCTCAGTTACATAACCGATGTTTCGGTATAAAACTAACTTGTTAATAACTAATACATTTTACCCAAAATTACATAATTAGTTGTCAATTTCCAACAAACTCCACCTTGACAACAATTTTTCTAATCCTTTGCGCATGCCCATTCATCATCTTTTCTGCAAGCCAAGAGAAGCTAAACACCATCGCAGCGTCTCTACTATAACTGGCTTTGTGAATATGTCTGCACAATTTTCTCGCGTATGGACCTTTTGAAGAGCTACTTTTCCGCTAACGATCACAAGTTTCAGAAAATGATACCTTACATCAATGTGCTTGGTTCTGTTGTGATACGCAGGATTTGTAGCCAAGTAAATAGCACTTTGATTGTCACAAAGTACATTCACTTTCTCTTGCGTCCTTCCAATCTCATCAAGTAGACCCTTTAACCAGATTGTTTCTTCACTCGCATCTAAAGCAGCTATGTATTCTGCATCAATAGTGGATAACGCAACTGTTTCTTGAAGCTTTGACATCCAACTAATTGCTCCACCTGCAAGAGTAAAGACATAACCTGTAGTAGATTTTCTTTTGTCCAAATCACCTGTATAATCAGCATCTACATATCCACAGATTGATCCTTCACTACCATTAAAGATGATGCAATGGTCACTTGTGCCTCTTAGATATCGAAGCACCCATTTCACTGCTGGTCAATGTTCTTCACCTGGATTTGACATGAACCTGCTGACAACTCCAACTGCATGTGAAATGTCAAGTCTTGTAGATACCATTGTATACAATAAGTTGCATACAGCATTTGCATATGGTACATGAGACATATACTGCTTTTCTTCATCAATTCTAGGACTCAAAACCGAAGAAAGCTTAAAATGGGAAGCTAATGGAACATTAACAGGTTTCACATTGTTCATACAGAACTTTTCAAGTACTTTCTCAACATACTTCTGTTGTGATAACCAAAGCTTACCATTTTTCCTGTCTCTGTGTATCTCCATGCCCAAGATATGTTTTGCTGCTCCAAGATCCTTCATATCAAACATCCTAGAACGCTGAGCCTTTAACCTGTTGATCTCTTCCATGCTTTTGCTTGCAATAAGAAAATCATCAACATACAAAGCTAAGATAATGAATATGCCATTGAAACTCTTGAAGTATACACAATGATCATACTCACTTCTTATAAAGTTCTGGCTCACCATGAAGGAGTCAAACTTCTTGTACCATTGTCTGGAGACTGCCTCAGACCATACAATGATTTCTTGAGCTTGCAAACTAATCTTCTGCTGCAACCTTGTACAAAACCTTCTGATTGTTCCATATATAACTCTTCATTCAAATCACCATGTAGAAAAGTTGTTTTAACATCTAACTGTTCTACCTCAAGGTTAAGTAATGCAGTTAGTGCCAACATAGTATGAATAGAAACAAGTTTTACAACTGGTGAAAAAATCTCATGAAAGTCGATACCTTCAACCTGAGAATACCATTTGCTACCAGTCTCGCCTTACACCTTTCGATACTTCCATCAACTTTTCGTTTCAGTTTGAAGACCCATTTGCATCCAACAACATTTCTCCCTTCAGGAAGTTCTACAAGATCCCAACTATTGTTCTTGGCTAAGGAATCCATTTCTTCTTCCATAGTTGTTTTCCATCTTTCGCTATCCATATCATCCACTGCTTCCTGATAACAAAAAGTTTCCCCATCTTCAGTAATCAAAGCAAAAGATGAAGCAGAATCTTCATACCTTTTGGGAGTTTTTCTTTCCCTTGTAGACCTTCTTAGAGTGACTGGTTGCTGAACTGGTTCAGAAACTTCAACAGTTTCCTTTGTATCTTCAACACCTTTTTCTCCAGAAGCTTCTTCTTCCTTTTGACTGTCACCAAAAAATCTAGCCTCCAACTGAACTTGTTGATTTGGCGATACCTGTTCCTATTCAATTCTTTCAACATTTGATTTTAAAAGAGAAAATTCATCAAATGTTACATCTCTACTAATGACTATCTTCCGCGATGTAGGATCCCACAACCTGTATCCTTTCACTGCATAGTTATACCCAACAAAGACATAAAATTTCGATTTTGGATCTAATTTTGAATGTTGATTTTTAGGAATAAGAGAATATGCATCACAGCGAAATATCCTTAAATGTGAATAATCACAAGACTGACATGTCCAAACTTCTTCAGGAATTTTACAATTAATTGCTACTGAAGGTGATCTGTTAACTAAATAACAAGCAGTGGACACTGCTTTTGCCCACAACTCCTTTTGCAAGTTAGCATCGCTGATCACGCTTTTGGCTCTTTCCATAAGAGTCTAATTCATACATTCAACAACACCATTTTGCTGAGGAGTATAAACAACAGTTTTGTGTCTAACAATTCCTTCATCCTTACAGTATTGTTCAAATTCTATTGAAGTGAATTCACCATTATTGTCAGTTCTTAAACATTTAATTGATTTGCATGTTCTTTTCTCTACCATTGCTTTAAATTGTTTAAAGACATTGAATACATCAGCTTTCTCTTTTAGCATAAAGACCCAAACTTTACCGGGGAAATCATCAATAAACGTTAAAAAATATAGAACACCTCCATATGATACAACAGGAGATGGTTCCCACAGATCATAATGAATACAGTCTAAAATATAATTACTATTATGATTCCCAGTTTTAAATCTCTGTTTACATTGTTTTCCATACACACAATGTTTACAAAAATCCAACTTCAAGGATTTCAAATCAGGAAGTGATTTACGTTTTATCAATCCCGAAGACCTTTCTTGCACATGTGACCCAATCGCTGATGCTATAGGCGAGTACCACCTTCTTTTTTTTCTAACACAATCGTTGCTTCACTAATCTGAGTACTTCATTTGAGTCTGTAAAGATTTCCGACCTTTTCTGCTTTCATAACAACTAGGGTGCCTTTAAAGACTTTCAGCGTGCCATTCTAACCTATAAACTTATAACCATCCGAATCCAACACTCCAAAGAAATCAATTTTTCCTTCAAATCAGGTACATGTCGAACACTAGTTAATGTTCTAACTGTATTATCATACATTTTAATCCTAATATTTCCCATCTCAACAATCTGACATGATACATTATTACCCATAAACACAAAACTACCATTTACATTTCATATGAAGTAAACCAATTTTTGTGTGGACACATGTGATGAGAAGCCCCAGAGTCTAACAGCCAGCTTTCACACCCTTAGAGACATTACATGAAGTTTCATCTATTATACATAATTCTTCAGCAAATAAAACTTCGTCTATCATACCTAAATCAACCTGATTTGCTTCCTTCTTCGAGTTATCAGACTCTTGTCGTTTCCAACAGTGTTTTTTCAGGTGTCCAATTTTATTGCAGTGCCAACATTTTGCCTTACATTTCTTTCCCTTTGATTTAGATCCGGAAGACCCCCTTGTTTTTTCTCCTCTTTCCTTTGACCGTCCTCTGGCTATCATGGCTTTTGATGCAACTGTTTCATTACTAGATTTCCTTCATACTTCTTCAGACAAGAGAGCTCCCACAACTGATTCAAATTTCAAAGAATCGACGGTGCTCAAATTGATTGAAGTTACGAAGTGATCCCATGATTCGGGCAGAGAACACAGCAAGGTTATAGCTTTGTCTTTTTTCTGAATTTTAACTTTCATATCTGTTAATTGGCATATAAGTGTATTAAAAACATTCAAATGTTCTGCAACTTTTGAACCCTCCTTCATTTGAAGACTGTATAGTTGTCTTTTCAAATAAATTCTATTGGTTAACGACTTTGTCATATATAGTTTTTCTAGTTTTTCCCATAAACATGAAGTTGTACTCTCTTCAACAATGTTGAAGAGAACTTCATCCGCCAGGCATAACTTGATAGTACTGAGAGCTCGGGCATCCAAGTCCTCCCAGTTCGAATCAGTCATGGTTGCAGGTTTCTTATTTGCCCCGTCCAATGCCTTGTGCAACCCTTGTTGCACCAACAAATCCCTAACTTTCAGTTTCCAAAGAGCAAAGTTGCTCTTGTCAGTGGATTTCTCCACCTCAAACTTTGCATTCGACATTTTGGCCATTTCTTTCTAATTTGCTTCTAGATTGTACTTCTAGGGTTAAATTTCACCACAATCTGCTAGCAACTAGGGTTTCTTTCTTTTCAACAAAAGAAACTAATTTTGTTGTCCCTTTTTTAAAACCCTGATTTCTGTCTCCAACTAGATTTTTTTTTTTTAACAAAAAAAAACTAATCTTTTTGTTCCTTCAAATTAATGAAAAACCCTTTGTTTTTCTTTCCTTCAAAAAACCCTTTGTTTTCCTTTCCTTCAAATTTTAATGAAAAAACCAGTTTTTCTTTCCTTCAAATTTTAATGAATTTCTAGAAAAAAATTCTGGGAAAAGAAATTGCTTTCAAATTATTTTACCCGGATCTTCCACAGAGGCAAAACCTTCTTCACACGCAGGCGACCTTCTTAGCAGGCATCAATTCTGGTACGGGATACGCAGAGGCACACACAGTGATCCTCTTCCAGTGCTTGATGGCTCTGGTCCACGTAGATGGCTCAGGTCTTCACACGCTCTGGTCAACGCAGATTCCTTGCATACCGTTCCTCGTTCCACGCTTCCACGTTCCTCATCCTCAGCCTTTGGCAGTTCTGGTAGCTTTTAACACGCAGCACTCACAACTTTTAACACGCACGCAGCAGATTAATGAGCCTCCATGCAGCGATGAGGTCTTTAACATGCAACAGATTTTTGGTCTTTAACACGCACACAACAGATTTCTGATCTTTGCAATTTTTTGTTCTTTAACACGCACGTGGCAGATTTTTGATCTTTAGCACGCACGCCGCAGATTTCTCTCTCGAGCTCCGATTTCTCCAAGACCTTCAACTCAACTAACTAGTTCTGATACCATTTGTAGGTTTGAGCAGTTAATAAAACAAGAAACAAATTGGAAACTGAATATAACAACACAAGTAATAACTCAGGATTTACGTGGTAAAACCCTAACAGAGTGTCAAGGAAACATCCATGGGGCAAGGGATTGGAATCTCTATTCAATCAATAAATGATTCTCCTTACAATAGGTCGGGCATTCATCAGTTTTATATGAGTCTCCTTAGTTACATAACCGATGTTTCGGTATAAAACTAACTTGTTAATAACTAATACATTTTACCAAAATTTACATAATTAGTTGTCAATTTCCAACATGGGGCAAGGGATTGGAATCTCTATTCAATCAATAAATGATTCTCCTTACAATAGGTCGGGCATTCATCAGTTTTATATGAGTCTCCTTAGTTACATAACCGATGTTTCGGTATAAAACTAACTTGTTAATAACTAATACATTTTACCAAAATTTACATAATTAGTTGTCAATTTCCAACATGGAGTGTATACCTTCGTAGAGTAAGTTGGTTATACGAGGATGATGGTTTTTGATCTTCATTCATGTGAGCATTTGGAAATATATTAGTGTTTTTATTTGATAAGAAGCAATTGATATAACTTATTCACAATGAGATTTCTATTTTTGAAGCTCTATCAATGAAGCATGTACAAGCCAACATGAGCAACAGCCAAAACCAAAGCCTTGAGGCCGAACCACAATCGAAGTTGTAGATAGAATCAAAACCAAGAGCGTCATTCAGTGTGTGGTCATATTCAAACTGACATCAGTTTGTGGTCATCTTCAAATTGCCATTTGTGAGCACTTTGAATCAGCGAAAAACAACAGCGTCTAGCAAAATTTGTAAATGTTCTAGGAACCATTGAGCCTTAGAGCCAAGTTCCAATAGTTTGTCGTCAACTTCAAAACACAATTTCAACAATTTGCGGTTATCTTTAAACCATCATCAAGGAGCACTTCCATTTCGCAAAAGACATTAGCTTCTAGCCAGATTCGAAATTGTTCTAGGGATTTCTTCGAGCCAAGTTCCAGAGTTTGTGGTCAAACATAAACCACCATCGATAGAAGATGTCAGCTTCTGCTATCCGTTTTGTTTGTGGTATTCCTTAAGCCACCAAATTCAGAGAGCACATTTAACGATTAGCAATCATCCCCATCTCTCATATACACCCCTTCGGATTAAGGGGGGGAATTTTGAACACCTAATCCTCAAGGGTTATGGTGTGGAATATGAACTGTTATGGGGAGTCTAAGAGACCTTGGAAGTTGAATCCAATGGTCGGAACATTGTATTTATATTTTTATTATCATGATGAAATAGCAATTCACGCCTATTGTTTTATTTTAGTTTCCATAGTCCAACAACAACCATACCTTATTTCCCATGTGAAACTTATGTAGAACCAATGTTGATCATAACACTTCTTGTACTTGGCATTAGCTTTTTGCAAACCGTCATGAGCTTGTTATTGGATGTGACAGATCCATTCAACATATTTGGTTGCTCTATTAGTGTTGTTTTAAGGATGGAAGGATTTTTCTTGTGTAGACACAAAGGGCATATCTACAACAATTGGGGCCACTAGCTAGAAACCAAGCACATATGAAAAGAGTTATGGCCAAATAGAGCTATGATAGTGGAAAAGCAATACAGGCAATAGGACTATGTAGAGCTCTGGTGTAGCTATGTTGAACATAAGGAAGGCTCTCATCTCATGTGCATGGATGTTTGGAGTTGTACATTCTAAAGATATGCATAATCATCCTGACTACCTCTATTTGTCCATCGGTTTTGAAGGTCGAAGGAAATTGATTTGGTCAACTTTGTGCTCGTCCTCAACCATGGGCTAGACTCTAAAGTACTTAGGAACTTATTGTCCCTATCTAAATTAATAGTCCATTGGAACTTGAAATGAACCCCATTGTGCTCAAAGAAGAGCTTAGCAGTGGCCTCCACAATGATACTCTTTTAGTAGGGTGTCAAAATGACCACCTTAGAGAAAATCAATAACCACAAATACATAATCATTGCCATGCTTGGTTGAAGGCAAGCCAAATGGACTCTTAGTGTTTCTCTGAGGTAGGAAACAAGTTGTACAACCCCTAAATTTCGATGGTAGGATTGGTGATGGCACAAATTTGCACTATCCATTATACTTATTGACGTGCTATCAAAGCTTTGGCCAACATAAGTACTTTAGCATTGCTACCTTCTTCATGCCAAAGTGCCCTGCCATCCAAGTATAATGCACCTTCAAAATAAGCTCCAAGTATAATGCACCTTCAAAATAAGCTTCTCACGCTCACTTGAAGGAACACAAAGATCACCTAGATGGCATGAAAATCCATCCTTGAGACAAAAGTACGAGACCAATTTACCTATGCCCAGTATTCCATAGATAATAGTGAACTTGAACTTAGGGTCCCTATGATATAATTGGGGCCACCCAGAGGTCTCGAGTCTCATACCCACAAGAGTTGTGCATTGTGGTTAGCACCATAATCAGAGATCAACTAAGGCAACCCACAATGTGATTTGTGATGCCTTTGATGTTTAGGTGGAACCATTGGATGTACATGGACTACTTCTAATGATTGTCATTCTATAAATTTTCTTACTTCCACATGAAATGCAAAAGCTTGTGATCGATGTGGATGACCATCTTCTTCATGAAGTGCAACACTTCCATTGTGATAGGTTTACACAATGGAGTATGTCTCTTTGTCATAGTTGAGGTACTTAGGAACCGCATTGGAAAGTGTTTAGCTATGATAATCCACCAAATGTCTTTGTTGAGTGAGCTCTGCACCAATAGCATAATTTGAACATATGTCTCAATTTTGAAGGGTTGTTTCTGGTCCGTAGAGTGAATACTAGTGCCTAATAAATTTGGTGTTTTAGGTCCTAGAACACTTTTTGTTTTGATTATTCCAAATGCATTTGGTTTTGGCTCAACCTTGCTCACTTGGCTTGGGGGCCAAGAAATGTAACAAAATCCCAACGTAAACATGCAATAGAAGTTGGTGACGCTAAAAAAACTACAGAGCCCTGTTAAAATTGTAGAAACTAGCCAATCACGAATGACTTGGATCTTGGTTAGATCGACATGCACACTATGTTCATCCATGATATATTCTAGATATTAGATTCTTTGCATGTTGAATGAGCATTTCTATAGATTGGCTTATAACTTGTGTTGCCACATGGTAGTTAGGATTTGATATATGTGTTGTGACTACTCTACCCCTATTTTACTAAAGATGAGGATACCATCCAAATATGCCACAAAATAATGTCCATCATCCTCATGAATGTCATTAGTGCATTAGTCTAGCCAAAAGGAATGATCAACCACTAAAAAGGGCTTCCATTAAAGTCGTCTTCTATACATCAATTTCCTTAATTTTTGTGCCTAGTGGTAGTCTAACTTCAAATCAATCTTAATAATTAGCACCCTTGAGTTGATCAAGAAGATTGTTCGCTGGGAGGATTGCATATCAGCTCCTAACTGTGATTTTGTTCAAAATTTTGTAATTAACATTCATCTTGTCTCATCCACCTTTTGCATCAACACGATTAGGCTCTTGCAAGGTGAAGAGCACAATCCAATGTGGCCCTCTCAAATGAGCTCTTGAATCTTACATTTGATTTCTCCATTCTCCGTAAGAGAGTGTCAATAAATCGGGCCGTTAGGTAAAGGAGCATCATGTATAAAATCAACTGAGTGCTTGACCTAGCAATGTAGAGGCACTCTTACAGGGGAGACAAAGATATATTTGCATTGTTACATTATCTTGCCCACCCATCTCCACTGTATGGAAATACCCCATGTAGAGGTTAAAATTTTTTTGAACTGAATAATAACCCTCTAACAAATTTATCCATTTGTCTAAAGCATCTAGAATCCGTGGACTTCAAACAAGGAATGTCAAAAGTTAACTTATAACTTGAAGGGTATCACACCTCCAAAATGGCTACTAATTGAAGGTGTCTTCACTGTTATTGGTAATCATCGAAGGATCTAGGCGACATTATCATCATCTCATTCATCTATTGCATAAGGGCTTCCTTGAGCAACAACTTGATAGGGCATCTATTAAATTATGGTATGTTCTATGCTTAGAGCAATTTACTTCAATTTCTTCTTATTAGCCCAATGTCAATTCTCAATATAGCAATCACATTAACATATAAGTAAAATGTTGATAGAACATAAATAAAATCGACCGAAGACAAGCCAAGACAAAAGACGCAAGATGTGGCAGCTAACCAGGGACAAACCCCAATGCGGGGAAACCCTTTGATCAATTCTTCTATATTCTTCAATAATTCAGCGAAGAGAGAGAGATAGTACAATAACACAAATCTGTGATTTTATATCAACAACAATACAACATCAACCAACAAAGTCAAAGCTAGTTAAACAGTTCCAATTTGACCTCAAGTCAACCTTGAAGAACTTGGTCTTCAACAACAAAGATGGGCAGCCCAAAACAACCCTTGATCAGCAATTAAACAACAATGAACGAACAACAGCCTGCGGTTAGCCCTAACCAGTCAACATTTGGTCAATGCTTGTCAACGTGGCACCCAAAACAAAAATGCGCAAATAAGATTTGGTCAACGTTGGGTTAACACATTCCTCAGTGACTCCGTCAATGGTCAGCAACCCTGCACCTTGGTCAACGCAACCCTGAAAGTCAACGCAACCCTAAAAACAAAAATATGTCCTCCTTGCACGTGTGAGAGATTTTCTGCTCCTACGCTTGCCCAATAAGATTAGGAGAGAGAAGATGAAGAGATGAGTGATGGTGAAATGAGGCACAATGTCTCCTTCCTTTATATGCAACGTTGAGGTTAAGCTGGGGGTGTGCCACACACTTTATCTTGCTGGCCAACCTTGACAAATTGTCAAGAAATACAAATAATTCATATCTCCATGAATACATGTTGGAATCGGATGATCGTTAGATCAATCCTACACCTCTCGACGAGATGAATACAAGAAAAATATCAGATGCCATAAATAAGATGACCGACATGGAGTTTGGCCCTATTTTCCAATTTTAACACTTCCTCTCAACTAGGGAGAACTCCATCTACTAATCCATCTGTCTGTCGGTACTATCTCTGCCATCAAATGCACTGCCCTGTATTGCTCGGCTCTGCTTTGCTGAACTATGAAGAAGAAGAAATGATCGAGGATGTATCATGCCATCTTCTACTAACCCAAAGTCAGTCCTAGATAAAAGGGAGTGCTCGATAGCGCTCTTACTGACATGAAGTCAGTCCCAATGAAGAGAGTGTGTCATACCACTCTTACTGATCTCAGATCAGTTCCAAAAGAGAGTGAGTTATATCACTCTTACTGACCCGAAGTCGGTTCCAATTGATCCCAGATCAATGTCATCCTAGCATAGGGAGTACGGTAGATACACAATGCGTCCATCAGTACTACTATGGTCCCTATCCTCATTTCCCTACTATTTGGCTAGATGAGAGGTACTTCCCATGAGTCCTAGATTGCATGGGTAGGATGTCTCGACATGAGAAGGATGAACCACTCATCCTGCCTACATGTCGCCATAGGGTATCACAGGGGAACGCTGAACCATTCACCCTGTACACATTGCACCACTAGGGGAGGGTGAGTCACCCTATGGTCGCTTGTCGCTCCAAGTACCCCAAGCCCCCCGGAGCTCCCAGAGCTCAATGTATGCATCATACAGAACCCTCATAAGAGGGTCTCTCGACGACTCCTAGTCTTTCTCGGAAATTCAAAAATTTGACCTTTCCAAGGGGCTTCATCAGAATGTCGACGACCTACTCATCTGTACCGATAGGATGGAGCCTTATTTCTCCTCGCTGTAACATATACCGGATAAAGTGGTACCTGATATCGATGGGCTTGGAGCGATCATGAAATACGGGATTCTCGGATAAATGAATCCCAATTTGGTTGTCGCAAAGGATCACGGTAGTATCCAATGTATGTCCAAACATCTCACTGAAGAGCTTCCTCAACCAAACAGCCTCACAGGAGGCCATACTCGCAGCAATGTACTCTGCCTCAGTGGTGCTCAAAGCCATCGACTTCTGCTTCCTACTCATCCAGGAGATCGAGGCAGAACCCAAAGAGAAATAGCACCCAGAAGTGCTCTTTCGGTCCGCCACATTGCCTACCCAATCAACATCGAAATATCTATGTAGCCTCACATCTCCGGCAATGTATCTCAACCCATGAGTGATTGTGCCTCGAAGATATCTCTGAAGATTCTTGGCACCAATCCAATGTGAGTGATGAGGCTCAAACATATATTGGCTTAACGTGTTGACTACAAAACATATATCTGGACGAGAGTTCACCAAGAACATTAATGCTCCTATGAGTTGACGATACTCAGTAGCATTTCCCAAAGCAGGTCCGACAGCACTACCGCATAACTTCTTGAAGTTAAGCTCCATCGAGGTAGTCACGAGCTTGCAGTCCACCATACCAAATCTCTCCAACATCTTCACCACGTATTTTCCTTGAGATAGGAAAATCTCTCTTGTCTTCTGCCAGATCTCCAGCCCTAAGAAATAGTGCATCAGTCCTAGGTCCTTCATTTCAAATTCGGAAGCCAACTCCCTCTAACAATTGAGAATGGGATGGTCTGCACCTGTCAAAAAGAGGTCGTCTACATACAGCACTAGTATGAGAGGTTTATCATCCTCAACCTTAAAGTATAGGTTTGGATCGACTTCACTCCTAGTGAATCCCAACTTCATCAAGTAGTTATTGATCCTCTCATACCAAGCTTGGGGTGCTTGCTTCAACCCATAAAGGGTTTTCTTCAACCTAGATACGTGAGATTCCCGATTATGAATCTCAAATCCCTCGGGTTGTTCCACATAGACTTCCTCTTTAATTGAACCATGCAAGAACGCGGTCTTGACATCCATCTAATGTAGGTTCCATCCTTGAAAAGCAACAAGGGCTATGATCGAGCGGATGGTGGTGTATCGGGCAATAGGTGCAAATATCTCGTCATAATCTACACCTTCCTTTTGAGAGAAGCCACGAGCGACAAAGCAAGCCTTATACTTTTCTACACTCCCATCAGCTCCATGCTTTATTTTGTGAAGCCACTTCAAGGTGACAACTGTTTTGTCCTGGGGTCTGAGGACCACATCCCAGACATTGTTCTTCATGATGGATTTGTATTCCTCATTCATAGCATCCTTCCATACTTGATGCTTCACAGCTTCTTCGAATTATGAAGGCTGATTTTGAATGATGGTGCACATAATGGTCAAGTATCCCTGATACCTGGTCGACTTCTTACTTTCATGGAAAGTCCCTCTGGGTGCAATGTGACCTTCTTCATCATCAAGTGTCCCCCTAAGCCATGACAACCTCTTCCTAGAAGAGGAAGGCTCTTGCGAAGGGGGATCAATGGGATCCATAGGGTCTTCCATATTGGGCATTGTCTCATCTTCCTTCTCATTCGACTTCCTGGTGTCAGCTTCTTTAGTTTTCCTTAGAATAGGAAGATTGTCAACCTTGCTAAGAGCCATATCTTCGTCAAAGGTGACATCATGACTAATCTCGACTTCCCTTTCACCAGCCACATAGATTCTATAGCCTTTAGAATTTCTGCTATAGCCCACGAAGATTCTCTTCTTTCCAAATGCACCCAATTTGCTTCTTTTCTCTTTCGACACATGAAAATATACAGGACTTCCAAAAATTTTAAAATGAGAGACATCGAGTTTCTTACCAGTGAACACCTCTTCGAGAGTCTTGGAATCCAACACTTGATGAGGACATCGGTTTTGAATATATATGACGGTATTCGCAGCTTCGACCCATAGAAACTTCGGAAGTCTTTGGTCATGGAGCATAGCACGAACAACTTCCACAATCATATGATTCTTCCTTTCCGCCACACCATTCTGCTCAAGAGTGTATGGTGTTGTGGTCTCCCTCTTAATGCCAGCCTCTTTGCAAAAGTCATGGAACTCATTGGATTCATACTCGGTCCCATTATTAGTCCTCAAGATCTTGATCTTCTTCTCGGTTTAATTCTCGATCAAGGCTTTGAAGTGACGGAACTAGGAGAAAACTTCATCCTTCTTTTTCAAGAAGTATATCCAAGTCTTGCGAGAATAGTCATCTGTAAAAGTGAGATAATATAAATATCCTCCCAGAGAGTTCACAAGCATCATACCAGATATGTCGGAGGTCTTGCTATGGCTTGAGGGGAATGGTCCCCTTTTGAGCTTTCTTTCAGCACATCCCGGACATATACCTTCATGCTCTATTTTGAACTCGAGCATCCTTGTCACCATTTGTCTCACATCGAGTAGAGCCTTATAGTGAAGGTGGGCAAACCTCCGGTGCCATAGTTCAGACTGGAGAGATGTGTCACAAGACATGACTCCCAACGGACTTCCTACAACTTGATATAAAGAATCAACTCGAAACCCAAGAGTGAAAGCATATTTAAAATTCTTTTCCACACACGTACCTTGCGATCGATGAAGGCCACCTTGTAGCCTTTGTCTTCTATTGCCGAAATGGACACCAGGTTCTTCTTGAGATCAGGTACATATAGGACTTCTTGCAAATGAATTGTGCTACTCTAATTTAATTGAAGAGAACATTCCCTACACCCTTTACGGGATAGGTGGAGTTCTCTCCAAGAATAATCTCCAAATTTGTCTCTTTCTCTATCAAATTAGAGAGAGCCTCCTTGTAACCACTGAAGTGCCTTGAGGCAACACTATCAATAAGCCAATTTTCCAACGAGTCCGGAGGAGAGGTAGTAGAGAGGGTCGATATCAAATAATATTCATCTTGCTTATTGTTAACAACATTTGATTCATACCTGGAGTTCTTTGCTTTCTTGGAGGGTTGACCACTTCCTTGATTTCTGGCATTCCTCTTTCCTTTGCCATTGAACCTGCCATTCCTTTGATTGTGGTTGGAGTTGCCCCTGGAGTGATTTTGATCATCGTCATGAGATGTGTCCTTCCTATTTGGACACTCCCTCAAATAGTGGCCAAATTTATTGCAAGCGAATCATCTTCCCTTTCTTCCACCCTTCGATCTGGCCTTTCCTTTGAATTTAGATCCAAAATTATTTCTCCTTTTAGCATGAGAGGAGAAAGCAGTGGAGTTGCCTTTGAATGAAGGGCTTCTTGCTCTACCATCCTTGTCTCTTCTTGAATGTATCTCGCCATCAATTCCTCAAATCTCGGAATTCGATCATTGTTGAGAAGAGTAGTTCTAAATACATACCATTCAGATGGGAGCCCTCCAAGAGTAGTGATAGTCAGATCCCTATCAGCAATGACTTCTCCAATTGATAGGAGATCATTCTTGATCTCAGTGATCCTTAAGAAGTAGGATTGAATATTCTCATCTTTGCCCTTCTTAATATCCTTCAGCTTATTCTTGAGGAACAAACCTTGATTTGCATCACTAACTTTAAACAAGCTTACCAGTCTATCGTAGATCTCCTTGGAGGTGTTCAGCTCAGAAACGTAAGCCACCAGGCGCTTGTCAATAGAGTCCCAGATGATCTTCTTCGCTTTGACTTCACCTTTCGCGTACCTGTTCCTTGTAGCAGCCTATGCATTTGATGGAGGCTCCGTAATTCTGCCTCTCACATAGTCCAACACTTCTTGCTTTTCCAATTTCAGATCAAGAGACATCTTCCATCCATGATAGTCAGACTTCTAACAGAGCTTGTCTTCGACGGGGAAGTGTGATGAGGAACCCATGAAGTCTTTTGACTTTTTCCAACAGTCTTCGGTGATTTGTCTTGCTCTTGCTCTTGCTTGGATTTGTCTTCACCTCAGCTCTAATACCATGTTAAATTATGGTATGTTCTATGCTTAGAGCAATTTACTTCAATTTCTTCTTATTAGCCCAATGTCAATTCTCAATATAGCAATCACATTAACATATAAGTAAAAAGTTGATAGAACATAAATAAAATCGACAGAAGACAAGCCAAGACAAGAGACACAAGATGTGGTGGCTAGCCAAGGACAAACCCCAATGCGGGGAAACCCTTTGATCAATTCTTCTATATTCTTCAATAATTCAGCAGAGAGAGAGAGATAGTACAATATCACAAATCTGTGATTTTATATCAGCTACAATACAACAGCAAAGTCAAAGCTGGTCAAAAAACTCCAATTTGACCTCAAGTCAACCTTGAAGAACTTGGTCTTCAATAGCAAAGATGGGCAACCCAAAACAGCGCTCGGTCAGCGGTCAACGAACAGCAGCCTGCGGTCAGCCCTAACCAGTCAACGCTTGGTCAATGTTTGGTCAACGCTGGTCAACATCGCACCCAAAATAGAAATGCGCAGATCAGATTTGGTCAACATTGGGTCAACGAATTCATCATTAACTCAGTCAACGGTCAGCAGCCCTACACCTTGGTCAACGCAGCCCTAAAAACATAAATCCGTCCTCCTTCTTGCACGTGTGAGAGATCAGCTGCTCCTACGCTTGCCCAATAAGATTAGGAGAGAGAAGATGAAGAGATGAGTGATGGTGAAATGAGGCACAATGTCTCCTTCCTTTATATGCAACGTTGAGGTTACGCTGGAGGTGTGCCACACACTTTATCTTGCTGGCCAACCTTGACAAATTGTCAAGAAATACAAATAAATTCATATCTCCATGAATACATGTTGGAATCGAATGGTCGTTAGATCAATCATACACCTCTCGATGAAAGGAATTGAAGAAAAATATTAGCTGTCATAAATAAGATGACCCACGTGGAGTTTGGCCCTAGTTGTCAATTTTAACAGCGTCCTTATTTGTCATCTCTGGCCACTTGGGCCAGCAAGAATGGTCTTCCCTAAGTTCAGTAATTCGAGACTCAATTCCCTATACCGTGACTTCGTTGAGGACATGCACAGAAAAAGAACAAAGAGCAGATTGCTCTAATACCCTTGATGTAGATTATGTAAAGAATGAAATGAAGGAAGAAATAGAAATGAAAACAAACATAGTCATTGCAGAAAGCACAATATTCAGTAAAAACCCTAATTTTATTAATGAATGAAATGGAAAGACACTGTAAAATGCAAATCAGTACAAAGTAGTTAGAATGGTGAGAGCTTATCAGTAAAGAGAGATGTGTCAGCTATGCTCATTTAATAGAAGACATTACAAGAGGCCAAAACTGTCTTTTAGCATAAAATATGATGCCCACGGATGCAAAACACTAAAGAACCAAGACCCTAACCCTAGGAAATGATGTGGCAAAAGGAATGTGGCCCTAAAAAGACAAGTTGATATGTCAACTTCCAAGAGATGCAACGTTTGCATACAAACTCCATTTAGGGCATTTATTGGATCATTACAAAACTTAATCCATGCTCTATGAGTTTGGCAAGGCACACCAATAACACAAAGGAAATGCCCAAAAACCACACCAGAAGTTTGGGACCTCAAAAACTAGAATTAAACTGCCAAAACATGTAACCATTGTGAATCAGTGAAACAAGCGGGTAGCCACCAGTATCTACCTCGATCACAACATCCCTTCCTTAACACCAAATACTACATTTTACAAAACAGAACTTTGAAAATAAATAGATACAAAATCTAAAGCATGAGCACAACATTTCATAACTTTTGTTTTCTTGGAAGGGTCGTAGGATTCGTCTGAGCAGTGCAACTACAAATTCGAGGCATTTCTCAGTGCTCCATCTGACTAGCATAACCTTCTCTTTGAAGGTAGACTTCCATCATATTCCCCTAGAAAACTAGACTGTCATTACCCTCTTTTGCACTGAAACCATTTTACAGGATTTCCCCCTTTTGCACTGAAACCATTTTACAGGATTTCCCCCCTGTTCTGTTCCATTTCATCCTTCACAAAAAATTTCACCATGAAAAAGTTTCTTTGAAACTTTTCCTGTTTGTGCATATGATGATATTCCATGAAAGTTGAATATTACAGTTTTAACTCGATCAAATAGAAATTAGCATTCGATATATTGTAATTTACGAATTAAACATGACTCTGAAATCTAATAGCTTAAATTACAAAGACGAATATTTATTTTCTAAAATATAACCTGTATGCTGCTTGGGAATATTTTGCACGTGCAATTTACCATCTTCTGCAAAATTTTATCACACACCTTGGCCTGATTGAAACATCTACTTTTCTTACAAAATCTGTGCAACCTTGAGCACAAGCCATCATATTACTTTAATATGTAACAAGACATCCAAAACAGACTTCCAAAAACACTTTTCATAACTAAGCTGTCGCCTGCCAAAAACATCCTGCTTTAACCATTATACTATGCTGTCAGAGAATGCTATACGAAAAAGGACGGGTCTTTAAAATATATCACAGGCATCAATCTTTTGTCATATACCTGCATACTGGAGATGCTTCTAAACTGTTGCAGTTTCTCACTGGAAACAGCGAAAAAACAGTGATTTTTGGACTTACCAATATCAGCTCAGCCTTTAACCACAGAAAGATGATATTAATTGGCCCCACTATCAAAACAAATTTCTCTGAATTTGCACCATAGAGCCAGTTTTCAAGGCCAAGACTCAAAGCCCTTCTCTACAAAGTCCTGTTATTGGAAGACGGAAGTTGAAATTTTTGTGCTATATTATTGACCTGAAAACCTTACAATATTTCATTGGACTCGCAGAGATGGATTTGTATGGTCAGTCTCAAACAGGGTTACAGGATGACCACTGGTGCACCATAGAGCCAGTTCTCAAGGCCAAGACTCAAAGCCCTGCTATACAAAGTCCTGTTTTTGGAAGACGGAAGTTGAAATTCTTGTGCTATATTGTTGACCTGAAAACCTTACAATATTTCATTGGACTTGCAGAGATGGATTTGTATAGTTAGTCTCAACAGGTTACAGGATGACCACTGGTGCTTTCATAGATCATATGTTATTATAGTTCAAAAAGAATAACGATATCTTACACTACATAGTAAAAGAAAGAGAATGTAGATCCATTTTGTTCTTAGGTGAAGAAAGGTGGTTGTCCCAAAGGATATAAGCAAACATAAAATTAATATAGAAAACGTAAAAATGATAGTACTGAGAAAATATCATTACAGTAAGCAGGCAAATATCATTATAGTAAGCAGGTTGGAAGGCCATTTACCCAAAATTTACCGTTTTTCCTTGTATTTTGCAGCTTAAAGTATTCATAAATGTCGTCTGTGACAGGTGATATAATTTGCAAAAACAAATCGCATCAAAGATAGTCTAAAGCTATTATATGCAGATAGATTAGGCAAGCATAAGCTAAGTTGTCAGGATATGTGGGTGCAGGGCGGGGTTGGAATTTTTGCAAATCAGGGTGTTCACGTGCATCACGTACTGTTTAAGGATGACAATAATTAAAAGATGGTTACAAATGTAATTACTCCAGTAAATTTGGCTTTACCATTCAAAAAGTTGCCTAACAATAGGAAGTTATGTGATGATGTCTTTCTATTTAAATGTGGTTGCCCGAGATGAGAGGGTTGTTGTATTGTTGGAGAGTCATTGTTGATTTTGAATAACAAAAATTCTTATCCCTTGCCTCTTGGAAGTTTTCTTGACACACTGTCAAGGTTTTATCATGTAAAATTCCATGTCTATTTGTGTGAATTTAGTTTCTGTTTCTTGTGTACATTTTCTTTCTTGTTTATGAAATTTATGGGCTCAAAATACCAACACAGATTAATTTTAAATATGTAATAGAACCAAAGTCCCTCTTAAACAGTGGTTTTTAAAACATTAAATAATATAGTTGAATAACTAATGTTGTTATAAGTTATTTGAGTTTATCACATGTAGTTGAGAAGAATTTGTTATCCTCCTCATCCAGATTCAATTTCCACAAGTAACATGATAAGCTCATAATAAATAATTACTATTGCAATGACTTTGAGTCTTGTTATTGTTATTGAATGGCCGAATATCTTACCCTTACCTAGGATGGGTACTTTGTGAAATGGAATGAAAAAAAAAATGATATTCTAAAAACTGAAGGAGTGTGAAAATTGATTGACTTGTGAAAAATGGAAAGGAAAAGCTTTTTAAAAAACCTAGAAAGATGCACATGTCAGTTCTTGTTATTTTGAGCATTTGTGAGAAACGTGCCCTGATTTACAATGTGGAGACAGCCCCCCAGATAGCCAGGGGTCGTCCCAGCAATTGCGGATGTTTCCATACCCATCCTGGATATGGGAGACATGTGCCTGAGAGGGGGTGTCCCCCGAAACACACGGGATAAGTAATCATGAGAATTATAGTATTTATGTGTGGCTAAAGGGCAGTTATGAGAATAAAACTGTACCCAAAAAGGCCAACGGAGAAGGATGGCCATCAAAGTCCAACCCTGATAGCAAGTAGATAAAGTGAAAGTTGACCTGTATTTATCACATAATCACTGGCAGATGCAATTACAATAGTATGCAATAAGCACCAGTCGGTGCAAATATTAGTGTTTATTTTCGTCAGTAATAGCTACAAGAATCAGATAGCATCTTCGCCCGATAGCAAATAAATGTGATGGGTTTGACTTGCGTATTGTGGGTTTGCCTTCTAATTGCGTGAAACCAGCAATATTATTGCATGCTACTATAAAGACAAAACAGATCCATGTTTGGAGGATTCCAAATCCTTCTTATTGGGGATGTTTAACCAGAATTTGCAAGATTAGGTTGCCCCTGTAGGCAGTAAATTTTTTTGGTTTGCAGCTAAAGGAAAAGGTTAGTGCAATAATCCATGTCCTTGGATTGTCTAATGTGATGAATGCAATATATTTTCAAGATCCCGAAAAACAAAAGATCTCAATATTTGGTTAATGGGCATCGTTCACATGTGATTTTAGATAATATAGAACTTAATTTTACCATCAATCAACAGACAGATGCATGCTTCTTTCCATAGGCTAAAAACAGCAGATTGGGTTTATAGCGACAACTCCCATCATGACAGATATTCCCAAAGAGAAAAAGGAAACATAAGATTAGTATGAATATCTATACTGGATGGTACAAGCAAAATAACTTATGGAATACAACGATATCTACATCTATCAAAAGCTACAAATGAGCATGGAACACCCAAATTCGAATTTACAAACAGTACCTTAATTTCACTCTATACCACATCCAACTTATATAGCAGCAGCAGGGCTCCTCAAAACCCAAGAGATCTGCTCCATAGCACCAAATAGCTCCAGACTTCAAGGCATCAGAAATTCAAAGAAGTATTCAATATGGAAACCATATATATGTATGTGCACCTTCAGGTTAGGCTAGCTTGATATTACTGCAAATCAAATTATATAAATTGTGATTGAAAAGGATCAAATTGTGGGTTTTGTCAGACATCAAATATCAATATGTATGATGGGGCTGATTTGGAGTCCATCTAATTGGATAAGCTAGGATTGGGATTTTCAAATATCGGGTGTTTGGAAGCTTTCAGAGGGGTAGCAGACAAATTCCCCAGAGGAACACTGTTTATTTTCTCATAACAATGGATAGAAAAAAGTGAGAGAGAAAGATGGAACTCATCTTTACCCCAACATTGTGTTTTTGCAGGTTTCCTAGAGGGTCCTTGTGATGAAATGGGTGGCAAAAGGGTTTGTGAATTGAATGCTGACGAGGAAGAGGACGAGGATGAAGGATTGAGCAGAGGCCAAATGCAAATGGCATACAGTCTCCTGAACCCACCCAGTGCTAAAACAACAGATCTCAGTTGATGATGACCACAGCCAATGTTAGCCCAATGCCTCAGACATATGTTCTCCCAAAGCTTCTCATCCTGAGCAGCCTTATGCCATTGCCTATTGACACATGAAGCTCTAGCCAGAGATCTTCCATCTACGTATTTCAGAACTTCAGATAACAAGTCCCCATCTAGACAGAATTGGTTCTTCTGAGGACATGAAGGCCTCTGATTAGCACTGCACGGATCCTCAGATTGCATTTTTTTGGAACACATTTTGGGCAGCGAGAGCAAATCCCTGTTGGGTTTATTAGGAGAATTGATCCGATGCTTCTTATGTATTCTGATTGCCACTCCCATTGCCGTAATATATGCAGGAAAAGTGCAAGAGATCCCAGAAACCAAGAGCTTCTCCTAAGAGATTTTAAGGGCCATTTTTCTGAATCAACATGAGCTTGCGTGCTTATTATGGCAGAAACTTCTAAATCAATCACACCGAGATGGGTGCAACCGAGATGGGTGGTTTTCAGATGGCTGGCTTTATGTTTCGATAACCAAGGAGAACTTCATGGAGATGAGCATGCCCAAAACAAAATAGCAATATGACCTATTCTATTCAGATTAGGCAAAACAAAATAGCAATCTGACCCGACCTATTCTATTCACATAGGCAAAACAAAATAGCGATCTGGCATAACCGATTCTATTCATGGATGCAAAAGTTTAGGCCATCGAAAAGTAAAAGTAAATGAAAGAGGAAAGTGTGGCACAGTGTTGAAAAAAGATGCAAAAGACGAAGAGGAACAGAAGACAAAATGGGTAATATTGATGTGGGAACAAAATCCCACAAGGATATGCCAAGATATGCTATATGCCTCTCTGATATTCGATGATGATTTTTTTTTTCTTTTGACCTTGGTTGTATCTGATGTGAATGGCTGTGGTTGGGAGATTCCCACTCTGAGTTCTATTAAGGTAAGAGACAAATGGCTCCGGACAAATGAGCGATAAGATATTCCCAAGTCTGTGGTGGAGATGATTTTGG
Source organism: Pinus tabuliformis (assembly GCA_031772625.1). Lineage (NCBI taxonomy): Eukaryota > Viridiplantae > Streptophyta > Pinopsida > Pinales > Pinaceae > Pinus > Pinus tabuliformis. Next base: position 1,165,754,235 of record CM062809.1, read on the forward strand.
GATTCCCGCTTTTGCCCTCTTTCCACATATATGATTGTGTACAAGACATTATTTTGTGGACTGGTTAATGGAAATCGGATTGAGACAGCAGTGCCAATTGTTTCAGTCATTTCTAACTTGGACAACGATGTGGTATCGTGAATGGGCCATTATTAGTGCTTTGAAAGAGATATAATGGGTGGCCTCATTATGGTTCTGATTAGTTTCATCTTGTCCTTTAAAACAAGAACGACAAAAGTAGTTGATACAGGTCAAATTTATTTTATATATATGCGGGAGGTTACATGTATATCACCACATGCTATAAAGTTTAGTTTGCGTTATAACTTACAAATGCTAAGGTTACATTATAACTTACAAATGCTATTAGGATTGTTCTAAATGGGAGTGCATCAAACAACATATTTTAAAATGTTTCCATAGAGCCCAAAAAAGGAATAGTGACAAACCTTAAAGAGGTTAAAAGGAATAGTGACAAACCTTAAAAGAGGTTAAATCAAATAATTTTTGGAAGCATGGTGTATCTAGTGGGGAATCATTTTTGTCTTTTCTACGGGTATATCTTTTATATTTGTTGATTAAATATAACTTTCTTTAAGCCTAATAATATTTTAGGTATTTTTTAAAGTTGTTTTTCTTTTTCTTTAAATAATTAATTAGAGTTTGGAATGTCATTTAATGGTGTTATAAAAGAGTTGTGGGTTTAGTATTAGTTATAATTTTTCCTTTTCCTCCAAACATCCTAACTTAACTAACATCATAAACTTAACTTTATGTTTAGGGTCTTTATTATATTAAGATAATTTAGATTCATGAAAAGGATTAGGAGGTAATATGAGGTATCTTGGTTTGGGTGCTCCTCATTAATATTTTAATATTTGGTGCATGTTCACCATGTTTAGTTGCCTATTGGGTTAGTTCGAGTGGTTGAGTATTGTTAGTGCATGCATGACGTCTCAAGGTTAAGTCTTCAAGTTGGTTGTTTCTATTGATGTTATTGGGCCCCACTCGATGTCCTTGTTCGATTAGGTTGCCAAAACCATAACCAACTAATTTACCCTAAGTATCATCCTCAATATGAAGGGAAGTGCTTAGAGGGTTTCCCCAAGATGTATAACTAAAAAATAATAGGAAGATTATTTCTAAGTTTGCATTCCATCAAAAATAAATAAGTAAATCCACAATTTCTAACTCTACTTTTTAGCTTGGATGGTAATTTATAGTAAGAGATTAACAAACATTGTAGTAGAATGAGATGAGAATTCATAGTCAATATTATTGAGATTTAGATTTGGTGTTTTTAAAATAATTTATATGTTTAAGTCTACATGTTTCGAGCTCACTAGTTAAGGCTCATCTTCACGGCAAGAGTGTTGTCAAAGCTTCCTCCTCTAGTCATTATCTGTAGATATAATGTTATCACTCACTATCATTTTTCTCCAATCAAGGTTGATGAACCATTCAATGAGACTTTCGATTTTAACAGATTTTGACTAATGGATGAGCAAAATCATTATCCTCCATAGTTGAAAGAATCATCATTTTCATTTATCATATGAAATATTAGCTACAACTAATGATCAACACATGACCCTAATGGAAGAAATTGGGATTTTTTCACAATTTATATAGCCATGATACTTCTTTTTGTAAAGTTCTCAATTTTGGTAAGGATATTTATTCCATTGATGTTAATGGGATGTTTTGTTTTATGCAAGTGATTTGTGAGTGTTGATTTTTGAGTTCTATTATGAAAGATGTTTGCAATGTCATTTCACCCTTATTTAGATAGATCTTTTGGTCTCACCAAAATATATTTTCCCACATGCACAAGGGATATGGTAAACACCTATTTGTAGATAGGGATTGATAGGATTTTTTTTTATCGATTTTAGGAGATTCTTCAAGTTGTTAAGAGGAGGAGGTCAAGCTAATGCTTTGCTTCTTCAATAACCTAGCAATTTTAGCCATTGTGCCTTGCATGTAAGGAGAAAAACCTTTTTCTCTTCATTATTAAAGATATTCTATTGAGTATTTCATTAATGCTATCATCATTGTGAATTTGTTATTTTTTTCTTTGAAAAATAAATAATAAGAGAATTTAGAATTTGGCATTTAATGACCTTATAAGAGAGTTATGTTCCTATTATTTGTGACACTCTCTCCTTTCCCTCATAGCATGACAAACTTTATGCCTAGGCCTCCCCTTACTACATTGAGATAATTTAGATTCACAAAATGGATTGATGAGACAATAAGAGGCACTCTAGTCTTTGATCCGCAAACCGCCATGGATATTCCATTGGATAGTTCGTCATAACAGATCTGATAGTAATATATTAAAAATACTGAAATTTTGCACTATTATAGTTTATTAAACTTTAAGATTTGTGTATTTAACTATAATTAGTGTATGCATGCAAATATAAATTATGCCAAAAAGTAGAGAATGACAAAATAAGATCACACACACATAAGACACAAGATATGCTCTCTGGGAAACCCTTTCGGGAGAAAACCCAGTTGGAAGGTGAGGTCACTTCACTCTCTTTCTCTATCTGGAAATATGGCTGCAGGTACAAAGAAATAATGCATGTGGCCCGTGGGCTGCTACAATGCACATATCCTCTATGTGTGCTCTACCTCCTATCTCTCTTGGCTATCTTTGCTCAACTATGGAACAAAATTCTCTCGAAAGAATGGAATGCATCTTCCTCCTAGTGGTCTGATTATAAGACAACTCATAGCCTACTAGTGGTTAATTTTGACTACATCAACTCTTAACTAGAGTTACAATATAGACTCTTCTAGAGTCTTTTACATCAAAAACATGTGGCTAGCCTCTTTTCCATAAATAATGGGGGCTGACGCGGCATCCTCCCAAATTATAGGTGTGAAAACATGAAGGTCAACTTTTGAGTGTCATAACTTTTGCATATGGACTCTGGTTAACGTGTTGCTTGCGCCGTTGGAAAGGTCTCTATGTGTAGAATAGCATGAAAAGGTGATGCACCAAGATGAAAAAAATTTACCCCCCCAAAAACATCATTTGATGCCTCAAAATGCTCCTGGAAGGTTTCAAACTTCGTTTCGCCAAATTGGGTCCCGTCAGTAAAAATGGTCCCGTGAGCTTATTCCTCCACTTTTTCCACTCCAAATGCATCGAGATGGATGAAAAACAATATAATTATCTAATTCATATCAGTCTTAGTACCCGTCCCTAATATTTTAAGAGTTGGTTTTAAGTTCACTATGTCTAACTCTACTTTTTAGCTTTTGTGGTAAATTGGAGTAGAATGAGATGAGAATTTGTAATTCATAGTATTGAGATTTTGATTTGAAGTCTTAGTGATGATTTCCATGTTTAAGTTAATGCATCTCAAGCCCATTAGTTAAGGCTCATCTTTAGGACAAGAGCATTGTTGAAGCTTCCTCGTCTTAGTCATTATGTATAAATGCAAATTTAATCACTTGTCATATTTTTGCTCCAATTAAGGCAAATGAAACATTGAATGAGACTTTTAATTTTAATAAATTCAAACCAATGGATGGGAAAAATTATTATCCTCCAACAACTGAAAGAATCACCATTTTCATTGATCATCTAAAATATTACTTATTAAGGACATGGAACTAGGTGTGGCTAATGATCATCCCGTGATCTTGATTGAGGAAATTGGGATTTTTCACATTTTCTATAGCCTCCCTAATCCTTGTTTTTGCAAAGTTGTCAAAGTTGTGAAGGATATTTATTTAATTGATTTTAATGGGATGTTTGGTTCTATGAAAGTGATCTATGGGTGCTAATTTATGAGTTCTATTATGAAATATGTTTGCAATATGTTAGTTTACCCTTATTTAGTTAAATCTCTTCATCTCACCAATATATATTTCCATGCATGCACAAGGGATCTAGTGAACATTAGTTTGTATAATCTTGGATTTATAGCATATTTGACCATTTTAGGAGATTTGTCAAGTTGTTTATAGGGGAGAATGTTGTGCTAATGCTCTTCTTCTTCAATAGCCTAAAAAATTTTTTTTTGCATATATATATCTATACATATACATATACATATACATATACATATACATATATATATATCTATATGTATGTATATATGTATGTATATATGTATGTATATATCTATAGATATATGTATAGATATATGTATATATATATATATATATATATATATATATATATATATATATATATATGTATATCTATATATATATACATACATATGTATATATATATGTATATCTATATATATATACATACATATATACAAAAGCCTCAATAGAGTTTTTTCATCCTTATACACACACACACACACACACTTATACTTATCCTTACCTATCCATTAGGGAAACAAAAGTTCATCTGATTTTAACTATCATGAGAGTGGCATTTAAATCTTGTATCATAACCATGATTTCTTTCCATAAGGAACTCCCTTATTGGTGAAATTATGTACGAGTAATTCCCATGCCTCCATTCCTTCATGAGATCAAGTGATCCACTTATCATAGCACACTAATCTTGGGTCTATGTATAGGGTTTGAAGATCCTCATTGTACCCAATCCCTGTGAGCATAACAAATATTTCAATTGACTCTTTGAAAGCCCTTAACTCCTTAAACATGCTCTCAGAGAAGGATTTAATAAAAAAATTCCAACATCTTACAAAAATTTTCCCAATAAATTAACCAACAAGGATATCATGCATGGGTTGCAACCATGATTTTGATGGAGATTTGAACCTAGTGGCCCAGACTAAGGGTTTATTTATCCATTTTTCAATTTTTTTCCCACTTTTTGAATCAATATCTCCTGCAACTCCTCAAATGAAGCTTGAAAGGGAAAGGAAATTCCTTACAAGAATAAAAAATAAAAATAAAAAATCCCTAACTAAAATTGAAGACAACCCTTGGCCTCATTACTAATCAAGAATGTTATTAGTATTTTTGGATGCAATGCTTATTTTTGGTTCACTAGATCTTAGACCTAAAAACTTCACATGATATCCAAACTTCTTCCATAATGTTATATGTTGATTATTTTCTCTCAGGGAGGATGAGGGCATAATCATGTATGATGTTCCCATTAACTAGTTACCTAAGTTTAGGCTTCATGAGAGGAATACCCTTGTTGATCCCTTCCCCTACATTGTGGGGAAATCAAATATCCAAGAGCTTAGTCTAGAATCATGTAAAAGTAGGAACCAACAAATATGTTTGGAAATTTGAATGCAAAATTTATTATGAACATTGCACTTTAAAAATTTTAAGAAACCAATAAGTACAATCCTCTTCAAGGGGGGAACCTCCTTTTATAATGAATACAATGTACAAGTCAATATTTGATAATCCTAATACTAGATCTCCTTAGTGTGTATATATATATATATGAGACAAAGGATACAATTATAAAAACATGAGACCATGAAAAGTTCTAGCTTACAGAACAATATAACATTAGAAATGTAATCACTCAATATCTAGGGATTAATAAGGGGATTTTGAGCTAACATGGGGCTTATATAGGGCTTAACATGCCCCTCCCCTTCCAATAAGTGTTGTCCTCGACACTTGACTATCTGCAAGTGTTTCTACATGAACAACTCATCTTCCCATGTCACTTCTTCCATTGGTAGGTTCTTCCATTTGATGAGGCACTCAGTAATTGCTCGATTTCTCAGCTGCCTAATCCTTGTTTTGAGCATTGTTTCTGGTTCTAGTTTGATTTTCCCTTCTTAGTTAATCTCTTGTAAAATAGTTTGAACTGGGATCTTGTTACTAATTACCTTCTTTAAGTAGGAAACATGGAAGATTTTATGTAAATGTGAAAACAGAGGTAACTCTAACTTGTAAGTCGTACTTTGAATCCTCTGCAACACCTTATATGGGCCATAAGACCTTAGTGCTAATTTACTTTCCTTCTTTCGTTGCTTGAGGGAAAATTGTTTATATGGTTGTAGTCTCACAAATACCCAATCTCCCACTTCAATTTCCATTTCATTGCAATGTTGATATACTTGTTGTTTCATCCTATGTTGTGCTATAACCAAATTGTACCTTCAATATTTTAAGAACTTCTTGTTGGTGTCATATGTGTTCCTCTACTGCTTTAGCCTTTATAGTGCCTTTCAAGGGTGATGTAGTGGATGGAGGATGGCATCCATATAGTTCCATAGGTGGTGACATTTTTTATGAAGTAGGGAAGGATGTGTTGTACCAGTATTATTCAAAGGGAAACCATTTGACCCATTATGTTTATTTATCAAATGCAAAGCAACATAGATATGATTCTAAATATTTATTTATAATCTCATTTTTCCCATCAAATTGAGGATGGTAAGATGAGTTGTAAGCTGATGAAGTTCTCAAATAGGAAAATAATTAAATGCAAAAAATTCCAGTGAAAATTGGATCTCTTTCACTTACAATTATCTTTGGTATTCCATGTAGATTTCATATTGTTTCCATGAATTCTTTTTCAATTGTACTTGCTTTAAAAGGATGGGAAAGAGAGAAAAAATATGCATACTTTGTTACTCAATCTCCCACTACCATAATGACACTCTTTCCTTCAAATTTGGGTAAACGTGTTATAAAATCCCTTGAAACTTCTTCCTAATGTTGGCTTGGTATGGCTAATGGCTAAAGAAGGCATGGGGCCTTGATTGTCTCTCCCTTATTTTGTTGGCATACCACACATTCAACCACGAAATTTTGCACATATGCTTTAAGACCTCAAAAAAATATTTCTTGATCATATGGTATGTCTTCAAGAACCCTAAATGTCCTCTTACTGGACAAGTGTGTAATCCAAAAAGGACCTTTTTTAGTTGAGAATTCTTACATAAGTATAAGCAATCTTGATACCACAAAAAATCACTCTTCCACGTGAACTTTTCTATTATGTCAGGGTCCTCCTGTAGTTGTTGAATAATCTTGCATACCTTCTCATCTTGCTTCCATTCTATCCTTGTTTTTTCCACCTACTCAGATTGTGGAATGTAATAACACATAGTAAACCCTTTGTGTCTTCCTCTTTCCTTAAGAGTGTGTCTACCACAATATTTTTTCCCCTTTTGTAGATAATTTCAAAGTTGTGATATCCCCTTACTTGGATTTTATATTGTAAATTTGTATATACTTAGTGGGTTTATTGCTTTAACTTTTAAGATATATTTGGAACTAGATTATCAGTATTGTATTGCTGATAGATATTAAATGTGAGTTTGTAATTATAATGTTGTTAATGAAATAAAGAAATATGGAAATTAATGTTGAGGTTATACCTGGATGAAAGAGATAATGCTCCAAGTTAATGTTGGATATTGATTACCCTTATTCATTAAGTCCTAGACATCTAATCTAAATGACCAAATTATTAATGATTGATCCATAACTTCCCTTAAATACAGGATGTTGTATTTGAGAGTGGGGAACTGGAGCTCATAAATGAGCTAGTAACTACCTACTACCTGTGGGGTGAGGTGGAGGTCGTTACCAACTGCTAATTATTTTGTTAGAGGGGTATTCTATTTTGTCTTTTGCTAGAGAAAATTCACGTAGTGGTAAACTGGTGAGACGAAAAAGTGACAAGATAGCTATAGAAAGAAAACTTGTAGACTTGTATGCTCGAGGGGGCCCTTTTTGGAGAAAGGAGTCAAGGTTGGGAGGAGTTGGTTAGCTCCAGTATTAATTCCCAAATTCTTGTTTCTATCAAGTCAGTATTCTGAACTTCTCAATTTGTTATTATATTATGAAATTAAACTGTAAGGTGCTTAAGTAATTAATTTATGTGCAATGGAAAATTAGTTCTGAGTAAGTAGGTTGGCAAAGAGGAAAAGGAAAACAGTTGAAGTTTTCTTTATAGAATAACTACAATGATTTTATATGCATTTTCATGTTATGCATAGAGAAATTATAAAATAGTGGCTTGAACAACAAGATTTATTTTGTTTATATGTACATGGGGAATGAATACTTTTTATACTTCAAAATATAATAATCATATTAAGAAATATGTAATGTTGATAATAACGTAAGGCTAGCCTGGATTATTTTTAATTTCTATTATATGTATTTAAGCTATATAAACTCATAACCTGAACAAATAAAGCTAGAGAGGAGCTTAATTAGTAATAGTGATGACAAGTATTGCGTAGTTTTAACTACACCATAATTACAAAGTAAAAGAGTTAGACAAAATCATTTTTGAGATGGCCTAGTAAAAACAAACAAGTTGCGATTGTATTGTACAAGTAATGTACAATATGTTAAAAAGACCTGAGAAAACTTAGTATTAAACTAGAAATAAGTACAATTATACTACAGATGAACTTCTAGAAAGATAGTTGAAATATATAGATGCATTAAACATTTCACATGAATAGCAGAAGAACTTCTAAACAAACAACATAGGGACATAAGTTTAAGAACGTTTAAAGAATCAAATATAATCATCAAATTAAAGAGGTCAACATATAATGTTTTTATCGACAACGAATAAACTACCAAGATTTCAGTGTTGGTCGAAAATGACCATAACAATAGTAAATAAATTACAATTGTTAAATGTTTTGGGTTAAAAGTACCCTTAACCAAAATACACACCAGTAGAATATAAACTTCCTAATAGTAATTAATATTAAGACATCAATATGTAAACTAAATATAAAATACAGAAAACCCCGGCATATTGTCCTCAAACATAGAGTCATGCACAAGCATAGAAGTAACCAAGCATTTTAGGGACACACAACCTGATTAAAAAAAAAAGAAAAAAAAAGATTGAATATCATGTGCTTAGGGAGAGAGTTCCATAAATAAAATTTCAAAGGAAAAACTTATGAAAATGCCTTGAGAATTTACATGTTACCTAGAAGTAACCAAAGAACAAAACTCTCAGTTAGAGTCGGCGAAAAACCCTAAGTCAAATTTGTAAATTACAGAGAAAATAATTAGCAGAGGTCTGAGTAACTATATTCACCTAGAGGATTAAACATTGCAAGAAGCTACAATTCAATCTTGCAAGATAAACAAATATATATGAGTAGGATTCAATTCTGTAATTTTAGTTAAATCTAGAAAAATACAAAAAACCTTTGAATAATTAATTGTAAATTTGTTAGGCTTTATAACCCTGAAAAACCCTATGTATGAAACAATAAAGTGTGAACAGAATTGGTGTGAATATAAATATATGAAATTTTTTGTAGGGTTAAAACCCTAAGGAATGTTTAAGAAAAATTCTATATATCAAAATTAACAAACAAAATATTTTATGGCCAAGCTTATATAATTGCTTTAATGGTCGTGGTGATAGTTTTAGAGAAAACTCATTATCAATTCTACTAATAAACCATATAGAGTTAGGGTTTTCACTTATGAAAACCTAGCCATGGCACCAATAAAGTAAAAATTAATGAGATAGCATTTGAAAATAATAACGTTTACTTGTTCTAGAAAAAGATTTATCAAGCGTTGGAATTTTGTCAGGTAAATTTTCCATAAGGGAAGTTTTAGACACCAGACAATATACTAGCAAGAAAACCCTTGCAATCTTGCAATGAATGGTCAAAGATCATTCTTAGTAAACTAATTATGAAAAGGGAAAAGAAACCCATAAAAAAATAAGGGAAAGATTTGAGTCGTAACACAAGAGAGTTTGAATATAGAACAAGTGCAACGCTGCTATGAAATGCCCAAAAATATTTAAATACTAGAAAGATGTTTCAAAGAAAAGGGTTGGTTCCTAGTGTATATCTTTTTCTTTTTATGTTTCTTGTTCCTTTTCTTCCTTCTCTTCACAATCTATGTAAAATAATTTCTTCTCATCACACTTATGGCCTTTAGTGTATTTTTTATCACAACTGTAACAAAGGCCTTTTGCTCTTTTTCTTCCAGTTGTCGTGATGTTAACCTTTCAGGTTGTGGGAGGCTAGGAGCGACAACACTTCCGCCTTTATAGTTATGAGTGCTAAACCTCCTTGTTGCCATAATTTTTCTTTCAACTTTTCTTTCCACCTTGAATGCATTCTCCAATAACTTAGGTTCCCAAAGGAGAACCTCATGTTGGATGTTATCATTTAAAGTTCCTATAAATACATCAATCAGATGATCCTTTTGAATATCAATTCCCTTGATATTCAATCTTTGGAAGTCCTCAATATGCTCCGCAACTGAACCCTTTTGTTTCAGATTTATCAATTGGCTAAAAAGGGTATTTCTTTTTATATCCTCGTAATGTGGTATCAATTCCTCTTTAAAATTATCCAAGTGAAAAGTGATTCATGAGAACAAAGCCATTGATACCACAAAAAATGATTGGGTTCTAAACATAAAGATGCAATGCGTACAATTTGTGTGTGTTGCACATCATGTAGATCAAATAACTACTCCATCTATAGTATCCATGTTACCAAATCCTTGCCATCAAACTTCCTCATATCAATATTTGGAATATTGTTGGTCTTCAACCCAAAGTTAGAGTCTATAGAATCATGATTCACATTACTTTTGTTCTCCTCATGAGTTTCACAGAATACCTTGTCACCACTATGAATTATTTATTGTAGAAATTTTGTCGAACCTTCCATATCCTCTTTTATTTCTGATTTGAAACCATCAATCTTAAGATTCATCATTTCTTCCATTTCATTTTTGGTTTCTCTTTGTGAGAGCAAAAATTGTTGCACTTGGTCCCATAATTTTGAGATATCATGTTGCATTTCGTCTTCTTCATGCGTCATAGTAGATATTTATGAGGGCTTCATGGGTGTATAATTTTTTTGTTTGGGAGGAATTTTGGAACCAATTAATTATACCTATGCCTAATTGGGCCCTTTGAATCACTTCAAACTGTTTTTTCAAACAAAATTTATGCAAATTTAAAAATACACACCTTTTAAGAGTTTGATTTTGAGCTTTTCGATATGGCTAACCTTGAAACTATTGTATCTTTGTGATTTTGACCTCCTAAGATCTGAAATTTATTCCTAAGGTATCTCAGTGTCTTCTTTCCAATGCCATAAGTCAGACCAAATTTGGATTTTTTAAGATAAAGTTATACCAAATCCCCCACGATGACTTGATTAAGGATTGATTCAGTAGAGCAAGCTTGTATGGGATTCCATGTGCCACTCTTTCAACCTTTGGCCCTAAATATCCTACCCAAAAAACTAAATTTTGTGCACTTTCAGTTACTTTTTATAGAATTCAAATATGATGCTCGAAATGCTTTTCCTCGGGATACCTGTTTGAGATTGAATTCTGGAGCATGCATAAACCCTAACTTCTTTGAACCATATCTCCGAAAACATAGTGAACCAAAGTCTGAAATTATAACTAGATGTTCATCAATGTGGTAGCAATTTCATGGTCTAAATATTCACAAAAAAAAGGTTATAGTGAAAATTCGACAATGGCTCGTTTGAGGCAGCAAAACCCTAGGATCAAGAGATTTGATACCAAATTTTCTGTATCAAGGTCAAAGATAGCACATAAACATAAAAAAAGATAGATCAACAACTAGATTATAAGCCACTTCAATGAGGAAACCTTCCTTTACATCACATAAATGAACAATTCTTGAATGATTCAAATGACGAGACCTCCTTGGTATATATAGGAGTCTAAAGGGTCAAAATATAATTAGGGCCTACATAAGAATAATAATGTAAGTATTCAAAAATAACAATAGTGGGATTCTATGGGGCACAACAATAATAATATGGTGGATACACTAGTATTATAGGGACCTACCAAAATCTTCCTACCATTGTCCCTTCCTTTGAGTCAGAATAAGTCATCAACAAGATTACAGACTCATCAAAACTCATGGTACCTAACGAATGGGGCAAATATCTTGCCATAGTCTTCTCCCTCTTTCTGGGACAACCTTCTTACTATGGATTTCGGTTTGTACTACTCTATGCTGCATGCTAGATCTTGTAGATCCACTTGGAAATCACCATTAAGTTCCCTTATATCTTGGCACAATTTCCACACACCTTTATTTCAAACTTGTTGACTGGACTATCTACTCCCTCTAAACAAGAAGCTCTTCTAGTTGTCTGACATGATTCTAGATGCCTTGTTCCATTTCTCCCTCTCAAAAACAAATCTCTCTAGCTGAGTTTGTTCTCCACCTTGGGAGAATCCTCTTGTCACAAACTTTGCTTCGTTCTTCTCGATGCTTCCAGAGCCTTGGTAGCCTTCACAATCTACCTACAGCCTTCATTAAGAGGTCTTTTAAGATTGTAGGGAATTGTCAACTCCCTCTTTATCCTTACCTTCTTGTAATAAGTATTGCAATCTCATCAAGCTAGAAATGCTCATCCTTGTACTCATCATCATGTTGCTTTCCTTTCCTTTCAGGCATGAGCTAGGGTTTCTTCTTTTAGTGGAAACGATCAATCCTAATGTTTTGTTCATAAACCCTATGGATTTCTTATCCAATCCTTGTATCTTTCTAGGGTTTACAAAGTATAAAACCCTAGATTTTCATCTTACATCTTCTTGTAAGTCTAATAATTTTTGTAATGTGTAGAATTCTCCTTTTTATGTCCATTGTCCAAGCATATTGGAGCATTACTAATAATTTTCTTGAGATTTTCAGCCTATGTAGCCTACACACATCAAGTTATACAAATCATTAAATTTTATTGAGAGAACTTTTAACTTTGAAAGGGAACTATGCTCCTTTTTCATTGTGATCTTATCATGTTAATGATTTTCCTTCATCAAGGTAAGATATAATACAATGTCTTGCTTCTGAATCACAAGGAAACACAAAACCATGAAATATATATGTCCCTTCAGATTTTTATATATTCTTAAAAGGTTTGATCCTTATGCTTGAGTAGTTATTCAACCTTTCTTCATTGAACTACAGATCTAGACTTATCTTGTCAATGCAAGATATATCATTGTAGTTGTTTCGGGAATATTTAGTGTTTCTACAAAACGCCTAACCCTCTAGATCTAGTAGCTGATCTAGAAACAACAGTCAAAGCAATCTTAATTTTTCCTATAAACAACAGATAAGATAAAGGACAGAAAGCCTACTTGTGACTTCCGCTTGTTCCTTATCTCCCTTGACCGATTTTGCTGCTCCTTCCCATACTTAAATCACTTGAGAAGTACCTGCACAACTTACAGAAACAAAAACCCGTCAAAGCATAATGATCTATTGTTCATAAATAGCACAGAATCGAAAGCATGATATACACATGAATGCATTTTACATAAACACAAACATAAGGGAAAAATCTCGAAAGCTTTATTGATAAGAGGAAAGATTACAACCAATGCGAGTTCGATCTAGCGTCATCCTTCCAATTCAATCCTTCTTCACCTCATGAAAAGCATAACATTCCAGCAATATCACAATACTTGCACTCAATCCTAATCTCATACCACCAACATCTCCTTGCAACTCAGTATTTTTCAGCCTCTAGATCTCTTGGATGAGTGATCTATTTATAGATGAGAGAAGGAGGTTGGGTCATCAATGATGATGATGAATGCCTTTCTATTTTTAGAAATTGGTTCCATGAAAGAGGGAGATAGGAGGTTGATGTTTCCTACTTCCTTTTGTCATCCAAGGGCGAACTCAGAGGGCAGGTGGCACTTGAGAAACTTCTAGAGGTTTCCAGTGGATAAGGAATCTTCAAACCCTCATGGAAAATTGCCCAAGTTCACTCATCACAGGCTAAAGAGGGACTAAGTGCAATGCATAACACCCAGTCAGTGTAGCACCTGCAATGCATTGCAGCCTGATAGAAGGCTTCCTGCACTGATCTCTTTAGGAGTACTTTTGGATGCTTTCTGTAATGGAACTTCTTTGGGAGTAAGGTATTTTGATGATTAGCCTCTTTAGGGCATGTAACAACTATATTAGGGGTTGATGAACCCTAATAACATTGATCTATAAGTTGGGGTTGATATGCCCAAATAAATCTGTAACAGTAGTGTTAGTGCTTGAATTTGGCCTCAGGCTGAAAAGGACAAAATCCAAGGCAACATCAAACCACTTAGCCTCGTAGCTAGCTCTACGGGGCAGGATAGGGCTCTCTCCGGGTCTATCTCGGCGAAAGGTCTTCAAAGGGCGGAGATGACCAATTAAGAACACTAATTTTAGGCTAGTAAACTGATAGGGAAAGTTTGATTTTAAATTTTTAGAGTTTTGGTGGAAAACTGAGCACAGCAATTTTGGGTGCGGGGATGAGACACAGTTTTTGCAGAGGTCTTTTTGGGGCAAGGTAGGAGATTGTCTTGATGCCTTTGAATTAAGTGAATGGATAGAAATGACCAGTGAGGAGCTAAAGAGAGCAAGAAACTTTCGAGAGTTCTCTTTAGACAGAGGAAAACATAGATATTAAGCAAACTTAAAGGCAGAGCATATAAATTATGAATTCTACCTTAACACTTCATTTACTTAATGTGCAGAAAAGAGAAGTTGGAAAATGATTCACATAACACACTTACAAGTACAAGAGAGAAGCACACCATCAACACAAATAACCACAGGAATCCCAAATAGTGCTGCAAAACCATGGTCTTTCCTTTGCCAAAATTGCAGAGATACAAAGAGTAATACAGTCTAAGCTTATCCCTCAAGAGTCCAACCATGAAAATGACTAAGAAAATACATAATATAGGCAACCTAACACCTTTCCTTTCCTCTAGGGGTCGAGCTCATCCTTCTAGGAGCTTTTTCAACCAATTCTAAACTGAGCACTAAAATCTAGGCAGTCAAAACAACTTGCCTCTATAAACTAGGAAACCAACTCATTCATTAAATTTTTGACTTTTTATGAATGAATCTTCTAGAAGAGATAAATAAGTGCCATGACATCATAAAATTACATCAATTACATCAAGGAGGATGAAAAATCACTCCAAAAAGTCAAAACTAGTCAAATCTGCGTTTTGCTGAGCTGTAGGTGAAAATCTGGCAAATTTCCCTGATGCGTAGCGCCCCAATTCTCTACGCGTAGCACGCATTTGAGCCAATTTTTGAGGCACTTCCCGGCATCCAAATGAGGCAAAAGTAGGCTTGTTGGAAAGGTCTGGATGTCTACTTTCCAGCCCAAGTGGAATTTCTCAATTTGGTGGTCAAGTGACCCTCCCAAATTGCAATCTCCCAAGACTGCTTCCTGTGTGTCCAAAAAGTGGCAGAAAGTCATTTTTTGCATGTTTTTTGACCTTCTGAGGGCTCAAAACCTGATGAAATGTCTTGGAAATTGCTGAGCAAGTGTAATTTGTCATGAAAAATCCAAAAATGCTAAGTTTTTGAGAAATGGACTTGCCCATCTTCAGGGTAGCACGCGGCGTGCTACGCGTTGAGGGCAAAAACCTGTGTTTGGCACAAAAAAGTCAAAATTGACCAAAATTGCTCAAAATTTCCTGAAATTTGAGCTGAAGGTGTGTCATTTAGTGCCATGCTCCTTCAAGGAAGCTTCAGCCAAAATATGAAGGGGATCGGGCCTTTTTCGCCGTTTTAGTGCCTTGGCCAGCCGTCCTTTGAGTACCTTCATTCTTGCTTTACACACATGCATTCGAGCCCAATAGTGATTCTTCATGTGTCGGAGCATGTCCTTTTCCCTGTTTGCCTTTGCTATCAACCTCTCTAAATGTGTGTTCACCTGAATGAGCATAGAGCTTTGCTCCTTAGGTGTCAAATCACCGGGTCTCTTGCGAGCCAAGTTCCGGTCTTCTCGGATCCTCCGCAACTCATCAAGAGAATGTTCATCCTCTAATTGCTTGTTGCGCTGCTCTAAATAAGTAATTGTCCAATTTGCCATCTCCAACTTTTGCTACAACAAGTCATTTTCAGCCCTTAGTTGCTGGATGATCTCCTTTGACTCTAGGCTAGGAGAAATGATATCAAGGTCAACAACATTTATGCCTGGAACACCTGATGGCCCCTCATCAATCTTGGGCTGCTTGCCTCTCTCTGATACCTGTTCTGCTGTCGAAAGCGAGGCCCCTTCCACCTGATGTGGAGATAACACTCGCTGTGCTGATGAAGAAGGCGAGACCCCTTCCACCTGGTGTGAAGATAATACTCGTCGTGCAGATGCAAATAAGGCCCTGTGGCCTCTCTGATATGTAACAAATGGAGGGGAGCTGACATGCTCGGGCTCTAGAATGTCAAACTGATGTGAAGGCCCTCCCTCATCACGGACAACCATAGGAGGTGGTTGTGGCACTGTGAACAAGTCACGGGAAATGAAATCCTCCCATGGAATACCCTGTTGTGCCAACTGATGCATGACCATAATCTTGATCAGTGCATAATGATAGATGCTCTTGTGTTGTTGTGCTGGGCTCTTTCTTTGCACCAAGGGCACCATCCTCTCTATATTTTGGCACATGAAGAATGGAATGTTCATCATTCGTACCCGTGTGAAATGCATCAACAAACGGATATGGTACGAATATAAACGTGAAAATCTGCCCTCGCAAGTGAAATAGCGAATGATGATCCTCATCAAAGGTGCATACTCGTCTCTTAAGAATCTGAAGGGAAAAACAGCAGTTAGGTGTCCCATATATACAGGTTTGATATATGGCTCATAATGAAATATGTCCAACTGCTGGCGCTTGTTCCACTCTTCTCCAATATTGGGTATCCCTGTTGCTTGAGCAACAATCTCGGGTGACAATGTGAAGTCCACTCCTGCAAGATTCACATGCCCATTGTGCAAATGTAGGACAAACAAGTGGACCAATTCCCTGTGGTGTTGAATTTGGGAGATTCTCTCGCAATATTCATAACATGATTGGTATCAGAAACATGTCACTGCAAGTGGACAAGCTTGTAGATAAGCCAAAGAGGTGGGCTCCTCCCTGACATGCTGACCACCTTTACCACCCCTGTGATGCCTCCTTGGCACCTCTACCTCTGGTGTTGATTCACGGTCATCACTTTGCTCATAATCTGTTTCGGTTTCTGACATGGTTTTGGAGGCAAGTGACTGAAAAATAATGGTGACTGTGCACCCAATGAACTGCTGTTTTGACTTGTTTAAATGCTGTTACCAAGGGGAC
The DNA here is from genome assembly GCA_031772625.1 of Pinus tabuliformis. Lineage (NCBI taxonomy): Eukaryota > Viridiplantae > Streptophyta > Pinopsida > Pinales > Pinaceae > Pinus > Pinus tabuliformis. Next base: position 1,165,771,311 of record CM062809.1, read on the forward strand.
AAACACACATGGGAAATGTTAGGGAAAAGGGAACATTGAGGGGATTAGGGAAAACAAATGTGAAAGGAAATTTTAGGAAAGGAACATGGAACATATACAATCATAATTTGTGGGATTTTAATGGGAAGTAGGGTTTAGGAAATTTACATAGGGTTTTAGGAATTAGTAGGGTTTAGGGATTTTAATGATTTTTAATAGGGAAATTATATGATTGCATGGAAAAATGTTAAGGAAAATGGTGATGAAAATATGGGGAAAGAGGAATGGAAAATGGGTAACCTTGGGCAGCAAATTTCAATGAAACCCTAGCACATTTACATTTTTAAATTTTGACACAGCAAGGTAGGGTTTTTACTCCATATTAGCATGGCATTTTTTGCATGTTCATTGCTCATTCATCTTATCCAAACCAAAATCACCATGGATTAGAGGCCTACCTGAAAATATTTTGAGAGAGGAGTAGTTTTGGTGGCTTGCTGGCGATTTCCTAAGCAAGAAACCCTACGTGTAGCGCGCCCAGCCTGATGCGTAGCACGCCTCCAACGCGTAGCGCCTGAGTTAATTTGCACTGGAAAATGCGCGCTGATGTGTAGCGCGCCCCCAACGCGTAGCGCGCCTCCTCTGATGCGTAGCGCGCCGCTGCAATTGCCCAATTCGCCCAATGAACTTTGAAATCGACTTGATAAGTATTCTCTTGAAGTGTTGAGAGGCAAATGAGTTACCAATGAGGAATGGGATGCTTTTATAGGCTTCCTTTTAATTTTTACTTGCCCAAAACCCACTTTGTAATGTTTTGAATATTGACACTTTTTGATTTAATTGGCTCTGACCTGTAATTTCATTTCTTTAAAAAAATGGTTGAAATGATGATTTCTTCTGAAAATTTTTGCAGGGATAGCTTCTGGGATGCTTTGGCAAAGGAGACCAAGGCTGCACTTCGTCATTTGAAGAATTTGAAATTTTGAGAATTTTTACAAAAATGAGATAATGACCTTGTTTTCAAAAACAGAGTTTTTGAGAACAAGGTAAAAATTTAGCTGTACAATGATAATAAATGTTTAATGAAGGACATCCCTCTGGCCTGCTGGTCCTTGATGACCTCTCAAGACAAAATTAGACTCAACCCTAGACCTAAGACCTTAAAACTTAAAGCAATATGAATGACCCTTTGAGGACTTTATTTACTTGAACAAACCTGAACCAGCAGTGCCAAACAAGAGGGGAATAACGACACAAACTCCTTCCACCAAGATTATGGCATGCCTAACAGAATGCAACATGATCACACTGATGGGACACCTAATCATGAAATGCAAAGAGCTTTGATCTCTGGTGGAGGGCTACTAGACCGACTCTAACATTGGCTCCAATGGGGATGGTAGCTCCTTGGAGGTGCCAAGAACCGCAAACCTCTGGGAGAGCAAACCAGTGTTTTCAACCATTGGGCGATGGAGTCATTATTTACTCATTTGACAGAAACTCTGACAGCTTTAATGACTGTAGATTTGACTGAAAATTGGACACAACTTTGACCCAAACTAACTCAATAGTGAACAGAAAATGGACTGATAAAAACACCTTGACAAACCTCAAACCAACCAATCTCCATCTTCAAAATTATAGCCTTCACCGCGGGCCCCAGACTGAGGATGAAAGATCATCACACACATGCGATAAAACAGAAGTAAAATGGTATATACAATGATGGTGAGAAGAACAAAAATGCTCAGACATGGTACCTCTTCAGCAGTCGACCATTGATCGACCCTCCGGGATAATCATCTCCGTTGATTTCCTTGAGAAGAAAAGCATTTTGGCCACGATATGCTGTGATCTTATAGGGACCCTTCCATAAATTATCAAATTTGTCGTGTTTCCCTTTGTCTTCATTCCGAGCATCCCACTTCAAAACCACATCATCTATTTGAAAGTCATCTGATTTTGCTTTCCTGTCATAAATCTTCTTTATGCGCTCTTGCAACTTGAGAGTATTGTGAAGAACCTCCTCCCGTGTCTGCTGTAAATGAATCATTTGATTAATCCACCTCTGCATGGGATCGTCCTCACTATCAATTTCTTGAAGCAATTTGACCATCGGAATAGCAAGCGAATTAGGAAACACTACATCTGCCCCGTACACCAGCTCAAAAGGAGACATGCCAATTGACTTTTTATGACTTACCCTATCAGCCCACAGTGCATTCACTAACTTTTTATGCCAGCTCTTCTTATTGATTTCCAGCAATTTTTTAATGATATTTACCAAGGACTTATTTGAAGATTCTGCCAGCCCATTTCCTTGCGGATGGTAGGCGGTAGAATGCCCCAAGCTGATATTATACTTGTAGCAAAAATCAACCATTCTCTTTGATTTAAATGCTGCTGCATTATCTGTAATTAACTTACTTGGACAACCAAAACGTGACAATATGTTATTTTCAAGGAAAGAAATAATTACCGCATCTGTGGCCTGCCGGGTGGGAATGGCTTCAATCCATTTTGTGAAGTAATCTGTGGCTGTCAATATCCATCTATGCTGTCCTGACGATGCCGGATGAATCTCACCGATAAAATCCAAGCCCCACTGCTGAAATGGTGCGCTGACTTCAATTGGTTTGAGAGGCAATGGCTGCAATTTCTGTTTTCCTTGAAAAATTTGGCACTCATGACAACTCTTAACAGCTTTATATACATCTGAAAACAATGAAGGCCAATAAAAACCTGCTCTTAGGATCTTATTTGATGTAGTCTTCCAAAACAAATGACCCCCACAGTCACCTTTATGAAAATCTTCCACCATTGTTTTGGCTTCCTCCTCAACCAAACAATTCAACAATATTCCACCGGGGTCTTTCCAATATAGTGCAGATTTAAGGATGCAAAACTTGGCTGCTTTCAACTTCAATGTCCTACTTTTATTTCGAGGCATCCCTAGAGGTGAAGACAAATTTTGAAGTACATATACAATATCAGCATACCAAGGAGAAGAAATAAAGATGTCAGATACCTGTTGTGCTGAATTCTCCTCATCTTCATCGGACATGGCAGCCATCAAATTGATGTCTAGGACATGTAGATTTGTTTCAGCCATCAACTTGGCAAGACCTTGCCCTTTGATCAACTTAGTGGGTTTAATTTCTACATCATACTCTAATAATGCAGCAATCCACTTTCCCCGCCTTCCTTCCGGTTCTGTCTGTACCAACACATCCTTTACTGCCGTGTTAGGAACATAAGCTATAATGTGGGAATGCAATACATACACACGGAAATCCTTCAGGGCCTTCACAAGTGCAAGTGCTTGTTTTTCAATGATGTTATACTTTAATGCTCCATCTCTGATAATACGGCTGAAAAAAGTAATAGGCTTCTCAACTCCATCTCTTTTTTGCATTAGTATAGCTGCCAATGTGTGCTCAGAAGCAAATGAAAACAAAATAAAATCTTGTGTGTAATCCGGACTGATTAGAGTTGGGGCTGAAGATAAAACCAACTTTACCAAATTGAAATATTTTACCGCCTCTTCAGTCCACTTTAGCTGGCTGTCCCTTTTTAGCATGTTTGTGATTTCTCTAAGGTGCTCGGCAAGATTCGGAATGAACCGTCGCAGAAAATTCAACTTACCACTAAAGGACTGAATTTCTTTTTTGTTCCGGGGCTGCTCAAGTTGCTGAATAGCTTCAACACGTGCAGGATCTATACGGATGCCATCTTTGGAAATAATGTGGCCCAAGAGCTTGCCTTCACTCATGGCGAAAAGGCTCTTCTTTGGATTCAATGAAATACCATATTTTCTGCACTTTTGAAACACCATTGTCAAGTGATACAAATGTTCTTCATTAGATTTAGAAAATACAGTCAAATCATCAAGATAAACAACCAAAAAGACATCTTTCTCGTTGGCGAAAGCCATGTCCATTGCACGCTGAAAATTGGCACCTGCATTTTTCAAACCAAACGACATTTTTGCATAATGAAATGTACCCCATGGAGTAGTGAATGCAGTTTTATCACGATCATCCTCATGCACCAAAATTTGATTGTACCCGGAATAGCCATCGAGTAGCGACATCCTTGATGCTCCAACTACTCGCTGCAATATATGATCCATTTTGGGCAGCGGATAATTGTCCTTTAAAGACACCTTATTCAAATTTCTGAAGTCAATGCATAAACGGATCTCACCGGTCTTCTTTCTTACGGGTACCAAATTTGATATCCAATCAGAAAATCTGATAGGTACTATGATTCTAGACTTGTACAACCTGTTTACTTCTTTTTCTATCAATGGCATCAATTTAGGATTAATTCTCCTCAAATTTTGACGGAAAGGCTTCTGATTTGGTTTTATAGGAATATTATGCTGAATGATACTAGTGTCATATGTTTTCAGATCTGAATAATCCCATGCAAAAACATTAGAAAACGAGGATAACAATCTGATATATTCTTTCTTTACCTGTGGCGACAATGACTTCGATAGCTTTACCATCTTTGGATTCTCAGCTGCTCCAATGTTCACTTCTTCAACACCTTCTTCCATTGGTCTCAATGTCGGTTTGCGGGCCACATCATCTTGATCAAACAACTCTTCCAAAGGAATCAATCCTTTAGGAATAAAATTGTCCTTAAGTTGCAGCACATCCATTTGATTTACCTCATCTGGTTCAGTATCTATGGAGATGTCCTTAAACTCCCCTTCAATCTGCAGAAAATCTTTGATTTCTTCATCATCTTGGAAGATTTGCCAACATCGTTATCCGGAACTGTGGGGCAGTGTTTCACATAAATCTCAAATTTGTTGTTGGAATTCATGGGAGTTTTTAAGTTACTTGCTGCCTTAGCCAATGCATCAGCAACACCATTTTGTATGCGGGGCACACATGTCAAAGTATGTTCAGAAAATAATTTCAAAATATCTAGGACAACATTTCGATATGCTCTCATGCGAGGATGCTTGGCCTGAAATTCACCTTTAACTTGCTTTATCACCAACTCGGAGTCGCCATAGACTGCAATCTTCTTTGCTTTCAACTTGCGAAGAATTTTAAGGCCAGCAATAAGAGCTTCATATTCTGCCTCATTGCTGGAATAATCAAATGCTAGTTTATAAGAGCACACTCTCACCTTGCTTGGGACTTTGTCTCGGGCAGAAAAGGGACTTCGAATCCACACACCAATACCAGCACCATCACTGCCCACAGCGCCATCGAAATCCATGGTCCAAAGACCATCTTCATCTTCCTCCAACTGCTGAAACTGTGTTGCCTCTGTTTTTTCAGTTTGCTGCCCCTTAGCTTCAGCTGTTTGCTCCATGGCAGCTGGCTTTTCTTCTCTTTCCTTTTGTAGAACTTCTCTAAAATTTTCAGTAATCTCTGGTATATCTTCTGCCTGAACTAACTGACTATCTACCTCATTAAAATTATCAGCAAACAAAACAAATGACTCCAAATCTGTATGTACATAATTTATAGGATGATTTACTGGCTTTTCTTTACTAGTTATCATGTATTTCATCTTTTGTTCCCGACATAACTTTCTCATTTGACCGAAGACTGGAATTGTAGCATAAGAAAAGTCTAGCTGAAGTGTACCTTTCAACTTAGCTCCCCAAGATCTTGAAAGCAACATACCAAATCGCGGAGGAATATCCGCTACAACCACATCCATCAAAACATTTTTAGCTGGAATTTGATCTAGGCTTACCACCAAGTCCTTGATCAATCCGATACACTTTACCCGGCTGGAATCAAATGAATACAAATCATGATATTTTCTTGTGATATCCAATCCCAGCCTTTCCATGATTGCTTTCGGCATCAAATTGTGCGAAGCACCTGAGTCAAACATAGCATTATGTAAAATATACTCGTGCAACCTCAAACTGATATAGAAGGGAGGAACATCATTTTCAGGAGACTCACCATTCAAAGCAGGCCCAAAAATTAATTCCGGCTGATCATCTTCTACATTTACCGTGTCAAGCATTGGATCAATATTCAGAATTTTGGAAATTTGACCTCGGTAGGTGGTGTTTTTCATGATTTCAGTCAATGGAATAGACACTTTCAGCTTTGAAATTTCATTCTCCAAACTAAATGTTGAAACTTTTTCACCTTCTTTGGCCGGAACTTCTCTTCTTTCGACTTTATCCTTCATTATGCTTGGTGGCTGATTTATCTTATCCGCTGAAGATGATTGACTTGCTGAGGGATCAATTATGTCTTTTCCTTTTGTCTGTGGGGAAGCTGAATCATTTTTTGCTGAAGCATCTTTCTTTTTCTGAATGGGATTTATGGGAACAGCTCGGTTTCTTAATTGTCTCTGCTGAGCGGACAAAGCATTGAGATATCCTCTTTGGTACTCCTCCGATTCTTCCTTAAGTGCTGCCTCATTTGATAAGATATAATTCTCATCCTGATGTATGATGGAATTTCTCACAAATTCTTCTTCTTCTGTAATATAGGTAGGCAGATCATCAGGAGTGAAAAAGTGATTTTCCTCTCCTATAGTATCACCTTCATCCTCGGATTCTTGGCTAACAAAATTCTGCTGAAGCGGAGGTTTTACTTGCTGCTGAACTGCTGTTTCTTGTGCCCTTGTTTCACGCTGCTTGATTCTGTATTGTGGCTGCTGTGGACCTCGGAAATTAGGATTACGAATCTGCGGTTCTGGCTTGCTGAGATGAGTATTTTCAAGCAACCTTTCTACCTTGCGAAGGAGCTGATCTGATGTAGAAGCTTCTTCTTTGATTATCACTCACTTTTCGACTTTCATCCTCGCTCTCTTATCATTCAAATTTGCTTCAACACTAACAGCGATCTTCTGCATATCCTCCAAGGTAGGCGGATCTCTATCTCGCAATGAATAAGCCATCTCCGGATCAAAGCCATCCGGGAATTTGAGAAGTGTTGATTTTCTAGATGGTCTTAAATCATCTGGAATAGCATTATAAACTGTGTTAAATCTGATAATGTAATCTTGGACCGACTCACCATGATTACGCTTGAGATTGTTGTACTCAGCATTGATCTGAAGTGGATCCTTTCTGATTTCCCATCGATCTAGAAACTGCTTCTGAAGTTCTTCCAATGTGGGTATGCTTCTAGCTGTCAAACCTCTGAACCATTTTCTTACTTCTCCATCGAATGTTTGTACAAACAAACGCATAGTTACATCCTCTTCATCTATCTCATATAGATCAAAGAAAGTTGTCATCTTGTCTATATGCTGCTGAGCGGAAACACCCTGAGGAGTGCCATCAAACATGGAAATTTTACTCTGATAATCAACTGGCATATCATGCAGATTTTGAGGAAGAGCAAGTGGGGCAAACCGGGCAGCCATTGCTTTAGGTAGATTGGGTCTAGGAGTAGCAGGTGGAGTAGGTGTAGCTGTAGTATGAGGGGTATAGGGAGGTGTAGGCAGAGGAGAAGCGGTATGTGACGAGGAAGGAGAATTGACTGTTGATTCAGGATGTGTGACTATAGGGGATATAGAAATAAAAGGAGGATTGGTCTGTTCGTGCGGAGCTGAAGCCGTGATAGTAGATCCAATATTGCTAGATATAGTTTCAACGAAATCAGCAAGATTAGTAGCGTGAATATCTGATTGGAGAGATCTTAGGATGAAATTTTCAGCCAATTTGTTGTGTCTTTCGATTGCAAGGGCAGCTGCGAAATCAGGGTTGGAAACTAGAGAATCAAGTGCACTTTCAGATTTGGTTTTGAACAAGGACAACTCAAAACTCTCGTCAAAATCGATGTCTTCAAGATACTCAAAAACAGCTGGACATGAATGAGATTTGAATATGTGATTAGAATCTGAAGCCAGTTTGGATATCGAGGAACAAATAACCAATCAGCCTGTGAAAACTCTTAACTAATCATCCAAAAGTTCAGAGTTTACAAATGAAATGGAGTAAAATGCAATCGAAGTGGCCATATTCACAAGCTCACGGAGATTGATCGAAGCAGCGTTTATCTACTTCCGCTTATGCAAAGCAAAAGCGTTTCGAAGGCTACCTGACATAACTTCATGCTCCGTCTAAGACTTATGAAACAAACACATCAATCCACAAACAAGTTTGTTCTCCCCAGTATGGTCGCCAATATGTTAGTGCTTGAATTTGGCCTCAGGCTGAAAAGGACAAAATCCAAGGCAACATCAAACCACTTAGCCTCGTAGCTAGCCCTACGGGGTAGGAGAGGGCTCTCTTCGAGTCTATCTCAGTGAAAGGTCTTCAAAGGGTGGAGATGACCAATTAAGAACACTGATTTTAGGCTAGTAAACTGATAGGGAATGTTTGATTTTAATTTTTTAGAGTTTTGGTGGAAAACTGAGCACAACAATTTTGGGTGCGGGGATGAGACACAGTTTTTGCAGAGGTCTTTTTGGGGCAAGGTAGGAGATTGTCTTGATGCCTTTGAATTAAGTGAATGGATAGAAATGACCAGTGAGGAGCTAAAGAGAGCAAGAAACTTTCGAGAGTTCTCTTTAGACAGAGGAAAACATAGATATTAAGCAAACTTAAAGGCAGAGCATATAAATTATGAATTCTACCTTAACACTTCATTTACTTAATGTGCAGAAAAGAGAAGTTGGAAAATGATTCACATAACACACTTACAAGTACAAGAGAGAAGCACACCATCAACACAAATAACCACAGGAATCCCAAATAGTGCTGCAAAACCCTGGTCTTTCCTTTGCCAAAATTGCAGAGATACAAAGAGTAATACAGTCTAAGCTTATCCCTCAAGAGTCCAACCATGAAAATGACTAAGAAAATACATAATATAGGCAACCTAACACCTTTCCTTGCCTCTAGGGGTCGAGCTCATCCTTCTAGGAGCTGTTTCAACCAATTCTAAACTGAGCACTAAAATCTAGGCAGTCAAAACAACTTGCCTCTATAAACTAGGAAACCAATTCATTCATTAAATTTTTGACTTTTTATGAATGAATCTTCTAGAAGAGATAAATAAGTGCCATGACATCATAAAATTACATCAATTACAGCAAGGAGGATGAAAAATCACTCCAAAATGTCAAAACTAGTCAAATCTGCGTTTTGCTGAGCTGTAGGTGAAAATCTGGCAAATTTCCCTGATGCGTAGCGCCCCAATTCTCTACGCGTAGAGCGCCTTTGAGCCAACCTTTGAGGCACTTCCCGACATCCAAATGAGGCAAAAGTAGGCTTGTTGGAAAGGTATGGATGTCTACTTTCCAGCCCAAGTAGAATTTCTCAATTTGGTGGTCATTTGCCCCTCCAAAATTGCAATCTCCCAAGACTGCTTCCTGTGTGTCCAAAAAGTGGCAGAAAGTCATTTTTTGCATGTTTTTTGACCTTCTGAGGGCTCAAAACCTGATGAAATGTCTTGGAAATTGCTGAGCAAGTGTAATTTTTCATGACAAATCCAAAAATGCTGAGTTTTTGAGAAATGGACTTGCCCATCTTCAGGGTAGCGCGCGGCGCGCTACGCGTTGAGGGCAAAAACCTGTGTTTGGCACAAAAAAGTCAAAATTGACCAAAATTGCTCAAAATTTCCTGAAATTTGAGCTGAAGGTGTGTCATTTAGTGCCATGCTCCTTCAAGGAAGCCTCAGCCAAAATATGAAGGGGATCGGGCCTTTTTCTCTGTTTTAGTGCCTTGGCCAGCCGTCCTTTGAGTACCTTCATTCTTGCTTTACACACATGCATTCGAGCCCAATAGTGATTCTTCATGTGTCGGAGCATGTCCTTTTCCCTGTTTGCCTTTGCTATCAACCTCTCTAAATGTGTGTTCACCTGAATGAGCATAGAGCTTTGCTCCTTAGGTGTCAAATCACCGGGTCTCTTGCGAGCCAAGTTCCGGTCTTCTCGGATCCTCCGCAACTCATCAAGAGAGTGTTCATCCTCTAATTGCTTGTTGCGCTGCTCTAAATAAGTAATTGTCCAATTTTCCATCTCCAACTTTTGCTGCAACAAGTCATTTTCAGCCCTTAGTTACTGGATGATCTCCTTTGACTCTAGGCTAGGAGAAATGATATCAAGGTCAACAACATCTATGCCTGGAACACCTAATGGCCCCTCATCAATCTTGGGCTGCTTGCCTCTCTCTGATACCTGTGCTGCTGTCGAAAGCGAGGCCCCTTCCACCTGATGTGGAGATAACACTCGCTGTGCTGATGAAGAAGGCGAGACCCCTTCCACCTGGTGTGAAGATAATACTTGCCATGCAGATGCAAATAAGGCCCTGTGGCCTCTCTGATATGTAACAAATGGAGGGGAGCTGACATGCTCGGGCTCTAGAATGTCAAACTGATGTGAAGGCCCTCCCTCATCACGGACAACCTCAGGAAGTGGCTGTGGCACTGTGAACAAGTCACGGGAAATGAAATCCTCCCATGGAATACCCTGTTGTGCCAACTGATGCATGACCACAATCTTGATCAGTGCATAATGATAGATGCTCTTGTGTTGTTGTGCTGGGCTCTTTCTTTGCACCAAGGGCACCATCCTCTCTATATTTCGGCACATGAAGAATGGAATGTTCATCATTCGTACCCGTGTGAAATGCATCAACAAACGGATATGGTACGAATATAAACGTGAAAATCTGCCCTCGCAAGTGAAATAGCGAATGATGATCCTCATCAAAGCTGCATACTCGTCTCTTAAGAATATGAAGGGAAAAACAACAGTTAGGTGTCTCATATATACAGGTTTGATATATGGCTCATAATGAAATCTGTCCAACTGCTGGCGCTTGTTCCACTCTTCTCCAATATTGGGTATCCCTGTTGCTTGAGCAACAATCTCGGGTGACAATGTGAAGTCCACTCCTGCAAGATTCACATGCCCATTGTGCAAATGTAGGACAAACAAGCGGACCAATTCCCTGTGGTGTTGAATTTGGGAGATTCTCTCACAATATTCATAACATGATTGGTATCGGAAACATGTCACTGCAAGTGGACAAGCTTGTAGATAAGCCAAAGAGGTGGGCTCCTCCCTGACATGCTGACCACCTTTACCACCCCTGTGATGCCTCCTTGGCACCTCTACCTCTGGTGTTGATTCACGGTCATCACTTTGCTCATAATCTGTTTCGGTTTCTGACATGGTTTTGGAGGCAAGTGACTGAAAAATAATGCTGACTATGCACCCAATGAACTGCTGTTTTGACTTGTTTAAATGCTGTTACCAAGGGGACAAACACACATGGGAAATGTTAGGGAAAAGGGAACATTGAGGGGATTAGGGAAAACAAATGTGAAAGGAAATTTTAGGAAAGGAACATGGAACATATACAATCATAATTTGTGGGATTTTAATGGGAAGTAGGGTTTAGGAAATTTACATAGGGTTTTAGGAATTAGTAGGGTTTAGGGATTTTAATGATTTTTAATAGGGAAATTATATGATTGCATGGAAAATTTTTAAGGAAAATGGTGATGAAAATATGGGGAAAGAGGAATGGAAAATGGGTAACCTTGGGCAGCAAATTTTAATGAAACCCTAGCACATTTACATTTTTAAATTTTGACACAACAAGGTAGGGTTTTTACTCCATATTAGCATGGAATTTTTTGCATGTTCATTGCTCATTCATCTTAGCCAAACCAAAATCACCATAGATTAGAGGCCTACTTGAAAAGATTTTGAGAGAGAAGTAGTTTTGGTGGCTTGCTGGCGATTTCCTGAGCAAGAAACCCTACACGTAGCGCGCCCAGCCTGATGCGTAGCGCGCCTCCAATGCGTAGTGCCTGAGTTAATTTGCACTGGAAAATGCGCGTTGATGCGTAGCGCGCCCCCAACGCGTAGCGCGCCTCCTCTGATGCGTAGCGCGCCGCTGCAATTGCCCAATTCGCCCAATGAACTTTGAAATCGACTTGACAAGTATTCTCTTGAAGTGTTGAGAGGCAAATGAGTTACCAATGAGGAATGACATGCTTTTATAGGCTTCCTTTTAATTTTTACTTGCCCAAAACCCACTTTGTAATGTTTTGAATATTGACACTTTTTGATTTAATTGGCTCTAACCTGTAATTTCATTTCTTTAAAAAAATGGTTGAAATGATGATTTCTTCTGAAAATTTTTGCAGGGATAGCTTCTGGGATGCTTTGGCAAAGGAGACCAAGGCTACACTTCGTCATTTGAAGAATTTGAAATTTTGAGAATTTTTACAAAAATGAGATAATGACCTTGTTTTCAAAAACAGAGTTTTTGAGAACAAGGTAAAAATTTAGCTGTACAATGATAAGAAATGTTTAATGAAGGAAATCCCTCTGGCCTGCTGGTCCTTGATGACCTCTCAAGACAAAATTAGACTCAACCCTAGACCTAACACCTTAAAACTTAAAGCAAGATGAATGACCCTTTGAGGACTTTATTTACTTGAACAAACCTGAACCAGCAATGCCAAACAAGAGGGGAATAACGACACAAACTCCTTCCACCAAGATTATGGCATGCCTAATGGAATGCAACATGATCACACTGATGGGACACCTAATCATGAAATGCAAAGAGCTTTGATCTCTGGTGGAGGGCTACTAGACCGACTCTAACAAGTAGTACATGGAATTAAATACTTTGCATATTCTAATCATTTCTTTTACACTCACACAGGTTGCCCATACCATAAACTACGATGGTTAATATGCTACACATCAACAACTATGCTTGAAGGATTCTTAAAGGATTTCTTTATAATTGCATACAATTTGTAGATCATTGACATAATCCTCTAATGTATTTTTCATTATTCAAGTCTTTGACACAAACCTTTGGTATATTAGAATATTGTGATGCAAGTCTCCATACTTCTGACAGAGCTTAGATTATCTAAGAATACTTCAAACAAGATTGTAGTGATGCTGCATAGCTCTCATTTCAATGATCCAAGAAGTCACTGATCTTTAAACTTATGTTAGAAGATGCATACTTTATATTTGGGTAATTAGACATATTTACCAAGAATTATTTCCCACCATAATTTATGGAATTCTTTGTATTCTTTACAATTTGGGAACTATACATATTACGAGGAAATACTTCCCACCATAATTTATGGAATTCTTTGGATTCTTTAGGTAGGAATAAAAAGTAAATATGTTGTACGTAAAGATTGTAACAACCCCAAAATTTTAACACTATGTTGAGGCCTTTCTCCACCAAAGCTCTGATACCATGTTGATTTTCTAGTGCTAAATAGACAAGCATGAATTTCTGCATCTGGTAATTACTTCCAATACAATATGAACTTCATTAAGTAATTACACACAAAAATTTCAAGTTCTTAGAAAAAATTTGGCCTCTTCCTTAGATCTACTTCCACTTATGAGAGAGAGAAGAATGTGTGAGTGATGTGTATGTTATGATTGTATTGAGTGTCCTTTTATATTAATATTAGGTTGTGTGAAAGAGATACGTCTCTTTGTAAAATAAATTTAAAATTAACTTTGATTATCTTTCTTTGAATTTTAACTTAAATTATTTTTTTATTTCTTTTGACTTTAACTTGTGTAGCTGGGGAATACCTCATGCAGCTACCCAAAAATCCACACTAAATGGGTGTATAAGATTAAGTATAAATTAGATGGTTCAATTGATAAAGGTAAATCTCATTTAGTCGTTAAGGGGTATGCTCGAAAATAAGGGATTGATTATATAGGCACATTTTCTTTAGTACCCAAGATGGACACAATCATGACGACTCTTGCTTTGGATCCATAGTATAAGTGGATAATTTATTAGATGGATGTTAAATCAACATTCTTAAATCATTATGTAAATGAAGAAATCTATATAGAGTAGCCTAATTGTTTTGAAATTTCAGGAAAAGAAGATCTTGTGTATATGTTAAAGAAAGGTTTATATGGGTTGAAGTAAGCACCAAGGGCCTATTATTCAAGAATTGATAACTATTTCTAGGATCATGGTTTAGTTACGATTTCATTTGAACCTAATATTTATATACTTCAATCAGGACAATACATTCTTATTGTTGCACTTTATGTTGATGATATGATATATATAGGGAACATTTTTGAATTTTTTCAAAGGTTTAAGTCACATATTATTGTAGAATTTAACATGACAGATATTGGTGGGTTGGATTATTTCTTGGGGATTAAAATATGGAAGAAGTAAGATTGTATTTTTATGTCACAATCCAAGTACACTTGGGATACTCTAAAGAAGTTCAACATTTTGAGTTGCAAACTGACATCAACTCTTTTGGAAGTTGGGTTGAAGTTATACATAAATGATGACTCTGAACCAATTGATGCCACACTATATCGTTGGTTGGAATTATGATCTAGCTAACTATAACTTGACTAGATATATATTTTGTAGTCAATATGGTATCCATATTTATGTCAGAATTCAAGGGATTGCATTGGAAGTAAGCTAAGAGGATTTTGAGATATCTACATTTGCTATGGGTTAGTATAAATATCTACAGGAGATTTCAAGATGATTGGTTATAAAAAATCAAATTGGGAAGGTTGCATGGATGAGAGGAAATCAAGTTTAAGATATTCGTTCAACATAGGTTCAACAATAGTTGCTTGGAGTATTGAAAAGAAACCTATAGTTTCTCTCTCCATAGCTAAAGAAAAATATAAAGCAGCAACAACTTGTGAAGTAGTATGGTTAAGAAGAAATTTGGAAGATCTACATGACCAATGGGAGAACCTAATTGGTTGATTTGTGATAATAAAAGTGTTATTAAAATGACAAGCATCCATATCTTCACAATAAGATCAAACATTTTGATATTATATCATTTTATTTGAGACTTGGTTCAACAAGGTTTGATCGAGATCATGTATTTTAGAACAAAAGATCAGGTTGTGGATATCTTCACCAAAGCACTACAAAAGGAAAAGTTCTACAAATTCAAGGATGATATTGGTATTTCTCCAAATGATCATTATGGGGGAGAAATGCTACAATAATGATCATTTGTCATATTATAGAATTATTATTGTTATGTATTTGTTATGCCTCAAAGGTTTCATTTTAGATGGAGAATTATTAGTTTAGAGATCTATGGAGAAATTTCGGAAAATTTTTGAGAGATCAGAGGAAATGACTGAATCAAGCATTTTCTCAGAGGAATGTATAAATATTGTCTTTCTTAACAAGAATGCTTGAGCTTGTCTTATTGTTGCTAAATTAATGCACTTCTCCTTATATTGTTGGTGTAATATTCTTCATGGATGGCCTAAGTTTTGGCCACTAAGCTACCTCCGTCTAATGTAGGAGATAAAATATCAACTTCTATGTATAAACCATGGATTCAAAAGCCCTACCAAGAGTTGGGAGACTGAAGGAGGCTTGAAAAATGATTGGTATGAGCCTTGCCCCCTTCATAGGTTTCTTCTCACCACTAGCTTTTTGGACACTACATGCTAGAGGGTTTAAATATCCCTAAAAAGACAACTTTCTATGTTTAAGATGAAAATGACTAATAGGGGGTTATTTGGATGCCTACCCAGAGTCCTAACTTAGAGACTATATTATTTTGTGACTCCACAATGGGGGAGATTGATGTGTTAAGTTAGGTTGATTTTAGGTAGATTTGAGTTCGGATGATGGCCCAAACTAATTTACTTAAGGGTACGAAGTGATTAAATCCTAGTAGTTTAAGTCAGCATTATGACTCCCCCTTATCACAAGTGCAAGGGAAAGACCTTACTTGTTCAATAAGGAGCTAAAAGAGATTCAAGTGTGTGATGTGATGTGGGTACAAAGTGAGAATTGTGAATCACAATGCTTGGTGTATTGAAAAGATGTCGATATTGAATGATTCATTACTACCAAACCTATTAATTTATGTGAAATCGCCCCTTGAAAAGGATGAAAGTTATGTCTATGAAGTGATGCTTACTTTCCCCCCAATTAGACCAGGTGACTTAATCTCTATTACTAATGGAGGTGAAAATGGTTCCCATAATTGTTTATGATTCTCTCAGTTCACACTGAGTAGAATGGAAGGGAATACTTGAAAAATTGGGGTTGTCACTTTAATTCCCAAACTACATTTGCTTTAGTAGAAAGTTAAATCTATTCATGTGCCAAAACAAAACATGAATTATTTTACTTTAGTGGTTAATGATGACCAAATAAACTAAACTAACCTGCAAAAATATGTAGGTGTGGGGGGACATTATTTTTGTCTTCCATTCTACTTAGGATTCAAATAAAAAGTTACAATTTGGATGAAAAATGTAGATCCATAGAAGAGTTTTCCTGACAGTCACATGGTTTCAATATTCATGTGAAAATGGTTATCTGTTTCTTCGAGAGTTACGCAGTTCATCTGCATATTTAAATAGGGACAAATTATGCCAATCATAGGCCAAATTGAGGCACTTAAGTGATTAACAAAGAGGATAAGTGACAAGACAAAGGAAATTGGTTAAGAAATAAAGCCTGTAAAAAACATAGATTAGAGAAAAAGAGAGAGGTGGATCCAACAATAGGAGTCCCAAAATCCACTATTTGTGGAAGTTGTTTCTAACTACACAAGTGTTTAGAAACTATTATGAAATAAGACAAAAAAACATATAACAACAAAGCTACATTCAACCATGGAAGAATGAGAAAACTAAACTAAATAAGAACAAAAAAAGAAAATGCAAAGCATAGAATTATTTATTGATATTGAAAGTAGGGAATTTTTTAGGGGCAAAATTTTGTCAATTTGCTACTTTTTTGGACATTTTCTAAAAAAAAATATTTCCAGATTTGGTTAAAAAATGGCCTATTTTTTACATATATATGATTAAACTGATGATATTTCCCAAAAATTTACTTGTTTTAATAGTAAATTGCATGTTTTTTATTGAATACTCACCTACATTTTATTTGTATGATTTTTCAAATTAAAATAGTTTCCTATAATACTATACATAGGCATATGTTACACTAAAATTTGTCACCGTGACTATTTGCAGTCAGTATGGCTCCATCAATTGTCATACTGTCCTCCTTGGCAAGTCTTATACCTCTGCTCCTCATGTCAAACTCCAAGAAACAGAGAAAGTCCTTAAAAATTAATATAACTCTGGTTACGCAGTTTCTCTTACCCTTACCTGTGTGTACGCACCTCAAGTTCATAATACCTGCGTACTTGTACGCTCTGTCTGTAAAGGGGTGGGTGCGTACTCCTGTAAAGGTCAAAAGGCGCAAGTTTTACTTCAAAAAAGTTACTTGTGGTCGAATCTAGAGCATTCTAGAAGATGGTTTGACGTGGATTGAGCGCCTCCAGATGGTTCATGCATCCCAAAGAAAGAGGAAATTATCCCATCAAGAGGGGAGCTATCCCATTGAAAGAGGGGCTTATCCCATTGATGGTGGACCTGATTAACTTCCTCCAAAGCACTTTAAATACAGGCATTGGGCCAAAGGGAGGGGAGGTTGAAAGCTGAACATTCCTAAGGGTAGATGCTGCTGAAATTAGGACTCCCTTTTAGAGCTTGAGAGGAGAGATTCCAATCCTTTCTTAGCTTCATTTGGAAGTGGGTGAGCTGATCAAAGTAAAGGAGAACTCTTGCTGGACCCTGGGAGGGACCTGTACAACACCAAGGCACTGGTTGTAAGGGTTTCTTTTGTTTCCAATTAATACAATTAAGTTCATTTTTCTCAACAAGTTGTTATATATAATTTGTTTCATATACTCCTTGGTCTTTATGATGAATATGTTTTATTATATGAGTTATTCAGGTGCTATGTAATCATTTGCTTGTTAGTGAATGCAGGCTTCAAGGAGAAGGAGGAGCTCATCTGGATCGGAGAGGCTTGGCTGCTACAAACAGCGTTGGACTAAAGGTATGCTTTAAACACCTGGTTGCTTGTATTTTAAATGCATATTTAGGGAAATATAGTGCTTGATTGTCTTGTTTGTCACTAGAAAGCCTTAGCTTCTAGGGAGGTCGGTTTTGTCCGCAAAATTGACTCTTTCCTTTTACTGTGTCGACCTCGTTAAAAAATGAATCAGTTGGTCAGAGGATAGTTCTTTTTACAGAGTCAACCTCATTAAAAAATGAATCAGGTAGGTTATAGGTTATATAGGTAGATTGTAGAGAGTAGTCATGAGCATAGTTCCTTATCTTGTGTCAAGCTCGTTTAAAAAATGAAACAAGGTTTTTGAGGATAGTTCTTTTCCTGTGTCAACCTCACTAAAAAATGAAACAACTCCCAAATTTTCGAAAGTAAACCTTCATTTCATCCACCTGGTTGAATGCAATGAAGCTTGGGGGGCATGTACCTTGATTTGCGTCATTGTGCTGGGGGCATGCAAACTTATAACAAGCATAGTTTTTGTTTCAAGCTTGCGTAAACATGAAACTGAATCCGAGCATAGTTCTTTTCCTGTGTCAAGCTCATTAAAAAATGAAACAAATCCTCCTCTACTTGAGTCGAGAGTTTGACTAGATCTCATAAATGTTAAGTTGTATATTTAGGTTAGTTATTTCAGTGTTTTGCATAATTTTCTTACAGTTTTAGGTCGAGTCTTTCAAATGATCTCGTACATGAACCTTCATTCCATCCATCTTGTACTTAGTTGAATGAAATGAAGCTGGGGGGCATGCACTCTAGCAGTTATGCTTAGGGGGAATCAAGCACAGTTTTCTCTCTGTTTCAAGCTTGTGTAAAAATGAAACTACTTTGAAGCATAGTTTTTCTCTGTTTCAAGCTTTTGTAAAAATGAAACCTATCTCGAGTCAATTTCAGTTATTTTCAAGACTCGTTAAACTCATGAAAATCGCGAGATTATTTTGTTATCTTTCATTCTTGTAAAACAACTGAAAATACCGAGTTCTTTCCGTCTTTTCCTGCTCGTAAATTAAATTGAAAGTCGGCCATATGAGTACATTTTTATCATTTTTTCGAACTCATTAAAACTTACGAAAAAATGAAAACCATGAGTACATTTTTATCATTTTTTCGAACTCGTTAAAACTTACGAAAAAGTGAAACCTTAGAGTCATCTTTAAGCCCTTTTCTGACTCCTAAAACATGAAAAGATTGCCGAGCGTTTCTTTTACACTCGTTACAAAAGACGGTCCTCTTATAGCCCTTTTCTAACCGTAAAAACATGAAAAGATTGCCGGATTTTTGTCGTTTCAAATTCGATATTGGAAATAAAACGACGTGTCCTTGATCGCTTTTTACTTTTCAGGTCAGAGATACTAATCATGAAAGTACTCCTTGGTCGTAAAGATCAAGCGGTTCTCTCAAGTATTATTTTATACTTTTTCGGGCTTGGGAGACACAAATTTACGAAAAAGGTCAACCCTGGTGTCTTCTTAAGTTTTTTCAGACTCTCTAAAATTGAAAAACGCCGAGTTTCTCCTATACTGGACTCGTTAAAATTTCACAGTAAAGGACCTGTTCGATTACAAACAGGAACGGACCACTCCTTCTTAGGGTTCGAATCTAAACTAAGTTGGACTAATCCGAAGGATGAGCTTATAATCAAGCAAATGTTATCCTCCTCAAGCTTGTAAAAAATAAAGAGGTACTTGCCAGAAATGGTGGGGGAAAAGAGAGAGAAATGAGCTTATTTGTTATCCTTTGTCACAGAAAAACCTTATCACCACTCTTGAACACGACACTTTTCATTCACCTGGGTTGGGAAATCCTTTGCCTAATAGTTGATCAAGCCACATTGAAAGTCTTCAGCCGGTTTCTGGGTATTAACTTTGGGTCAATCGTCACCAAGCCATCTGTTGTGTCGTTATGTGTTCAAGAGGTCACTGCAAATAAACCATTCATCTGCAAAATACCTGTCATCCATCTTGACCATCTCTGAGTCAGTCCTTACAGCTACATTTCTTCAACTTGATTTATGATTTCGTGTTGTGGGCTTGCCTGCAACGGATCGCTTTCTATCGACATCAGCACATTATCTAGAAAGATGATCTAGGAATCGTCAGTACCTTGAAATTTGCATGCCTCAATGGCAGGTTTCTCGCCTTTGACGACAGTTTACATCATTGACTTTCGATCGAAGGATTCCGTGACATGTTCGACATCAACACATTCATTCACATCTCATGGATTGTACTGGGTACTTTGAGAACCATTGATATCACTGGTGGTCTCTCTCACACTTGTTAACAGTTTACATCAACGACTGGTAATCAAGTGGTTTCTACCATGTTCGACATCAACTCATTTATTCGCATGGATAGAATCGTACTATTTCGGGAAGTAGAAATGAAGACCCTGGATCTAGTTTCCGCCATCCAGGCTGCGAGGAGTTTTGTATTCATTATACAGTAGACTAATCATAAACAGATGGCTGCGTCCATACTGTGTCTGCATGAGTCTATGATTATGATGTACTGCGAAATCATTCCTATATCAGAACAGTAGTTAGTTTGTTAGTTAAAGTTTTCAATCTGAGTATGGGAATGCCTACCTCAGCGATGATATGATCTTATATATGTATTTTGTGTTGAATATTTGCAGTTTCCGACTGGGCTCTCCACAAGATAATCCTTGAAATGATAAAGTGCTTCACCCTTCCTAGATGATATGAAACCCTAATCTACTACAGGCTTCGCACTTTAGGGGGCAATCTGTTACACTAAAATTTGTCACCATGACTATTTGCAGTCAGTATGGCTCCATCAATTGTCATACTGTCCTCCTTGGCAAGTCTTATACCTCTGCTCCTCATGTCAAACTCCAAGAAAGAGAGAAAGTCCTTAAAAATCAATATAACTCTGGTTACGCAGTTTCTCTTACCCTTACCTGCGTGTACGCACCTCAAGTTCATAATACCTGCGTACTTGTACGCTCTGTCTGTAAAGGGGTGGGTGCGTACTCCTGTAAAGGTTTAAAGGCGCAAGTTTTACTTCAAAAAATTTACTTGTGGTTGAATCTAGAGCATTCTAGAAGATGGTTTGACGTGGATTGAGCGCCTCCAGATGGTTCATGCATCCCAAAGAAAGAGCAACTTATCCCATCAAGAGGGGAGCTATCCCATTGAAAGAGGGGCTTATCCCATTGATGGTGGACCTAATTAACTTCCTCCAAAGCATTATAAATACAGGCATTGGGCCAGAGGGAGGGGAGGTTGAAAGCTGAACATTCCTAAGGGTAGATGCTGCTGAAATTAGGACTCCCTTTTAGAGCTTGAGAGGAGAGATTCCAATCCTTTCTTAGCTTCATTTGGAAGTGGGTGAGCTGATCAAAGTAAAGGAGAACTCTTGCTGGACCCTGGGAGGGACCTGCACAACACCAAGGCACTGGTTGTAATGGTTTCTTTTGTTTCCAATTAATACAATTAAGTTCATTTTTCTCAACAAGTTGTTATATATAATTTGTTTCATAAACTCCTTGGTCTTTATGATGAATATGTTTTATTATATGAGTTATTCAGGTGCTATGTAATCGTTTGCTTGTTAATGAATGTAGGTTTCAAAGAGAAGGAGGAGCTCATCTGGATCGGAGAGGCTTGGCTGCTACAAACAGCATTGGACTAAAGGTATGCTTTAAACACTTGGTTGCTTTTATTTTAAATGCATATTTAGGGAAAGATAGTGCTTGATTGTCTTGTTTGTCACTAGAAAGCCTTAGCTTCTAGGGAGGTCGGTTTTGTCTGCAAAATTGACTCTTTCCGCATGACAACATAATATTTGAATCTTTAAAAAATACCTCGATTGAAAGAAGACACTAAAAACTATCCCAGAGACACAATAGAAGATGTGGGGCTAATGGACCCTTTGGTATCTCTTAGAGGAGGGTCCCCTTCTCGACTTGTAGGTGGTTTCTCTCTCAAGAAGCTTTAAACCCTCTCTAATCATGGAGGGAAAAACTTGTCAAAGAAATGCTAGAATTGAGGGGAAGATTGGCCAACACAACTTTACGTTGGCTTCTCTATGAAATGGTTCCCATTGTTGTGGTATTTATAAGCCAAGGTTGATGGCTATCCCAATCTTGGCGCATTAATGAGATTTAATCTTTGAGTGAACTTCTCAAATTGGTGGGAGATAAGAGGAGTCCTTTGGGGGCTCCATAACTCATCTTCAATTGTGAAGAAGCTTTTGGTTGGGGCACCTAAGCTTATGTATTTACACTTGATAGATATCGTTAAGGTTTATTTATCCACATGTACTTGAAATGTTTATTTCTACGGATTCACATGATTGTCAAAGAAATAGTTACATGAAGCTGCACAAACTTGGAACAATGAATTTTCACAATTTTAATTAAATATTATTACTGTCATTTAACCAACTGCATTTGAGCAAGCTAATTAATAGCTTTTAGGAGCCTATTATTTGTTTTATTTTTTGACATTTTTTAGCCATCTTTATTTTGGAAAATTTGTTTTCATTGATGGAAAAGATGATTGATGGTAAAGGCAATGGAAAATATTGGCAAAGGAAACTGCGTTGGTAAATATATTGTCATTGGTGGCTAAGGAAAAGATTTATGGAAAAAGAAAAGGCAAAGGTAACGGAAAAGGAAAAGGCGTAATGGAAAAGGTGGCATAGGCAAAGTAAAGGGAATTAGAAGGTGCAGAGACTTTGGAGCCAATTCTTGGAGAGAAGATCATCCTAGATGTAGGTGAAACCTATTCAGATGGATAGAACTCTGGAAGAGCTTTCCAACAATATGTGAAAGTTTGAAAATGGCCTCCTAGATTGAAAGTTAGAGACATTCAAAGTTCCTAGACCCCAAGTCAAACTATTAGAGGTTGTTGGTGCAACATGATGAATAATTATGGTATGCATTAGAGGTGTATCAGAGACCGATCTTGGTATCTAAAAGGTGTCTTTAAAGATGCAAATAAATGCATTGGTGGTTGGTGTTGGTTCTGTTGGTGCATGATTTTTATTAGTAATCAGAGATTGTTGAAGGTGGATTTTATCAGTAATCAAAGATTGTTGAAGGTGTTGGTGATTAAGGAATACAATTATTTTGAAAGCAGAGAAGGCCTATTAATTCTAGTATGAAAATGGATGAAAGATGGATCAACAAGACCAACAAGTGGTAGCTTGATGATTAGGGGTAGGAGCTCCTTCTAGTGGGTGTTAGTAAATCTTTAGGGGCAAGAGTCCCTTTTAGTAGAGATTGGTAAATGAGCAGGTGTGAGAGTCCCTTCTAGTGAGTACTGATAAACGAGCAGGGGCAACAGTCCCTTTTAGTGGTAGATGATAAACAAGCAGGGATTGAAGTTCCTTTTAGTAATAACTGATAAACCTACAAGTGGTAGCTTACATGGCCATGATGTAATCAAGTTGAAGCTTGTAATAAAAAGAATAGTGGTGTCTTTTGTATATGTTTCTCATGTGCTTGATGTTTATGATGTTATACATGATTGAGTTGTGTTGTTGATCCATGAAAATTTGTTAAAGAGATTAAAAAATAAAATTTGTGAGGAATTTTATAATTTGGTGACACTACTGATTCACCCTTCCCTCTTAGTAGTATCCTAGTCTCCATTGTTTCTAACACACTAGCATATTTGCATAAGAAATTTACAGGTAATAACACTCTCCTTCTATAGAAGAAAATTTTGCTACAAACTTAAGAGTAGAGTTCCTCCAATGACCTCGTCAAGTATGGGGTCTTGTTCTCAAACTTTATCCTCGCCTTCATCTAAATGTAGATTGCTTAGTGTCATGGGAATTTCTTACTACAACATGGGCTTGTTCTCTTATATTTATAGTTCTATTCATGCACATATATGTTTTTTTTTTCAAAACACTTCATATGAGATATTATAGAGAGGAATGTCAACCATTTTGTTGTAGCGGCTACAACCACCCTCCAAAATTTTGACTATGCTTCGTTTTGGAGCCTCCCTCCTAAATCACAATAGCTCATCTCGCACTGACCCAGATATTTGTGCTTTCATTGAAATTTATCTTGCTTCATCGTGGCTTGTGTTTCCTCACTTGGTTTACTACCTAACCCACAAGCTAGTCTCTTGACTTGGTTTCAACCTGGTTCCAAGCTTTCCTTAGTGAATTACGCAATCCTTGAGGGAAACTAGCCTTACTCTCGGGAATTGCATAGTCCAAGCTGATAGTGAGCCTTCAACTCCAAAACTACACAGAGCCAGTTGACAACCAACCCTTAGCTGGGAAACTACGTAGAGCATGAGAGGCAACACTAGCCACTTAACCCATAAATTATGAAGGAGTTGCTAAGTGCACGAGTGAGTGGGTTGCCCAATTCTTCCCAGAACTGTGTAATCTCTCCAGGCCATTCACGGAAGATTTTCCTGTTGGCTTGTTGGGGCCTGACCCAGGTTCGGAGTTAATTATCCAAACAAATCATTGTGCTATTGGCCCTTTCAGCAATAGTCCATGGAGTGCGGACTGAGGTCTCACCCGAAGTAGTATGGGAGGGTGCTAGAACCAGGTTTCCACACCCTTGAGATGTCTGAGAGGTACGACTAGTCCCACTGTTTGTCCCTGTGCGCAAATCACTTCGCGCACTTCTCTGTTCCTCTCAACCTGATACAATGCCTTCGTACAACCCTAACTAGGGGTTGTGGAGCTTCTGCGCTCTGCGCTATTACTTGAGATCTTACTTATATTCCTATACGAATTAATTACCTTCGCGTACCTGGATGTCTTACATTATAGTTAATTATACAAAACATTCATATAAGTTCACGCAGCAAATAAACAGTATACTTGCAAATTATACCCAATCATATATTAAAACAGGAAAAGATGCACAGAAATATGGTAAACTTCTCTTTATTGATTCTTCCAATGGTTACAGACTTGACCTGCCCTACGCACTCAGCTGCGAGGGTCCACGCACTCAGCTGTGGACTACTAGGCCTCTGCGCACTCAGCTGTAGAGCCTTCCCCTACTCTACGACCCAAAGACACACTTTACATTTTTACTCAATCACTTAGACTTATCATCCTCCTATACCCTACTTATAGCCTCGCTCTATTTATACAATCCCATGGTCCGTGGACCATGGGTAGGTCTATTAAGCCGACATTACATTATAAAATGAGGGTGGACAACCTTGTGACTCTATCATAATTTCACGCTCCGTGCCCACAATTCGCGGAGCTTTTACAAAAAGATTTGGTCAAAACTTGGGCTTTACACCCCAAAACATGCCTTGGGAGGATTCCATGCCCAACAGACCCCCAACACAAACATCGTGATTCGCCCTCGAGTCACTCTGTCGGCACGGAGATCTTCGCATGGAGTCCTTCCAACTTTGCTCGAACTGCTGCAAGGTCGGAAACGCACTGAGCTGCTACCTGCTAGATCCACTACATGTGTTGTTCCGAGACCACGGTGTCGGAAGTGCTTCTTTTCATCTGTGCCTGTATCCCCTGCATTTTTTTATAGTCCCGCACCTTCTTCCGGATCCTTGGAGCACGAAGACTGTGCTTCAGCCGGCTAGTCAGATAGCCTGGGAAAGGCTCTCCATTTAGTTTGACTAGCTGTACCGCGCCTCCGTCTGTGACCTCCTTAACAATGTATGATCCCAACCAATGCATTCTGAACTTTCCCAGGAATTTATCAAACTTACTGTCATGTAGCAACACTAAATCGTTTACCTTGAAGGTGCGCAACTTAATATGGTGATCGTTCTAGGCCTTCTCACACTGTTTTTGCACCTGCTAATGAAAGCTAGCCTGGAACCATTCCTCCTCAAGTTCTTCCAACTGCACGAGCCTTTCTTCCAAGGCTTTGCGGTCCGTCATACCTGTGAGCACTGCTATGCACAAACTAGGTACAATATACTCCATTGGCATGACAACTTCCATGCCATAAACCAATCGGAAAGGTGTTCCCGTCAATTTCTTGCACGTTGTCCTATAAGCCCATAGTACTACAGGTACGCGCAGGTCCCAATCGCTTCGCTGCGCATTGCATACTTTGGTTAGCATAGTCTCCAGTATTTTGTTGAATTCTTCTACTGTCCCATTGGCTTGTGGGTGATACGGTGTGCTTTTCTGATGAGATACATGGAACTCTTTTGTTAGCACACTAATGGTTTCTTTCAGGAAATGTGTACCACGATCACTCATTAAGATTTTTAGACAGCCAAATCGAGTCAACACGTGTTCAAACAAAAAATTTGTAGTCGTGGCAGCTGTGCAGTCATTGACCGACTGCGGTTCCACAAAACGAGTCAGGTACTCTATCGCGGTGATAATGTATCGCGCACCCATTTTTCCCTAAGGTTTGATAGGTCCTACAAAGTTGATTGCCCACTTTTCGAAGGGTTGCAGCATCATTTGTGGATTCAAAGGATTCTCGCTCCTTCGTGATGGTTTACTTGTCCTTTGACATATATCACAGGCTTTACAATGTGCTTTTGAATCCTGATGAAGGGTTGGCCACCATAAACCTGCACGGAGAATCTTTTGCGCGGTCCCTCATCCTACATAGTGTCCTCCTGCAGCACCCCCATGCGCTTCCGCGAGGATATGACTTCGTTCAAATTCAAGTACGTACCTTTGCAGTATCTCATCATTGCCCATTTTGTATAGGTGCCCCGTGATGACAGAAAAATCAGCCGCGCGCACCACCAGTTCCTTCTTCTGCTGGACGGAGTATTCCTTTGGCGCAGTTCCTGTTGTCAGAAAGTGGATTATGTCTTCAAAGTGTTTGTCTGCTATGCACACAACAAAGAGTTGTGCGTTAGGTAATCCTTCCTCCAAACTAGTAGGTTCCTCTCCTGTCTCAATACGCGACAAGTGATCCAGTCTCGCGTTCAGGCATCCAGGCTTCACCATGACCTCAAAGTCATATTCTTGGAACAATAAGAGCCACCTGCATATGCGCCCCCCCAACACAGGCTTGTTGACCAAGTATTTTAGTGCAGAATGGTCTGTATACATCTTGAAATGTCCCCCTAGAAAATAGTGTCGGTATTTTTGGAGCACGTACACCATAGCCAACCCCTCGCGTTTAGTTGTGGAATAGTTCTTTTCTTCTTTAGACAACCTGCGACTCGTGAACGCGATAGGGTGATCCAAGCCCTCTCCACCCTCTTGTGTTAGCACCGCTCCCAGTGCTATACATGACGCGTCAACATGGACATGAAACTCCACATCCCATTTTGGGAAGACTAGGATTGGAGCGGAGGCCAATTTCTCTTTTAGTACATCTAGGCTCTTCATGCAATCATCATTCCAGCAGAATGTGACATCCTTTTTCAACAGCTTCTCCATTGGCGCGATGATCTGAGCATAGCTTTTGATGAACTTCTTGTAGTACCCCGTATGTCCCAGGGTAGCGCACAACTGTTTAACACTTCGCGGTGCTTCCAAATTCAGAATTACTACAATTTGCAGGGTCTACCATTAGTCCCTGTTTGCAGACCACATGTCCCAACAAGTTCCCAAAGGGAATGAGGAACGTACACTTTTTGAGGTTTAGCACGATTTGGTGTCGTTGGCAAGTATCCAGCATCAAGCGTAAGCTCACTACATGGTGCTTAACCAATCCAAATACAGTCCAATCATCCAGATAGACCTCCAGGAATTTGTGGATATATTCTTTGAATGCTGCAACAACTATGCGTGAAAAGATGGTCAACGCGTTCTTTAACCCAAATGGCATAACGGTGTATTGAAAGCAGCCCCACTCAGTCGCGAAGGTGGTCTTGCTCCTATCTTCTGGTGCGATTTTGATCTAGTGGTACCCTGAGAACCCATCAGTAAAAGAATATGCTTCTTGCCCGCCGACATTTTCTAATACTTCATCTGTGAAAGGAGTTGGGAATGGATCGTGCACATAGGGATCATTCAATTGCCTGAGGTCCACGCATATTCTTATCTTGCCCTTCCACTTCTTCTCTTTCAATACCATAGGGCTTACCCAGTCGAATTATTCCACTGGCTCAATGATTCCAGCTGTGAGCATTTTGTCTAGTTCTACACAGACCTTTTTCTTGTACTTCGGATTCAAGCGGTAAGGCCTCTGCTTAACCGGCTTTGCGCCGGGTTTTAGGGTGATCTTCATCATCCCTAAATCACCAATGATTCCCTTTAAGTCCATGATCTTGGTTGAGAATAAGTCTTGGTACTCGCAGAGTAACTTAGCGACCTTATCCACCATGGCATCATCCCAATAGTTGCCAAGCGTTGCATACTTCGGTTCGGCCTCCGTACCAATGTTTACCTACTTTGTCTTTACCGGCGCGGTTATGTCAGGGTCTTCAATCAATGGCCCTTGAACCTCGTGATAGCCTTCAGTTTCTGGAATGTTAACTTTTCACGGATCTTCGTCGTCTTCTTCAATATTTACGTTGTAACACTCTAGCGCACAGCTCAGCTGGGTCGCCCATTCAGGCTGAAGCACTTCCATTGGCTTCTGGGGTATTTTAAAGATAACTCCTTTTACTACTTGTAGCGCATAATTAATAGTATCCCACCAACGATCCTCAAATGTGAAGGTTAACAGGAATCCCTCACGCAAGATATCCCATTCGTTCATGCCATGGCAGAGCTCTATCTCTATATACCAATTCATGGGTATAATATCCAGGGTATGACAGAACAGGTGCACCCACTCAGGTTGTGGCTCTTCCCCATAGACCTTTGTCCACTTTTCTAGGTGTGCATGTGGATCATCCCATCCGTCATACTTGTCTTTTAACCACATCTAAGGCTTCCCAAACCGCATGCGCATCATCCTTCTGCATTCGCGCTAGTCCTCAAAACTTCTTTGGTGCGTACCCCACCACCTTGTGGGCGTAGCTTGCATTACCCATTTCAGAGTGTCTAAGCGCTACTGTTACGACACTTCTCTTTTAAATTTGTTTAGGAAGTCATCCACCTCGCTTAACCCATCATACGTAGGCAGATCTCTTACCTCTGTTGCTACGCAGTGCAACGATCTTGTCATCATGTTATAGTTGAGCATGGTTACCTCATGTAACCGATTCTGCCATCGTTCTATCTCCTCGTCAGAATTTGATGTGCAGGAGCTTTCACGCTCCCATGAGATTTGGCCATCCGCGGTTGGATTTACCAAGTCTTGCTATCGCTCGGTTATCTTGTAGATGTAGCCCAGATCATCGTCATTGTTGTAGTCGCGCACTGGCTTTGTGTAGCGCGATCCTTCTACAGGGTCTAAAGGTACCACCACGCACAGAGACTTTTTCTCAAAGATAATCTTGTGCTTCTTTAGATTTATCACTCCATTCATGTCAGTGGCCCAATCTATTCCCAATAGTGCGGGGTAGGGATTGCTGTCATCAACAATCTCTATCACTTCGAAATCTGCTAGCACACTTGCTCCTTCAATATCTACTGTGATTCCCTGCAATCTCCCCATAGGTAGGATCTTTTGCTGGTTTGCCATTCATAGTTGGATAGGAGACCATTGCAGCATAGGCCTGCCCATGCGCTCCCATGTCTGCTTTGGCAGGACGTTCACGTCCGATCCTATATCCAGAATCACTTGGTCCATCTCATATTCCCCAATCTGCGCGGTCAATCTCATCTCCCTTCCTGTTCGCATTGTGTGCTTCCTGAACTTTCAGACTGCATGCGGTTCTCCTGGCGTGGTCCTAGCGCATCTAGTTATGAGTTCTTGCAGCCCCTTTATAGCCTTGCTGTCGCATAGTAACTTCATGCATGTCTCCAAGAATTTAGTGAGCATCGATGGGTCCATTTCCATCTCCGGTCTGTCTTTACTTCCTGAAGTGGAGGCATCAGCGAAGCTCCTCTTAGCTTCCATGGAGGTCTCCTTAGCACGCTCCAAATCAAATTCTGGTTCCTTAGTTGGGGCCTTGTGAACCCAGGTACTTTCTTCAGGCTGCTTGCCTTTATCATCCCTTGTCGTAATTCCACTCTGGAGCATGATATTTACATTAGGGTCTTCCACGCGCGGCTCAGACCTCATCATTTGCAGGTTCTAAGTCGAGGGAGGTTGGGGTGCTCCTTTATCGCACAACTTCACTATCAGTGTGGGACAATCCTCCATCTCATGATAAAACAACATAGAATACAAGCATGATGGTCACGTTGGATTCGTACAATTGTGGGCATCATGCCCTGGCCCTTCGCAATTGTAATAGATCAGCTATCTGCGACCTCTTCCTGGTCCCCCTTCACCTCGGCCTCATCTGCGCCCCTAAAATCGGTGCGCGCCATTCCTGGGTTTTGATCGAGGGGCCGTGTTTCAACCTGAACTCTATAGGTAGGATTTCGATCCATCATCAGCTCATAACTTCTACATGTGCGTTCATCATGTCCCACTGACCTACAGAAATTACAGAACAACTACTGTGAATTCTACGTATACTTCTGTAATAGATGACAATTATCTATAGCATGCTTTCCTCCTATTTGACAAATCGCGCACCATAGTGCAGGCGCCGCGCTTGGTCCTGCTTGTGCCTCTGGTCTTAATGGAATTGGCTCTCCTCCCGCAAGGTAATTCGCGAACACTGGGCAGTGGTCCTTGTCGTGCCCCTGGCCCTTGCATTTTACACACCATACCTCATCACGCATCTCTGGGCGAGTTGTCCTGTCTTGTTTCAAACTCTACATCTCAAGGCACAAGTTTTTCAACTACGCGTGAATCCACTGAACTCGCAGGTTGGGATCTGGTATCAGGGTCTCGTGTAATCTCATAGAGACCTCCAAGGCCTTGGCCTGAGTGCTTAGCCTCTATTGCGAAAGCGTGTTCCATAGATGCGGCGTTAACGATGCTACAAACCATTCACGGTGTTGCCCATCTGTTAACGTCATGTTCGCTTCACGAATTATGCACTTCAGTCTTTGACCCAACTCCCACGGGGTATCGCGTGGTAGCATTGTGATTTCCTTGAACCCAATCATCGAATGTGCCTCTGACTTTGACCTGCTAAATTATTTGTTTAGCGCAACTTGGATATCCGTGATCCCCACATTCGGATTGTCATTGGAATGCTTAATGTACCAAGTCAGCGCGCGAACCTGCAGAGCGCTGACCAATGTTTCCTTCTTTATATTGTCATCCGTGACTCCCTGTGATTCCCATACAACTTTTATCATGAACCAGAATTGGTCTGGATCTTCATTCCCTACTCCCTTGAACACTGGTAGATTTATCGCGCTTGCCATACTGCTTTGCAGTGGTGGCGGAGGTGGTATGGGTGAAGACGGGGATGAAGACAGTGAACCTGGTGGTGGTGTGAGTGGGGGTGGTATGCGCGGAATTATCTGCCTTATCAGATTGATCGCACTTCTTGGCAAGACCTTCATGAGCTCTTCTTCGCCCCCTCGCAGAGTTGAAATCAAGGGGCTAATTTCTAGTTCTGTGCTACATTCGTTTTTGTAGATTCTCCCACTTCGCTTAGCCCCAAACATCAATTTATTCGCATAACCCGTTTTTCACACAGTGGCATTTTAATCCAAGTGTTCAAAGGTTTAATGTACTTACCTCGCTGTCCTTTGAGGAAGTGTCATTCTGCCTCGCTATAACTGACAGAAGTATCTACCAAGAATTTGGTGATGAATCCTCCTATGATTTGATCGAGCCAGAGATCGACAATGCGCGTGATCTTATCTTCCGATACTTCCAGTCTGTGCACCAATTCTGGAGTCCACACAACAGTTCTGTCGAGTTTACACCTTCCTTGGCTATCTACTAGCTTCACTATCCACTCGTATAACTCAGTGGGGAAGGATGCGAAGAAAATTTCGTGGATCTCTGTATATAAGTAGCAGTCTAACTACTCTTCCTTTGATAGTCGTGGATTCCTATTTTCCTACGCCGTAAATTCGTGAATCTTCCTGTCCAACCAATCTTCAATTCCTTTCTTTGTCGGATTCCAGTGATACGACATCAGACATCTCTATGCAAATCCCGGTCCCGACAATGGAACCATTTGTTGGCTTGTTGGGGCCTAACCCAGGTTCAGAGTTAATTAGCCAAAGAAATCCCTGTACTACTGGCCCTTTCGGCAACAACCTATGGAGCTCAAACTGAGGTCTCACCCGAAGTAGTATGGGAGGGTGCTAGAACCAGGTTTCCGCACCCTTGAGATGTCTGAGAGGTTCAACTGGTCCCACTGTTTGTCCCTACGTGCAGGTCACTTCGTGCACTTCCCTGTTCCTCACGCCCTGATACACTGCCTTCGCGCAGCCCTAACCAGGGGTTGTGGAGCTTCTGCACTGCTAGAGCCGCGCTCTGTGCTATTACCCGAGATCTTACTTATCTTCCTATACCAATTAATTACCTTCGTGTACTTGGATGTCTTACATTATAATTAGTTATACAAAACATTCATATAAGTTCACGCAACAAATAAACAATATACTTGCAAATTATACCCAATCATATATTAAAACATGAAAATATGCATAGAAATATGGTAAACTTCTCTTTATTGATTCTTCCAACGGTTACAGACTTGACCTGCCCTGCACACTCAGCTGCAGGGGTCCGTGCACTCAGCTACGGACTACTAGGCTTCTGCAGAGCCTTCCCCTCCTCTATGACCGAAAGACACACTTTACACTTTTACTCAATCACTTAGACTTCTCATCCTCCTATACCCTACTTAGAGCGTCACTCTATTTATACAATCCCATGGTTCATGGACCATGGGTAGGTCTATTAAGCTGACATTACATTACAAAACGAGGGTGGAAAACCCTGTGACTCTATCATAATTTCGTGCTCCGCGCCCACAATTTGCGGAGCTTTTACAAAAAGATTTGGTCAAAACTTGGGCTTTAAACCCCAAAACATGTCTTGGGGGGAATTCCATGCCCAACATTTCCTAAAAAAGAAAAAATGAAAAAGCGAAAAAGCATCCCTAGAAAATAGGGATCTATTTTTAGCATCCCGGAGGAGACACTTGAGTTATTTTAGAAACTGCCGCCACGTTTCACTTTTTCCTTGATATTTGGCCTTTGCGTCATAAACCATAAATTGACCAGATCTATTTAGTCGATGCTTCCAGAGCTCATTTTCATATTCAAACTTGGAGCTCTAGCATTCTCGAGGAGATCAAGGAACCTTCAGTGCGATCATCATTGCTTTTTTGGATAAGTCTTGCTTTTCTACTCTTTTGTTGTTTTTTCTATCACTTTTATTTGTTTAGATTATGAGTGTTGTTTCACTCGTTTTGTTGAATGACTGTTGTAGTTTTAGCTTGTTTTAGCTTGTAGAAGAGTTGTTTTAAAATTTTCATTTCCTTTCCAAGTGTTGCATGCATCACGCAGTTTTTGCACCAATGGTTGCCGTTGCAGAGACTCTCTCAAACATGCTTCATTTTCCATCAGTTTGATTGATTCCTGAACTTGTTTCACTCGCATGAACCATCGTTAACTTAGATCTGCACCAAGCATCACACTACCCTACAGATATGTTCGATTTCTCACTCCCCTTGGGCTAATCTAGGCTTCCTTGGCCTAGATCTCATTTTCCCAAGCATGCACTGTGCATTTCTAGAGCTCAAGGCCTCAACCTTGGCTTCTAGAATTATGTAGAGGTTGGCCAGGCCTAGCTACAACTGCGCACTGCATAGTTCGAGGAGCCAATCGCTAGCCTTGGCCACTAAGACTGTGCAATGCACAGTCTCTCCTGGCCTATTCCCAAAATGAACTGTGCATTACGCAGTTCTAGTCAGCAAGACCTCCCCACTGACTGTTGGGACTATGCAATGCACAGTTCCAGCTGGAAACGAGTCACCTCTGTGAGCTAATATTGCGCAATCCCTCCCAACATTTGCCCAATTTGTTGCTTGGTCCGATTCTTGAATTGATTTTGGTTTCAAGCTAACATTTACATGCTATGAGTGTCCTCTATGTATCTAGGTACAACAATTGTTGAGAAACTCTCTAGTAGTTACATGTAACATGGCTTCCAAGAGAGCTACATCAAAGGATACTATTGAGAGTAGCACTAGGGAATGCAGACACTCAATTGTTCATTGATAAGGGCATGAATTTGACATGGCAGGAAATCAAGGATACCTTTGCAGAGGACTTCAAGGAAGACTTAGAGAATCGATAGGTTTATATAAGTATCCACCAGTCAGGCTTACATAAGGTTGCATGCAGGTACATCACCTTCCCATGTGCAGACATCATCCATTGGATTGTCTCACACATAGATTTAGATACTATGACATTGAGTAGCGCCAGTGGGATAGAGCTTGCCAGCTTCAAGGCAGAGAACTATCAACAGATGTATCATTTACCTCAGCCAGTGAACCACATGGACACACTTTTCTATGCCACCCATAGCTTTGTGAACACCATAGATATTGTAAAGCGTTGGGTGAAAGAACCGTTGAAGTTCAGAATGACACCTAATCATGTTTATAAGAAAAAGTCTCTCAGGAATGCTTACCAGTTCTTGATCATCTTTGCATACCAATTATATGGTCAAGAGAGCATGTAAACCTTTCCTAAAAATTGGGTGGTTATGTTGGACCAGCTGGTGACTGATGGAAAGCCATTCAACTTGTCAAATTTGTTGGCTCCTCAGTTGAAAGTCCATGTGACTAATACCAAGAATCTGCCCAACGATGAGCAAGCAAGATTCTACATGTTTGCGTATTTACTTGATGTAATATGTGCCCAACATCAGTTTCCGGTCCTGAGTTGGACATGGACACCGAAAGAGACTACCATCAACATTTATTGCAGGTTTCTTTTTGACTACAGCTAACAAGGAGTTATGGCGAGGCTGACTGACCATTTCATCATCCCATTGTACAAGTTGAACTTTGAGCAGGATCCACCTTGCAAGTCCCAAGAGGCGACGGAGGTAATACTTGACATTGCAGATTGGTATGCCTCAATCGAAGGCACCTTTATTAGGATGTTTGGTAGAGAGAAGCCTCTATATGTTCTACCAAGGTATGCCACGAATAAGTTGGTCATGCAAGAGGTCTCATATAAAATCTCCATAGGGTTATCAATAGGGCTGCACATGAGGAAGAAGGCAGCTTGGCCCACCATTACTTTACGGATTGGATTGTACAAGATTAAGAAATTGAAGGATGCATATGTTGAAGCTAAGGAGATAGTGAAGTTCTAGTTCAGCACCAAAGACTATAATCCATATGATCCCCACAGTATTTGTAAGAACCACTGTGCGAAGGTCTACTATCCATGGATCCACGGGACATTTCATTGGCACGAGGAGGATCCTTGGAGATATTGTTACAATGACTCCAAGCTCCACGAGATGGTTAGTATAGCCATAGCTTGGAAATCTACTCTGTAGGAAGCAAAAATGCAGGAAGCAACAACAATAACAAAAATACGCAGCAATCCGGTATAGGAAAAAGGAAAGAAGAAGATTTCCTAGAACCTAGAGGCTAAGCAAACCTACAAGATTAAAGTAGACCCCATCACTGAGAAATAAACTTTGGTAGTGGAGGAAAAGAGGGAGCAATGGAGAAAGAGAGCATAGAAAAGAAATAAAGAGAAGCCAAGGCTGGAGGAAGCAAAAGAGAAGTTGTAGGAAATAGAGAAGAAGTTGAAGGAAGAGCGGGAGCTGAGAAGGAGAGAGAGGGAAGAGAAGCAGCAACAGAAGGAATAAGAAAGGCAAGGTGCAATGACAAAGTAAAAAATGCCCATATAGGTCGAGGAGTCAGAACAACTGGTAGCTAAAGAAGAGGGTGAGAAGATGCAGGATCGAGACCTTGCTCAACAGATTCAGCAACTGATTGAAGTGATAGACATGGAGTTGGGGCAGGAGCCACAGGACCAAGACACTGACCTCATGTCGAGAGCACCCAAGGTCACCTCTCAATCTCCACCACCTCTAGTGTCAGAACCAGTCCCGAACGAGCAAGGAGAGGTTTTTCTCCTTGATGATGATCCAGTGATGGATGTGTACAATCTATCATTTGATGAGTTGTAGAAGAAGATTGTACATGTGCAGAGAAAACATTCCCCGGATGATCACGCATCACCTGCATTCATGAAGGAAAGGATGATAGTGTCAGATGTCAGAAATCATCCAGTTTCCATGGCTAATGCCAGTTTGGCTTATGCAGGAGCCACATGCTCAAATGTTAAGTTCTTGTTAGCCGAGAATGAACAAATGGAAAAGAACTTGCAGGCAACCAGGCAAGAGGTAGAACAATCTAGAGAGTAGAGCACAAGTTCTGCAATGGCAGAGATGAGGAAAGTGATACTTGTTGAAGTATCAACACTTGATACTACCATGCGGAAGCTCTATGACAGATTCGTCACCGTGCATATGGCGGTTGTCCATTTGCATGGATTACACCGGTGGAGCAAAAGGTTTGTCCAAACTCCTAGGGACATACATGCTACCATTGCTGATGTGCAAGAGTGGATAATATGGTACAAAGGGGCCTCTATTTACTTTCCAAAGATGATGAAGCCGCAGGTAGATCTAGACAAAGAAAAGGTTGAGATGTTGATCCAGAACTAGCAACAACTCTCCTCGTTCGTCACAAACATAGAAGCTTCACATGAATGGTTGTATAAAAATTTGGATGTCATGGTAACAATGCACATGATCCCATCAATCGATTCCCTCACCAAAGCTATGCACAAGAACCAAGTCCGGTTAGAGATTGATAGGTACATGGAGCAACTAAGGCGAGAGGCCACCAAGAATGACTTGGAGTTGAGCACACAAAACATGCAGAAGTACATTGGTGGTCCTGTTATGGTCAAAACCATGTTGCACATGCTTCAGGATGAGTTGGACAAAGGTTCCAAGACCATATACCCAGAAGTTATGGAGGCAAGAGTCTGCTATCAGAAAGACACCATCAAGTAGTTTGGGGACATCATCACACAGTACCAAGCTTGGCATTAGTACGTGACCAAGAAGCATCAAGTGGAGGTTGCCGAGTTGGTCTTTCCCCAAACTTCTGAGTCATAGTGTTTTGTCTTGTTAGGTTGTCTCTAGCCTATTTTGTCTCACATGGGTACATGTGGAAAATGTATATTATTTGTAAATATGTTGTAAGTGAAATTCCAAGTGTCATTAGTGGAATATAAACAATCACTATGCAATGTAATGAGTTATTTGTGAAGAAGTTGAACAGTCATGAGGGTAGTCAAAGAGTCACAATGGGGAATGTCAAGAGTCAACCCACCCTTTGTTATAAATAGAACCTCATAACTCATAGAAGAGTCTTTTGGGAGCCAAGCTTTTGGCTAGGCTTAGGCTTAGAGAAGGCTTGGGAGTATTGTGACAAGCTTTGGCTTCTCCACAACGTAGAGTGAGTATACTTCTTTGGAGGAGCATGTGCTCTTTACTGTAATGTTCCACTATTGGGGCTAGTGGCTATCAATGGTGTATGGATGGATGGAAATTTCACTTATAATAATAATAACAGAGTCAACACGCTTTCATGCATGTGTTGTTAATGTAGTTGGAGTATTCTGGTTGCTTTAGAAATGTATTTTGTTTAACTTACACATTTTCTCATGAACTACTTTGCATGCAATTGTATGAATCTTGTTGAATGCGTGTCATTGGATTAACCCATCACTTTGGTTTGTGGAATATTCCGCATTTCAACTTGTGATGTCATTCCACTTGTGTGTTCCTTTCAGACAACATATTATTACAAGCTTCTAAGGGGCACACTTCCTTTTCCCCTCTATGTGTTATAACCCCCATTTATCTCACTTGACTCACTGCAAGGTCACACACTTGCTTCCACCCAAAGTCATCATACTTATCTCTATGCACTATCGCAGTCAAGGCACTACATTACCACTCATTTATGGGACTCCTACTCCAAATGGTCTGAGGTCTAGTTGGGACTTCCTACTGGGGAGATTCCCTGAATGTTGGCGGGTCCATCATCGTCAACATTTCTGGCTCTCGAAGGAGGGCCAGATGACAAGCTGAGCCCTTGAAGTCTATTTTGAATTTATGTACATCATTCAAGACTTATATCACAATCACAACCCCGACATGTTTTTCTCACGTTTCTGATTTTGATGTATCAGTGAATGTTATAGATGACTCTTCAAGATACAAATTTGAGGGCGAAAATGGAACACCCATGTTAATTCATGCAATTGCCTTTTTGGGCTTCTATGGCAGGAATGATGTCCTGTCGGATGACATAGCCTGTGGGATTTTCGCTTTCACGTTTGAAGGGCGCATCAAGCAATGGTGTCACACATTGCCTGCAACCTATATACACTCTTTCGATCACATGTTCAAAGAATTATGTCATTCTTTCATTCTTTATGACCGTAAAGCACTTCTTCACAAAATTTTAAAATTGTGAAAAGCCCTTGACAAATCACTTGAGCACTTTTATGATCATTTTCTTCATTACTTTTTTGAATTTCCAAAAAATGAAGCTGACAAGAAATTTTTGGAAGGAAGATTTCAATATCTTATTTACATTTCCGAGAATTGGCACAAGTTACATATTTCCGACTCTCTCCCAACATACCTCCATGTTGGAGCTGCTACATCTGAGACATATGAGGTTGCTGTCCCAAGTGACCCTCCGTCCCCTTCTCATCAAACAGCTCTAGCTCTGCAGGATGAGGTGGGAGAAGTTGTGGACCCACCTGTTGAATTGTCACCATCTCTTTTGTATCTCCCAAAGACAGCCTTGTATTGCTTCAAGACCAGTGCTTGGGCACATCTAAAATAGTGCATCTCAAATGATTTTTTGAAGGAAATTGGAGACAACACTTACGATCTATAGATACATATGTACATAGGAAATAGATTGGTTCATTAATAGAAATAAATAAAACATGGATTTCGTGTACTTCTTCACAAGTTCAGATCTCATAAATAAGCATAAAAATAATGGAGTCTGAGAGCTTCAAGGTCTTACAGCGAAAAATATTTTGCAGAGTGTGTGAAAGATGAAAAGAGAGAAGAGTAACTCGTCACAAATAGCATAAGGCTTCAGGACTTCTATATTTGACACACGGAGCTTGAGGCATTAAGGATTTCTATGCTTATTTGGGCTACAAGCAGAAATAATGAATGAAAGGGGAGTTGAGAGCTATGATTCATGTGTTGTAGATTTAAATATCTAATCTCAATATTCCTCACAGGCATATACATAAACAATGTTCAGACAAATGAATCTGTGAAATAGTTACAGGAATTTTCCTTAACATATAGATACTAATGAATCAGTGAGGGAGCTTGAAACACATCTGGAAACAATAGTTACATGAATTCAGGGAAGAAGCATGGACATAAAAAATGAGTTAAACAAAGGGGAACACATACTGTAATCCTTTGAAGAGGGAATCACTATTGTTTCCTTGATATTCTGAAAAGATCTGTATTACAAAGGAGATACAGTCTGAAAATATAACATGCAGTGTTTTCTCTAGAATTTCTGAACCTAAAATAAGTCTTGCTTTCCCCTATTTATTAGAGGGGAGTAAGAAGATACATTACAACAAAAATATCTATCCCTAGACTTAGCTGTCAATTCGACTAGTTGTATCAGTCCTGAATGGCTCTATGGCCCAAAAAGATATTACAGAAATGAATGCCTCATTGGAAGGAAGGCATGTTACAAGACAAAACTAAGTAAATAACCAGACAAAATAGTAAATGAAAGTCTTTGTGCCCATCCTATGATCGCATCGGCCTTAGGTTGTAATTTTTTCATGGTATGGCCTCTTGTGCTGCTCAACTGACCCCGCCGATTCTGCCTTTACTGCTGAGATGCCTTGTTTTGTGAAGTCGGGGTTGGGTCAACTGAAAGCGCCTGCCTTTGCAGTCCTTTGCTATGCATAGGGACAAGGCCCCATACTGAACCATTAATCCTCCTAAATCCCATGTACTACTCCATCACTACACCATGCTCCCTTAAAGTCTCCTAGCTGCCGGCCCATCTGCCCATTAAACCTTTGTACTGCACAACCAGTGCCTTGACATGGTGGATGAGCTGCATTCCATGGAAACAACACAGTCAAGTGGGTGTAGGCTTTTTCCTCTAAAACATGTGTAAACAGGTGTTTTTTGGATTTCCCCTTTAGTCCCCCTTATCGTATCCCTTTGTGTGCTTTTCCTCATATGATTGGGAGATGGGACTAGGGGTTGAGCCCTCAGGTGCTAAGGGCCTCAAACACGTGTCTGGAGGCCTTTTCCTTTGTTATCGATTTCTCTCGCATATCGGTGCTTCAACATTGTTTTACCTTGCTCTAACCTTTTTCCTTTGCGTGGGCTGACAGTCCGGATGCAAGGTCCCTATAGACCCTACCTTAATCATTTATCACATGCGGGAGGAGTGCCCACATATCACAATCACATGCTGGAGGAGAAGGCTCCTTACTCTTTTCTTTGGAGTGGGCTGATAGTCCGCATGCGAGGTCCTTATAGACCTTGCCCTAATTCTTTATCACATTCGGAAGGGAAGTCCTGCATATCGCAATCCCTCAACCCCAATGTATTATGTTTTTTTCCCCTTAGCCGCTACGATCACTAGTCCGTGGGGTGACGTCATCGCTACCATGTGTCACCCTATGAGTGGTGACACATGGCACCTAGAAATGGCCCCATGTCACCCCTTTAAAACTGAAACCGAGTGACACGTGTCCTCTGCCACATCATCAACTGTACTGCCACCTCACTAATGACATCAGCTACCCTGTCAGCTTTGAAGACCAATCACATGCCGCCACGTGGCCCCCTAGAGGAGAGAGAAAAAGGCATGCCTGACCTTGGTTTTTCCGTGAAATCCTTTGTTAATCGGAGTTGGTCACTCCTCGACGATTTAACATTTTATCGCAAAATCGCAGTGTCGCAAGGTATTTTGAAGAGTGAACCCTCTGCTATGTCGATCCGCTGATAGTCGATGCCCTGGTACTGCCGATTGCCGATATGTGATGCGTCGTACCGCCACATGGAGGAGAGAGAAAATTGGAGACCTGGCCCTTGTTTTTCCATGATTTTCTTTGTTAAAACTTTTCGACCCTTCCCTGACAATGCAACAAGATATCACAAATCGGCCCCCACATGGTTTGGAGTACACTGTAATTGAGGGATTGTGGGATGCGATATGCGATATCAATGCTTGGGACTGTGATATGCTGATTATGCAATAAAAGCTGTGCACCGACCCGCCGACCACTGATATGCAATTTCGGTGATCGAAAAATTGATGTTCCTTCCAGCATCAGTGCTCCTAACCCGCCTAGACCCGCTGACGCCGATATGCAATTACAATCGGCCCTCCGGACCTCCGACTGCGATTTTCCTCCACACTTAGTCATTTTCTGGGTTTGCTTGGATTTTCCAAGGTAGACTTCAAAATGCCTTAACTTCTACTCCAGGAGTCCATTTTTGGACTTCCATATACCGTTGGAAATCTCTTTCCGAGCACTACACAATGGAGAGGGTCTAATTTGGCTCTGATAGCTTCTGTGGCCTGGGAAAGAGGCTCCAAACTTCACTGCTCTTGGGAAACCTTGGCCAATTGAAACCCACAATGCAGTGAGTGACAACATTGGCTCCAACTGGGGACAGTGCCTTGCTGGCAAGGTGCTGAGGACCTACAGACCAATAGCCTTTCCTTCCATTAGGCATGGAGTCATTCTTAAACAAAATATAATTCTGTAACAAAGGACTTTTTGATAATAAATTGAAAAACTCAAATAACAATTTCAACACACACCAGATATTTACAATGAGCAAGAGATAGATATCTCTAATTTTGAAAATAAAATTTTAGGAACTGACCATTTATAGGCAGTTCCAACAGTTCACCATCCAATTTTTCAAGCATGTAAGTGTTGTTTCCCCTCTCTTCTGTAATCTTGAAGGGGCCCAACCATAGTGGATCAAATTTCCCATGCTTGCCTTTGTCTTCTCGCCTGACATCCCATCTGAGCACTAAATCTCCTTGCTGAAGAGGTTTATCCTTAGCCTTCTTGTCAAACAGAGATTTCATCCTTTGTTGATAGTTTGATAGTTTGGTCCCCACTTGCTCTCTGTTCTCGTGAAGCTCCACTAGCTTATTTATTCTTCTAGTCAAGGCGCTAGGCTCTTCCCCAACTTCTTGCAGCAACTTGGCTACTGGCATTGCTAATTGGATAAGGAAGACAACAACCTTGCCATATACTAGCTCAAAAT
Source organism: Pinus tabuliformis (assembly GCA_031772625.1). Lineage (NCBI taxonomy): Eukaryota > Viridiplantae > Streptophyta > Pinopsida > Pinales > Pinaceae > Pinus > Pinus tabuliformis. Next base: position 1,165,813,345 of record CM062809.1, read on the forward strand.
GAGATTTCCCAGTGGATCTTTTGGGTGTTACATGGTTAGCCCACAGAGAAAACTTTAGTTGAGAGTCCTAGTTCCTTTGATTTTCAGTGATGGTCTTCTTTAGAAATCTCACCACAGTTTTATTAGAAGACTCGGCCAAGCCATTCCCTTGAGGGTAGTATGTAGTGGAGTGTCCAATAATGATGTTGAATTTGTGGCAGAAGTTGGTGAACTTGGCAGATTTGAAGACCTGTGCATTATCAGTGATGATTTTAAAAGGACACCCAAAGCAGGACAATATGTTCTCCTCCATGAATTTTATCACCACTGAATCAGTAGCATTCCTAGCTGGGATAGCCTCTACCCACTTGGTAAAATAGTCAATGGCTATTAAAATCCACTTGTGTTGGCCGCTAGAAGGTGGGTTGATTTCTCCAATGAAGTCCAATCCCCACTGTCTAAAGGGTTCCTCTACATGCACAGGAATCGGGGGAGAGGAGAAAACTTCTGTCTTTCAGCAAACAACTGGCATTTTTGGCATGATCTGACTTGAGAATAAACATCTCCAAACAACGTGGGCCAGTAAAATCCTACCTTGAGGATTTTATGTGATGTTGCCTTCCAACTGTAGTGTCCTCCACATACTCCCCCATGGAAAACCTCAATCACTTCACGGGTTTCTCCCTCAACCACACATAGCAGCAATACCCCCACTGGGTCCTTCCAATAGAGAAATCCATTAGATATAATGTATTTATGTGCCTGCAATCTCAGACTCTAGTATTTAGATCTATCCAGTCCCAATGGGCATCTTAGGAATAAGAGGTAATGAACAATGTTCTTATACCTGGGCGATCCCTCATATTTGGAATAGATCTTCTGCTCAACCATTTTGATTCTGCTATGTTCATCCTTTGGGCTACCCTCCTCTATGATCAGGCTTATTCCTAGAGCTTGGCAGTTGGATTCAAACAAAATCTTGGCCAACCCCTGGCCTTTGATGAGCTTGGTAGGCTTGATTTCCAGCTCATATTCCTGTATTTTAGCTATCCATCTACCCCTCTTCCCTTCGTTGTCTCCCTGCACCAGAATGTCTTTGACTGCAGTTGTTGGGACAAACACTATGATTTTGGATTGCAGCACATACATACGAAACAACTTCAGCACCTTGACCAGTGCATAAGCATGTTTCTCCAATATATCATACTTCAGCTCAATGTCCCTCAGGACTTGGCTAAAAAAGGAAATAGGCTGCTCGTAACCATCTTTATTTTTCTGTAACAACACAACAAGAATGGTATGTGGAGAGGCAAAAGAAAAGATGTAGAAGGGCACTGAATAATCGGGGTTGACTAGCACTGGGGCCTCAGCCAAATCTTCCTTGATCCTAGTGAAAGAATCACGAGGGACGGAGCTCCACTTAACTTCATTCTCCTTCTTGAGCATATCTTTGATACCTTTAACTATCTCAGCATAGTTGGGTACGAACCGCCTTAAGAAATTTATCCTCCCCAAAAAGGCTTGGACTTCTTTCTTGTTTCTGGGCAAGGGAATGAGGCTGATGTCTTTGACTCATTCCAGATCAATCTTCACCCCTTCCTTGGCTACTATGTGACCAAGAAACTTTCCCTCATTCAAGGTGAACTAATATTTCTTCGGATTCAGAGAGAGACCATACTTTTTGCACTTCTTGAAAGCAAGCTTTAAATGGAGGATATGCGCTTCATCATTTTAGAAAAGACAGTGATGTCGTCCAAGTAAACTACCACAAATTTGTCTTAATTTCCCATGAAAGCTATGTCCATATCTCTTTGGAACGTGGCTTTTGCATTTATCAACCCAAATGGAATGCGGGCGTACATGAAGGTGCCCACGGGGTGGTGAAAGTAGTCTTTTTATGGTCCTCAGGGTGGACCACCACTTGGTTATATCTTGAGAATCCATCCATCATGGACATTCTGGCTGCACCCACTACCTTCTGCAATATATTATCCATCTTAGGTAGATGGTAGTTGTCTTTTAGAGACGCCCTGTTTAAATTCCAGAAGTCCACACACAACCTTATCTCTCTATTCTTCTTTCGGACAGGGACCAAATTAGCCACCCACTCAGAGTATCTTAGAGGGACTATGATCTTGGCCTACAACAACTTCCTTACCTCCTTTTCAATGGAGGGGAGTAAGAGTGGGTTTATTTGTTTGAGTTTTTGTTTACATGGATTTATCCCACTCTTTAGAGGAATCTTATGTTGAATAATATTTTTATCAAACAATTTCAAATCGTCATAATACCAATCAAATACATCTTTGTAAGTTTTGAACAGATCTAAATACCTCTGTCTGTATTGCAAGGGGATTCCTTTGGACAATCTGATCGTCTGGGGTTCCTCCTCTGATCCGATGTTGCAGTCTTCTACTTGCTCATCCTTCTCTGGGGCCATTTGTTTGGACACTATGTTGTCTTTATTGAAAAGTATTTCAAGTGGAACAAGTCCACGAGGGATGGTGTTCCCTTTTAGTTGCAATTTTTTTTCCCAGCCACTGTGTCTTTCCACAAAGTGGCTTCTTGTTCTGCTTCTTCCTCTTCCTGATCGATGGTGGAGTGGGAAAACTCCCCAATGACTTCTATGAATCTTTTTACTTGCTCGTCATCTTCGAATACCTGCCAATGTTTGACATTATCAGGTATTGAAGGCCTGTGTCTGACTTCTATTTCATATCTGAGGAGTGGATTCTGTGGGGGCCTGAAAGTGCTTGCAGCTACCGCAAGAGATTCAGCCATCCTATTTTCTTCCCTGGGTAGAAATTGGATGTTAAAGGCCATGAATAAATTGTCAATTAAGTCCCACACTTCATTTCGGTACGTCCTCAGCCTGGGGTGTTTGGCTTGGCATTGGTCTTGGATTTGCTTCATGACTAGCTCAGAATATCCATAGACTGATAGGCATTCAATGTTCATATTTCTCACCATTTGTAACCCCAGGAGCAATGCTTCATACTTCACTACATTGTTGGTCACCTCAAATTCGAGCTTGAAAGAGAGGGATATCATGCTACCTTCTGGAGATACCAACAATGTTCCAGCTCCGTTCCCATCTTTTGAGTTTGCTCCATCGAAGTATAAATTCCATACCTCGTTTTCATTTAAATGCTGGTATTTCAACTGCCTTGTCAAGTGAACTAATGATCCTTCTAAGAGGTTCTCATCTTCTTCTAAGAATAGGTAGGAGATGTCACTATCTTTCCCATGCACTAGGGAGTTCTCTAAGCCTTTAGCTGGGGTCACGGTTTTCACAAATTGGGATTCTCTGTACAACCTTCTTTGCTCACCTCCAAAAGTGGGAATGGTGGCATAAGTAAGGTCTAACTTGATAGAGCCACCCACTTTGGAACCCCAAGATCTGGATAAGAGCATTCCAAAACAAGGAGGTATATCAGCCACCACTATATCCATTACCACACTTTTCATCAGGATCTGAGCTAAGTTTACCACAAAATCCTTTAGCATGCCTAAGCACTTGATTCTCTTGGAGTCAAAGAGTACAAGTCTTTGTATGCTCTGGTGATCTCCAAACCTAGTTGTTCCATTACTGATAATGACATGAGGTTGTGTGAAGCTCTTGAATCCAGCATGCAGTTATGCAACAAAAGGTCATGGATCACCAAAGTCACATAAAACGGTGCAGTAGAGGGATCCAACTCTTCCACATGCGGCCCAAAAACAACCATTGGCCTCTCCTCCTGGAGGTTCAAACTATCATGGGATGGTGCTGAGCCAGTTGGGTGCATGAATTTGGAGACTTGAGCTTTGTAATGAGGCTACTTTAAAATCTCAGTCAGAGGAACAATAATTTTTACCTTTTCCAGCTCCTTCTGGAGATTGAACGTATGTTGGGCCTTTTCTACATCTCCATGCTCTGTTCCTTCTCCCTTCCCATTGGCAGTTGTCAGCGGAGCAGGTGCCTCTTTTTCTGTGTGTCCCTTAGGACCATTGCTCTCTTTATTTGCAGAGACTCTTGTCTTGGGTGGGTTAGGATGTAGCTTACCCTTCCCTTTGTTTGGGGCTGGAGGAACCACTTGGGGAGCAACTTCCCCTTGCTATTCTGGTTCTCTCGTCCTCTTCTTCAAATATCTTAGATTATACTTACGTTGTGGTTGTGTTTTCATGAACTCTGCAAACTATCTGCAATAATAATCCATATCTTCTTCCTCTGTTGTTGCTTCTCTATGATGACTGGCCTCCTGGTGAGCCATATTCTCATGTTCCTCTTCAGAAAAACCAACATATATATTGCCCTGCATCTCCTAAGTATCAGACGATTGTTCATTAGGACTATCTTCCAAGTATAAGGGATGAGGAATCTGATCCAGCTGCTCCTTTCTTTCTCTTGGAAGTAGTTGTAGTGGAGGCCTTCTATATTGTTGGTTATAGCCCCAGTTGTTGACTTGAGCATTCTTCCTGGAGAGGTTCTTGTTCTCAATTTCGAGCTTCCCAACCTTTTGTGATAAACTCTTGATGAGTTTGTCTAGATCTTCCCACTTTGGGTCTAATGATTCCCCAACTTGACCAGAGGAGGATGCCTCCTCTTTTCCTCTTTTGGGTTCAGCAGGTTCTTGCTTTGCTCTCAACTTCCTTGCCGAGGCCATATTGGCTTCCACTTCGAGAGCATCAATCTGAAGTTGGTCCAGAGTGGTAGATTTCCTTTCTCTTAGGGTAAAACCAACATCAGAGTCAAAGGCTCCCAAGAAAGCCATAGGAGCTGCAACTGGGGGAGGCTTTATGTTGGTTGATAGTTTACTAAACTGCTTATTGAATCGTTTGATAAATTACGTAGTATTCTCCTTTGGATATTTCCTTATTGCATTGAACTCAGTGAGGAGGTACTCATGGTTCCTCTTTTCTCCCCATTTATGGGTGAAAGAGTTTTCAAGTTGCTCCCATGTAGGGATAGAGGCATCAGGCAGGGATTTGAACCATTTTCTAGCCTCTCTATCGAGGGATTGTACAAACACTCTCATAACCACATCCAAGTGTTCCACATTTATGTTATTGGAGAAAGCACTGAAGGTTTCAATGTGAGTTTGTGTTGTGTTATCATTTTCCCCATTGAACCTAGGCAGATGCTCTAGGTAGTCTTGGGGCATTACACTCAGAGGTTGGGGTAGATCAAGAGGTGCATACTTATTCAACAAAAAGTCTAGGAGAGCCATCTGGACTAGTGGAGGGAGATTCAAATTTGCTTGAGGGACTAGGGTTAAGACCACAGGGGTTGTAGGGGAAGGAGGGTATGTTAGGGCCTTAGGAGCAAGTTATGAATACTGATCAGTAGCAAGTTGAGAACTGGAAGAGGGAACTTCGAAGACTGGTGAGATGGTAGAACAGTCTGGGGGAGTTTTCTCTTTCCAAAATTTCTTAAAAATAAAATTTTCAAGGTTAGATACAAATGGAGCTTTCTGTTGGGATGTATCTGATCGAGTACGAGGCCTTTTAAAAGCCAGGGTTATGAATGATAATGATAGGGGTGTGGAGTCGCCAAGGTGATATGGACACAATCATAATAGACTTTGATCACCTATTCAAAGAGTGTTTCAACATGGATTATCCCAGGGGAAAGAATCCTTCAATAAGGTCCCCGAAAAAAATGCCAAAAGATGTTGTATCTCCCATAGACAACCTTGGATTGCTTCAAGACCATTGCATGGGCACATCTAAAATGGTGTGTCTCAAATGATTTTTTACACGAAATTGGAGACAACATATGTACATAGGAAATAGATTGGTTCATTAATCCAAAGAAATAAAACATGGATTTTGGGTACTTCTTCACAAGTTCAGATCTCAGAAATAAGCATAAAAATAATGGAGGCTGAGAGCTTCAAGGTATTACAGCTAATAATATTTTGCAGAGTGTGTGAGAGAGGAAAAGACAAAAGAGTAACTCATCACATAGAGAATAAGGCTTCAAGACTTCTATATTTGACAAATAGAGCTTGAGGCATTAAGGATTTTTATGCTTATTTGGGCTATAAGCAGAAATAATGATTTAAAGGGGAAATGAGAGCTATGATTCATGTGTTGCATAATTAAATATCTAATCTCAATATTCCTCACAGGAAGATACATAAACAATTTTTAGACAAATGAATCTGTAAAATAGTTACAAGCATTTGCATTAACATATAGGTACTAATGAATCTGTGAGGGAGCTTGAAACACATCTGACAACAATAGTTACATGAAGTCACGGAATAAAAATGGACATAAAAAAGGAGTTAAACAAAGGGGAACACATACTGTAATCCTTTGAAGAGGGAATCACCACTGTTTCCTTGATATTCTGAAAAAGATTTGTATTACATATGAGATACAGTCTGAAAATATAACATGCAGTGTTTTCTCTAGAATTTTTGAACCTGAACTAAGTCTTGCTTTCCCCTATTTATCAGAGGCGAGAAAGAAGCTACATTACAACAAAAATATCTATCCCTCGACTCAGCTAGCATGTCAACTTAGCTGTATCAGCCTTGAATGGCTCTGTGGCCCAAAAAGATATTACAGAAATGGATGCCTCATTGGAAAGAAGGTATATTACAGGACAAAACTAAGTAAATAACCGGACAGAATAGTAAATGAAAGTCTCTGTGCCCATCCTGTGATTGCATCAGCCTCAAGCTATAATTTTTTCATGGTATGGCTTCATGTGATGCTCAACTGACCTCGTCGCTTCTGCCTTTACTGTTGAGATGCCTTGTTCTGTGAAGTGGGGGTTGGGTCAATTGAAAGTGCTTGCCTTTGCAGTCCTTTGCTGTGCAGAGGGATGAGGCCCCATGTTGAACCATTAATCCTCCTGAATCCTGTGTACTGCTCCATCGTTGCACCATGCTCCCTTAAAGTCTCCTAGCTATCAGCCCATCCGCCCATTAAACCTCTGTACTGCACAACCAATGCCTTGACATGGTGGGTGAGCTTCATTCCATCGAAACAACACAGTCATGCAGGCATGAGTTTTTCCCTCTAAAACAAGTGAAAACATGCTTTTTTTGGATTTTCCCTTTAGCCCCTCTTATCATAGCCCTTTGTGTGGTTTTCCTCATATGATTGGGAGCTAGGACCAGGGGCTAAGCCCTTAGGCGCTAAGGCTCTCAGACCCGTGTCGGAAAGGAATTTTCCTTTGTTATTGATTTCTCTCACATATCAACACTTGAACACTATTTTACCCCGCTCTAAGCTTTTTCCTTGGCGCGGGCTGACAATTTGGATGTGATGTGCCTATAGACCTTGCCTTAATCCTTTATCACATCCAGGGGGAGTGCCCGCATATCGAAATCGCATGCTGGAGGAGAAGGCCCCTTACGCTTTTCTTTGGAGTGGGCCGACAGTCCAGACGCGAGGTCCTTGTAGACCTTGCCCTGATACTTTATCTCATCTGGAAGGGAAGTCCTGCATATTGCAATCCCTCAGTCCCAATGCATTAATATTTTTTCCCCTTAGCCACTACAATAGCCAGTCCGTGGGGTGATGTCATCACTACCACGAGTCACCCTATGAATGGTGACACATGGCACCTGGAAATTGCCCCATGTCACCCCTAAAAACACTGAAACTAGGTGACACATGTCCTCTGCCACGTCATCAACCGTACTCCCACGTCACTGATGACGTCAGCTACCCTGTCAGCTCTGCAGACCAATCGCATGCCGCCGTGTGCCCCCCTGGAGGAGAGAGAAAAGGCTTGCCCGACCTTGGTTTTTCCGTGAAATACTTTGTTAATCGGAGTCGGCTCATCCCCGACGATTTAACATTGTATCGCAAAATCGCAGTTTCACGAGGTATTTTGTAGAGTGAGCCCTCTGCTCCGTTGATAGCCAATGCCCTAGTACTTCCGAGCACCGATATGCGATGCATCGTACCGCCATGTGGAGGAGAGAGAAAAGGGGAGGACTGACCCCTTTTTTTCCATGATTTTCTTTTTTAACACTTTCTGGCCCTTCCCCGGCGGTGCAACAAGATATCGCAAATCAGCCTTGCATGGTTTGGAGTATGCTATAACTAAGGGACTGTGTGATTTGCAAGATGCAATATGCAATATAGGCACTTGGGACTGTGATATGCCGATTATGCGATAAAAGTTGTGCCCGGACCTGCCGACCACCGATATGCGATAACAACGATCGGTGCATCGTTTTTCCTTTCCAGCATTAATGCTCCTAACCCAACTGGACCTGTTGACATCAATATGCGATTGCGATCGACCCTCTAGACCTTTGACTGCGATTTTCCTCCACACTTAGTCATTCTGGGTTTGCTTGGCTTTTCTAAGGTAGACTTTAGAATGACTTAACTTCTACTCCAAGAGTCCATTTTTGGATTTCCATATACCATTGGAAAGCTCTTTTAGAGCATTGCACAATGGAGAGGGTATGATTTGGCTCTAACAGCTTCTGTGTCATGGGACAGAGGCTCCCAAATTCACTACTCTTGGGCAACCTTGGCCAATTGAAACCCACAATGCAGTGAGTGACAACAATCTCCTCCTACCCTCCTACTCCCGATTTCTACCCAAATTTGGACTACAAGGCTGATGGTTGTCACGTGGTCTCATCCGCTCAGCCTTCGTCCACTGCTTCCTTTGATCCTCTAGATTTTGGTGTGTTGTGTTCGTCCGTTATGGAGTCCACATGTGGTGTTCACGCGGATCAAGTTGTGGATGAATTTGGTGTTGAACAGTCAACCTGCGCTATCACTTTTTATGAGTATGTGTGGGAATCTGAACAAGAAGTTGCAGTGAAGGATGACCTCCTTCTGTCCACACCTCATACGATTTATCCTGACATCTTTTACGATTTTTCCATTTCTGTTCCATCTTGTGAAGATCCATCTCTGGATGTTTCCACTTTTGATCATTCACAGAAAGTGATGGATGTTAGTCTGTCATTTGATTGTGGAGAGGAAAAATATTTCTTCCCTGACCCACTTGATCTCTCATCTTTCATTTCTAGAAACTCAGAGGATGAAATTTTTTGTTTTTCATCAAATCCTCTCTACGATTCATTAGATCATGAGGGCGTCGTTGTCCATCTTGAATTTTCTGATCATGACTGTCGTGATCTCTTCACTCATTCATTTGATCACGATTCTGATTTACCTACTGTTGATATTCCTAATCCATTGATCTTTGATGATCCATCTTCTAATGAAGTGGAAACTCCTCAAGTTGTTAAGGCACTTCAGCTTGAGTTGATGGTCATTTCAGGTTATTGTAGCCTTGAGGTCAGTCCCACTTCCAATCAAAAATATGTTGAATCTCCCCAGGCTCCTCATCACTCTCCTATCCACATTGAAAATCAATCCAATTCATAGTTTTTGCATCCTTCACCAGAATCACATGATCCTATCGCTCGTACGTTGGAGGAGTCATACGTAGCAAGAACTGTTGCGAAACAAAAATTTTCTTCTTTCTTCATGTTTGCTCATTTGTCATGTTCGAAGGTGTGTACATGGTTGTCTTCCATGTGCAATGTGAGAGAACACTGTGATATGTTTGCAAAGTGCTTTTCATGTGATTTCAATATTTTCTTTTCTGTGGATGCATTCAAATTTCGAACGATTTGGTTTACATTGCTTTATCTTTCTTTTCTGTTGGTATGATTGAATATCTTTCTTGTTAATCATACTATCGCCTACATGGGTCAATCAATACACCCGTCGCTACATTGGAAATATCACTTCACGTGAGTTGGCCCATGCTTAGCTTAGCTTAGGAGTAGGAGTAGTGTTTTATTTCTTGTTTTGTCTTCCTTACTTTGTTTTGATTCATCTTACTTCTTTCCTTTGCTTGTTTTCTTGTGCACTCGTAGGATTAGTTTCCACATGAAACTGTGTTTGGCTTCTTAAGACAAGCAGGGTGAAATAGAAGAGGACTTGTACAACTATCAAAACTTTGTTATCTGTCTATTCCCTCTCTTTTTAAGATATTTCATTTCTTCTATTCGATGATACCCTGGTGGAAAATTCGTTCCTTTCAGATCGAGTCATGGTGAAATCACGATGCTTGCACTCTTAACTAGTACTGCCTACTCTAATCAGTTTTCTTTATTCGGTTAACCCTTGTCAACTCAGTCAAGTAGAGCAAGGAGAGGGGGAAAACCTTAACAAGTACTTTTCTGAAGGGACAACCTCTTCTAAGTAAGGTACTTTTCTGAAGGGACACCTCTTCTGCTCTCAATAAGTTGAGATCCCTCTTCTACCTGATGAAATAAATAAGTGCCTATGCACAGTTCTTTGAAAATGAAAAATAAAGTGAAAATATAATAATAAATAAAGTCAAAAGAAGAGAAAGGCTTCATGTGCAGAGAGGTGAAGCAAGTAACTCTGCCCGGGTATTGTCTAGGTTCGCTGGCAGTGGAGAAATTCTTGTGTTCTTGAAGTGACTCCATCGGGGTACTGTCCAGGCCTACTAGCAGTGGAGAAACACCAGAGATGAAACTAAAACTCTAACAATATACCCCTCATCCCCAATCGAAACAACCCAGTTGACTTAGCTTGGTATGTGTGCTATCGATAAAGAGAATGGTAGGGACTACATCTTTAACTCAAGCTAGTGAAGAAGCTATGACAATCAAAGAATTGAACAATACTTCCGGAAGAGTTAGACTTGCTTTACACAAGACAAGGTCCATACAAAGAGCTGGAGTTATACCAGTGTGTCGCCAATGTTGTAGCGGCTACAACCACCCTCCAAAATTTTGCCTATGCTTCGTTTTGGAGCCTCCCTCCTAAATAACAGCAGCTCATCTCGCACTGACTAGGTAATTGTGCTTTTATTGAGCTTTATATTTTTCATTATGGCTAGTGCTTTCTCACTTGGTTTACTTCCTAACCCACACATTGGTCTCTTGAATTCTTTTCAACCCGATTCCTGGCTTGCCTTAGTGAACTGTGCAATCCTTAAGGGAAACCAACCTTGCTCTCAGGAATTGCGCAGTCCAAGATGATAGTGAGATTTTAGCTCCAAAACTGTGTAGAGCCAGTTGACAGCCAACCCTCAGCTGGGAAACTGCGGAGATCATGAGAGGCAACCCAGAGCCACTCAACCCATAAATTGCGCAGAATCTTCTTGCTCAGAAGCGGCTCAGTGCATGAGCTAGTGAATTGCCTAGTCCTTCCCAGAATTGCGCAATCTCTCCAGGCCATGCATGAAAACTTTTCTCGAAAAAGAAAAAATAAAAAAGTGAAAAAGAATCCCTAGAAAATAGGTATTTATTTTTAACATCCTAGAGGACACAATTGAGTTATTTTGGAAACTGCCGCCAAGCGTCACTTTTTCATTGATTTTTGGCCTTTACATCATAAACCGTAAATCACCCAAATATATTTAATCGACGCTGCCATAACTCATTTTCACATTCAATATTGAAGCTTTGGCATTCCTGGGGAGATCAAGGAACCTTAGGTGCAATCGTCGTTGATTTTTCAGGTAAGTCTTGCTTTTCTAGTCTTTTGTTGTTTTTTCCGTCACTTTTATTTGTTTATCTTGTGAGATTGTTGTTTCACTCATTTTGTTGAATGATTTCTAGTGTTTTAACTTATTTTAGCTTGTAGAAGTGTTGTTTTAACTTTTCACTTCCTTTCCCAGTTGCATGCATCACCTAGTTTTTGCACCAACAGTCGTCGTTGCGATGACTCTTTCCACATGCTTTGTTTTCCTTCAGTTTGATTGATTCATGCACTTGTTTCACTTGCATGCATCATCATTCACTTAGATATGCACCCAAAATTGCACTACCCTTCAGATCTATTCGATTTCTCACTCCCCTTGGGAAGATCTGGGCTTCCTTTGCCCGGATCTTGTTTTCCCAAGCATGCACTACACATTTATGGAGCTCAAGGCCTCGACCTTGAAATATGGAATTGCACGGAGGTTGCCCAGGCCTGGATACAACTACAAAGTTCCAGAAGCCAACCCCGAGCCTTGGCCACTAAGACTGCGCAATGCACAGTCTCTCCTGGCATGTGCACAGACTGAACTATGCATTGCGTAGTTCTAGTGAGCAAGACCTCCCCATTGACCATTGGGACTGTGCAACGCATTGTTCCAACTGGAAGCCAGTCACCTCTGTGAGCCAAGATAGCGCAATACCTCCCAACATTTTCCTAGGTTGTTGCTTGGTTTTATTCTTGAATTGATTTTGGTTTCAAGCTAACGTTTGCATGCCATGAGTGTCCTCTCTGTCTCCAGGTACAACAATTGTTGAGAAACTCTCTAACAGTTACAGATAACATGGCTTCCAAGAGAGCTGCATTAAAGGATACTGTCGAGAGTAGCACTGGGGAAGAAGTTGAGAAGGTGTGAGTGAATTTTCAGTTTATGCAAACACTTAATTGTTCATTGATAAGGGCATGAATTTGACATGGCAGGAAATCAAGGATACCTTTGCAGAGGACTTCAAGGAAGACTTAGCGGATCGATAGGTTTATATCAATATCCACCAGTGAAGATTACATAAGGTTGCATGCAGGTACCCCACCTTCCCATGTGTAGACATCATCCAATTGATTATCTCACACACATATCCAGAGACTATGAAATTGAGTAGTGTTAGTGGGATAGAGCTTGCCACCTTCAGGACGAAGAACTATCAACAGATGTATCATTTACCTCAGCTGGTGAACTGCATGTACACCCTTTTCTATGCTACCCACAATTTTATGAACACTAGAGATATTGTAAAGCACTGGGTGAAAGAGTTTTCGAAGTTCAAAACGACACCATATCATGCTTACAAGAAAATTCTCTAAGGAAGGATTACCAGTTCTTGATCATATGTGCATGCCGATTATATGGTCAAAAGAGCACAAAGACCTTTCCTAAACATTGGGTGGTTATGTTGGACCAACTGGTGAGTGATGGAAATCCATTCAACTGGTCGGATATTTTGGCTCTTTAGTTGAAAGTTCATGCGACTAATGCCTAGAATCCGTCCAAGGATGAAAAATAAATATTCTACATTTCTACGTATTTACTTGATGCAATCTGTGCCCAACATCAATATCCTGGCATGAATTGGACATGGACACTAAAAGAGACTATCATTAACAATTATTGCAAGTTTCTTTCTGACTGTAGCTACCAAGGAGTTATGTCGAGGCTGACTGACCATTTCATAATCAGGTTGAGCAGGATCCACCTTGCATGTCCCAAGAGGTGATGGAGGCAATACTTGACATTGCAGATTGGTATGCCTCATCTGGTGGTACCTTCATCAGGATGTTTGGTGAAGATAAGCCTCTGCGTGTTCTACCAAGGTATGCCACAAAAAAGTTAGTCATGTAAGAGGTTTGATATCACATGTCCATAGGGTTATCAGTAGGGCTGCATAGGAGGAAGAAGGCACCATGGCTCACCCTTTGCGGATTGGATTGTACGATATTAAGAACTTGAAGGATGAAGATGTCAAACCTAGGGAGATAGTGAAGTTACAGTTCGACACCAAAGTCTATAATCCATATGATCCCCACGATATTTGCAAGAAACTTTGTGTAAAGGTGTACTATCCATGTATCCATGAGACATTTCATTGACACGAGGAGGACCCTTGGAGATATTATTACAATGAATCCAAGCTCCACGAGCCAGTCAGTATAGCCAGAACTTGGAAAGCTACTCTGCAGGCACTAACAACATAAGAAGCAACAACAACAACAACAATAAGAAGTAATCTGGTGCAGGACAAAGGAAAGAGGAAGATTTCCTAGAACCTAGAGGCTGAGCAAAGCTACAAGATGAAAACAGACCCCATCATTAAGAAAGAAGCTTTAGTAATGGAGGTAAAGAGGGAGCAACAACTAAAGAGAGCAAAGTGAAGGAAGAAAGAGAAACAAAGTTTGGAGGAAGTAGAACAAAAATTGCAGGAAACGAAGAACAAGTTGAAGGAAGAGTAGGTGTTGAGAAGGAGAGAGAGGGAAGAGAGGTGGAGGAAGAAGAAAGGAAAGGCACGATGACAGAGCAAACAATGCCCATACAGGTTGAGGAGTCAAAAAAATTGATGATTGAAGAAGAGGGTGAGAAGATGCATGACCTAGAACTTGCTCAATAGATTGAGCAACTGATTGAAGTGACGAACATGGAGTTGGGGTAGGAGCCACAGGACCAAGACACTGACCTCATGCCGAGAGCACCCGAGGTCACCTCTCAGTCTCCACCACCTCCAATGTTAGAACTAGTCTTGAGCGAGCAAGGAGAGGCTATTCTCCTTGATGATGATCCGGTGATGGATGTGTACAATCTATCATTTGACGAGTTGCAGAAGAAGATTATATAGGTGCAAAGAAAGCATTTCCCAGATGATCACACGTCACTTACATTCATGAAGGAAAGGGTGATAGTGTCAGATGTCAGAAAGCATCCAGTTTCCATGGCCGATGCCACTTTGGCTTATGCAGGAGCCACAAGCTCAAATGTTAAGTTCCTGTTAGCTAAGAATGAATAGATGGCAAAGAACTTGTAGGAAACTAAGCAAGAGGCAGAACAATCCAGAGAGCAGAGCATAGGTTCCATAATGGTAGAGATGAGGAAAGCGATACTTGTTGAAGTATCAACACTTGAGACTACCATGCGAAAGCTCTATGATGGATTCGTCACCATGCATAAGGTGGTTGTCCATCTGCATGGCTTACAACAACGGAGCAAAAGGTTTGTCCAAAATCTCAGGGACATACATGCTGCCATTGCCCATGTACAAGTGTGGATAATATGGTACAAATGGGCCCCACTTTACTTGCCAAAGATGATGAAACTACAGAAAGAGATAGACAAAGCAAAGGTCCAAATGTTGATCCCAAACTATGAGAAACTCACCCCATTCATCAGCAACATACAAGACTCATATGCACGGTTGTATAAGAGTTTGGATGTCATGGTAAGAATGCATAGGATCCCATCAATTGGTTCCCTCACTGAAGCTAAGAACGTGAACCAAGTCTGGTTAGAGATCGATAGGTACATGGAGAAGCTAAGGCGAGAGGCCACCGACGATGAATTGGACTTGAGTGCACAAAACATGTAGAAGTACATTGGTGGTCCTGTTATGGTCAAAACCATGCTGTACATGATTCACAATGAGTTGGAAATAGGTTCCAAGACCATATACCTAGAAGCTATGGAGGCAAGAGTTCGCTATCATAAAGACACCATCAAGCAGTTTGGGGACATCATCGCACAATACCAAGCTTGGCATCAGTACATGACTGAGAAGCATCAAGTGGAGCTTGCCGAGTTGGTATTTCCCCAAACCTCTAATTCATAGTGTTTTGTCTTTCTAGGTTGTCTCTAGCCTATTTTGTCTCACATGGGTACATGTGGAAAATGTATATTATTTGTAAATATGTTGTAAGTGAAATTCCACGTTTCATTAGTGGAATATGAACAATCACTATGTAATTTAATGAGTTATTTGTAAAGAAGTTGAAAAGTCATGAGGTTAGTCAAAGAGTCACAAAGGGGAATGTCAAGGATCACCTTTCCCTTTGTTATAAATAGAACCTCATAACTCATAGAAGAGGCTTTTTGGATCCAAGCGTTTGGCTAGGCTTAGGCTTAGAGAAGGCTTGGGAGTATTATGATGAGCCTTGGCTTCTCCACAACGTAGAGCGAGTATACTTCTTTGGAGGAGCAGGTGTTCTTGACTGTAATGTTCCACTATTGGGGCTAGTGGCTATCAATGGTGTATGTATGGATGGAACTTTCACTTATAATAATAATAACAGAGCCAACACACTTTCATGCATATGTTGTTATTGTAGTTGGACTATTCTGGTTGCTTTAGCAATGTATGTTGTTTAACTTACACATTTTCTTATGAACTACTTTGTATGCAATTGTATGAATCTTGTTGAATGTGTGTTGTTGGATTAACCCATCACTTTGGTTTGTGGACTATTCCGCATTTCAGCTTGTGATTTCATTCCGCTCGTGTGTTCCTTTTAGGTTGTGTACTATTATAAGCTTCTAAGGGGCATGCTTCCTTTTCCCCTCCGTGTGTTATAACCCCCATGCATCTCACTTGACTCACTGTAAGGTCACACACTTGCTTCCACCCAAAGTCATCATACTTATCTCTATGTGCTACCGCAGTCAAGGCACTACATTACCACCCACTGCTAGGACTCCTACTCCAAACGGTTTGAGATCTAGTTGGAACTTCCTATCGGGGAGATCCCCTGAATGTTGGCGGGTCCAACACCATCAACAAATTCCAACAATGAAAATCCTCTTACCATGTGTTATCTATTTCAACACGATAAAATAATAATCTAATAAATTTAATGGTTCCTTAAAAATGGTTATAAAATGGACAAGATACCTAAATATCATAATAATTTTGAATATGATATCTTGATTTATTGTACATTTAATTATCAGCCAGGGTTTGTAAGCTTGTGAAGCATTATGAATAGTATATGTAAGTCTCAAGTAGTATATTAAGAGTTGAACATCTTCATGCTATTCTAATCTAATGTAGAAATGTTTGACATTGGATAAACCAACACTCCTCGTGTGTTTCGCGACATGGACTAACCGCCTCCCTTGGATCCTTATCTCTGGCGATGTGATCGTTAACTAACACCTGTGGGTTTTGGTCTAATGACAATCATGATTCCCAACAAGTGGTATCAAAGCATAAGTCACGAGTTTGATACACACCCAAGTCACGTTGGGGGGGGGGGGGGGGAGATTGTTGAACATTGGACAAAGCAATGCTCTCCATGTGTTTGTCGACATGGACTAACCGCCTCTCATGGATCCTTATATCTAGTGATGTGATCATTAACTAACACCTGCGGGTTTTTGTCTAACGCTAATCTTAGAAACAACACACTCTAACTACAAAAACAAAGTAGGGAAATAATAAACAAACGTCATTAAAACAAAGATAATTTAAAAGATTGATCTTGACTATTTTACATTAATATAGAGAATGTTTAGTAGAAAACATATATACTTACACTTCTGTGATTGAAAAGGATTATGAAATACTAATTTATACATAGAAATATGATTAATTACAAGGAATTATACACAACGCACATATATCATTCGTAGTGGGCCCTTCTCTTCTAATAAATGTGCTAATAATATTCAAGAAATAAATATTAGTTTTGTATTTCAAGAAACCTCACTTTATTCACATAGGAAGATAGAAAAGGAAAATACAACAAAATATATTATCAATATATCTATAGTGAATAACAACTTTTATTACTCTCTTCATAGAAGTTGATGTTTTCTCTTTATAAGAATCCAAATAACGATTTATTAAATACTATTAGTTCTAGCATACTTCAAAATCAAATTTTCCCAATCCACTCATGCAACAAAATGCTCAAATATTTACAAAACCAAATAAGTAGCAAATATAGTAGGAAACATATTTCAATTAACATAACATAACTAGACGATATTCCTAAAAAGGTTCACACATTTAAATAGTTCAACTCAATATCTATATATTTCATAGCAATGAAGTGGGGCCATGGCTCTACAACATTGCATTTGAAACATTTAAACAAGTGGTAGCAAGCCTGAATATTGTTGTTGGAACATAGATCTATCACAAAGGTTTAATAGAAACAATTCATAACAAATTGGATGAAACCTGTGGATCCATAGAAATGGTTTAACAACCTTAGAAATTTGTGGCATGGACTCTATGTTCACAACACCTATTAGCATGATTTGTAACGTCTTTTTAAAATGAAAAGATAGATACAAAAAATACAAAAATATCCTAATACATTATCAAAATCCATTAAATTTCCAATCTATGAATAAACAATTACATGTAGCATCTTGTTGATGGTGCTGGAAACCTGTCAACCAAGCGGGTCTCTTCGATGTGAAATCCCGATTAGACCTCACATCGTTTGGAGTAGGAGCCCCAACTGGAAATATGGTCGGTTTCCATTGTCCTTCTGGATTTTCCTTGACTGCCATTATTAACATAAGAGGTTATACAAGCATTCTTTGAAACAAGCAAGTACGCTGACAATGCGAGGCATAAAAATGCAATGTATATAAGGTACTTTCATGGCAAGGAGGAAGAGAGTAAGCCTTTAGAATAAAATTAATAGTACTATCCTAGAAGAGACACACAAGAGAATAAGAGGATCGTTAGTTAACTTAAAAATTAGTTCACAAGATGACCATGATCATACATCCAAAATACAACACATGTTCAACAAGATAAGTACCAAAGCCACTGAAATAGTTCAATTTCCTTAGTACATATGAACAAAACATATAACACAAACATCTAAAGAATAGTCTTATGACATTCATGATACATGCATGAAAATGTGTTAGCTCATCGAGCTTAAATATTAAGTGGAAGTGCCAATATATACAAGTACAATGCTACCACACTAGCCCCAATAGTGGAACATTAAGTCACCACTTGCTCCTCCAAAGAAAGATCTTCTCTCCTATGCCAATGCTAGAGAAGCCAAGGTGGGAAGTTCAAGTCCCAAAATTACTTTTGCTTGAGTTAGGGTGTATTTATAATGAATGAGGTGACTTTCCAGCTCCCATGTGACTCTTGACCTCCCTAATGACTCTAGAGTTTCTATAATGAATTTTTTGAATTCTTACATGACCTTTGAGTTTATATATAACTTTAGAAATGAAAAGTGACTCTTCATATTCCATGTGGGACCCTTGGTCTTCCAAATATTTACATTTTCTCATTTTGGGAAATTACACAATTACATTCCAAAAATGATGTGGAAAGATACTATGACACATGTGACTCTTGATATGACTCTTAACAATGATGACATGGAACTTCATGATGATGTGGCATTTCCAAGTTGCTCCTTTTTCTTCTTTCTTTACATCTTCATGATGGATCTTGCATGTGTTTCATCTTCATCCTCCAAGGGGTTGATTGATATGGAGTATTCATGTGATCTAGATCTTTGATATTTGTGGTAAGCTAGTGTCCCTTCATCTTCTTGCTTGATGACTTCTTCATGGTTCCAACTTCACAAGTGTCTTCTTGTATGATATCCTTCTCTTCCTCTTCGAGCATCATCCTATCATGTTAAGATGTAGTACCTGCAAGTGGAATCCACTCATAACAAGACAACATTATTCCAAAAATCTTCTAGTCTAGCTTGCTTCATGAAAAAGACTGATTGAGCTAGGACTGGGTACTGGACAAGGAGGAAGACTCAGGGATTTCATAGTGTGCAGTTCCAGGGGCTGGGAGTGATGGACTGAATCTTGAGACTGTGCAATGCACAATTCTAGAGGTTTGCACATGATGCCTACGTAGTTGAGGAGCTCAATGAGGTAGTATTGAGCCTTGAAGTTTCCCAATGCAGAGTATAGGAGAGAGAAAGGTATAGGGATTGTGTTATTTCATAGCTCAGGGAGGCAGGGAGACAACTTGACACTTGCCACTATGTAATGTGCAAAAGGAGACTGACTAGAAAGGTAAACTACATAGTTGTGGAGGTCAAGAGGGAAAGGTTGAGTATTGAGACTATGTAACGCACAGTCCTTGGACACAGGAACTGTGCATTGCATAGTTACAAGTGCTATAGACATATTTGGGCACTGCAACCCCAATCACATATGTCCATAAACCAAGGGCTTCTAAACCCATAAAAGTGTTGTTTCATACCCTAAAGGAACAAGGTCAGCTGATTACATCATCTCCCAGAAGTTCTCCATGAAAAACTACTTAGAACTGGTCAAAACAGGACCATACAGACTGCTCCATGCATAGAGTGCGATGCATCTCACCTATTACACATGGGGGGTGTGATGCATACTGGAAATCCCTTCGGTAGGGTGCGATGAGCGAGAGCAGACAAATGGCAAAAGAAATGTGCTAGGTGGAAACCCAGAGAATCTTCTAGAAACTGCTCATATGACACTTGCCTTTCTGAGTTCGCCCAGGGATGAGTAAGAGATCTAAGAGATCCAGAGGCTGGAATTTTGTAATTTGCAAGGAAGTGTTGTTGGTTTCTCTTTGAAGACATTGTTGGGTGATCTTGCTTTGTATGAGGTGAAGAGGGCTTTCATGCTGGGAGGATGATGCTGGATCAGACAGCCTGGTTGTAATCCTCTCTTCTACTACTTCTATCAATAAAGCTATTTGAGTTTTCCTCCATATGCTTGTATATCTCTGAATCTTGTTTATGTATGCATTTATATGGTTAATGTACATCTGATCCTACGTTATTTATGGTTATAGATCTATATGCTTTGATGGTATTTTGCTGCCTTGACTCTACAGGTGTTCTTTGAAGCGGGACAAGCGAGAAAGGAGTGGCAAAAGCTTCATCAAAGGAGAGAGGAAACAAGCAAGGAGACTAGCGAAACTGAGGTTGGTGCTCTCTGCTTCTCTCTCATCTATCACTCATAAAGGAAAACATAAGTAACTTTAATCTGTTTGTTTCTAAGATAGCTACCTGTCTTAGTGGGACTAGTAGCTCTGAATGGACACTAGTTTTCCCGATAACAAAATGGCGACTCCATTGGGGAGAGAATAGTTTGTTTGTTTTGTTACTATTGTTTGCTTTATAAACCACAGACGAAGCCTGAAGTCAAGCCAGCTAGCCTTCGAACTGCTTTTGCTATGCAACTGCAAAGTAGATCAACGCTGCTTCATTCAATCTCTGGGTTGGTTTATGAACTGAACATCTAGCTTGCAAACATCCTAAGTGCCTTGGTGGTAGCTCAAATAACCTCATTAGATCATCCCCTATACTTTGTGTTTACTGACAATCATTAGCTCAGCCTAAATCCCTGAACTTAGCTGCAAACTGTGAGCAAAAACCAAGCTCAGTCTCGTCCCTGGACCATCGCACTGTCTCTTCTTGGCAGTCTGGATGCATCGCACCTCCCGTGTGTTGTAGGTGAGATGCATCCCTGTTTCCCTGTGTTACAGGTGCGATGATCAGATGAGACTGTTTCTGCCTCCAAATTTTGGTTTTTTCTTCATTGTCTTCAACTTTATTCAGTAGTTTTGTTGTCTGTGAAACCATCTTCCTTTGCATTATTCAGCCTCCATCAGAAGGAATTGTGAATTTTTTTTAATGTATTTTTTCATCATTTATAGTTCTCCTTTGCAAATAATAGCTTAATCGAACTGTCATCTTTTGATTTGAAAGTGTCGCAAGTGTCGTTTTCAATCAAGAAAAAGAGTACTACAAATCATTTCTCTTTTAGACAGTTGATTACACTTTTACCATTGTATTTGATTTGAATCATTAGTATTTCAAGTGTCAAAAGTAGTTTGAATTCGAAAACCGCAAAGTGTCGTCTTGGCTTTACTTTCGTTTTTTGAAAAGAAAATTGTTAGTACTGTCGCTTTGAAAGAGAATAGTTTAGATTGATACTTTGTTTTCTTTTTGTCATTCTCACATTAAGGAAAATTGAAAAACAATACATGCATGTGCATCTGCATTAAGACTGCATGCTAAAATTGATTTAGGTAAAGTGCATCTAGTGTGTGCTCTCTGCTCTATGTTGAAATAATTTCATTTCTCTTTCCTTAGTAGTTAGGATTTTCATTGCAAAAAGAAAGTAAACTACTGTTTATCATCTTAGATTGCATATTTATGAATTGTATATCTACATCACGCGGTGAACCTTAAAGGCAAACTTCTTAAGAAAGATCAACTGTAAAATAAACTTCAATGAACATAAAGACACTTTGGAACCTAACGCACGACATTTAGAAGTCTAGGCTAGAGACGTATTCCGGCGTCGTAAGGCCTGGTAACTATCACTTTCATCGTAGGTTGGGTGATTCCTCCTCTTTGAGATGACAAGTGCCAGTACGGACTTGTGCTCCCACGTACCATCGAGTATATATTCACTACAACAAAACCAACGATTTGCGCCAGATTTAGCGCCAGATTTTAGTGCATTTTTTTTGTAATTGTGATGAGCAACCTGGCGCTAAATCTGGCTCTATTGTACAATTTTTAAAGCGTCCTTTTTTGCACCTGATTTTGCATCCTTTTTCACGCTAGATTTTGCATCATTTTTACACCAAACTATGCATCATTTTTTGCGTCAAATTTTGAACCAAGATTTGCATCTTATTTTATGATAGGTTTTGCTTCTAGTTTTGTGTCATTTTTTGCATCTATTTTTCATTCTCTTTTGCTTCCTATTTTGTGTCATTCTTTGCTTCCATTTTTGCACCATCATTTGCATCAAGTTTACACTGTGTTTTGAATCCAATTTAACGTCTTTTTATGCATCCATTTTGTGTCAGTTTTTGCATCTAGTCTTACACCAGGTTTTGTATCTAGTCTTACACTAGTTTTTGCTTCTATTTTTGCACCAGCTTTGGTGCCTATCTTTGCACCATGTGTTGAATTTGATTTAGCACCAAATTTTGCATCCATTTTTGTGCCCATTTTTGCATCTTTTTTTGGACCATTTTTTACATCCACATTTATGTTTGATTTGTCTCCATTTTTCCCATCTCATTTTGCACCATATTTTGCGTCATTTGTTTCATCCAATTTTGCATCATTTTTAACACCATCTCTTGCATCTAATGTTACATCATTTTGAGCATCCAAATTTGCATTTATATTTGCATCTTATGTTGAGTCATGTGTTGTGTCCACCTTTGCATCTTATTTTGTGTCTAATGGTACATTCAATTTAGAGCCATTTTTTACGTCTACTTTTGTATTTGTTTTTGCACCAAGTTTTGCATCCAATTTTAAGCTATTTTATGCCCCTTTTTGCACCATTTTTTGTGTCTACTTGTGTCCAATGTTGCACCATTATTTACACCGAATTTTTCATCCAATTTTGCATTTTTTTGGTGTCTAGTTTTACATCGTTTTCACCATCCAAATTTGCATCTTTTTTTGCCTCATTTTGTGTCCACGTTTGCATATAATTTTGTGTCTGAGTTTGAGCCTAAATTTGCATGTGATTAGGAATCATTTTTTACATCCAATATGGCATCCTTGGTTTCACCTTTTTTCAGCCCCATTTTGCATCTTGTTTTATGTCTTTCTTACATCTTTTTTTTTTCCTTTTTTGCACCCAAGTTTGCATCCCAAATTTACACCATTATTTGCATCATCATTTGGCATATTAATTTGTAACGTTTTTTGCTTCTTTTTAACGCTCAACTTTGCATCTTATTTTACATCTAGTTGTTGTCTTTTTTTGCATCTAATTTGGTGCCCATTTATGTGTCCTTGTTATTGCCCAATTTGATATCCTTTTGTATGCCATGTTTTGTTCCCTTCTTTGTGTCAACTATTGCACAATTTTTCACTTCTAATTTAAAACACTTTGTATGTCAATTGTTTGCATTTTGTATTAATTCCTAGTTTAACATCCAATTTTACTTTCAATTTTGCATCCATGGTTACATCCGCATTTGACTTCTTATATAGAGTATATTTTTCTTTACATATATGACCCCCTTTATAGATTCATAGTGAAATATATGATAGTTTCTAAATATCATTAAAGAAGATATCACAATTCAAAATCATTTGTAAAGAAATTTAAGAGAAATTGACAACATCCATCCAAAAAAATAACAATGTGTCATTAACAATTTTCAAAACATGTATAAAATAGCAACATAATACTAATAAAATCAGTATTATTTTTAATCAAAACAAGTAAAATTCAAATATGATTAACAAATCAAAATATTTCATGAATATCGTTATTCTACGATAAATTAACAACATACATAAATCAAACTCATCGTATGATTACAAAATCAAAATGTCTCATTGATATAGTGTAAATTCACAACACCCATCTAAACATAACAATGTCATTCTACACAATAATTTCTTCATAAAAAACAATGCATGTGCATGCCTAGCTACCACCACCAAGATCATCCTCATGATCATCTTGACCATCCTCATTACTCTGATCCACATCATCACCAACACCGCAACTATCATCATCATCTCCTCCTTCACCACCATCATCCTCATCCTCATCCTCATCATCTCCTGATATATGTTGAACATAATTTGGATCATCGTCTTGGCAATCATTACCTATAGCATTCTGACAAAAAAAATCAATATTACATGTTAGTATTAATTACATAACACAACGCATGTTTTTGTTATACAATGTTAACCATAAAATGAGGTAAGATATACTAGCATTTGCACCAGATGTTGCAAAGGAAACGCCGTAAGGGATAAATTGAAAAATACAAATACAACAAAAGAATACTTTGATAAAGAATAAAAATATATTGAATGCTCAAATCAATGCCCCATTAACTGGAAGCATTTAGTAGACATATCTAATGCAGAGACAAGCAAAAATATATAATTCTTCAAATTCTAGATGGATGCAATCACTTAGTAATGCCATGTTGAGAACCTTCCTCTACTTGTAATATCCTCTATCAGGGGCAACCTTCACGCCTCTACCTTATATCAACACTGACGAAGTTAGCAATCCCATTGGCCCATCCTATTTATCTGTCAAGTTTGAAGCATAAGGCAAGTGACTGGACACTGGTATTATACAATAAGCTGAAACCTAAACTGAACTTCCCCCATGGGCATGACAGACAAGAGATGGGGCTTTTCTTAAATAGAAGAGATAGGGCAATCTTTACATCCCTACCTCATCAACACTGATGAAGTTAGCAATCCCATTGGCCTATCCTATTTACCTGTCAAGTTTGAAACATACGGCAAGAGACTGGACACTGGCCAATCCTATCAGATATCCCTCTATCAAAGCAACATTCTAATGGCCCCTGCTACAATTATACAATATCTAGAGAGCATCATTAGAAACATCCTTTGGAGAGATAAAAATGAAAACAAGTGGCCTCTACTCCATTGGAAATGGGTGGCATTTCTTAAATAAGGTACGAGGGACAGAATGCAAGATCTTTTTAGCAAGGTCCCCTATACGAAAATCTATTGATACTATTGATGGAAACACACTTTGGAATAAATCAATTAGAAGTATCTGGTGTGAGGCAAAAAATAGAAGAGATAATCAAGAAAATATGTATGCCTAAAGGTTGTATAATCTACAACGATGTGCTTCAAAGTAAAATTTTATCTAAGGTAGACACAGAAGTTTCAATTCATACAAAATTAACTATCAAATTGTTTTGTTTAGACTCTTAGAGCTAACTTTAAGTTTTAACAGCAGAAGATCAGACAGACCAGTAGTTTAGGAACTTTGCACTCCTCACCATTTTTGTATACTTATGGAGAAATTATAGATTTGTCAGATGGATGAAGATGTTTCTGAAAGCATCATTTTGCAAACATGCAAATTCTCCTCTGCGTAAACAAATAAAAGCTGAAAAAAGAGAAGAAACCAAAAAAGGGGTAGAAGTATAGGGCAACCCAATGTGAAATTTCAATATAACCTTCTCTAACCTTGTCTAATTTCTAAACAACACATTTAACTAGTCATTGATGTCATGTTTCCTCTTTGATGCTTTACATCAAATTAACTTCATCTAACCCCAGCAAGGTAGATGTGCCCACCACACCACTTCATGAGAATGTGTACACAGTTGTACGTCCCTTCATTATCTCAGATGATGCTTTTACTCTCCACCAAACTCCTCGCATGAGAAAAGCAATCTTTGCAAGGTCTCAATTCAGATTTGGGAAGCTTTGCAAAGGCACATTGTGTTGTTTCATGATGGTAAATGTTATTCATGAATGGCAATTTCTATCTGATTATGCTGAATCTAGAGCATCCTCTGTTATTCCTTGCTGCTTTATGGTTTTTCTGGTTTTGTTTATGGTGGTGTGAGGCTTTGTCGAGGTGTGGTGTGAGAGAGGGACCAGACCATCTTGGGCTACCCTCCTCTTGGGATCAGCTCCTACTCAGGTCTCTTTATTTTCTTCCTCTCGTCAAGTCCTTACTCCTCAGTTGGCCGGGGCACGCACTTCTGAGGTGGATTCTATCTGCAGAAAGGCCTCCTCAGGGCATACATAACCCCGAAAGCTCATCAATTGCCATGTGAGTTGGAACTAGCATTTGAGGGTGGGAAAATGGCAATGGAAATTTGAGAGGTATCACTGCTTCATTGCTGAAAGGTCATCTATCAAGAGTAGATGTACCAGTCCCATTACAACTAGACAGCTGCAGGGAAGGGTACTCCTTTCCAAAAATGACACTAAAAACAAAATTCTGATGATGATGAACATGATGCAGTTGGAATTTAAAGCCATGGACAAGCATTTGACAAGGATAAAAGCAGTCTTACTGCATGGCAAAGGCCCAACTCATCTAGACAGTCCAGGTGATCAAGCACCCATAGATGTGGAGGTTTCCACCTCCTAGTCTCCTCATGAAAATTTATGTTTTCTATCTTTACTATTATAGTAGGATTATGTGTTATATTTTGTGGCTGTTAAGCCAAGGCACTGTAGGCTTTTTTAGAACTCAGTATATTTTTTTAAAATGTATATTTTTGGACAACAGACCTCCTGTATTGCCAATGGTCCGGTTTCCCTAGTGGCAGACCAGAGGCATACAGAAGGTTGGATCATATGTGATCATCAACAGTTAATAAAAGGCCTTTAAATTACCTCCCCACCCCCTCCCAAAAATAAAAAATAAAAATCATCTATAAAGTTTAGAAACTCAATTATTGAGAAGATTTTTCGGCATAAATCACATCATAAATCATTTGTCGACGCGTTCCAAACCAACAAGTGTGGTTCATCGTCAGGACAAGTTGAAGATCCAGACCATGGCAGATTATTTTCCAACTAGCAAAATTAAATCACAACTAGGTTATTATCCAGCTAAGATTAATCAGAAATCAATTTTTTAAAAGTATGTTCTTATCAAGCCCAAATTTAATCAAACTTCAATTATACCCTGAAGATGAGCTCTGCAGTGTGGTCAAAAAATTGAGGAATAATCTACTCCAACACAGCTCTCCTCTTGAATAAAATAATGTCCAGCTACCTGAGCTTTAAAGCCATTCTAACCTTTTGTATGGAATATTTATAGAATTCATTTCCATTTTAGTTATAGAAAATCCCAATAAAGATAGTGATTGATTTCATGTTTGTACATATGTAATGAACACTTAGCACAACAGTATAGCTCAGTTTGCCCAACCCTTTCTACAGAAGGCATAATACCCAGGGAGGTTACAGGATCTATTCCCAAGTAGTTCTGTCCAGTTACCAGCTGGTATTTCAACTAGAAGTCAATTCCATTCCTCACCCAGAAAAAAAAAATACAGGGAAAGGAGGGAGAAAGGGGGATTCCATCACTCTGACAATGTACCAACTTCCTCACTTGGAACAGTTAATATGTGGGCAAGTTAAGGGAACATCTTTCTCTGGGAAAATTAATATAAACAATTATTGATTCAGTTACCTCCTTATAATGGCATAAATAAAATTTTTGTTGAATTAATGTTTGTAAGGAATTATCTTTGTAAGGTTCCAATTTTGATGTACGGGCAGAATAAATTATAAACCTATCCATCAACCAAATGAGTCTTGCAAAAAGAAAGAGATAAAGAGAAACTATTCACAAAACTTACCTTTAGCATTTGATGGCCTCCACTATCACTGGTGCTGAAAAGTTGCAACATCGCTGTTTCTTTTTGCGAAGGAGAGTGAGTAATTTCACTGCCTTTCTCAAAATTTGATAAATCACCCTCCCAGTCCTGTAGTAGTCACAAAGAAACATCTTAATATAATGAGGCATTTTCCAAACAAAACCTTTTTAAAAATGGTGCATTGGATAAGGTAGCCTACGTCAGAACACTGTATAGGTCATAGAGGGAAGACCTGTAGCTGCTCTCGGATGGCAGGCACAACCTTATGCAAACTGTCAAAACAGCATGGCGCACTTCCCGACTTCACATCATTGTATGTCAAATCTATGCTTCGAATAAGACACAGTAGCTCTTTTGAAGATACCAAAACACTTAATACCTACAGATGAAAACAAAATATTACATTAGAATACAACAGACTTTAACAAATTATAAAACCGGTTTTCTGGAAAAGCAAAGAATAGAGGTAACACTGCAAAGGACACGTTCAGAAAAAGATGTTATTGCCATTACATATCTCAGTTCTAATGATACAATGAAATACGCATGGAAATTCAACTGTGAATAACCACAGTCCACCCTTTTGAATCCCATTTGATATACTTGTCAGAAAATACATTAACAAACAAAATTATACATGTACTATGAACTCCAGTATAACATGACATAAATCTCAGCCAAATACCAAACCTGTTGAAAATTAAAGTGATCATGAATATACAACGAAAATGCACGAATGTAAATTGGATTTCAAGTATTGTTTCTATCTGGATAAAAGAAACAAATTAGAAATAATAACCACCAACTGCTACCGTTATCAAAGAAGTGAACTTGTTAGAAGATCAAGCTAAAACAGTGAAATATTGAAATCCAGGAACATTTTCAATAAGACATTAAAAAACAATCATCAAACTTGGCAGGAAACGCAAGGTTTCAGGCAAGACCACTGCCCACCCAACCATGATCCACCTAAGTAACATTGAGTTGCACTCACTTCTTATGTGACTTGAGAATGGATTACGAATGCCGACTATTGGCATATCAACATTATCCAGACAGTTATAGGGAAAGATTTGAGAAACTCAGGACTTCAATTTTCTTTGAAAACAACAGACTTACTACACACATTCAGGACATTTTTTGGTCAGAAAATCATTATGATTTACCAGCATGGATCCATCTTAAGCACGGATTCACATAAGTTGATATTCACATAAGTTATTGATATAGATCTTCAAGTCTTACTACACACATTCAGGACATTTTTTGGTCAGAAAAGCATTATGATTTACCAACATGGATCCATCTTAAGCACGGATTCACATAAGTTGATATTCACACAAGTTATTAATATAGATCTTCAAGTAATTTATTTATATAAAGTGTTAACTTATTTTTTGAAAAGTATAAGGTTTAAACATCTTACTCGCATAATTTTTTTTACTTCTAATTACTTTACATGAAATTATATTATAGGTCAAATGGATAACTAATTAAACATGTATAGCATATTCTTTTTTTCTTTTTTATTATAGGCAACATTACTTTTCTATTTAGAGAATATTTTATTTTTATTTTAAGAGGGACACATGTCAACTCTAGAGTCCAAGTTGAGCACGGACATACTTACACATCACGTTCACACTGGGCTGTAAAATGAGCCTCCTAGCCCAATTATACTATAAAGACAGCAAACATGATCACTCCCAATTTGTGTTGAGAACCCTTGACAGTGCATAAGAATATACCAAAAAACATTTTCTTCAAAATTGCATAGTCAAACCAGGTTTGGGTTGGGATCACAAGTTTGTCCATATCCATTCAATATCTATGCCCATTATACAAAGTTAGCGAAGTACCTATCAGATGTAAAATGCAAAACTCAATCCTTCTTTGCAGAACTCGTCCAAAACATGAAGCATATAAATTGCTCGCTGAATTATCAAATAGAAGTAACTTCAGTGCAATGACATCAGGCTAAATTTACCCATTGTTTCTCGAGCAATAGACATGATAATTTATGGAAATGACCCTCCACAAAAGACTGTAAATAGATGGTGTGCTTAGCTATTTGATTGGAAATCTTGTCTACAACTATTTAAACTACAATGAATTTGTCAACATAAAATAATAAGTTGGATAGGTATTTTTCAGACACAAAGCATTTGAGATCCAAAAAATAGACGCTAATCTAAATGTCTCTAATTTAAACCACAGACAATTATTTGTTTGTTGAATTAACAACCAAATTAAGTTTCAATAACACGACGTAATTTTCACATACAAAGCATTTGAGTGCAAAATAAGAAAGATAGTTTAAACGCCTATAAAATAAACCAAGGACATTTTTTGTCTGTTAAACTAATAAACAATTATATCAAATTCAAGCCTACATTTACATGCATGAAGACTGCTCATAACTTAATCTATCAGGAATGGATCATTTGTTGTTAATCTTGAATTTTTCTGTTAATATAGCACTGACAGCAAGGCAAATTCAATATTTAAAAGGCAGCAATCTACATTCGGATCTGGACAACACTTTTTCTCCTTTCCTGCTATGTGATTATTCCCATGCAAGAGGAAGTTCCAACTAATTGATTTTCACACTTCCAAAAGTAAATTCCTCATGCCTGAATTTTCTAGATACAAAACCTAGGTATAATAATCCTAATTGTTGATCCTACCTTGAAATAAGTACCTTTAATCCACCATTGGATCTTGCTTTAAATAAACATGGGGTCTTGCTTGAAGTGTCAAAGTTTATTCATCTATTCCTTGCTATTATCAATAAGACATAATAGAATAAAGGAAAGAGCAATGCACCTTGTGAGTCATCTGAAGAACTGCCTTGGTATTGATGTGCACGAACTTGTGGGCAAATACAAGAAACTGAACAACAAGAGAGCTATAAAAAGGATAATTAGCCAGAACATAGTTTTGCCAATGATCATTATATCCATAACAACTTTCTTTCGTGCTTATTTTTACTAATGAACCCACAGAATCAGTACCAGTCTTTTGCTTTTGAAGCAAGCTACCTGAAAGTGGAGACAATCGTTGATCCCTATCCCTAAGCATCTTATTCTCTGCCTCCAAATAATGATCCTCTTCGAGAGCGGGCATCTTTTCGCCTTCTTCACCAATATTCCAAGGCTGTAAATAATCCAACCATAGATCAATAATGTGTGTAGCCTTCTTCAGACAAGCACCTACTGGCCAATAACTGAAAGCTCGTAATATAAACCTGTACAAAGGCCTCTGTAACAGAAGGGACCATGTAGCAGGCACAACCAAACTACTCCGTGGCAAGGAAAATGACCTCAATCTCAAGGTATCCATTTGTGATGCAGCTCTCCATCCAGAATTCAACTCTTCTTGAGGACAACACAAAGTACTGCTTACATAATTGACCAGTATTTTCACAGCCTCTGTGATTTCTACACTGGGGAGACCATACCTATGATATCGATTATTAACAGGTAACAAAATACCAAAAGACTGGCAAACCCATGAAGGTAAGGGCGAAAAATCGTCATTCACTAACCAAAACTGTACAAAGGTATGAACAACAAACTCGGCGCGAGAAAATATCGATGGATTCTCCTCGAAAAAATGATGTACAGACACACTGGGAGCACAAAAATCAGATATAGGAAGAAATTTGTGTAGATACAAATTCAGAAGATGCAAATAAGGGCTAGAATTGAACTTCACAGGCCTTCCATTGTCATGGCTACCGTGCAAACTATGCAGAGAAGACGCCCATTTCTCGAAACGAGACCGGGAAGCCTTCTTAAACCCCAATTTCATTTCATCCGAATCCGAACGATGCATAATATCATTATCTTTGCATACAGCGTAATAAGCAAACCAAAACATAAAATACTCAAATGCATTCAACTGCCCCTGAATCCTCCTCCATGGCCGTCCTCCTTCAATCGGTCTTTAAATAAAGCAGAGCAGACTTCAGATAAGATATACAAACCCCTCTCTGACTGAAGCATGTGACGAATCCACGCCGGAAGGCGCTCGGATGGAAACACATAGCGAACCACATTTTCCTCGTCTACGGCAAAGATTGACGAAAACAAAGCTCCAGACGGCGAGAGAAGATTTACGACCGCATTCGCGGAATGCTCAGAGGTCTGCGCGATCCATCCGCCAATGCCGGATGGCTGTAAGACCTCCTCGAAGCCGAAGATCTTGCGGAGCAGAACGGGGAAACATGTTATGTAAAAATGCCTGGTCTGATCCCAGCTGTGCCTATCGATGAAGGATTCCACGACCCGGCATGAATTCAAAATATCAGACGATGATGAGGAAGCATTCAATAACAGCGAACTTAATTCTTGGTCTTCGAAAGAGAAATCTGTCGAAGGTGAAGAAGACACAGCCATTGCACCTCAATTTTACAGTCTCTCTACTGATCCGGTCGGAGGCTTAAATCCCGAGATAAACCCCTTGAATCTTCCTGAACCCTCATGCAGAACCACTAAACCCTACACTACATCGGATCGCAGCACTCACTGATCTAGTATTATAGGCATTCGAAGGTGGGGATACTCTTCTCTTTATTTCAAAATATTTGCACCGCCTTAAGTAGCTTTTCAACTTTTGCCATTTCCCTTGAAAGACGTTAGTGTGGGGTGGGGAAATTATGTTGTTTTTGAGGAGTTTTTTGGTTTGTGGGGACAGGGCCACTCTTTATGTGACCATCCGGGCAAGCGAGGCGGTAATCTTAAGTTCTTGCAGGGATATCTTATCTCTTGTGGATTAATATGATTATTGATACTCTCTTATGAATTACTTACATTAGTGATAAGGATAGGGGATTAAAAATTTAAATATAATAATAAATTATATAAAAATAAATAAAAATTTGATGGGGTGTTGAGATGTGTGTTAGGTTACTGAGCGGATTTGTTATTCC
Source organism: Pinus tabuliformis (assembly GCA_031772625.1). Lineage (NCBI taxonomy): Eukaryota > Viridiplantae > Streptophyta > Pinopsida > Pinales > Pinaceae > Pinus > Pinus tabuliformis. The sequence continues at coordinate 1,165,845,850 of CM062809.1, forward strand.
GTTGTCACCCCAAACATTAAAGAGAGGGATAGTGTCGCCCAGATTTAATGATAATGCATTGTTTTAATTTGGAAATCTTTGAAACTTCCTCAATTTCCTACAATTGTTGGGGTCAAATTGATGATATTTGGTGTCAATGTCGTGTTGTCGGGTTATCTATGGGATATTTCCTCTGCGGCTTCTATAGTAGTTCCTTAAGCAACGTGGAAGGTCCAAGTTGTTCTTCCATGTTGGTTTGGCCTTCCATCCTTCACTCCATTTCATGAGCTAGACTATCTACATTTTCCAAGTATTGGCAAGGTTGCATGTGGCCCGCATACCCACTGGTGGGAGTACCTGCACTTAAACTCTTCTAGGTTTATGGGAGCTCAACTCCAACAAGTATACTAGTATTGTCTTTGCTCTTAATTTTTTCCACTGGGTCAACTACATTTATATTACTTTGGTTTGCTTGGTTTAGGATTCTTTGGGGAAGGTTCAACGTGTTATCTAGGGGTGAGGTAGCCTTGTCCTCCTCCTGCCTACGACAATCTTCCTCACATTGTGTCTTGGTTTTACCATTCCTTTGCAACTCCTTTAGCCTTTGGTTTACCTTCCACCTTTATCCCTAAAATCCTTCATTTTGTACATTGTCCATTGGCCTCACTTTGGTTTTCAATCCCCTAAAATCCTTTTGTCTTTCGAGACTTCACCAATTAGGTTCACTCACCTCATTATCACTGTGCCTCAACAATGGATGTGGTCGAGACGTGACTCTGATGGTTAAGGCCCTTTTGGCAAACCCTGTGCTCAGTTGCAAGCCCTAATTGTTGTTTACCTCTTCAATGCAACTACCCCCCCCCCGCCTTCCCACGAGAAGTCCAGGATGAAATTGTTAGAAAATCGATAATGGCAGCTTATTGTACTTATTTTCCTTTAACTTGATATTTGCTTGTGAATCTTATTTATCTTCTTTGTGTTCTTTAGTTAGATCTATTCATCAAACAATGTCAAGAACAATAATAACAACAATAGACACATATATTCGCTTTCTTCTTAAAATATGCTTCAAATGATATACAAAGACCCAAACCCTAGACCAATCCTTCTCCTAGTACCAAGTCATCCCTTCCTTAAATCCTTCCTTGATTCTACACCAAAATGTTAGACACTGCAACTTTGACCTGCCAGCTTCAATACTGCTACCCAACCTGCAACTTCGACCCTGCAATTTCGACCTTAAAGCTTCCAAGGAAACCCTAGAGCAGCCTCCTCTTGGGACCTTCCTAATAGCAAGACAACTCCTTATGAGTTCTAGATCAAGTATCCTTCCTTCTAGTTACAAGATGTTGCACTTCATCTTCCTACAACTCAGACCTGTAACTTCACTTCTTCCTGCAGCCCAGAAACCCTAGAATTTCGCACGTGTGAGAGAGATAGAGCCCAAAACAAAATATTTATGTCCTTCTTGTGCTTTCTTGGCCTTCACTCTTCTTTTCCTGCTCTTCCCAGCTATAGATCAAACTCTTTCTTGTAGATTGAACTTGTTGAGTGAGTTTTTCCAAATGAGGTTGAATTGCTTCCTTTTATATCCTTCTCAAGGGGTCGAATTCTCTCCTTTAGGCCGACTTGATTTTCCCAGGGTCGACTTGTACTTTAGGAGCTTCCAGGATTTTCTAAACTCAAAAATAATTATTTTTACAAATATATTTTTGCCCATAAGGGTCTTATAAACATGATGTTGACTCCTTTGACTCGAGACAGTAAATCCTAAGACCTAACAAACCCTATAAGCATGAAGAACATGCTTTACCTAAAACACAATCAATAATGAGCATGAAACCCATGCTTTAATAATAATATATTTTCTTTTCTTTTCTTGTTTGTTACATAGGATACATATTGAAATGAGTACAACAATTATGAAGACCGAAACTAGTTACATTTTCAATAATCCCTCTTAACTAGGGAGGTATTCATAATTGTACACTCAGTACAACATCATATCTCAAATTGAAGAGTCACAAAAAGAGTCGGATTGATAAGCCATATTGTAAGCATCATCATCATGACCAGCTGTAGAGCCTCTAACTTGCACTTGATTATCCATCATTACCTACAACTTTTCTTCACTTATCCCTCTCTTTTGCTCTATTTTCCGCCCAGATCATTACATTTGATGTCTCTAAGCATAATTAGTTAACTTTGCTTATGTTTTACTGTTGGTTTAGATTTTTGACATATAAACAGAGTTTCCGCAGTTGTTCAGCAGTTCCGCAGCTGTTCAGCAATTCCGCAGCTGTTCAGAGATTCCGCAGCCTTTTTGTTGTTTGATATGCTCCACGTGTCCTCTCAAGGAACGAGCCACATGGGCATGTTGGGTTGGATGTACACATGGATTGTATGCTATTGGTTGAGCCAAACCAGTCACGAATGCCCTTGGTCAACGCAGGTATTCCCTCGGTCAAACGGTCAAGTTCTGAACGGTGGCACAGGAGCCGTGAGAAGTTGGGACACGGAACTGTAGCTGGCACCTCTTCCATGCCACGAGGACAGCTAAAGACAGGATCCAAGCATAGATTTGTCTCCCATGATGACCGTTTCCCTCAAAAGTGCACGGGGTTACCTACGTGTTTGCTGCACAAGTTAATTAGCTATGACTGCGTGTTGCTGCGTAGTTAATAGGTTAAGCTGTAGTTGCTTAGTTCACGCAGAGAGTAGTTGCCTCTGTGCTTATAAATAAGCATGTGCCAACGCTTGTAGATTAGCTTTTGGATTATTGTAATTGCTGCGCTGATTTTGTATAAAAACTCTGTTTTAAGAAGGCTGTTCCTACAGCACTTTTCACTGTATTTTTGACATGCTGTTTTTATAAAAGAAGACTGTTCTGTTCACCTTTTCGTAGCTGATCTTCTGAGTTGGTTGCGTGGATGGAGGGCCCCCATCTATGACAGCCCGTGTACATAGTGTTTGGTTTCATTTTCATGCTTTCAGCAATCTTTATTTCTTTTATCATGTATAATAGCATACCATTTGATTTCATGTCATTTCATTTCCAGCCTTTATTTTAAACTGATCAGTATTGTTCTTTTGCAGGTTTTTAACCCGGGATTGTTTTTGTCTTTGTGTATTTGCTTTATATCTGATGGTATTTTCAGTTGACAGATTCAAAGTTGCTGCCTTTACTTTATTTTCATAGCTGATTTCTAGTTTAGTTTCTCAAAGTTGTCTGCTAACATATTGATGGTCTCTTTATCATAAATTGTTCATCTTTTAGAGATCAGAATACTAATAAATTACAGCTGGCTTTGAGTACTTTTTAGACTAATCTTTAACTACTTTCTAATCGTGCTTTACATAGTACCATATGTTGGAAGCAGAGAGTTAGGAAGAGTTGAACATTATAACTAGTCTTTAAAGTAGATTTTTCTCATTTTTGATCACTTTTTAAACTCATCTCTAACTACTTCCTAATCGTGTTTTACATAGTACCATATGTTAGAAGCAGAGAGTTAGGAAGAGATAAACATTATCATTGGTTTTTAAAGTGATTTTCTTACCTTTTATTTGCAGCAGCATGAATGGTGTCTAGTGCCATTAGAAAGTGGTTCTTTGCTTTCAGTTCATTTCAAGTTATTTATTTCTTTCAAGCTTTTTCTTTGCAGTTTAGAAGGTAGTTAGAAATCACCTGTAACACACACTCACTCATCTAGAAATCACCTTACACACACACTCACTCATCTGTTTATAAAAACTCCATTTCATCTTAGGAAGATAAATTGACCACAAACAACACCCCCAAACGACAAAAAGATCTAAGAGGTTGCTTAAGTACATATAGTACACCTTCACTTCATCAGCTTACGAGCCCCGGGTTGACAATTAATGACATCAATTTAGAAACACTAAATTGACTAAACATTTTGGCGCCGTTGCCGGGGAAGTGAAATTAAGTAGCCATATTCTTAGAAAAAAAAACCATAAAAATTTCAAGGAAAGAAGTTGATAACCTATCAAAGTATGCTCTCCTCTTGCACTTCAAGGTGATCTGGAGGATTAGAAAAGAGAAAGTTATTGATTTAGTAGTTTCTTGAGTATGCTCTCTTCTTGCACCTAGAGTGAACTGGAAGATCAGAAAAAGAACTATTAACTTGACTTGAAGAAAATAATAAAAAAAATGACATGCATAGAGCTAGAGATTCTAGGGGAAGGTTTTTAGCTAGAGCTCGAAGTTCAATTTTTACAAGTCCATCTGCTTCAAGGGATAGACAAGAGACACCTCCCTTATCTCCAACCAACACTCCTAGTCCTAGAATTCCTGGAATTCAAGAGCCAAGAGTTGACTCTCCTACACCTTCTATTGAATTTGAACCAGGAAGAGACTCTTCTCTTTCTCCTACAGAAAGACCAATTGTAATTGAGGAAGTGGAATCATCTGAAGAAGAAGGAGAAATCTCTTCTCATTCACCTTTTGTAGAGGAACCAGAAGATTTTGAAATCCCTAGGAGAACCATCATGGCAGAGGAAGAAGGAGGTGGTAGAGGTAGAGGTAGAGGTAGAGGAGGAGGAGGAAACAACAACAATAATGGAGGTAGAGGTCCCCTTGGAGGAGGAAATAGAGATGGGGATAATTCATTTGGGTTTCCCATTGTTAATGAGGATTCCCGAGCCACTATGAAAAACATATCACCATCTGTCCTCCCAAATTTCCATGGGTTAAGGACTGAGGACCCTGAAACATTTTTATTTGAGTTTGAAGTGGTGTGTCGAACTTATGACTACCTGGATGACTCTCAGAAACTCAAATTGTTCCCTTCAACACTGAAGGATCAAGCCTTGAAATGGTTCATGGGGTTACTCACTCAATCCATTAGGTCTTGGGATGAAATGAAACAGACATTTTTGGATAGGTATTTGGACTATTGTATGCCTACTAATCACAAGGATGAGGTTTTTAAAATGATACAAAGAGAAGATGAGAGCTTAGAAGATTTACTTGAAAGATTTCAGTATAACTTGAAAAGAGCAAAAATGAGTAGCTTGGATGAAGAGACCTTAAAAACCCTCTTATTAAAAGCCATTAGGGATGAATGGATAGATATCTTAAACATGATGGGGAAAGGGGATATTTCTCAACTTTCACTCAATGATATAGCAGAACTTTGTATCCATCTCTCAAGAGGCAAATCAAAAACTCAAAAAGGGCCTAGAGATCCTTCTCTCCTTAGAGCAAATAAATCTGCAACAGGATCAGTGAGTAGGGCTGAAATCGGCAATATGCTTGATGAATTCAAAACTGACATCTTAGGGAGTCTTAGTGAACAACTAGATACCCTTAAGATTCACAATAAACAAAAAGCAGAAGCTGAGGCTTTGGCCATTTTTTGCCCGAAATGTAGAAAGAAACATGCTTTAAGGGAATGTCCCTTGGACACACACGTTGTAGAAACATGTGTAATTTGCTCAGAAACTCATGAGACTAAGGATTGTCCTTCAATACCTGGCCTCAAAGCAGTCTTTCAAGAGGATCCAGATACACTTGAATCTCTCTGTTTTATTGCAAGGAGACCTTGGCAAGGGCAACAGAATCAAGGGTTTAACAACTCTATGAATTCTCAATCCCAACCAAATTGGAATCCTTGGCAACAACCTTGGCCTCAACCTCAAAATGCTTTTCAAGCATGGATGCAAAGCATGCAAAATCCTTATGGGAGATTTGCTCAATTCTATCAATATCCTCCATCATTTCAGAATCAGCAGGCTCCACAACTTCCAAATCAAGGTCAACAACTATCATTGCCATACCCTCAACAACAACAACCTCCTCCACAAAATCAAAATTCTCAACTATCGCTTCAATCCCAGCAGAAATCAAATCAACTTCCCTCTCAGCCATTACCAAATCCAAATAATAGGAACCCTCAAAATGCTTACATGATGGAAGGTCAACCATTTCCTACCTATATGGTTGTTCCTCTCAATGAAGTACAACTCAGATCAGGTAGAATCTTAGATCAACCTTCTACAAGTGTTCAACAACCAAGCATTTCTGAGGAAGAATCTCTCAAAGTCAATAAAGGTTCTGAAGTATCACTTCAAAACCAAAATATCCAAAAAGAAAAAGAAAAAGAATCAACCTCTACAACTCCCATAGTTGAGCAACCTACACCTTTAGCTACACCTCCTTTTCCTGAAAGATTACAAATTGACAAAGGAGTGGAAAAGCAGATATGGGTGCCTGACTATAGTTTCCTAGATGAATTGAAGAATGTCTGTATCAAGATTCCCTTGTTACAAGCCATTAAGGAAATTCCCATTCTAGCGAAGACAATAAAGGAGTTGAGTTTGAAGAAAACAGGAAAGAGAACCAGAGATACCAAAAGGATACATCTAGTTGGAAAAATTGCAGACATTATGATGGGTAAGATTACCATGCAAAAGTATGTGGATCCCGGTAGCCCTATTGTCAAGACTCATATTAATGGGGTTGAAATCCCAAATACTTTGATTGACTTAGGAGCCGCGATCAACATCATGAGTAGACAGACCATGGATCAGTTAAAGCTTCCTAACCTTCTCTTTACACCTACTTTACTGCAGCTTGCAGATAGATCAATCATTAAACCTGATGGTGTATTGGAAGACATTCCAGTCTCCCTAGACTCTTGGGAATATCCAGTTGATTTTATGATTTTAACTCCCAAGAACAATCTAGGAGGACATCCTCTTATCTTAGGAAGACCTTGGTTAGCAACAGCTGATGCTTTTATCAGTTGTAGGTCTGGGGACATGTATATATCAGATGGTAATTCCACCAAGAAATTCAACTTGTATCCTCCAGCAAAGGCAATAACAAAAATAGGAGAAGATGAGTGGGTTGATGATGAGGATACTATTCAACCTGTTCTAACCATCTCTGAGATCAGTGAGGATAGTCAAATTCTAAATACATTAGAAAATTTTGAAATACCTTTAGAATATGACTCTACACAGTTTCAGTTAGATGCAGACATTGAATATCTCTCCTCTAGACAGATGTCTCTCTTCTCAATGGAAGAGTTTGGTAGTTCTACAGTTGAAATCCTTCCAGGAAAAACATTGAACATTAACAAAAACTTGGAAAGACCACAACAAGAAGAATTAACTAAATTGTTGCAAAAACATTCCACTGCCTTTGCATGGGAATACACTGACATGAAAGGAATCGATCCTAAGACTTGTATTCATCACATCTATATTGAAGAAAACAGAAGACCTATTAGGCAACCACAAAGAAGGATGAATCCAAACCTTAGGGAAATCGTGAAAGAAGAACTCCAGAAATTGCTCAAGGTAAACTTCATTTACCCCATTTCAGATAGCCAATGGGTTTCTCCCTTGGTTATAGTGCCCAAAAAGAATGGTAAATGGAGAGTTTGCATTGATTATCGAGAATTGAACAAGGCAACCTTAAAGGATCATTTCCCTCTACCTTTTATTGATCAGGTACTAGACACTTTAGCAGGTAAAAAGTATTTCTCATTCTTGGATGGTTTTAGTGGGTATAATCAAATTCAGGTAGCACCTGAAGATCAAGACAAAACCACATTTACTTGTCCTTGGGGAACTTTTGCCTACCGAGTACTCCCTTTTGGATTGTGCAATGCACCTGCTACATTTCAAAGGGCTGTACTAGGAATCTTTTCAGATCTGATTCATGATTGTGTAGAGGTATACATGGACGATTTCACAGTTTATGGTAATACATTTGAAGAAGCTTTGGAAAATTTGGAAAAAGTACTGGTAAGATGTAAGGAAACAAATCTTTCTTTAAGTCATGAAAAGTGTTTTATGATGTTTACTGAAGGGATTGTTTTAGGACATCATATTTCAGGAGATGGGATTAAGGTTGATAGATCCAAAGTTGAAGTCATCTCTAAGTTACCTGTTCCAAATTGCCAGAAAGATGTTAGAAGTTTTCTTGGGTTTACCGGATATTACAGAAGATTTATTGAAAACTTCACTAAGATAGCATCTCCTCTTTTCAAATTGCTTACCAAAGACTGTGAGTTCAAATGGGATCCTGAATGTCAATCTGCCTTTGAAGCTTTAAAGACTAGAATATCTGAAGCACCCATCTTAAGGGGGCCAAATTGGAAACTCCCTTTCCACATTTCTACTGATGCTTCAGATACAGCTCTAGGAGCTGTTTTGGGACAAAAGGATTTGATCCCTTATGCCATTTATTACACAAGTAAGAATTTGACTCCCACTGAGTTAAATTATACTGTTACAGAAAAAGAGTTCTTAGCTGTGGTACATGCGATCAATAAGTTTAGACACTACATAACCGGCTATGAAACCTTTGTCCATACTGATCACTCTGCCATAAGATATTTAATGAACAAACCTGTTACTAATGGTAGAGTTACAAGATGGCTTTTACTCTTACAAGAATTCAACATTACTGTGTTAGATAGACCTGGAAAACAAAACACAGTAGCTGATTTCTTGTCTAGAATCCAAAACACTAATGAAGATTCTCCAGTAGAAGATAAGTTTCCAGATGAATACTTGTTTGCAGTAACTACCAAGACTCCTTGGTATGCAGATATGGCTAATTATCTAGTTACAGGGAAGCTTCCTCTACACTTATTTCCTAATGAGAAAAGAAAAATCATTCAGGAGAGTTCACATTATTCTTGGATTTCTAATGAATTGTTCAAAACAGGGCCAGATTGTATAATCAGAAGGTGTGTTCGGGAAGATGAAATGCCTGACATCCTTAAGGCATGTCATGATGAACCATGCGGCGGGCACTTTGCTGACAAGAGGACAGCCTATAAAATCCTTTCTCTAGGATATTATTGGCCTTCTCTCTTTAAAGATGCAAAGCAGTATGTTAGAAGGTGTGACAGCTGCCAAAGAGTTGGGAGACCAACTCCTTCAAATGAAATGCCACTACAACCTCAGGTATGCATCGAACCCTTTGAGAAATGGGCTCTAGATTTCGTTGGACCAATTAATCCACCATCAAAGCAAAAGAAGTATATACTGGTTTGTACTGATTATGTTACTAAGTGGGTAGAAGCCAAGGCATTGCCTTCTGCCACTGAAAATTCAGTTGTTCAATTTCTTTTTGAGGATATTTTCACTCGTTTTGGTGTCCCAAGGGAAATTGTAACAGATCAGGGTAGCCAATTTACATCTAAATTGATGGAGAAGCTGATGGAGGAATATAAGATCAAGCACAGAACATCTACTCCCTACCATCCGCAATCCAATGGCCAAGTGGAATCTACCAATAAAGTTCTTGAAGGCATTATCACCAAGACTGTTCATCTTCATAGAAGAGATTGGGCGGAAAGGCTTCCTGAAGCCTTATGGGCCTATCGAACCACATGGAGGAACACAACAGGACATTCTCCCTATGAACTTGTTTATGGGAAGGAAGTCCTGCTCCCCATTGAGTTCCAAATCAAGACCTTCAAGATGGCAGTCCAATTGGGAATGAGCCTCTCAGAAGCCCAAAAACACAGAATGGACCAGCTAAATGAGCTAGATGAAATAAGACAAGATGCAATTCTAAGGACCGATCTAGTTCAGCACCAAAGATCTAAATGGCATGATCGTCATATCAAAGAAAGAAAGTTTCAGAAAGGAGATTGGGCTCTATTGTTTGATTCAAAGTTTAAGGACTTCAAAGGAAAGTTTCAAACTCATTGGCTTGGGCCATATGAGGTTGATGAAGTCTTTAGTAATGGAGCAGTTCGAGTGAAAACTATTGATGAATTTCATACTCCTCTTATTGTGAATGGCCATAGATTGAAAGTCTACCAGAGGCCACTCTCAAAAGAGGAATTTGTCAAGTTGTTTAAAGAAGATTCTGCAATCAGGTTGGTGGAGAAGGATTCTTCTCCTCCATCAGCCTAATCTTTGGTTTTTGAAAAAAAAAAAAAAAAAAGAGAAAAAAAAAAGAATAAATGTATAAGCCTGAAAACCAATCTCTGATTGGCAGTCTTATGCAGAAAACCTGAGGTGAAAATCAGGGTCACCTGACACCTCATGTTTTCCAAAAAAAAAAAAAATCTCTCTCTCTTCCATCTCATTTCGCCATTTCATTCACTTCATTCACCATCTTATTCATTCAACCACTCTCACTCCACCTCATTTCTTTCCATTCATCCATCCATTACATTCCATTCCATCAATAAAGTCATTGTCAGATTTATTTTTACACAGCTAAAGTTGTTTTGTGCAGTCAGAAGGGTATTTCTGCAGTTTCTGCAGCTGAGGAGCAATTCCGCAGCCAATATCCCAATTCCGCAGCCAATACACTTTCTGTACCTGCATAAAAAAAAACACAGTCTGTTTAAAGAAGGAATCTGCAGTCCAAAGGTCATCAGCAAAAATTGAAAGGTCATGTAGCAGCAACAAACAATGAAAGGGTAATGTCAGATCAACAAAAGGAATCAAAACGCGGACACCTAAGGTATGATCTAATTTCTAAACCTATGGTTAAACATTTTGCATAGTTTACGGGTTGTGTTTTTTTCCATTCAATGTAATGATTGCCAATCCTCTCCATTACTCGACCAAAATCCCCGTATCTCTCAATCTTAACAGCCACCATTCATCACGATTTAAAATCCCATACACGGCTGCGTTTCCATTTAAATTTTCGTACCTAAGTGACGTAGACAATTGTACTACGACTCTCTGCGTTATGATTCCGCAGCCAAATGTACACTCATGACCGAAGTCTAAGGACTTAACCGTTTCTTCCCATCATTCATAACCCTCCTACGCATGTAGTATCTCACTCACGCAGTTGTTTCACTTCCGCATTTTCCTTGCTTTCCACTGCTCTGTCTTATTCACCACTCTGTCATCGTAACCATACTCTGTTTCGTTTCTCTCCTCTGCTAAACTTTGACCACTGTTGTGAATGTATTACGGCTGTTGTGTTGAAGCCGTAAGTCTACTGTGTGGAAACCACTGTTGAAGCCGTAAAGCTGTTGAGTTAGAGCCACTGTTGAAACCGTATAACCCTTCCTCAAGAGTATTAAAACAGAGCCAGAGAATCAATGGGTAAACTTCTGAGGGCAGAGCCAGAGGGCTCCAAATTTCTGGAAGGATATCCCCAAGTCAAAGACCCTTTGCAAAAGGCAAATTGGCTCCAGTGCATTCAAAAATTCAAGGGTTATCATAAAGAGGTCACAAAGACTTTTGCACGTTCTTTCAAAGAGAAAGACAACCAAGTGGAGATAGGAGATCTGAAATTCACAGTCACCGAGAGCAGTTTGGCACAGGCCACTTCACTTCCACAAACTGGAGAGAGATGGTTCAAAAACCGATCAGTACAAGACCAGCAATGGAAGCAAATTCTGAAGAATCCAGGTATGGACACTAGCATCTTTACAAAAGGAATCCCTGTTAATCTTGTTAAAGAAGAATGGACAGCTCTGCTTCTACTAGTACAAAAATTCTTTACATGTGAGGGAAGGTTTGGAGTTCTATATGTTTATCATGCCAAAATTATGATGCATTTCTTAGGAGAGCATGACATTAACCTTCCATACTTTTTACTCTCAAGCCTTAGAAAAATGTGCTCAATAGTCCAAAGAAATCCAAGAAACATTGAGCCACATTTATACCATCATGGGCTTGTCAAAATACTAGTTGAAGAACAATTAAAGGCCAAAAGGGATACCTGGGAAAGATTCCTTGTGAGAAACCACTTTGAAGAGGCAGGAGAAGCCTCAGTGCCTAGAAAGAGTAGAAGGAAAAGAGAAGAGGTTACCCCTGAAACTGCTGTCCAAGAAGAAACTGTCCAGGACCTTGTTGAAGAAGAAAATGTTGTCCATCATTCTGAACATGAAATTGACCCTGAACCTGCTGTAGACATTGATCAAACAGCCCAAGGAATCATTACAGAGACCCTGCAAGAAATTGTACAAGAAGCTGCTCAAAAGAAAAAGGAGAGTAGGAAGAAACAAAAGAAAGATAAAGGAAAAGCCATAGCCCAAGAAACCTACCTTACTCCTGAGAATTCTAGTGAAGAGGACACTCAGCCATTGGCACATAGGTTGGCCCAACTTCATGAGGCTGCCCTTTCCAAGAAGATGCAAAAACAAAAACAGAAGCAACAAAAAGAAAAACAGAGCATCACCACCGTGAGAAGGAGCAGCAGGTTACAAAGAAAAATGGGGGCCACAGAGAACAAAGAGTCATTCTTTATTGACTTGAGCACACCTCAAAAGGTTGCTACAAGACTTGACTTTGAGAAAAGCTCTCCACATGTTGAGCAGGTTGAGACTAGTCCTCCACATGAGGAAAATCCTTTTGAGCATGAGCCTGAATTTGAACATGAACCTGAAATTGAGCATGAGCCTAGTCCAAAGAGGTCACCAGAGATTGACCCAGACCAGCAAAGAGTATACAACTACTTGGAAACATTAGAACAAGCTGTTGCTGGTCCAAGCACTGTTCTACCTCTTGAACAGCAAGTTCAATCACTGAAGCAAGAAGTATTTGAGCTAGAGGTACTAAATCGCCACATCAAACAAGAAAATGAAAGACTGAAGGAACAGAGCAATGTGGACAAGATGGTCCAAGATAACACCATGCTTCATATGGGCCTTTGGCAAAAGGAAAACAAAAAGCTCAAGAAGAAATGCAGAAAGTTAAACAGAGCTTTGATCAATTTAAAATTCAGATGTTTGATGAAAAGACCAAGAGTCAATGTGGCCACACAGAGGAAGAAGAGAAGACTAGATGTCTTAGCAGAGGCATCTCAGCAGGTGGACTAAACAATGTTTTCGTTGCATGAGGACATGCAACACCCTCGTAGTGGGGGTATGTAGAGCCTCTAACTTGCACTTGATTATCCATCATTACCTACAGCTTTTCTTCACTTATCCCTCTCTTTTGCTCTATTTTCCGCCCAGATCATTACATTTGATGTCTCTAAGCATAATTAGTTAACTTTGCTTATGTTTTACTGTTGGTTTAGATTTTTGACATATAAACAGAGTTTCCGCAGCTGTTCAGCAGTTCTGCAGTTGTTCAGCAATTCCGCAGTTGTTCAGAGATTCCACAGCCTTTTTGTTGTTTGATATGCTCCACGTGTCCTCTCAAGGAACGAGCCACATGGGCATGTTGGGTTGGATGTACACATGGATTGTATGCTATTGGTTGAGCCAAACCAGTCACGAATGCCCTTGGTCAACGCAGGTATTCCCTCGGTCAAACTATCAAGTTCTGAACGGTGGCACAGGAGCCGTGAGCAGTTGGGACACGGAACTGTAGCTGGCACCTCTTCCATGCCACGAGGACAGCTAAAGACAGGATCCAAGCATAGATTTGTCTCCCATGACGACCGTTTCCCTCAAAAGTGCACGGGGTTACCTACTGTTGGAAATAATACTGAGGGGGGGGGAATCAGTATTATCTAGCAATTTACCAAATCTTCCTTATTTGATCTTTTGAAATATTCTTGTATATCAGTACCATAAAACAATGAGCATGAATAAAGAAAATAGACAGTCACACCAAAGAACACAAGATGTAAGGTGGAAACCCAATGCGGGAGAAAAACCACCTGCTGCAATAATGTCTCTATCTTCTTTCAAGAAATTCTTTTTACAATGATTTTGTACTGGTGCAGTCCTTTACCAGCACGCAGGCTGCAACCTGCAAAGAGCTACAACTCTTTCTCGTTTTCCAGACTTCTCCTGGAAGGGAGCTACAACCCCCTACTTCTTTTCAAAAAGATCGACAAGTATACAACAGATACAGTCTACTACAGATATCAGATCAGTAATTACAGAAACAACCCAGAACACCTTATGAACAGAAATATACAGTTAACAGATCATCTTGAGACAGGGACGCATATTTTCTTTCTGTGGCCTGCGACTGGACGCAGTATACCTTATGTTGTTCTGCGTGCAGACGCACTGTTCCTTTTTCTTGTCTGCGACCGACGCACACATCAACACTATCGCGCCGCGTCTTTCGCTTCAGAGACGCACCCAATACCACAGTCGCGCCGCGTCTTTCGCTTCAGAGACGCACCTGATCCTTTACTGTACTGCGTCCCGGCGCACTTTCCCTTCACTGAATCTGCGTCCCTTTAGATATAGAAGATAAGAGGACTTCAGAACCAACCCAAACACTCAGATCCACAGATCTGATCATGCGCCATATAGATCGTAGTCCATTAGAAGATTTACCCTTAAAGATATGGACTAGATCACACCAAGAGATGATCAACCAAGATGATACTTAATCCAAATGAACTCCTTGGCTTTATATAGGCAAGCTTCTCCCCAAAGCGTGGAACAATACCATGAGCCGACACCATAGAAACACGCAAACCGTCGGCTAGATACCACACAAGAAGCCCCCACGAGCTTTTCTCTACCTTGAAATGTGTGCACTGGGCGGACGCACCTTCTGAACGGCTGGCCGGCGTCCCTGGACGCGGGTTCTGTAAGGAATACCTGCGGGGACGCACTTGCTGAACAAAATTTCCTGCGTCCTTCTTGATTTACCACCTGAAAGCGTTTGCCATCAAGTACAACACCTGAATCATAATGCCAACAAACTCCCCCTTTGGACTTGATGGCAACCACATAATCTTCAGCTTCATCATTCTCCCCTTTGACATCAAGAGCAAAGGGTATGCTCCCCCTATGCTCATGCTTCTCCAGAATTGTAACCAGAAATCCATCATGAAGGAGACAGAGACATATTGCAGCTATTTCCAAGATCTCCTTCTCCATAATGCCAACAATGCATTATGAGCTCCCCCTGAGCCTATACCATCAATAGGAAGATGGTCAACAGTGAGATGATGCATCAACAACCCCCAGCTTTTGCCTGAGGTATTCAAAAGTGTCCCTGGGCAACGGTTTGGTGAAAATATCAGCAACTTGTTCCTTAGAAGGAACATACTCCAACTTGACCTTCTGTTCAAGTACTTGTTCCCGGAGAAAATGGTACTTGATTGGTATGTGCTTGGTTTTTGAATGCATAACCGGATTCTTTGAGATGCTGATTGCACTTGTGTTGTCACATAAGATAGGAATAGGAGGTGTACAAGTGATTTGATAATCCTGCAAAGTCTGCATCATCCAAAGAAGTTGGGTGCAACAAGATGCAGCCGCAACATATTCCGCTTCAGCTGTAGACAAGGCAATTGAACTCTGTTTCTTGCTGAACCAAGATACCAGTCTAGAACCCATAAAGAATGCACCACCACTTGTGCTTTTCCTGTCATCCACGCTTCCGGCCCAATCTGCATCTGTATAAGCATGAAGAGTGAGATCTGTATCTCTAGGATACCATAGGCCATAATTTTGAGTCCCTTGAAGATATTTGAAGATTCTCTTTACTGCTTGAAGATGAGTCTCCTTTGGATTTGCCTGAAACCTTCCAACTATTCCAACTGCATGCATGATGTCTGGTCGGGTACCTGTCAAATATAGTAGACTTCCAATCATAGATCTGTAGGTTGGTTGATGAACTGCTGCAGATTCGTCATTTGCACTGAGACTACATCCTGTAACCATGGGTGTACATACTGGTTTTGCATCTTCCATGCCATATTTCTTCAAAATCTGCTTGAGATACTTGGTTTGAGATAAAAGGATTCCTCCTTTCTTTTGTTGGATTTGCAAACCAAGAAAGTATGTCAGTTCTCCTAGCAAGGACATCTCAAATTCTTTCTGCATGACTGAGGCAAAGCTTTGACTCATAGCTTCTTCATTACTGCCAAAAATAATGTCATCTACATACACAACAAGTATTAGTAATTTGTCATTTTCAACTTTTATATAAAGATTGCTATCTGCTGAACCTTTTGAAAAACCTTGTTGATGAAGATATTTGTCCAACCGGTAGTACCAAGCCCTTGGAGCTTGTTTGAGACCATAGAGAGCCTTTTTTAATCGGCATACAAGATTTGGATCGTTTCCAAGAATGAAACCATCTGGCTGTTCAATGTACACTTCTTCATCCAAGTCTCCATTCAGAAAAGCTGATTTCACATCCATTTGAAATACTTTGAAGTTCTGACAACTTGAGAGAGCAAGAAACATTCGGATGGCCTCAAGTCTTGCAACAGGAGCAAAAGTTTCTTCAAAGTCTATTCCTTCTTGCTGTGCATACCCTTTACAAACAAGTCTGGCTTTGTTTCTAATTACTTCTCCATTTTCATTCAATTTATTTTTGAAAACCCATTTTGTTCCGATAACATTCTTATCCTTTGGTCTAGGAACCAGCTCCCAAGTATTGTTCTTTTCGATTTGCTCAAGTTCTTCATCCATTGCTTTCACCCAACATTCATCTTTGCATGCTTCTTTCACATTTTGTGGTTCAGTAGAGGAGAGTAATGCCAAATAACTTGAAGCTTCTGCAACTGTTCTTCTAGTTTGTATACCTGCTTCCTTTTGTCCCATGATCTGAGATTCTGGATGGTTCTTTTGAACATATCTGGATGGAGTCTTTTCTTCTATTCTTGTTCTTTCTTCTGCTTCTTCGTGAGGTCCGTCTTGAAATTGTTCTTGCGGTTCTTCTTCTTCATCATTCTGTCTTTGAGGGTAGCTTTCATCTTCTTCAATGTCTTCACGATGTATTTGCCTAGGAATGTATCCTTTCTCATCAACCACTACATCAATGCTTTCAACAATTCTGCCAAGTCTTTTATTGTAGCATTTGTATGCTTTGCTATGTGGAGAGTAGCCAAGAAGAATTCCTTCATCTGCTCTAGGATCAAGTTTGCCAAGCTGCTCCTCAGTATTTTTGATATAGCATTTGCTCCCAAAGATTTTGAAGTGCTTTACTGAAGGAGTTTTACCACTCCAGAGCTCATGAGGAGTTTGAGTGCTGTTCACTCGGACATTTGTCTTGTTGAGAATAATAACTGCCGCATGTGCAGCTTCACCCCAGAAGGTTGCAGGAGTTCCTGATTCATCAAGCATAGCACGAGCCATTTGCTGGACTGTTCTGTTCATTCTTTCCACTACTCCATTTTGCTGAGGAGTTCTAGCTGTAGAAAATTCTCTCCTTATTCCATGTTCATCACAGAAATCGAAAAATTCATTTGAAGTAAATTCTCCACCTCTGTCGGATCTGAGGCACTTAATTTTGTGACCTGATTCATTTTCAGCCAAGGCTTTGAAGGATTTGAATTTTTCGAAAGCTTCATCTTTGTGCTTCATAAGTCCCAACCAAACAAACCTGGAGAAATCGTCAATAAATAATATCAAGTATTCCTCTCCTCTAGGTGTTCTTTTTCTGAATGGTCCACATACATCTGTATGTACTAGCTCAAGAGGCATACTGGCTGATCCTTCTTTCTCTGGAAAGTTAGTTCTAGTCTGTTTTCCAAACTGACATGATCTGCACATGGTGTTGTCAGGAATTTTGATATCTGGAAGATCGCGAACTGCCTGATATTTGCAAGCTTTCCTTATTTGTGAGAAACTTAGATGTCCCAATCTTCGATGCCATAACCAGTGCTCTTCATCCTTGCTTAAATAGCATTGTTGTTGTTCTTCATCAAAAATGTATAGATTATTTGAAGTTCTTTTTCCTTTGAGAACTGTTTTACCTGTATCAAGATCACGAACAAGACATCCATTTGATCTGAATATAACCTCGGTTCTTTGATCACACATCTGGCTTACACTTAGAAGATTATGCTTTAGTCCATCAACAAACAAAACATTTCCAGCCTTAACATCTTCTTTTAAAGGAGCAATACCTTTTCCTTTTATAGTTGCAGGAGTATCATTTCCAAAAGAGACTTTCTTTCCCTTTTCTAAATTAGAATAAGATTCAAGTTTTTCTTTATCACCTGTCATGTGCTTTGAACATCCACTGTCAATGTACCATAGATTTTCTTGTCCTTCTGCATAGAATGCTATCCCACATCTTTCTGTTTGAGGTTCCTTTATTTTCCATGTTTTGGTGCCTGAGGTTTGTTCCCTTTTTTGTTCTTGTACCTTTCTTTCCGGAAACCTGCTTCTGCATTCAACATCTTCATGTCCAAAATTATTGCAAATAGAGCATTCAACTTCATTTTCAAGAGCTGAAAAATTGTTATAGGTCCTTTTTGTATTCCCTGTCATGCTTCTTTGTTTTTGAGCTTCCCTAGTCATGATTGTTTTATACGCAACACATTGGGCTGCTTTGTGACCAAAGTTATGGCAAGAAAAGCATTGTCCATTGAAGAAGTTTCTGCGATTATTGAATCTACCAGCCGACTGATTGTAATTTCTATTTTCATCTATTCTTGAACCAAATTGAGAAGGTTTTACCTGTGGCTGGTTGTGACTTTTGTTCACCCTTAAGCTGGATTGCCCCTGATAGTTTGAAGTTTGTCCCTGCTTTACCTGATGATCTTCCTTGTGTTCTTGCTCATTTCTTCTTGCGGCATCAAGATAACTTTTTGAAGTGGAAGCTTGAGAAGTTTCTCATTGTAGCCCAGACCTGTCTTATTTAGAGGAGATCGCTGCACACTGATAATCTCATTCAACGTTTCAGATCCTTTGACAAACTTGAGATTAATAGTTTTTGTTTTCTCAATTTCTTTTCTAAGACCAACAATTTCACCTTCTAATTTTTCAAGATGTTTTTCCTTTTCATCAATCTGAAATTGTAGAGTATCAATAATCATGTTCTTTTCTTCTATACATCTCTTGAGTCTAGTAATTTCATCATAAAGGTTATCCACATCTATAGCATCCTCATAATTATCATCTTCAAATGCCATTAACAATCTATATTTGTTACCTTGTTCATCTTCATCACTGTTTGATAAGCCATCGCTATCTTCATGGGTGTAGTAGCTTTTCTTATTTGTACCCTGTTTCTTGTTCCATCTAACTGTTTCCTTTCCTTTATCCTTATAAGAGCATTTTGCAGCATAATGACCTACTCTTCCACAAGCAAAACATTTGAAAGGTAGCTTACCTCTGAACCTTCCAGAACCCCTTTGAAGATTTCTGACAAAGTTTGATTCTTCTTCCTCTTCTTCTGGAACATGACATGCTTCATAGTGATCTTCTTTGCCTGATGCTTTAAAAGCAGCTTCCCTTCTATCTGATGGACCTCCCTTTCTCATTTCATAAGCAGTTAGAATTCCATGCAGCTGAGACATAGTGAGAACACGGAGATTTTCCTTTTCTTCTACTGCAGATACTTTAGATTCAAACTTGGGAGATAAAGATCTTAGAATCTTTTGAACTACTATAGTCTCTTTTATTTCTTCACCCAAATTTTTCATACAATTAACAATCTCATCTACTCGAAGAAAATAATTAGCCACACTTTCATCATTATACATCTTGAGAGTCTCATATTGAATCCTGAGAGTTTGAAGTTTAGCTTCTTTTACCTGTTCATCTCCTTCATAGCTAGTGATCATTTTGTCCCATATCTCTTTTGCTGATTTGAAGTGCATGACCTTCATGAACTCTGTTTGAGATATACTTCCTAATAGAGTACTGACTGCTTTTGCATTTGTTTCATACTGCTTTTTCTCAGCTGGATCTGTAGGAGTAACTGAAGGAAAGGCATAGCCTGATTCTACAATGTTCCAAACTTCTGTACCAAGAGATTGAAGATATGCAGTAACTCTTACCTTCCAATAATTGAAGTTTGTTCCATCGAAGACGGGTGGCCTGATTGATGCTTCTCTCTCGTAGTTGCTCATGATGAACGATCTACCTTCAAGCGATCAAGCTGTTCTGAAGGACCTTGCTCTGATACCAATTGTTGGAAATAATACTGAGGGGGGGGGAATCAGTATTATCTAGCAATTTACCAAATCTTCCTTATTTGATCTTTTGAAATATTCTTGTATATCAGTACCATAAAACAATGAGCATGAATAAAGAAAATAGACAGTCACACCAAAGAACACAAGATGTAAGGTGGAAACCCAATGCGGGAGAAAAACCACCTGCTGCAATAATGTCTCTATCTTCTTTCAAGAAATTCTTTTTACAATGATTTTGTACTGGTGCAGTCCTTTACCAGCACGCAGGCTGCAACCTGCAAAGAGCTACAACTCTTTCTCGTTTTCCAGACTTCTCCTGGAAGGGAGCTACAACCCCCTACTTCTTTTCAAAAAGATCGACAAGTATACAACAGATACAGTCTACTACAGATATCAGATCAGTAATTACAGAAACAACCCAGAACACCTTATGAACAGAAATATACAGTTAACAGATCATCTTGAGACAGGGACGCATATTTTCTTTCTGTGGCCTGCGACTGGACGCAGTATACCTTATGTTGTTCTGCGTGCAGACGCACTGTTCCTTTTTCTTGTCTGCGACCGACGCACACATCAACACTATCGCGCCGCGTCTTTCGCTTCAGAGACGCACCCAATACCACAGTCGCGCCGCGTCTTTCGCTTCAGAGACGCACCTGATCCTTTACTGTACTGCGTCCCGGCGCACTTTCCCTTCACTGAATCTGCGTCCCTTTAGATATAGAAGATAAGAGGACTTCAGAACCAACCCAAACACTCAGATCCACAGATCTGATCATGCGCCATATAGATCGTAGTCCATTAGAAGATTTACCCTTAAAGATATGGACTAGATCACACCAAGAGATGATCAACCAAGATGATACTTAATCCAAATGAACTCCTTGGCTTTATATAGGCAAGCTTCTCCCCAAAGCGTGGAACAATACCATGAGCCGACACCATAGAAACACGCAACCGTCGGCTAGATACCACACAAGAAGCCCCCCACGAGCTTTTCTCTACCTTGAAATGTGTGCACTGGGCGGACGCACCTTCTGAACGGCTGGCCGGCGTCCCTGGACGCGGGTTCTGTAAGGAATACCTGCGGGGACGCACTTGCTGAACAAAATTTCCTGCGTCCTTCTTGATTTACCACCTGAAAGCGTTTGCCATCAAGTACAACACCTGAATCATAATGCCAACACCTACGTGTTTGCTGCACAAGTTAATTAGCTATGACTGCGTGTTGCTGCGTAGTTAATAGGTTAAGCTGTAGTTGCTTAGTTCACGCAGAGAGTAGTTGCCTCTGTGCTTATAAATAAGCGTGTGCCAACGCTTGTAGATTAGCTTTTGGATTATTGTAATTGCTGCGCTGATTTTGTATAAAAACTCTGTTTTAAGAAGGCTGTTCCTACAGCACTTTTCACTGTATTTTTGACATGCTGTTTTTATAAAAGAAGACTGTTCTGTTCACCTTTTCGTAGCTGATCTTCTAAGTTGGTTGCGTGGATGGAGGGCCCCCATCTATGACAGCCCGTGTACATAGTGTTTGGTTTCATTTTCATGCTTTCAGCAATCTTTATTTCTTTTATCATGTATAATAGCATACCATTTGATTTCATGTCATTTCATTTCCAGCCTTTATTTTAAACTGATCAGTATTGTTCTTTTGCAGGTTTTTAACCCGGGATTGTTTTTGTCTTTGTGTATTTGCTTTATATCTGATGGTATTTTCAGTTGACAGATTCAAAGTTGTTGCCTTTACTTTATTTTCATAGCTGATTTCTAGTTTAGTTTCTCAAAGTTGTCTGCTAACATATTGATGGTCTCTTTATCATAAATTGTTCATCTTTTAGAGATCAGAATACTAATAAATTACAGCTGGCTTTGAGTACATTTTAGACTAATCTTTAACTACTTTCTAATCGTGCTTTACATAGTACCATATGTTGGAAGCAGAGAGTTAGGAAGAGCTGAACATTATAACTAGTCTTTAAAGTAGATTTTTCTCATTTTTGATCACTTTTTAAACTCATCTCTAACTACTTCCTAATCGTGTTTTACATAGTACCATATGTTAGAAGCAGAGAGTTAGGAAGAGATAAACATTATCATTGGTTTTTAAAGTGATTTTCTTACCTTTTATTTGCAGCAGCATGAATGGTGTCTAGTGCCATTAGAAAGTGGTTCTTTGCTTTCAGTTCATTTCAAGTTATTTATTTCTTTCAAGCTTTTTCTTTGCAGTTTAGAAGGTAGTTAGAAATCACCTGTAACACACACTCACTCATCTAGAAATTACCTTACACACACACTCACTCATCTGTTTATAAAAACTCCATTTCATCTTAGGAAGATAAATTGACCACAAAAAACACCCCCAAACGACAAAAAGATCTAAGAGGTTGCTTAAGTACATATAGTACACCTTCACTTCATCAGCTTACGAGCCCCAGGTTGACAATTAATGACATCAATTTAGAAACACTAAATTGACTAAACACCAGCATTGTCTCTTAGGCCTAACTAGACAATCTCTTCTTTAATCAAGAGCATTATGTTGGGAGGCTTTATGTGTGATACCGCACTACCTCTACAAGGCACATACCCCATCTGGATGTCTATAAGATATGTCCTATTAGGACTATTCTTATCTTGGATCTCGAATCTTGAGTCCTCAAAGAATATCAGTCCTCTTCGACCACTCTTCACTTGGATACTTATCACATCCTCAAACAGTGTTGGTCCCTTTCCTTTCTTGAATGAAATATCATCAAGGAAACCGCAAATTCTTATCCAATTCTCTGCCATTCTCTCTTCATCACTTGAAGAGGATAATGTACAAGTGATGTCCCACATCACTCCCTCTCAACCGAAGACAACATCCCTATTCTCCTTTAATCTTGAGAATAACCCCCTCTAAAAAATAGAGGAGATCTAGACTTCCCTTTTATTTGAGAAGTCATCATCACAAGCCTTACAATTTGCCTTCATAAGAGTATTAGCTACCAGTTCTTCATAGTTTTCTGGCTCCCTCTTTCCTCTACATCATCGAGCTTTCTTTCTTTCAAGGTATCATGGAACCACCTTCTCTCTTCAATCTTGTGACAAGTTTCAGGGTACCTTTCTTGCTTATCACTTTCATATTCAACATGAAGGCATTGCATTGAGCTTTCCCAAACTTGAAGCTTGATCATGGCTTCCTTATAAATGTGATATTCTTTAACCTTCAGGTTATCTTATCATACTTCTACCATCCCTTTCCAAATTAACATTTCTTGAACTTACAGCTTTCCAGTACCAAATATTGAGCTTCCCTCAATATTCTTCATCCATACAATTGCACTTGCCTCAACTGCCATCATATATTCCTGCGACATTCTTCCAGGTAGCAAAATAATATGTTAACCAAATAACCAACAATAATGAAAATTAGACTTGCCTCGTTATGATGACCTTCTCATTCCATCAACATCCTCATGATCCATCTCCATATGAATCTTCCTTCATGCATCAAAGTGCCGAAGGATCGAACTTTATTACCAAGTTACAATTTTTCTTCTAGGGACTAGACTAGATGTTAATCATCGTTATACATATATTTTAGAGAAAGTCTTAAATTATTTACACATCCTTAAGTAAGCCAAATCATATTCCTTTCAAGCATCATATATCCATATACATAAGCATATTTTATGACCAACTTTCTTTCACAAGATTCTATACACAAGAATCTTATCTAGAGTTTTAGATCCAACATGCATTCCTATGCTTTCATCCAATCATTTAGATATTCATATATCTCGCAAAGAGCCTACATCCTGACCATTGCATTCTTTCATCCCTTTACTAGTATTGGTTCCACATTACATGGAATGTCTACTTAACCTTGCCATGATGATTTTTCCAAAGACCTTCAAAAAACGATGGTCTTTCCTGAATCATGATGATTCAACTAAGCAGGATGATATCTTCTAATATAATGTTAGATAATGCTTGGATGGTCAATATGCAAAATGGTTTATCTATCCATCTATCTAGATGATCTCTACAAAGAAACTTAATCATGTAAATTCTATACATGCTACTATCATATGCTTCTTTCTAAGATGTTAAACAAAACATATTATCCTAAAATAAATATTAAACTTCACAGAGAGCCGGACAGTCAGTGAACCTTCTTTAGTAGTAAAGATCCTTCACTTCTTCCTTCTTTGCCTTCTTCTCAGGTTCTCCCATTGCTTCGGCCACATGAGCTTCATTCCTTTCCTTTATCTTATTGTTATGCTAGTTTGGAAAGTCCCTCCTAGAGTGTCCAAATTCGTTACATCCAAAACATTGCGCTTTGGATATGTCTTTCTTCTTGGCCTTGCCAAAATTTCCCTTCTTCAACTTCTTAACTCGGGCTAGAAAGGCTTGAGATTGCCCATCTGATCCAATATCATCCTTGACCTTGATCCTTGATTCTTCCAATATGCATTGCACCCACAACTTATCAAAGGGAGTTGAATCCTTCTTGGAGTAGATGCTTGTTGCAAAGTTGCTCCATTATGGTGGCAATGCATTTAGTATACAGATGGCTACTTCAGAATCAATGATTGGTTCCCCAAGTCCTTACAGATGGCCTCTTAGTTGATAGATTGTCATGAGGAAGGATGCCACATCCTAATCCTTTGATTTCCTCATTATGTACAACTTGTTCCTTAACAACATGTTTTGACCTGTTGTACTGATGTCATCGACGACCATATGGTAAACCTCTACTCTAGAGGTTCTATTATTGTAAAATTTCACAACTATGGAAGTTGTGGCAAGGTCTCAAAGGAGGGACTTTCTTTTTGGGGCAAAACTAACCTTTTTTCAAAAGATAGTTTCTATAATTGAATCCATCTTCAATATCCATTTCTTCAACCCCACTCTGCCGGATTTGAATATTGAATCCCCCCTACTTATTTTGGGATGAGATGATCTTTCAAAAGCCAACATAAATATATTGGGGACTTACAACAATATACAAACTAAGCAAGGAAGGGTATACACACATGTGTTAGAATTTGAATTGAAGTTGACTTGAGCAAAGGTATAACAATGCATATTTAATTAAATATTGGTGATTTTAACAACCACGTCCATTAGATTAAAATGATGATACTTTATGTGTATCTATATGCAAAGACAAAATACTTGAAAGGCACCTTCCCAACAACAAAGGTCATTATAAGAAAAATGGAAAAATAACAAGTTGATGGGTGGTATGATTGAATGAAGAATCAAAGGGCAAGAAAGAAGAGACATCCAAGTTTAGTCCTAATAAAAGATTTTATGGCCCCTTCCAAGGAGTGCGTTATTAAGAGGGACACAAACATGATCATGGAGTCTGTGCTAAAGTCTTATGGGAGAAATAGGAAGCATGTGAATGAGATATTATGGATTTCAAAAGAGAAATCATGTTATTCAATCCAATAGAAGCAAGTGGATTGGTGCTACTTGAGACTCCATAAGCTCTAAATCAATTGGTGAAATCAAGAAGTCTAAAAGATAAATGCAAAGAAAGGAATATCCATCTATGTACAAATCTACAATAAATAAATTCAAAACTATACAGTGTTTCCATATAGACAATGTTAGGTCCCTATAACACTAGTGATTCCCCCATTACTAGTGTCATTGTGGCCCTTACTGTTATTGTTGTGCCCTTATTGTCCCCATATTGTTATTATTGTGCCCCATAGAAGCCCACTATTGTTATTTTTGTGCCCTTATATTATTATTGTTATGTTGACTTTGATTATATTGTGACCCCTTAGACTCCTATATATAGAAATGAGGCTTTGTCATTTGTATCATCCAATAATTGTTCTTTTGTGTAATGTAAAGGAGGTTGCCCCCTCGAAGAGGCTGATTTCTAAGTTGTTGATCTATCTTTTCTATCTTTTTGTGAGTTGGTTTCATAACAGACAACCTAGGTTCGAACCCTAAAAAGTGTAGGGTCTTTGTGAGTGTTTGTGAGGGAATGTGTTTGACATCACATAATTGGATTCCCTTCATCATAAAAGAGACATGTGTCCCAAAAGTCAATTTGGTTTAAGTGGATGTTAATATGATACATTGTATATTTTCTTAGGGTAGTAGCACAATTGGAAAAAAGCATGTTGGCAAGCCCTTGTGTATCCAAGTGATCGAAAGTTCAATCCCCCAGACATATCTCACCAATTGAACTTAAAAAAAATATGATACATTGTATATTGCAAAGCCATTAAGTTAAGTAATGACCTTGGCTAACCCAAATATTTAATTAGAATTTAAGCTCAAACACAACATTAGAAATGAAACCTTCACTCTAGATCTAAGGATATAGGGGTCAACATTGGATATTGGATACAAGACAAGGTGATCAAATGTATCTCTTGGACTAGCATTTTTTACAAAGGAATACAAATTTTAATGCTTATATTAACATGTATGTATAATATAATAATGAAATAGTCACTCTTTAGTTCATGGATAAAAGTGTTGGTGTGGAAGGAAATCTCGAGGGATGTGTCACTATAGTCATAAAAATTGCATTTATTGTGGCACATGGAGAACTTATTAATTGGGTGTAGCTTTAAAAATGGATAGGAGTGTTATCCTCCCCACCTAACTGCAATTCCTACAAATGACATATTTAGTTATTAATGAGTATATTGTTGTAATAATTTTGAACCCTGTGTTAAGAAATTGCCCACTTTTTCTAAGAGATCTAGATGGGTAAAGTGAATGGGAAAATTGGGAATCTTACCCATACTAGAGTAGTCATTGGCAACATAGTGAGAGGATTGAAGTTGGGAAACCATGGCTTCACTAGAAGACCAACTCATCCCCAAAACCATGGACCTTGGTCAAGGATTTTTTTCTTATCCTCAAGACATTTGAAGATCACCACAAAAAAACATGGGTCTACATCCACCCAAACCGGCGTTCATCCAATCCTATCATAATCGAACAGAAAAACACTACTTTTTCAATAGAAAATGGGGAATAAAAGTATTACCCAAGGATAATGACCATCGCATCAAGCGCTCAATCATAAGGGAGGAGCAATAATTTGACAATCGCACGTCCTTGATTTCTGTTGATTTAACTCTGAACACTCACGTAATATTCTCTTGCTTGGCGAATTAAACACCACTGCATGGAATGGACGAGGATTGAGCCGAACCCTGGATGAAGCCCACTTCATTCTCATCTAAACACAAAACTATATATACGTCAAAGCTATTACAATAGATTCTGACTGTCAACGCCTCGAGGTTCTGTTTATATGTGGCTACCTTTTATGGTTACTATTGAATGTGTGATTGGCAATAGTAATGGCAACTTAGGGCTGCCAAATTTCCTTCGATTCCATCACTACATCCTAACGCAAATAGTTGTTCAATGCCTTGGGTGTCTTTCAAAACTGGTAGGCAGCGTCTTCTTTGATATTTCTCGATGGTTTTAATTCCACTACAATCACAACTTTCATTTACATAAACTTTGTGTTTTCGCACGAGCGACGATTGTTCCAAGGTGAAATGTCACTTGGATGGTTTCAATGTTGTTGACCCATCATAACTAACTAACGGATATGCCCATTACAATTTTATACCACCCCATTATCAATATCAATTATGCATGGGAACCAATTAAAGCAACTTTTCACATTAATTTTATATGAGCATGAGAACATGTGTTAACAAGCAGCCCATAAAGCCTCATTTTGAATGCCATAGTCACTTAGAAGGAATTCCTCTTGTAGTAGCATCCTCCCTACTAAACTTTGCTAGTGCTAACATTAGAACCACCATTACAACAAGATATCTTTCTAGTGTTGACAACACCATTATAGTAAGATACCTCAAGAGAGACAGAAAATTTAAAAAGTATGATAGTAATACTTATCCAGAAGATGGTATTGAAACTAGTAATTGTTCACAAATCCATAAGATTGTAAGGTCATTCTCATTATCATAATCATTGTCATCATCATCACCATCATCCTTGTCATTGTTATTGCCATCATTACATTATCATCATAATCACCATTCATGCCATCATCATCATCATTATGGACATTGTTTGCAATTGTTCATAATTGTAGATGTTGTAAGAAATATCATCAACCCAAAAAATGTGATCAGTGCTAGAAAAGGGTTGTTTAGGACACATTGATATACGTAAGAGAAATAACAACTCTATTTTTGACAGATGATCGATGATCATCATCATCACCACCATTATCATCGTCATTGTCATTTTTATCATCCCCATCATCATCATTAATGTAATTTCTATCGACATTGTTGTAATCATGCATCATCATCATTCATGCCATTATTGTTTTTGATGATGACCTAGATGAAAATGATGATCATGACACCAAAGATAATGCTTATGATTATGACAATGACAACATCTAAAATTGGGAAGATTCGCCAATGTCATTAGCATCGTCATCATCATAATCATTGCCATCATCATCATTGTCATTGTAACCACTATCGTCTTTATCATCATAATCACAATTCATGTCATCGCCATCATCTTCATTTTCATCATTGTCAATATTATTGACATTGTCATCAATTGTTCATAATTGTCAATGCCATAAGGAATATCATCAATGCAGAAAATATGATGAGTGTTGGAAAAGGGATGCAAAAGCGAACATAGAAATGGGGGCAACAATAGAAGTAAAATTGGATGAAAAGTGAATACAACATAAGTAGATGCACAACAACATGAAAAACCTGACACAAAAGTGGATGCAAAAGTAGATGCAGTTGTCAATGCAAACTTGGATGCAAACATGAAGGCAAAAGTGGAAGCAAACATGGGTCCAATGGTAGGTGTAAAACTTGGCACAAATTATGGTGAAACAAATGTGGATGCAACAACGGAAACACAAGTATATGCAAAAATGGATGAAACAAAAGTGGATGCAATAGGGGATGCAAACGTGGAAGCAAATGTGGTTGCAATGGTAGGCGCAAGATATGGTGCAACAAAAGTGGATGTAACAATAGACAAAAAATATGCAAAATAAGATGCAAAAATGGATGTAAAAGTGGAAGCAAACATTGATGCAACAGGCAAAACAAAATTGGATGCAAAAAATGGATATAATGTAAGTAGATGCAAAAGTAGATACAAAACGAGATGCAAAACCCAATGCATAAACCTGACATAAAAGTGGATGCAAAAATAGATGCAATATTTGATGCAAAAGAGGATGTGAACATGGATGCAAAATTGGAAGCAAACGTGGATACAACAGTGAGTGCAAAACATGGTGCAAATTGTGGCATAACAAAAGTGGATGTAATGATAGATGCAAAAAAAGAATCAAAGTATGATGCAAATGAAGATGTAAAAAGGGATGCAAAAAGTGAAATTTAAAATGGGTGCAACAGTGGATGCAAAATTGTGTGCAAAAGTGGATGCAATAGAAGTCGATGCAAAAGTAGATGCAAAACGAGACACAAAACCCGATGCAAATCCCGGTCCAAAATTGGATACAAAAAGGGATGCAAAAATAGATGTAGTAGTTGATGAAAACCTAGACGCAAATGAGGATGCAAACGTGGATGCAAAATTATAATCAACAGTGGGTGCAAAAGGAGGTGCCAAACTAGGCGCTAATTGTGGCACAAAAATATTAGATGCAATAGTGGGTACAATAATAGATGCAAAAGAGGATGTAAATATGGATGCCAAACAAGAGGGAAAAGTGGATGCAACAAAAGTAGATGCAAAATTTTATGCAAAACTAGACACAAAACACGATGTAAAACTTGGCACAAAAGGGATGCACAAATGGATGAAAAAATGGATGCAAAGAATGATTTAGAAAAGGATGCAAAAAAGGATGCAAAAGTCGATGCAAAAGTTGATGCAAGTGTAGGTGCAAAAAGTGGATGCAAATGAGGATGCAAAAGTATGTCAAACAAAATTAGGTGCCAAACTTGATGCAAAACCTGGAACAAAACCTGGTGTAAAGGATGACACAAAACTTGGCATAAAATTTGGTGCAAAACGTGGTGCAAAACCTATTGCAATTCCTGGTGCTAAACTTGGTGTAAGATTTGGTGCAAAACTTGATGCAAATTTTGTGTCAAGTTTTGCACCATATTTGATAAATGGATGCAAATAGCACCAAAAATGGGCTCTAGATGCAAAAAAAGAAGTAAAAAGGGATGCTAATCGCTGGTTTTGTTGTAGTGATTGGGAGACCACAATAGGCTACATCCTTTATCCTTAGGAAGCTGTGTTTGCCGCTCTATTGATCGCAATGCACTGAGCACAACATTCGGGAAGATTGATTGCCGTACCGTAAAAAGTATTCTACAGTTTTGCGATTGGTTTGGTAATCCCTCTGTCTAGATTTCCAGAGTAGTCACTTTCATTCCTTTTCAGACTCCTTAAAAGAAAAGGTCCATCTGAGCACTTGTCACTTCAGGCTCATTAAAAACCGAAGGAGACTAGAGTCATCTTTAGCTTTTTCTCGACTCTTAAAAATTGAAAAAGCAAGTTGTGTCAAAGCGTCATAAAATTTATTTTAATCGGAATAACGTCACTATTCCCTCGTTGGTCTTTAGGTTGAGAAATGGAGTCTACCAATCAAGGATTTCCCCTTGGGGGAAATCCTAGTCCCTTCTCCTCTTGGGGGGATGTTGGTGCTCCACACATGGCCACATTGTCCCTTCCAGGACTCACAATTGGCCTGCCAGTATGGCTTTTCTCAACCTCTGTCGTTCAAAACACCGCAATTCCTCAGCAATCCAATCAGCAACCAGATGAAGTTGCTCCCCAACCTTCTACTTCGTTTGTTTCTCCCTCTCCTTCTTCCTCTTCGCTTGGTGAAGCTAGCAACGCTAAAAACCAAGTAACTGAGAAGAAGAAGAAAGGGAAGGAGAAGAAGAAGAAGAACCCAATAGAAAAAGGGGGCAACTGTACATCATCTGGCAAAAATCCACACACCGCACGATCCAAACCTAAATATCCATGTGTCATTTGCAAGGAGACCACTATCATCGAGATTGTCCCTGCATCCCACGGATCTTGAGGGACTGGTCTCCCCGCTTGCACAATCCGGTGTCTTCAACCGCTGACGATCATGTTGAAAGCACACCGTCAACTAGTGAAAACGAAGTCAATGGAAAAAAAGGAAGATCCAAATTTCCTTGTAGACTGTGTGAAGGCGATCATGCCCTCCACCGTTGTCCCTTCTTAGACGAAGCTAAAAGAGTCTTGGATAACCGTCCTGCATCACCGCAGCGACTTCCTCCTGGATACAAGAAACTCTTGCTGAGTCCATCGCTAGTTGAAAATATAACTGACACACCATTGTTGTCGGTCAAAGCACCTATCATTGAAGATAGACCCTCTGAGTCCACACCGGACCAAAGTCAATAGGTCGAGACGACAGTCGACCCAATCTTGTCTTCAGAGGACCCACCTTCAGATGATACTGTCACCAAAGAGAATGAGAAAAATGCAGTTCAAATTCTTTTCGTAAACACAGACTTCGATGAACATGGGGGAAATCTACCCATTCCTTTACCACAAGAAGGAATTTCGTCAGAGATGTATCCGGCTGTTTATTCGGTCCCTCCTCCAAGCAATCTAGTCGTTTCCTTCGATTGGAATCTACTAGGCAGACCCCGCCTACCATCTAATGTACCATTCCGAATCATAGTACAAGCCTACAGAATGATCATGGTTGGTACTATTATAGATGAAGGGGCTTCTGTGAGTATCCTTTCCTCAACTTCTTGGAAAGCGCTTGGTTCACCATCGCTTCTGCCTGAGATTCAAAATCTGATAGGCTTCAACAAAGGAACTAGTCGACCGTTAGGGATCCTTCCAAATTTACCTATAACTTTGAGAAGGAAAATCGTTCATCTAAATGTGATGGTAGTTCAAGGACCTCTAGATTACAATCTACTCCTTGGGCGTGACTACATTTATAGCATGGGAGCTATCGTTTCTTCACTCTTTCGAGTGATGTGTTTTCCGCATGAAGGCAGAGTGGTCCAGCTCGTTGACTAGCTTTCATTCCCTGGTTCAAACACAACTATTAGTCAAATGCCATCCCTAGTTGGTCTTTTTGCACAAGGAATGTCTCATCAATCTCCAGTACATCCACCTGATGATCGCGAGTGAGTCGGTGATTGTGACTGAAACCTAGAAGGCATGTGCCCTGGTCTGCTTTGGCAGAAAAACCCCAGATATAAGATAGGTTTCCGCGTAGGAATATGACTAGTCTGACAATCCTATCCATTTAGGATAATGGATCAGTCTGGAAAAAGATTCCTCCGTCAAAGGTTAGGTGATTGGAGCTAGAATCACCTTCGTCCATTTCGATGGACAGATCCAAGGAAGTGTTTTGTCTGCACAAGTGGGTGAAACAATCTTGCTAATGCAAGAACTTCCAAATGGTAACTTGGGAACTCTATTTCATTATACTTGGGGGCATGCAAACCTTTTTGCATGCAAGTGAAAAGCGACCATTTATTTTCTTAGTTTGTAGGCTCTCAACCCTTTAGACTCGTAGGTTGGTCGTTCCTAGCTTGCATAACGAAAGGCTCAAGAGCAAAGTTGCGCATGGGGCAAGCTCCCTAAAAAATGAACCTATTGATGAGACATCCTTATTATACGACTGGCACGAGTAGTTTTACGCAAAGTTCAAGCTTGTTAAAAAATAAACCTCGCCATGAGCAGTTTTACGCGAAGTTCAAGCTCGTCAAAAAATAAACCTAGCAATGAGCAAATGTTTCCATAGAGTTCAATCTCATTAAAAAATGAACCCCACCTCCGGTAAATAACCATTCGCATGACTATCAGCTTTTGAACCTTGGTCATGTTCTTACCATCACCTCCACTCTTTTTTAGCCGATCATACGCCTCCATTTGATTGTTTACCCTTTTGAGGAACAGCTGCGATGAGTGATTTTATTAGCCACCCTCTTTCCACTGCTGTGATTGAAAAGTTCCAAGCCTTTCCTGGAACCAATTGCTATCCAAAAACATCACTTGTTCCTAAAAAAAAAAGTCTCCTTTAAGCTCTTTTCATCTGACTCGTAAAATATGAAAAGATTGCCGAGAAATTGGCCTCTCCAGCTCGTTAAATCGACCAGAAGTGCTATCCCTCCTCTAGATTTTAATCTTTTTGGACCTGAGGGATTATTACACAAAAAGACCAAGCGCTTGTCTTGATCGGCTCGTTAAAACTATCGAAAAGTCATCCCTTTCATATTATTTTACACTTTTTCGGACTTAAGGGATTACATTACAAAAAAGGACCACTGGAGTTGCCTTTCTGCCCCTTTTTAGACTCTCTAAAATTGAAAAGGATCGAGTTATCTTTTTCGTTAAACTCGTTAAAACAATAGCGACAAACTTTTCCATGTAGACAAGAACGAGTTTCACTGTTGCTAGGCTCGTTAAAACATAACGACAAGTTTGTCTGAAGGGCAAATTATAGAACAAGCATATGTTATCCTCCTCAAACTTGAATAAAGAGGTACTGGTCAGCAATGACTAGGGAAAAAGGGAAGAAAACGTGAATAGCTTCATTGGTAGCAGGTCGCTCTTGAACATGACACTTTCACTCCGTCACCATGATTGAGTCGGGTTGGGTTATTCCATTCACTGGTCACATCACCATTGGTCCACCGTACCATCCACCTTGGGGTTAACGCTACCAATCCCTTTTAGTGTCGCCAGTATGTTCAAGAGAAGTCGCTTAGAGAATTCACCAACCTAGCCAACGTCTCATCCGCTGCAATACCTTCACTCTCCATTTTTCATGACCGCCACGCTGAACCTTATATCATCAGATCATTTTCACCTCCACAAAAATCATTTGCTCTGTTCCGTGTCGTAGATGTGGGATTCATTAAGGCCCTCCTACGATGGGTCACTTCTTGTCGAAATCAGCCCATTATCCAAGAAGTCGCCTTAGGAACAACCCTTTCAGTTCTTTGAAGCTTGCATGCCTCAATGGCAAGTTTCTCACTTCCGACAACAGGTTTACATCAATGGCCTTCGACCGAAATATTTTATGTGGTGTTCGACATTAACTCATGTATTCACACCACGTGAATTGTACTGCAGTACCTTGAGGGTCATCATCATTATCGGTGATTCCTCTCACGCTTGTTAACATCTCACATCATTGGCTAGTAATTAGGCGATGTCTTTCCATGTTCGACATCAGAACATCTTTTCACATGGATCGAATTGTACTTCAGGCGAAGATTGAACGAGTTTGAAGACCCCGGATCTAGTTTCATCCATTCGGGCTACGCTATATTTAGGAAAATAAAGACATCAAATGTACATCATAGCTACACAAATAATCATCCAAACTAAAGGATGATGGCTCTACCAGAATCATCAGTCTGCCACACAAACGATTGTCTGTCTTATGTACATGAGTATGAATTTATAAAGCTAAGCATGGGAATGCCCGCCTCAGCTAGATCATGAAAATATTATGAAGACAATGTATTGTATTATATCTTATTACAGGTCACCTTCTAGTTCGAAAAACCTCGGATCCTCATTATAAAGCATTTCACCTGACATCAAAAGGATTTACGACCTCACGCTTTAGGGGGCAACTGTTATAGACATATTCCAATCACATATGTCCATAAACCAAGGGCTTCTAAACCCCTAAAAGTGTTGTTTCATACCCTAAAGGAACAAGGTCAGCTGATTACATCATCTCCCAGAAGTTCTCCATGAAAAACTACTCAGAACTGGTCAAAACAGGACCATATAGACTGCTCCATGCATAGGGTGCGATGCATCTCACCTATTACACACGGGGGGTGCAATGCATACTAGAAAGCCCTTCTGTAGGGTGCGATGAGCGAGAGCAGACAAATGGCAGAAGCAGTGTGCTAGGTGGAAACCCAGAGAATCTTCTAGAAACTGCTCATATGACACTTACCTCTCTAAGTTCGCCCAGGGATGAGTAAGAGATCTAAGATCTCCAAGTGGAACCAAGAACTATCAGTGAAATGACACTAATCAAAATCCCAGAAGCTGACTCACTCTCCTGAAAACATCTATATATGGATCCCTCATCCAAGAGATCCAGAGGCTGGAATTTTGTAATTTGCAAGGAAGTGTTATTGGTTTCTCTTTGAAGACATTGTTGGGTGATCGTGCTTTGTATGAGGTGAAGAAGGCTTTCATGCTGGGAGGATGATACTGGATCAGACAGCCTGGTTGTAATCCTCTCTTCTACTACTTCTATCAATAAAGCTATTTGAGTTTTCCTCCACATGCTTGTATATCTCTAAATATTGTTTATGTATGCATTTATATGGTTAATATACATCTGATCCTACGTTATTTATGGTTATAGATCTCTATGCTTTGAAGGAATTTTGCTGCCTTGAATCTACAGGTGTTCTTTGAAGCGGGACAAGTGAGAAAGGAGTGGTGAAAGCTTCATCAAAGGAGAGAGGAAACAAGCAAGGAGACTAGCGAAACTGAGGTTGGTGCTCTTTGCTTCTCTCTCATCTATCACTCATAAAGGAAAACATAAGTAACTTTAATCTGTTTGTTTTTAAGATAGCTACCCGTCTTAGTGGGACTAGCAGCTCTGAATGGACACTAGTTTTCCTGATAACAACAAGACACAAGGGATCAACTTGAGGGTTGACACCATGCAGTGTGCAGTTCTAGGGGGCTGAGTGAGGTCACATTGATCAGGCAGGAAGTTTCCATAATTTGACTAAGTGTGGGATTAGTGAGGTAGAAGTGAGACTAGGATTGAACTTATGAATGATCACACATACTCAAAATAATTGACAACACAACATTGAACACTCATTTTACAAGAACAACATGATCCCTTAATGCGATAACAATACAAAAACCTCCTCCAAGTGCAACACTTAGGATGTACTTTACGATGATAGTGATGACACTAGTGAAATAGTGAAAAAAACTTTGGGAATGAGTCTAATACATGTCTATATGATAGATAGGACCCATTGGTACCAAATTTTCCTCTTGAAATGAACCATGGCTCTGCTTTTACATCGTGCGACACTTCCCATTCCTGGGAGATGACACTTGTGATAGTAAGAGAAAAGTGCAAACAACACTTGAAAATGTGTACGAAATTGAAAGCGGCACATGCTAGAGCAAAGATAACAAAAAATGACACTTAAAAAATAAGCAAAAGTGACAGTCGTAAACATGAAAGCGACACTTGCGAAAGAAAAGGTGCAGAAAAGCGACCGTTGGAAAAGCTCACCGAAATAGAAGTATAATCATAACCAAAAGTGAGATACTGTCAATGAAAGTGCACATTGATTGTCGATATATGGTGAACATTGCACAGGGATTGTCTTGATGAACTGTGTTATGCATGTTCAAGCTTGCGTAAAAGAATGCGCTCATGAACTTATTACGTACTAAACACATGTGATAAAGTGACTTCAATACTTAGAAACCGAGAAGAAGACCTAAGCACTTAGTGTAACATTAATTAGTAATGAAATGACTATGGAATGACAAATCATTAGATCCTCAGTAGGCTCCAAAATTCGGGTGTAGGAAAATTTTGGAGGGTGTTGATCGCAACTTCAACACATCTCTAATAAGGAAATGGTTAATAATATTAGCAAAATGGAATATAAGAGAAATGATAAACATGGTAAAATTGTGCCAAAATAGAGACTCATCAAATCCCTAATTAGAGATAATTGTTCCAACATCAAACCAGATCTAAACTTATGCATCATGGACATATAAATCTTTCTCCCTCTTTGGTTTGGATTCTATTTTTTTCTCATAAAGGAAACCTAACACCCCTACCACCTTTCCTAGGAAATCAAGGACTCCTTTGATTTTATATGTAAGGTTATACTTGGAGGATTTTGAATGAAATATTCCTAGGAGGACCCCATGGACTCGAATTACAATTTTGGGTTTTTAGAACTCCCCAACTAGGCATCCTCTTCCACTAAAACCTTATATATCATTAATAAAGGGATTAAGGTTAGAGAAAAAATATTTTAATGCAAAAAATTCTAGGAAAATTTTGATTAATGGACGTGAAGCCTTCAGTTTCTATCTCTAGCCCCCAACATTCAAAATGTAAAGTTTTCAAAAATTCCTTTTATGGGGAGAATGCAACTAAGAGGAATTACCCATGAGAGGCATGTGCTCCTTGTTTTCACCAACAACATATAGGATCTAGTAATTATGAATACCCAAGGCCAAAAGCTACTCTATTAGTCCCACTAGCTTTTTTGGGTACCTTCTATTTGCCTCTTTTGTTGTATAACTTATGTCCTTCTATTTATTAAAGGACAATATGGAAATTCCACTTCTAGTACTTATGGTTACATTCTTTAAGTCCACACCTTCCTTTAATTTGGGCAATTATAATCCACTTCTAGGAACCCACAACCATGTAATTACCCACATTTGGAGGGTGTGCCTTCATAATCTATAGTCAGTTGAAAATGGTCTTCTCCTTTCTTGATAATCAACTCCTCTAAAAATTTACTAACTTCATGACCGGCTAGCATTCTTACTATCTTGAAGTACCTAGACATGGAAAGATAAATTAGCTTCATAAAAAGTACCAAGGGAGTTTCATATTTCTTCAAACACATCCACTGACCATAATACCCGTAGTAGCCCTAGTATTTATACCTACACTAGTAGAATGTCCACTTGAGCCATTTTGGTATCAAAGTCGACATGACATTTCTACAGAAAAAGGTTTTGGGAGCCCAATTTTCATCTACTCTATAATACCATTTTAACCTCTCCCACCGACTTAAAAACCCATTCTAGCCACCCCATAGCTAGAGTCATTATGACTGTGGTGCATACCATCAGAAGTTCAAATTTTAACGTCATCTAATCCTTTAAATATTCACATGACATATTTTTCCAAGAAATCATCGTACAACTACCTTATTTTCTAGCTCCATTGATGCAAATCTTTTACTTCAAGGATGCATACATAATTTCATTTAAAAGAGCATGTAACAAAGTAACATAAACATATGAAATAACTATAAATCAAAACAACCATGAGATCAAAGACACAAGAAAATTTGATGACAGAGATCACCCAATGTGGGCTATGTCTCCGGGCCCTGCTCAATGTGGGGAGGCCTCTTTCATTTAATGGCAACATAAATAACTTACAATCAGTTATATAAATGACCCTTATACCTCCATTTTCTGGAATGGTCTGAAAATTCAAAGCTCAGCCGCCAAAACAGACATCACCGTTGAATTCGTGGTGCAAAATCGTGTCAAACAACTATAAACTTGGCCCATTTCTGACACCGTCAAAGTATGGACCCTCAGGAATCTCGAGGATTACCTCAAAGATTCCTTCCTAGAGATGGGTGAAAAATCCACTGCTTGGATGAAAATTATGAGCACACCACTGCAGTCCTTGTGAAATTCTAAGAAAAATGACTATAAATTCAGCATTGTTTTGCCTTTTTCAAAAATCAGCCTCCAAGGGAATATAAAGATTCCTTAAGCATCAAAAAATATTCTTGCAAGATTTTGTCTCAAAAAATGTGCCAAGCATGGTTCCACCTCAACCATTGTGTCAAGGTTTTGCCCTCATGGTCCTCATGCTTGAACTCCATTCGGCGCTCTTCGTTATCGTCCCTCGGTCGAATGGTGAACTGAGTTTATATGTGAAATTACCGGTGAACATACCAAGGATGTGCTTGTTGGGCTCTTGGCTAGAAAAAGTAATAATATGAATTTTTTTTGGGTTGGTCATGGGTTCAAACCCCGCCAAAACACATATGGAATTTTTAGTTGGTGGCACATTTTTATTTGGCCGTTTGTTTTAACCATTGGGTGGAGGCATTGGTTTAAGTGGTGTTTGTGGAGCCGTCACAACGAGCGGGCCAACTAACCAGTTGACACGGGTTCAAACCCCTACGGCTCCATTTTGTCATATGGAAATGGCCCTTAGGCTAGGTCAATATGATGGGGTTACAGGGTTTGACCACCTACCACCCTATTTAATATATGTTAGTTGTTGGGCAAGGGTGGCAGCTTGCCACCCCCTTTTTAATATTTTTTTGTTTTTTAGAACCAATACAATCAAAAACCATTCGTCGGATTTTAAGGGTCACCGAAAAAATTAACTAGGTGACAAATTCACCTATCCAGCAACTAGAATCTATGTTTCGGTAAATTCCAAATTGTTGCCTCATTAGTGGTTGCCACTGGGTCCAGTTTGACCAAAACTTTGACTGACTATAACTTTCACATATGAACTCAGATTGAGGTGTTGTTCACGCTGTTGGAAATATTGATTTGACATCTTCGATTTGATGCTGGTTCAACTTCAATCCGACAACTTTGATTTTTTAGCTTTTCCAAAGCCACTTCTAAATTCTGAGCATATCTAGAGCCACTGAGATCATTCCTCCACACTAAGGAGGTTTTGGTCCTCTAAAAGAATGAACACATCCTGCAATCTACATGTTTCCTTTTCAATCCATACTTTCAACATGTGCATTCCATGCAAATCTGGTACA
Source organism: Pinus tabuliformis (assembly GCA_031772625.1). Taxonomy (NCBI): domain Eukaryota; kingdom Viridiplantae; phylum Streptophyta; class Pinopsida; order Pinales; family Pinaceae; genus Pinus; species Pinus tabuliformis. The sequence goes on from CM062809.1 coordinate 1,165,885,165, forward strand.
TTCATTGCAATCACATACAAAAAAAAACATGACTCAAACAACCCCATACTTGCCAAGAGTTTATAACACACACTCTTTGGTTTAGTTTACATCATAATAGAAACCAATACCCCAACTATCAACAAAAAGGCCAAAAAAATCATTGTTGCTTTAATAAGCGATGGAAAAAACATCATCACTTTTACAATTATATCGCAACACATGATTTACAAAATGTGGCCATGACAAGCTACTATATTTAATAAAACCATCTCTCAATCATCAAATGAATGGGTCATCTCCTTGTGGTAGATTTTCTTGTTGAATATTTTGACCAGTTGGTTGCTTCATAGGTTCTTTCTGGGCATGGAGTATCTGACATGCGGCTCCCTGGTGTCCATCCTCGTTGTAGTAACTACAATGATTCTTTCTCCTCTAAAATTTCCAGATCGTCTTGGAACACTTATATCTAGTGTGCCTCTGATAAGTGCCCATGGAATCCTCACTATCACTAGAATGTGATGAAGTTTTGTCATCATCTATCATTGGTTGGTCATTGGCTGGCTTGGAGCATTCGCCAGCCTCTTTTTTAACATATCCAAGTCCTGCATAACAAGGAAATTCCTCCACTTTGATAGGATTCACACTGCCCTGGCCATTAATGCCGAGGCCTTTCCCTCGATACCCCATCTTCTTCAACAATTTTGATCCAAAACCTATAATATGTTTCTCCAAAGAAACAAAATCATCATCATAAAAAGTACATGAAATTGAAGTATCATTTTTTACCTCAAGCTTGTTATGCTGCAACTTTTCCAAGGCCTCCTCCTTGGCTTGTAATTGATATTGCAACCTTTGTTTCTCCTTCTCTGCTTCTTGTAGGAGTCTCCTTAGTTCTACATTCTCCTCCTAATTGCTTTGGTTTATTTCTTCGAGTTCTTGGAACCATTGCCGCATTTGGTGCCCTTTTCATTTAAGCATAACATCTTCTGAAATATTTGTCTCATTGACCTAATTGGAACCCAAGTCAATAGGTCCATCTTCTATAATCACAAGAGCTGCAATCTTCATTTCATCACTTTAGTCTGATCCTAGGTCAATTTATCCAACACCTAAAAATCTCGCAGCTGTAATCTTCTCATCATCCTCTGATTCAGATTCTTGGTCTTCTTGCAAAGTTGGAACTGTCTTCTGCTTCCCTTTTTCGTCATTCCTTTTTGGCCTCAATTATGGATGCAATTTCTAGCAATGCTCCTCATCATTCCCCTCTTTTTCAAAATGATTACAAGAGGGCTTTACTTCTTTTATCCTAGTTGTTGCTGTCCTCTTTGGGTGGTATTATTGCTCATGCTTCCCCCTGCTTTCAAGATGTAAAACCTTCACACTAGCTTCATCAAGAGTTTTAGAACGAATGACACAAATAACTATACAAAGAGCCAATATATTTCATTAACGTCTCAGGAGTGTCTAGTGGAACACTCAATGCTAATGCTTGTTTCCTAAAATCCTCTATAAAATTCTGAACATTTTGACCTTTACTTTATTTCAAATGTTGCCATTCCATCATGGCTTTCTATTTGTAGCCCAATGGGTAAAACCATCCTCTTATAGCAGAGACAAACTCAGACCAAGATGAAAGAAATTTACGACTATTCTTACCACCTTTTTGTAGTTTTCCTTCCCACCAAACAAGAGTAGTGCCACTCAATCGAAGGGATGCTAGCTAGATCTTGGCTTCATCCTCTTTTATTCGTTGTATGCGACAATATACTTCAACCTATCTGATCTAGTTATCTATCTTTTCTGCATTAGATTCTCCACTAAACATAGGCAAATCAAACTTGACATCTAACTTAAAAAAAGGATTTTTAGATGCATTCCTATGATGCATGTTAGAATGATGAGAATAGGAAGAAGAAGAACTTTCACTGGAGGACGGAGAGGGAGGAGGCTCTTCTCCTCAACCTTCATGATTTACCAAGGCATGGTCATCTGATTCTTTCTTCTCAGGCTTGATTGTCTTATCATATTCTGCAAACAACTTGTCAACCTTCTTTTCCATGGTGAAGAATATTTGTGATAATTTCACTCTTCCTCCATTCGAGCTTCCTCACATTCCATGTTTTGTCTTCATGCTGCACCCCCTGCTTCGAGATCAAAGGATTTAAGTTTTCCTCCTCCTCTTTTGAGCTTGTTCCTAGTTAGCATTCACTCATGCAACTCACATCAAGAAGACCTTATCTGATACCAAACTTGATCCGGATCTTTTAGTTCAAGGATGCATACAAAATTGCATTTAAAAGAGCATGTAACCAAGTAACATAAACACATGAAAGAAGCGGAAATCAAAACAACCATGAGATCAAAGACACAAGACAATTTGATGATGGAGTTCACCCAAGGTGGGCTACATCTATGGGCCCTGCTCATTGTGGGGAGACGTCTTTCGTTAAATGGAAACAGAGATAAGTTATAATCAGTTACATAAATGACCCTTATACCTCCATTTCCCAGAATGTTCGGAAAATGCAAAGATCAACTGCATAAATGGACATCACCATTGAATTCACGGCGTGACATCATGTCCAAAAACTATAAACTTAGCCCCTTTCTGACACTGTCAAAATTTGGGCCCTTGGGAATCTCAAAGATTCCTTTCTAGAGATGGGCGAAAAATCTACTACTTAGATGAAAATTTTGAGCACACAACTACGTTCCTTATGAGATTGGGGAAAATGACTAAAAAGTCAGCATCATTCTGCCTCTGTAAAAAATCAGCCTCAAAGGGAATATAAATATTCCTCAAGCATCAAAGAATATTCCTACAAGATTTTGTCTCAAAAAATGTGCTAGGAATGGTTTCACTTTGGCCACTATGTCAAGGTTTCACCCTCTCGGTCCACATGCTTGATCTTTGTTCGACGCTCCCCATTCTCGTCCCCTAGTCAAATGATGAACTGAGTTTATATGTGAAATTACTAGCGAGCATACCAAGGATGTGCCAGGTGGGCTCTTGGCTAGCAGAAGTAATAATAAGAAATTTGTTGGGGGGGTTCGGATGTTCCGACATTGGGGGGTTTGGGTGTTCCGACCCCACCGAACCACATATGGAATTTTTAGTTAGCGGCAAATTTTTATTTGGGCATTTGTTTTAACCGTTAGATGGAGCCGTTGGTTTAAGAAGTGTTATGTGAGTCGTCGCAATGGGTTGGCCGACCAACTGACCGATGCAGATTCAAACCCTATCAGCTCCATGTCATCGTATGGTAGCGACCTTTGGGCCAGGTTAATATGATGTGGCGTCGGATATTGACCACTTGCCACCCTATTTAATATATGCTAGCCGTTGGGCGGGGGTGGCAAGGGTGGTATCCCGCCGATATATATATATATATATATATATATATATATATATATAAATATACATACGGTCAAAAACTGTTCATTGGATTTTAAGGGTCACCAGAAAAATTAAATAGGAGAAAAATTCACCCTTTCTGGCAACCAGAATCCAATCGCGGTAAATTCCAAATTGTTGCCTCATTAGTGGCTGCCATTAGGCCCAGTTTGATCAAAACTTTGACTGGCTATAACTTTCACATACAAACACAGACTGAGGTGGTGTTCACGCCGTTGGAAACTTTGCGTCGAGATCTTCGAGCTGACCCTAGTTCCACTTTAATCCAAAAAAACTTATTTTTGAGCTTTTCCAAAGCCACTCCTGAATTCTGAGCATTTCTAGAGCCACATGGATCATCCATACCGTTATTTAATATAGTTTTTGAACCCAAATTCATACTAACTAGTATTTTAATTTTTTTTACATTTCCTTCCTTTTGTTTCTCACTCTACTTCTAATAAGGCTTTTCCATTACTTACTTCTTCCACATATGATGAGTTATTCATTAGGTTAAGTCTAGGTGCTTTCCAATAAAACCCATCTCTTGTTAATCACATGAATGGCATGAAGGTTTGCAAAGATGAATTTTGATATCGCCATAATACACATGTAGCGGAATAAACATTCTCTATCCATCATAATTTCCTATAACGACTTCATTTCTATTAAGGTTATAAAAGGCATTTAAGGTTGTTCAGATTTGACTCTCCATATGCCATTAATGGGATATTCAATATGCAATTGAATCCCTTGAGAAACTATCCATTACTCCCTTTCGAAATCACCTCTAGTTGAAAATCCCTTTAAGTGACACAAATTGCTAATCCGTTTGAGTGACACAATTGGTTAATCCCTAGGTCAAGCTACATAATATTGACATCATTTCCTCCTCCAATGGCAGTGACCCTTCTAACCATCACCATCTTATCTCAGATGGAATACCAAGTTGTCTAAGTCTCGAGGCACCCTAGATTTGTTGTCCCACTATTAGATCAATCATGTAATCCATTTCTTCATATTCCATCACCACCACATACTTTTCACTCACTCAACCTTTGTATTTGTCATTATGATTTGAAAATTTCACTAACAACTACATGTGCAAACCCTAGCAATTCTGAACATAGATAGAAAGTATATGATGGCCTATGATTGAATGTGGTCTAGCTCTTCTTGATGATGGATTTGCTTGGAAATGCTTCCATGCATTTATCTTAGATGATATAATTTCTATATAAAGTTGATGGTAGATCCCCTTACAAATTATAATCCTAGATAAAATTGATCAACTCAAAATTTAGAAATGGACACTCATAATCAAGAAATGGGTTTCTGTATACAATAGGGGAAATTGACATATCCCTTGGGATGCTTCAGTCCACCATTCAAAAAATTCAAAATTTGAAATATCAAAGAGTCTAATGATGTTTTAAATTGTATAAATGGCTCAAAATACCAATGCTATCTTTGCTTCATAGTGTATATACAACACAATATATGGCCCCAAAAGTGACAAATCAACCCTAGCTGTACTCAATAATGTAAATAGATCTGTAAATTCCATCTTAGAAATAGTTTTATTAGAACTATATCTTCAATGTATATGTGGTTTAAATTGTCTACCTAATCTTAAATTTGAACCAATCTTTTAAGCTCTAATAAAATCTAACATATCAAAAAAACATTTCAAATAGTAGATGTATATTGTTTGAGATGATAAACATGAAAGACATTATATCAAATGATATTGCTCCAATATTCTTTGTTTGGTCTACTTGGATCAACATATTATGTGGTTGATATCAAATATAAAAGCAACGCACTCCTCATTACAATTCTCTCTCTCTCTATATATATAATATTTATTCTATTTGTTTTTGTTACATGGATTATATGTTAATTTATATTTATATGTTTATAAATTCTATAGTACCCATGTTGCTAATGATTATGTCTAATGAATGAATCTTCTATCCTCTATGGAATGCCTAAATATTCTAACTACGATTAAAAAAAACAAATACCATACTTCTCTTTAATATGCACATACAAAAAATCATACCCTAAAAATTAGCAATAACATATTGGTTTTCCATGTTATTGAGTTTTCACCTTCAACCCAAATATTTATAAAAAATTATAATCAATTTACTCTTAAAGAGAAAATATATTAGAAACAAAATTGGAATCCAAGTAAAAAAAAAAAAAATATCATCTTTACAATTCTAACTATAACCCAATTAATATAAATTAACAATAGCATTATTCTAAGATGGAATACCAAGTTGTGTAAGTCTCGAGGCACCCTAGATTTGTTGTCCCACTAAAAATCTTCTCAAAAAACTTGATATAGATCACAAAAACCTTAATTCAACAATAACATTATTATTAATAATAATGTGTAAATAACAAATTAATAACCATATTTATGAGATGAAATTTTATTGATAGAAAATATTTTTTCTATTAAATATGTTTGTAGACACTCCACACAGAATTAAAAGAAATTTGAGACGTCCTTAATATAAGAATTAATACATTAACTAATATAGGGGAGCAATGAGATAGTATGTAAAAGAGAACACCAATAACCATATATAGAATATAAAGTTAAGGAGCATGACAAAGATAATAAATGAGTTGATAATATGAAATAAATATTTAAAAAATAGCATAATGATTAAAAAAAATGTGCAAAGTAATATGAAATATAAGTCAAAGACAATGTTAAAATATAAATAAATAGATACTAATAAATAGCTATAGGAAAAAAAGGAACATAGGGCTCATGAATAAAGTGGAATGCATTAGGACTCCCAATCTCCAAAGAGAGCATGAAAGCCGAAATATGGACAAAACAGATCGAAAAAATGCAAGCTAAGATAAAGAATTGGGGAATGATGTGGTTAAATATGGCTGGAAGGGTGACTCTAATTAAAGCTCTTCTTGCAGCACTGCCAATTTATCAATATGCTATAATCATGGCACTAGCAAGCGCCCATAAACAGATGGAGTTAATTATAAGAAGCTTTCTATGGCAAGGTGGGAAGCAGGAAAACAAGAAGTTCAGCCTGGTCAAGTGGGATCAAGTAGTGTTACCATATGAAAAAGGAGGGCTATCTATTTGACTGCCTGGACTAATGAATGTAGCTCTTGGTATGAAAATAGTGTGGAAACTCATAACAGGTAAAGAAAGCTAGTGGAAAAAAATCCTAATCAAAAAATACATGGACGGATCCAAAGAAAAGTTGCTGAAAGGAATTAGCCCAATCAGACAAAGTTCCCAAGTATGGAAGCTAGTCAAAAAAGTAATTCCATTAATGAGAAGCCACATCTCAAAAATTCCAGGTAACGGGAAACCATTTCGATATGGGAGGACAGGGTCATGGGGAAAGATCAAATCCAAAATCTCCCGGAAGTTGAAGGCATTCAAGAATGGCTAAAAGAAAATGGATACAACACTCTCCATTCAATCTCTCTATGGAACCAGAAGGAGTGGCAAGAGTGGAAAATTCCAACCATTCCAGTAAACCTAGAAGGACAATGGACAAAAATCAAACAACATTTAAAAGGGGCAGCTCCTATCCACTATGATGAGGAAGACAGCTACCTATGGGATCCAAACAATGGGCAGTACACAGTTAAATCTGGATATAATATCCTCCAAGAGCAGATTGATCATCGGGAATGGGACTCCTGGAAACTAGCCTGGAAGTCAAAAAGCCTGCCAAAAATAAAAATTTTCATATGGACCTTGTTAAAAGGGAAGATTTTGACTGCAGAAAATTTAAAAAAAAGGGGCATTCAAGGGCCATCAAGATGCCCTTTATGCCGGCAAGCGGAAGAAAACATACAACATTTATTCCAAGAGTGTGAATTCTCAAAGGAATGCTGGAAGCAGCTAATACAACCATTGGAAATTAACTTAAGCTTTGAAAAACCATTGCCGGAATTTCTCGGAAACCTTGAGAAAGCTTACCCTTATGAAACAAAGAAGAAAGCCACGATTATAAGAATATGGAAATGTATACCAACAGTGCTATGTTGGCAAATCTGGTTGGCTCGAAACAAGAGCATTTTCAAAAATCAAAACCCAAGAATTGGGAAAACACTATCCAAAACTTGGGGAATGACTTCCAAAATTCTCAACGCAAAAGGAACTGCACCAATGGACTATAGCATTCTCCAACAAGAGGAAAGGGATTGGCTCAGCAAGGCCATAATAGACAACAATGGGCAGAAAGGTCAGAGAAAAGAAAATACAAAAGGAAAATGGAAATTAAGAATGACAGAAGAGGAGTTGGAAAGTTGGAAGAAAACTCAGAATAGACACTATATGTATTTTGACGGAGCCTCAAAGAATAATCTCGGAAAAGCAGGAGCGGGTGGAATAATTTATGATCCAAATGGGGAAAAAATAACCACCTACGAGTGGGGATTGGGACAAATGTCAAATAATCAGGCGGAAGCATACAATTTACTGATGGGAACAAGGCTGATTCAAAAAAAAGGAATTCAAAATCCTATCATCATAGGAGACTCAGCCATCATAATCGAGATTATGGCTCGAAACAGGAACCCCAACAACAAGTTTATGAGCCGAATCATCCAAAGAACTAGAAGGAATTTAGCAGGATCCAGAAATGCAACCTTCAAACATGTCTTGAGGATGCATAATAAGCAAGTGGATCATCATGCAAATCAGGCTGTGGAGAAGGAAGAAGGAATCATCAGAGAGAATCAGGAGGAATACTATCTCAGCGTGCCATAACTCCCATCGAAAAATGACAAGAATGAAGTTTTGGTATACAATAGGACAACGCAGAAGGAGTAGAGAGAAACATCAAGGAAGAGAATGTACAGCGCAACAAGGAATCCACAACCATCGGGAAATCCAAAAAAACTCGGATAGTCAAAGGAAAAATCATGACAGCGAGGAACAACACATGAAAGATGTCAGTGATGGCAGCTCGGATCACAAATTTCATGAGAAAAGTAGAGGCACTGGGGAAAATCGAGGCAGACTGAAGGAACAGTAGAAGAAGGAACAACAAAAAGATGAAGGAACAATAGTAGAAGGAACAACAACCAGAAGGAACAATAGCAGAAGGAACAGCGCCAGAAGGAACAGCAACCAAAAGGAACAACAGCAGAAGGAACAGCAGCCGAAGGAACAACAGGCCGAAGGAACAGCAGGCCGAAGGAATAGCAAGCCGAAGGAACAACAGTAGAAGGAACAACAAGAAGACGAAGGAACAACAGTAGAAGGAATAGCAACCAGAAAGAACAGCAGTAGAAGGAACCACGCCAAAAGGAAAAACAACCAAAAGGAACAACAGCAGAAAGAACAACAACTGAAGGGACAACAGACCGAAGGAACAACAGACTGAAGGAATAGTAGGTCGAAGGAACAACAGCAAGGAACAACAAGTAGAACGAACAACAAAAGAAGGAACAGCAACCAGAAAAAAGAACAGCAGCATAAGGAACATCAGACGAAATAAAAACAGACCAAAGGAACAATAGGTCGATGGAATAGCAGCAAGGGACAGCAAGCAGAACAAATAACAGCACAAGGAATAGTAAACTTAAGGAATAGCAAAACACAAAACATAAGGAAAAGGCCACAAAATTTACTCTCCCAGTTTACAAACCATAAATTTCTGTGAAATATGCTATGTAAATTTGTTTTCTTAACAGGTCAATATGTAAAACAGTACTCTAGAATAGCTAAAAACTTCCGTAGTTTTGATGCCAAGCACAGAAGAAATGTCTGTGTGCCTATTCAACCGCTCAGTTTATCATATCAGAACATCGGAATGTAAAAGGAGCTTGCTCCAAAAACTTTTTTGATAATATAACAACTATCCGATCTTGTTAAAAAAAAAAAAGTGGAATGCATAAAGAAATATATAAAAGTTATTTATAATATAAGTGAAGTGCACACAATAATAGAGTGGTGAGGACACATAATAATAATAGAGCGGTGAGGATGATTATAAGTATTTTTTTCCCTTAATATAATTTTTTTTTTATAATATAAGTAGATTTAGATAATTGAAATAATATTTATTATTATGTATAAAGTAAATTGATAATAAAATTAATAGCTATAATGTAATATAGTTCTTGTTTTTATTGTTAATTAATTGATTAAGGCAGTGTGGGTTTGTGTTTTTTCGTTATTCGAGAATGTTATGTTTTTTAATATTTTTTTATTCATCCTTCCGCACACACTTTCTCCACAGTTCTACATTCCGCACAATGAATTCCATCTTTGCACTCCGCACTCTGAACTTCTTTGATTTTTGTACACGGAAAGGATTAGGGACTATTGTTGTAGTTAAAAAGTTAATTTTATTCCCATCATCTTGTAGAGTTCGAATGAAGATTTCATTGTGCTTCCTTCACAACTTTGCACAATGAAAGCATCCACCTTCACACTTTGCATCGACTTCCTCTGCTTATGAAACTCCTTTGCCTAACAAATTTTCAGGAAATCCCTTTAGATCCGACATTGTAGGAAATATTGTGGCAAAAAAAGCTAGAAAGTTGTGGCTGTCATACAATTATGGAGTCAGCAAAACTGATCAGATTGTATTTTCTCCTTAGAAGTTAATGAATGAATGAATCCACACTTCACTCAATAATCACTTTAGGATCAAGAACTTTGGCAATATTACTCTGCACTCTTTTCGCTTAGAGCAAGAATTACTCGATGATAGAACTTGTGTTTTCTTGTCACTCTTTGATCCAGGTGGGTATTGGTGGCCACTCGCCTATTCCACTTGGACCCCCACCATTTTTTCTTTCAGTTTCCTTAATTTTAGCACAATTTACTACTTTTGACAGTTTTTCGGGTCTTGAACTTCTGGAGCGGTTTTGAGGCCCTAAAAAACATTTTTTTTGGAAAAAGGGAAAACCTATAACCTTTGGTAAGGCTTTGTAGTTGAAATTTGTAGTCCTCGGATATATCTTTCTAACGAGGTATCGTACGTATCAAACTAAGATCGTATGCCAAAGTTACGACCCTGGGAAGTTGATGTACTAATTTACCCCAACGGGGCCCATAGACTTTTGGTGCTTCATCTCATAGGGTTATGTTTTTGCGTGTTTATGTTTTTCCATTATTTCTAAATAATAAATAGGCCTTCAAGACTCATTGTAACACTGTTCAAAAGACATGTAGCTGCCACATCTCTTCTCAAAGATAAACTATCATCGCGTGAGCTAGTTTATTTCCATTCTGCATGTAAATTGTTTTCCATACTTTATTATTAATGAATTAAAGTTCTGTTTTTGTTGTATCTCTATGTTTCTATTTATATCTGTATTTCATTTCATTCCTTCATAAGTTTGGATCAGTGGTATCAGACCAGTCTGCTCTTTCTCTGTTTTTTTGTGCATGTCCCCAACGCGGTCGGGGTATAAGGAGTTGGGACTGGAACTAGTTAAGCCTTTGCAAGACCGTCCCCGCTGACACCAATGACCTCCCATGGAAAAAGAAAATAAAGATGAGGGAGCAAGAGATCTTATCAAATTGTTGCTCGAAGAAGCCCTTGAATGGAAAAGGAACGAGATAATGGATAACTTTTCCCAGATCCTTCGGTGGATGCCCACCGATGATGCATCTTCATCCAGCAGTCAATTTGGAGGCGTCATCCCCTTCAAGGTACAAGTGAACTTAGATATACCTATACTCGAAGGTTAAATAGATGCAAATGTTGTAGATAAATGGTTGAATCTATTGGAAGGTTATTTTTCTGTCCATAGTTTTTTTCATAGGGAGAATATTACTTTTACACTTCTTAAGGTTGCCCCTCATGTCAAGGACTGGTGGGAAATTTATTTACATCCCCTCTTGGAACTCTTTCCAAGAGACTCTCAAGGAACAATATTACCCCATGGGGAGCTATGAGGACAAGTACATACAGTGGACCACACTACGGCAACAAAAGGACCAAGATGTGCATGAGAACACAAATATTTTTCATACTCTACACACAAAGTTGGGTATCAAAGATTATGAGCGAAATTTGGTGCTCAAGTACCTCGGTTGGCTGCACAAATACATTCAGGAATAAATGGAGTTCCTCCACATCTCGTCGCTTGGTGCAACATACCAATATGCTACCAAGATTTAACAAAAAATTAAACAAAAGAAGTGTGACTTTGGATCTGCAAATCAGAAGCAGGGCGAGAGCACCCCCAAACCACAAAACAAAGGATAGAGCAAGGTGGAGTGACCCAAGACAACCCATCGAAGCTGTAAGAAAACAATGAAATCATGAAGATGAAGAAATAAACTAGAAAATGTTGCGAGTTCCACTAGAGCCCCACTCAAAAAACAAATGAGTGTCGCGCCAAGTAGTCATTGGTGGTCGAGCTGAAAGCTTCAGAGTCAAATGCATGTTTTGATTCAGAGACAAAACCCAACAAGGGGAACCAGATTATTGACGCAAAACCTAGTGCCATGGTTGCCACCAACAAGATCCAAAAGATTGAGCCCGAATATCCAAAGGAGGGTAAGTATCTCTTCCACTAACAGGTGTGGGTGAGGGGTTCTCCACTGCAGTTCATTATCGACAATGAGAGATAAAAGATAAAATAACCTCATTTCAGCAAAGGTCGTGAAGCGATTGGGCCTACCGACCACACCACACTCGCAAATGTACACCATTGGGTGGCTTCACTAAGGATGGGATCTTCGTGTCGGTCAATAATGTCACCTTCCCTACAACATCAAGCCCTTCACAGATGAGGTACTATGTGATTTTGTTCCTCTTGAAGTTTGTGATGTGTTATTAGGCCAACCATACTTGTGGAAGCATCATGTTGTGTATGATTCCAAGCCTCATACTGTTATTATTACTTTGGGCAATAAGTTATACAGGATACCAGAGGTATCCTTGCCTACCGCCATCTCTTTGATCTCTACTAAGCAATGTAGTAAGATCATCTCCCATAATGAGATTTTTTTTTTCTTTCTGATTCACTCTCAAATCAAGGGGAAGATAGTGGCCACATCCATGACCCCCAGGAAGGGTTCCCCCATGCAGCAAAAGTAAATGGATAAGGTTGTGGAAGAATACATGGACATATTCTCCTCACCCACAGGGGTACCTTTGCATTGTCAGGTCAAGCATTCGATTGATCTGAATCCTGGAGCACCTCTTCCCAATGGATCGATATACCGCCAATCCATTCTAGAAAATGGATAAATCAAGCAGAAAATCCAAGATGTGTTGCAAAAAGAGCATATTTGACCATGTTCCTCACCTTTTGGGATCCCGATTGTACTCGTGTAGAAGAAATATGAAACCTGGACTCTGCATTAATTATCGAGCACTAAACAAAATCACTGTTAGAAATAGGTATCCAATCCCACGAATTGATGACCTTCTTAACCAGCTCAAGGGGGCCAAGTATTTCAGCAAGATCGATTCAAAGTCTGTCTTTCACTAGGTGCCAATAAAACCCATGGATGTATGGAATACCACCTTCAAATCCAAGGAGGGCCTTTTCGAGTGATTGGTCATGCCTTTCAGGTTGACAAATGCCCTTGCCACTTTTATGAGGCTAATGGATGACATATTGCGACCCTTTGCCAACTCGTTCATGGTTGTATATCTGGACGACATCCTCATATTCAACAAGAGTTGGTAAGAACACTTGCAACACATTCAAAAGGTTCTTCAAACCTTGCGGCAACACAAAATATGTGCCAACTTAGAGAAATGCACCTTTGGCATGAGTCAGGTCCAATATCTGGGTTATGTCATTGATGATTAAGGCATGCATGTTGATCCGACTAAGATCTAAGTCATTCATGATTAGCCAGCCCCAACCACTTAAATAGAACTTCACAACTTTTTGGGCCTTGCCAATTTTTATCGAAGGTTCGTTTTGGGATTCTCTCATATCACTTGGACTTTGTGTAAAGTTACCAAGAGAGGAGCAAAAGAAAAAAATTATGGTCTGAGTCCCAACATAAGGTATTTGTTGAGCTGAAGCACTGCCTCTGCTCTGCATTAGTACTCACATTGCTAAACCTACAACAACCATTTGAAATTGAGACAGACACCTCTGACTGTACTATTGGTGCAGTTCTCACCCAACAAGGGCATCTGGTGGACTATCATAGCGAGACACTTTCTGACACAGTTCAAAAATATCCCACCTATGATTAGGAGATGTATTCCGTTGTGCACACTTGTCGGAAATGGAAAAATTACATTCTAGGGAAGGAGATGGTCACCCACATAGATCACTGACCCTTGCAGTTTGTACAGTCCCAAGGGAAGTTGCAGAACGATCACCATTAGAAGTGGTCCACATATCTCCAACGATTCCATTTGAATATCAAATACAAGAAGGACAACACCAATCATGTTGCATATTGCCTCAGTGGGCCAACATTTGCAACACTGACCATTGTTCTTAACTCTTGTGGCCACGATACCTATGGATGACCGCACCTATATAAAAATGATCTAGAGTTTTCCACCACATATTAGATGCTAGTGGATGGCAAGAAGGTTCCAGACTTCCACCTTGAGGATGCATTATTATGCTACCTAGGCCACCTTTCTGTTCCTTTAAGTGGGCGTGTGTTGATGGTGTTGGACCCGCCAACAGGTCAAAGGGATCTCCATGGTAAGAAGTCCCAATTAGACCTCAAACCATTTGGTGTAGGAGTCCCAGCAGTGGGTCGTAAGGTAATGCCTTGACCGCGATGTCGCACAAAGGAAAGTAAGATAACTCTGTTAGTAGAAAGGGTGTGACTGAGTGAGTCTAGGAAGGTGTATGAGAGGTTATAACACTTCGAAGGGGGAAGGAGGTGAAGCTGAGTTCCAGGTCGAAAGGGATCAGTCCCAACTCAGCTAGGAACACACAACACAAAAGGACATGCATAGCTTTCGGTGAATCAATCCACTTAGATGCGGCAGTCACATCATACAAGGTAATATAACACGTAAAAAACTCACGGATCAATCCAAGACATGTGTGAAAGTTGTTACATCAAGGTTCATGTGAAAGGTCTGTCTGATGTCTGGTAGAGCAGTCGACACAAACGGTGACAAAATTAATAACATATCAACACATTAACAATAAGATTCATATAATTGCATGTGAATCAGTTCATACACAAGTACGTAAGTTAAACAACATATATCATTAAGGGAACTGAAGCAATCCAACTACAATAACAACATATGCATGAAAATGTGTTGGCTCTTATTATATAAATAAGTGTACGTCTCAATCATACAATACATCCATGTAAACCTGCTAGCCCCAACAATGGAATGTTACAGTCACATTCGCCTGCTCCTCCAAAGAGATGTACTAGCTCTGTGCAGTGGAGAAGCCAAAGCGCATTACAATACTGTCCAAGCCTTCTTCAAGATAGTCTTAGTAGAAGCTTAGATGATCAAAAGCCTATACAATGAGTTATGAGGGAATATTTATAGCAAAGGGTGGGGTGACCCTTGACATTCCCCTTTGTGACCATTCAACTACCCTCATGACTCTTCACCTACTCTATGACTGTTACATCCACTCTTGACACTTGACTTACACTTGACATGACTCAACATTACAATGCACATGTACCCATGTGAACAATGGCTTGGACAAGCCAAACTAGACATCATTCAGACTTAGACAACCATAGAATTCCAAATGCTTGACATCCTCATGCTGATCAACAGTGACATATTGATGCCAAGATTGGTAGTCCTTGATAGTGTCTGTGTGTTCTGCTGTGACATCCGTCTGAAACCTGAACCTTGCCTCCATAACATCTGGGTACACTGCTCGGGCTCCTCTGTCCAACTCGTTTATGAGCATGCGCATCATTGTCTTTAGTGTGGACGTACCAGCAATGTACTTGCGCATGATGTCTGAACTGATAGGCAAATTTGGGTTGGTGGTAGTGCGCATCAACGCGTCTAAGTACGAGTCATGCTCCTGCCGGACCTACATCTTTGTCTTCGCCTGGGTGAGAGACCCAAGTGATGGGATAATATGAGTGTGCACTATAACATCCATGCTTTTGAATACTCATGCATGGGAAGCCTGTATGCTAGTGATGAGTTGCGGTAGGTCTTCATAGTTCCAGATCTGACTCCGAATACGTGCTTGCAGCTCGACCGCATTGGCCTTCATCATCTTTGGCAAGTGAAGCGGGGTTCCCTTGTACTTCATCGTCCATGCTTGCATGTTATCAACAGTAGCATGTATGTTCTTCAAGATGCGTGCTCTTCTCACACATCGTTGTTGTCGTTTGTGGAGATGAACGATTGCTTGATGCACGGTACCAAACTTGGAGTACAATGCTCGCATAACTGTGTCCAAGGAAAATACTTCATCTAGTATTGCCTTCTTCAGTTCAACTTGGGCAGACATTGTCACCAAGTCTCCTCCCTGCTTGGCCACCTGTAGTTCCTTCACCATTCGCTCATTCTCAGCTATGAGAAAACGAACACTTGAGCTAGTGGCTTCAGCATACACTCTAGTTACATCGGCCAAAGAAGTTGGATGCTTGTGCACATCAGTCACGATCACTTGCTCTTGAAATTGCGTAGGATATATTTGGTCCTCCAGAGTCGGTACTCTCTAAGACTGCACAACTCTGTGATGAGATTCGTCAAAGGAGATGTTGTGCATCTCTTCTTTCGGCTAACCACCAAGGATCTTAGTGCCCCCTTGGTCATTTGAGACTTGCTCATCATCAAGATGTAATGAAGCAGGTGAGTCGACCTCTTTGTGATGAGGCATGAGGTTGGTATCTTGTTCCAATTCCTGCTGCTCCATGTCTGCATCCAACTGTTCAAGCGCATGTTCTATCTCATGAGTAAATTCTTTCCCCTGCGATGGTTCACCCTATTCACCTGATGCCAGCTGTTCAGATGAATCAACTACTTGTACGGGCGCTGCTTCGTCTGTCTGCATGTGATGCGCCCTCTTCTGAATCTGTTGTTGTTGTGCTTCCTTCTCCTGTTGGTGAAGCTCTTGTTTTTTCCGAAGTTTCTCCCTCAGCTCATGAAACTCCTTCTCTGCTTCTTCCATTCTCTTCTTATCCCTCTACCTTTGTGCGATGCGCTTGCTGTGCTGCTGCCTCTTTGCCTGAATAGCCATAGTTGCTTGTTCTACAAGTGGATCTGCTCGAAACTTGCAGCTATGATCCTCCTCCATGCAGTCGGCAATATTCCTCTTCCCTTTGTCGTGCACAAGTATGCTTGGCTTTGTTGCCTCTACTGTTGTTACTACTATTGGTGCTCTCCGTGATGCTGCTTTGCTAACCACTCTACGATGAATATGACCTGTTCATTGGGTTTGGAGGAATTGTAGCACTACCTCCATGAGTCCTCCTCGGCCCAAGGACACGCCCCATGGATCCAATTGAACTAAACTCTCGCGTAGTGATCCTTCACAATGCAATGTGGATCATACGGGTTGAAGCTTCAGAGGTCGAAAGGATACTTCCTTTTGTTTTGCTTCAACATCCGCTTGCTTAATACTCCAGATCTCATATAACCCAATCTGCAATGGAAGAGTGGGCCAAGGTGCCTTCCTCCGCTGCAGTCTAGCTATCATGCTGATATGTGGTATGCTACTTCTTGCATGACAAGCACGTCCAAGGCAAACTTTGGCAGAACATGTGGAGACATCTCCGCACTGAACACTTGGATGAACGTGCCGGACGGTGAGGCATACCAATCTGTAATGCCTAGCAATGTCATCATCGCTTCTTCTAACATGCAGGGTGGATCCTGTTCAAATATCAACCTGTGCACTGGGGTGACAAAATGGTCAGAGAACTTTATGATCACTCCTCTGAAGTTGCATTCAAACAATAGCTTGAAATACGTGTTCACAACAGTCTCCGCCGGTGACCATGCCCACTCCAAGCTTGGGAACTCATGTCGGGAACATACTGCATCTAGAATGTAAGTGACATATAAATCTCTGCATGCATACCCTCGAGTGATTTTCGAGCCTTCGTGACTTGTTCCTTCAGCTGGTGAGCCAGTATGTCAAACCAGTTGCATGGTCTTCCTTCTCTAGCCAGTTGGTCCAATGTGATCACCCAACTCTGAGGAAAGGTTTCAGTGCTTGCTTGGCCACTCAGTCGACATGTGAATATGACCAAGTATTGGTATGCCTTCCTCAATATCTTTGTCTTGTAGATCTGGTTGGGTGTCATCCTGAAGCGAGTTGGATCCTTTACCCAATCCTTCATAATGTCTTTGGAGTGAGCTCTGCTGGTGGAAAAGATGAATGGAGGAGTCATGATAGTCATGGGCTCGGACATTTGATACATCTCGTTGTAATCTTGTGCCCAGAAGGTTACAAGCTTCGTCCCACTGACACTGCTCAAGGTCATCGTCTCGAGGTCAGTGTGAGAGATGATCCAGTGAATCATGTCCGCGCATGGGAACGCGGGGTATCTTCATGCAATCCGGTACAAGCCAGACTTATGAATGTTCACGTAAACCTAACGGTCTTCAAGGTCTTCCCCAAAGAAACTAAGTCTGCTGCTGAACAAGATACAAACCAGAGTATATATACTTTAAAAAGAAAATCCTGTGAGATTAATCATGCACAGGGGCATAGTGGTGGTGGCTAACAGTGCCTTCATAGCTTTCTTTGATTTTCCACTGTCCTTGATCCAGTGCCAATCCTCCCTACAAAATTTAATCAACCTTTTTGTTTTTTTCCCTATAGATATGTGTGAAAGTGATGTGAGAGAAGGTTCTTATTCTTTGGATAACATTTTTGATGTAATGGAAGGATGTTAGAAATACTGAGACGAGGGTGAATTAGTGTTTCACTTCAATTAGTTAATTTTTAATCTTCAAAGCATTAAATAACATTAGCATCGGATCAAAACATAAATCAGCAACATCATTCAACTATGCACAATATCAATGATAGTACACGAGATTTTTAGGTGGAAACCTTTCCCAAACAAAAACCACTGAACGCTTTAATATAGGTCTTTTAATGATTATATCAACAAGAAGCTCCAACTTCTAGGATTCTCTAGCAACCACTAGAAGGAGGCTCCAACCCCTTGATTTACCAACTCCAATTGAAAGGATGCTTCAACACCCTGGTTTACCAACTCCAACTGGAAGGATGCTCCAATGCCCTGGATTTATCAACTCCAATTGAAAAGATGCTCCAACACCCTGATTTACCAACTCCAACGGGAAGGACGCTCTGACGCCCTGCACATGCTCCAATTTTCCCTAACACCACCATACCACCTTGAAGTGTTCTGAGGCTCCAACTTGAAGAAGACTCCACTCTTCGCCTTGCACCACCTTGCCACCCTACTCAACAAAACCACCACTTGCCCTGAAGGCTCCAACATTCAATTCACCACAACAGACCACATCTCATATATTCTCAGATTGGATCCACTTGTGATCAATATCAACATAAAAATATCAACCAACTCTCTCTTCTCACTAGAAAGATCAAATCCTAGCAACAAATCCCACTCTGACCAACAACAAGAAGATCAATCTTGCTCAATACCTTTCTTTGTTCAGCACACACATTCAACAAAAATTCTGCTCAAATCTAGTTTCAAACCCTAGGTAATAACCTTGCTCAACAATATTCTCATTAGCAATGGTCAACACCATATGAATAAAACCCTAGCAACTTCTTGACAACAGTCTGACCAACAATGATACAAAATACTCAGACTGCTCAATACTTCATCAAATCATGGCAATGGCATATGATAATGGCAGTAGTAGAATTACACTATATAGCCAACACAATCTCTAATTAGTGGCATGTCAAAAGGAAAACGTCATTACACTTGTGTTCAATAAATCATCATGTAAATGCAAGACAATTTTATAAGGTAAACTCTCTGGAATGCATTAGCAACAAGTGGTCATTAGCTCTGCTATAGAATGATAAAAAACACTTTGGTTCTGTCCCTACTTATATATACAGTCTGCTCCTTGTATACTTCTCCTAACAAATTCTTGCCTCAACTATTTGAACATAACATGTCTCACACCTGAAGATTCTTGATATGAAGAGTGCCACTAACTGCCAAGTGTTGTTCCTGACGATGCCTTTGAGAGATCTCAAGTCTGCCCTTTCCTTTGTCTGAAAAGATCATACCATAGGAAATGAAGAAACTTGACTCACAGTCGATTCTCTTTCAACTACTTGCCTTAGTCTAGATATTTATTCCACTCAAGTCTGCTTCTTTATAGACTTTTGTCAGCCCTTTGAATAGACCCTTGATCAGACCTCAGAAAGGTCTAGATAGACTTCAGATTTCCTTCTTCATGGATCTTTTTGTCACTGATTTGGAGATGTCTCTTTTCTGCCCTTTCCTTCTGTCACTGATATATCTTTGATTGCAATATTTGAGGATGTCACAAATGTCTTCAGTGTTTGTTGTATAGGGCAAGGCTCAGATTGTACTCTCCTTGAGATGATTCAAACAAGATTTTTAACTTAACACACTGCTATTCAATGACTGAAGTGGTTCAACAAAACTCTTTTGAACACTAACTCAAAAATCCTTAGATCAAGCCCTGACCAGGGTGCTTCTTACCCTTAACAGAATTTGTCGGATGCCAACAAAATAAGCCTTAGGAAAACAATGAAAATGCCTCAGAGTCCTTGGATTAGGGTTCAAAAATGTAGTAAAAATTTCCTCAGAAAAATTGCTTCAAAACTTCTGAAAAACCTGTGAAGAACCCTCCCCAAGATAATGTGAAAATTAACTTCAAGTTCACAGAAGTGTTACCTTGTCCGCATGGATAATTTTTTTCTTCAGTGGCTGAAATTTGGTCTTAGAGCCACCTCAGGAAGAGGGCCAAACTTACATCATTAATAGAGAGAAATAGCCTCAGATAAAACTCTGCTGAGCAGGCCGAATAGATGCTATAGGTAGCCGCAGAGATCCTTGTCAAGGGAGACCGAAAATAATCACAAGACCGTGCCTCAGATGGTGAACTCAGGCAAGTCGAAATGGGCCTCAGGGAACCAGATCTGAGCCTCAAAAAAGACCAACGAAAAGTGCCTCAGACAATTCAGACATAGCCTCAGAATAAGCGAAAATTCTGCCTTAGAACGAATCATAACAAGCCTTCTAAATTCCAAAGAATAGTCACAAAAGAAAGATTTCAACGCAGACCTAAAAGGGGCCGAAGTAAGCCTCATCTACCACAGAGAAGGGGGCCGAAATACTTTAGAGCACTGCCACAGAAATCCAACGAACTACCACAGATAAGCCTGAGGGATAGACTGAAATCAGGCCTCAGGAAAATTTACTGCCCAATGAAATCTTCAGATTTGGTCACGAATAACCACCACAAAATATCAAAGTAATAAACCCAATAGAACCTCAGACTTTGGCCTTCTCACGTTTTCCCTAGGCCTTCGAAATTTCAAAGTGAGTAAACACAGGAAGATAAGCTTGTATTATTGTCTTTATGAAAGGAGTTGAGCCTCATATTTATAGAAGATGAAGGGGCTCAATAGGGGGGGCTAAGTCGCTGACATGCCCATAAAAAAAAAGAGTTGACCATACAATATTTGAACTTTAAATATTCAAATTTGAAATATTTTGGAGCCAATTTTAACACCCTTGAAGGCCAACTTAACCTCCTTTGCAAGCCGAATTAACCTACAAAAAACATATTTTATTTCTTCAATAATAAACCTTCTTAACCAGCTGATTAATTCTTAATTTAAGAGTTGACAGGACCTTCATGATTTAACCTATATATATATATATATATATATATATATATATATATATATATATATAATATTTAGCCAACCATTTAGTTTCCTTCATCATCTTATTGTGGGAACCTTGACCATGCTTTCGGGGCACAAACTTTGATCAAGCATATCTTCTCAACCGTGAGGAGTTATGTGGCATGCCTCCTACCATTGGAATCAGTACGATGAGGAGAATCAAATGAAGATGGTCTTAAACCCAAAAACACTGATCCTTACATCCAAATTCCTCATAAAACAAAGGGTATCATGACCACATTGCAGGGGCTTACTTTCTTCTCTTCCTTCTAGGGTTTCGTGATCATTGGAGCTTCCAATCAATGCAATCTATAGACGAATATTAAGAGTGTTCAAAGATCGATGTTGACATCAATGACAACACCATTCAACAAAGGAGACTATAGTTTCTCAGTCTAGTTATTCCCTGCATCCATTTTATAGCAACCAAGGAATCTCCAAAGATATTGCGATCTCGGATATGAAGAAAATAAACCAATTGTAATAGTAATTTTAGTGCAAATAATTCAACATAATTGCTTGAAGCCTTCCTAATGTTGCAAAAGAAAGAGAAAAAAAATGAGTATTTGTTAGATAGATAATGCCTCCTAAGCTACCCAAAGAATAATTTTGTTGTGATGCTCTATCAAAGAAGGCCCATGGTTTTTCTTTTGCAATTTCAACTTCAACACAGTTCTAGATTCTCATAGTGGGCTGATGTATTGGAAGAGAAGTTTGAAGGGCTAGACTATGTATTGCAACTATGATGTAAAATTTTCCTTGATTTGCAAAGATTGTGCTATTTCTCTCTAGCCAGATGCCCCAACAAACAATCATAGTGAGAGCTTTTATATTGTGAGGGGGCTTCTTGTCTAGCCAAGTTCTAAGGCAAAGCTTCCACAAAGCTTCCTTGCCAAGTTTGGGCTGGTGGCGGTGCGCATCAACGCATCTAAGTATGAGTCAAGCTCCTGCCGGACCTACATCTTTGTCTTCGCCTAGGTGAGAGTCCCAAGTGATGGGACCGTATGAGTGTGCACTATAACATCCATACTTTTGAATACTCATGCATGGGAAACTTGTATGATAGTGATGAGTTGTGGTAGGTCTTCATAGTTCCAAATCTAACTCCGGATACGTGCTTGCATCTCAACCGCATTGGCCTTCATCATCTTTGGCAAGTGAAGCGAGGTTCCATTGTACTTCAACGTCGATGCTTGCATGTTATCAACAACAACATGTATGGTCTTCAAGATGCGTGCTCTTCTCGCACATCGTTGCTACCGTCCATGGAGATGAACAACTGCTTGATGAACGATACCAAACTTGGAGTACAATGCTCGCATAACTGTGTCCAAGGAAAATACTTCATCTAGTATTGCCTTCTTCAGTTCAGCTCGGGCAGACATTGTCACCAAGTCTCCTCCCTGCTTGGCCACCTATAGTTCCTTCACCATTCACTCATTCTCAGCTATGAGAAAATGAACACTTGAGCTAGTGGCTTCGGCATACACTCTAGTTGCATCGGCCAAAGCAGCTGGATGCTTGTGCACATCAATCATGATCACTTGCTCTTCAAATTGCGCAGGGGATGTTTGGTCCTCCGGAGTCGGTACTCTCTAAGACTACACAACTCTGTGATGAGATTCGTCAAAGGAGATGTTGTGCATCTCTGCTTCTAGCTAACCACTAAGGATCTCAATGCCCCCTTGGTCATTTGAGACTTGCTCATCATCAGGATGTAATGAAGCAGGTGAGTCGACCTCTTTGTGATGAGGCATGAGGTCGGTATCCTGTTCCAACTCCTGCTGCTCCATGTATGCATCCAACTGTTCAAGCGCCTGTTCTATCTCATGAGCAAATTCTTTCCCCTGCGATGGTTCACCCTATTCACCTGATGCCAACTGTTCAGATGAATCAACTACTTGTACGGGCGCTACTTCGTCTATCTGCACATGATGCACCCCCTTCTAAATCTTCTGTTGTTACGCTTCCTTCTCTTGTTGGCGCATCTCTTGTTATTTCCTGAGTTTCTCCCTTAGTGCGTGCAACTCCTTCTCTACTTCTTCCATTCTCGTCTTATCCCTCTGCCTTCACGTGATGCGCTTGTCGTGCTGCTACCTCTTTGCCTAAATAGCCATAGCTGCTTGTTCTACAAGTGGATCTGCTCAAAACTTGTAGTTATGATCCTCCTCCATGCAGTCGATTATCTTCCTCTTCCCTTTGTCGTGCACAGGTATGCTTGGATTTGCTGCCTCTGTTGCTGCTGCTACTATTGGTGCTCTCCGTGATGCTGCTTCATGCTGCTTTGCTAACCACTCTACGACGAATCTGAGCTGTTCATTGGGTTTGGAGGAAATGTAGCAGTACCTCCATGAGTCTTCTTTGGTCTAATGACATGCCCCATGGATCCAGTTGAACTGAACTCTCGCCCAATGATCGTTCACAATGCAATGTGGGTCATACGGGTTGAAGCTTCGGAGGTCGAAAGGATACTTCCTCATCTGTTCTGCTTCGACATCCGTTTGCTTGATACTCTGAATCTCATATAACCCAATCCACAATGGAAGAGTGGCCCAAGGTGCATTCTTCTTCCATTGCAGTCTAGCTGTTAATCCTGCCGAGATGTGGTACGCTACCTCCTGCATGACAAGCACATCCAAGGCGAACTTTGGCAGAACATGCAGAGACTTCTCCACACTGAACACTTGGATCAATGTGTCGGACGGTGAGGCATCCCAATCTACAATGCCTAGCAATGCCATCATTGCTTCTTCTGACATGCAGGGTGGATCCTGTTCAAATATCAACCTATGCACTAGGGTGATAAAATGGTCAGAGAACTGTATGATCACTCCTCTGAAGCTGCATTCGAACAACAACTTGAAATACATGTTCCCAACAGTCTCCGCTCGTGACCATGCTCACTCCAACCCTGGGAACTCATGTTGGGCATAGACTGCATCTAGAATGTAAGCGACATATAAATCTTTGCATGCATACCCTCGGGTGACTATCGAGCCTTCGTGACTTGTTCCTTTAGCTTGTGAGCCAGTATGCCAGACCAGTTGCATGGTCTTCCTTCTCTAGCCAGTCAGTCCAATGTGATCACACAACTTTGAGGAAAGGTTTCAGTGCTTGCTTTGCCACTCAGTCAACATGCGAATATGACCAAGTATTGGTACGCCTTCCTCAATATCTTTGTCATGTAGATCTGGTTGGGTGTCATCCTGAAGCGAGTTGGATACTTTACCCAATCCTTTAGAATGTCTCTGGAGTGAGCTCTGCTGGTGGGCAAGCTGAATGGAGGAGTCATGACAGTCATGGGCTCAGACATTTGATACATCTCGTTGCAATCTTGTGCCCAGAAGGTTGCAAGCTTTGTCCCACTGACACTGCTTAAGGTTATCGTCTCAAGGTCAGTGTGAGAGATGATCTAATGAATCATGTCCGTGCATGGGAACGCAAGGTATCTGCATGCAATCTGGTACAAGTCGGACTTATGGATGTTCACGTACACCTAACGGTCTTCAAGGTCTTCCCCAAAAGTACCTGCGAATGTTTCATTCACCTCTTGCCACTTCAGTTTGATGTCCTTGTCCAGATACAACTTCGTATCTTCGTAGATCGGTAGACTAGAGGACACCTGCTCAACTGCTGCTCCAACTGCAATACCATTAGTGACCTGAGATCCTTTTGTAAGAATTTACAGGGTAAGTTCCTCAGAAAGAACACCAAAAGGACACCGCTCACAACCAGATCTCAAATCAATACACCAGTATTTTTGACGTGGTTAAAACCCTCAAAGTGCAAGGAGGGAAACAGTCCACAGCCTGTCCCAACGTGGGTACTACAGGCAATTTATTAATCAAAGAATGAAAATTTACATAAGTTTCTCTCATGCACGGATTACCCGAACAATGACCCTCCATGCGCTTTAAATAGAACTCATGGACCAATCGGGTGTCAAGCCACGGATCAAGTGTCGGTGATACCGAGGTGAGAGTGAACCGTCGGATCACTACATATCGTGACCGTCGGATTGTAAGTTACAAAATGTACAACGGTAAAGAAACACACTTTACCTAACTCTAACCTAACTCTATACTAGACCAAGTTGAACTTAACTATATCCTATGTGTCGGAATATCCTAACATCCCCCCTTAAGAACAACTTGGGATAGGATTGAAGGATTTACAAATATGACACAATAGGAGAAGGAAGGAGGCACTAGAGCCTATCCCCCCTTAGTGACAACTTCCTGAACTCCAAGCATATATCGAAGTTTAGTGAACTTCGCCTCTGTGAGAGCCTTTGTGAAGATGTCTGCAACCTGATCATCTGTTGGACAATATTGCACTCCCGATCTGAAAAATGACGCAGCTAGGGCTACCGGAAACCTTTTCGCGTGAAACGAAAGGGGTTCCTCACTGGAACAGATGCTCCGAACGCAACAGAGCAGTCCTCTCGGCCCGAAAGCAGTCAGAAACAGCAGATCTAGGAAACGACAGCCGCATGCAGTTCTACCGACTTCAGATTTGGATCACCAACGGACGCGGCCCTCAAATAGCTCTGATACCATGTAAGAATTTACAGGGTAAGTTCCTCAGAAAGAACACCAAAAGGACACCGCTCACAACCAGATCTCAAATCAATACACCAGTATTTTTGACGTGGTTAAAACCCTCAAAGTGCAAGGAGGGAAACAGTCCACGGCCTGTCCCAACGTGGGTACTACAGGCAATTTATTAATCAAAGAATGAAAATTTACATAAGCTTCTCTCATGCATGGATTACCCGAACAATGACCCTCCATGCGCTTTAAATAGAGCTCATGGACCAATCGGGTGTCAAGCCACGGATCAAGTGTCGGTAATACCGAGGTGAGAGTGAACCGTCGGATCACTACATATCGTGACCGTCGGATTGTAAGTTACAAAATGTACAACGGTAAAGAAACACACTTTACCTAACTCTAACCTAACTCTATACTAGACCAAGTTGAACTTAACTATATCCTATGTGTCGGAATATCCTAACACCTTTTCTCTTGGAATCCATTGAGATAGATGAACACCTGAAAGATCCGAAAACAAGTAGCATGGATGGCAAGAAATATGTCAGTGAAAACAAACCAAATCCGAGGAAGGACCCAACACATATCTGGGGAACTAATGAGCAAGATTGCGCAAATTTCACTAAGAGGCTAGGTGAATGGCTACCAGAACTACATAAAAGGTAGTCTGGGCTATCTGGGACGTTGGACTGGCTACTGGATCTGCGAAATGCGCAATCCAGTCAGGCAGCTGGCTGTTGGGATTGCGCAAGGCACAATCCTAGTTAGGAAGGACTGCTGGCCCAAGGACAGATTTGCAAATTTCTTGGGCCAAGCAGCCACTATCCTCCAGAAATGCGTAAAACAGTCCTCGAGGCCAGTGTTGGGCAAGAATGCACAAATCTGGAGAGACAGGTGAGTTTTCCTTCCCAGATTACGCAAAGCAGCCTTGGTGAAGGCCGAGCTCGGGCCAAGGTTGGCTTGACTTGCTGACGAGCAACGGAAAGCAACTAAGAGAATGAAATGCATGGCGACACTAAGTGATAGCAGAAGTGATTGACACTGCATGCAAAACATGAATGAAAGATTCAGCAAACAGATCAACGTGCATGTGGGTGAGGCAGTTTGTCAGTTGGGCGAACGTCCGTGCGACAGTAGTGAGATAGCAACGAAAACTAAAACAGAGCTAGGAAAAGCTAGAATAGATGTAAATGACAACAGGTGTTCAAAGAAATCAAGCAAACAACACTCACACAAGTGAATATACACAAAAAGAGA
Source organism: Pinus tabuliformis (assembly GCA_031772625.1). Lineage (NCBI taxonomy): Eukaryota > Viridiplantae > Streptophyta > Pinopsida > Pinales > Pinaceae > Pinus > Pinus tabuliformis. Next base: position 1,165,912,168 of record CM062809.1, read on the forward strand.
CAGAAATGCTGAAAAAGACAAGTTGAGGCCACTTACCTGTGAATAGCTGAGCCAGATGTGTCGAAGAGTCTTAGATGTACTGTGGGATGTTAGAGCTCCAAGATCAATGTGAATGAATGAACTTTGATGCGTCGAATAAATAAGTTTGGTCTCATGACACGCATGCCACAAATCTAGGAAAAAGTGAAAATTGGAGGGGAACTTCTAAAACAACTTTGCATGTAACCCCCGTCTGCTAAAAATAACTCCCTAAATCATGGGATGCCTTTTGCATGTTGTCTCTTGCTATTCTGGGAAGATCAAGTCATGCATGCATGCAAGTCAAGTTTCCTCGGTCTTAGGTGGAACTGGTCAACCAACTGTTCATGCATGCAACTACTCAACTGCTTGGGAAAAATGCTTATTCCTGGCTGGGAGCTGGGCTGACTGCCAAGGAGGTTTGCAAAATTTCTAGGCAGAGCAACTGACTGCTGCCCAGATTTTCACAAATCCTGGGCTGAACAACCTATTGTTGGGAAAATTTGTGCAAATCCTGCTAGGAGGGTTGGTTAGCAGGATTGCGCAATCTTGGAGCCCAGCAGGCTGTCAAAGAGGATTGCGCAATTCCTGGAGGGAAGGTTGGTTTCCCTCCAGAAATGCACAATTTTCAAGGGGAAGCTACTCAGTATGCAGCTGGACCAAGTCCGGGTGAGCAGCTCGTGAGGGGAATGGATCAACTGTGATCGATAGGCTGCCTTTGTGTGAGGAAAGCACATGAAGCTTGAGTACTTAACGAAGCAAGAAAAAGTTCTGTGAAAGGTTGGTAGAGAGGCTCCAAAACAGGCTAAGGAAAAATTTTGGAGGGTGGTTGTAGCCGCTACAACAACGTGCCAAGATGATTTGGGAGGCGCACTATAGTTGGGTCGCAGGACACTTTGGTACAAAGAAAATTGTGATCATATTACAAAAGTATTTTTATTTTCCAAATCTCCAATAGGATGTTGGAAAATACATCAGATCTTACACTGCCTATGCCATTGCTGAGCCAATTATTAAGAAGAAAGACTTGTATACTCATATGCCTACTCCTAGTTAGCCTTGGGAATCTATCTCCATGGATTATATGTTTGGCCTTCCTTCTACCAAGCATGGCAACGACTGTGTATTTGTGGTCATCGACATATTTTCTAAGATGGCCATATTAGTTTCCTGCAAGAAGAGTATCACAACAAAGGCCATTGCCAGACAATTATTTGAACGTGTGTGGGTAAAATTTGGGATCACGCAGACCATTATATAAGATTGGGACAATCCTTTGGTCATTGTTGGAAATCTAGCTCACCAAGTCAATTGCATTCCACCCCTAGACTGATGGCTAGACAAAGGTCGTCAACATGATGATTGTGCACATACTACACATGTACAACTCTAAGAAACCGCAAACATGGGATGAGAGTCTTCCCTATGTGTAACACAACTATAATAGAACTCTCCATAACTTGACTCACCATAGCCCCTTTGAAGTGGGTCTGGGATTTCAACCATTATGCCCCCTTAGTGTTGCACTGCCTTTTGCAACTACGATGGAAGAATATGTCCATGTTGAGTTCAAATATGACAAAGCCGCCAGGTTTATTGAATGCATTTAGCACATACACTAACAGGTTCATGACATCTTGGAGAAATCCAATTCCAAATATAAACAATGATATGATCAACATTGGGTGCCCCATATTTCAAGTGGGTGACAAATTTTCATTGCATTTGCAAAAAGAATGCCTTACTGGAGCCCATCGAAAGCTCAAACCACTCTGATACGGGCCTTACATCATCACCAAGGCTATGTAAGACAATGTTTTTGAGCTCAACATTCCCCCATTCCTTGGCTTGCACTCAGTGTTTAATGTGGACCGCCTTCAACCATACTTTCCACCATTACTGGACACATCAAACATTGCAGAACAACTCACACCAACAGAGCTAAACCTAGACTGCATGGAACAAGACACAACTGATTGGATCATGGACATGCAGATCAATAACACTCGCTAGCAGAAAATCCTATTATATCGAGTTGTCAAATCTGATCAACTCCGGCACTAAGGCTAGTGACTCACCAGGGACCAAGTTCAACAAAAGTTTCCCCATCTCATGGAAGCACTCAACGCAATGGGGACAATTGCTTCCTATGGGGGGAGGACTTATCCAGGTGGATATTGGTGGCCACCGCCCTATTCTACTTGGACCCCCATCATTTTTTCTTTTAATTTCCTTAATTGTAGCATAATTTACTATTTTTGGAAATTTTTCTGGTCTTGAACTTCGAGAGCCGTTTTGAGGCCCTAAAGGATGATTTTTTTGGAAAACAGGTAAACGAGAAGCATATTGTAGGGTTTTGTAGTTAAAATTTGTATTCTTCAATTAGATATTTCTAGCGAGGTATCATACACTCAAACAGAGATTGTATGCCAAAGTTACAAACTCGAGAAGTTGATGCACCAATTTACCCCAATGGGGCCCACTGACTTTTGGCACTTCATCTCCTAGGGTTAGGTTTTTGGCTGTTTAGGGTTTTCCATTATTTATCAATAATAAATAGGCATTCGAGCCTCATTGTAACACATTTCATAAGACATGTATATGCCACATCTCTTCTCAAAGATAAGCTATCATCACGTGAGCTAGTTTATTTCCATTCTTCATGCAAACAATTTTAAGTATTTTATTATTAATGAATTGAAGTTCTATTTTTGTTGTATCACTATGTTTCTATTTATATATGTATTTCATTTCGTTCCTTCAAAAATCTGGATCACTCTTTCGATTTATTTTTCTTGAATTTCACAAATCCATTGTAATTCCTAATTGTGCATAGTTGTGGAGTAAGAACACATATAACCACCTTTGTATAATGAGAGCCTCCAAAAATGATTATATGTGTGAAGTTGCAAAGTAAGAACACATATAACCACTTCCACACAATGAAAGCCTCCGATAATGGTTGGAAAATTCGAACTCAAGTTCGTCATGTCCTAATTGCTTCCTGCCACCTAGAATGTCTGCCACCTAACTATGTATTAGCATTGGATCTTGACAAACATTGTCGTACCTTCCACAATTATCAAAATAACAACAATTTTATAATAAATGTGCATGGTGATATTGTAGATTAATTGTGGGAGTGACATGTTACCTTGAAGATAGACATTAATTGTTAATAATGTTATTGTCATTGTCATCCAAACGAAAGTTGTCAGTGTTCTTTGCCCCATTGAAAATTGTTGGGAGACAAGTTAAAACAATATAACTTCAATAAAATGAATTTCAATTGAGCTTATAATGGTAATGGGCATATCACACAATTGTGCTAAGTATGGTAGGCGTTGTATATATAGGGTACTAGCATAGCTACCACAAAATTATCATCTCTCTAGTTGGTGGTGTGGAAAGTTTTGTAGAAGAAAATGACAAGGGCAACCCATGACTTGTAATCATGATTTATTGATAACATCATCTTTGATTTATTGCCAATTGCAAATTTACTTGACCGTTTCACATTTTGAAAAGGGTGTTGTCTACCGATGACACAAATTTGCTTGGAAAGTTATTTTTTGCTAGAATTTGGCCATTTAAAAACAAAAACATCTATAAGAGTGTTTAAATCATTTTTTTTATGATGGAAATGGATTCAGCACATCAAAACCTTTGGAGCACCTAAAATCTTAAATCTTGATAGTTGTAATCCAAATTTCCTAAAATTTCTATCAGATTTTGTTCAAAATCTTGCCAGAATTTCCACTATTTTCCAAACAAAATTGTAGCCTCGTTAAAATACTCTTTTCAAAACTTGTCCAATTTAACTAACATAATTTAACAAAGTAGTGTAACTAGGCCAAATTTTACCTAGAAAATAGAAAAAATTCCCAAAAATAAAATAAAATAAAATAAATTGTGTTATCGGCCAGGTTCCTTCATTTTCTATTTGAATGCATAATATTTTCGAAATTGCATAATAAGTGAAAAATGTTAGGAAAAGTGTGTTCCACCTGCGAGAAAATCTACCTAGGTTTATGCCTAATAGGTATGAGAGTAGACACATGCGTACGCTTATCAAAGATTAAGCACACAACCTAGCTTTGGAAATCCTTTTGATTTTTGCGTCTATTCAAAATATTCATCATTATAGGCCCTTCCGGGAGGTCTTTAGTAGAATCAGGAGTCTCGAGTTCGAACTCCCTAAGATGAATCCGAATACTACTCAATTTACTCTTCATATCCCTGCCATCAGGAAGAAAAATGCTAACCGTGGTTCTATGGACCTCCGGCTCTGGATTAGATTCTTCTTCCTTCATCTCAACTAAAAAGGCATTTTGATTGAAGCTAAGAAGGTTGTTCCCGTTTATGTCATCCATGGAAACACCTTGACTAAAATGAAAGGCCAGGTACTTATCCACATTTGAGAAGTCATGGGTATCCTCATCGAAGCTTCTGTCAGCATCAAGAGAACTTGCTTTCAGCCGATCTCGAAGCCTTGTTTTCGCAGCTTGTCTTCTTTCAGAAATTGATAGACCGCTATTTCTGGCAAGCTGAATGTGGCGTTCAACGTTTCAAGTTCCTGCCGATGATTGTCGTTGTATGCCACAACTGAAAGAATCAGCGCATCGACAAGCCAGACGGATGACGGTCTTTCTTGATTATTTGGTTGAATGTAGCCATCAATTTTGTGGACTTGAAACTCTATCAAACTCTAAAAATCTTAGACAAAGATAAATAACAAGTTGTTCTGATTCACATTTTCTTGACGCACGTTACTGTCACTGCTCGACATTGTTTGTCTCTGTTGGAAGCAATTTTATGGGGCACAGATGCTGAGCGGTTTGATTCTCTTCAATTCTGCAAGAGAGGGCCTATAAGGTCTATTATAAAATAGAGAGCTGTCACAGTTTAATGAATGAGGAGCTGTGGCACAAGTCAATTGCGCAAAACCATGGAGGAGAAGCTTTAGCTCTAGCTGATCGTGGTAAGAGAATTGATCAAGTTCGACAAGGGAGATCAAGATCGAGAGGCCGATCAAAATCAAGGAGGGGTAGGATTATCTGCTTTCATTGTGGCAAACCCAGGCACATGAAGAAAGAATGTCGATTCTAGAAGAAAGGATAAAAGGATCAGAGACCAGCCAGTACAAATCACAAGTCATCCAGCATAAATGAAGGTGAGACTACTGTTGTAGCCACATATGGTGATGTGTTGTTTACTGTTTAAGGAGAGGATGCATGTGTATATACATCTAGCCATAGCTTTGATTGGATCCTTGACTCTAGGGCATATCACCATGTAACCTAAAAATAGTTTTATTGCATATAATCCTGGTGATTATGGTAAACTGCATTTGGGGAATAATCATTTTTGCAGTATGGTTAGAGTGGGAGATGTCTAGATCAAGATGAAGGATGGACAAGATATATTTTTGAAACAAGTCTGGCATGTACCAGAAATGTGCATGAGTTTGATCTCTATGGGACGACTAGATGATGAAGGTTATTTCACAAGCTTTGGAAAAGGAGGCTGAAAAATTAGCAAATGAGCATTGGTCGTGGCCAAAGGACCTAAGACAGGAACATTATACACTTTGAAGGCACTGATAGGAAAATCAGATTTGGTTGCTACCACATAAGAAGGAAATTGAGCACATATGTGGCATAAGCGCTTGGGTCACGAGCAAGAAGGGCTTAAAAATCCTTGTTGGTAAAAATTTATTGCCAGGTTTGAAATCCTACAATCTTGATCTTTGTGAGAATTGTATATATGGTAGACAAAGAAGGGCTTCATCCCTTAGAGGTGGCCATGATAGAAAGAAACATGTGCTAGAATTTATACACTCAGATGTGTTTGGGCCTGTTAACATCAAATCATTAGGAGGAGCATCATATTTTGTAACATTTATAGATGATGCATTTAGGAAGGTCTGGGCATATCCTATGAAAAGTAAAAGTGAAGTGTTTGGAATATTTCAAAAATTCCATGTTGTTGTTGAAAGAGAGACTAACAAATTGCTCAAGTGTTTGAGAACAGATAATGGTGGAGAATATTGCTCAAGTGCATTCAAGGAATATTGTAACAAGTTTGGCATAAAGCATGAGAAGATTGTGCCTAGTACTCCTCAACAGAATGGTGTTGCAGAAAGGATGAATAACACCATTATGGAAAATGTGTGAAGTATGTTCTCTGATTCTGGTTTGGAGAAGAATTTTTGGGTTGAAGCAGTGATGACCGCTTGCTACCTCATAAATAGATCTCCAACTACAGCCTTGGATGGCAGTATCCCTGAAGAAGTTTGGACTGGTAAGAAGTTGAATTATTCTCACTTGAAAATTTTTGGATGTGAAGAATTTGTACATATTCCCAAAGAAAATAGAACTCAGCTAGATAATAAATCTATGAAATGCATTTCTCTGGGATATGCGAAAGAAGAAGTTGGTTATTGTCTATGGGATCCAGTGAAACATAAAATTATTAGAAGTGGGGATGTTATATTTAATGAGTCAGAAATGTTTAAGAGGACTGTAGGTGAGCTAGAGGTCAATAAAGTTATTGACATGTTTGAAGAGCAACATGAAGACATCCCACCAATGCAAGAAAATGGACAGCAAATTCAGGAGCAGGAAGAACAACAAGTGGAAAATGAAGAACACCAAGAAGAAGGAATCTTGCAGGAGCCTTTACAAGAGATTCAACTTGGTTCGTAGATCTTCTAGGCCTCATAAGCCTTCACAAAGGTATCCTCCTTCAAACTATATTTTTTTGATTGATGAAGTTGAGCCTAATTGTTTTCAAGAAGCTTGTAAAGTTGAGCACAGTAAAGAATTCAAGAAAGCAATGGAAGGAGAAATGAACTCTTTGTTGAAAAATAAAACTTGGGAGTTGGTAAACCTCCCAAAAAGAAGAAAGGCTCTACAACACAAATGGGTTTACAAGATTAAGCAAGAAGGTGAAGAAAAGAAGAAGAGGTATAAAGCAAGGCTGGTGGTGAAAGGATTTACCCAAAAAGAAGGTATTGACTTCACTGAAATTTTCTCACCTATTGTTAAAATGTCATCCATTAAAGTCATTGTTGGTCTTGTTGCTGCTTTAGACTTAGAATGTGAATAGTTAGATGTAAAAACTACTTTCCTTCATGATGAATTGGAGGAAGAAATTTATATGGAGCAACCAAAAGGCTTCATAGAAAAATGCAAAGAAGACATTGTTTGTAGGTTGAAGAAGAGTCTCTATGGGTTGAAACAGGCACCTTGACAATGGTACAAGAAATTTGATTCATTCATGTTGGAACATGGATTTCATAGGTTGGAAGTTGACCATTGCGTTTATATCAAGAGGTATGATCAAGGAAAGTATATCATATTATTGTTATATGTGGATGACATGTTGATTGTTGGGCATGATAAGAATAAGATCAATAGGATGAAGAAAGATTTGGGCAACAAATTTGCAATGAAGGATTTGGGACTAGCACAACAGATATTTGACACGAGGATTACATGTGACAGGAAAAAAAAAGGTTGTGGATGTTACAAGAAAAATATATCAAGAAGGTGCTTAATAGGTTTAATATGAAGGATGCCAAGCCAGTTGGTACACCCCTCGCAACCGATTTCAAGCTGAGTATTGAATTATGTCCTAGTGATGACAAGGAGAAGGAAGATATGAGCAGGATTCCTTATGCTTCAGTAGTTGGCAGTTTGATGTATGCCATGGTATGCACATGACTAGACATTGCATATTCAATGGGAGTAGTGAGCAAGTTTCTTACTAATCCATGCAAACAACATTGGAAAGCAGTAAAATAGATTATGATATATCTCAAGCGTACTAGTAATTATTGTTTTGTTTTGGTCATAATGAGATTGTGCTTGAAGGATTTACAAATGCATATATGGCTCGAGATATGGACACCAGAAAGTCCACTATAGGTTATTTGTATACATTTGCAGGTGCAACAGTATCTTGGTTGTCAAGGCTAAAAAGAATAGTAGTTATCTCTACAACAGAAGTAGAGTATATAGATGCAATAGAAGCTTGTAAAGAGATGTTGTGGATGCAACAATTCCTAGGAAAGATAAGAATAAAATAGGAAAAGTATGTGCCATATTGTGATAGTCAGAGTGTCATTCACTTGGCAAAAAACCCAAAATTTCACTCAAAAACCAAGCACATTGACTTAAGGTACCATTGGATCCGGCATGTGTTGGAGGAAGGACAATTATCCTTGAAAAAGATCCATAAAGATAGGAAGCCTACTGATATGCTCACTAAAATTCTACCAGGAAATAAACATGAGTTATGTAGAGGCACGGTAGGAATCGGTGTGACTTGATTCAGGATTCTTCATTCGGCGTCAAGTGGGAGAATGTTAAATGTGATGCTATCATAAAGACTCCAGCGTCGACCTCGCTGTCGGCAACCACTCTCAGACAATAACACCAACACTAAACCGACTCCCACCCACCTTCATTGACTTGTAACCTCACTGTGTTTCACATGTAGAATTCTATTTGCTTCTTCATGTTCTATACATTTGTATTTTCTCTCGCCAAGGAAAGCAAGCCAAGGCCCAGACCTGTTGTGTAATACTAAGTGTGATTTTTATTTCTCTGAAATCTACTGTCTATAATATTTGTCTGTTGTCTATAATGTATTTTATTTCTGCTATGCTTCTCTAGCCTTAACAAAGACAACATAATTTATCTTATAATAGCCATACGAAGATTTGTCAAGAATCTGAAGATTCCTTATATTAGATCCAGTCCTCTTTTAAACTCAAATTTGCTAATGCATCGAAATACCACACCTGTTCACAAGTTCAAGTACACATCCTTAAATGCTCATGCCTGTAATGTATCGGTTTCACCTAACTCCAACAATTTCTCATTGCTTTAACCCATAATATGCATAGAAAATGCGTGCCTTAGCTTTCAGAGAATGTGTTTCCCTGCAAGAAAGCGCATGAGTGTATGGGAGAAACTAGTATAGATCCTTTTAACTCTAGCTGCCAAATTTTTCTCAAATTTTACTCTCCAAAAAGATTTTGGAGAAATATTTTTTTATTTTTTATGTTGAAATAATCTTTTTATTTTATTTTACGAAATGGTACTGACTCTAGTAAAGAGTAAAGATGTTTAAAGTTTTACTTCATTTGGAATTTTAATGTGGTAATTTTTTTTTGTTAAAGATAATATTTCTTTCAATTATTAGTTATTTTATCATATACGTTGAATTTGAATAACTATATAAAATATTTAAATTAATTATTTTTATTTTGAAAGACATTAGCAAAATTTCAACTTTGATAACATACAGTCCAACTTACACATTATACTAAGTTGTAAAATACACCTCTAAACACAATAAAATTTAATGTTAAGTTTATACAGTTACACTTAAAAAGACCAATATATTTTATATATGGTTCCAACATCTTATTGCTCATTACTAAGCTTTCAAGTGGTCTCTGCTTAGTGTTCAGGGAAAATTTTAAGAACCACCCTAAATTTATATGTATAATAAATGGGCAAATCTCCATGAAACATAGGAAAAATGGGAGGCGATTACTAAGCTTTCAAGTGGTCTCTGCTTAGTGTTCAGGGAAAATTTTAAGAACCACCCTAAATTTATATGTATAATAAATGGGCAAATCTCCATGAAACATAGGAAAAATGGGAGGCGATTTTATCACTAATATAATATGTATATATATATTTTTTTGGCGAATCTCTCACTAGATTATATTATCTTGTAAGGTCATGGCAAATCTTTCACTGAATTATAAAATCTTGTAAGATCTTGGAAAACCTTTCACTGATAATAAAATATTGTGAAGTCTTGACAAATGTTTTGTTAAAGTATGAAACCATATATGATAATAATAAACATATTCATTAAATTGTAATATACTAACATACATGTTTGGAAAAAAGAAACATAAATTTCACTTCCTACAAACAATGTTGCAAGTTTTAGTGGCCATGTTTGTCATGGTAGGAGAGATTAATGTTTTCTCTACCACTTTTGTCAATCAAGCTATCAAATTTCTTTCTTATTCAAACAAAACAAAACAAAACAAAACATCAAGTTTGTTCTCCAAGTTCAAAAAAAAAAAAAAAAAAACATCAAGTTTGTTTACCCCAACACGCCAACAAGTAGCAAGCCCCAACTATATAATATAATAAAGTAGTAGGTATCCCAAAGGCTTGAAGGGGATCTAATGGAAAGAAGTGACCATTGTCAGAAGCCTTTCAATCAATATATAAATATATAAATGTAGATTTATTATTATTTTAATTGGAAAATCTAAATTTCTTATTAGCATAATTCACTACCTTCATACCATTTTTAACAGTGTTGTAACATGTGGATTAATTTCCTTTCTGGTGCACAATCTCCACCTTTTAGGACAATATGGTGCAGTGATCCAACCCCTACAGATCATTACGACAAACTAAGAATAACAAAGAAGATGAAAGGTTGTACAAACCAGCATATTTTTTAAACAACTAATCCAAGATCAGTGCCTTAACTTTTTCATGAAGATATCATATTGAGAATATTTGAAAAATGGTGGGAAATCTAGGCAGCGACTATCTCTCTTCTGCGAGGGTGATGCAGCTCTTCTGCGAGGGTGATGCAGAAAGAGTTAAGATTTCCTTGTTTTGAATTTTTTTTGTTGTTAATTAGAAAAACCAATATTAATGGACATATCAGTATTTTTTACTAAATTTTATCCAGAGTAAAGATGGATCTATGCTAGTTTAATTCCCCCTTTAAATAGGCTGCATTCCATGTGAATACCATAGGTCAATACCATGTGCCATCTTTATTTTTATTAATACTAATATTAGGGTTAATAATGTTTTTTTGCATGGTATTAATAATAATTTGGCCCATAGGCTTCACCTAAATATAACATATTTTTTGAGTGTTCGTAAATATAAGGTGGCTTATGGAGTAAATATAAAAAATGTTTTATTTATTTACCATACCTGTCGTTTATTTATATTTTTATTAATTTACCATACGTCTTTTATAAATATGGTATTTGGCCCATATGATTCAATTAAATAAAACCTCTTTTTTGAGCCTTCTTAAATAGAAAGAGGGTTATGGACTAAATATAGAAAAATGTTTTATTTATTTACCATACCTCCACTTTATTTATAATTTTATTTATATACACGTTTGCTTGTTCATAAATATAAGGTGACATATAAAGTAAATATAAAAAAATGTTTTATTTATTTACCATACCTCTCATTTATTTATATTTTTATTAATTTACCATACCTCTTTTATAAATATGGATTTGGCCCATAGGATTCACTTAAATGAAACCTCGTTTTTTAGACTTCTTAAATAGAAAGAGGGTTATAGACTAAATATAAAAAGAAGTTTTATTTATTTACCATACCTCTAATTTATTTGTATTTTTATTTATTTACCATACCTTTGGAGTAAGTATAAAAAGAGCTTTTATTTATTTACCATACTTCCACTGTATTTATATTTATATTTATAACTATCATAAATACATTTTCTTGAAAATGAGGGCGAATGGAAGATTGTAACTTCTAATTTCAAGGGCTAAATTTATTTATTTTACCCTCTCCCTTATTTTCTTGAAGATTGTAACTCCTAATTTCAAGGGCTAAATTTACTTTTTTTACCCCACCCTTAAAATAAGGTGCGCTAACCTCCATACCTAATTTTTTTATAAAATAAATTTGAGACGATTTGTAACAATGTACTATGATACAAAATATTCGCTCAACAAAAATATAAAACCCCTTAATTTAGCCCAAAGGCGAAAATTCACCTCTAAAATTTTCCATGGTTAACTTTGCTTAGCCAGTGGCAATGACCATGGAGTGCAGCGTGTGATCTATTGCTCATAACTAAGCTTTCAAGTGGTCTCTGTTGTTAGCTTTGCGTAGCCAGTGGCAATGGCCATGGAGTGCAGCATGTGATTTGTCTCGTACTGATCTTTGCACATTATATTTTAATAAAATTCACAAAGAATTGTTTAGTATTTTCATCGAAGCTCGTGAGATCCTCAAACCCTAACGTGATAGTCGAGAAAAACACTAATGAGTCGCTTAATTTAATCATGATTAGTTTGATTCAAGTGTTTATATAATTTCAATTGCTATAAACATCAACCAGGGAAATTTTGGGAGTCTGATGAAGGCTTTCGGGTCGCTACGCAGATTCGTCACCAGGCGGGCCCTCCGCATATGAGTATTCTTTTTTGGGCGATGCAGTGGCATCTTTTTACTTACAGCTTTGCATTTAGAAAATTGATATATAGATGGTTAGTGGCCCAGAGTGCTGAGTTGTGGGGGAAGAAAGTTTTTTTTTTCTCACCTTTCTTCATTTTGCACCATGTTTTAAATATATATTTATTTAGCACTTATTTCTTTTTCTGTACTTTTTCTTTTGCGTAGTTATGGAAATTTGTTTAGTCACCCTTAGGGCCTATTTAAAGCGCTGAAACCCTATAGGTTTTGGCATAATTTCAGTGTCATAGTACTTAGCAACTTAGTTTTTTAATTATATACAGTGATATGGGTGAAACCCACGAGATGAGGGTTCAAATCTCATTAAGTATATATATGACATGTTGTGTCTTCGCTAGAAAAGTAGGCGACCCCATAGAGGACGTCTCGGCTCTTGTTGAGGCATAAGTTTCCTGCTATTGTGCAGCTTGCAGGTTGTTGCACGTAGCCTAGGTTTATAGTGGCAGCCAGTTAGATTTGATCATGGGTCTGTCAGGATAACTCTCACCAGTTATTCAAAGAAAAAACTTAGTTTTTTAGTTATTTTAAAATGATATGTGATAAACTCTCTCCATCACTGGAATTATGTTTCATTAGCGCTTGCTTAACCAATGGAAAATTAGAAATGAGATTTCAAGAAACTACAAAATACTTTTGAATTTACGGGAAAATAGAAATGTTGAGCATTTTCATTAACATTGCAAAACAACAACAAAATAATTTAAAGTCAACACACTTTGACGAGTGCTGTAGTCGCTCGATAAGAAGGACTAATAAATGTTTATTTCGTATAAAATAAATTGATAGTAAATGTGTTTTTATATGATATATATATATATATATATATATAAGATAATCATTTATAGAATTAGCTTATTTAAATAGGATCTATTAGGTTCTGAGAAGGATTAAATTCAAAGCTAAGATGGATCTAACCTAGTAATCTTGCAAGTTGCATTTAATAATGGATTCCCTCAAGCCTTTAAATAGACTTCATCATAACAAATATTATGGGCAAAACCATGGATTATCAAAAACTGAAGTCCAAAACCGCTAATGATAAACTATTAATAATTTTATTTTATTTTATTTTTATTTGACTAAGTATGTTTAAATTACAATATCTCATCCACACTGAGATAAAACACACCTGTTAACACAATAAAAAATTTAAATAATAAAAATAATTAAATTCAAATTATTTTTAATTTTTAATTTAAATAATAAACATTTAATCATAATTTTAATATGTATTTCATTTATTTTTAATGGGTTAAATACTATGTTTAATGATATGATAAAGTAGTTAGGGCATCAGGTAGTTAGGATAAGGTGTAATTATACATCATTATTATAATATTTTTGTTTTAATTGGCTATAATTTTTTTTATCAATTTTTATTTTACTTTTTTATTGTTATAATAAGAAAATTGTGAATAAATTAAAAGAAATATAAGTGCATTATTTTTTTTTTTTTCCAATGGAAAAATCATAATTTTCATTGATAAATCAAAAAATTACATGCTGTAGACGAAAAAAGCATATGAAGAATAGTGGGCATGTGCAAAACTCCAAAAGGAGTACTCGTAAAAAGCTCGAAAAAACAAGCTTCAAATCACTACAATAAACCGGTTTGAGAAAAAAACTAGCAATCTTGAAAAAACAGGTGCCCAAAAAGCCCCAAAGAGGCAAAACAATATCCGGCAAACCCAGAAAACCACAATGCCCTGGGTCACGCCTGTAGTAAGAAACAGGGTGAAACCCAGACCCCATTACAACCTCAAATCAGTAGTGTAGCCTCAAGAGAGGGCCATGGAGGTGACAACAAATGCGGCACCATCTGGACCATGAACAACAGAATCCCGACTCTGGACTACACATGCGAGCATGAAAAACTCCTGCAAATAAAACAACGATGACTGCAAACGAAACCCAAACCCCCAGAATCCTGGTCAAGAAAGATTGGCATGAACCAGAGGAAGAGGAAGCCAGGGTAGCTGCTCCTGCCCCGCTCCCTCAACGCTCCCCCCGAACTAGGCAAACCAGAACCCATGCACAATAACAAACATTGAGCATAGACAACAGCATTTGAAAGCCACTAGAGACCCAACAAAGATGCAATGGCAGGAATTATGGACTGAGGCGGCTAGGTAGCCTCCACACCCCCGATCCCTCAACACTCCAATACCTCACAAACATCAAACCAGCACTCCGCCTCGTCAACTTGCGGAAGCCACCAGATCCCTGTTCAAGAAGCACAAGCACAAACCAAGGATAGAGATGGCTAAGGTTCAACCTCCGGACCCCCCTTCCCTCAACTCTATTCCTCATCATAAAAGATAACTTTATATATATATATATATATATATTTCATTTATATTCATTCACATTCATTTTATTACATCCATGTAATTTTGATATTTTATTAAATTTTTAATTTTATTTTCAGCTCATTGTAATAAAGCTTTTCTGATTAAATTTTTAATTTTATTTTCAGCTCATTGTAATAAAGCTTTTCTAATGGAATCTTTATTTTTACCTAAGTTAATTATCTGATTTACAAATTATTAAATATACTTTTTTATATTATAATAGAGACTAAATTTAATTTTAAACCTCACTCAAATTATTCTAACAAATTATCAATTCACAATAAATAAAAGATACACCTTACCAAAATCTCACCTTTCAACAAAGTGAAGGTAAAAAATGAAAAGATATATCAATCACCCACGAAGCCATTCACCACCTTGATGCTAGAAGCTTTGCTTAACATATTTCTATCTTCGGTAGTTGTATGGACAATTATGTTGGGAAATACATAGATTTCAAAATGATTTTATGTGTGGTTAGAATAAGTAGATCTAAGATCATGTGGGTTTATTAGGAACATCATTGCTCTTTTTCTAATGTATTCCTTTGCTATCATATTACAACGATAAATCTTCCGGCCTTCTCATAGCTCAAGTAAAAAGAGACCTCCTCTTAGTTTAAGCTATAGGTCAATGAGGCATCTCATGCCCTATTATACCGTTGGCTTTCCTGATTCTTAAGTTAAGTTCTTCATCAAGTACAACATAATCCTTCATTTCTTTGAGGCTCTTTTATAATATGTCACATTTTGATAGGATAAATATTCCTTTATTGTGTTTAATAATTTTTGCTTTGTAATTCATGCAGTTGCACGTGTTTTATATTGTTTTTTTAGTTTTATTATTTAATTTGGAGTTTTTTTAATTAGTATTTTTGAAATATTTAGTGTTACTTTTAATATCATATTAGATATAAATATTTTATAAATGTTATAAATCAGTCCATTATAACAAAACTCACACCTGTTTACCTGTTTATTCAAGTTAAAATATTTTTAGTCATTTTAATTGTTAAAAAATATTAATATATAAATTATATTTTGAAGCTTTACTAAATAGTAGTATAACTTATTTATATTGTTCTGAAAATCATATAAATAATAAATAATATATTTATAGCAATATCAATCTGCTCACACAAAGTCTCTCTTCTGCTCTGGATCTCAGCCCAAAAGGCAACAGAAGATAAAATACGGGTAGGGTTGTCGGAAGCTTGGCATTCAAAAATGTCGTCCCTTACAGCTCATGTACCAGATCCGAGTAACAAGGAACTCAAACGCCCAAAAGATCTGAGGGACAAGCGGATCGAAGGCGATCAAGAACGTTGGTACAGGACGAAGCACCGCGAGACAGCGATGGGACAAACAGATCTGTTAAACTTAGGAAGCTGGGCAATAGACCCCGCAAGAATGCAGAGGGACATACACCCAAAAGAAGAGGATCTGACACAAATCTTCATAAAAACCCTGGAAGGCAAGTCCGTATGCTGGAGGATCTAGGATGGGAGGAAAATCCTAGAGCTAAAAAATAGAATTCAGAACCAGCTAGGTATACCAGCACATCTGCAAAATCTGATCTGTTCAGGGCACAACCTACATGACAATCTTACACTCAAGGACTATGGCATCAACACGGATACAACCATAACAATTAATCTGCGACTGAAGGGGGGAAGTGCCGGAGCCAGCTCTAAAAGCACATGTTCCTTCAAGGAAGCAGTCAAAGGAAAGGAACAAGTCAAAACTACAACATCAGTGGAGCTTCCAGGACCCTACATAATAGAACAAAAATCTGAGAATCCCATACTCACCTTCGCCATGCCTGAGGTAAAAAATCTGTATACAGATCTTTATTACACTTCTTTCATATGTAGATTTAATGGGTTTTGGCAAAAAGCTGACACTCTGCACCAATGGATTTATGAGGTCTGGTCACCAGAATGTGAGATTTACTTATGTCCAAAATGATTTTTTATAGTTAGATTCAGAACATAACAAGAAAGAGAATATATTCTCAATAAGGGGCCATGGTTCTAGGGCAATGCAGGACTATTTATGTCCCCATGGTTTCCGAATTTTGATGCCAATACTATGGTGGTATCAAAGATGCCAGTCTGGGTCAGGTTGCACAACCTCCCGCTACACTTTTGGCATCATAAAGCATTAATAGCTATAGGGAATGCTTTGGGGAAATACCTCAAGACTGATGAGGACAGAATCTCAAGGGGGATATTTACCTTCGCCAAGATATGTGTCGAGGTAGATCTTAGTGAGGGGCTACCAGACAACATCAATCTGAATTTTAATGACACACAGTGGATACAACCACTGAATTATGAAAACACAGCTTTCCGTTGCCGTGGATGTCTACAAACAGGACACCTCCACAGTGCTTGTCCTAAAGTAAAGCAAACCCCCAAGGGAAACAAGAAGCAACAGAAACAACCAAAAGGATGGCAATATACAGCCCCCCTGGAGGAAGAAATCGATCATGCAGAAACAACAATACACCAAGCAAGAACTGAGGAACAAAAGAATCAAAAGAGCCCACCAAAGGAGGAGGATGACCACAACAAACAGCCACAAGATAACACACTTCAACCAACATGAAAGGAAATAATGGGCACCAAGTGAACTCATGGATCAAAGGGATCTGAATCTGACAAAGATACGCTCATTGAAAACCAGCTTTCCATCGTAATGGCCACCCCCAACACTGGAGGTTTGCGTAAGGTGGAAAAGAAGAAGGGGAGAAAAGAACCATAGTCAACCTTCTCATATTTTTTATTTATTTTTTTACTTTTCCACTTTTCTCTTTGTCTGCCTCGTATCCTGTGAAAATAGGTACAGGCCATATGCATATGCTATTAAGAATCTACAAAATGTAATTTTGTCATTATGAATAAAATTATGACTTTTTCCACGGGAAAAAGAAAAAAGCAATATCAATCTACATTTATAAAAATTGATAAGTTGAATTTACAATATTGATTTATTTAATTGTTTTGAAAGTAAATGTATTGAACTTTTAAAGTTTTTATAAAAGAATGTATATATGTACACGTTTTCTCTTGACTTTATAAATAAATGTTACATTGTAGGTTGTCCCCGCTACTTAGCAAAAGAATAAAAGACTAGTAAAGCTCCTATATATTAAAAAAATTAATTACGATGCTTATTTAACATGGTTGAGTTGTATGATTATGATAGAGTTGTATGATTTGATAATATGTTTATTAATTTTCAATTTATTGCACTAATAGTGTAATGATTTTTTTTGCAAAATCAAAACTGTAGTTCCTTCTTAATTTTGAAGTATAATTGACATTTATTCTTTATAATTTCACATTTATTTTAGGATTTATCATATTTCCTAAAAAATATAATATCAATTTAATTTATTCTTTAAATCTTAAAATTAGATATTCCTTTAATTTAAAATTAAAAAATAATGATATTCTTTTTTTTTTACAAAAAATATTTTTCGGCGAAGATCACATGAGACATCATTTATTGACGCATTTCGAACCAACCAGTGTGGTTCATCGTCAGGACAAGTTGAAGAAACAGATCTAGCTTAGCATGTTAAATAGACCGAGCAGAGCCTCCAACGGTTAATTTGACCAACTGCTAATATTGGAAATTTAGGGAGGCGCTTGAGATTGAAAAGAGGCCGAGTAATCTCAATAGAGATGATGGCTGGAAAATCAGTCGATGTTGGGTCCCAGCACTCTCGTCCTAATCCTCATTTTTTTATTATTATTATTTAATTAATTATTTTTTTATTTAAAATTTTTTACTCATTTTTAATAATAATAATAATAAAAATAAAAATAAAATAAATAACAATATAAATAAATAAATAATTAAAAATAATAAAATAATAATATCTTTATTTATTTATTTATTGTTATTTATTTTATTTTTAATTATTATTATTATTATTATTATTTATTTATTTATTATTATTATTATTATTATTATTATTATTATTATTATTTATTTATTTATTTATTTATTTATTTTATTATTATTATTATTATTATTATTATTATTATTTATTTTTATTTTTATTTTTATTTTTATTTATATATATATATATATATATATATTTTAACTTGCATTCAAATTTAATTTATTCATAGGCGAGGTCCTTTACAACTAATTTCCTTTTAAATAATAATTAACCTATAATTTTTAACTATTTATTAATAACTTTTAACTAACTATTATCACTAATTTTAAAAATTTTATTTATTTATTAAGGGATTGGTCCCTTGTATAACTTATCTCTTTTTTATTATTAACAAAGTTTTGATCCCGGTCCAATAGTGCTCGGTCTATTTAACATGCTAAGCTAGATCTGTTTCTTCAACTTGTCCTGGCAATGAACCACACTGGTTGTGTAAGGACCTCCGGTTGCGGGCGCGTTCGGGCGCCGGGCGAAGTCACCGTGCACGGGCACACGGGCGGGCGCGGGCGCACGGGCGGGCGCGGGGGCATGGCGGGCGGGTCTGTACGACGGGCGGGCAAGGCTGCACGGCGGGCGGGTCTGTACGACGGGCGGGCAAGGCTGCACGGCGGGCGGGCGAAGCTGCACGGTGGGCGGGCGAAGCTGCACGGCGGGCGGGCGAGGCTGCACGGCGGGCGGGTCTGCACGACGGGCGGGTGAGCGCACACGGGAGGGTGAGCGCACACGGGAAAGCGACGTTTTGGTGAACAGAAATGCGACGAAAGACTTAGGCTGAAAAACGACTAAGTATTGGAGCGAGGATTTATATGCAACGAATTAAAGGATGAAGGTCGACTTGTTTAAAGGTGCATATGGGCATGTATGATGAGTTTATGGGGTCGGCCATGGGGCTGCACACCCCATGTAAAACCCATGTACATCTCATATATATATGACATATGAAGAGGCTCATTCCAACATAAGTCTTTCGCTCATATCTTCATAAGGCAAAGAGGAGTGCGCAGTTTGGTTAAGGGAATGCGCATACCTCATGCGCATTGGACTTGGGAAGTTGTGCAGGTTTTGTCTTATATGATGGTTGGCAAAGAGTGCCATGTGTGAGTGGATTCTTGTACACGGTTTTATGCGGGATTTGGTAGGGAGGTTGAGTGGCTCGGGTGAGCACTCCTTCTTATGCAAAGGTGCATGAAATGTTGTAAAAGGCAGGTGGCCTGTCTTTTGTAAAAATTGGTTAAGTGTGAGACTTGGTTCGGCCAAGACACACTTGTTGTAAAATCTGATATTCTTGACATAATATTATTGTTGGGCAGACTGTTCGGGAGTTGCCCCTCCCTTTATACTTGTGTATTGTTCTCGGTTTATTGTTCATGGTTAATGAATGAGAATGTTCTTTGTTGAAGTATAAAGGATAACATTTTATTCGGTTATAAGAACACAAGTTAAGTAAGTTTATGTTGGAATAGGCGTAGCCCATAAACGTTAGTATTGTTAAAAAGAAAGCGTTCGGTGGTGCCGCACCTCGCTACAAGCGGTTGGAAGATCACCGCAGGTGTAGGGGCGTGACAGGTTAGTTCGAAACGCGTCGACAAATGATGTCTCATGTGATCTTCGCCGAAAAATATTTTTTGTAAACTTGATATGGATCACAGAAGCCTAAACTCTACTAATGATATTCTTTATTTAGACAATTACATGACCACTTTTTTAATTTCATTTTTTAACTTAGATATTCCTTTAATTTAAAATTAAAAAATAATGATATTCTTTATTTAGACAATTACATGACCACTTTTTTAGTTTTATTTTTTAACTTATTTTATGGTAACGTAAATAGTAAAATTTATATTTATTAAAACTATCGATATATAAAATAAGCTGATTTCAAAAATTATTTATTACAAATATAGTGGCTTCCAATATTATTTTCAAGATTTTTTTTTAATACAAGACTTTAATGTTACAGAACATTATTACATAAAACATTCTGTGAGGAATAATATTAAATCAGATTCGGTTGTCAGTTATATTAAATAAACGTTCCCCTCTATAATCAAAAAATTGAAAAAAATTAATTACACACCTCTTGCTCTCCGAAATGTATAACATCAAATGTATATAAAATTCAAATCATGGTTTTGAAATAAAAAATGTAAAACCCTGAATCCTCGTTTGAGGATAAATTTTGACTCTATTTCCATATAATAAACGGTCCGTCAGTACAACAATGACATGTGTACGGTTTCAGATTTTTTTCATTTTTTTCAAATATTACACATATTGTATTTCTCGACATGGTTCGCAAAATGATGTATTTGGTAATAAAATTAATAAATAAATTAAATTAAATTACAGATAAATATAAATAAATTTGTTTTTAAAAATTAAAAAAAAAATAAAAATATAAAATTATATTTTATCAAATTAAAATAAATTTTATAAATTTGACTCAATAATAGGTAGTCAACTTAAGAATAAATGCGTTATCTATGGCCTGGCCGCAGGGATAATAATTTAACATATATATAAAAAATTTAATATATATTTATATAACATATATAAATATATCTTGAATATGTTTAACATTAACATTTTTAGACTTATTTAATTATTTGGTAATGATATTTCAACTAATAAATAATAAAATAGTTAAATATGTTTGAATCTATTTAATATTGAACTTTTAGACTTACCTAATTATTTGGTAATGATATTTCAACTAATAAATAATAAAAATATTTAAATATGTTATTAGAATTTAAATCTATTTAAAAAAATAAATTAGACTTATATAATTACTTGGTAATGATATTTTAACTAATAAATAATAAAATATTTAAATATGTTATTAGAATTTTATAGGTTTTATTATTATTTTTATATTTTTTGATTATACAAATAGTATAATTTATCTCAACCATATAACATGATGTGATATTAGCTTTTCCATCTAATATAAACATGAGAGAAGATTAAATGACATAATGACTGATATAATTTCTTAGTTCATTGCTAACATGAAGGTTTCATAGATGGATTTATTGAACATGGTCACTGACATAAGTTTGTATATAAAATATCCATGAAATTGTCAAATAAGCATAAAATATGTGCATAAACCTATATTATTGAAATTATGAAAGTAAAACTATATATTGTTATATTATTTTATATAAAAAAATAATAATTCAGAGCGAAAAAAGCTTGATTGTATTATATAAGATATATAAAGGACAAAAATATTACATCATGTATAGCTTGTGGAATAGATCTGACCAAATCTAAACAAAGACAATTCCATAAGGGTCGGAACCTTAGATAATCCCCATATTAGACGATTAGACAGCAGTATGCTTGTGAGGGTGACAAAATAGCGTCGATAGATAGTAAGTGGCGAAAAAACCAAAACCAGCAATATCCAGAAGAGTATAGGATCATTTTAACCACCAGCGGGAATAACAACAGAAAATACAAAAAAACAAAAATACAGTAAACAGGAAGGACATACCTGGGATTCTGCAATGAAAATTTGAGGTTATGTACCAGGGAGAGAGAATTCCTGAATGGAGAATTTTTCTGCTTCAAATATTACCTCCATATTCCAGATACCCGATTGAGAGAGTAGACCTTTCTTGGATAATATATCAGCTTGGGAATTTTGAGATCTGTAGATATGCTGAATTGAGTAGCCCTCCATCCTCCTCCATAGAGACATGATTCTATTCATCCAACCAACAAGATGTTGTTTTTTGATATGATTCTTCCCTGTGACATGATCAATAATGACTTTGGAGTCTCCGCAAATCAGAAGGGATTGAATGTTTAGAAAATGGCAGATGGAAAGAAGTCCTGCCAGTGCCATAGCCTCTGCTTTGATATTGGTACCCTTTCCCCCGTTCTAGAAAATTTGATATTGTAGGTTATTCTCCATAATAATATGAACCCCACATCCGCAAATATCATTTTGAGGAGCTCTATCAAAAATCTAAATATACCAATGTTATTACTAATAAATTTATAATATTTTTTAAGTATAGATTGTGATAGGAAATGTACCAATGTTATTACTAACACGTTTATAATATTTTTCAAAGCATAAATTGCCATAAAAAATTATGAAAAAAAAACATAATCCATTATTACATATTTATATTATCTTATATATATTCAATCTAAATATACCTTCCAATGTTATTACTAACCCATTTATAATATTTTTTTAAGAATAGATGTTGTTACCTTTATCCATAAGAATGTTTAAAAAAAACATTCTTATCAATGTTATTCATATATGTGGATGTTCATATAATTTTATTTATGAGGAATCACTAATCTTCTTAGGTAGTTGTTGCAAATATTACTAATACGCACATTGATATCATTTCATATATATTATAATTATTGATATTATTTTATTTTGGCATTTATATAAGTGATAATTATGAATATTTTATATGTGAAATGAAAAATTGGATTTAATCTCTAGCGGAGTCACCAATTTTGTGAGAGGGAATTTTCTCTTGCAGTTAAGATTGAAACCTTATGAAAGCGATTAATAAGAAACTTTGCAATTAAAACTCAAACAACATGCAAAGAGAACTAGGTCTAATAGTTAAATGACCTACTTGAAGCATTGAAGGTTGATGAAGATCCAATGTTCCTTCTCCTCTCCACTTTACTCTCATTGCTTAGCCCTGTGATTCAATGATATGAATAAACAACAACCAAGAATACGGTATACATGCATATAATCCAATTCAATGTATAAACTAAAAAGTAATAATATAAACATCAACATCGGAACATGAAGAGAGCTTCTTACATAGATGAATAAACAACAAGATATAATACAACCCAATCCTAAATTGCAAGCACCGAGCAGAACCACCTTTCAGATTCCTTTGTCCCAAGTCAACTCCAACAATCCTCATCACGAATATAGGGGATGATGCCACCAAGTGATGGATAGAATAAAGGAAGACCAACTCCAACAATCCTCATTTCCGATATAGGGAATGATGCCACCAAGTGATGGATAGAATAAAGGAAGATGAAAAAAGGGCTTCTTAAGGAGGGTGCTTAAAAGGAAAGGGATGACATACTCAAATCTCACAAAATTCTGACAGAGTGAGGATGCTATGAAATGCACTTAGGTTTGTCTTACCCAAGGCATTATTTGATATCACAAAAAATTGATTGGGAACTTGAGGGACAAGTTATAAAGGGTGTCTTTTGGTCTAACTCGTAAACCTTTCTTGAAAACATGTGATATTTTTTCATGTTTTTTAATGGCATATCGAGGTGTAATGAGAACAACTCATCGGTATACAACATATGTCACATATATTTGTATTACGTTAGAAAGGGATACCTGGATATGGAAAGAAAAAAATGAGTTTTTAAAAGTTTTCCAAGGGACATCAAGTCCATCAAAAGGGAGGGAAATTCCATATAGGCCATATAAAGCATCTTAAGATACATGATGATGAAATATGCTACAACAATGATTCCCCATACAACTGTATAAGATACAATTTTGCAAACCACTATGATTATAGGGGATATAGCCGTGATGATGTGGAAACCTTGTGTGTTTTGCTTCTTCTTCTTTCTTTTCTTTTAACTCCTATTTTTATGTAGTCAATGATCGATGGTAATTCATTGGATAAAATGCGATTATGTAGAGATTTGGGCCACAATTCAGGACAACCTACAGATGCAACTAGCATTTTCCAAGCGGGGGCTATTAAAATACTTTGATTGCTCCTTGATTCCATCACAGGAGGAGCTCCTACAATCTTTGGTAGGACTATGACAGCCACATCATGGAGTATTCGATGTCTGAGGGGAGGACCTAACGATATCCACTAAGGTGGATATTTATTTTTTGACTAGACTACAACCACATGGGAAGGAGGTTCTTGCTGCACCTCCATGACTAGTGATCATTTTGGAGGAGTGGGATGGGCAACGTTGCACGATCGATGTTATGGAGGGAGGAGTTATTTGGATATTGGCTATCTATGATGTTGGGATTTGCGCTGCAACCACCATTGTTGTGCAGATTTTTGGTGGCATGACACCACATAGGATTATGGTCATCATCTGGGGGTGCTAGATTAGATGCGCAGAGGCATCTTTTATGACTGGCTATGCTTCATCCATGGGATATTGTTGTCCAAGCTAACCTAAGAAGTAGGTGGATGGCCTTGGGAGTTTACCTTTGGGATGATCCTCTAAATTTTTTTCTTTAAGAGGGTCATGCTACTTCAACCCTCGGTTAGAGTGCCAGTGATTCCTCCCCATTTACCTTGGATCATGAGATGGGGGTAGCTTATGATTCGTAAGACAGAGGAAGGTAGGTCAGTTTTGGACTAAGCCAATTTATCAGTGGTGGCTATCAATGCCAAAGGTCATCTGGGAGTTCCCCTACATAGTAATGGACTTTCGAGGTGGCCCATATATGCTTCTTCCCTAATGTGAGAGGTGGTAATCCTTAGGTATGTGATATGATTTTTTGTCTTCTTTATTTCCTTTTGTCATTTCACTTTAATATGATGATGTTGACATCAGGTTTACTATTTTTGTAGATATGGACCTCATGCCTAAGAGATTCCAGCTATACAAGATCATGCACAAGGATTAGTGTGGATTGGCTATGTGGTTGATTTGATATAGGGCTAGATGACCACCCCTATGTGGGAGGAGGCCTAGGTGGATCCTTGCAATGAGGATATTCAGTGTCTACAAGAGAGAGTAATTTCGCTTAATGGGAGGGATATGGATATTCACCATAGGATGGAGGTATTTTTACTTGGCATCCCCAAGGATGGATGGGCCATGCTCATGGAGGATATAGTGGATGTTGTGGTGACACCACACTATGAGTGGCAGCTAGCATTATGAAGAGAAGTTGTGGCAATGGAAATGGATATGTTGACTTTGGATCCCAATCGAGTGATGGTACAGGACCCACCTACAAGTGGTAGAGGGAGATAGGGTGGTGCTCAAGTACTACTCCCTCCCTAGATATTGTACTTTTAATAGAGGAAGCACTCGTTATGAGGATGCTCCCCTTTTTTTATGCTACAACTTATTTTTTGATAGATGATAACCCCCAATGTATATAAACTAATGATGATATGTGCGTGTGTGTGTGTGTTTCTATAAATATATACATGGTGTCCCTCTCATTGATGTGTATTTTGATGATGTCATATTTCTTTGTTATGGATGTATTTATTATGCGATGTGTGTTTGACATATTTCTTCATGGTTCTTATCACTAGTGTGATGCATGCTAGTCTAGGATATGGTTTTCTATGATGTCAATGACTTGTATTTAATTTCATGGTATATGTGAAATATTAACATGTTCAAGACTTTGTACTAACAACTTGGCATGCAGTCATTTCTGTAATAGGAAAGCATCATGAAATTGAAGGTATGGTTCAATTGAAAAAGGAAAAACTAGGAATCAATGATCACATGGATATGGTGAATGCCAACAGAATGACATCGGCAAAAAGGCCTATGATGACATCACATATTGCTTAATCATTGGTGGATAACCCAATACAAACACAGATTTATGGAGTTGGGTTTGATCGGGGAAGTATATGGACTAGGTTGCCAATGCTAAGTTTTGCAGCCATCGAGAAGTGTCATAAACAAACCCAATGAAGTAAGATGGTGTGTGATCCATCTACTAAAAAATTACATGATGCATATTAGTGAGAGTGAAGGAAAGGCTATCAACACATGCAAAAGCCTACAAAACAATATTACAAGGACTAATAGGTTTTCATTGATGGATGAATTTTTTTGAGGTAGAGTCCATTGATGGGGTCTTTGATACATGCTCCATTGGGATTAGTGAGGATATATGCTCCTTTTAGGAGGAAATGTTTGAATATGTAAGGTCGTTTCCATAACATTTCAAATTTTCCAGGACCCAAGGTTTCATTGGCAATGCTATAGCATAAGACTAAGTCCCCCTTGTCAAAGGTGTTAGGGGTTACACTATAGTCATATGTTTCTTTGGATATTTTTTTAGTGGCCTAGAGAGAGGCTCATAAATTTTCATCAATTTATTCCAATTGTACAAGGTGTTGCTCAAGGGGAGCAGTGTCTAAGAGCAGCTCTATGGTGGTGTGCAAAGTGGGGATCTCACATTTGATTTGAAGTACACCTTTGATTCCATGAATGAGATGGAAAGCAGTGAAACCTATGGATGTTTTGATTGATGTATGATATGCCAAAAAGGATGAAAATAACATGTGGTGTTAATTTGTTTTGTGTTCGTTCACCATGCGTGATAACATGGTTTTGAGGACTTTGTTAACAACTTCTTTTTGACCATTGGATTGGGGATACTATGGTGAAGCAAACTCATGAGTGAACTCGAAAAGATGAGAGAGTTCTTGGGATATCTCATTTCAAAGTGTCTGCAATCGTCAGATAGTAATTCCTTGGGGACCTCAAACCTTGCGATCATGTGGTTAAAGAGAAAATGGGATATAGTAATGACCTTATTTTTGAACATGGACATGGCTTCAACACATTTGGTGAAGTAGTCCACTACGACTATTATACACTTGTGTCCATTTTGTGACAATGGATTACAATTCATAAATTCGATACCCCATTTGTAGAAGGGGTCAGATGCAAAAATTCTAGAGGGGCTCTTGTTTTGTGGGAGTGAAGTGAGCACCTAGTACACCGTTTCCCTACTTGGATGCAATATTGAAACAAAGTGGGCCAAAAGTAACATGCACAAATAATTTTCTAGGTAGTAGACATTCTTAAGAGGTGTCCATGACAAGCACTGTTGTGACAATAATTTAAGACCAGCTTATCTTCCTTGAGTGTGAGGCATCGAAGTAAAATGGTATTGATACCTCGCTTATAAAGTAAACGCCAATTGAGGAGATAAAAAGGTTCTTGATGGAGAATGCATCGCCAATCATCTCATGAGAGCTAAGGGTTGAACTTTTGAGTTCACAAGTAGAGAATAATGTTACCATAAAAAGGGTCATCTCATGAGATGACGAAAAGATGTTTGTTGGAGGAAAGTGTCATTTACTGGTGGATGGTTGGTATTCAAAGGTAGGTTGAAGATGAATTCTGCAAGTATGATGGACTTCTTGATTTTTGGTGAAGCAAAATTGAGGTCAAATTCTTGAAAAATGACTATCCATCACGCAAACTTGTGTTCCATAATTCTATGAGTGAGAAAACATTGCATTGGATTTGAAACTGCGACTACTATGGTAGTCTTAAGGATAATGTAATGCTTTTTGTTTTGTATTTCTTGCACTAATGTAAGAGAATTTTTTTTTGGTTAACTCATAATTGAAAGTGGGGCCCAATAAGTGTTTTCTCAGGTAATAGATGAAATAATCTCTATTATCATCTCCCTCTTGGACTAAGGCTCTCTCACTACAAAAAAATAGACAATTTGCGCCAGATTTAGCACCAGATTTTAGTGCATTTTTTTCTCAATTGGGATGAGCAGCGTGGCGCTAAATCTGGCTCTATTGTACAATTTTTAAAGCGTCATTTTTTGCAACAAATTTTGCATCTTTTTTACGCCAAATTTTCCATCATTTTTTGCATCATATTTTGCACCAAGATTTTCATTTGGTTTTACAACAGGTTTTCCTTCTAGTTTTGTGCCATTTTTTACATCTATTTTTGCATCATTTTTTGCTTCCTCTTTTGTGGCATAATTTTCTTCTAGTTTTGTGTCGTAATTTGCATCGAGTTTTACACCATCTTTGGCATCTGATTTAGTGCATTTTTTGCATCCAGTTTGTGCCAATTTTTGCATACGGTCTTATGCCATTTTTTGCTTCTAATTTTGTACTTATTTTTACATCTATTTTTGCGCTAGTCTTTCTGTCTTTTTTTACACCATTTTTTCCATCCACTTTTGCGTTTTATTTATCTCCCTTTTTTGCATCCTATTTTGCACCATATTTTTCATCTAATTTTGCATCATTTGTTGCATCCAATTTAGCATCTTTTTCACACCATTTCTTGGATCCAATTTTGCATCCTTTTGAGCATCTAAATTTGCATCCCATGTTGAACCATATGTTGCATCCACCTTTGCATCCCATTTTGCATCTATTGTTACATTCAATTTTGAGCCATTTTTTCCGTCTACTTTTGCATTTGTTTCTGCACCAAGTTTTGAATGATTTGTTGCGCCTCATTCTACATCCAATGTTGCATCTCAGTTTACATCCAAATTTGAGCCATTTTTATTCCGATTTTTGCACCATTTTTTATTCTTTTGTGTCCAATTTTGCACTATTTTTTATGTCCAAATTTGCATCCTTTTTGGTACCTAATTTTGCATCCTCTTTGGCATCCAAATTTGCATCCTTTTTTCTACCACATTTTGTGTCCACGTTTGCATCTCATTTTTCACCTAGATTTTAGTTTGAATTTTCATCTATTTATGCATCAATTTTTACATCCTTGGTTTCACCCTTTTTTAGTCCCATTTTGCATCTTGTTTTGTGTATTTTCTTACATCCTTTTTGCATCCAATTTTGCATCCTAATTTTACACCATTCTTTGCATCCTCATTTTGGTGTCCATTTTTTCATCCTTGTTTGCGCCCATTTTGGTATCCTTTCATATGCCCTATTTTGTTCCCTTTTGTGTCTAGTGTTGGACCCTTTTTTAATTTTACTTTAAAACCCTTTTTGTGTCATTGTTTGCATCTTGTTTTGATGGCTAGTTTAACATCCAATTCTACTCCCAATTTTGCATTGATGGTTAAATCCACTTTTGGCTTCTTGTTTAGAGTTTTACTTTTATTTCCATTTATGACCCCCTCTATGAGTTCATTTTACTAATTTCATTTACATAGTGAAATATATTAAAGTTTCTAAATATCATTTTGCTATAGGATTTAATGCACGGTTAGATGAACATAAAACCCTCTCAGTTTATCTTGGAAACCTAGGACAGACCAATTAAGAGAAAGGTTGTTCTAAGGCTCAAGATTCTTAGTAGAACAAGATGTAGAGCATAGACTAATAAAAAGAGAAGGAATTCTTGTGAGTCCTCGCATGCAAGTCTTCCTGTAGTTTTTAGTATAGCTAGGAAGCGCTCCTAGCTAGCTCCAAAGCTTGGTCCTACACATAAGAGAGAGAATTAAGCAACCTTCACTACATAATATCTTGATAATCGAAACTATCAGAAACATATAGATATTATTGAATAAATAAATATAAACCAAAATCCCATACATTCATTAGTTAAATAAAATATGTAGAGAATGAATAGAAACATATGGAAGGAAGAACAACTAATCTATAGTAATAAAGGATTTGAAGGAAAGTTACAACAATCAGATGTAGTTGCAACAACACCTCCCCCAACTCCTAGCTCCAAAACTCTCCCTTTCAAGATAGATCTGAGCAGCGTGACAATACAAGAATTCCCGTCATTTTTTCAATGGCCAAACCTCCAATATATAGGAAAGTGAAGGCGATGAAGATTTCCCAAATTCCTCATTAGTTCAATTTGGGCAAAATCTTTTGGGTGAATAATATTTCCTCATATAAAAATGGCCTTTTCCACTTTTTAGATGCTTTTGTGCTTAGGGAAAAGCTTCCCCATGGTTTATGGCTCTTTCCCACCTATGCTTTTATTTTTTAGGAAAAAGCTAAAGATGAGGATAAAGAGATCACATTCCACCATATGAGTTTCCAAAAGTGAACAAGAGTGGCAAATTCAAATTCTAGTCTGCTTATGTTTTAGTTTTTTTAAATATATATTTAGTTTTAGTATTTTTTTATTTTCTAAAAAAATAAATTTAGTTTTTTGGTATTTTTTTTCTATAAGAGAAATTATATTTTGTTTTTATAAAAATGGATTTTAAACATTCCATTCATGCTAAATTTGTGATTTTATGATAAGAGTTTGAATTATATATAAAAAAGTAACTTAATGGCATGTGTTGTGTCACTAAGATGGGTATTATACATCTCTTCCTTGATAAGTTATAGAATGTGCTTGGGTTTTCTTAATGCAATAAAACTAATTATGTTCTTCATTATATCTTGAAATGTTCATCTTGAACCTAACAAAACAATAAAGTTAAAATAGGTTTGCCTTTTTCCTTTGTAGATCTTTGTCCCCATTAATCTTGGTCTTAATAGATTAATTGTCTTATGGTGGCCTTGAGTCATCACTTCCATTAGTTGCATGCTTTATAGTTTTCTGTTAGTGACATTTTTTAGTCTTGATAATATGTTATTTAATTTATCAAAATGTGTTATTGTCCATATTATTGTTAAATATTAATATTAAATATGTTGGTTTTTGAGCATGGTTTAGCAAAACGTTCCCAAAGGTTTATAGTATAATGCAATGATTCATTGCTTGTTGAAATTGTTTTGGATATTTTAATTTTTATTTGTTATGATTCATTGATTGATGAAATTGTCATGGATATTTTTTTTAGTATATTGAATTGTATGTGATAAAGTCAAAAGGCACCTCTTTTTTAGATTTTCATTTGAGCAATTTCTCTTAAGGCCATCAAGTTCACCATTCGGTCCCAGGTTAAGGAAATATAGGAGTCATGAAGTGGAATTGTCCAAGCACTTAAATCTTGAGACAATTATGTTTTACTCACATTATACTTCCTTTTTGTGTAAATTCTCGATGAAAATAGTCTCATTGAACATGAGGGGCCTCAATAGTAAAGGAAAACAAAGAATCTTGAAAGAAAAATGGTACGCAAAGCACCCATCAATAATGTTGATATAAGAAACAAAAATATTAAGTGAGGTTCTACCTCATATAATTAGCAAATGGGGGAGGAATTTCCAAGTAGTAGTGATTGATACTTAGAGATACTTGGGTGGAATGGTTATTATTTGAAATGATCAAGACATCAAGGTTACCAATACTTTTACCTCTTTTCGCATTATGACAATACAATTTTAGTTAATTGACATCGAGGACTACTACCATGTATCCAATGTCTATGACTCCAATATCGCAAATGGAAAACCTCTATTTCCCAATTCTATTTCTAGCACAAATAATTTATACTCCTCATATCCATGGATTATTGGGAGTGACTTCAATATTATCAAGTGTCTCGAGGAAAAGAAAGGATGAATCACAATGTTTAACACGATATTTTGTAAGCTATACCATTAAAGCCATAAAGTAGTCTCTATTAAAGTTGTCAAGCAATGAGTCTCCAACCCACACATGTGCATCAATGAGATGTAATACATGTGTGTGTGGTGACTAACTTAATACACTATTCTAATAACTCCATAAACTTATGTATTTCTCTCCGTCACATAAATTGACAGTAGTGTGACATAAGTAAACCAAGAGTAGACATGAAACCCTTAGGCAACAAACATTCCCTAGATCCTCAATTAGGTGCTTAAATGATGAAGTTAAAATGCAAGGGGAAAAGAGGACTTCATGATTTAACCATCACAAACATGTGATCAAGTGTGACTAGGAGTGTATATATTCATATATTTTCCAAAGAGGGAGTGAATACATGAGTTACCATTCATTGGGCCTTATTTTTCTTTCTTTTCTTTTTCTTATATATAGGACTTAGGGAATAAGGTTTTCATAAGTTTGGCACAACTCATAGATATAACATTTACATGAATTTTCACTTCAATCTTAGAGCTTAGACTTAGATAAATCAGTATAATGTATCTTTAATGATTTTGGCTTTCACTTTTTGATTTTATTTCATTAAAAATGACAAAAGGGGAAATATTTTGCCACAAATCTATGAATGCTTAATCATAAAGGCATCATGTGATGAAAACAAATTAATTATGTTATTCTCTATGAAAATGATGGGTATTCTTGAGAAAATCTTATGCTTTTGGATGTCTCCTCTCTGGTTGAGAGGGAGTGAGGGTAAACACCATATTATCCATGTGTCATGTACTATGGCCAGGACTAACAGTTGTAAGACTAGTAAAGACACCAGTAGGGAGAATGGTGGATTGGATAAACATCTGGGACCAATATTGTCTGAGAATTTGGACTTTGACTAGGACTAACCGCCATAAGTCAAGTACATTAATCCAAGATAAGAATAGTCATGAGGATTGACATTTCCTGGTGTCAAATATTATGATAATGGATTAGGAAATGATCATGTGAGGACATACCTGGTGAACATCCTGGTGGGGTAAGTGCCTAGAGAGGCAATGGTGTCCAAATTTATGCCTCCCAACCTTGTGCTCTGATCTAATGGAGAGATAAACTTGTTAGTCAAGGCCTTGCTATTTTGACAATCTTGGCTATGATGATGTAAATCATCATTGATGCTTATCAATCCATATCCCTTCTTATATGAATATTTAAACTTGAGAGTACTTTTTTGTCTCATTATGAGTACCTCCCTAGTTTAGAGGGAGGGTCATCATCTTCATTATCGCCATCATCACCACCATCACCGTCATCATTATTGTCATCATTTCATTATCGTCATAATCACCATTCATGTCATCATCATCATCATCATTATCATCATCATTATGGACATTGTTGTCAATTATTCATAATTATAGGTATCTTAAGAAATATCATCAACCCAAAAAATGTTACGAGTGCTCGAAAAGGGTTGTTAGGACACATGATATATGCAAGAGAAATAACAAATTTATTTCTTAGAGATGATCGATGATCATCATCATCACTACCATTATCATCATCATTATAATTGTCATCATCCACATCATCATAACTAATATAATTTTTATCATAATTGTTGTCATCTTCATCATGAAAATCATAATCATCATTCATGTCATTATTGTTGTTGCTGATGACCAAGATGAAAATAATGATAATGATGATTAGATGATGATGACTTGGAAGACGACACCAAAGATAATTATTATGATTATGACCATGACAACATTTAAAAATTTGGAAGAATGGCCAAGGTCATTAGCATCATCATCATCATCATTTTGATTGTAACCCCCATCATCTTTATCATCATTGTCATTATCATAACAACCACAATTCATGTCATCATCATCATCCTCATTATCATCATAATTATAATTATTGACATTGTCATAAGTGCATAATTTTCAATGTCATAAGAAATATCATCAATGCAAAAAATATGACGTGTGTTGGAAAAGGGATGCAAAAGTGAACAAAAAAAATGGGGGTAAAAATAGACGTAAAATTGGATGAAGAGTGGACACAACATAAGTAGATGCAAAACAAGACAAAAAATTTGACACAAAAGTGGATGAAAAAGTAGATGCAATAGTTGATGCAAACTTGAACACAAAATAGGATTCAAACATGGATGAAAAAGTGGAAGAAAACATGGGAACAATAGTAGGCATAAAACTTAGCATGAATTGTGGTGAAACAAATGTGGATATAAAAATGAATATAAAAAAAAAGACACAAACTTGAATGCAAAAAGGAGGAAAACTTGGATGCAAAAAGGGATGTAAACATGGGCCAAACATGGGTGCAATAGTGGACACAAATTTAGTTGCAAAATTGGATGAATCGAAAGTGGATGTAAAAGTAGATTCAAAATGGGATGCAAAAAACATAAACAATATTTGATGCAAACTTGGATACAAAAGAGGATGCAATAGTGGAAGAAAATGTGGGTTGCAACGATAAGAAGAAAATATGGCACAAACCATAGCACAACAAAAGTGGATGAAGAAGTGGATGTAATAATAGACACAAAAAAGGATGCAAAGTTAGATGGAAGATAAGATGATATAAGGGATGTAAAATTGGATGCAAACATGAGTGCAACAGGAGAAATAAAATTGGATGGAAAATATGGATGCAATGGCAGTACATGCAAAAGAAGATACAAAATGAGATGCAAAACCCAACACAAAATTAGATTCAAAAATAGATGCAATATTTTATGCAAAAGAGGATGCGAAGATGGATGCAAAATTGGAAGCAAACATGGGTACAACAGTAAGTACAAAACATGGCACAAATTGTGTCATAACAAAAGTGGATGTAATGATAGATGCAAAAAAAGAAGCAAATGAAGATGCAAAAAGGGATGTAAAAGTGGGCGTAAACATGGGTGCAACAATGGATGTAAAATAGGATGCAACAAAATTCGATGCAAAAGTAGATGCAATATGAGACACAAAACCTGATGCAAATCTTGACGCAAAAGTGGATATAAAAGGGGATGCAAAAATAGATGTAAAATTCGATGAAAACCTAGATGTATATGAGGATGAAATCATGGATGAAAATTTAGAAACAAAAAAGGGTGCAAAGGGAGGTGTCAAACTAGGTGCAAATTCTGGCACAAGAAAAATGGATGCAATAGTGGACACAATAACAAATGAAAAAGAGGATGTAAATATGGATGCAAAACAAGATGTAAAAGTCAATGCAACAAAAGTATATGCAAAACTAGACACAAACCTCGATGCAAAACTTGGCACAAAGGGGATGCAAAAAATATGCAAAAATGGATGCAAAATATGATTTACAAAATGATGCAAAAGAGAATGCAAGAGATGATGCAAAAGTTGATGCAAGTGTAGGCGCAAAAATTGGATGCAATAGAGGATTCAAAAGTTGGTGAAACAAAATTAGGTGCCAAACTTGATGCAAAACATGGTGCAAAGGATGACACAAAACTTGGCATAAAACCTGGCATAAATTGGTGTAAAATCTGGTGCAAAACCTATTACAATACCTGGTGCTAAACTTGATGTAAGATTTGGTGCAAGCTTTGCATCAAGTTTTGCTCCATATTTGATGAATGGACACAAGTAGCACCAAAAATGGGCTCTAGACGCAAAAAAGGAAGCAAAGAGGGACGCTAATCAGAGGGTTTTGTTGTAGTGTCTTATAGTGACCTCAAATGTTGAGAGTTTAGAGTATACTCCTTGTTATAGTTCAGTGGACTTATCAATGGTGCTTTTGATAGTGAATCCTTCAAAGAGTCAAATTATTATTGTTCTTGTTCATACCATTGGAAAGGGATATATGGATAGAGAAGATGAAGGAAGTTGTGAGCATAAGTGGCATAGTCAAGAACACAGTGACACGATACATTTTCCTTGCCTTGAAGGATTTGCAACTGGATTTGAGTTTTCAGTGGAGGGATCTTGTGAATTACTTGGACCTTTAGGGGTTCCACCATGATTCCTTGTTGGGAAACAATGAATCTAAGAAAGTGTCAAACAGAGACCAAAAACATACACTTGAGGGGTTTTAATCAGAGTTTATACTGTTGAAATCTTCAGAATATAATACAAATATCTTCAATGTGATGTGAGTGTTTTTTGGAATGAATGGTGGGGTAATCCAAATAGGCCAATATAATATGAGCGATATAATGAATAATGTAATTCATGGCTCACTAGAAGGTAGTGCCAACATTTTTAAGGCTAAAGTGCATTATATGATATATAAATGTACCCTAGGGGGTGGTGAATGTTTTTTTGTATTGATCTATATGGAAGATTTGAATACAATTGTAGCCTAACAAGCCTTCCATGAAGGAAAAAGATTCATGCCATATGCACACATCAATGATTTTATCTATGAATGATGTGGAGAGATTTTCCTTTGGGCATGCTTTTTTCAAATCCTAGAAATAGGTATATATCCAAATAGTCCCCTAATTTTTCATGATAGGTTCTGGGTTAGATACCCATGAAGTGTAAGCAATGGGGTATATGAAACTTTCTTTGTGTAGCTTATCAATTTCGGTTGTGATAGTTGCGACTTTTGATAGGTGCATTGGACATTGCTTCTACCTCATTAGGGAGGCATCAACCCATGTGCTTACATGGTGCTCTATTATATTAAGGCTTAAGTTGGGAATTTTTGCACATGACCAAGCGAAAATATTAGGGTACTCCTAAAATAAAGTTTTTCAAAAAATTCATCTTAGTAGCAAGATGTCCCTAGCATTATCTCTTCAACTATGTGAAGCTTAACTGATATGTCCACCTTAATGGTTGGGGAGATGTTAGCGATATTACCTTCTTCAAAAGATCTTAGTGTAAGATTGGGGTTTATAAATGATGTTTCCTAAAGGAATGAAATTCATACTTTCCACTATGAACACAATTTCCATAGGTGGTATGGAAGGTGTGAAGGCTCATTGAGATAAAAGGAAGGAGGGATGATGCATGGCATCCTAGGAACAATTTGGTGTTTTCATGGCCTCAAGGATGTTGTCATTCGAGCGGAATATATTCAAAAAGAGTTGTGATGCCATCACTATGTCATGAGGAAATGGTTGACACATGGAAGTAGTAGTGGACATATAAGAATGTGATATCATACTAGGTACTATAGGACTAACGGATGTGGACACAATGTGGACAGTTTGGGTCCAAGTTTTCTTAGATGGTTCTACCTTCGTAGTGGACAAAACAATCTAGACATCATGGAATGATGAGAAATATAGTAGATATGTTCATGATGGTGTGTGTCATTAATGCCCAGTGTTGGTGGGGCAAGTCGACTTAGTTGACTAGCCCAGTCAAGTTGAAAAGAATACATTGTAAAGATGATCAACAAGCTTTTTAAGTTGATAACTAAAGTTGGACTAAGCGAGAGTTTGGTTGGAAAGTTAGACTACTATAACCGTCTCGACATGGTATAAATATTTGTCAATCCGTCAATGTATCAGTTCTGATTGGATTTTAGGAGATATAATATAAAGTGTGCTTTCGTTGGTTCTCCATTACTTATGTCTCTTCTCTTTCTCTTTACTTATGTGCTTTGCTATGTGAATGCTTGATGTCCTTACTACTAGTAACCATGCATACTTTTCCATAGATTACAACATTGGTTCCATTGCAAGTAGTTTTGGACTCAAACCATGAAAAATATACAAGTATAAATGTTAACATTGGAAGAGATACAATTATGGTGGGAGATGAAAATCAATAACTGCCTGAAGAAATATGCGAGAAGGAATAGACTATAATTAGTAGAAGCTAGAGCCAATTTTTTCATAGAAATGCATGAACGATTTATTAAAGGTGACCCAAAGAAAATCAATAAACTCCTAGATCCAGTTACTCATGAAAAAAAATCAAAGTGAATTTGATGCCCGACATTTATTGAAGCTATGAAATGGTGGTCGAATGAATCTACACGAGTGGGTTGAGTCGATTTTGGACAATTTTTGTGAAGAACGAGCTATAGAAGAATGAACCCATATTGAACATATCAAAGCTAGGTTCTTCGACGATTTGCATGATAACTTCTCTTGCTTGATTCCTACTCTTCTATATAAGTTCCTCCTCAATAAGGGTGTTGGTCATATCATTAAATATTGAGCTCAATTGCAGACTCCAATAAAGACTGAACAACAAAAAAGGCAAACCAACTAGAAGAACTTCCTTGAAGCCTAGTGTAAATGTTATTTTTTGTAGCATCGAACATGTGTTCTAGTCTCAATTTGTGTCAAAGAGGCTAAGGAACAAAATATCTCCAAAACCTAAAAATGGTTTTATGAGAAAACACCTAGAGACCACTCAATTAAGTTAATTGATCAATAATTAAAAAAATGCCTAAGTCTAACTTAGCAAAAATGATTAATTAACAACAATTAATTGAGAAAGATTGAGAAATATCTAGAGACTCACACAGATTGAGTATAAGATGACATTAGCCGTTGATAATGATTTAATCATGGTTGTTTGTGCTACAATGAGAGATTATAAGAGTAGATCGATGGGAGGGGGATAGAGACAATTGTGAGACATGGGGAGAGTTAGTTGCTTGGAAGATTGAGCTATCCATTTGCATAGATTCACAGGAAGAGGAGTTCGAGCCAGAGAAGGAGAGCATCCGTTATTGAGAGAGAAACAAAATAGTTTTCTAGTAGAGGCTCCTGACAACAGATCAACAGTAACATGGAGGCCCAATATTTTTTATGAGAGGGCCACGTAACGTGTGCGAGTGGCTAGAAACCTAGTTTGATGTGCCAAAAATGAGGTCAATTTAGTTTCTGGAGGCCGAGAGGTCACTTGGAAGGAAGATCAATTTATTTCTAGAGGAAACAGGAGGCAAGACGAGTCATCTGGAGCTAGCTAGAAGGAAGTGCGAAATTCCTAGGCCAGTCAGTGTGAATTCTCGGAGGTTAAGTTTTTCTTAGTGGGGTTTGAGTAGGTCAGTGGGAGGCCAAGATTGTTTGCAGAAGGGAGAAAATTTCTCCAAATTATTTTTCTAGTAGATTTCCGGAGGATTGCCAGTGAGGCATCCAGGTTATTTTACTCAGATTTTACCGCTACATAAAAATAATGTAAATCCTCATCTGCTACATTAGATTTATCTTCAGGGGTTTTCCCCTGGATTATTATCCAAACATTATTGTGTCGATTTTATTATGTGTGTGCATATATTTTCTGAGTTCCAACATTTTATTTAGCTTCCACATAATTTAGTTGTGAAGAATTGTTGTGTGATTATTAGGTATTAATTAGAAAATTAATAAACTCCTAACTAGTTAGAAGAGTAAAATTTAGTTATTGTAATTGGATGAAATTTCACATGGTATTAGAGCATTGAAGATCGTATCAAGAGATTAGTAACAAAAAGATAAATTGTGTAGGTTTAGTGGGAGTTCTGAGCGCAAATTTCTCAGAGCTGCAGAGACAGGTGGTTTAATTTCCTGATCCGGGTTGGAGGAAAATTCAATCAGCCTTAGAAGCAAAGTTTGCAGGTAGTGGATTTGTTGGATAGAGGATTTGAGTGAGCTAATAAGTGATTTCATTGAGAAGATATGGGCGTAGTTGGTTTGCAACAACAGATCAACGTTGGTTGAAAGAGAAAGGAACATTGAAGAGGAATTTATAGAATTTCTCAGAGTGTGTTCAGATCCAATTTCTAGGAGGAGATGTGAGATTTCTAGTTGAAGTAGGTCATAGTAGTTTTTCTAGTCAACTAGTGTGAGCTTCAAGAGTAGCAAATCGTGTTTGAGATTCTGGAGAAGGACTTCTATAAGGTTGAGTGAGTTTCCTAGTTGAGGTAGAAGGAAGTGTGAGTACCAAAAAAGTACATCCAAAAGTAAGTAGTAACATATCTGCACATTTCCTAAGGAAGTGCGAGTAGTAGATGCAGGGTCACAGGAAAGAGAGGAAATTCTAGTTTATTTCCTAGTTTTTGAGTTTTTATAGAGATGGGCCACAACAGGTCTAAGAGACCAGGATAGACTTGACAAAGCTTTAAATTTTGGCGTCTGGAAGGCCAAAATGTAGTTTCTGTTAGATGAGCATGGTCTGAAGGATTCCATGACGAATGTCAAGGAAGAACCATCATATACACAACAGTTGGCTACCTTCAAGAAAGAGATGGCCAAGAGAAAGTGGATGGTCTTGGATGGAGTTGAGATCATATTGTGCCACATATTGTGGAGAAGGCAACAACAAAGGACATGTGGGATGTCGTCGTGAAGCTATACTAGGATCCATTAGAGAATCGTAAAATGATTCTCAAAGAGAAGCTAAGGATCACAAATATAATGAAAGGTGAATGAATGACTCCTTAACTCACCAGAATTCAGAACATTTGTGATGAGCTAGCAACAATAGGTGAGAAACCAGAGCACAATGAACTTGTGCAAATAACACTAAATGGGTTTACTAGAGAATGGGCAACAATTGTTTAGGGAATCACTTATGGAGTGATTTCACACAAGAGGAGTTAAGGCTCAGTCTTGTCCAGGGTACTACCAACGATAATAGCAAAGGGCCAAAGGTTGGGAAATATGAGGAGAATGTAGCCCTTGGATCTAAAGGGTAGGAGAAGAAAGGTCCCAGTTAGGGACAAGGCTCAAAGGGAGGAGAGAAGAAGAAGAAGGATCTATCGAAGATCAATGCTTTAGGTGTGGTGAGTTTGGTCACCACAACACCGAGTGTCCCAAGAAGAAGAAGGAAAAGAAGGGGGAGCAATAAACATCAACTTCAACAAAGATATATGAAATAACATCTAGGTTGGAGGAGTTTGCATTAATGGAAACTATAACTCCAGATGGAGGAGGAGCATGATAACTTCAGAGTTGCAGGATTGGGCAGGGTCCAAGGAGGACAATATCAAACATGTGTTTCCTCTTGGATCATTACCTTGTCTACGGGAGCCCACACTTTTCAGCGGTAGGAGGATTAGTGTGAGGAGGCACAATCATATCTTGAGAGACAATGTAGAGCCTAGATGTAGTTAGTTACTAGAGGGGTGCAAAGATAGATGAGCGCAGATAGTTACTTAATAGACAATGCAGAAACTAGTTGCAGTCAGAGACTCAAGAGATAATTTTAGAGCTAGTATAGGGGCACAATGGATCCCTGGATCAATTCTTAGTTGTAGTGGTTGCAACAAAAACGACATGAGATCAGACGCAACACAGACAGTGTAGGGAGGCATAGTGCAGTGTCAACAGTAATGTAAATGCAGAGTAGTTTAGCTATAGGGTGTTGTGGCCACAACCCCTCCCCCATAATTTTTTCAACAAAATCATGGGGACCCTTCATTTGCATTTTGGAAAATTCATTTCTTTCATGGCATGTTAATGGTTGATGACTTCTTTGATTACTATTGCTTGGCTTTTGATAATTTTTCTTATGCTTCGTTATGGCGATTATGATTGACATTTTTCTTGCTATTGTTGGCACCTCTTCGCCATCTTTTACAATGATGGAAACACCCTCTTGATGGTCACAAGAAAGTGATGTGGCACCTTCATGTGCCACATCACCTAACCTTTTGCATTGAGTTTTCTTGTTGGCATTTCCCCACATCCCTTTGCACACACTTGTAGTTAAAAAAAGTGGATTATTAATCAAAATATCGTAATTACATTGTAATATATTATTATTATGGGCTAATTGTGATAAATGTACATTATAAATTATTTATAAGATAATGTAATATTTGATCACCTAAATATATGTATAAATTAAACAATATAAAAAAATAAAATGGAACTCATTTAACAACAAATAGTTATGTAAATTTACATTAGTTATGTAAATTTACTATTAATGTAATATAAAATAGTTAAAATATAAAGTTGTTTGTATATAATTTATTGTAAATGTTGTAATAATAAAAAAGTAATTAAAACACTATATACCATATATATTGTACTTTTACTATAACAAAAAAACATTTAATAAAAATAATCATGGTAATGCTATTATAAATATGTAATATATTACTTAATATATAATAGTATAAATGATATATTATTATATTTTCCATTTAGTATAACATATTTTTTGTTTTTGTTAAAAATTTATAACATTTGGAATTCAATTTTTGTTATTTTATTATTATTATTTAAATTTATTTATTTGTAAGTTGATTGGTTGAGGTCTTATTATGGTTTGTTTAATAACTTCCATGTAACATTTGGAATTCAATTTTGTTATTTCATTATTATTATTATTATTATAATTTATTTATTTGTAAACTGATTGGTTGAGGTCTTATTATGATTTGTTTAGTAACTTCCATGTAACATTTGGAATTCAATTTTTATAATTTTTTATATTTATTTATTTGTATGCTAATTGGTTGAGGTCTTATTATGATTTGTTTAGTAATTTCCATTTCTATTAATTACTATTTTTTGTTTTTGGTTTTATTTTCTTTTAATTTAACTTTTTGATTTTATATATATATAGAGAGAGAGATAAACAATATTAGTTAATCATATTTCTTAATTTTAATGATGATATTGAATAATACAATATTTTATTAATTGTTTTATTTTTGTGATAAAATATATTTTTATTTAATTAAATTATATTTAAACTAAGTAACAAGCACCAACTACCATATAATCTTTATTTAATATATAAAATTTTACAAACAAATATATCATAACACATTAAAAAATGAACATTATATTATAAATAATTTGATTTAAAAAGATGTACATTATATTGTAAATAATCAAAATGTATAATAATTTAATTTAAAAAGAGGTACCTTATATTATAAATAATTTAAATTTTTTAAATCAACAAAAATTTATTATTAAGTACAGACGTTAACATGGCCAACAATTAATGTCATTGTCTAATATAGACGTCAACATGGCCATATATTAAAGTATAGTATAGATGTTAACGTGGCCACCCCCACTACATGGGTTGTTGCTATTTCCACCTCTATAGCTCCATAAATGCCCATCCTTTACAACCAGAGACATGTTAACGTGGCCACCCCCACTACACTACACACGCTGTTGCCATTTCCACCTCTATAGCTCCATACATGTTAACGTGGCCACCCCCACTATACTACACAGGCTGTTGCTATTTCCACCTCTATAGCTCCATAAATGCCCGTCCTTCTCCATTACGGACGAGCATTTATGCATTTATGGAGCTATAGAGGTGGATACAGACGGGCATTTATGGAGCTATAGAGGTGGAAATATCCACCTCTATAGCTCCATAATATCCACCTCTATAGCTCCATAAATGCCCGTCAATATCCATCTCTATAGCGGGCTTTTATGGAGCTATAGAGGTGGAAATATCAACCTCTATAGCTCCATAAATGCCCACCTCTATAGCTTCATAAATGCCCGCTATAGAGGTGGATATTGACGTATAGCGGGCATTTATGGAGCTATAGAGGTGGAAATATCAACCTCTATAGCTCCATAAATGCCCGTCCTATTTCCACCTCTATAGCCTCCATAAATGCATGGAGGCTGCATTTATGTGGATATTGACGTATAGCGGGCATTTATGGAGCTATAGAGGTGAAAATATCAACCTCTAGAGCTCCATAAATGCCCACCTCTATAGCTCCATAAATGCCCTCTATAGAGGTGGATATTGACGTATAGCGGGCATTTATGGAGCTATTGAGGTGGAAATATCAACCTCTATAGCTCCATAAATGCCCGTCCTATTTCCACCTCTATAGCCTCCATAAATGCATAGAGGGTGAAGCTATTGAGGTGGAAATATCAACCTCTATAGCTCCATAAATGCCCGTCCTATTTCCACCTCTATAGCCTCCATAAATGCATGGAGGATGCATTTATGTGGATATTGGCGAGCATTTATGGAACTATAGGGGGTTGATATTCGGTCTTATTTCCGTCCATCTTATTTCCACCTCTATAGCCTCCATAAATTTATGGAGGCTGCATTTATGTAGCCTATAGAGGTGAATAGCAACAGCCCACTGCACATACCCACACAACAATATGGTTACAGACTTCAATAAATTTCGCTCTCTCCTAAGTAAAGCTAGACTTGTTTCCCCTATATAAAACTTTATTTTCTTTTACGCCATGTATGTGGGACTTTTCTCAGTTTTTGATATAAAGATAAAACACGCCATTTTTCCGGTGCAGTGAATGCGTCACATAAATGGTTGAACTTATAAATGACAAACCTGTCACCCCATGCTTTTATTCTGATTTCGATGCAATGCCATTTGACCGATTCAATCGTTTTGATTACTCTTTTGTTGTGGGTGACCGAATTTTGATCAAAAGAATACGTGGATCATAAGTGTTCGACCACATCACTCGCACAAGAAAGATCGCGTGCAATTTGCAATGATAAAAGAAATCGCGGCCAACTGAACACAAATCTCGCCACAGTTAAATTCACGATCATTTAGACAATGAATTGGAGAAGTGAAAGGCTTTATCTTAACAAATGGACTGAAGTGGGAAGCTCAGCTCTGCTTTGCTTTGCTTTATGTAAGCGTGATACTGGGTATTTCAATTCACTGTAGCCATAATGGATCCAACAACTCAGCAAAATTAGCTCATTGAATAACAATAA
The DNA here is from genome assembly GCA_031772625.1 of Pinus tabuliformis. Taxonomy (NCBI): domain Eukaryota; kingdom Viridiplantae; phylum Streptophyta; class Pinopsida; order Pinales; family Pinaceae; genus Pinus; species Pinus tabuliformis. The sequence goes on from CM062809.1 coordinate 1,165,956,643, forward strand.
AACCCTTGATGTGGCAGAAAGAGATTTGGCCACAGGTAAATCGATTTGATTCACCGTTCATGTCAAGGCAGAAAATTGAAGAGTGATAAAGGACAGAGAAAATGGCTAAATTATGAAGAACGATGAATTAGAGGGAGAATCCAACCATTGGTAAAAAAGTAGAAGAATTCAACGGTAATCTGAGGAATGAAAATCGCTTACCTTCTCCAGAAATGGTTCAATTATAACAACACTCAACACTTGGTATGCTGAGAGTGGACCGCAATAAAGGAAGGTTGGATCTGAAAGATGGTGTCAACATCATGATCGGGCTAAGGACAGCGCATTGCTGATGACAAGGGTCGGAGAATCTTATGCAAACTATTAAAAGGACAATCATCCAAGTTGATAGGGGATTCGACTCCATAGCTATGAGGAAGAGGTTGGGATAAGTTGAAAATAATAGAGAATATTGTATTATGGAGAGAGTTCGGTTTTTGTTATATTTATGTGTAAATTATGATTAGTTTTTATTTTTAGGAGTTAATTTTAATTTATTTAAAATGATGTAAATTTATATAATTTTGATTTTTATGATTAATTAAATAGAGCGTTTTTTGTTTGGGTAGTATCTAGGTGCAGCTTGCTCATCTGTGAGCTGTTAATTTCAGATTATAAATTTAAGTTCCTATTTTTAACATGGTATCAAAGATGGTAAGCCCTGTAGTTGAATTGTAGTTGAATTGAGTGCCTTAGTGGCAGAGTTGATTTTTGCGTGAATTCAAAATATTCATCATTATAAGCCCTTCCGCAGGTCTTTAGTAGAATCAGGAGTATCGAGTTCGAACTCCGTGAGACGAATCCGAATACTACTCAATTTACTCTTCATATCCCTGCCATCAGGAAGCAAAATGCTAACTGTGGTTCTATGGACCTCCGGCTCTGGATCAGATTCTTCTTCCTTCATCTCAACTAAAAAGGCATTTTGATTGAAGCTAAGAAGGTTGTTCCCGTTTATGTCATCCATGGAAACACCTTGAGTAAAATGAAAGGCCAGGTTCTTATCCACATTTGAGGAGTCATGGGTATCCTCATCGAAGCTTCTGTCAGCATCAAGAGAACTTGCTTTCAGCCGATCTCGAAGCCTTGTTTTCGCAGCTTGTCTTCTTTCAGAAATTGATAGATCGCCATTTCTGGCAAGCTGAATGTGGCGTTCAACGTTTCAAGTTCCTGCCGATGATTGTCGTTGTATGCCACAACTGAAAGAATCAGCGCATCGACAAGCCAGACGGATGACGGTCTTTCTTGATTATTTGGTTGAGTGTAGCCATCGATTTTGTGGACTTGAAACTCTATCAGACTCTAAAAATCTTAGACAAAGATAAATAACAAGTTGTTCTGATTCACATTTTCTTGACGCACGTTACTGTCACTGCTCGACATTGTTTGCAGCTGTTGGAAGCGATTTTATGGGGCACAGATGCTGAGCGGTTTGATTCTCTTCAATTCTGCAAGAGAGGGCCTATAAGGCCTATTATAGAATAGGGAGCCGATCCCTTTAAATCGACCCATGAATCGAGCCAATTCACTACCGCGTGTTTCAGGCTATATCTGCTACCTTCAAAAACGCTGGATGGAATCACAGGTGGTATGGTCAATCAATTACCGAGAAGAATGGTTGGATTCCTCTCGTTGGTCCTAAGTTCTCTTTACACCTTTATCAAGGAAGTGGAAATGGGCATGTCTTATAAGTTCGGATATTTTGAAGAAAGTTTATTATTATATGTGAACTTTTTATTAAGTGGAAAAGTGATCATGTTTTATTTTGAAAGCCAAAATGTGATGTGTGTTATAAGGTTTGATATTTTGAAAAAGAAAAGTTCATTATCATATGTGAAGAATATTTTTTTTAAAAGAAATTGATTTTGGTTAAAAAGGTAATAATTAAAGTTTTATTTTTAAGTGGAGGGGTGAATTTTTTTTGAGAAAGGAGATAGCAGTTACATATATGGAGAAGTTGAGCGGGGCTAATTTTTCCCTATGGAAATCACAGATGGAGGACATACTGATTTTAAATGATCAATATTTGCTGATTGAAGGAACAACAGAGAAACCCTCATTGATGACAGATGAAGAGTGGAATAAAATAGATAGAAAGGTGATTGCAAAAGTCCGCCAATATCTAGCAAAGAATGTGTATTTCAATGTGTCCGAGAAAAGACGACAGAAGGATTATGGAAGAAGCTCCATGATTAATATGAGAAAAACACGACATCAAACAAAGTGTTCTTGATGAAGAAGCTTTATAATCTCAAGATGAAGGAGGGTGTTTCAATTGCTGAGCACTTGAATGCATTTAATATTATTACTAATCAACTTGCCTATGTTAAAGTCATTCTAGATGATGAAATTAGAGCCATTTTGTTAATGTGGTCTAAGCCAAACAGTTGAGAAAATTTAATTGTAGCTATGAGCACTTCAGCAACTGCAGGGACACTGAAGTTTGATGATGTCAGCAAAAGTTTAATGAATGAGGAGCTGTGACACAAGTCAATTGTGCAAAACCATGGAGGAGAAGCTTTAGCTCTAGCTAATTGTGGTAAGAGAATTAATCAAGGCCGACAAGGGTGATCAAGATTGAAAGGCCGATCAAAATCAAGGAGGGGTAGGATTATCTGCTTTCATTGTGGCAAACCCAGGCACATGAAGAAAGAATGTCGATTCTGGAAGAAAGGATAAAAGGATTAGAGACCGGCTAGTACAAATCACAAGTTGTCCAGCATAAATGAAGGTGAGACTAATATTGTAGCCACATATGGTGATGTGTTGTTTACTGTTTAAGGAGAGGATGCCTGTGTATATACGTTTAGCAGTAGCTTTGATTGGATCCTTGACTCTAGGGCATATCACCATGTAACCCCATGCACAAATAGTCTTATTGCATATAATCCTGGTGATTATGGTAAATTTCATTTGGGGAATAATCATTTTTGCAGTATGGTTAGAGTGGGAGATGTCTAGATCAAGATGAAGGATGAACAAGATATATTTTTGAAACAAGTCAGGCATGTACCAGAAATGTGCATGAGTTTGATCTCTATGGGACGATTGGATGATGAAGGTTATTCCACATGCTTTGGAAAAGGAGGCTGAAAAATTAGCAAATGAGCATTGGTCGTGGCCAAAGGACCCAAGACATGAACATTATACACTTTGAAGGCATTGATAGGAAAATCAGATTTGGTTACTGCCACATAAGAATGAAATTGAGCACATCTGTGGCATAAGCGCTTGGGTCACATGAGCGAGAAGGGCTTAAAAATCCTTGTTGTTAAAAAAATTTTGCCAGGTTTGAATTCCTACAATCTTGATCTTTGTGAGAATTGTATATATGGTAGACAAAGAAGGGCTTCATCCCTTAGAGGTGGCCATGATAGAAAGAAACATGTGTTAGAATTTATACACTCAGATGTGTTTGGACCTGTTAACATCAAATCATTAGGAGGAGCATCATATTTTGTAACATTTATAGATGATGCATCTAGGAAGGCCTGGGCATATCCTATGAAAAGTAAAAGTGAAGTGTTTGGAATATATAAAAAATTCCATGTTGTTGTTGAAAGAGAGACTAAAAAATTGCTCAAGTGTTTGAGAACAGATAATGGTGGAGAATATTGCTCAAGTGCATTCAAAGAATATTGTAATAGTTTTGGCATAAAGCATGAGAAGAATGTGCCTAGTACTCCTCAACAGAATGGTGTTGTAGAAAGGATGAATAACACCATTATGGAAAAGGTGTGAAGTATGTTCTCCGATTCTGGTTTCGAGAAGAAGTTTTGGGCTGAAGCAGTCATGACCGCTTGCTACCTCATAAATAGATTTCCAACTATAGCCTTGGATGGCAGTATCCCTGAAGAAGTTTGGACTGGTAAGAAGTTGAATTATTCTCACTTGAAAATTTTTGGATGTGAAGAATTTGTACATATTCCCAAAGAAAATAGAACTAAGCTAGATGGTAAATCTATGAAATGCATTTCTCAGGGATATGCGAAAGAAGAATTTGGTTATCGTCTATGGGATCTAGTCAAACATAAAATTATTACAAGTGGGGATGTTATATTTAATGAGTCAGAAATGTTTAAGAGGACTATAGGTGAGCTGGAGGTCAAGAAAGTTATTGACATGTTTGAAGAGCAACATGAAGACATCCCACCAATGCAAGAAAATGGACAGCAAATTCAGGAGTAGGAAGAGCAACAAGTGGAAAATGAAGAACACCAAAAAGAAGGAATCTTGCAGGAGCCTTTACATGAGATTCAACTTGATAATGCACCATTACAGTTGGTTCGCAGATCTTCTAGGCTTCATAAGCCTTCACAAAGGTATCCTCCTTCAAACTATATTTTTTTGACTGATGAAGGTGAGCCTAATTGTTTTCAAGAAGCTTGTAAAGTTGAGCACAGTAAAGAATTAAAGAAAGCAATCGAAAAAGAAATGAACTCTTTGTTGGAAAATAAAACTTGGGAGTTGGTAAACCTCCAAAAAGGAAGAAAGGCTCTACAAAACAAATGGGTTTACAAGATTAAGCAAGAAGGTGAAGAAAAGAAGAAGAGGTATAAAGCAAGGCTGATGGTGAAAGGATTTGCCCAAAAAAAAGGTATTGACTTCACTGAAATTTTCTCACCTATTGTTAAAATGTCATCCATTAAAGTCATTATTGGTCTTGATGTTGCTTTAGACTTAGAATGTGAACACTTAGATGTAAAAACTGCTTTCCTTCATGATGAATTGGAGGAAGAAATTTATATGGAGCAACCATAAGGCTTCATAAAAAAATGAAAAGGAGACATTGTTTGTAGGTTGAAGAAGAGTCTCTATGGGTTGAAACAGACACCTTGACAATGGTACAAGAAATTTGATTCATTCATGTTGGAACATGGATTTCATAGGTTTGAAGTTGACCATTGTGTTTATATCAAGAGGTATGATCAATGAAAGTATATCATATTATTGTTATAGGTGGATGACATGTTGATTATTGGGCATGATAAGAATAAGATCAATAGGTTGAAGAAAGATTTGGGCAACAAATTTGCAATGAAGGATTTGGGACTAGCACAACAGATATTTGGCATGAGGATTACACCTGACAGGAAAAAAAAAGGTTGTTGATGTCACAAGAAAAATATATCAAGAAAGTACTTAATAGGTTTAATATGAAGGATGCCAAGCCAGTTGGTACACCCCTTGCAACCGACTTCAAGCTGAGTATTGAATTATGTCCTAGTGATGATAAGGAGAAGGAAGATATGAGCAAGATTCCTTATGCTTCAGTAGTTGGCAGTTAGATATATGCCATGGTATGCACACGACCAGACATTGCATATTCAATGGGAGTAGTGAGCAAGTTTCTTACCAATCCATGCAAACAACATTGGCAAACAGTAAAATGGATTATGATATATCTCAAGAGTACTAGTAATTATTGTTTTGTTTTGGTCATAATGAGATTATGCTTGAAGGATTTACAGATGGATATATGGCTCGAGATTTGGACACCAGAAAGTCCACTGCAGGTTATTTGTATACATTTGCAGGTGCAACAATATCTTGAGTGTCAAGGCTAAAAGAATAGTAGTTATCTCTACAACAGAATTAGAGTACATAGATGCAATAGAAGCTTGTAAAGAGATGTTGTGGATGCAACAATTCCTAGGAGAGATAAGAATAAAATAGGAAAAGTATGTGCTATATTGTGATAGTCAGAGTGTCATTCACTTAGCGAAAAATCCAAAATTTCACTAAAAAACCAAGCACATTGACTTAAGGTACCATTGGATCTGTCATGTGTTGGAGGAAGGACAATTATGCTTGAAAAAGATCCATAAAGATAGGAACCCTGCTAATATGCTCACTAAATTCTACCAGGAAATAAACATGAGTTATGTAGAGGCATGGTAGGAATCGGTGTGACTTGATTCAAGATTCTTCATTCGGCTTCAAGTGGGATAATGTTAAATATGACGTTGTCATAAAGACTCCAGCGTCGACCTCATTGTCGGAAACCGCTCTCAGACAATAACACCGACACTAAACCGACTCCCACCCACCTTCATTGACTTGTAACCTCACTATGTTTCACATGTAGAATTCTATATGGTTCTTGATGTTCTATACATTTGTATTTTCTCTCACCAAGGAAAGAAAGCCAAGGCCCAGACCTGTTGTGTAATACTAAGTGTGATTTTTATCTTCGAAATCTATTGCCTATAATATTTGTCTGTTGCCTATAATGTATTTTATTTCTGCTATGCTTCTCTAGCTTTAACAAAGACAACATAATTTATCTTATAATAGCCATACAAAGATTTGTCAAGAATCTAAAGATTCTTTATATTAGATCCAGTCCTCTTTTAAACTCAAATTTTCTAATGCATCGAAATACCACAACTGTTCACGAGTTCAAGTACACATCCTCAAATTCTCATGCCTATAATGTATCGGTTTCACCTAACTCCAACAATTTCTCAGTGCTTTAACTCATAATATGCATAGAAAATGCGTGCCTTAGCTTTCAGAGAATGTGTTTCCCTACAAGAAAGCGCATGAATGTATGGGAGAAACTAGTGTAGATCCCTTTAACTCTAGTTGCCAAATTTTTCCCAAATTTTTCTCTCAAAAAAGATTTTGGAGAAATATATATATATATATATATTTTTTTTAATTTTTAATTTTTTTTTTTATGTTGAAATAATCTTTTTATTTTACTTTATGAAATGGTATTGACTCTAGTAAAGAGTAAAAATGTTTAAAATTTTACTTCATTTGGAATTTTAATGTGGTAATTTTTTTTGTTAAAGATAATATTTTTTTCAATTATTAGTTACTTTATCATATACGTTGAATTTGAATAACTATATAAAATATTTAAATTAATTATTTTTATTTTGAAAGACATTAGCAAAATTTCAACTTTGATAACAGACAGTGAAACTTGCACATTATACAACACAATAAAATTTAATGTTAAGTTTATACAGTTACACTTAAAAAGACCAATATATTTTATATATGGTTCCAACATCTTATTGCTCATAACTAAGCTTTCAAGTAGTCTCTGCCTAGTGTTCAGGGAAAATTTTAAGAACCACTCTAAATTTCTATGTATAATAAATAGGCGAATCCCCATGATACATAGGAAAAATGGGAGACGATTTTATCACTAATATAATATGTATGTATATATTTTTTGGCGAATCTCTCACCATATTATATTATCTTGTAAAGTCATGGCAAATCTTTCACTAAATTATAATATCTTCTAAGATCTTGGAAAATCTTTCACTGAATAATAAAACATTGTAAAGTCTTCGCAAATGTTTTGTTAAAGTATGAAACCATATATGATAATAATAAACATATTCATTAAGTTGTAATATACTAACATACATGTTTGGAAAAAAAAAACATAATTTTCACTTCCTACAAACAATGTTGCAAGTTTTAGTGGCCATGTTTGTCATGGTAGAAGAGATTAATGTTTTCTTTACCACTTTTGCTAAGCTATCAAATTTCTTTCTTATTCCATAGACTCCAACTGCGAGATAAAAAAAAAACACATCAAGTTTGTTTACCCCAACACACTAACAAGTAGAAAGCCCCAACTATATAATATAATAAAGTAGTAGGTATCCCAAAGGCCTCAAGGGGATCTAATGGAAAGAAGTGACTGTTGTCAGAAGCCTTCCAATCAATATATACATATATAAATGTAGATTTATTATTATTTTAATTGAAAATCTTCAATTAAATAATAAAATTTAATTACGTATCTCCCAATTTAAATTTCTTATTAGTGTAATTCACTACCTTCATACCATTTTTAACAGCGTTGTAACATGTGGATTAATTTCTTTTTTGGTGCACAATTTCCACCTTTTAGGACAATATGGTGCAGTGACCCAACCCCTACAGATCACTACGACAAACTAAGAATAGCAGAGAAGATGAAAGGTTGTACAACCCAGCATATTTTTCAAACAACTAATCCAAGATCAGTACCTTAACTTTTTTATGAAGATATCATATTGAAAATATTTGAAAAATGGTGGGAAATCTAGGCAGCGACTATCTCTTCTGCGAGGGTGATGCAGAAAGAGTTAAGATTTCATTGTTTTGAATTTTTTTTGTTAAATTAGAAAAATCAATATTAATGGAGATATACTAAATTTTGTGAAGTGTTTAAATGTAGTTTTAACCATTCACCTTAAGATTTTTTTTACAATTTAATTTCCTAAGTCTATTTAATATCTTAATTATCATAAAAAACAACCTATATCCATCTTTACCACTCTTAGAGGGATGAAATCTATTTATCCCTCCTAGCGCGTGGTAGACCCAAAATTAAGATGGATTTAAGCTAATAGAATTTTCCCTTTAAATAGTCTATGCTCACATGAATACCATGGTATTACCATGGGTATCATAAACCTGGCGCTTAAAAACTACTATTAGTAATTTATAAAAATTAATAAAATTAATAATTGATTTTTATTTTATTTTTTTATTTTAACCAACTTAAAATGTTTAAGCGACATTAAATTACAAGATCTATTTTTACTTTTGATCTACCAAGCCCCTATAGGGATCCAATATTTTTTCACTCTATGTTAGTTTGCATATCACGATATTTGATCCAGAGTAAAGATGGATCTATGCTAGTTTAATTCCCCCTTTAAATAAAGGGCATTCCATGTGAATACCATGGGTCAATACCATGTGCCATATTTATTTTTATTAATACTAATATCAGATAATGTTTTTTTGCATATTATTAATAATAATTTGGCCCATGGTATTTGGCTCATAGGCTTCACCTAAATATAACACATTTTTTTAGTGTTCGTAAATATAAGGTGGCTTATGGAGTAAATATAAAAAATGTTTTATTTATTTACCATACCTCTCGTTTGTTTATATTCTTATTAATTTGCCATACCTCTTTTATAAATATGGTATTTGGCCCATAGGATTCAATTAAATAAAACCTCTTTTTTGAGCCTTCTTAAATAGAAAGAGGGTTATGGAGTAAATATAGAAAGAGGTTTTATTTATTTTCCATACCTATAGTTTATTTATATTTTTATTTATTTACCATACTTTGAAGTATAAAAAGATGTTTTATTTATTCACCATACCTCCACTTTATTTATATTTTTATTTATATACACGTGTTTATAAATATAAGGTGACATATGCAATAAATATAAAAAAATATTTTATTTATTTACCATACCTCTTTTATAAATATGGTATTTGGCCCATAGGATTCACTTAAATGAAACCTTGTTTTTAAGCCTTCTTAAATAGAAAGAGGGTTAAGGACTAAATATAAAAAGAGGTTTTATTTATTTACCATGCCTCTAGTTTATTTCTATTTTTATTTATTTATCATACCTTTGGAGTAAGTATAAAAATAGCTTTTATTTATTTACCATACCTCCACTGTATTTATATTTTTATTTATAACTATCATAAATATATTTTCTTGAAAATGAGGGCGAATGGAAGATTGTAACTCCTAATTTCAAGGGCTAAATTCACTTTTTTTACCCTCTTTCTTAAAAAAAGGTGGGGTAACCTCCATACCTAATTTTTTTATAAAATAAATTTGAGGCGATTTGTAACAATGTACTATGATACAAAATATTCGCCCCGTAAAAATATAAAACCCTTTAATTTAATTCAAAGACAAAATCCACCCCTAAAATTTTTGATGCTAGTGTTAGCTTTGCTAGCTAGTAGCAATAGCTATAGATTGCAGTATGTGATCTATTGCTCATAACTAAGCTTTCAAGTGGTCTCTGCCTGGTGTTAGCTTTGCGTAGCCAATGGCAATGGCCATGGAGTGCAGCATGTGATCTGTCTTGTACTGATCTTTGCACATTATATTTTAATAAAATTCACAAAGAATCGTATCCTCAAAAACTAACGTGATAGTCGGGAAAAACACTAATGAGTCGTTTAATTTAATCATGATTAGTTTGATTCGAGTGTTTTAAATAATTTCAATTGATATAAACATCAATTTATATCATAGATCGCTTTACAATGCAATGAAAAGGAAGCATCAACCAGGGAAATTTTGGGAGTCCGATGAAGGCTTTCGGGTCGCTACGCAGATTAGTCACCAGGCAGGCCCTCCGCATATGAGTATTCTTTTTTGGGCGATGCAGTGGCATCTTTTTACTTACAGCTTTGCGTTTAGAAAATTAATATGTAGATGGTTAGAGGCCTCGAGTGCTGAGTTGTGAAGGAAGAAAGGTTTTTTTTTCTTACATTCCTGCATTCTGCATCATGTTTTAAATAGATATTTATTTAACATTTTTTTTTTCAATACCTTTTTCTTTTGCATAGTTATGGAAATTTGTTTAGTCACCCCTAGGGCCTACTTAAAGGGCTGTAACCCTATAGGTTTTGGCATAATGTCAGTATCATAGTATTTCAACTAAATTGCCATTTAAAAAATTAGTTTTTTAATTATTTTAAAATGATTTGTGAAAAGCTCTCTCCACTACCGGAATTATGTCCCATTCGAGCTTGCTTAACCAATGGAAAATTAGAAATGAGATTTTAAGAAATTACAAAATTATTTTTGAATTTAGGGGAAAATAGAAATGTTGAGCATTTTCGTTAAAATTGCAAAACAACAACAAAATAATCTAAAGTCAACACACTTTGACGAGTGCTATAGTGGATAGGAAGGACTAATAAATGTTTATTTAGTATAAAATACATTGATAGTAAATGTGTTTATATATATATATATATAAGATAATCATTTATGGAATTAGCTTGGATCCAGTTTAAACAGGATCTATTAGGTTCTGAGAAGGATTAAATTCAGAGCTAAGATGGATCTAACCTAGTACTCTTGCAAGTTGCATTTAATAATGGATTCCTTCAAGCCTTAAAATAAGCTTAATCACATCAAATATCATGGGAAAATACCATGGGTTATAAAAAACTAAAGCCCAAAAACCGCTAATGATAAACTATTAATTATTTTATTTTATTTTATTTTTATTTGACTAAGTATGTTTAAATTACAATATCTCATCCACACTGAGATAAAAATCACCTCTTAACACAATAAAAAAATTAAATAATAAAAATAATTAAATTCAAATTATTTTTTTTATTTTTAATTTAAATAATAAACATTTAATCATAATTTTAATATGTATTTCATTTATTTTTAATGGGTTAAATACTATGTTTAATGATATGATAAAGTAGTTAGGGCATCTGGTAGTTAGAATATGATGTAATTATACATCATTATTATAATATTTTTGTTTTAATTGGCTATAAGTTTTTTATCATTTTTTATTTTACTTTTTTATTGTTATAATAAAAAAATTGTGAATAAATTAAAACAAATATAAGTGCATTAATTTTTTTTCCTATGGAAAAAACATAATTTTTATTGATAAATCAAAAAATTACATGCTGTAGATGAAAAAAGCATATGAAGAATAGTGGGCATGTGCAAAACTCCAAAAGGAGTACTCGTAAAAAGCTCAAAAAAATAGGCTTCAAATCACTACAATAAAGGGGTTTGAAAAAAAACTAGCGATCTTGAAAAAACAGGTGCCCAAAAAGCCCCAAAGAGGCAAATCAATATCCGGCAAACCCAAAAAACCACAATGCCCAGGGTCATGCCTGTAGTAAGAAACAAGGTGAAATCCAGACCCCATTACAACCTCAAATCAGTAGTGCAGCCTCAAGAGAGGGCCATGGAGGTGACAACAAATGCGGCACCATTTGGACCATGAACCACAGAATCCCGACTCTAGACTACACAGGCGAGCGTGAAAAACTCCTGCAAATAAAACAACGATCACTGCAAACGAAACCCGAAACCCCGAAATCCTGGTCAAGAAAGATTGGCATAAATCGGAGGAAGAGGAAGCCAGCATAGCTACCCCTCCCTTGCTCCCTCAATGCTCCCCCGAAGTAGGCAAACCAAAACCCATGCACAATAACAAACACTGAGCATAGACAACAGCGTTCGAAAGCCATTAGAGACCCAAAAAAGATGTAATCGCAGGAATTATGGACAGAGGCAGCTAGGTAGCCTCCATGCCCCCGATCCCTCAACACTCCAAGACCTCACAAACATCAAACCAGCACTCTACTTCGTCAGTGTGCAAAAGCCACCGGATCCCTACTCAAGAAGCATGGGGGCAAACCAAGAGCAGAGGTGGCTAGGGTTCAACCTCCTAACCCCCCCTTCCCTCAACTCTATTCTTCATCAAAAAAATAAATACATATATTCATTCACATTCATTTTATTGCATCCATTTTATTACATATGTAATTTTGATATTTTATTAAATTTTCAAATTTTATTTTCATCTCATTGTAATAAAACTTTTCTATGAAATCTTTATTTTTACATAAGTTTCTAATTCTCTGATTTACAAATTATTAGATATACTTTTTATATTATAATAGAGACTAAATTTAATTTTAAACCCCACTCAAATTATTCTAACAAATTATCAATTCACAATAAATAAAAGATACACTTTACCAAAATCTCACCTTTCACCAAAGTGAAGGTAAAAAATGAAAAGATATATCAATCACCCACGAAGCCATTCACCACCTTGATGCTAGAAGCTTTGCTTAACAGATTTCTATTTTCGGTAGTTGTATGGACAATTATGTTGGGAAATACATAGATTTCAAAATGATTTTATGTGTGGTTAGAATAGGTAGATCTAAGATCATGTGGGTTTATTAGGAACATCATTGCTCTTTTTCTAATGTATTCCTTTGCTATCATATTACAACGATAAATCTTCCGGCCTTCTCATAGCTCAAGTAAAAAGGGACCTCCTCTTAGTTTAAGCTATAGGTCAATGAGGCATTTCATGCCCTATTATACCGTTGGCTTTCGTGATTCTCAAGTTAAGTTCTTCATCAAGTACAACATAATTCTTCATTTCTTTGAGGCTCTTTTATAATATGTCACATTTTGATAGGATAAATATTCCTTTATTGTGTTTAATAATTTTTGCTTTGTAATTCATGGAGTTGCACGTGTTTTATATTGTTTTTTTAGTTTTATTATTTGATTTGGAGTTTTTTTAATTAGTATTTTTGAAATATTTAGTGTTACTTTTAATATCATATTAGATATAAATATTTTATAAATTTTATAAGTGAGTCAATTATAACAAAACTCACTCCTGTTTACCTGTTTATTGAGGTTAAAATATTTTTAGTCATTTTAATTGTTAAAAAAATATTAATATATAAATAATATTTTGAAGTTTTAGATGTATAATTTTAAATAGTAGTATAACTTATTTATATTGTTCTGAAAATCATATAAATAATAAATAATATATTTATAGTAATATCAATTTGTTCACACAAAGTCTCCCTTCTGCCTTGGATCTCAGCCTCAAAAGGTAGTGGAAGATAAAATACGGGTAGGGCTGTCGGAAGCTTGGCATTCAAAAACGTCGTCCCTTACGGCTCATGTACCAGATCCGACTAGGGTGCTTCCTCGTACATCTGGGATAGAAAATGGCTAAAGCCCTCTCGGCTTCCTCTTTCTTTTGTTGGATTCGGAAAGTATCAAGTTGCATGGCAATGGTCTGTCTCACCTCACTTTTGAGGTCTTCCATCTGATTAGCAAACTCATGCTTGGAGAAGGCGGTACTAGCTGAAAGTGAATTCCCCCTACCTCTTTTCCGGGCTGCCCTAGAATGGTTTCTAAACACAGTCTTTATGTCTTCATAAGGTAGTTGGTAGATGTCCCCTCCAGCTAGCAAATGGAGGGTATCTAGAAGGTCTTCAGGGACTCCTCGGAGAAGAACCAACTTTAGAGATTCAGGGTCAAGTGTGCACCTGGCCGATTTGTAGCTAAGTTGGAACCTTTCCTCATAGTCTTCTAAGGACTCATCATTTCCCATGGTCATCTGGAAGATTTCTCCCTTGGTTTCCTTGGACCTACAGTAGTCCTGGTATTTGTTGTTAAAGGCTCGCTGCATCTGAGCCCAAGTGGTGATACTGTTTCTAGGTAACCCCATGAACCAGCGTAATGCTGCATCCTTGAGGGTAGAGGAAAAGAGTTTCAACTTTTGCTCGTCTTCTGCATAGTCATAAGTTCGACAAAGGACAACAAACTCAAACAGGAAGGTATCAGGGTCTTTAGTGGTCAATCCATGGAAATGAGGTAAGGCCGAGGGACTTATGTTTTTCATCTTCATGTCACCGTTGGTCTCTTAGATGGGGAAGGTACCTTCTATTCTCTCATCATCTTCTCTACCGTTTCTATTTTCAGCCATGGTCTCAGAAGGAATGTTGTCTTGCTTTTCTTCTGTTATAGGATCTTCGTATATCTCAGGAGGTTCACCTATAGGTTCTTCTGGGTCACTGCCACCAAAGAAGAGAGAAGGGTGACTCAGTGAAGTGGTGGGGGTGTTGGGTAGGAATTTTCCGGTATTATCTCTGTTCCTACGAGGCATGAAAAGATTTTTGGTTGCTTTTGCTTTTTTCTGCTTGTACCTACAAAACTGAAACAGATGGAATTGCAACTAACTAAAATCTATCTTGCAGAAATGAAAATGCGGAATTGAAATGAAAGCAGGAAAGGACTAATCTATTTTGCTGAAATCAAATTGCAGGAATGAAATGCTAGACTACGCTTGCGGAATTGAAATGCTATTCTACGCTTGCAGAATTGAAATGCTATTCTACATTTGCAGAATTGAAATTTTGGAATTAAAAGGATGATCTATGAAAGCAGGAAATGTCTAATTTACCTTTGCAGAATGGAACTGAAATAAAATACTTAGCAGAAGTTGGAATAGAAAAATAGAAGAAAAACAGCAATCACAAATACTCTGACGCTTCCCCGGCAACGACGCCAAAAAGATGGTGGGCTCTAGTATTGCAGCAATAATGCTGCAACCCCTGGGACTCCCTTTTTTACTCTTATCAACCCGGTAGTTCGTAACAAACTTGGAAGCGTCGGCGCTGTATGCACAAGTACTAGCTCTTGCCGCAGCTGTCACTTGGTCAGTTGGCACAAGTCCGCTAGGGGCTTAAGCCAACTTCTATGAGCTCTGAGAAGAAGCTTTTTAACTGATGGGTGAAAGCTAACTCAAAGAAGGCTAGTCTACTTGCAGAAAGAAACTGGAAAGTTGAAAGGAAACGTAAACCCTAGCAAACCCTAATTTTACCAGCTAGCCCTACTGATGCAAGAAAGAGGATGCAAGCTACAGAAAGAGATGCCATTGACTTCTAGGAAGGTAAAATGCATGTGTCTAAGCTACTTCTACAGTAACATCTGAAAAAGACATCTTTTTGTATTTTTGAATAAGTTGTCAAAATTATCATGCATGTGATTTTAACTGGTTTTTGACTGTGCAGAGGTGGGTTGGCGAGAGGAAATGCTTGCAGAAGGTTGGGAAGGTTCGAAGAGGGCCTAAGGGGTCCCTAGCACCCTTCCAGAGAGTTTAACGAAGTTTGGCTATCAAGAAACTGCTCTCGTGAGCTTCTACAGGAAGTCTGCAAGGGTTCTACAGGATGTTCAGAAATGGGATTTTGGAGGGTGGATGGAGAGAGAAAGGTGAAGGAGTGAGTATGGAGGTAGGATAAGGGTGTGAGGAGGTCCAGGACTTGATGGATGGAGTTGAGGAGGGATGAGGATGGCTGGATTTGTTCATGGAGGAGCGGAGCAATGTTGCACAAAAATATGGAAACTAGGTCAAGGTGTAGCAAATATGAGGCAAGAATCAGAGGTATGGGATGGAGCAGATGGGATTGATGGAGTACGGGTAGATGGAGAGGTGTTACAGGTGCTCTGCAAGTCACTTCTCTAACTGAACAAACAATGACTTGGAAAAACTGATGACCTAGCTACGTTATTCTAATCTGGCCTAAGTAACGGCAAAGGCAATGAACATAAGTTTATTTGCAGTGAAATCACGTGAAATAGCTATGCAAACTGAGCAATCATGAATATGAACACTTAACCACAACTGGTATCAACTTCTGCAAATGAGAATCTAACACTAATGATTGCATGGTGAGGCAATGACAGTGTTTTTGTTGGCAGCAAGGTCTCCTTTGTCCCAGCTCATGATCCCACTGAGGGAGAGGTGAGATCAAAGGTCTTTGATGGCCTTTTTCTGGATATCTTCCCTGTTAATAACCTATCAACTCAATTTGAACATAACAAGCCTTTCTGATCATCAACAATGACCTAGATAATCAACAAGATTTTAATCTACTTAACATAAATTATTTTGCAAAGACATAAAAAAGCAAATAACAGTACATAAAGGAAGCCTTGGCACTTGGTTTGGGCCCAACCCCAAGAGCTATAGGCTCCTACGAGAAACTCAGAACTGATGCCAAGTAAAGCTGCTCTTCATTACTAAAAAATAATCATCACAAGAAAGTTATACAACAGTAGCTACAAAAATGAGCTGAGATAATGATATCACTATAGTGCAAAACCCAACAGTTCCAAAAGTAAACTACGAAGGCTGAAGCCTTCCTATTTATGCCCTACAAGGGTCCTAGCAGCCCTCCTTAACTCAAGGGGCTCGGCTGTTCAAACTGCCAGTAAACAGTCACTCTTCACAAAGCTGCTCGGCTGCCTTTAGGATTCGTTTTGGTGGCCTGCTAAGCTCCGAGTTAAGGGTGGAGATTTCGAGGAAGAGCCATTTAATGCAAGAGATAACCTTCCTACGAATCCTCACCCTTTCTCCCTCATGCTTGGCTGTCACCTGTCTCATAATTGCTTGGCTTTGTTCCAAAATTTGTCCAAAAACCTGAAATAACCACGTATTAGCCTCCTTGGTAAAGTGACCACCCTTATTCGTTCAAATAACATAAACATACTCAAAAAACATGCATAATCTATGAAAAATGGTGGATTGATGAAGAACAGTAGGCAAAATGAGCCCAATAAGTTACCCGTTGTTGGGGCTCATCACTAGTGAGGCATATAGATTATTGTACTCACATTTTACCACTACATAAAAATGATATAAATCCTCATTTGCTGCATTGGATTTCCTTTCGGTGTTTTTTCCAAGGATTATTGTACAAAAATTATTGTGTCAATTTTATTATGTGTGTCAATCTATTTTCTCAGTTCCCACATTTTTTTAGCTTCCACATAATTTATTTGTGAAGAATTGCAGTGTGATTTGTTTGGTATTAATGAGAAAATTAATAAACTGCGAACTAGTTAGAAGAGTGAATTCTAGGTATTGAATTGGAGGAAATTTCACATGGTATTAGAGCATTGAAGATCACATCAGGAGCTTAGTAGATATTGTGAAAGTTCAAAGGGAGTTATGAGCACAAATTTCTCAGATCTGCACAGGCCACCAAGAAGTGCAAATTGCAGAGACAGAGGTTTAATTTCCTGATCCGGCTTGGAGGAAAATTTGATCAACCTCATAATCAGAGTTTTCAGGTAGTGGATTTTTTGGATAGAAGATTCTAGTGAGTTAATCAGTGATCTCATTAAGTAGATCTAGGCACAATTGGTTTGTAGTAGGTTTTTAGTAGAAAATCAATGATGGGTGGAAGAGAAAGGCACATTGAAGAGGAATTTCTAGAATTTCTCAGAGGGTTTCCAAATCCAATTTCTAGGAGGAGATCTAATATTTCCGGTTGCAATAGGTCATAGTAGATTTTCCAGTCAGCCAATGTGAGCTTCAAGAGTAGCGGATTGTGTGCGAGATTTTCGAGGACTTCCAAAAGGTTGAGCGAGTTGCCCATTTGTGGAAGAAGGAAGTATGAGTACTTAAAAAGGACACCTGAAAGCAAGTAGTAACAGATTTGCACATTTCCTAAGGAAGTGCGAGTAGTAGATATAGGGTCGTGCGAAAGAGAGGATAATTCTATTTTATTTCCTAGTGTTTGAGTTTTCATAGAGATGGGCCACAACAAGTCTCAGAGACTAGGATAGCCTTGACGAAGCTTCAAATTTTTGCATCTGGAAGGCCAAAATGCAGTTTCTGTTAGACGAGCATGGTTTGAAGGATTTCCTGACGAATGTCATGGAAGAGCCAACAGATCCACAACAACTGGCTACTTTCAAGAAAGAGATGGCCAAGAAAAAGAGGATAGTCTTGGATGGGGTTTGAAATCATATTGTGCCACATATTATAGAGAATTCACCAAAAAAGGACATGTCGTATGTTGTCATGGAGCTATACAAGGATCCTTCAGAGAATCGTAAAATGATTGTCAAGGAGAAGCTAAGGACCACAAAGATAATGAAAGGTGAAGGCGTGACTCCTTAACTCACAAGAATTCGGAAAGTCTGTGATGAGCTAGCATCAATAGGTGAGAAACTAGAGGACAGTGAACGTGTGCGAATAGCATTAAATGGGTTTACCAAAGAATGGGCAACAATCGTCCAGGGAATCACTTATGGAGTGATTTCACACAAGAGGAGCTAAGGCTCAATCTTGTCTAGGGTACTACCAACAACAGTATCAAAGGGCCGAAGGTTGATAAAGATGAGGAGAACACAACCCTTGGATCTAAAGGGTAGGAGAATGAAGGTTCCAATCAGGGACAAGGCTCAAAGAGAGGAGAGAAGAAGAAGAAGGATTTGTCGAACATCAATGCTTCAGGTGTGGTGAGTTTGGTCACTACAACACTCAGTGTCCCAAGAAGAAGAAGGACAAGAAGGAGGAGCAACAAACATCAACTTCAACAAAGATAGATGAATTAACCTCTAGGTTGGAGGAGTTTGCGTTGATAGTAGCTATACCTCCAAATGGAGGAGGAGCATGATAACTTCGAAGTTGCAATATTGGGCAGGGTCCAAGGAGGAAAACATCAGACATGTGTTTCATCTTGGATCATTACCTTGACTACGGGGCCCACAATTTTCAGTACTAGGAGGATCAAAGTTAGAAGGTGCAGACAGATCTTGAGAGACAATGCAGAGACTATTTGTAGTTAGTTACCAGAGGGGCACAAAGATAGATGACTACAGGGAGTTACTCAGTAGATAGTGCAAAGACTAGTTGCATTCAAAGACTCAAGAGACATTTGTAGAGCTATTAGAGGGGCACAATGATTTCATAGATTTGTTCTTAGTTGCAGTAGTTGCAACAACAACAACATGAGATTAGATGCAACGTAGACAATTTTGGCAATAGTGGAAGGAGGCACAGTGCAATGTCAACAACAACGCAAATGAAAGGTAGTTCAGCTACAGGGTGTTGTGGCCATAACCCCACCCCCATAATTTCTTCAACAAAATCATCGGGACCCTTCATTTTGCATTTTGGAAAATTCCCTCCTTTCGAGGCATGTTAGTGGCTGATGACTTCTTTGAGTACTATTGCTTGGCTTTTGATCATTTTACTTATGCTTCGTTATGGTCATTATGATTGACATTTTGCTTGTTGGATTGTTGGCACCTCTTCGCTATCTTTTGTGTTCATGGAAACACTCTCTTGATGGTCACGAAAAGGTGATGTGGCACCTTTAGTTGCCACAACACTTCACGTTTTGCGTCGATTTTGCTTGTTAGCATTTTCCCACATGCTTTAACACACCTAGAGTAAAAAAAAGATCATTAAGGAAAATATTGTAATTACATTGTAATATAATAGTATTATAAACTAATGGTAATAAATGTACACTATAAATGGTTTATAAGATACTGTAATATTTTATTTTATATATATATATATATATATATATATATATATATATTAATTATAAACCATATAAAAACATAAAATAGAACTCATTTAACAACCAATAATTATATAAATATTGTAATAATAAAACATTATATTAATTTTTTTAATAAAAATAAACATTATGATAGTATTATAAATATGTAATATATTATTTAATATATAATAATATAAATGCTATATTATTTAATATATAAAATTTGAAAAAACAAAACACAAAACCTTTTATTTAATGTGTTGGGAAAATAAATTAAAACATATATAATAACACAAATTAATAAAAATAAGCATTGTAATAATATTATAATTATTTAATATATAATAGCATAAACGCTAAATTATTTAATATATACAATTTAAAAAACAAAACTTAAAACCCTTTTATTTAATGTGTTGGGAAAATAAATTAAAACATATATCATAACACATTGAAAGGATGTACATTATATTGTAAATGATTTAAATTGAAAATAAATTAAACCATATATCATAACACATTGAAAGGATATGGAATATATTATTTAATATATAATAATATAAATGATATATTATTTAACATATAAAATTTAGAAAACAAAATCTAAAACTGAAAATAAATTAAAACATATAGCATGACACATTGAAAGGATGTACATTATATTGTAAATGATTTAAATTGAAAGGGTGTATTTTTTTTATTTTTTTTATTTTTTAATTTTAATTTTTAATTTTTTTAAATTTTTTTTTTCAGAGAGAAAAAAGCATAATTTGTATTATATTGAGTCTGTATAAACAGTTCCAGATGGTACATATCATGCAAAATACATAAACCATAAGCCAGAGGAAAGTTCTTCTGAGCAGATGCCACAAAAATAAACTCAGAAAGAAACCCAAAATACAAAAAAACACCTCCAGCACCAGCTGGGAGTATAAACAGAGATAGATACAACCATATATTAACCACCAAAGCCATGAGAATCAAAAAGGAGAAGCCATAAACAGATCATAAGGACAAATAGAAAAAAGTCAGAAACCCGGAATACAGAAGTCCTGAATGAAAAAAGACTCTCCGTCTGCTGAAACCTCCAAGGACCATGAACCCGAGCCAAGGTGAAGACCCTTCTTTGACAGGCAATCCGCTACCTGGTTCCGGGCCCTGTAGATGTGCTGGATGGAGCTTCCTTCCATGAGACCCCAAAAAAACATAATTCTATCCATCCAGCCAGCTAAATGTGGGCATCTGATGAGGCTGTTACCGTTGACGTGATCTACCATGGATTTGGAGTCCCCAAAGATAGAGATGGAACGGATGTCAAAATAGATACAGAAAGCGAGAAGACCCGCAAGGGCCTTTGCCTCTGCCATGTTGTTTGTCCCTATTCCTGCATTCCAAGACAGTCTATAATGAAGATGTTCATTCATGATAATGAACACCCCACAGCCACATGAATTTCGTTGGGCAGCACCATCAAAGAAGGCCTTCGGGGGCCTGAGGATAGGATCTGGCAGCGCATTTCTGTTGATCTTTTTCAACTTTGGACCCTTTATGGGGACAGAGTCGTATATGAGAGATATGTTTTGTAAAATATCCATGAGAGGCTCCTTTGCATCATTGAATATTTTATTGTTTCTCCATCTCCAGGCACACCATAAAGCAATTACTAAGATCGGTCTCCATGATTCGCGTTGCCTACCCCACCAATCAAAAGCAGCATGTGTAGAGGCATGAGAAACAAGAGGAAATCCATATAAAAAAGCCAGATCCTGCCATATTCTCTGAAAAGAGTTGCATTTGAAGAACATGTGAAAGTTGGATTCCTCTGCTGATTCACACATTTGGCACCTACTCGGCCCATGCCAATTTTTTTTCTTTAAGTTCTCCCAGGACAGATTTTTATTATAATACACCAACCATGAGAAGTATATGAATTTGGGAGCGCACCCTGATTTCCAAAACACTGTTGGGAAAGATGGATGAGGGAGCGAAAACTTGGAAGCCATCATATCAGCATAAATATCTCTTACACATACCTGTTTGTTAGCACATGGCAAAATCCAGACTAAAAAATCCTGTGGCTTGGACCGGATAAACCCGCAGTTTCTCAGAGCATTCCTGAACGGATTCCATAGACTCAATAGAGACTCTGGCAAACCAATATCGGCAGCCGATTTCCATATAGGGAGGAGGCCGTGCCAATCTGCAATCAATTTATCCCAAGTGAAGAAGCCCTTGCCATGAAAGAAGAAAAGAATCCTATCAGGAATTGATATGCTCTCACGCCCACTCATTATTGGATCGATTCCGATGAGGATTCTTTTACCTGTTTGGAGGCTCCATTTCAGGTTACTCAAGAAGAATTGTTCTATTTTGCGAAAACTGAGCCAGATGGCAGAGCCGCCCTTTGCACCAATCCTTTTTAAACGATACCAGTGTTCCATACCTTTACCTCTCATGTATTTGATCTTAATGGTATTACTCCAAGGCCCATCCCCATAGATACCTCTCCACAAAGATTTGCACAGAAGCGCATTCCCAAAGGTCCTCAAATCCAATAAGCCCCAACCACCTGAAGACTTCGGCCTAGAAATTTTCTCCAAAGAAGTGAGATGATATTTCCCTTTAGCTGAATTGCCACCCCAAATGAAATTTGCTGTGATCTTGTTCATTTTCTGAATGATGCTTGCCGGGAGGTAGAAAATGTGGGCCCAATATACAGCAAGTTGCAGAAGAACAGCACGCGTTAGGACTATTCTTCCAGCCAGAGATAAGCATTTATATTCCCAGGAAGAAATATTTTTATAATATTTATCAATGAGCCATTTCCAATCATCTTTTGAATAACCCTTTGCCTTTAGATGAAATCCCAAATATTTTACTCCATCCTTGATTGACCTTGAGGCGACACCAAACAAATCAGCAATCCACCCCACCATTTCCATATTGGCGTCGTTGTGGTATAGGATGGATTTTGACTTATTTATTTGTAAACCTGTGGCCCTTTGAAACCTATATAGAATGTCATTTAGACATCTCCATGTAAACCTGCATAGCATCGCAAAAATAAGCACATCATCAACAAATAAATTGTGAGAAATATAGTTGTTCCTGCATATCTTCACGGGTTTACAACTGTTCTCTGATACGGCTTTATTGATATGAAGGCTAAGGGAATTCATCGCCAGGATGAACAACAACGGCGATAAAGGGCATCCCTGACGCAAACCCCTTTCCACCGAGAAAAAAGGGGAAGGAATCCCGTTTATAATGACTGCATAATTCACGTTCTCAATACATGCCATAACCCAATTAATGACATTTGATTTTAGGCCAATCTTTGCTAATAAACACCTGATGAAGCCCCAATCTAAACAGTCGTAAGCTCTTTGCAAATCAATCTTCAATATGGCCGCCTCAGATCTATTAGAGAGCATGGAGAACAAGCTTTCCTGAGTGTTAGCGACAGCGTCCATTATATTTCTGCCCTTTAAAAAAGCATGCTGGTCCTTAGACAATGACTCGGCCAAAGTTGCTTTGATCCTCTCTGCTAAAATTTTAGAGATAATTTTGAAGGAAATATTGCACAAAGAGATCGGTCTGAAGTCTTTAAAAGAGTCCGCTTCCAATTTCTTTGGGATCAGGGCTATCTGCGTGGATGAGGTGATGGGATGGATGCTGCCAGAGATTCTTGCTGCTTCTACCATTCTCAAAAGATCTAGTTTAATGATGTCAAAAAAGTGGATGAGAAATTCTATTGTCCAGCCGTCCGGGCCTGGGCATTTATCCTTCTTAAAAGCCTTCATAACTCCTAAGAGTTCCTCCTCAGTAATGGGCTGAAACAACTCTTCATTTTTTGCATCATCAAACATTTGGGGGGCCAGCTCAATACCCCAAAGAATATCCTGAAAACTGCTATTTTCCCTTCTTTTGTACTGTTCTTTAAAATGTCTAACTGCCTCATTTGAGATTTCTTGTTGAGAGTAGAGAAAACCCCCCTGACCATCACTAATTTTCCAAATAGAGTTCCTCTCTCTCCTGGCGTTTGCAAACCTGTGAAAAAATTTGGTGTTCCTGTCACCTTCCTTGAGCCATATCGCCCTACTCTTCAGCCTCCATGAGGCCTCCTCCTCCTTTAGGATTTTCTGTTTTTTCCTTTCGAGCTCATTCAGTCGGCATTTCAAACTGAATGGGAGAGAGTTGGCTTTCAATAATTTAGAAATATCAGTCAACTCCTTTTGTATTTCTTGAAGAGCCAATCTGTCCGACTGTCTTTTTTTGAGTTGCCAAGCCTTTACCAATTTCCTCATAGAGGACATTTTTCTCTAAAAGTCATAAAAGGAGGACCCGAGCTGTTTGCTGATAGTTCCCTCCAGGCTTTTGTTACTTCGATATTGAAAGCAGGGTCTTCTAAGAATGTTCTGTTGAACTTGAAGGGGTACCCATTCCTGAACCCCTTTTCCCTCCAGCTGAGACAAATTGGCCTATGGTCAGAGATGAAAGCATTTTCGATGGTCGAAAAGGGCATGCCCATTTTATCAATAATGCTGGCATGAACTATAAAGCGGTCAATTCTTTTTGCAATGTAGGCTCCTTCAATACGTCCGTTATTCCACGTAGGCATCATTTTGGATGGGACGACATCTACAAGATTCCTGTGAAGGAATTCATACTTAATTTTGTCTGAGAGCGGATCTCTCCTCCTGCATCTCCCCCAGCTTTCTTCCGAACTTAGAGTAATATTAAGATCACCTGCAATCATTAATGAATCAATGTCAAATATTTCTGAGTCAAAAAACTTTCCCCAGAAGAGAGATCTATTTTTATATGGGGCGTAGATATTCAAGATATTGATGGGACTGGAAAATCCTCTAATATCCGCCGATATGAGAATTCCTGCGAAGCATTTATAGGCTTTTGCATTGATCCAAGAAGGATCCCACATAACCGCCAAGCCTCCCGAAAGACCCTCGGCTTCCGATGCCGCCATGTGCCACAGAGGAAACATTTTCCTGAAATAGGAAATGGCCGCTTGCTTACTGTGCATTGTTTCTTGTATAAGAATGATTTTCGGCCTGGCAGAGAGAAAAAGATCTTTAAGCGCCAAAAATTTGAGATCTGCTCCCAGACCTCGGATATTCATTGATAAGATGAAGGTCATTTTTTTGGGGGGGGGCGCAGCCGCGCTTGCTCTAAGAGGCTGAATCTCAGACATGTCATGGATGGGAATGTCCACCAGGGATAGGTTCCTTATATCACTGTCCGCACCTTTTGTCCTCCCGCGATAGTGTCTGCTTCCTCCATTGTTCTTCTTCCTAACAGTTATATTTTTAGCAGAGTTTGGGCTTATAAGTGGGGGAGACGGATTCCGAGGCTTATGTATGGTTAAGGGCTCCATCTCGAGCGATTTCTTGCTCAGGAGAAAGTCTAAATCACTATCATATAAGTTTGCTGGAGATGAAATCGGAGAATTTAGAGGCGTGGCAGAAACCATCGGTTCTTTACCTTTAAAGGAAGGATGGTGGATTTTATCAGGAGTAGGCGAAGATGAAGAGATAACAATGGTCTGTGATCCCACTTTGAAGTTCTTTGGTTTGGAGATCGGAGGAGGAGGGGGAATAGCATTATCTTCGTAAGGGATCGGGGGGGGGGGATGACAAGAGAAGGAATGAAGCTCTTTTTCGGCGCTAAAGTCATCTAAAGATAAAGAATCCAGCTTTGAAGGTCCCGGCCTGGAGTCCAAGCATAGAGAGCGATCTTGAGAGAAAAACCGGGGAGATGATATGGATCCTTGTTCCAGATTCTTAACATCCTGTGCAACCTCCAGATCTGTCAGAGGTGTCCCTCAGCCAAAGGGTGTATATTATATGGGAAATAATTTAAATTTCAAAGAATGTATGTTATATTGTAAATAATTTAAATTGAAAGGGTGTATATTATATTAGTTTTAGTTAACATTAATAATCATCGTCAAATGATTTAAAATTTAAAATGATTAACAAAATTCTTATAGATAATTTAATTTTTTAAAACATTCAGCAAAATAATCAACATCAAATAATTTAATATTTTAAAATCATCAGCAAAATTCTTCATAAACAATTTAAATTTTTAAAACCTTCCGTAATAATTTATTTTTTTAAACCTTCAGCGAAATAATCATCATCAAATAATTTAAATTTTTAAAACCATTTGCAAAATTCTGGTAAATAATTTAAATGATGAGAATTTAAATTTAAAATTTTAAAACTTTCAGCAAAATTATTGGAATCGACCCAATCCTGGGTGCTCGAGAGGAATGCTCTATCTCTGCGAGCATCATACACCACCACCTTAATGGACATGGGATATATTTCTGGCGTCAAGTCATAAATGGTTGGAAGGGCCACTTCCCATTTGGAAAGAGGCACATACTCTCGGCTTCAATGGTCATATGGCATTGGAGTGAAATAAGACTATTTTTTCTATAAAGCACCTTGGCATTTGCCGTACAGGAACACAAGGTTAAATCATTTGGACGGGAAAGATGGCCGCTGATAATATCATTGTGGCTGACACATATTCAAATCTTTCCAATTTAGTTGCTAGTTAGGGGGAACACCAAATTTTATTTGCCTTTTGGAAAACTAAGATTCCAACTAAAATTATCATCTTCTCATGGTTGGTCTGCCACAATAGGAATCTGAGATGGGAGAATCTGTAGAAAAGGAAATGGCATGGTCCGGGTATATGCTCTATTTGCAAAAGAGATGCGGAAAATAAAAACCATATTTTCTTGCATTGCCAGTACACTGTTTAGGTATGGAAAAAGCTATCATCTATCATTGGTTTCTAGTATATCCACCATACTTCCATCCAGGACTCTCTAAAATGGTGGAGTGCTCACAAATCCTCCTGGAGAGCCATCCCACTATTCCTTTTATGGGCTATCTAGAACTGGCGAAATATGTATCTTTTCCAGAACTCGCCAGATGATTTCTATTTGGTTATTGATAGAATCATTTCTAATCTCACTGTATATTCTACACAACCCCCATGTTCTTTTAATAGACAACACAAGAAAATCAATACACAGTTTCTGTACCTGATGGGGTTTTTTAATGGGGCTGCACAAAGAAATTCTTGTGCATGTGGTTTTTGGATGGCTATATCAGTTGATTTATCCTACAGGGTCTTTTGGAACAAAGGATGCCGCGCCAACACCAAGGCTGAAGCAATAGCCCTATGGGGCCTTGGGGCCTCGGGGCCTCTTATGGTTCAACAGTTTCCTTGGTATTCCCTATTTGCACATTTATGGAGTTTCAAAGATCATCATTGCTCAGGTCTTGGGGAAAGCTTCCATAAACATTCTTATGCTACAAGGATCGCTGGAGCGGATTGAAATTCTTTGGCAACTTCATGGAGGTTCCAGAATCCAGCATATTGGCAGGAACCTGAACAAGGAAGAAAATAGATTATCCAAAAAAGGATTGCAGGGAATGATTGGCAAATGGTACTTGGAGATCACTTGGGAACAAAACATTTTTGATATGGGGGACTTCCTATATCCAGGTTAAATCTCTCTTTCTGAATCTCCCTTTTTTTTTTGTAAAATTTTTGTATATGTCGTTTTACTAGCCGTTCTGATATCCATATGTGACAATGGGATGATTTTCCTTCTGCATATTTTTGGTAATATGGGTTTCTCTCTTTTGGCTCTGAGTATTAGGAAAAATCTTGGCACCTTTGATGCTATGATTTTCATTCCTGGATTATGGATTGTTTAGTCATATGGCACACTTTTCCTTCTATTGTGAGATTGGGAGAACTATGTTCTTATACATTCTGAGAATGATGATATGATATCAACTATTTTGTATATTTTTCTCTAATAATATAATATCTTGCTTTTTGGAGTTCACCATCGGAAGTAAAAAATGGAGCCACGGCGGAGCTTGTCTAAAAAGGGTTGGGGTTTTTCTGCAGTCGGTTGCCACAACTGCACCCTACCCACCCTACCTACCCTTGCTGTCATCGTCCGCTTTCCCTCCAACTGCATCACCTGCAGCGGTTCCTGTATCCCGTCGAGGCTTTCTGTAATAGCGCAGCTAAACTGTCCTCCTCCCCGATTACTGCATACTCACTGATTTCCGACACTCTCAACGCGGCGATGGTTATGATGGTCCTGGAGGCAGCTGGCGAAGAACATCTAGGAACAGGTATGGAGCTTGAGCTAGTAGACTATTCGAAGGACCCGTTGGAGAATGTCAATCGCTGGCTGGCAAACCCCTCGCTCCACTGCGGAAGAACTCCTACCCTTCTGCTGCGATCTGTCGGCTACCATTACGGGTCTACCTTCGATCTTGGGACCTTCCTGCTCCACAGTGACCTTCTTGGAGCCTCCTCCGATCTGGCCGTTTCCTTCCTCGCCGCCACAGTCACCCTCGGCTGCAACCTTCGTATCTGCCTGCCTCCACCCTAACCCTCAGGCTGCAAGCTCACAAACCCCCATCTCATCCCACCATGTTAGATCTACAAGCAACCCCCCGAGACACCTCAACTCGACCCACGGGAACCTGCAAACTGTTGTACCTGAGGCTCCTCCATCGAGTAGCTACACAGCGATACCCCTGCTTCCGGAACCAATTCCAGCAGCCAACCATCCTTGCCTGATAACCCTACTGAAAACCCTAACCAGTCGGAGGATAATTTGGATGCCCCTGAAGAACAAATGTGGCCGGGAAAAAAGAGGAAGTGCTTCAAAGCCAGAGGAGAAGACGATATTCTCATAATTGGGGAGGATATACAGTGGGGCAACAGCGGATTGGGTGTTGGTTGGAAGGATTCACGTCTGCAGCTACACAGCGGCTAGGCTTAAGCTGTGGACCTCTGAGTTATGGGGGTAGCACCTGGCGGATCTCCCAATTGTACAAACCTTTGTTAGGGGCTGGTTTGTTCTGCGGTTTGACAGAGCTGAGCACACAAATTGGGTCTTGTCGTCCTTCTGGCATTTCGAGCATGCTCTAGTACTTCTTCGGCATTGGAACCCTCTATTTGATCCGGAAAAAGCACTGATAGGAGTCGGGCCTATTTGGGTTCGACAACCTGGACTACTCCTTCAATTCTGGTTGGAGGATAATTCCAGCGCATTGACAACACTCTAGGAACCTAACTCGAACATGATATATCATACCTAGCTTCCAACATGATGGCATATGCAAGGATTCTTGTTTAGCTGGATACTCGGGGCGGCCTTCAGGAGCATATCACCTTACAGTGGAAAACCTTCTCCCAAAATCAAATCCTAGATTACGAAGGTGTCCCTTTTCGCTGCAGACGTTGCCACAAAGTGGGACACTTGTTCAAAGATTGTCCTATGAATAACAAGGCGAGGGAGGGAGCTAAGGGGAAGGAAACACTGCAGAAAAACTCATAAGCATAGGGTAGTCCTTTAATGGCGGAAGAGGCAGCAAATTTGGCTCATTTAGAAGCAGTACCTGCACCTACAAAGGAGACCAGAAAGAAGTGGGGAAAGGCACCCATCGACGCACCCTGTCCTCCTCTAACCAAAGCAAGGGCGCCTGCAGAGGCTACTTTCTCTATGGGTATGTCGAATACAATATCCTCCTCTGTTTACTCTAATGTTTCTCCACACTGTATTAATACAAGTTTTGTTCAGTTTTATTCAGTTCAGTCCCTTGCTCATACCTTCAACCCTCCCATAATTGTGGATTGCCCTATCAAGCCTTCCTCCCCCACCATCTCTTGCACTCAGCCATCCTTTCCTGATGAACCTCTACCCAATTCCCTTAACCATTCTCCCCCCCCACATTCCAGCCCTCCATCCTTCAGATACCCCACCCGATCTCGGCTTCGATCACAAGCCCCTGACACCCTGGGTATCGGCCTGATTACCTCTCCCCCTCCTCTAAAGATGACTAGAGGCAGACCCTCCTCCCTATCCAAAGCTAAGCTACAAGCTGGGGAAGAGATTGTTGCAAGCAAGCAACACTCCATCGACTGGGTACTTAGACTAGTGAATACCCATGAGCACCCTCCTCCATGAAATTTCTCTCCTTCAATTGCAGAGGGTTAGCTAGCCCTGACAAAAAACTAGACATGAGAAGATTTCTCGCAGCTGAACCCTTTGAAGAAACCATAGGCCAAGGTTGTGTCATTACCCACCTCCTTAAATCATGGCTACCTAGTTGGACATTTTACACCATAGTTGCATCAGGGTGGTCTGGGGGTCTCGCTTTGGGCATAAACAACTGGACCATTAGAATCTGTAATACGTGGGGGAGCTCGGGCCAGCTAGGAGCTGAAATTTACTCCTTAGAGCTCGAATATGAGATTAGGGATATCAAAATACATGGCACCTGTCATAACAGGGAAGGATTTTGGAGGAGACATTTAGACTCACACATCCTTCAAAAGGACAAGCTCATTTTGGGGGGGGGCCTAAATTTCTCCATTGGCTTTGCGGAATCATGGGGGCACAATGCACAAAGAGATAACCTCTCAGATTTTTTCGAGACCATTCTGGAGGATCATAATCTCATAGATATCCCCTCCTCAAAAATCCTGCCTACTTGGAGAAATAACAGATCAGGGGTGGACAGTCTCTCCAGAAGACTAGATAGATTCCTCATCAAGGAGCAACTGCTAAACTTGGGGCAGGGATTTAGACAGTGGGTGGGCTCAGGGGGAATATCGGACCATAGGCCGATCTATTTGGAAATCAGAGGGGGTATGAACAAACCAAAAGGTCCTTTCAAATTTAATGATGCATGGCTGAGAGATGCTGATTATATCTGCCTAGTAACTGATTTCTGGAGGGCTCATCCCCCTGCAGCAGAAAGGACTATCTCAGAAGGTTTTGTAAAAAAACTAAAAGAACTAAAAAGCTTCTCCAAAAAATGGGCACATATGAAGAGAACATAAGAAGATCATATACTCAAATTGACTGAAGAAGCCATAGAGGATTATGAGAATGAATATGGGGGGATCTTCCCTTCCCCAGATCACAAAGAGTAGATAACCTCTCTTTTGGCCAAGAGAAACTAGATTCTTAAGGATAGGGAGGAGAGCTGAAGATTGAGAAGCAGAGCCATTTGGCTCAAAGAAGGAGATGATAACACCAAGTTCTATCACAAATTTGCGAATGGATGCAAAGCTATAAATACTATTTGGAAGCTAGAAGATGAATAAGGAGAACCGGTGAACACCTTCTCCTGACTATGGCCACTGCCCACTTTAGGAACATCTATAAGACTCCCCCAAATGCCACCCTGGCTGAAATTATGAAGACTACTCAACTAATTCCAAGGTTTGTTGAACAAGAAGAAGGCTTGGAATTGGCTAAGGAGGTTTCCCTCAGAGAACTGGAAGACACCCTTAAATGGTTTAAGCGAGACAAAAGTCTTGGCCCAGATGGCTGGAATGTGGAATTCTACCTAGCTTTCTTTGATACCCTGGGTGGGGACCTTCTACAAGTTATAGAAGAATTTAGATCCTCTGGAAGAATGTATGAGGCCTAAAACTCAACTTTTATTGCCCTTATACCCAAATCAGACAATCCCACCTCCTTCAATGACTTCCGGCCCATCTCCTTGTGTAACTGCATCTACAAGATCATCTCCAAGATAATAGCCAATCGCCTCCGGCCGATCTTATCAAACCACATCTCAGCTGAACAATTTTCCTTCCTACAGAATAGACAAATTCATGAAGTGGTCGGAACTACTCAAGAAATTCTACATTCTATTCAGACCTAGAAGCTCAAAGGTATGGTCCTAAAAGTTGACCTCTCGAAAGCCTTTGACAGAGTAAATTGGCTATTCATTAGAATGATATTAACACACTTGGGTTTTCCATATGAATTCATAAGATGGATTATGTGCTATATTACTAATGTAACATTCAGTGTTCTTATAAATGGTGTGGCCTCTCCTTTCTTCCACTCCGAAAGAGGTCTCAGGCAAGGATGCCCACTGTCCCCGCTTCTCTTCTTACTCATCATGGAAGGACTCAGTCGTATAATAAAGGAGGAACACCGATGAGGCAGGCTTAGGGGGATCTGCATCACAGAAGGATGCACATTGACACACTTGCTCTTTGTAGACGATGTGTTGCTCTTCCTAAATGGGAGTATTGGTGACGTGACTGCTCTTCTCAACTCTTTCACTATCTTTCTAGCAGCCATAGGCATGTTGGTTAATAATGAAAAGTCCACTGTAACGGCTATAGGATGCTCACCATACGAGATTCAGTATGCCTTGAGAAGATTCCCTTATACCCTACAACACCTGGATGAGGGACTAAAATACTTGGGCTATAGATTAAAGCCCCTTGGATATAAGAATGCTGATTGGATCTGGCTTATAACCAAAATGGAAAAAAGGATAAACATATGGTACCACAAATATTTATCAAGAGTAGGAAGGCTGATACTCATAAAAGAAGTTCTGGAAGCAACCCCAGTATACTGGATGTCTTTAGCATGGATACCAAGGGGAATACTGGCCAGAATAAAAAATCTATGCTGCAGATTCCTGTGGAAAGGGAAACAACCGGGAAGGATATTTGCCTGGACCAAATGGGAATCTCTGGCACTCCCAAAGAAATGGGGAGGATGGGGAATAAAAATCCTTGGTACTTTCTCCACAGCCCTGGCGGCAAAACTAGGGTGGCAGCTTGTCACATCGCACAACCTATGGACTAAGGTGGCCATCTCTAAATAAATAGCCCCTTCAAACCTCATGGATTGGCTTTGACAACCCTAGTGGATACAAGCCGGAAGATCAAACATATGGAAAGCAGTCCTGCAAGCAATTCCCCTTATCAGGGATGACCTTACATGGAGAATAAAGTCGGGAGAGGCTGTCATAATAGGGATTGATCCCTGGATTGGATGTGGGAACGCTCACAGACTCCCACAGGAGCTTAGAACATACCTCTCTACCAGAGGGATCTCTCATCTTAGTCATATAGAGGACAATGATCGCTCCACTTTTCTACAACAGGCATGGACATCCGAGAGGGCATTAAAGATCCCTCAACCATGGCAACAACATTGGAAAGAATACACGAAGGCCCCCACGGAATCCCATATCAGGATACAAGAAGGGGAGGATGAATTAATCTGGGCACATGCGAAGCATGGGAAATATACACCAAAAGTGGGTTATATAACTCTTATGAACCCATTGAAACGTCCGTTGTGTGAACCTTGGTGGCGAAGTTTATGGAAATTAAAATCACCCCCCAGGTTGAGGCTCCTCATGTGGATCATTCTGAGATACAAAATTCCAACAGGGGAAAATCATATCAAAAGATCTTTTCATGAACCATTTTGGTGTGGCCTTTGCAAATTCGACAATGAAACAGTGGATCATATCTTCCTTACATGCCCATCCATAAAATAGCTATGGACTACTATTCAATTACATATACCCTTGCTCCCTCTTTGGCAGGGCGCATTTGTTAAGGAAGCCTGGGAGGGATGGTGGTCCACAATATCCTTAGGAAAAACAAAGAAACTCCTTTTACTTACTTGTCGGGCCATATGGATTGCCATGAATAGAATTATTTTTTAGAACTCCCTCCCCCACTAGCCGACCATCTCTGCTCAAATCCTAGCTGACTATCAACTGATCCCAAATGAGGAACCAAACTCCAACTCCACGCATATCATACCTGAGAGTTTAAACCAATCTCACCCCTGGGCATACTTTGACGGCTCAGCATAAGACATAGGATGTGGAGGGGGCGCTGTCCTACATCTCACAACAAATCATCATTACAAAATCCAAATGGGACTGGGCAGAGGGACGAACAATTTAGCTGAGCTTTCAGTGGGAAAATACACCATACATTTTGCACTAGAAAAACATTGCAAAAACTTACAACTTTTTGGAGATTCAAAAACAGTATGCAATTGGATAAACAAAATTACAAATTGTAATGCTTATGCACTGAGACACATCATGGAAGAAATCCTTAGACTCATAAACTTATTTGACACATTTATTTGTCAACATATCTACAGGGAGCGGAACACAGTAGTCGATCTACTATCCAAGGAAGCAGTGCACAGGCCTATAGGAACATGGAGCATACTGGAACAAACGGATGGAACCTCCCATCAATGTTATCATCGACCTTTTATAGACATATCAGAATAGCTAAGCTCTAAAGGAGCTTGATACATAGTTTATGTTTTAAGTTGTCTTTATATAATATAAATGCATCATCAAGCACTCATATACATGACAATTATTTTTTGATACTCTGTATGTAGAGTAAGTACATATTTTATATTGAAAATCACAAAACAGAGTAGCGTCTCCCTACGTGGAGTACATCTCAATTTTTTAATTCTCAAACAAGATAGGCTTCTAGCCCAAGTACACTATATGCCATAGGCATTTGCAAAATGTAATTTTCCCCACTAATAAAAATTACGACTTTTTTCCTAGGGAAAAAAAATATATCTTGCTTTGCTTTTTTCTTTTTTATGTGATAATTAATTTTAAATTACAGGGTTTAATATTTAAAATTATAAGCAAAATTCTTGTAAATAATTTAAAATTTTAAAACCTTAATCAAAATTTTAGCGTATGGACGTTCACATTCAGAGGATTTTAAATTTTTAAAACCATGTAAATGTTTTAAAACCATGTTCACATTTACAGGATTTTAAATTTTTAAAACCATCAGCAAAATTCCTGAATTTAAATTTTTAATCAAAATTTTAGCGTATGGACGTTCACTTTCACAGCACATTGACAGGATTTTAAATTTTTAAAACCATAAGCAAAATTCTTGAATTTAAATTTTGAAAACTGTAAGCGAGGTTTTAGCGTATAAGCTTTCACATGGCCACATACAGCATGTAACTACCCAATCATATGGTCACAGGCTTGACATAAATTTCACTTCAGGGTGCGTTAGACATGTTTCCATTAAATACAACTATAATATTGTATCCGCCATGTATGTGGGACTTTTCTCAATTTTTGATATAAACATAAAACACACCATTTCATAATCCTGTATAATATTTCCGGTGCAGTGAATGCGTCACATAGATGGTTAAACTTATAAATGACAAACCTGTCACTCCATGCTTTTATTCTGATTTCGTTGCAATGCCATTTCACCGATTCAATCGTTTTGATTATTCTTTTGTTGTGGGTGAGCGAATTTTGATCAAAAGAATACGTGGATCATAAGTGTTCGACCACATCACTCGCACAAGAAACATGGATCGCGTGCAATTTGCAATGATAAAAGAAATCGCGGCCAACTGAACACAAATCTCGCCACAGTTAAATTCACGATCATTTAGACAATGAATTGGAGAAGTGAAAGGCTTTATCTTAACAAGGACTGAAGTGGGAAGCTCTGCTCTGCTTTGCTTTATGTAAGCGTGATACTGGGTATTTCAATTCACTGTAGCCATAATGGATCCAACCACTCAGCAAAATTAGCTCATTGCACAACAATAAAACCCTTGATGTGGCAGAAAGGGATTTGGCCACAGGTAAATCGATTTGATTGGCCATTCATGTCAAGGCAGAAAATTGAAGATTGATAAAGCACAGAGAAAATGGCTAAATTATGAAGAAAGATGAATTAGGGGGAGCATCCAACCTGGGTTAAAAAGTAGAAGAATTCAACGGTAATCTGAGGAATGAAGCGCTTACCTTCTCCAGAAATGGTTCAATTATAACAACACTCAACACATGGTATGCTGAGAGTGGACCGCAATAACAACACTAAACACTTGGTATGCTGAGAGTGGACCGCAATAAAGGAAGCTTGGATTACTGGAAGATTGTGTCAACATCATGATCGGGCTAAGGACAGCGCATTGCTGATGGCAAGGGGTCAGAGAATCTTATGCAAACTATTAAAAGGGCAATCATCAAAGTTGACAGGGGATTCAAATCCTCTATCAACTGGGAGGGAACTGGGAGGGGATTGATGGGAGTCTTCAGTTGGAGGAATTGTCTAGTTAGTCAAAATTGATTTGAATCTGGGTAAAAAAATTTAAAAACTCTTGTAGATGCAGTGTTTGAATCATGTTTTTGATAGTGGAAATGGATTCTGCACGATCGAAAACTTCTAAAACACCTAAAATTATGAATTTTAACAGATTTTACTTGGATTTACAAAAATCCTTCCCATATTTTTTCAAGGGCAAAAAAGCATAATTTTTAGTCTACGACATTGATTTTCTTGACTATTCTTTTGTTGTTTGGTACATTTCCAAAGCTTGAGAAGGAATTTATGTTCTTTGTAATGGTATTATTAAAGTATATTAGATAAAAATAATGTATATGTTATTAAATGTATAGTTACATTCATATTATCTATATAGTATAATAATATTTACATTCATTTTATAATGTTGTGAAACAGAATTAGTTTAATGTTATTCATTGTAAATATCATATTAACTATTTAAATAAATTTAGTATTGATATATATAGAATAGTTAGCATTTAGTATAAGTTATATTAGTCTTGTATAATATTATGTAATGTATATTTAGAATAAGTAATATTTATTTAGAATTAATATCTTGTAAGCCATTGAAATTATTATACTTAGATTTGCAAAAGGATTTCTAGTGAGCCATTGAAATTATTATACTTAGATTTTACTGCTGCATAATAATAATATAAACCCTCATCTGCTGCACTAATTTTCCCTTCAGAGTTTTTTCTAGGGATTATTGTCTAAAAATTATTGTGTCGATTTTATTATGAGTGTGCATCTATTTTCTCAGTTCCAACATTTTATTTAGCTTCCTCAAAATTTATTTGTGAAGAATTGTAGTGTAATGTATTTAGTATTAATAAGAAAAATAATAAACAATTAACTATTTAAAAGAGTAAATTCTAGTTGCAACAATTTGAGGAAATTTCATAGTAAAGATACGAAAGAAGCCTGGGATTACTTTTTAAGCAAATAAAAATGGTTGTTATGTACACCCTTGCTAACTGACACTAAGTCAGGTTGGCATGGGGGGTGGGGATAACGAGTCATGAGAATATAAAAATAAAAAAGAATGAAGTAAAGTTGGAGAAGTAGTTAAAAGTTATAAAGATGGAAGAAAGAGGGTCCAATGTTAAAAAATAACAACAAGAAAGTACATGATAGAAGAATAATAAAAAATACAAGCAATCAACCGACATCTAGAAAAAAACATGGGACAAAGACAAAAATTACATGAACAAATAAGAGAAGAATAATAGAGGATGAAAATGCCAAATCGAGAGTGCGTGAGCGAGGATGCATAAGACTCCTCAAATGAGTTGAGAAGCGTAGCATCGCTTGCTCTGATAGAAAATAATGGTTTACAAATAAGTCCTAGAAGGTAAGTAGATGCAATGGAAATCGGTGAATCTGGTCCCACGACATGATGAATTCTGACTGCATCAATAGTGATCATGTTTTATTTTGAAAGCCCAAATGTGATATGTGTTATAAGGTTTGATATTTTGAAAAAAGAAAAGTTCATTATTATATGCGAAGAATATATATATTTCTTTTTGTTTAAAAGAGATTGATTTCGGTAAAAAAGGTAATAATTAAAGTTTTATTTTTAAGCGGAGGGGTGAATTTTATTGAGAATGGAGAGAGTAGTTAGACGTATGGAGAAGTTGAGTGGGGCTAATTTTGCCCTATGTAAATCACAGATGGAGGACATACTGATTTTAA
The DNA here is from genome assembly GCA_031772625.1 of Pinus tabuliformis. Lineage (NCBI taxonomy): Eukaryota > Viridiplantae > Streptophyta > Pinopsida > Pinales > Pinaceae > Pinus > Pinus tabuliformis. The sequence continues at coordinate 1,165,994,077 of CM062809.1, forward strand.
ATGATCAATATTTGCTCATTGAGGGAACAACAAAGAAACCCTCATCGATGATAGATGAAGAGTGGAATAAAATAGATAGAAAGGTGATTGAAAGAGTCTGCCAATATCTAGCAAAGAATGTGTACTTCAATGTGTCCGGAGAAAAGACGACAGAAGAATTATGGAAGAAGCTCCATGATCTATATCAGAAAAACACGACATCAAACAAAATGTTCTTGATGAAGAAGCTTTATAATCTCAAGATGAAGGAGGGTGCTTCAGTTGTTGAGCACTTGAATGCATTTAATATTATTACTAATCAACTTTCCTATGTTAAAATAATTTTAGATGATGAAATTAGAGCCATTTTGTTAATGTGTTCTAAGTTACACAGTTGGAAAAATTTAATTGTAGCTATGAGTAGTTCAGCAACTGCAAGGACCCTGAAGTTTGATGATGTCAATAGCAGTTTAATGAATGAGGAGTTGTGACGCAAGTCAATTGCGCAAAACCATGGAGGAGAAGCTTTAGCTCTAGTTGATCGTGGTAGGAGAATTGATCAAGGTCGACAAGGGCGATCAAGATCGAGAGGCTGATCAAAATCAAGGAGGGGTAGGATTATCTGCTTTCATTGTGGCAAACCCAGGCACATGAAGAAAGAATGTCGATTTTGGAAGAAAAGATAAAAGGATCAGAGACCGGCCAGTACAAATCACAAGTCATCCAGCATAAATGAAGGTGAGACTACTGTTGTAGCCACATATGGTGATGTGTTGTTCACTGTTTATGTAGAGGATGCATGTGTATATACATCTAGCAGTAGCTTTGATTGGATCCTTGACTCTGGGCATATCACCATGTAACGCCATGCAAAAATAGTTTTATTGCATATAATCTTGGTGATTATGGTAAACTGCATTTGGGGAATAATCATTTTTGCAGTATCGTTAGAGTGGGAGATGTCTAGATCAAGATGAAGGATGGACAAGATATATTTTTGAAACAAGTCAGGCATGTGCCAGAAATGTGCATGAGTTTGATCTTTATGGGACGACTGGATGATGAAGGTTATTCCACAAGCTTTGGAAAATGAGGCTGAAAATTTAGCAAATGAGCATTGGTCATGGCCAAAAGACCCAAGATAGGAACATTATACACTTTGAAGGCACTGATAGGAAAATCAAATTTGGTTGCTGCCACATAAGAAGGAAATTGAGCACATCTGTGGCATAAGCGCTTGGGTCACATGAGCGAAAAGGGCTTAAAAATCCTTGTTGGTAAAAATTTATTGTCAGGTTTGAAATCCTACAATCTTGATCTTTGTGAGAATTGTATATATTGCAGACAAAGAAGGGCTTCATCCCTTAGAGGTGGCCGTGATAGAAAGAAACATGTGTTAGAATTTATACACTCAGATGTGTTTGGGCTTGTTAACATCAAATCATTAGGAGGAGCATCATATTTTGTAACATTTATAGATTATGCATCTAGGAAGGTCTGGGCATATCCTATAAAAAGTAAAAGTGAAGTGTTTGGAATATTTCAAAAATTCTATGTTGTTATTGAAAGGGAGACTAACAAATTGCTCAAGTGTTTGAGAACAGATAATGGTGGAGAATATTGCTCAAATGCATTCAAGGAATATTGTAACAAGTTTGGCATAAAGCATGAGAAGAATGTGCCTAGTACTCCTCAACAAAATGGTGTCACAAAAAGGATGAATAACACCATTATGGAAAATGTGTGAAGTATGTTCTCTGATTTTGGTTTGGAGAAGAATTTTTGGGCTGAAGCAGTCATGACCGCTTGCTACCTCATAAATAGATCTCCAACTACAACCTTGGATGGTAGTATCCCTGAAGAAGTTTGGACTGGTAAGAAGTTGAATTATTCTCACTTGAAAATATTTGGATGTGAAGAATTTGTACATATTCCCAAAGAAAATAGAACTAAGCTAGATGATAAATCTATGAAATGCATTTCTTTGGGATATGTGAAAGAACAATTTGGTTATCGTCTATGGGATCCAGTCAAACATAAAATTATTAGAAGTGGGGATGTTATATTTAATGAGTCAGAAATGTTTAAGAGGATTGTAGGTGAGCTGGAGGTCAAGAAAGTTATTGACATGTTTGAAGACCAACATGAAGACATCCCACCAATGCAAAAAAATGGACAGCAAATTCAGGAGCAGGAAGAACAACAAGTAGAAAATGAAAAACACCAAGAAGAAGGAATCTTGCAGATAGCCTTTACAGGAGAAACAACCTGATAATGCACCACTATAGTTGGTTTGCAGATCTTCCAGACCTCATAATCCTTCACAAAGGTATCCTCCTTCAAACTATATTTTGTTGACTGATGAAGTTGAGCCTAATTGTTTTCAAGAATCTTGTAAAGTTAAGCACAGTAAAGAATTGAAGAAAGCAATGGAAGAAGAAATGAACTCTTTGTTGGAAAATAAAACTTGAGAGTTGGTAAACCTCCCGAAAGGAAGAAAGGCTCTTCAAAACAAATGGGTTTACAAGATTAAGCAAAAAGGTGATGAAAAGAAGGAGAGGTATAAAGCAAGGCTGGTGATGAAAGGATTTGCCCAAAAAGAAGGTATTGACTTCACTGAAATTTTCTCACCTGTTGTGAAAATGTCATCCATTAGAGTCATTATTGGTCTTGTTACCGCTTTAGACTTAGAATGTGAATAGTTAGATGTAAAAACTGCTTTCCTTCATGATGAATTGGAGGAAGAAATTTATATGGAGCAACCAGAAGGCTTCATAGAAAAAGGCAAAGAAGACCTTGTTGAAGAAGAGTCTCTATGGGTTGAAACAGGCACCTTGACAATGGTACAAGAAATTTGATTCATTCATGTTGGAACATGGATTTCATAGGTTGGAAGTTGACCATTGTGTCTATATCAAGAGGTATGATCAAGGAAAATATATCATATTATTGTTATATGTGGATGACATGTTGATTGTTGGGCATGATAAGAATAAGATCAATAAGTTGAAGAAATATTTTGGCAACAAATTTGCAATGAAGGATTTGGGACTAGCACAATAGATATTTGGCATGAGGATTATGCATGACAGGAAAAAAAAAGGGTGTGGATGTCACAAGAAAAATATATCAAGAAGGTGCTTGACAGGTTTAATATGAAGGATTCCAAGCCAGTTGGTAGACCCCTTGCAACCCACTTCAAGCTGAGTATTGAATTATGTCATAGTGATGACAAGGAGAAGGAAGAGATGAGTAGGGTTCCTTACGCTTCAGTAGTTGGCAGTTTGATGTATGCCATGGTATGCACACGACCAGACATTGCATATTCAATGGGAGTAGTGAGCAAGTTTCTTACCAATCCATGCAAACAACACTGGCAAGCAGTAAAATGGATTATGAGATATCTCAAGCGTACTAGTCATTATTGTTTTTGTTTTGGTCATAATGAGACTGTGCTTGAAAGATTTACAAATGCATATATGGCTAGAGATATGGACACCAGAAAGTCCACTACAGGTTATTTGTATACATTCGCAGGTGCAGCAGTATCTTGGATGTCAAGGCTACAAAGAATAGTAGTTATCTCTACAACATAAGTAGAGTACATAGCTGCAATAGAAGCTTGTAAAGAGATGTTGTAGATGCAACGATTTCTAGGAGAGATAAGAATAAAGCAGCAAAAGTATGTGCTATATTGTGATAGTCAGAGTGTTATTCACTTGGCGAAAAACCCAAAATTTCACTCAAAAACCAAGCACATTGACTTAAGGTACCATTGGATCCAGCATGTGTTGGAGGAAGGACAATTATCCTTGAAAAAGATCCATAAAGATAGGAACCCTACTGATATGCTCACTAAAATTCTACCAGGAAATAAACATGAGTTATGTAGAGGCATGGTAGGAATCGGTGTGACTTGATTGAGGATTCTTCATTTGGCTTCAAGTGGGAGAATGTTAAATGTGAAGTTGTCATAAAGACTCCAGCGTCAACTTCATTGTCGGTAACCACTCTCTGACAATAACGCCGACACTAAACTGACTCCCACCCACCTTCATTGATTTGTAACCTCACTGTGTTTCACATGTAAAATTCTATATGCTTCTTTATATTCTATACATTTGTATTTTCTCTCACCAAAGAAGGCAAGCCAAGGCCCAAACTTCTTGTGTAATACTAAATGTTTCTTCAAAATCTATTATTTATAATATTTATCTGTTATCTATAATGTATTTTATTTCTGCTATACTTCTTTAACCTTAACATATCTTATAATAGCGATACGAGGATTTGCCAAAAACATGAAGATTGCTAATATTAGATCCCGTCCTCTTTTAAACTCAAATGTGCTAATGCATCGAAATACCACCAATGTTCACGAGTTCAAGTACACATCCTCAAATGCTCATGCTTGTAATGTATCGGTTTCACCTAAATCCAACAATATCTCATCGCTTTAACCCATAATATGCATAGAAAATGCGTACCTTAGCTTTTAGAGAATGTGCTTTAACCCATAATATGCATAGAAAATGCGTACCTTAGCTTTTAGAGAATGTGTTTCCGTGCATGAAAGCCCATGAATTTATGGGAGGAATTAGTATAGATCCATTTGACTCTAGCTACAAATTTTTTTTCAAATCTTACACTCCAAAATGATTTTGGAGAAATATTTTTCTATTCTTTATGTTGAAATAACATTTTTATTTTATTTTACGAAATGCTATTGACTCTAGTAAAAAGTAAAAATGTTTAAAATTTTGTTTCATTTGGAATTTTAAGATGGTAATTTTTTTTGTTAAAGGTAATATTTCTTTCAATTATTAATTATTTTATCATATAGGTTGAATTTGAATAACTATATAAAATATTTAAATTAATTATTATTATTATTATTATTATTTTAAAGACATTAGCAAAATTTCAACTTTGATGATAGACAGTGAAACTTATCCATCATACTAAGTTGTAAAATACACCTCTAAACATCATAAAATTTAATGTTAAGTTTAGACTATTATACTTAAAAAACCAATATATTTTATATATGGTTCAACATCTTATAGCTTTCAAGTGGTCTCTGCCTGGTGTCAGCTTTGTAGCCAGTGGCAATGGCCATGGAGTGCAGTATGTGATCTGTTTTGTACTGATCTTCGTACATTATATTTTAATAAAAGTCACAAAGAATCTTTTAGTATTTTCATCAAAGCTCGTGAGATCCTCAAAACCTAATGTGATAGACGAGAAAAACACTAATGAGTCGCTTAATTTAATCATGATTAGTTTGATTCGAGTGTTCTATATAATTTCAATTAATATAAACATCAACCAGGGAAATTTTGGGAGTCCGATGAAGGCTTTCGGGTCGCTACGCAGATTAGTCACCAGGCAGGTCCTCGGCATAGGAGTATTCTTTTTTGGGCGATGCAGTGGCATCTTTTTACTTACAGCTTTGCATTTAGAAAAATTAATATATAAATGGTTAGTGGTGCAGAGTGCTGAGTTGTGGAGGAAGAAAGAGTTTTTTTTTTTTTTTTTCTCGGAGTACATTTCTGCATTCTGCAGAATGTTTTAAATAGATATGCATAGTTATGGAAAGTTTTTTAGTCGCCCCTCAGGCTTACTTAAAGCGTTGGAACCCTATAGGTTTTGGTATAATGTTAGTATCATAGTACTTAGAAATTAAATTGCCACTCAAAAAATTAATTTTTTTAATTATTTTAAATTGATTTGTGAGAAATTTTCTACAAGAATTATGTCTCATCACAGATTACTCAACCAATGGAAAATTAGAAATGAGATTTTAAGAAATTACAAAATTACTTTTGAATTTATGAGAAAATAGAAATATTGAGCATTTTCGTTAAAATTGCAAAACAACAACAAAATAATCTAAAGTCAACGCACTTTGATGAGTGCTATAGTCGCTGGATAGGAAGGAGTAATAAATGTTTATTTCGTATAAAATAAATTGATGGTAAATGTGTCTTTATATGATATTTGATATATATATTGAAATAAGATAATCATTTATAGAATTAGCTTAGATCCAATTTAAATAGGATCTATTAAGTTCTCAGAAGGATTAAAGTTAGAGTTAAGATGGATTTAAACTAGTACTCTTGCAAGTTGCACTTAATAATGGATTCCCTTAAGCCTTTAAATGAACATCATCATAACAAATATCATAGGCAAAACCATGGGTTATCAAAAACTGAAGCCCAAAAATGACTAATAATAAACTATTAATTATTTTATTTTATTTTGTTTTTATTTGACTAAGTATGTTTACATTACAATATCTCATCCATACTAAGATAAAAAGCACCTCTTAACACAATAAAAAGTTTAAATAATAAAAAATAGTTAAATTAAATTTTTATTTTTATTTTTAATTTAAACAATAAATATTTAATCATATATTTCATTTATTTTTAATGGATTAGATACTATGTTTAATGATATGATAAAGTAGTTAGGGCATCTTGTAGTTAGAATAAGATGTAATTATACATCATTATTATAATATTTTTGTTTTAATCGGCTATAACTTTTTTTAATTATTTTTAATTTTTTTCTTATTGTTATAATAAAAAAATTGTGAATAGATTAAAAAAAATATAAGCGCATTAATTTTTTTTCCTATAGAAAAACCATAATTTTCATTGATAAATAAAAAATCACATGTTGTAGATGAAAAAAGCATATGAAGAATAGTGGGCATGTGGAAAAATCCAAAAGGAGTACCCATAAAAAGCCTAAAAAATAGGCTTCAAATAATTACAATAATTAGGTCCTGAAAAAACAGGTGCCCAAAAAACCCCAAAGAGACAACAATATCAGGCAAACCCAGAAAACCGCCATGCCCCAGGTCAGGCCTGTAGTAAAAAACAGGGTGAAACCCACACCCCGCTACAACCTCAAATCAGTAGTGCGGCCCCACGAAAGCACCCATGGCGGTGATGATAAATGTCACACCATTTAGACCACGCACAACAGAATCCCGATGCTGGACTACACAAGCTAGCATGAAATAAAACAACGATGACTGGCATGAACCGGAGGAAGAGGCAACCAGGGTAGCCACTCCTCCCTCGCTCCCCACGAAGTAGGCAAACTAGAACCCATCCACAATAACAACCATTGAGCATAGACAACAGCATTCAGAAGCTACGAGAGACCCGACAAAGATGCAACGACATGAATCATGGACAAAGGCAACTAGGTAACCTCCACGCCCCCGATCCCTCAATACTCCAAGACCCACAAACATCAAACTAGCACTCCGCCTCGTCTGTTTGCAAAAGCCACCGGATCCTTGCTCAAGAAGCAAAGGCACGAACCAGGGGCAGAGGCAGCAAGGGTTTAGCCTCCTCGCCCCGCTCCCTCAACTCTGTTCCTCGTTAGAAGAGATAACTATATATATTTCATTTATATTCATTTACATCCATTTTATTACATATGTAATTTTGATATTTTAGTAATTTTTCAAATTTTGTTTTTGGCTGTTATAATAAAACTCATGGGTAAGTTCTCTATTCTTGTGGAGTCTTTGTTTTTACGTAAATTTCTAATTATTTATCTCACAAATTGTAAAATATACTTTTTATATTATAACAGTGATTAAATTTAATTTTAAACCTCACTCAAATTATTCTAACAAACTATCAATTCACAATAAATAAAAAATACACCTTACTAAAATCTCATTTTTCAACAAAGTGAAGACAAAAAAGTGAAAAAATATATCAATCACCCACAAAGCCATTCACCACCTTGATGATGATGATATTGGTGGTGGTGGTTAATGTCCATTGAGACCAAACTTTGGTCTTTCAGACTTAAAAAAGCGAATTATTTAGTTTGATTTAAGATTTTATTCCTATGCTCAAAAAGCTTGGAGAGAAGCCTCCCCAACTCATTGTAATTTCGACAACGTAAAAGTTTAGGAAGGTCAATATTGCAACAAAGATTTTGAAACTAAGATCTAATGTGGTTGTAGGCGGGGCACTCTAATAAGAAGTGATTTTCATCCTCGTATTCTCATAGAACCTTTCCATCCATGGTGTTTTAGGAACTGCCCAACGACCCGTTTCACTATGGAGCTCATGAGAGTTCGTTCTAATCTTGGCTATATTAATTTTCTTCTTTGAGCTAGATAAAACAAAAAGATACTTTTGATCTTCTAGGGTGGGGTTGATGACCTCCTTATAATATCTTAATTTTCTTTTAGCTGCTAAATCTTTCTCACACCACGTTTTTTCTTTGAACTTAGAAGTAACAATATTTTTAATGTTATTAATATTTTGTAATGCAACATTCTCGTGGATCTCCCAATGGTTTAACCAGGCCCTCGTGTCTTTATACCAACCTCATTTGAGCCTTAGGTGGTTTTGGTTGGAATTTAAAGCTAGCTTAAGAAGTCTATGGTCTCCTATGTTATTGAGTTTGTTATGGTCTCTTGGAGAGCCAAAGCTCTTATTGCTCAGTTAAGGACTAATTCTCATCAACTCCGTTGTGAAACAGGGCGCTGGAAAAGGCCAAAGGAAGTGTGGGAGGAAAGGGTATGCATTTTTTGTTCTTCCGGAAAAGTGGAAACAGAAAAACATTTTATTTTAGAATGTGAGGCTTTCAAAGACAACAGGGAAAGTTATGCAGATACGCTAGCAACTAGCTCTTGGGATAATCTATTTAACAAGGGGTTTGTCGAGAAGATGGGAGCATTTATTGTGAAGCTTCACAAAAAAAGGGCCGAATACATTAAGCAGATGAAGAAGCAACCTGTCCCATAGGCTATCTTTAGCCTCGTGGACATTAAAATAATTTCTTTCTTCTTTCTTTCTTGTACAACAGAAGCCTAGTCATAGCTAGGCTCTTGATAGGGGAAAGACCCACTTCTGTAAGGAGAATAGGATAAGGTGTGTTGCTTTTAATTTTGGAGTTATACGTTATAAATGCTTCTGGATTTGCTCAATTTTTCTCCAGGATTCTCTAGAGATGCTACAACCCCAAACCTCATATCCATATAAGATAACCAAAATGACTAAAGTTTCAAAGATGCTAAAAAATTTGCTTAACATATTTCTATGAAAAACTTAACATATTTCTATTTTCCATAGTTGTATGGACAATTATGTTTAGAAATAGATAGATTTCAAAATGATTTCATGTGTGGTTAGAATATGTAACTCTAAGATCATGTGGGTTTATTAGGAACATCATTGCTCTTTTTCTAATATATTCCTTTACTATCATATTACAACGATAAATCTTCCAGACTTCTCATAGCCTAAGTAAAAAGAGGCCTTCTGAGAAAATCTTAGTTTAAGCATTTCATGTCCTATTATACCGTTGGCTTCTTAATGTTAAGTTCTTCATCAAGTACAACATGATTCCTCAGTTCTTTGAGTCTCTATTATAATATGTGACATTTTGATAGGATAAATATTCCTTTATTATGTTTAATAATTTTTGCTTTGTGATTCATGGAGTTGCACGTGTTTTATATGGTATTTTTTTGTTTTATTATTTAATTTGGAGTTTTTTAATGGGTAATTTTGAAATATTTACGGTTACTTTTAATATCATATTAGATATAAACCTGTAATAAATGAGTTAATTATAAAAAAATTCACTCCAAAAAAGGAATGGTTTCGCTGTTTATTCAAGCTAAAATATTTTTAGTCATTTTAGTTGTTAAAAAAACATTAATATATAATTTTTTTTTGAGGTTTTATTTTATTTTATTGAATAGATGTATAATTTTGGATTGTAGTATAACTTATTTAAAGAAATGAGGGCTTGGTTAAACCATTGGGAGATGGACGAGAATGTTGCATTGCAAAACATTAATAACATTAAAAATATTGTTACTTCTAAGTTCAAAGAAAAAATGTGGTGTGAGAAAGATTTAGCAATTAAAAGAAAATTAAGATATTATAAGGAGGTCATCAACCCCACCCTAGAAGATCAAAAGTATCTCTATGTTTTAACTAGCTCAAAGAAGAAAATTAATATAGCCAAGATTAGAACAAACTCTCATGAGCTCCATAGTGAAACGGGTCGTTGGGCAGTTCCTAAAACACCATGGATGGAAGGAAAACACCATGGATGAAAGGGTTCTGCCATCTCTCTGAGAATACGAGGATGAAAATCACTTGCTCTTAGAGTGCCCGTGTACAACCACATTAGATCTCAGTGTCAAAATCTCTGTTGCAATACTGACCTTCCTAGCCTTTTACGTTGTCAAAATTATAGTGAGCTCGGAAGGCTTCTCTCCAAGCATTTTGAGCATAGGAATAAAAGCTTAAATCAAACTAAATAATTCGTTTCTTTAGGTCGATAAACCAAAGTTTGGTCTCAGTGGACATTAACCATCATCATCATCATCATATTGTTTTGAAAATCATATAAATAATAAATAATATATTTATAGCAATATCAATCTAGATTTATTAAAATTGATAAGTTGAATTTACAACATTAATTTATTTAATTATTTCGAAAGTAAATACATTGGACTTTTAAAGTTTTTATAAAGAAATGTATATATGTACACATTTTCTATTGACTTTATAAACAAATGTTACATGGTAGCTTGTTCCTACCACTTAGTAAAAAACAAGAATAGTAAAGCTATGTACTATATATTAAAAGAATTAGTTACTATGCTTATTTAACATGGTTGAGTTGTATGATTTGATAATATGTTTATTAATTTTCAATTTATTGCACGAATAGTGTAATGAATATTTTTTGCAAAACTAAAACTGTAGTTCTTTCTTAATTTTGAAGCATAATTTACATTTATTCTTCATAATTTCATATTTATATTAAGATTTATCATTTTTCCTAAAAATATAATATCAATTTAATTTATTATTTAAATCTTGGAATTAGATGTTCCTTTAATTTAAAATTAAAAAATAATTATATTCCCTATTTAGACAATTGCATGAATTTTTTTTTTTTTTTTAAACTGGTTTTATAGTAACGTAAATAATAAAATTTGTATATATTAATTATATAGAGAACTTATTTTATGATTTGAAAAATTTTCTATTACAAATATCTTGGCTTCCAATATTATGCAAGTTTTTTTAATACAAAGCTTTAATGTTATAGAACATTATTACATGGAACATGTTATGAGGAATAATATTCAATCATATCAGGTTGTCAGAACTATATTAAATAAATGTTCCCCCTCTATAACTAAAAAAATTGAAAAAATTAATTACACATCTATTACTTGCTCTCCCAAATGTATAACATCAAACGTATATAAAATTCAAATTATGGTTTTGGGATAAAAAAATTTAAAACCCTGAGGATAAATTTTGACTCTATTTCGATATAATAGTGTATTTATTTCTTCATTGCATCGAGGGATAAACAGGTACAACAATCACATGATGGTATGGTTGTTTCAGTTTTTTTTTTTCAAATATTACGCATATCGTATTCCTCTACATGGTTTGTTAAACAATATATTTGGTAATAAAATTAGAAAATAAATAATTAATTAAATTATATAACTAGCAATTGCACCAAATGTTGCAAAGGAACGCCGTAAGGCATAAATTGGAGAAACATCATAACATAAAAAATCATTGAAGATAAAAATTAGTAAACAAAATGTTATTCAGCAGTCTTAAATCATAAACAACAGTTTCATGTGAGCTATTAAATCCTTGAAATTGTCCATTACCAGTGGCATATCTCTGAAATGAAAATTCATTTAGCAACATTTAACAGTGGAGAAACTTTTGAAAATCCTTGTGACCCAACTGAAATTTGATAATCCTCACCATATCACTGAAATGAAAAGTCATTTAGCAGCATTTAGCAGTGGAGAAACTTTTGAAGGTCCTTGTGACCCAACTGAAATTTGATAATCCTCACCATATCCAAAACCTTCAGGTAACAAACCATTATAGAAAAATCACTTGAGAAATTGCTGGGTCATGCATTTTTAGGCATATAATAATAGCTTGAACCACCTGAAATTTGACAATCATATTATGTTTTTTTGTTGAGCATAACCATACCAATTTTCACTATAGGAAACTCTAACCATATCCAAAACCTTCGAGTAACAAAACATTATAGAAAAATCACCCGAGAAATTGTTGGGTCATGCATTTCCAGGCATATAATAATAGCTTGAACCACCTGAAATTTGACAATCATATTCTGGCTTTTTGTCGAGCATAACCATACCAATTTTCACTATAGGAAACTGAGAATCACGATTTTGGGGACTAGGTAAGGTATCTCCTTCCCAAACATTGTGAAAAGAAATTAATAAATTGTGTTATAAAAGTAGGAATACTGAATACATGGTCCATGGTGTTGTGAACATTCAGGACAGAGTAGAAGAAAACTTGGTACTCGTTTAGAGGTTACAAAAAAAAAAGGAAATGCCTTTGGAAGACATCGGGGAAAAGCGTTTTCCCTTATTTTCTTATATATCCTTGGCCTTGGCTCTGCTCAAATAAAGAACTTGGTACTTCTTTAGAGGGACAAAAAGGAAATGCCTTTGAAGACATGGACAGAAAGCGTTTTCCCTTATTCGCTTATATATCTGTGGCCTTAGTTGCGCACAATCCTATGTAAATAAAATTGTCCAATCTAATCAAAAGAACCCCAATTTTTTTTACATTTGCAAAGAAAAATGAGGTGGAATCCTAGAGCGATCGATCCATCACCAATACATTCTACAATACTAGGTGTATTGAATATTTCTAGGTCAACAATAGTGATATATTGCGTATGTTCTACACGAAAGTCATAGCAGTTAAGATATCTATGATTTTCACAAAAATACGCTGTAGAGGATACAATTCATTTGCACTCGCTGGTAAATACAATGTGCATTTTCTTTTCAAATGACACATTCCATACACAACTACTATTTCTCACTAAGAAAACCATAGTGAATCTCCTATGGAACCAAAAATCTGTCTCTTTCTTGGTGGCTACACAAATTTCATATTCCAGCGATTTCGTTCATATGTTCGCACTGATTGCGACAAAGCTCGCTCCCAAAGAATAGAGGCTCTCAGGCTACTACTCTGCAATTTCATATAAATTGTTGCCACTTGAACCTGGGTTTCTAATTAACACCAAGTTCAAAATTCTTGCATCCCTGCTACCAAACTCCCTCAAATATTTTATTGTCTCATCTAGTACTAAAAGCGGCCCCATAGTCTCCAAACCTGCTACTGGAACCTCTCTGAGAGCTGGAAGACTCCCCATAGTCACTAAAACGGCGCTTAAACGACGGGATCTAGAACCACCATAGCCACCTCTTGACCCACCACTATAGCTAATTTCGGATGCACTACCATAACTGCCTCCTGATTTGCCATAACTTGAACCCCCATACTGGAACCTCTCTGAGAGCTAGAAGACTCCCCACAGTCACTAAAACAGCGGGATCTAGAACCACCATACTACCTCCTGACCGACCACTATAGCTACTTCCCAATCCACTACTGTAACTTCCTCCTGATCTGCCATAATTTGAACCCCCATAATCTCCTCCTGATCTACCATAGCTTGAACCACCAGATCGCCTCCCTCCTGAACCACCGTAGCTTACTCCCCCTAAACTGCGAGAACTTCCAAAACGACTCCCTCCTGAATCGCCATAACTTCTAAAACGACTGCCTCCTGAATCACCGAAACCACCAACTCCATTATCTATTTCCTCTTTCATCTGAGTCAGCTCTTTAAACTTGGAACCTATATCATTTTCAATCATCTTAACTTGCCTAATCTGTTGGTCGGTATGGATAAGGATAGCATTATCGGGCCTACCAGCATGCCCTGTTCGCCCTGATCTATGCACAAAAATATCTGAAGTCGTTGGGAGCTCATATTGAATAACGAGATCCACATTAGGAATATCAAGACCAGATGCCCTGTTCGCCTTGATCTATGCACAAAAATATCTGAAGTCGTTGGGACTCATATTAAATAACGAGATCCACATTAGGAATATCAAGACCAGATGCAGTGACATCAGTAGCAATCAGCACATTAAAACACCCCTCACGAAAGCCAGCAAGAGTCCTCTCCTGCTGATTCTGTGAGATATCACCATGAAGAGGTTCGCATGTAAGTACCCGACCCAGTGCCACCAGCAAACTATCCGCATCTGACTTTGTTTGAGTGAAAAAAATACATTTTCCTCCTTTGGCATATTCAGTTATCAATGGGTTGAGAATCGAACATTTCCCATAGGTGGATGTAGCAATATAAGAAAGTGAGATTTCTTCTGCTTACTTCTGAGATGATTCACCAACACCATCGATAACAACAGGATCATTTAAATATTTCCTTGAAAGCCTTTGCACCCAGACATGCATTGTAGCAGAAAAAAAGCATACTCTGACGCCTTTTCGGCCATCTTTCCATAATCACCTCAACATCTTCATCAAAGCCCACATTCGACATCTGGTCAGCCTCATCCAAAACAATAAACAACAATTATGAAAATACTAATGCACCACGATTGATTAGATCAATAATGCGACTAGGTGTTCCAGCAACATCTAAACCCCTTCTAGATTTGGCTCATTATAGGTACACCCCCATAACATCAAAGAGTATCTAGGCTTGGAGCGGATTCTTGGAATTCCTTGGCGTGCAAGTTCTCGTGTTGGAGCCAAGATGAGTGCCAAGGGATATGATCCATGCCCATTCTTACGGCTGTGCTAAATGATTTTTCCAAGATTGGGATTCCAAAGGCAACAGTTTTTTCCAGTTCCTATCCTGGCGCGACCAATCATGTCACTTTATTTTAGCCGCAACATGTGACCATTTCATCACATTGCTGGCTGGGTCTAGATGCTCCTGCATTAGTTTCCGAGCACGGGAAGACTGGGGGGTGTGCTGCCACCTTATGTAACTTCAATCTCTTGACGTTTATGTACACCTGGAAGTCCTCCTGGGTCTCTGGAATATCTTTATTAGCAAACTCCTCGTAGATGGTGTACCAGGAGAGCCTGGTCGTTTTGATTATATTACAAGCAGTGTCCCTAAAGATAAGTGGATTCTCTTTTAGGTTGGCTTCCCGTGACCCATTTCCCAAGGCCCCTCGGGCAGCTTTAGTGGTAGGGGGAGTCATATCATCCTCAAAAGAAGAAATGGATATGCACTCTAGATCGACGTCACCTAGCATGTCAAAAACACGGTCCCACAATGAGAGAGGCAACATGAAAATCAATTAAAACTGCAAAACAAAAAGGGGTCTAGTAGGTGACAGGTCGTAGGGAAGACAGGTCGCACGGTTGCAGTTATAAGGATGCGACTAAGCAACTAAAAACACAGGTCATAGAAAAAAGGGTCGCACGGACGCAGCTATAGGGATGCGACTAAGCCACTAAAAACATAGGTCGCGGAAAAAAGGGTCGCAAGGTCGCAGATTACGAGATATGGTTGTACGTTGCAGCAAGATGGAGGTCACAGTGTTGCAACGTTGCGAGAGAAGGGGTATCGCGGCTTCAAGATGCGTGACTTAGGCTTAGTAAAGATTAAGGAAGCTACTAAATGGACTTTAGAAGGTCAAGGTCTCCTTCAGATGAGTGAAACCACACATGTTGGTAAAAGCAAAGGGGGTTGGATCGAGAGAAAACACACTCTCCGAGGAAGGGAAAAAGTAGCGAGGGCAACCTTTCCAGCACAAAATGAGAAAGAAAACTTGAGTAAAAGAGATAAACCCTAAGGTGAGGGAATGCCAAAGGTCGGGGGAGAAAACATTGACATTTGGAAGAAAAAAGGACAATGGACCGTTACTTACCCGAAGCCAGACACACGCACGAACTCAAGTCGGAGGACCTCCTAGATCTTCGTGCGATCGGAGGAACATTTACAAATGCAACTGGGGTGATGGTCGCACTTTCTTCGTTAGCTAAGAGTTAATAAGGAGATGAAGGGTTAACTCTGGGGTGGAAACGGATTTTGGAGCCATTTTAATTGATTCATTATAAGCATATTGAATGAAACCCAGAGCCTTCCTAATCCTTCTGGGCTATCTCCTTAATAATCGGTATTGACCTGAAGAAGTTGTGGTCGAAGAGAAAGCTATTCCTTGCGTGGTACTATCCCTAAACCAGACTAAACTCTTTCTGTTAGTACTTGCTACATTTCCACTTCGGTAGGTTGAATGTCTTATAATGAATCTTCATTTTTCTGTTAGTATTTACTAAATTTCCACTTCGGTAGGTTGAATGTCTTATAATGATTCCTCATTTTCATTAGGCATTTACAATGGCTGTTCATATTATGCTAGCATACCCTTGGTGTGAGGTCTTGAGGGACTAGTACACGAGTTTACAACCTATGTGACCTCCTTGCACCCATTACGATCTGTTCTTTATGACTATAGAAATAGTCCAGAGAATTTACAAAGATCAATTATTGTCGTCCTAAGAGTAAATACGAGATTCTTCCTGCCCCTGTCGCAACAGTCGCATGGTCACATACCAATCCCTGAGTGAACAGTGCAACCTTGCAAGTCGCATAGTCATGTTTATGCTCGGCGAGGCGTGGCGCAATCTTGCAACCTTTGCGACCTCTGCAACTCAGAAGGTCGAGTTTACGAAGATGGAAAGTTCGACTCGTGACCTCTGCGACCTGTGAGTTGCATTAGTCGCAATAGTTGCAACAATCGCAAGGATCAGTTTTAGTGACGTTCTGATACTGCGACTGACCTACTAAGGCAGCAACCTGCTTTTACTTAACAGAAAACTTAGATTCTTCCTTAAGCTCCTTGAGACTGTTAAACTCTTTGAGTAGAGACTATTGAACACTTTGAAGAGACCCTGAGAACCTGGCAGGGCTTGAGACTGTTAAACTCTGAGTAGAGACTATTGAACTCTTTGAAGAGAACCTGAGAACCTGGCAAGGCTGGTAAACTCTTTGAGTGGAACCTGGTAGGGCTTGAGACTGTTAACTCTTTGAGTAGAGACTATTGAACTCTTTGAAGAGAACTTGAGAACCTGGCAGGGCTGGTAAACTCTCTGAGGAGAACCTGGCAGGGTTGGTGGCTTGGCCTGGTGTAGGTGCTCCAAAAATTTCAAAAAATTTCAAGGTTCTCTTGGAGGGTTGTTGAAAACTAATCATATTTCCAACAAAAATACACCCAACATTTCTCAAATTTGAGGACCAAAACTAATCACATTTCCAACAAAAATAGGCCCAACATTTCTCAAATATTTGAAAACCTAAAAGAAAAAAACTTTTTCTTTTGTTCTTTTCTTTTGAAACTTTTTAGAGACATATTTTATATAGAAAAAATTTAAAATAGAATAGAATTTTTCTTTTGTTACATAAGAGAAATATTTTATATAGAATAAGCATTAAGAGACATATTTTATATAGAATAAGTACTAAAATAGAATAGACATATTTTATATAGAATAAGTATTAAAAGAAATAACTACAACAATATAATTATGAAAAATTACGTTTCCAACAAAATACGTCCAACATTTCTCAAATTTGGGACCCTTTTAAATTTTGTAGTTTTAGAGTCAACCCAACATTTCTCAAATTTGGGAACCTTTTAAATTTTGTAATTTTAGAGTTCCAACATTTCTCAAATTTGGGAACTTTCCAATTTTGTAATTTTAGAGTCGCCCAACATTTCTCAAATTTGGGAACCTTTTAAATTACACAATTTGGGAACCTTTTAAATTTTGTAATTTAAAGACTCTAAAATCTCTACATAGAGAGGGGACAATTTGTTACATAGGATACATATTATTTTTATATAGAATAAGTATTAAAATAAATGACTACAACATTACAACAACAGTTTTGAAAAATTACATTTCCAACGAAATACACCCCAACAGTTCTAAAATTTGGGAACCTTTTAAATTTTGTAATTTAAAGCCTCTAAAATCTCTACATAGACGCGGGACAATTTTGAACACTTTTGATAGACGTGGGACAATTTTGAACACTTCTGAATTATGATAAAAGGTGAAGATCACTTCCAACATCATCAACTTAATACATCAATAAGTATTATCATATCACATTAAAAATCAACTTTATTTTAGTTTTGTACATCAATGAGTAGTAATCATATTGCAACAACGATATTTTTATGCGATTACCAAAAGTAGCATTATCATATCACACAAAGATGAGACTAACTTTTAAATTTTGTATTTTAAAGAACCTAAAATCTCCACAGAGACGTGGGGTAATTTTGAACAATTTTGAATTATGGGACAATTTTGAATTATGATAAAAGGTGAAGATCACTTCCAGCATGATCAACTTAATACATCAATAAGCATCATCATATGACATAAAAGATGAACTTTATTTTAGTTTTGTACATCAATGAGTAGTAATCATATCACAACGATACTTTGTGATTACAGAAAGTAGGATTATCATTTCACTCAAAGATAAAGACTTCATTACTTCACAAGCAATTTGCATCTCCACCATCACATCCAATTACATGACATGCTTACAATCAGAATTTGAAGGTCCATAACCGAAATGTTAAAGCCACAACGTACTTACTGTCTCTCTCTGGGCATAAACATCAAACCAAAATACTACGCCAGAAGGTACCTATTGTCTCTCTTTGGAGATAAACTAAATTACTAAAACCAAAAGTAACCACTAAATTACTAAAACCACTGTCTCTCTTATAAACTTACTGTATACAAACTTACTACATACATAAGCACCAAATTACTAAAGCCAAAAAGTAACCACTCTCTCTTATAAACATACTGCATACATAGGCATCAACTGCTATTGATGCTGCATCTTATTACTAGTGCTCATGGAATCCTAAGTTCTAGCGAAAAACAACCAACTGGTTACATTCCGGATCTGTATTTGATGCTGCATCTTATTATTAGTGGTCATGGAATCCTAAGTTCTGTCTGAGAAAAACAACCGAGTGGCTACTCTCCGGCTCTGTATTTGGAGATAAACTTACTACATACATAAGCACCAAATTACTAAAGCCAAAAAGTAACCACTGTCTCTCTTATAAAATTACTGCATGTAAACATCAACTACTATTGATGTTGCATCTTATTACTAGTGGTCATGGAATCCTAAGTTCTGGCTGAGAAAAACAACCAACTAGGCTATATTCCGGCTCTGCTACAGGTACATGTTTCACAGGCACAATTCTCTCCACATTTACAGAAGGACTTTCCACTAGCAGTCTCGTCGATCTTTGAACAGTTACACGGATTGCAGCTGCAGTGTTCTCCACACTTGCAATATGCATGTCCCCCACTGCAAAATCCAAATCCAAAATCAGGTTTCAAGAAAATACATAAATTTAAATATTAAAATGTCTAATCTTATTGATCTTATTAAGCACTTTAAATGCCACTCCAAATAAATTTAAATATTAAAATGTCTAATCTTATTGAGATTTTATTAAAGACTTCAAATGCCACTCCAAATTTTCCTCTGTTGCTGGGGGGCTCAAATGTACCTTGTTTGGTCGGATGGAGGCGCAATACTCACAACTCCACACCTAAATAGCCATGTCAGAATTATATGCATCACATTAGTAATCTATTTAACAATATATTTTAAAATCAACAATGCTAATCTATTTAAAAATATATGAAAATCAACCATACATATGCAATTCGATCATGATTTTACGATTGATAGTGATCATGTAATTGGATCATATATACATCGTTATGATCCATCTGCGATTGAATGGTTCATATGCAATTGGCGCGACCAATCATGTCACAACCTTGCATTATTGGTTCCAACACTGCTTTTTGAATGGGGAACAATCTAGTAATATCGCGCTTATTGAGAGAATTAATAGTCTCTCATCCTCTGCGATTCCATATTCCGCCAACAACTGGGAGAGTGGAAGTATCTCACTTGGCTAATATCGCCATTGATGATTTTAACTCTCATGATGTCGTACTGACTGGCAGATTGTAGGCTTCGGAGGATTGAAACACTTCGAGTCAAACCCTGAGAGACAGGGGACAAAGGGTTTATCAGAACGGAGACAAAGGGTTATCAGAACAGGATTCTTTAGAGGAAACCAGCAAGAGGAGAATCAAAGCCCTGTCGGACCTCCTCCATTCAGGGATTTCGATAGGGAAAAAGCCGCAACGGCTTTGGCTACCTTCGAATTCAACTATCTACCTGCTATGCTGTTCAATTTCGGAACAATTGAAGCAGCCACCTCGTACTGACTGGCAAATTGCAGGCTTTAGAGGATTGAAACCATTCAAGTGAAACCTAGAGAGACAAGCAACAAAGGGTTTATCAGAATGGGGTTCTTTAGAGGAAACGAACACAAGGAGAATCGAAGCCCTGTTGGTCCTCCTCCATTGAGGGATTTCAATAGGGGAAAAGCTGCAGCAGCTTTGGATGCCTTCGAACTCAGCGGTTTTCCTGCCATGCATTTCAATTTCAGCACAATTGAAGCAACCACATCGTAGTGACTAGCAGATTGCAAGCTTCAGAGGATTGAAACCCTTCGAGTGAAACCCCTAGAGACGTGCGACAAAATGTTTATCGAAACGAGATTCTTTAGAGGAAACGAACATGAGGAGAATCGAGCAGCCAACGAGGAGTCCAAATCCGCCTAGCCCAAATACTCTACCAGTTTCTTGTCTGGCAATTTCTCCCCGCGGAGCAATTTATTGGGAATGCTTCCAGTGAATCAAAGAAATTAGGTCGAAGCAAGTCATTAATATGAACAAGAAATGTGCATCAAACTGATTACCGACCTTCGAAGAGGGGTGCCGTCTGGAAGAGCATGCTCACATGGCACAGGAGGGCGAGCACGTTGAGGCTGGTGATGTCGTCGTTCTCGATGAAGACGGAATTGAAGGGCGGTTCCCAGAGCCTGTTCAGTGCCCTCAGGAATGTCGACTTTCCGCTCCCCCTCGGCCCTAAATCGAAAGGCTAACAAACTAACTGAATAAATAATAGTTTGGTAATTGAATAAATAATAGTTCGGCGGAAATGGTGATATCGAACGGCCAATAACATTTTAATCGTCTAACATGTCATCTGACGGTCGAAACGAGATCCACGAATCACCTGAGGAGAGTTAGTTTCAAAGGGGAACGCCTTACGGCGTAAATATAAATATAAATATTGATTATTTTTAAAAATATAAAAAAATATTTTTAAAGCTATACTTTGTCAAATTAAAATAAAGTCTATATATTTAACTGAATAATAGGCAGTCAACGTAAAAACAAATGGTTATCCCTAGCCGGGCGGGAGGGATAACATATATTTATATAACATATATAGGTATATCTTAAATCTATTTAACATTGACATTTTTAAAATTTATCAAATTATTTGGTAATGATATTTCAACTAATAAATAATAAAATATTTAAATATGTTATTAGAATTTGAATCTATTTAACATTGACAATTTTTTAGATTTATCTAATTACTTGGTAATGATATTTCAACTCATAAATAATAAAATAATTAATTTTGTTATTAGAATTTAAATTTATTTAATATTAATATTTTTTTTAAGACTTATCTAATTACTTAGTAATGATATTTCACCTAATAAATAATAAAATATTTAAATATGTTATTAGAATTCTATATGTTTCATTATTATTTTTTATTATATAAATAATATAATTTATCTCTCAACTATATAATATGATGTGATATTAGCTCTTCCATCTAATATAAACATGAGAGATTAAAGGGTATAATGAGTTCTATGTTAATATGAAAGTTTCATGGATTTATTGAACACGGTTACTAATGTATTTTATAATGTATTTTATATATGAGAGAGATTAAAGGGTATAATGAGTTTTATGCTAATATGAAAGTTTCATAGATTTATTGAACATGGTGATTGACATAAGTTTGTATAGAAAATATTCATGAAATTGTCAAATAAGCATAAAATATGTGTATAAACCTATATTATTGAAATTATGAAAGTAAAACTATGTATTGTTATATTATTTTATATAAATTTTATGAAATCTAAATACACCAATATTATTACTAATCAAATTATAATATTTTTTAAGTATAGATTGTGATAGGAAATGTACCAATGTTCTTACTAACATGTTTGTAATATTTTTTAAAGCATAAATTGTCATAAAAAAATTATGAAAGAAAAACCATTATCCATTATTACATATTTATATTTTATTATATATATTCAATAAAATCTAAATATACCTTCCAATGTTATTACTAACCAGTTTATAATATTTTTTTTAGAATAGATGTTGTTACTTTTATCCATAAAAATTTAAAAAAAAAACATTCTTATCAATATTATTCATATATGTGGTTGTTCATATAATTTTATTTATGAGGAATCACTAATCTTCTTAGGTAGTTGTTGCAAATATTACTAATATGCCCATTGATATCATTTCATATATATTATAATTATTGATATTATTTTATTTTGGTATTTATATAGATGATAATTATGAAGATTTTATATGTGAAATCAAAAATTGGATTTAATCTCTAGTGGAGTCACTAATTTTGTGAGAGGGAATTTTCTCTTGAGGTTAAGATTGAAACCTTAGGAAAGCGATTAATAATAAACTTTGCAATTAAATTTCAAACAACGTGCAAAGAGAACTAGGTCTAACAGTTAAATGACCTACTTGAAGCATTGAGGGTTGATGAAGATCCAATGTTCCTTCTTCTCTCCACTTTACTCTCACTACTTAGCCTTGTAATTCAATGATATGAATAAACAACATCTAAGAATACAATATACATACATATAATCCAATTCAATGTATAAACTAAAAAGTATTAATATAAACATCAACATTGGAACATGAAGAGAGCTTCTTATATAGATGAATAAACAACAAGATATAATACAACCCAATCCTAAATAGCAAGCGCCGAGCATAACCACCTTTCAGATTCCTTTGTCCCAAGTCAACTCCAATGGTCCTCATCTCAAATATAGGGGATAATGCCACCAAGTGATGGATAGAATAAAGGAAGATGAAAACAAGGGCTTCTTAAGGAGGGTGCTTAAAAGGAAAGGCATGACATACTCAAGTCTCACAAAATTCTGACAGAGTGAGGATGCTATGAAATGCACTTAGGTTTGGCTTACCCGAGGCATTGTTTTGTATCACAAAAATTTGATTGGGAAGTTGAGGGACAAGTTATAAAGGGTGTCTTTTGGTCTAACTCGTAAACCTTTCCTAGAAACATGTGAATTATATATTTTTTCATGTTTTTTGATGGAATATCAAGGTGTGATGGAATATCAAGGTGTAATGAGAAAACTCCTCAGGTATGGAACATATATTTTAGGTATGGAACATATATTTTAGGCATGTCACATATATTTGTATTATGTTAGAAAGGGATACCTGGATATGGAAAGCAAAAAATGGGTTTTTAAAAGCTTTCCAAGGGACATCAAGTCCATCAAAAGGGAGGGAAATTCCATACATGCAATATAAAGCATCTCAAGATTCATGATGATGAAATATGTTACAACAATGACTCCCACGCAACTATATAAGATACAATTTTGCAGACCATCATGATATATGGGATATAGCCATGATGATGTGGAAACCTTGTGTGTTTTGCTTCTTCTTCTTTCTTTTCTTTTAACTGCTATTTTTATGTAGTCAACGATCAATGGTCATTCATTGGATAGAATGCGATTATGTAGAGATTTAGGCCACAATTCAGGACAACCCACAGATGCAACTAGAACTTGCCAAGTGGGGGCTACTAAAATACTTTGATTGTTCCTTGATTACATTGCAGGAGGAGCTCTACAATCTTTGGTAGGACTATGACAACCACATCATGGAGTAAGTATTCGAGGTCTGAGGGGAGGACCTAGCGATATCCACTAAGGTGGATATTTATTTTTTGACTAGATTACAACCACATGGGAAGGAGGTTCTTGCTACACCTCCATGACTAGTGATCATTTTGGAGGAGTGGGATGGGTAGCGTTGCACGATCGATGTTATGGAGGGAGGGGTGATTTGGATATTGGCTATCTATGATGTTGGGATTTGAGCTGCAACCACAATGGTTGTGCGGATTTTTGGTGGCATGACACCACATAGGATAATGGGTCATCATCTGGGGGTGCTAGATTAGATGCGTAGATGCATCTTTTATGACTGACTATGCTTAATCCATGGGATATTGTTGTCCCAGCTGACCTAAGCAGTAGGTGGATGGCCTTGGGAGTTTACCTTTGGGATGATCCTCTAAATTTTTTTCTTTAAGAGTGTCATGCTACTTCAACCCCGAGTTAGAGTGTTGTTGACTCCTCCCCATCTACCTTGGATCATGAGATGGGGGTAGCTTATGATTCATAAGGCAGAGGAAGGTAGGTCAGTTTTGGACTGAGGCAGTTTATTAGTGGTGACTATCAATGCCAAAGATCATCTTGGAGTTCCCCTACATAGTAATGGACTTCTGAGGTGGCACATATATGCCTCTTCCCTAATGTGAGAGGTGGGAATCCTTAGTATGTGATGTGATTTTTTGCCTTCTTTATTTCCTTTTGTCATTTCACTTTAATATGATGATGTTGACATCAGGTTTTACATTTTTTGTAGATATGGACCTCATGGCTAGGATATTCCAGCTATACAAGATCATGCACAAGGATTAGTGTGGATTAGGTATGTCGTTGATTTGATATAGAGCTAGATGACCCCCCATGTGGGATGAGGCCTAGGTGGATCCTTGCAATGAGGATATTCAATGTCTACAAGAGTGAGTAATTTCCCTTAATGGGAGGGATATGGATATTCGCCATAGGATGGAGATATTTTTTCTTGGCATCCCCAAGGATGGATGGGCCATGCTCAGGGAGGATATAGTGGATGTTGTGGTGATACCACACTGTGAGTGGCAACTAGCACTATGAAGAGAAGATGTGGCAATGGAAATGGCTTTGTTGGCTTTGGATCCCAATCGAGTGATGGCACAAGACCCACCTAGAAGCGATAGAGGGAGATAGGGTGGTGCTCAAGTACTACTCCCTCCCTAGATATTGTACTTGTACTAGAGGAAGCACCCGTTACAAGGATGCTCCCCTTTTTTTATGCTACACCTTATTTTTTGATAGATGATAACCCCCTAATGTATATAAACTAATGATGATATATGTGTGTGTGTGTGTGTGTTTCTATAAATATATACATGATGTTCCTTTTGTTGCATGATTTCCCTCTCATTTATGTGTATTTTGATGATGTCATATTTCTTTGTTATGGATGTATTTATTATGCGATGTGTGTTTGACATATTTCTTGGTGGTTTTTATCACTAGTGTGATGCATGCTAGTCTAGGATATGGTTTTCTATGATGTCAATGAATTTTATTTAATTTCATGGTATATGTGAAATAATAACATGTTCAAAACTTTGTACTAACAACTTGGCATGCAGTCATTTCTGTAATAGGAAAGCATCATGACATTGAAAGGTATGGTTCAATTGCGAGGAATCAATGATCACATGGATATGGTGAATGCCAATAGAATGACATCAACCAAAAGTCCTATAACGACATCACATATTGCTTAATCATTAGTGGATAACCTAATACAAACACAAATTTATGGAGTTGGGTTTGATCAGGGAAGTATATGGACTAGGTTTCCAATGCTAAGTTTTGCAACCATCGAGAAGTGTCATCAACAAACCCAATGAAGTAAGATGGTGTGTGATCCATATACTTAAAAATTACATGATGCATATTAGTGAGAGTGAAGGAAAGGCTATCAACACATGCAAAAGCCTACAAAACAATATTACAAGGACTAATAGGTTTTCGTTGATGGATGATTTTATTTGAGGTAGAGTCCATTGATGGGGTATTTTATACATGCTCCATTGGGATTAGTGAGGATATATGCTCCTTTTAGGAGAAAATGTTTGAATATGTAAGGTCATTTCCATAACATTTCAAATTTTCCAGGACCCAAGGTTTCATTGGCAATGCTATAGCATAAGACCAAGTCCCCCTTGTCGAAGGTGCTAGGGGTTACACTATAGTCATATGTTTCTTTGGATATTTTTTTAGTGGCCTCATTGTGATAGGGAGAGGCTCATAAATTTTCATCAATGTATTCCAATTATACAAGGTGTTTCTTAAGGGGAGTAGTGTCTAAGAGCAGCTCTATGGTGGTGTGCAGAGTGGGGATCTCACATTTGATTTGGAGTACACCTTTGATTCCATGAATGAGATGGAAAGGAGTGAAGGCTATGGATGTTTTGATTGATGTATGATATGTCAAAAAGGATGAAAATAACATGTGGTGTTAATTTGTTTTGTGTTTGTTCACCATGCGCGATAACATGGTTTTGAGGACTTTGTCAACAACTTCTCTTTGACCATTGGATTGGGGGTATTATGGTGAAGAAAACTCATGAGTGAACTCGAGGAGATGAGAGGATTCTTGGAATATCTCATTTCAAAGTGTCTGCAATCGTGAGATAGTAATTCCTTGGGGACCTCAAACCTTGTGATCACGTGGTTAAAGAGAAAATGGGATATAGTATTGGCCTTATTTTTTAACATGGGCATGGCTTCAACACATTTGGTGAAGTAGTCCACTACGACTATTATACACTTGTGTCCATTTTGTGACAATGGATTACAATTCATAAATTCGATACCCCATTTGTAGAAGGGGTCAGATGCACTGACATGGTGCAACAAAGCTAGAGGGGCTCTTGTTTTGTGGGAGTAAAGTGAGCACCTAGTACACCTTTTCCCTACTTGGATGCAATATTGAAACAAAGTGGGCCAAAAGTAACATGCACAAATAATTTTCTTGGTGGTAGACATTCTTAAGAGGTGTTGACCACAAGCACCGTTGTGACAATAATTTAAGACTAGCTTAGCATCCTTGAGTGTGAGGCATCGAAGTAAAATTGTATTGATACCTTGCTTATAAGGTACATGTCAATTGAGGAGATTAAAAGGTTCTTGATGGATAATGCATCGCCAATCATATCATGAGAGCTAAGGGTTGAAATTTTGAGTTCGCAAATAGAGAATAATGTTACCTTAGAAAGGGTCATCTGATGAGATGACAAAAAGATGTTTGTTGGGGGAAATTTTCATTTACTGGTGGATGATTTGTATTCAAAGGTAGGTTGAAGATGAATTTTGCAAGTATGATGGACTTCTTGATTTTTGGTGAAGCAAAATTGAGGTCAAATTCTCGAAAATTGATTATCCATCATGCAAACTTGTGTTCCATCATTCTATGAGTGAGAAAACATTGCATTGGATTTGAAACTGTGACTACTATGGTAGTCTTAAGGATAATGTAATGCTTTTTCTTTTGTATTTCTTGCACTAATGTAAGAGAATTTTTTTTGGTTGATTCATAATTGAGAGTGGGGCCCAATAATTGTTTTCTCGGGTAATAGATGAAATAATCTCTATTATCATCTCCCTCTTGGACTAAGGCTCTCTGATGGCGACCTCAAATGTTGAGAGTTTACAGTATAATCCTTGTTATAGTTTGGTGGACTTATCCATGGTGATTTTGATAGTGAATCCTTCAAAGAGTCAAATTATTGTTGTTCTTGTTCATCCCATTGGAAAGGGATATATGGATAGAGAAGATGAAGGAAGTTGTGAGCATAAGTGGCATAGTTGAGAACAAAGTGACACGATAAATTTTCCTTGCCTTGAAGGATTTGCAACTGGTGTTGAGTTTTTAGTAGAGGGATCTTGTGAATTACTTGGACCTTCAGGGGTTCCACCATGGTTCCTTGTTGGGAAACAATGAATCTAAGAAAGTGTCAAACAAATACCAAAAACATGCACTTGAGGGGTTTTAATCAGATTTATATTGTTGAAATATTCAAAATATAATACAAATATCTTCAATGTGATGTGAGTGTTGTTTGGAATGAATGGTGGGGTAATCCAAATAGGCCAATATAATATGAGCGATATAATGAATAATGTACTTCATAGCTCACTGGAAGGTAGTGCCAACATTTTTAAGGCCAAAGTGCATTATACGATAAGTAAAGGTACCCTAAGGGGTGGTGAATGTTGTTTTGTACTGATCTATATGGAAGATTTGAATACGATTGTAGCCTAACAAGCCTTCCATGAATGAAAAAGCTTCATGTCCTATGCACGCATCAATGATTTTATCTATGAATGATGTGGAGAGATTTTCCTTTGGGCACATTTTTTTCAAATCCTAGAAATAG
Source organism: Pinus tabuliformis (assembly GCA_031772625.1). Taxonomy (NCBI): domain Eukaryota; kingdom Viridiplantae; phylum Streptophyta; class Pinopsida; order Pinales; family Pinaceae; genus Pinus; species Pinus tabuliformis. The sequence goes on from CM062809.1 coordinate 1,166,022,310, forward strand.
GTATATATCCAAATAGTCCCCTATTTTTTCATGATAGGTTCTGGGTTAGATACCCATGAAGCGTAAGCAATGGGGTATATGAAACTTTCTTTGTGTAGATTATCAATTTCGGTTGTGATAGCTACGAATTTTGATAGGTGCATTGGACACTGCTTCTACCTCATTAGGGAGGCATCAACCCAAGTGCTTACATGGTGCTCTACGATATTAATGCTTAAGTTGCGAATTTTTGCACATGAGCAAGCAAAAATATCAGGGTACTCCTAAAATAAATCTTTGCAAGTGGGAAATTCATCTTAGGAGCAAGATGTCCCTAGCATTGTCTCTTCAACTATGTGAAGCTTAACTCAGATGTCCACCTTAATGGTTGGGGAGATGTTAGCCATATTACCTTCTTCAAAAGATCTTAGTGTAAGATTGGGGTTTATAAATGATGTTTCCTAAAGGAATGAAATTCATAGTTTCCACTATGTACACAATGTCCATAGGTGGTATGGAAGGTGTGAAGGCTCATTGAGATAAAAGGAAGGAGGGATGATGCATGGCATCCTAGGAGCAATTTGATGTTGTCATGGCCTCAAGGATGTTGTCATTCGAGTGGAATATATTCAAAAAGAGTTGTGATGCCATCACTATGTCATGAGGAAATGGTTGACACATGGAAGTACTAGTGGACATATAAGAATGTGATATCATACTAGGTACTGTAGGACTAACGGATGTGGACAGATTGGGTCCAAGTTGTCTTAGATGGTTCTACCTTTGTAGTGGACAAAGCAATCTAGACATCATGGAACAATGAGAAATGTAGTAGATGTGTTCATGATGTTGTGTGTCATTAATGCCCGGTGTTGGTGGGGCAAGTCGACTTAGTTGACTAGTCCAGTCGAGTCGAAAAGAATACATTGTAAAGATGATCGACAAGCTTTTTAAGTTGATAACTAAAGTTGGATTAAGAGAGAGTTTGGTTGGAAATTTATACTATTATAACTGTCTCGACATGGTATAAATATTTGTCAATCCATCAATATATCGGTTCTGATTGGATTTTAGGAGATATAATATAAAGTGTGCTTCCGATGGTTCTCCACTACTTATGTCTCTTCTCTTTATATTTACTTATGTGCTTTTCCATGTGAATGCTTGATGTCCTTACTACTAGTAACCTATGTACTTTTCCCCAGATTACAACATTGGTTCCATTACCGGTAGTTTTGGACTCAAGTCCTGAAAAATATGCAAGTATAAATGTTAACATTGGAAGATGTTGGGTTGTGTTATATTCTTTCCACGACTAGCCGACGTAGTTAACTCGGGGGTTAGAAGGGGGGAGGAGCCCCCCCTTCGTTGCGCCGATTGCGTAGCAGGGGGGTCACAAGGGGTTTGAGGGGTGCAAGTAACCCCACTCTATGGGGTCCGAGGCAACGCCCAGAAAATTTTGTTTTTGGACCCTATATTAGGTTGGGCGGACCTACCTATAGTTTTGTGCATGATTTTTTGCACATGGTTTTGGACGCAATGTTTTTCGGTCCATGGTTTTGGATGCGATGGTTTTCGGTCCATGGTATTGGATGCTTCGCCATGTATAACTATGTATTGTAACATTGAAAGGAATATAATGAAAAATCAAGCTAGTAGTCCTAGTTTTGGGATCCAGGGGAAAATCTCTGTGTATATGTGTTTTATGTGTTATGCTCTCGCATTGTTTATTTTCAGTGTTTTTAGAATTTGTATGCAGGTAATTTCTGTATAGGGTTAAAACCTACATTTGGTATCAGAGCTATTTTGGCTTCAAGGGGACGCCTTTGTTGCTGAGGGGTTTCGCTCGGGCCTGTGGTAGACCCTGTTCAGTGGGAGATCTATGAGATCGATTATGGTGGTGAAAGAAGATGGCGAGTAGTGGAAAGCTAGAGATCGAAAATTTAATGGTCAGAATTTTGAGTTGTGGAAACTCGAGATGGAGGATCTGTTGGTGGATAAAGATTAGTGGATCGCGGTAGATCCAGGTACTAAACCAACAGGAGTGTTCGATGAAGACTGGAAGAAGTTGGATCGGAAGGCAAAGAGCACAATACGATTGTGTGTTTCGGATTCAATATTGCTGAATGTATTAGGGGAAGATATGGTGAAGGCTTTGTGGGACAAGTTAGGGACTTTGTACCAATCTAAGTCTCTAGTGAATAAACTGTTCCTGCGGAAAAAGTTGTATAACCTAAGGATGGAAGTTGGAGACTCAGTGACAGAGCATCTGAACGCATTTAATACTGTGGTAAGTCAGTTATTATCTATTGATATTAAAATTTCAGATGAAGATAATTGCATTAGTTTTTTGTGTTCTCTACCAGATTCGTGGGATAGTCTGGTTATTGTAATAGGTAGCAATACAACTTCCTTGCAGTTTGATGAAATAGTCTCATCCTTGTTGACGGAGGAGATGAGACGAAAAAATATGGAGAGCCATAATGGTGATGCCTTGTCTGTACGAGGATGGTCCCAGACTAGAAACAAAAATAAGTCATCGAGTGGAAGATCTAAATCTAGAGGGAGATCTAAATCTCCAGGAAAACCTGTAAAGGTGGTGTGCTGGAAATGTGGAAAGGGAGAGCACTACAAAAGGGACTGTAAATCTAAAGCTCCTGATAAAGGAAAGGGATCTGATGATGCTCCTTTTGCAGAGGCGAAAACCACCTCGGATGAAGGTGGGGATGTGTACTTGGCTTCTTCAAGTAGACATGTAGATCATGAGGCATGGTTGATTGACTTAGGTGCATCCTTTCACTTCACTCCCCATAGAGAGTGGTTCTGCGAGTATGAGAAATATGATGGTGGTGATGTCTTCTTGGGGGATGACAGGAAGGCTAGAATCGTTGGTCGCGGAAAAGTAAAGTTGAAGTTGCAAGGTATAAGGGTTAGAACACTTCCGGGTGTTCTGCATATTCCCGCATTAGCCAGAAATCTGATTTATGTAAGAAAGTTGGATGATGCAAGTGTAAAAATAGTGTTCGAGAAGGATACCTGCAAGATGGTTCGGGGGGCATTGGTATTGATGCGAGGAGTTCGAATTGGAACTTTGTACAAGCTGCATGGTAGCACTGTTGTTGATGGGTGCAACAGTTCTATGGTTCCTGAAAGTGGATCAGAAAATCTAGTGGTCTCTAGAGAGACGATCATGCCGTGTCATCAAAGGCTTGTACATATTAGAGAGAAGGGCCTTCGAATACTTCATGGTAAAGGTATGGTAGAAGGTATGAGTCATAGCTCTATGGATTTTTATTTCTGTGAAAATTGTATATGTGGGAAGTAGAATCGAGTGAGTTTCCGCTCTGGTGGTAAGAGGGCGAAACAGATATTAGAGCTTGTGCACAGTGATGTGTTTGGACCTGTGAAGGTTCCATCACTGGGTAAGTCTTTGTACTATTTATCATTTATAGATGACTTCTCAAGGAATACATGGATATATTTCCTTAAGAAGGAATCTAAAGTCTTTGACAGGTTTAAAGAATTTAAGGCTCAGGTGGAAAACCAGACAGAGAAGAGGATAAAGGTGCTGAGGACAGATAACAGTGGAGATTTTTGCAGTAAGGAATTTGAAGAATTCTGTAAGTGTGGTATAGAATGACAGAAGACTACTCCATATACACCTCAGCAAAATGGAGTTGTAGAAAGAATGAAAAAGATGTTGATGGAAAGGGCAAGAAGCATGCTCAGTGGTGCCGGGTTAGGACAACAATTTTGGGTGGAGGCGGTGGAGACTGCATGTTACCTGGTCAACATACCACCTTCATCAGCGTTGGAGGATAAGACTCCACAAGAGGTATGGACTGGCAAGAAACCCTCTGTTTCACATTTGAGGGTATTTGCATATGTACATGTTCCAAAGGAGAAAAGAATAAAGTTGGATAGTAAATCTGAAAAGTGCATCTTTATTGGGTATAAGGATGGTTTAAAGGGTTATAAGCTTTGGAACCTAGTAACAAGGAAGGTTGTGTACAGCCGAGATGTGGTGTTCAGAGAGGTGAAAGATGCTATTAAACATGAATTCCAACCAAAGGAACCTGAGAAGATAGAGTTTGAGCTTAAGGAGGAAGATTCAGACTCTACATCAGAGGAGGAATCAGAAGATGAAGAGCCACAAACTCTGGGTGTGAGATGATCATTTCGAGAAAGAAGGCAGCCAAAAAGGTATTATCCATCTATTTTCTGTTCAAATTTTTCTTTATCTATTATTGGTGGTGATCCCAGAACTGTGAAGGAAGCAGTAGATTCAGAGGATGGAAATCTTTGGAAAGAGGCCATGGTTGATGAAATGGCATCTTTGCACAAAAATGAGGCATGGGATCTGGTGGAGTTGTCGGCTGGAAGGAAACCCATTGGTAACAAATGGGTGTTCAAGAAGAAGACAAATACAAAAGGAAAGGTGGAGAAATACAAAGCTCGGTTGGTAGCAAAAGGTTATTCCCAGGTGTCGGGAATTGATTTTGGTGATATTTTTCTCCTGTTGCCAAGGTAGCTTCTATTAGATTACTTCTATCTGTTGCTACTGCTTTTGATTTTGAGGTAGAACAAATGGATGTGAAGATAACATTTATTCATGGGGATCTCGAAGAGGAGATCTACATGAAGCAACTTGAAGGTTTTGCGGTGAAGGGTAAGAAAGAACTGGTATGCAAGTTAAAGAAGTCTCTATATGGGTTAAAACAATCACCAAGGATATGGTATCAGAAATTTGATACATTTATACGGGGACTTGGCTTCACTAGAAGCAAAGCAAATCACTGTGTGTATTTTAAATTAATTGGTGACTATGTTATTTATCTGGTCTTGTATGTGGATGATATGTTGTTGGTTAGAGATACAAAGAAATTATCCAAGATTTGAAGATCCATTTGTCCTCCAAATTCGACATGAAATATCTTGGTGCTGCAAACTATATTTTGGGCATGGAAATTAAAAAAGATTGGACAAAGAGGAAGATTTGGTTAAACAAGAGGAAGTATGTCGAGAAAATATTATAGAGGTTTAATATGCATGATAGTAAACCGGTGAAGGATCATATTCTTGTAGGTGTAAAGTTATCTATTGAACATTGTCCCAAGACACAAGAAGAGGAAGAGGACATGTCCTGTGTTCCATATGCAAGTGTAGTTGGTAGCCTGATGTATGTGATGGTCTGTACTAGACCAGACATTGCACATGCAGTGGGAGTATTGAGCAGGTTTATGTAAAAACCGGGGAAGGAGCACTCGACATCAGTGAAGCGGGTTTTCAGGTATTTGCGTGGCACTAATGATTATGGTTTGTGCTACCAAGGAAGACCAAGATTGGATAGAGTGTTGGATATTTGTGGCTTTGTTGATGCAGACTGGGCTGGAGATCTGGATCAGATAAAATCTACAAGTGGATATGTGTTTAACCTATTTGGAGGTGCAGTCAGTTGGATGAGTAAGAAACAATCTGTAGTGGCACTATCAACTACAAAGGCAAAATACATGGCAGCCACTCATGCAAGCAAGGAAGCAGTTTGGTTGCAGAGATTGTGTTCAAGTATGGGGTTAGTACAGGGAGCTATAAGGATAGACTGTGATAGCCAAAGTGCAATTTTCTTGGCAAAGAACCCTACATATCATTCAAAGACAAAGCACATTGATGTTCAGTATCACTTTGTGAGGGATATGATAGAAGACAAAAAAGTGTTGCTGGTAAAGGTGGGCACTTTGAAGAATACTACAGATACATTGACAAAATTTGTGAGCTCTGAGAAGTTCTCTTGGTGTAGAGAAACAATGGGTGTTGCAGGGCTAGATAAATGACCAAGCTCTCCTGTGGACCCTTGTGGAAAGAAAACAACAAGTGGGAGAATGTTGGGTTGTGTTATATTCTTTTCACGACTAGCCGACGTAGTTAACCAGGGGGTTAGAAGGGGGGCGAAGCCCCCCCTTCTTTGCATCAATTGCGTAGCGAGGGGGGTCACAAGGGGTTTGAGGGGTGTAGGTAACCCCACTCTATGGGGTCTGGGGCAGTGCCCCAGAAAATTTTGTTTTTTGACCCTATATTAGGTTGGGCGGACCTACCTATGGTTTTGTGCATGATTTTTTGCACATGGTTTTAGACGTGATGGTTTTCAGTCCATGGTTTTGGACACGATGCTTTTCGGTCCATGGTATTGTATGATTCGGCATGTATAAATATGTATTGTAACATTGAAAGGAATATAATGAAAAATCAAGCTAGTAGTCCTGGTTTTGGGATCCAGGGGAAAATCTCTGTGTATATGTGTTTTATGTGTTATGCTCTCGCATTGTTTATTTTCTGTGTTTTTGGAATTCATATTCAGTTAATTTGTGTACACGGTAAAAACCTACGATACAATTATGGTGGGAGATGAAAATCAATAACTGCCTGAAGAACTATGTGTGAAGGAATAGACTATAATTAGCAGAAGCTAGAGCTAATTTTTTCACAGAAGTACATGAACAGTTTATTAAAGGTGACCCAAAGAAAATTAATAAACTCCTCGATCGAGTTACTCATGAAAAAAATCAAACTGAATCTGCACGAGTGGGTCAAGTCGATTTTGGACAATTTCTGTGAAGAATGAGCAATAGAAGAATGAACCCCAATTGAACATATCAAAGCTAGGTTCTTCGACGATTTGCATCATAAATTCTTTTGCTTGATTCCTACCCTTCTATATAAGTTTCTCCTCAATAAGGGTGTTGGTCATATTGTTGAAATTGAGCTCCATTGCAGACTCCAATAAAGACTGAACAACAACAAAGGCAGACCAACTAGAAGAACTTCCTCAAAGCCTAGTGTAAATGCTATTTTTTGTAGCATCGGACATGTGTTTTAGTCTCAATTTGTGTCATAGAGGCTAAGGAACAAAAGATCTTCAAAACCTAAAAATGGTTTTGTGAGAAAACACCTAGAGACCACTCAATTAAATTAATTGATCAATAACTAAAAAAAATATTTAAGTCCAACTTATGAAAATTGATTAATTGACAACAATTAATTGAGAAAGATCAAGAAATATCTAGAGACTCACACAAATTGAGTATAAGATGACATTAGCCATTGATAATGATTTAATCATAGTTGTTTGTAACAACGTAAACTTTGAAATGGGAATTGATACTTGTTGGGTTGTGTTATATTCTTTCCACGACTAGCCCACATAGTTAACCGGGGAGTTAGAGGGGGGGCAGAGCCCCCCTTCGTTGCGCCGATTGTGTAGTGGGGGGGATCACAGGGGGTTTGAGGTGTACCTGTAACCCCACTTTATGGGGTCTGGGGCAGCGCCTCGGAAAATTTTGGTTTTGGACCCTATGTTAGGTTGGGTGGACCCACCTATGGTTTTGTGCATAATTTTCACACATGTTTTTGGACGCGATGGTTTTTGCTCCATGGTATTGGATGCGATGGTTTTCGGTCCATGTTATTGGATGCTTCAGCATGTATAAATATGTATTATAACATTGAAAAGAATATAATGAAAAATCAATCTAGTAGTCCTGGTTTTGGGATCCAGGGGAAAATCTTTATGTATAAATGTTTTATGTGTTATACTCTCGCATTGTTTATTTTCTGTGTTTTAGAATTCGTATACAGGTAATTTTTGTATGGGGTTAAAACCTACATTTGGTATCAGAGCTGTTTTGGCTTCAAGGGGACACCTTTGTTGCTGAGGGGTTTCGTTCGGGCCTGTGGTAGACCCTGTTCAGTGGGAGATCTGCGAGATCGATTCTGGTGGTGAAAGAAGATGGCGAGCAGTGGAAAGATAGAGATCGAGAAATTTAATGGTCAGAGTTTTGAGTTGTAGAAACTCAATATGGAGGATTTGTTGGTGGATAAAGATCAGTGGATCGCGGTAGATCTGCGTGCTAAACCAACGGGAGTGTCCGATGAATAATGGAAGAAGTTGGATCAGAAGGCAAAAAGCACAATACGATTGTGTGTCTCAGATTTAGTATTGCTAAATGTATCAAGGGAAGATATGACGAAGGCTTCGTGGGACAAGTTAGGGACTTTGTACCAATCTAAGTCTCTGGTGAATAAACTGTTCCTGCGAAAAAAGTTGTATAACTTGAGGATGAAAGATGGAGACTCGGTGACAGAGCATCTGAACACATTTAATACTGTGGTAAGTCAGTTAGCATCTGTTGATATTAAAATTTTAGATGAAGATAAGTGCATCAGTTTGTTGTGTTCTCTACCATATTCGTGGGATAGTCTGGTTATTGCAAATGGTAGCAATTTAACTGCCTTGCAGTTTGATGAAATAGTCTCATCCTTGCTGACGGAGGAGATGAGACGGAAAAATATGGAGAGCCAAAATGGTGATGCCTTGTCTGTACAAGGACGGTCCTAGAATAGAAACAAAAATAAGTCATTGAGTGGGAGATCTAAATCTCCAGGAAAACCTGTAAAGGTGGTGTGTTGGAAATGCGGAAAGGAAGGGCACTACAAAAGGGACTGTAAATCTAAAGCTCCTGATAAAGGAAATGGATCCGATGATGCTCCTTCTGCAGAGGTGAAAACCACCTCAGATGAAGGTGGGGATGTGTACTTGGCTTCTTTAAGTACACATGTAGATCATGAGGCATGGTTGATTGACTCAAGTGCATCCTTTCACTTCACTCCCCATAGAGAGTGGTTCTGTGAGTATGAGAAATACGATGGTGGTGATGTCTTCTTAGGGGATGATAGGAAGGCTAGAATGGTCGCGGAAAAGTAAAGTTGAAGTTGCAAGGTGGAAGGGTTAGAACACTTTCGGATGTTCTGCATATTCCTGCATTGGCCAGAAATTTGATTTCTGTAAGCAAGCTGGATGATGCAGGTGTAAAAATAGTGTTCGAGAAGGATACCTGCAAAATGGTTCGGGGAGCATTGGTATTGATGCAGGGAGTTCGAATTGGAACTCTGTACAAGCTGCAAGGTAGCACTGTTATTGATGGGTGCAATAGTTGTGTGGTTCCTGAAAGTGGAGCAGAAAATCTAGTGTTTTCTGGAGAGAAGACCATGTTGTGGCATCAAAGGCTTGGACATATTGGAGAGAAGGGCCTTCGAGTACTTCATGGTAAAGGTATGGTAGAAGGTATGAGTAATAGCTCTCTGGATTTTGATTTCTGTGAAAATTGTGTATATAGGAAGTAAAATCGGGTGAGTTTCCCCTCTGGTAGTAAGAGGGCGAAACAAAAATTAGAACTTGTGCACAATGATGTGTTTAGACCTGTGAAGGTTCCATCACTGGGTAAATCTGTGTACTATGTATCATTTATAGATGACTTCTCAAGGAATACATGGATATATTTCCTTAAGAAGAAATCTGAAGCCTTTGACAGGTTTAAAGAATTTAAGGCTCTTGTGGAAAATTAGGCAGAGAAGAAGATAAAGGTGCTGAGGATAGATAATGGTGGAGAGTTTTGTAGTAAGGGATTTGAATAATTTTGTAAGAAGTGTGGTATAGCACGACAGAATACTACTCCATATACACCTCAGCAAAATGGAGTTGCAGAAAGAATGAATAAGACATTAATGGAAAGCGCAAGAAGCATGCTTAGTGGTGCTGGGTTAGGACAAGAATTCTGGGCAGAGGCGGTGGATAGTGCATGTTACCTGGTCAACAAGTCACCTTCATTAGCGTTGGAGGATAAGACTCCACAAGAGGTATGGACTGGTAAGAAACCCTCTCTTTCACATCTGAGGGTATTTTGATGCGATGTTTATGTACATGCTTTAAAGGAGAAACGATCCAAGTTGGATAGTAAATCTCAAAAGTGCATCTTTATTGGGTATAAGGATGGTTTAAAGGGTTATAAGCTTTGGAATCCAGTCACAGGGAAGGTTGTGTACAACTGAGATGTGGTGTTCAAAGAGGTAAACGATGTTATTAAACATGAATTCCAACCAAAGGAACTTGAGAAGATAGAGTTTGAGCTTAAGGAGGAAGAATCAGACTCTACAGCAAAGGAGGAATCAAAAGATGAAGAGCCACAAACTCCGGGTGTGAGAAGATCAGTTCGAGAAAGAAGGTAGCCAGAAAGGTATAGTCCATCTACCTTCTGTTCAAATTTTTCTTTATCTATTACTGACGATGATCCCAGAACTATGAAGGAAGAAGTAGGTTCAGATGATGGCAAACTCTGGAGAGAGGCCATGGTTGATGAAATGACATCTTTGCACAAAAATGAGGCTTGGGATCTGGTGGAGTTTCCGGCTGGAAGGAAACCCATTGGCAGCAAATGGGTGTTCAAGAAGAAGACAAATGCAGAAGGAAAGGTGGAGAAATACAAAGCTCGGTTGGTAGAAAATGGTTATTCCCAGGTGCCAAGAATTGATTTTGGTGATATTTTTTCTCCTGTTGCCAAGGTAACTTCTATTAGATTACTTTTATATGTTGTTGTTGCTTTTGATTTTGAGGTAGAACAGATGGATGTGAAGACAACATTTCTTCACGGGGATCTGGAAGAGGAAATATACATGAAGCAACCTGAAGGCTTTGCGGTGAAGGGTAAGAAAGAACTGGTATGCAAGTTAAAGAAGTCTCTATATGGGTTAAAACAGTCACCAAGGATGTCGTATCAGAAATTTGATACATTTATACAGGGACTTGGCTTCACTAGAAGCAAAGCAGATCACCGTGTGTATTTTAAATTAATCGGTGACCGTGTTATTTATCTCATCTTGTATGTGGATGATATGTTGCTGGTTGGAAATGACAAAGAAATTATCCAGGATTTGAAGACCCAATTGTCCTCCAAATTTGACATGAAAGATCTTGGTGCTGCAAACTATATTTTGGGCATGGAAATTAAAAGAGATCGGGCAAAGAGGAAGCTCTGGTTAAACCAGAGGAAGTATGTTGAGACAATACTGCAGAGGTTTAATATGCAAGATAATAAACCGGTGAAGGTTCCTATTCCTATAGGTGTGAAGTTATCTGTTGAACAGTGTCCCAAGGCACAAGAAGAGGAAGAGGACATGTCCCATGTTCCATATGCGAGTGCAGTCGGTAGCCTGATGTATGCAATGGTCTGTACTAGACCAGACATTGCACATGCAGTGGGAGTATTGAGCAGGTTTATGTCAAAACCAGGGGAGGAGCACTGGACAACAGTGAAGTTGGTTTTCAGGTATTTGTGTGGCATTAGTGATTATGGTTTGTGTTACCAAGGAAGATCAAGATTGGACAGAATGTTGGATATTCGTGGCTTTGTTGATGCAGACTGGGCTGGAGATCTGGATAAGAGAAGATCTACAAGTGGGTATGTGTTTAACCTATTTGGAGGTGCAGTGATTTGGATGAGTAAGAAACAATTTGTAGTGGCACTATCAACTACAGAGGCAGAATACATGGCAGCCACTGATGCAAGTAAGGAAGCAGTTTGGTTGTAGAGATTATGTTCGAGTATGGGGTTAGTACAGGGAACTATAAGGATAGATTGTGACAACGAAAGTGAAATTTTGTTGGCAAAGAATCCCGCATATCATTCAAAGACAAAGAACATTGATGTTTAGTGTCACTTTGTGAGGGATATGATAGAAGACAAAAGGTGTTGCTAGTAAAGGTGGAAACTTTGAAGAATACTACAGATGCATTGACAAAATCTGTGAGCTCTGAGAAGTTCTCTTGGTGTAGAGAGACAATGGGCATTTCAGGGCTAGAAAAATGACTAAACTCTCTTGTGGCCCCTGTGGAAAGAAAACAACTAGTGGGAGAATGTTGGGTTGTGTTATATTATTTCCACGACTAGCCCACGTAGTGAACCGAGGGCTTAGAGGGGGGGGGGCGGAGCCCCCCTTCGTTGCACCGATTGTGTAGCGGGGGGGGGGATCACAGGGGGTTTGAGGTGTACCCACCTATGGTTTTGGACCCTATGTTAGGTTGGGCGGACCCACCTATGGTTTTGTGCATGATTTTCGCACATGTTTTTGGAGGCGATGGTTTTCGGTCCATGGTATTGGATGCTTCGGCATGTATAAATATGTATTATAACATTGAAAGGAATATATTGAAAAATCAATCTGGTAGTCCCGGTTTTCGGATCCAGGGGAAAATCTCTGTGTATAAATGTTTTATGTGTTATACCCTCACATTGTTTATTTTCTGTGTTTTAGAATTTGTATGTAGGTAATTTTTGTACGGGGTTAAAACCTACAATACTGTTACCCGTTTCGTAGAGATAGCAAAAAATTGACCCGATTTTGAAAAGGGGCGATGTAGAACACACACATTTTTTTTAAAACATAGTTTTTGGCATTTTAAATAACCGATACGATTAACTGTTTCGTAGGTGTAGTAAAAATGTGACCCGATTTTGAAAAGTGGCAATGTAGAATACAATTCTTTTTTTTTGAGCATATTTTTGACACTTTAAATTTTCGTATGGATCAAATATAAATATTTGTTTTTAAATGTTAGTGATTTTCATGCTGATTTTGAAACGTGCTGATGCAGCATACATTTTTTTAGAGGACTTACTTTTCACATTTTAAAATTTATTATGTCCATTTTTTTTTTTTTAATTATGATCACTTAATGAATTTTCAAGTTGTTTAATTTATTTTTTTTAAATTTTGATTACTTAAAAAAAAACATATATATATATATATATATGACAAAAGACAAAATAAAAAATGTTAAAAAAAAATAAATAATCTCATAAACCATAAAAGAATTTGTAAAAAAAAAAACAAAATTTAAAAAAATATATAAAATTAAGTAAAACTAGAAATAAATAAATAAATAAAAATTAGATTAAAAAAATAGAAAAGTAACCAAAAAACTAGTAAAATTAATATTAAAAATAAATAAATAATGAAAATTTTAAAAATGTATATTTATTTTCAAATAAAAAAAAACATAAAAAAAAAATAAAAAAAAAAATTAAATTTTTAAAGAAATATATATTTTTAATTAAAAAATAAAAAATTATCAAGCTTACATTTTTTAATTTAAAAATAAAAAAATTAAAGATGAAAAAATTATATATATATCTATATATATGTGTGTATAAAATTAAACAATTATTTTTGTTATTTATAAATATTTTTTTATTAAAAAAAAAATTAATCACATTTTTTTAATTTCAAAAAAAATATAAAAAAAATATTTTTTTTTTTTAAATTTAAATATTAAAAAATAAAAAATATTATTAAAACAATTGATTTTTTTAACATTTTTGTTTTGTTTAAAAAAAATAAAATAGTAAATAAATAAATAAATAAAATTTCCTGTGGCCCCTCCGCCTACTCGCTGCCCTTGGTGGCGCGGCCCTGGGCGGAGGGCTTGCACGCAGATCCTCCGCCTAGGGCCGCGCCACCACGAGCGGAGGAGCCACACAATTTTTTTCTTTTTTTTTTCTTTTTGTAAAAAACAAAAAAAATACGTTAAAAAAATTAGGCTTTTTTAATAATTTTTTAAATTTTAAATAAAAAAAAAATTATTTATTTATTTATTTTTTAAATTGTTTAAAAAAAATTAATAATTTTTAATAATTTTTTTACTGTTTATGAGATTTTTTTTTGAACATTTTTTTTATTTTATTTTGTGTCTTTTATATATATATATATATTTATATTTGTTTTTTTAAGTAATCAACATTTTAATCTTAATTTTAGTAGTTTTTTATTTTTTTATTTTTTATTTTTTAAATCTACTTTATTTTTAATTTTAGTTTTTTGTTAATGTTTTTTAAAATTTTCTATTTTTACCTACTTAATTTTATAGTTTTTTTTAATTAATTAATTAATTAATTTATTCCATATTTTGTTTTGTTTTGTTTTGTATTTCTTTTTTTGTTTTGTTTTTTTTTTTTCTTTTGCCATTTTTTTTTTTTTTAATGGTTTACGTTATATATATATATATATATATATATATATTTGCCATTTTGTTTACTATTTATTTGTTTACAATTTTTATTTTTATTTTTTAGTTATTTAATTCTTATCATTAATTTTGTTTTTTTTTGCTTTTTGACATTTTTATGATTGGATTTTATTTTATTTTTTATTTCGTTGTTTTAGTTTTTCTTATTTTTTATTTTATTTTACGTTTTCAATTTTTTATTTTTTTTTTAAATGTTTTTCGGGGTCATGATAAAATATTTTACGCCATTATTTCGAAATGTTAAAATTTTACCTTTGAAAAAAAAGTGTTATCTCAGTGTCAACACTTTTCATTTTGAGAGTGTTTTTTGGACAATTTTTGAACAAAAAATTGGTTTTCACCTCCATTTTTAAAACATGTTGAAAATTTACTCTAGAAAAAAAAGGTGTTATTCCATCCTCAACACTTTTCGTTTTTAGCATTGTTTTTGATGTTTTTATAGGGTGTTTTGGCCAGAGTTCCCATTTTGAGTTTATAGTTCCCGTTTCCAAGTTTACATTGTTGTGCTACAATGAGAGATTATAAGATAGATTGATGGGATGGAGATAGAGACAATTGTGAGACATAGGGAGAGTTAGTTGTTTGGCATATTGAGCTATCTATTTGCATAGATTCAACAGGAAGAGGAGTTCAAGACAGAGAAGGAGAGCATCAGTGATTGAGGGAGAAACAAAAGAGTTTTCTGGTAGAGGCTGCTGACAACAGATCAATGGTAGCATTGAGGCCAAATATTTTTGATTAAAGGGCCGCATAACATGTGTGAGTGGCTAGAAACCTAGTTCGAGGTGCCAAAAAGGAGGTCAATTTAGTTGCTGGAGGTCGAGAGATCAACTAGAAGGAAGAGCAACTTCTTTCTAGAAGAAGACGAAGACAAGACGACTCATCTGGAGCCAGCTAGCAGGAAGTGCGAAATTCCCAGGCCAGGCAATGTGAATTCTCGGAGGCTAAATTTTTCTCAGTGGGGTTTGAGTAGGTCATCGGGAGGCCAAGATTATTTGCAGAAGGGAGAAAATTTCTCCAAATTATTTTTCAAGTAGATTTTCCGGAGGATTGCTAGTGAGGCATCTAGGTTATTTTACTCAGATTTTATCGCTGCATAAAAATAATGTAAATCCTCATCTGCTACATTGGATTTCCCTTCAGGGGTTTTCCGCGGGATTATTGTTCAAACATTATTGTGTCGATTGTATTATGTGTTTGAATCTATTTTTTCAGTTCCAACATTTTATTTAGCTTCCACATAATTGATTTGTGAAGAATTGTTGTGTGATTATTAGGTATTAATTAGAAAATTAATAAACTTCTAACTAGTTAGAAGAGTAAAATCCAGTTATTGTAATTGGATGAAATTCCACATGGTATTGGAGCATTAAAGAACATATCAAGAGATTAGTAACCAAAGGATAAATTGTGTAGGTTCAGTGGGAGTTCTGAGCACAAATTTCTCAAAGCTGCAGAGATAGATGGTTTAATTTCCTGATTCGGGTTGGAAGAAAATTCGACCAACCTTAGAAGCAAAGTTTGTAGGTAGTGGATTTGATGGATAGAGGATTCCAGGGAGATAATCAGTGATTTCATTGAGAAGATATGGGCGCAATTGGTTTGCAACAATAGATCAACGTTGGTTAGAAGAGAAAGGCATATTGAAGAGGAATTTCTAGAATTTCTCAGAGTGTATTCAGATCCAATTTCTAGGAGGAGATGTGAGATTTCCAGTTGAAGTAGGTCATAATATTTTTTCCAGTCAGCCAGTTTGAGCTTCAAGAGTAGCAGATCGTGTGCGAGATACTAGAGAAGGAATTCTAAAAGGTTGAGTGAGTTTCCTAGTTGAGGTAGAAGGAAGTGTGAGTACCGAAAAAGGACATCTGAAAGTAAGTAGTAACATATCTGCACATTTCCTAAGGAAGTGCTAGTAGATGCAGGGTCGCAGGAAAGAGAGGGGAATTCTAGTTTATTTCCTAGTTTTTGAGTTTTCATAGAGATGGGCCACAACAGGTGTAAGAGACCAGGATAGACTGGACGAAGCTTCAAATTTTGAAATCTAGAAGGCCAAAATGCAATTTCTATTAGATGAGCATGGTCTGAAGGATTTCATGACGAATGTCATGGAAGAACCAACATATCCACAACAACTGGCTACCTTCAAGAAAGAGATGGCCAGGACAAAGTGGATGGTCTTGGATGGAGTTTGAGATCATATTGTCCCACATATTGTGGAGAAGGCAACAACAAAGGACATGTGGGATGTCATCATGAAGCTATACCAGGATCCATTAGAGAATCGTAAAATGATTCTCCAGGAGAAGCTAAGGATCACAAATATAATGAAAGGTGAAGGCATGACTCCTTAATTCACCAGAATTCAGAACATCTGTGATGAGCTAGCAACAATAGGTGAGAGACCAAAGCACAATGAACTTGTGCAAATAGCACTAAATGGGTTTACTAGAGAATGGAAAACAATTGTGTAGGGAACTACTTATGGAGTGATTTCACACAAGAGGAGCTAAGGCTCAGTATTGTCCAGGGTACTACCAACAATAGTAGCAAAGGGCCAAAGGTTGGGAAATATGAGGAGAATGTAGCCCTTGGATCTAAAGGGTAGGAGAAGAAAGGTCCCAGTTAGGGACAAGGCTCAAAGGGAGGAGAGAAGAAGAAGAAGGATCTGTCAAAGATCAATGCTTTAGGTGTGGTGAGTTTGTGGTTACTACAACACCCAGTGTCCCAAGAAGAAGAAGGACAAGAAGGGGGAGCAATAAACATCAACTTCAACAAATATAGATGAAATAAACTCTAGGTTGGAGGAGTTTGCATTAATAGCAGCTATACGTCCAGATGGAGGAGGAGCATGATAACTTCAGAGTTATAGGATTAGGTAGGGTCCAAGGAGGACAATATCAAACATATGTTTCCTCTTGGATCATTACCTTGTCTACGGGTGCCCACACCTTTCAGTAGTAGGAGGATTAGTGTCAGGAGGCGCAGTCAGATCTTGAGAGACATTGTAGAGCCTATATGCAGTTAGTTTCTAGAGGGCCACAAAGATAGATGAGCGCAAATAGTTACTTAATAGACAATGCAGAGACTAGTTGCAGTCAGAGACTCAAGAAAGAATTGTAGAGCTGGTATAGGGGCATAATGGACCCCGAGATTAATTCTTAGTTGTGGTGGTTGCTAGAAAAACAACATGAGATTAGATGCAACATAGACAGTGTAGGGAGGCATAGTGCAGTGTCAAAAGCAATGTAAATACATGGTAGTTCAACTATAGGGTGTTGTGGCCACAACCCCTCCCCCATAATTTTTTCAACAAAATCATGGGGACCCTTCATTTTCATTTTGGAAAATTCCCTTTCGTTGCATGTTAGTGGCTAATGACTTCTTTGATTACTATTGCTTGGCTTTTGATCATTTTTCTTATGCTTCATTATGGCGATTATGATTAACATTTTGCTTGCTATTATTGGCACCTCTTCGCCATCTTTTGCATTGATGGAAACACCCTCTTGATGGTCATGAGAAGGCGATGTGGCACCTTCAGGTGCCACATCACCTCACCTTTTGCATTGAGTTTTCTTGTTGGCATTTTCCCCACATCCCTTGGCACACACCTACAGTAAAAAAAGTGGATTATTAGTCAAAATATTGTAATTACATCGTAATATATATATATATATATATATATATATATTTTTTTTTTTATTTTTTATTTTCTCTGTAAAACTAAATCTATTAATGGAAACATAATGTACAGTGAGGCCCCGGCCTCTGCGGGTCTAGAACATCCATATGACTAATTTAAACACCAAAACTAAAACGAGACTGCCCCTGGTGGGGAAACCAGTCCGACATCCATATGACCAATTTTAACAACAAAACTAGAACGAGACTGCCCCGGGTGGGGAAACCAGTCCGAAGACTAGATAATGACAAGTTTCTTCTGCCCACGCAGGGGCTGCAACTCCAAAACTTAGCATTTACTGTCATGGTGACTTTTAAAAAATAACAGCCAAAGATTACCACAGTAAAAAGACAAAAAACACAAAAGACCGAACTGACCACGTGACCTGTCTGCATGCGAATGCTAGGTGTCTTAGGACGGTGGCTTCTCTTCCACAATCGGACACCCATACTCACCTGAATCAGTATCCTCTGCCTGCCTGCCACCCATAGTGTCGTGTGGCGCTCTGGCTTCCTCCTAAATGCCTTTGGCTCTGCTGATGGCCTTGCCTCCCGACGCCTTCGTTCTGCTGGTGGACGGCTGATCCTTGGCTTCTGGCTGATGGCTCGTGCTCGGCTCCCTCTGAACAGTGTCATGAGGCTGAAGAGCTAGGTTCTTCGTAGGGTTGTGGTCTGGTTCAATGCGCGTGCCAGCTTCCTCCCTGAATTCCACCGAGACTGTGGCAATGACTACAGGTCTGTCCATGGAGCAAAGGAAACAAAATTGAGCGGACTGGGTGGTATCATTTGGAATGGGCGTCTGGGTGGCCTCATCAATCCGAAGAGTCTCACATGGACGGGCTTGTTCTCTTTTGCTACGGAAGCGGGAAGAGGAAGGGCTAGGGGGCGGGGAGGCCGAAGGGGAAGTCGAAGCAGAGGGAAGCGACGCAGGGGGGTGATTTGCTCTTCCATGGCTACCACCACGCCTGCTTCTCATGCGATGACGACGACGAGGCATATTGCTCTGAGAGGGATGCTGCAGCGAAGAGTGAGCCGAGATGGCAGGAAGCGGGGTGAGAGCAGCAGAGGTTAAACTAAAAATGACAGAGGGATTCAGATCAGGGACAGAGGCAGGGGCCGAGGCATCAAATTGCAAGGTGCAGTGGATAGATTGGGAGAAGTGAAGACCATTTCCCAGGTCGACGCAACAGAGAAGCCTGCAACGCCTCCCTGTAGCGGTGCGAGAGCTTGGCTCTGCTGCAACAGGGTGGCAAGAGTAATTCAAAGGCAGAATGGAGGTCTGCTGAGGGCTCGAAGCCATAATTTGAAGCTTGCTGGGGAGGTCTCGATCCGCGCAGTGGATTAATGCTGCCGGCCGAGAGGCAGAGGCCTGCCTTAAATTCCCACAGGTGAGCTCGCGGATAACCATGTGGCTCGGCCACCTGCCAGGTCGGCATTGTATCCGCATTAACTTCCCATCAACCACCCACATCTGGGGATTACATCGTAATATATTATTATTATGGGCTAATTGTAATAAATTTACATTGGAAATTGTTTATAAGATAATGTAATATTTGATCACCTAAATATATGTATAAATTAAACAATATAAAAAGATAAACTAAAACTCATTGAACAACAAATAGTTATATAAATATACTATTAATGTAATATATAATAGTTAAAATATAAAGTTGTTTGTATATAATTTATTGTAAATGTTGTAATAATAAAAAATAATTAAAACACTATATACGAGATATATTGTACTTTTACTATAACAAAAAAACATTTAATAAAAATAATCAGTGTAATATGTAATATATTATATGTTTAACATATAATAGTATAAATGATATATTATTTAATATATAATAGCATAAATGATATATTATTATATGTTGTTTTGGACATGGTATAACATGTTTTTTGTTTTGTCAAAAATTTACGTCGTTTATTTATAGTTAAACATTTAGAATTCAATTTTTGTTATTTTTTATTATTATTTAAATTTATTTATTTGTAAGCTGATTAGTTGAGTTCTTATTATGGTTTGTTAAATAACATGTTTGTTTTGGGCATGGTATAACATGTTTTTTGTTTTTGTCAAAAATTGAAGACGTTTATTTATAGTTTAACATTTGGAATTCAATTTTTGTTATTTTTTATTATTATTTAAATTTATTTATTTGTAAGCTAATTAGTTGAGGTCTTATTATGGTTTGTTTAATAACTTCCATTTCTATTAGTTACTATTTTTTTGTTTTGGTTTTATTTTCTTTTAATGTAATTTTATGATTTTTTCTATTATTTCTATTTTCATGAATAATTTTTTAACTGTGTTTTCATATATATATGTATAAGTATATATACAACTATAAACAATATTAGTTAGTCATGTTTCTTAATTTTAGTGATATATTAAATAATACAATTGTTTTATTTGTGTAATAAAATCTGTTTTTGTTATATATATGTATAAGTATATATACAACTATAAACAATATTAATTAGTCATATTTCTTAATTTTAGTGATATATTAAACAACACAATTATTTTATTTGTGTAATAAAATCTGTTTTTGTTATTTTTTTTTGGTTTAATTAAATATTATGCAACCCTTGTTTAATATATAAAACTTACAACACAAACATATGATAAAAGATGTACATTATTATAGTGTGAATAATTTAAATCCAAAATACTTTCACTTTTTAAAATCAGCGAGAAAAACAAAAATTATTTAGTACAGACTTCAACATGGCCAACAATTAATGTCAGTCGTCAAACATGACCATATAACAATGTCTAGTACAGATCTTAACGTGGCCACCCACTGCACATATCCACACAACTATATGGTTACGGACTTCAATAAATTTCGCTAGTTCCCAAATAAAAGAGGACTTGTTTCCACTAAATACAACTTTATTTTCTTTTACGCCATATATGTGGGACTTTTCTCAAATTTTCACGCCATTTCATGAATCTGTATAATATTTTCCGGTGCAGTGAATGCGTCACATAAATGGTGAAGCTTGTAAATGACAAACCTGTCACTCCATGCTTTTATTCTGATTTCGTCGCAATGTCACTCGATGCTTTTATTCTGATTTCGTTGCAATGCCATTTGACCGATTCAATCGTTCTGATTATTCTTTTGTTGTGGGTGAGCGAATTTTGATGAAAATAATACGTGGATCATAAGAGGGCAAGCCACATCACTCACACAAGAAAGATGGATCGCGTGCAATGTGCAATGATAAAAGAAATCACGGCCAACTGAACGCAAATCTCGCCACAGTTAAATTCACGATCATTTCGACAATGAATTGGAGAAGTGAAAGGCTTTATCTTAACAGATGGACTGAAGTGGGAAGCTCTGCTCTGCTTTGCTTTATGTAAGCGTGATACTGGGTATTTCAATTCACTGTAGCCATAATGGATCCAACCACTCAGCAAAATTAGCTCATTGCATAACAATCAAACCCTTGATGTGGCAGAAAGAGATTTGGCCACACGTAAATCGATTTGAGTCACCGTTCATGTCAAAGCAGAAAATTGAAGAGTGATAAAGCACAGAGAAAATGGCTAAATTATGAAGAACGATGAATTAGAGGGAGCATCCCACCATTGGTTAAAAAGTAGAAGAATTCAACGGTAATTTGAGGAATGAAAATCGCTTACCTTCTCCAGAAATGGTTCAATTATAACAACACTCAACACTTGGTATGCTGAGAGTGGACCGCAATAAAGGAAGGTTGGATCTGAAAGATTGTGTCAACATCATGATCGGGCTAAGCACAGCGCATCGCTGATGACAAGGGTCAGAGAATCTTATGCAAACTATTAAAAGGACAATCATCAAAGTTGATCGAGAATTTGACTCCAAAGTTGGGAGGAAGAGGTGGGGATAAGTGGAAAAAATAGAGAATATTGTATTATTGGAGAGAGTTTGTTTTCTTGTTGTACTTATTGTATATTATGATTAGTTTTTATTTTTAGGAGTTAATTATAATCTCTTTAAAATGATGTAAATTTATATATTTTTGATTTTTATGATTAATTGAATAGAGCGTTCTCTGCCTTGGCAGTCTCCAGGTGCAGTTTGCTCACTGTGAGCTGCTAGTTCAAGAGTATAAGTTTGAGTTCCCATTTTTAACATGGTATCAGAGCTGGTGAGCCTTGGTAGCTGAATTGAGTGCTTTAGTGACAAAGTTGAGAGCCTTAGTGGTTGAAGAGCCTTAGTGGCTGGAGAGCTTTAGTGGCAACAATGGAACTTTGGTCATTGATTAATTCTAGAGCCCTTGTGGGGGTGTGTCGTGAGCCTTGGTGGCTGAAGCGTGGAGGGTTGGTGGCTAGAGAGAGGCATTTTTTTCTTCTCTTGTGTAGAGTTGGAGCAACGAGGAATTTTTCCCTTTTTTACACACTCGCTAAAGAAGAGAGTAGTGCATGATTTAGGGTCGAAAAGCGTGTTGATTGTCCATTACTCACACCGATTTCCAACAGTGCGGGTAGAAAGTGCGGATCTGACACCCTAACCCAGCACTAGTGAAGTTGTGGGTTGATCATGTGGATCGGCTTAGATCTGGGTCTCTATAGATCGTAGATGTCGAGATCACGCAGATTGTTTGGGAGATAACTGTTGAGATCACGGAGACCGTTTGGGAGATCGTTGTTGAGATCCTGTTGAGGATCGGATCAGAAGCCGAGTCTTGGAGATTGCCTCAGATATTTCCCCCTTTGGTATGTTTCTCTATTTTTTTTAGATCGCCTTTGTTGGTGTAGTATTTTTGCTGTTGGCTAGATCGATTGTTGGAGATTGAGGATCTTGAGGTAGATCCATAGATCGATCCTGTCACAATGAATAATCATATGGAAGAAGCGTACCTGAATGAGAGCAATAAGCTTGATGGGTCGAACTACACAAATTGGAAATTCAAATTGCAGACATTGCTCGAGGGGCAAAGTGCATGGGCAATTGCAAATGGGGACGAATCAAAGCCGACTATAGTTGGAGGTGGAACAACTGCGACAATTCAAGATTGGGAGAAGAGGGAGAATAAAGCAAAAGTGTTGTTGAAATTTTCAGTGAAAGATTGTATCATCCATCTCATGAATATCTACAAATGATATTTGGGTGACTCTCAGGGATTTGCATGAGATAAATAATACAAATCACTTATTGTTCCTGAAGAGTAAGATTCTCTCCATCAAAATGGAGGAGAATGAATCAATTGTTGCATTCATCTCTCGGATCAAAGAGCTGAGAGATAAGTTGGGCGATATAGGAGAGAAAGTGTCCAACACGGATCTTGTCACGATTACCTTAAAAGATATGATTGGTGATTATGATATGTTCATTATAGGGCTGACAGCGAGGGAGAAAGCCCCCACTTTTGAAGAATTGACAAGCATCTTGATGTAGGAAGAAGAGAGGTGGATGAATCTGAAGCCTAAGGTAGCAGATCTCGCATTAATGGCAAATAAAAATCCTTTCAAAGGGAAACTGGGAGCAAGACAAAAAGACGGTGGTACACCCCAGAGAAAGCCATTTCAAGGTATGTCTTCGACCATAATTGATTCAGGAATCAAGTGTTTTTACTGTGGTAAATTTAGTCACATTTCTAAACATTGTTATAAAAGGAAGTCTGATGAAGCCAAACACAGAAAAAAGAATCATACAGGGCACTTTGTTGACGAAAATCACTATCATGACCTCAAATTGTTTATTTCCAATTATGTTCTTTCTGCTGAGATTGATGAGGTCGAAACCTGATTTGTGGATTTTGGAGCATCCACTCACATGACAAGTAATAAGCACTGGTTTGAAAGTTTTAAAGAGACCAACAATGGTGCTAATATCTACCTTGGTGATGACAAAGCCTACCAGATTAAAGGGTATGGAGACATTCCTGTGATATTGCCTGATGGCAATATCAGGTGCATCCAGAATGTGATGTATGTACCAGGCATTAAAAATAATTTGATCTCTGTCTCTATGATTGTAGATCAGAACCTAAAGGTAGAGTTTTTAAAACCTATTGTGTCATAAAGGATTTGTTGGATAAATAGAAACTGGTTGCATCTGGAATATGAGTTGGAGGCCTGTACAAGTTGAATGTTACAAGTGTGCCACACCAAGATTTGACTTCAACAACGATACGATCAGAGAACCTTTGGCATCAAAGATTCAGACACATCAATCTTCATGACTTATTGCTGCTACAAAAACAAGGTATGGTTAATGGACTCCCTGTTTTAAAAAATGCACATGTTGATTGTGAAGGATGTGCACTTGGAAAGATGCACAGGGATGAATTTCCCTCAAGTTTAAATAGAAGAAAGAGAGATATCCTCGAACTTGTGCACACTGATATATGTGGACTGATGCAGACAAGATCATTAGGAGGAGCATATTATTTTTTATTATTTGTTGATGATTGCACAAGATATACCTGGGTATATTTTATCAAAAATAAAAGTCATACTTTTGAATATTTTAAATAATTTAGAAGTATGATTGAAAAACAAACAGGGAAGGTCATCAAAATTCTCTGCTTAGATCAAGGGGGAGAATACAAGCTTGGTAACTTCATCAAATATTGTTGGGACCATGGAATAATTCAACAATTTACAATACCCTACACTCCACAACAGAACGAGGTTGTAGAGAGAAAGAACATAACTTTGGTGGAGTGTGCACACAACATGTTGAAAGGTAAGAACCTATCTAATGGTTTTTGGGCAGAAGCTATTAATACTGCAGTCTATTTAAAGAATAGGAATCCAATGAAGAGCCTTGATCTTAAGACTCCATTCGAGGCTTTATATGGTTTTAAGCCTGCAGTTAGTCATTTAAGGGTATTTGGTTTGAAAACTTTTGCACATATTCCTAAGGAGGATAGGAAGAAATTGGATGCTAAGGCCATAAAATGCATATTTGTAAAGTATTGTTCTACGTTTAAAACATACAAACTGTTCAATCCATCTACTTACAAGGCGTTTGCGAGTAGAGATGTTATATTCCATGAACAAGTTGATGAAGGGAACAAAGACAAAGGCTATGAGGAGTGGAAAATGTCTTTGCTGATTGAGGACACCAATGAGGAAATTAAAGACAGCCATGTGCAACAACAAAAAGAAGAATCAAGTGATGCATGTACAGTCAGCAATCCAAGTCCACTAAGGAATATGCAAGAGAAATTTGAGGCAAGTCCACTACCAAGGAGATTAGGTGGGCAGACTCACTTACCAGCAAGGTATAGAAACTATGCTTTTATGACCAATATTTTAAATGTTGTTGAGCCCTTAAATTATAATGAAGCAAGCCAGTGTGATGTATGGAGGGTAGCCAGGAAAGAAGAATATGAGTCAATAATTAAAAACAAAACTTGGGATTTAGTTGAACTGTCAGAAGGGAAAGAACCTATAGGTTGTAAATGGTTATATAAACCTAAGTTCAAAGAAGATGGTAGCATAGACAAATATAAAGCTAGGTTGGTAGCTAAAGGTACTCACAAAAAATGGATTGATTATGAGGAGACTTTTGCTATTGTAACTAAGTTAAACACTATTAGAATGTTAATAGCTTTAGCTACAAAGAATCATTGGAGTCTACATCAACTAGATGTGAAAAAAGTATATTTAAAACAATCTGAAGGGTTTATCAAACAGGGGCAGGAACATTTAGTCTACAAGTTAAAGAAGACATTATATGGATTGAAACATGCAGCCATGTCATGGTATGAAAAAAATGACTCCTTTTTTTTGCAACATAATTATAAGACAAGCAAAAACGATCTAAATCTGTATACTGTGTTTGATGAAAAGGGGACCATTGTCTTGATTTCTTTATATGTAGATGATCTAATTATCACTAGAAATGTTGGTGAATTGATTAAAGAAATCAAAGTGCATATGTTGCAAGAGGGACTCTCGCCAATCTTTTTTCACTCAAGGAAAGTATGTCAAAGGATCATTGAAAAAATTCAGAATGGAACAGTGCAAAGTTGCCTCAGTTCCTTTACAGGGGAATCTTAAACTTCAGAATGATGATGATTCGTGTGCAATTTGCAATGATAAAATAAATCACGACCAAGTGAACACAAATCTCACCACAGTTAAATTCACGATCATTTCAACAATGAATTGGAGAAGTGAAAGGATTTATTTTAACAAATGGACTGAAGTGGGAAGCTCTGCTTTGCTTTATGTAAGCGTGATACAGGGTATTTCGACCCGAGGGGCCAAAATTTCAATTCATTGTAGCCATAATGAATACAACCACTTAGCAAAGTAGCTCATTACACAACAATCAAACCCTTGATGTGGCAGAAAGAGATTTGGCCGCAAGTAAATCGATTTGATTCACCATTCATGTCAAGGTAGAAAATTGAAGAGTGATAAAGCATAGAGAAAATGGCTAAATTATGAAGAACAATGAATTAGAGGGAACATACAACCATTGATAAACAAGTAGAAGAATTCAATGGTAATCTGAGGAATGAAAATCACTTACCTTCTCCTGAAATGGTTCAAATATAACAACACTCAACACTTGGTATGCTGAGAGTGGACTACAATAACAACACTCAACACTTGGTATGTTGAGAGTGGACCACAATAAAGGAAGCTTGGATCTAGAAGATTACTGGAAGATTGTGTCAACATCATGATCGGGCTAAGGACAATGCATTGTTGATGACAAGGGTCAGAGAATCTTATGCAAACTATTAAAAGGACAATCATGAAAGTTGTTAGGGGATTCGAATACATAGCTTGGAGAAAGAGGAGGGGATAAGTTGAAAATAATGGAGAATATTGTATTATTGGAGTCAGTTCTAATATCTTTAAAATGATGTAGACTTATATATTTTTTATTTTTATGATTAATTGAATAAAAATTTCTCTTCTGGGCAGTCTCGAGATGCAACTTGCTCACCTATGAGCTGCTAGTTTCAGATTATAAGTTTGAGCTCCCATTTTTAACATGGTATTAGGGCTAGTGAGCCTTGGTGGCTGAATTGAGTGCCTTAATGGCATATTTGAGAGTTGTAGTGGCAATAGTGGAGGCTTAGTGGCTAGAGAGCCTTAGTGGCAGAAGTGGAGCCTTGGTGGCTGAAGCGTGGAGCCTTGGTGGCTGGACAGAGGTGTTTTTTTCTTCTCTCGTGCAAAGTTGGAGCAGCGAGGAATTTTGCCCTCTTTTACACGCTGGCTAATGAAGAGAGTGGCGCATGATTTGGGGTCGAAAAATGTGCTGATCGTCCATTACTCACACCGATTTCCAACAGTTCAAGCGGAAAGCATAGATCTAACACCCTAAACCTATGCTGGTGCAGTGGTGGGTTGATTGCGTGGATCATATGGATCAATCATTGTGGATCGACTCAAATATGGGTCTCTATAGATCATAGATGCTGAGATTATGCATATCGCTATTGAGATCCTATTGAGGATCAGATCAGAAGCTGAGTCTTGGAGATCGCATCAGATATTGCCCCCTTTAGTATGTTTCTCTGTTATTTTGAGATCGCCTTTGTTGGTGTAGTATTTTCGCTATTGTTTAGATCGATTGTTGGAGATTGAGGATCTTGAGATAGATCCATAAATCAATCTTGTCACAATGAATAATCATATGGTAGAAACATAACTGAATGAGAGTAATAAGCTCGATGGGTCGAACTACACAACTTGGAAATTCAAATTGCAGACATTGCTCAAGGGGCTAAGTGCATGGAAAATTGCAAATGGGGACGAAGTAAAGCCAACTATAGTCAGAGGTGGCACAAATGAAAAAATTCAGGAATGGGAGAAGAGGGAGAAAAAAGTAAAGGTGTTGTTGAAATTATCAGTGAAAGACTACATCATCCCTCACATCAGAGAGTGAAAATCTGCAAATGATATTTGGGTGACTCTCAGGGATCTGTATGAGATAAATAATACAAATCGCTTATTGTTCCTGAAGAGTAAGATTCTCTTCATCAGAATGGACGAGAATGAATCAGTTGTTACATTCATCTCTTAGATCAAAGCACTGACAAATAAGTTGGCGATATAGGAGAGAAAGTGTCCAACACGGATCTTGTCACGGTTACCTTAAATGGTATGACTCGTGAATATGATATGTTCATTATAGGGCTGACAACGAGGGAGAAAGCCCCCACTTTCAAAGAATTGACAGGCATCTTGATGTAGGAAGAAGAGAGGCAGATGAATTTGAAGCCTCAGAATGCAGATCTCACATTAATGGCAAAGAAAAATACTTTCAGAGGGAAACCTGGAGCAAGATAGAAAGGCGGTGGTACACCGTAGAGAAAGCCATTTCAAGGTATGTCTTCGACGAGAATTGATTAAGGAATCAAGTGTTTTTACTATGGTAAATCTGGTCACATTGCTAAACATTGTTATAAAAAGAAGTCTGATGAAGCCAAACACAAACAGAAGAAGCATACAAGACACTTTGTTGACGAATATTAGAATCATGACTCAAATTGTTTGTGTCTAATTTTGCTCTTTTTGTTGAGATTGATGAGGCCAAAACTTGGTTTGTGGATTCTGGAGCATCCACTCACATGAAAGGTAATAAGAATTGGTTTGAAAGTTTTAAAGAGACCAACAATGGTGCTAATATCTACCTTGGTGATGACAGAGCCTACCAAATTAAAGGGTATGGAGACATTCCTGTGATATTGCCTGATGGAAATATCAGGTGCATCCAGAATGTGATGTAAGTACCAACCATTATTATTATTATTATTTATCTTTGTCTCTATGATTGCATATTAGAACCTAAAGATAGAGTTTTTAAAACCTATTATGTCATAAAGGATTTGTTGGATAAACAGAAACCAGTTGCATCTAGAATACGAGTTGGAGGCCTGTACAAGTTGAATGTTACAAGTGTGCCACACCAAGCTTTGACTTCAACAACGATGACATCAGAGAACCTTTGGCATCAAAGATTCAGACACATCAATCTTCATGACTTATTGCTGCTACAAAAACAAGGTATGGTTAATGGAATCCCTATTTTAAAAAATGCACATGTTGATTGTGAAGGATGTGCACTTGGAAATATGCATAGGGATGAATTTCCCTCATGTTTAAATAGAAGAAAGAGAGATATCCTCGAACTTGTGCACACTGATATATGTGGACCAATGCAGACAAGATCATTAGGAGGAGCATATTATTTTTTATTATTTGTTGATGATTGCACAAGATATACGTGGGTATATTTTATCAAAAAGAAAAGTCATACTTTTGAATATTTTAAATAATTTAGAAGTATGGTTGAAAAATAGACAGGGAAGGTCATCAAAATTCTCCGCTCAGATCAAGGGGGAGAATACAAGCTTGGTAACTTCATCAAATATTGCAGGAACCATGGAATAATTCAAAAATTTACAATACCCCACTCTCCACAATAGAATGGGGTTGCAGAGAGAAAACACACAACTTTGGTGGAGTGTGCACGCAACATGTTGAAAGGTAAGAACCTATCTAATGGTTTTTGGGCAAAAGCTATTAATACTACAATCTATTTAAAGAATAGGAGTCCAACAAAGAGCCTTGATCTTAAGACTCCATTCGAGGCTTTATATGGTTTTAAGCCTGAAGTTAATCATTTAACGATATTTGGTTCGAAAGCTTTTGCACATATTCCTAAGGAGGATAAGAAGAAATTGGATGCTAAGGCCATAAAATACATATTTGTAGGGTATTTTTCTGAGTTTAAAGCATACCATCTGTTTAATCCATCTACTCACAAGGTGTTTGCAAGTAGAGATGTTATATTCCATGAACATGTTGATGAAGGGAATAGAGACTAAGGCTATGAGGAGTGGAAAATGCCTTTGCAGATTGAGGACATCAATGAGGCAATTAAAGACAACCATGTGCAGCAGCAGTAGGAAAAGGAAGAATCAAGTGATGCAGGCACAGTTAGCAGTCCAAGTCCATGAAGGAGTGAGCAAGACAAATTTGAAGCGAATCTGCTACCAAGGAGATCAAGTAGGCAGACTCACTTACCAGCAAGGTATAGAGACTATGCTCTTATGACCAATATTTTAAATGTTGTTGAGCCCTTAAATTATAATGAAGCAAGTCAGTATGATGTATGGAGGGAAGCCATGAAAGAAGAATATGAGTCAATAATTAAAAACAAAACCTGGGATTTAGTTGAACTACCAGAAGGGAAAGAACCTATAGGTTGTAAATGGTTATATAAACCTAAGTTCAAAGCAGATGGTAGTGTAGACAAATATAAAGCTAGGTTGGTAGCTAAAGGTTACTCACAAAAAGAAGGGATTGATTATGAGGAGACCTTTTCTCCTGTAGCTAAGTTAAACACTATTAGAATGTTAATAACTTTAGCTACAAAGCATCATTGGAGTCTACACGAGTTAGATGTGAAATCTGATTTTCTTAATGGAGAATTGAAAGAAGAGGTATATTTAAAAGAACCCATAGGGTTTATCAAACAAGGGCGGGAAAATTTATTCTGCAAATTAAAGAAGACATTATATGGATTGAAACATGCACCCAGGTTAGGGTATGAAAAATTTGACTCCTTCTTTGTAGCATAATTCTAAGAGGAGCAAAAAAGACCCAAATCTATATACTGTGTTTGATGAAAAGGGGCAAATTGTCTTGATTTCTTTATATGTAGATTATCTAATTATCACTGGAAATGCTGATGAATTGATTAAATAAATCAAAGTGTAGATGTCACAAGTTTTTTAAATGAAAGACCTCGGAGAATCACATTATTGTTTGGGTTTGGAAGTTTGGAGGGACTCTCACCAACCTTTTCTCACTCAAGGAAAGTATGTCAGAAGATTATTGAAAAAATTCAGAATGGAACAATGCAAAGATGCCTCAGTGCCTTTACATCATAATCTTAAACTTTAGAATGATGATGATTCTAAAGAGGTGGATGCCACATTGTATAGACAACTAGTTGGGAGTCTGATTTATTTGACTACAACTAGACCTGACTTAGCATTCTCAGTGAGTGTGTTAAGTCAATTCATGCCAAAACCTCTTGAGAACCACTGGGTTGAAGCAAAAGATGTCTTGAGATACCTTTAAGATGTTGAGAAATGGAATAAGAAATTCTAGTTTAATTTGTTCTTGAATTAAAACCGTGAATTAAAATCGAATTCTATTCTCATAGAAACTTGTAAATAGTTAATTAAGTTTAATTAACTTAGGAATTTCGAGTTGGAAGTATTTTTGTAGTCATGTATATGTTCTCCCTAAATTTTAGGGGTCCAGGATGATTTTATTTGCGTTGTAATTAGATTAACTCAATTTATTGAGTTATGGCTAGTTAAATTAGTTCTAACTGTTTGTGAAACTAATAAAGTATTAACAGTCAGTTGGTGCATTGGTGCATCCACAAGTGTTACTCTAATTAACTGAATACTCCCTCATGAGAAACTCTTGCATGTTAGTTTAGATACATATCCATTTTAAACTGGAGTGCAAGGACAATGTACTATCAATTGTATGATTTACTGAATTGTAAATATCATGCATGCAATCAGAGAAGGACCTATGTTTGATTGTGTAGTTTTAGAAGCATGAATTCCCTTTAAATACAGTCTATTCATCCTAGGAATTGCACAAGTAAATAGGGGCTTGGAAGGCAGTGGAAATTGGCTAAGTGTTGGCTAATAGCGGGATTGTGAGGTAGAGAGTTGAGCATACTTGTGTGGAATTGTTCTAGTGAGAACACACTTTGTATCTTCACTCATATTTCTGATTAATACAATACATATAGGCGGGGTTTTGAGCTATGGCTTTCCCCAGGAAAACTTATTGTGTTATGTGCCATTGATTTGTCTTCTTCTTATTCATATTGTTTTCATCGATCTATTGGCTTTCGCTGGTTGAAAGTAGAAGTAGATTCTTGTCCTGTGCTTTAGTAAATTGCACGAGCTTGTGAATCTACATGAAATTCTACACAAGGAAGCATTGATTTTGGTATTAAGCACACTGATTCTTCTGATGTTAATTTGACAAGTTTTTTAGATTCAGACTGGGTAGGAAACCTAGATGGCAGAAGATCCATAACATGTTGTGCTTTGAATGTTGGGTCCAGGGTAATTGCTTGGAGCATCAAGAATAAAAGTATTGTATCCTTATCTTCTGCAGAAGCAAAGTATCAAGCAGCGTGTGTAGCCACGTGTGAGGCAATTTGGTTGAGGAGACTTCTCCATGATCCTAGAGAAAAACAAAAAGATGCTACAATAATTAGATGTGACAACCAAAGCTTAATCAAGTTGACAAACAACCCTGTGTTTCACAAAAACACAAAACATATTGATACTCAGTTTCATTTTGTTAGAGAGAAGGTTCAATCTAAAGAATTTTTTATTGAATATTGTAATACTTGTGATAATGCAACAAATATTTTTACCAAGCCCCTTGGGAGGATTAAATTTGAAATGTTTAGGGAGATGTTAGGAGTATAGGTGAACCCTTTTTCCATTAAGGGGGAGAGTTGAAAATAATGGAGAATATTGCATTATTGGAGAGAGTTTATTTTCTGGTTGTACGTATGTCCTAGATTAGGATTAGTTCCTATTTTCTAGGAGTCAGTTCTAATCTCCCTAAAATGATGTAAAATTACATATTTATGATTAATAGAATAGAGAATTCTCTGCTTGGGCAGTCTCCAAGCGCACCTGTGAGCTGCTAATTTCAAATTATAAGTTTGAGCTCCCATTTTTAACATAATATTTTGTAGACAAAAAAAATTACACTATTATAATTCTTTTGTTGTTTGCAATGGTATTTAGAGAAATGATAATTTATTTATCGAATTGCTCGTAATTAGATTTGTGTAAATAATGATTTATTCAAGTGCTATTAATGATCATGACTTTTGCATGTGCTTGATTGCTTTGCAGTCATTGTGAATTTGACAGTTAAAATTTCATGCTTATTACATTTACTTCCGAGTTCATATTTTTATGAGTTTGATGGCAATTTTATGCCAATGTTTCATTCTAGAATTCGTAACTAATGCACTTTCGTATTCCTTTTCTAAATTCTATTTGTAATTAACTTTATGATGCATGAATGTACATCTGTATTGTAAACTTAATGGAGGAGATTGAAGTGCACTTATTCCTTTCTTATTTTTCATCCCATAAGCTTAATTATTACTCACTGTTCTCAAGGACTATTCTCGAGGCAACAAATTCTTACGCTTTTCATTCATTGTGAAACCTTTGTCAAAGATAACATTTTTCCTTTTGTTAAAGCAATCTCAAGCATCCCTTTTTCATTCTCGAATTCCGTTACTTTGCATTTGCATCATTTTACCAGTTTGATCTTAAATTTTCCTCGAATCATTAAAGATCAAACAAATGAATGGCATATTTTGTATATTAATTTGCATTTTCTTTTAGTGATTGATAGATTAACGATGCATAAAATAATTTGACAATTTTGTAATATTTGTAATTATATATTTCACCATATTTAATTGTAGAATTAATTTGGAATTCAATATTGGAATTAGTTTAGTATAGAATCACATATATAATTAATTTAGTATGAATCATATATTGTAGAATTTATTTTTTTGGATCCTATATTAGGTGGGTAAACCTACCTATGGTTTTGCGTATGGGTTTTGCATGTGGTTTTAGGTATGATAGTTTTATGCCTATGGTATTTTGTAGCTTTGGTCAAGGGAATTACGATTATGTTCTAATCCAGGGTTAATGGATTGGGGTTTATGAATGTTTCGACATGTATACATATGTATTGTAACATTGAAAGGAACATAATGAAAAATCAATTTGGTAGTCCCGATTTTGGGATCCAAGGGAAAATCCTTGTGTATTTGTTTTGTGTTTCTCGCTATTGTATTTTATATTTTTAAGAATTTGTTTGCTGGTAATTTTTGTATAGGGTTAAAACCTACAGTCTTCTGATGCGGAATTACAGTTTTCTCTTAATTTAATTCAAGGGAAAGTTAAATTAGGATTTTCTTGATGCTATTTTCAACATTTCTTGCTGCAATTTTCAACACTCCCTCTCAACAAGAAAGAGATTCAAATCTATCCCAATCTGTCAACTTTGGAATGCACTGCATGCAACACTTCTCACTGTTGTTGTTGCTACTGCAACATCTGCAATTGAAAAGTATCCAAAAATAAATAAAAATAATCGTTGAATCAATCTGGAATCGTCTCTGTTGCAGTTTCTGGGAAAATTGTGCTGTTGCTGACTCTACCATTGAGCTTCCTACTCTGCTATCAACACTACGCTGCACTCCTCAGTATCTGACTGACACTGATCCTCCTGCTACTGAATATTGTGGGCATTTGTAGCAAGGGTAATGATCCATGAGACAAATGCACCACAATGGATCCTGCCCAAATTTCTCCAACTCTTGGGACTATTGCTTCCCATCGCCCCACCTCACACTTGGAGGTATGGCTGCATGTGCTCCCTCTGCCCACTTAGCTCAAAATTTCCCCTACTAGAGGTCTCTGATTTAGTGGATGTTTCGATTGTGTCTCCTCTTTGCTTCTCCATTTGTGGCTACTCCACAACTTGTTGAGGCTGCTTCTGAGGCTCCATTTTGAGAGGTAAATTATGCTCCCTCTCAACCCAACAAGTCTCTAACCTTTGCCTTGCTATTCAAGGCTTTGCATGCATCTTAGACCTCAAGTGCATACAGGTTCTTGACTAGCACAATGATTTGCTTCACCTACAAGGACAACTTCAAATTCTTCTCTTCTATCGTGATTTCTGCTCCGATACCATGTAGGAATTCTTTGTAGATTCAAACTGCTAATTGTAATTTGCTAAAACAATACACTTGAATCTACTGTACTCATCAGCGGAAATAAATTAAATGATTGCAAAATAATGAAGCATACAAGAGAAAGAATTCAATCAACAAATTACACAAAGATTTCTTAGAGAAAGCCACAACTAAAAACCCCTGCTATTTGTATAATGCATTAGTTATAAAATATGAAAAGGTTACAATGCTTTTCTCAAGCCCAAGAAAACTTTGCACTATCTCTATCTGTCTCACTGCTTCCTAGGTTGACTCTTGCCAACACTTAGCCAATTTCCTAGCCTTCCAAGCTCTTACTTCTTTGTGTTGTTCAATGAGGAATTAGGTCCTTGTTTAATAAGAAAATTCCTCCATTGGATTGCGCAGTTCCTTTAGGGTCTTCCTATGACTCCATGCACCATGTGTACAACTTGGATAATTATATAACTGATAGTACATTTCCCTTGAACTCCAATCTCAACTGGGTAGTTCAAATTTCAGGCATGCATGAGTTAATTATGGTTGATTTATCAGTTAACTGGTTGAACACTGAAGCTGCAACACCCCACTGCTAGACCTCCTACTAGTTCCTCCAACAGCTGGAACTAGTTTAACTAACATCAACTCAATTTAACTTAATTAAACTATTAAAACTCAAATTAAACTCAACCAAGGCTCCTAAAATTTAGGAATCCCTTTACATGACTCAAGTTAGGCCCACAACTCGAATTGACTAATCTAACCAAGTGATACTAACTTAGTTAACTCGTTCAAGCTGTCTTCTGATGTGGAATTGCAATTTTCTCCTAATTTAATTCAAGGGAAAATTAAATTAGGATTTCCTTAATGTCATTTTCAACATTTCATCTTGCAATTTTCAACAAGACATAGGGGGAGTGAGTTCCT
Organism: Pinus tabuliformis; assembly: GCA_031772625.1. Classification (NCBI taxonomy): domain Eukaryota; kingdom Viridiplantae; phylum Streptophyta; class Pinopsida; order Pinales; family Pinaceae; genus Pinus; species Pinus tabuliformis. The sequence goes on from CM062809.1 coordinate 1,166,057,584, forward strand.
TGGAAGATTGAGCTATCCATTTGCAAAGATTCAACCATAAGAGGAGTTCAAGCCAAAGAATGAGAGAATTAGTGATTGATGGATCAACAGAAGATATCTCCAGTAGAGGTTCCCAACAACATATCAATAGTAGCAAGGAGGTCGAATATTTATGTAGAGAGCGACATAGCGAGTGTGAGTGGCTAGAATCCTAGTTTAAAGTGCCAGAAAGGAGGTCAATTTAGTTGATGGAGGTTGAGAGATCACCCGGAAGGAAGCGAGACTTCTTTCCAAAGGAAGCAAGAGGCATGACGACTCATTTGGATCCAACTAGCAAGTTGTGTGAAATTCCTAGGCTAGGCAGTGCATATTCCCGGAGGTTAAGTTCTTCTTAGTGGGGTTCGTGTAGGTCAGCGGGAAGCCAAGATTATTTGTTGAAGGGAGAATTTCTCCAAATGATTTTGCCAGTATATTTGTTGGATGATTTCTAGTGACGCATATAGATTATTGTACTCACATTTTACCACTACATAAAAATAATATAAATCCTCATTTGCTGCACTAGATTTCCCTTCGGGGTTTTTTCTAGGGATTATTGTACAAAAAATATTGTGTTGATTTTATTATGTGTGTCGATCTATTTTCTCAGTTCCAACATTTTATTTATCTTCTGCATAATTTATTTGTGAAGAATTGCAGTGTGATTTATTTGGTATTAATCAGAAAATTAATAAACTGCGAACTAGTTAGAAGAGTGAATTCTAGGTATTGTAATTGGAGGAAATTTCACATGGTATTAGAGCACTGAAGATTACATTGGGAGCTTAGTAGAAATTGTGAAAGTTCAAAGGGAGTTACGAGCACAAATGTCTTAGATTTGCGCAAGCCACCAGGAAGTGCAAATTGCAGAGACAGAGGGTTCAATTTCCTGATCCGGGTTGGAGGAAAATTTGATCAACCTCATAAGCAGAGTTTTTAGGTAGTGGATTTTCTGGATAGAGGATTCTAGTGAGTTAATCAGTGATTTCATTAAGCAGATCTGGGTGCAATTGGTTTGCAGTAGGTTTGTAGTAGCAAATCAATGCTCGGTGGAGGAGAAAGGCACATTGAAGAGGAATTTCTAGAATTTCTTGGAGGGTTTCCAAATCCAATTTCTAGGAGGAGATCTAAGATTTCCAGTTGCAATAGGTTGTAGTAGTTTTTCGAGTCAGCCAATGTGAGCTTCAAGAGTAGCAGATTGTGTGCAAGATTTTGGAGGACTTCCAAAAGGTTGAGCGAGTTTCCCATTTGAGGAAGAAGGAAGTGTGAGTACTAAAAAAGGACACCTGTAAGCAAGTAGTAACAAATCTGCACATTTCCTAAGGAAGTACGAGTAGTAGATACAAGGTTGTGGGAAAGAGAGGAGAATTCTATTTTATTTCCTATTTTTTGAGTTTTCATAGAGATGGGCCGCAAAAAGTCTCAGAGACTAGGATAGACTTGACGAAGCTTCAAATTTTTGCATCTGGAAGGCCAAAATGCAGTTTTTGTTAGATGAGCATGGTCTGAAGGATTTTGTGATGAATGTCATGGAAGAGCCAACAGATCCACAACAACTGCCTACCTTCAATAAAGAGATGGCCAAGGAAAAGAGGATAGTCTTGGATGGAGTTTGAGATCATATTGTGCCACATATTATAGAGAAGGAAACAAAAAAGGACATGTGGTATGTCGTCATGAAGCTATACAAGGATCCTTCAGAGAATCGTAAAATGATTCTCAAGGAGAAGCTAAGGACCACAAAGATAATGAAAAGTGAAGGTGTGACTCCTTAACTCACAAGAATTCGGAAAGTCCATGATGAGTTAGCATCAGTAGGTGAGAAACTAGAGGATAGTGAACTTGTGTGAATATCATTAAATGGGTTTACCAAAGAATGGGCAACAATCGTTCAGGGAATCACTTATGGAGTGATTTCACACAAGAGGAGCTAAGGCTTAGTCTTGTCTAGGGTACTACCAACAACAGTAGCAAAGGGCCGAAGGTTGAGAAAGATGAGGAGAACGCAACCCTTGGATCTAAAGGGTAGGAGAATAAAGGTTCCAGTCAGGGACAAGGCTCAAAGGGAGGAGAGAAGAAGAAGAAGGATTTGTCGAAGATCAAATGCTTCAGGTGTGGTGAGTTTGGTCACTACAACACCCAGTGTCCCAAGAAGAAGAAGGACAAGAAGGGGGAGCAACAAACAACAACTTCAACAAAGATAGATGAATTAACCTCTAGGTTGGAGGAGTTTGTATTGATAGTATCTATACCTCCAAATGGAGGAGGACCATGATAACTTCAAAGTTGCAGGATTGGGCAGGGTCCAAGGAGGGCAACATCAGACAGGTGTTTCATCTTGGATCATTACCTTGACTACGGGGACGCACACTTTTCAGTACTAGGAGGATCAATGTTAGAAGCTGCAATCAGATGTTGAGAGACAATGTAGAGAATAGTTTTAGTCAGTTACTAGAGAGGCACAAAGATAGATGACTACAGGCAATTACTTAGTAGACATGCAGAGACTAGTTGCAGTCAAAGACTCAAGAGACATTTGTAGAGCTATTAGAGGGGAACAATGGATTCATAGATTAGTTCTTAGTTGCAGTAGTTGTAACAACAACAACATATGATCATATGCAACATAGACATTGTTGGCAACAATGGAGGGAGGCACAGTGTAGTGTCAACAACAACGTAAATGCAAGTTAGTTCAGCTACAGGGTGTTGTGGCCACAACCATTCCCCCGTAATTTCTTCAACAAAATGATGGGAACCCTTCATTTTGTATTTGGAAAATTCCCTCCTTTCGAGGCATGTTAGTCGCTGATGACTTCTTTGATTACTATTTCTTGGCTTTTGATCGTTTTACTTATGCTTCGTTATGGTCATTATGATTGGCATTTTGCTTGTTGGATTGTTGGCACCTCTTTGCTATCTTTTGTGTTCATGGAAACACTCTCTTGATGGTCATGAGAAGGTGATGTGGCACCTTTAATTGCCACATCACCTCACCTTGCCACATCACTTCACCTTTTGCGTCAATTTTGCTTGTTGGCATTTTCCCATATGCTTTAGCACACACCTAGAGTAAAAAATATAAATTATTAAACAAAATATTATAATTACATTGTAATATAATATTATTATGAACTAATTGTAATAAATATACACTATAAATTGTTTATAAAGTCATGTAATATTTTATTATCTATGTATATATATATAAATTAAACAATATAAAAACATAAAAATAGAACTCATTTAACAACAAATAGTTAGGTAAATATTGTAATAATAAAAAATAATTAAAACATTATATTAATTTTTTTTAATAAAAATAAACATTATGATAGTATTATAAATATGTAATATATTATTTAATATATAATAGTATAAATGCTATATTATTTAATATAGCATTTAAAAAAAAACAAAACATAAAACCTTTTATTTAATGTGTCGGGAAAATAAATTAAAACATATATCATAAAACAAATTAATAAAAATAAGCATTGCAATAATATTATAAATATGTAATATATTATTTAATATATAAAATTTACAGAAACAAAACTTAAAACTGGGAAAATAAATTAAAACATATATCATAACACATTGAAAGGACGTACAGTATATTGTAAATGATTTAAATTGAAAGGGTGTATATTATATGGGAAATAATTTAAACTTTTAAAATTATAGTAAATTTTTTATAAATAATTTAAATTGGAAAGAATGTATATTATATGGTAAGTAATTTAAATTGAAAAGGTATATATTATATTAGTTTTAGTGGATGTTAATAATCATCATCAAATAATTAAAATTTTTAAATTATTAGTAAAATTCTTATAAATGATTTAAATTTTTAAAACTTTTAACAAAATAATCATTATCAAATAATTAAATTTTTAAAATTTTGGACAAAATTCTTCATAAACCATTTAAATTTTTAAAACCTAAAATAATCATCATCAAATAATTTAAATTTTTAAAACCATGTTGGCCTCTTGTGTGAGCGCAGGTCCTCCAAGCTTGATGTCTGGCTTTCTTTTTGATGAGGGCAAATTGTTATGATCTTCTTTATTTTCAGCGGTTAAGTATTGCCTTCTTTATGCACATTTAGACTAATTTAGACTCATATCTCTCATGGCCGTTAGTTCTCTTTTGGCATGCACTGTTGATGCCCATCAGTATGGCCGTTAGTTCTCTTTTGGCATGCACTGTTGATGCCCATCAGTATGGCTGGGGCTTATTTTTGTGACAAATTCTCCATCCCTTTACATAGTTTCTTCATGAGAAACAGTCCCTCAAATGTATTGGTACATAATGCTATGTTCATATTTCTGATATATATACAATTATGTTTTTCCGATCTGAAAAAAAATTTAAATTTAAAATTTTAAAGCTTCAGCAAAATTCTTGTACATAATCTAAATTACAGGATTTTAAATTTTTAAAACGATCAGCAAAATTCTTGTAAATAATTAAAAATTTTAAAACCTTAATCAAAATTTTAGCGTATGGACGTTCACATTTACGGGATTTTAAATCTTTAAAACCATCAGCAAAATTCTTGTAAATAATTTAAACCTTAAGCAAGGTTTTAGCGAATGAGCTGTCATATGGCCACGCAATCATACGGTTACGTGATTGATATAAATTTCAATCCAACATGACGTCAGCCTTGTTTCCTTGTAATACAACTATAATATCGTATCCGCCATGCATGTGGGACTTTTCCCAATTTTTGATATAAACATAAAACACACCGTTTCATAAATCTATATAATACTTTCCTGTGTGGTGAATGCGTGATAAATGGTTTAAATCACAAACCTCTCACTCCATCCTTTCATTCTGATTTCGTTGCAATGCCATTTGACCGATTCAATCGTTCTGATTATTCTTTTGTTGTGGGTGAGCGAATTTTGATGAAAATAATACGTGGATCATAAGAGGGCAAGCCACATCACTCACACAAGAAAGATGGATCGCGTGCAATTTGCAATGATAAAAGAAATCACGGCCAACTGAACACAAATCTCGCCACAGTTAAATTCACGATCATTTCGACAATGAATTGGAGAAGTGAAAGGCTTTATCTTAACAAATGGACTCAAGTGGGAAGCTCTGCTCTGCTTTGCTTTATGTAAGCGTGATACTGGGTATTTCAATTCACCGTAGCCATAATGGATCCAACCACTCAGCAAAATTAGCTCATTGCACAACAATCAAACCCTTGATGTGGCAGAAAGGGATTTGGTCACAGGTAAATCGATTTGATTCACCATTCATGTCGAGGCAGAAAATTGAAGAGTGATAAAGCACAGAGAAAATGGCTAGATTATGAAGCACGATGAATTAGAGGGAGCATCCAACCATTGGTTAAAAAGTAGAAGAATTCAACGGTAATATGAGGAATGAAAATCGCTCACCTTCTCCAGAAATGGTTCAATTATAACAACACTCAACACTTGGTATGCTGAGAGTGGACCGCAATAAAGGAAGCTTGGATTACTGGAAGATTGTGTCAACATCATGATCGGACTAAGGACAGCGCATTGCTGATGGCAAGGGTCAGAGAATCTTATGCAAACTATTAAAAGGAGGGGATTGATTGATTTTCTTCATACTGAAAAAGAATTACGATATTGTAATTTTTTTGTTGTTTTGTAGATTCGAAAGCTTGAGAAAGAGTTTTTGTTCTTTGTAATGATATCCACAGAAAGGAGAATTTATTTATCGTAACTATTCTGTAATTAGACTTGTGTAAAGAATGATTTATTGCTCTTGATGATCACGGTTAAAATTTCATGCTTATTATATTTGCTTTTGACTTTATATTTTTATGAATTTGATGGAAATTTATGCAAATGCTTTATTCTAGAATTTATTGATTTTATACTCTTATTTTTTTTTCCTGAGTTGATGTCAAATTTATGCAAATGTTTCGTTCTAGAATTTATAACTAATCCACTTTTGTATTCGTTTTCTAAATTCTAACTGCAATCAACTTTATGATAGCATGAATACACATCTGCATTGTAGGCTTAATGGAGGATATTGAAGTGAACTTTCTTTCTTCTTTTTCATCCTATTAGCCTTATTATTACTACTCACTGTTCTCAAGGACTATTCCTTGAAGCAACAAATTCTGGCGCTCTTCATTCATTGTGAAACCTGTGCCAAAAAATACTTTTTTCTCTCAAGCATCGCCTTTTCATTCTCCCATTCCGTTGTTTTGCATCTCACCAGATCTGCACTTTTACTTTAGAAATTTGATCTTAAATCTTCTTCAAATCATTAAAGATCAAACCGAGAAATTGTATATTTTGTATATTAATTTATATATATTTTAATTATTAATAGATTAAAAATACATAAAATAATTTAACAATTTTGTGATATTTGAAAATATATTTTTTATAATATTTAATTGTAAAATTAATTTCAAATTCAATAAAAGAATTAATTTAGTATAGAATCAGATATGTAATAGTTATATAAATTAATTATAATAATATAATATTTTTTAAACTACACTATTAATATATAATTAATATACACCATTAGTATTATTAAATTATATTAGATAAAAATAATGTATGTGTTACTAAATGTAGAGTTACATTCATATTATCATATAGTATAATAATATTTATATTCATATTATAATGTTGTAAAATAGAATTAGTTTAATGTTATTCATTGTAAATATTATATTAATTAAGTTAGTTTTTAGTATAAATTATATTAGCTCAAAGAAGAAAATTAATATAGTCAAGATTAGAGCAAACTCTCATGAGCTCCATAGTGAAACAAGTCGTTGGGCAGCTCCTAAAACACCATGGATGGAAAGGATTTGCCATTTCTGTGAGAATATGAACATCCAGGATGAAAATCACTTCCTCTTAGAGTGCCCCACTTACAACCACATTAGATCTCAGTTTCATAATACTAACCTTCCTAGCCTTTTACAATGTCCAAATTATAGTGAGTTCGGGAGGCTTCTCTCCAAGATTTTTCAGCATAGGAATAAAATCTTAAATCAAACTAAATAATTCGTTTTCTTTATTGCAATAGTGACCTTCCTAGCCTTTTACGATGTCAAAATTATAGTGAGCTCGGGAGGCTTCTCTCCAAGTTTTTTGAGCATATGAATAAAATCTTAAATCAAACTAAATAATTTGTTTGTTTAGGTTCGTTAGACTAAAGTTTGGTCTCAATGGATGTTAACCATCATCATCATCATCATCAATATTACGTAATGTATATTTAGAATAAATAATGTCTATTTAAAACTAATATCTTGTAATCATTTATTATTGAAATTATAATTTTTCATAATATTATTAGAGTAGAGTGTTTAGAATAATAATATATTAGAGTAACATATATACATTATGTTAGGTTAAGTTGAATAATATTAATATAACATCACTTAGTATTTAATATAATATAATATTATTTAACATAGATTGACATAGATTTAATATAAGATTTATATTAACATGGATTAGTGTTAATATATATTTAATATAGTATCATAATTAGTAACATATTCATATATGATATATTAATATAGGTATAATATAAGAGATAAGTATTAACACATTAGTATCTAATATAGCATTAGTCTTAGTGTAGTTCTTTGTAGGTTTAATAATTAGCATTACATATAGGTTATCATAGTAAGATTATGTTAAAGTAACACTTAGTTTAGATAAGGATAACTTTAGGCTAGTTTTAGGTGTACATGTAACTAGACCCAATAGAACCAATTAGAATCACCATCCCACATGGAAAAGGGTCTGGTTTGGGGCCTTGGCCAGGTGGCCTCCCTTGATGTTGATGAGGTCGTTTTTGCCCATCAACATAGGGTTAGCAGATGAACCAAAGCATGCACAACGTTGATGGATAGTGAGAGTTAGTTAAATTACAATTTTTAGACATCAACACCATGAGGTGGTCCAACTAAAAACTTCAGGATATTCATTAGGTTGATGAGTATAGTAGTGGAGTGGAGAAGATAGAACACCTTCCTCTCTAAGAGGGACTGTTAGTTTTTGTAGCATCAGATAAGTGTTCTAGTCTAGATTTGTGTCAGATAGGTTAAGGAACACAAGATATCCAAAACCCATAAAATGTTTTGGGAGAACAAACCTAGAGACCACTCAATTAAGTTAATTTATCAGTAATTAAAAAGATGCCTAAGTCTAACTTAGGAAAATTGACTAATTAAAAACAACTAATTAAGAAAGATCGATAAATCTCTAAAGACTCACATGGATCGAGTCTAAGATGATCATAGCCATTGATAATGATTTAATCATGGTCGTTGGTGCTTGAATGAGAAATTATAAGAGAAGATCGATGGGATGGAGATAAAGACAATTGTGAGACACACAGAGAGTGATTTCCTTGGCAGATCGAGCTCTCTAGTTGCAGAGATTTAGTAGGAAGAGGAGTTCGAGCCAGAGAAGGAGAGGAATAGTGATTAAGGGAGCAGTAGAAGAGTTTTTTGGTAGAGGTTCCAAGCAACAAATCAACGGTAGTAAGGAGGTTGAATATTTCTACAGAGAGGGTCACATAGCTAGTGCGAGTGGCCATAAACCTAGTTCAAAGTACCAGAAATGAGGGCAATTCAGTTGTTGGAGGCTAGGAGATAACCCAGAAGGCAGAGTGATTTATTTCCAAAGGCAGAGAGAGGCAGGACAACTCTTCTAGAGACAACTAGTAGGCAGTGCAAATTTCCCAGGCCAGGTAGTGCGAATTCTTGGAGGCCAAGTTTTTCTTAGTGAGGTTCGAGCAAGTTAGAGGGAGGCCAAGTTTTTCCTAGTGAGGTTTGAGCAAGTTAGAGGGAGGCCAAGATTATTTGCAGAAGGGAGAAAATTTCTTCAAAATATTTTGGCAGTAGATTTGCAGAAGGATTGCTAGTGAGGCATCCAAATTATTATACTTAGATTTTATTGTTGCATAATAATAATATAAACCCTCATCTGTTGCACTAATTTTCCCTTCGAGGTTTTTTCTAGGGATTATTGTCTAAAAATTATTAGGTCGATTTTATTATGAGTGTGCACCTATTTTCTCAATTCCAACATTTTATTTAGCTTCCTCAAAATTTATTTGTGAAGAATTGCAGTGTGATTTGTTTAGTATTAATAAGAAAAATAATAAACTATTAACTAGTTAAAAGAGTAAATTCCAATTGCAACAATTTGAGGAAATTTCATAGTAAAGATACGAAAGAAGCTTGGGATTATTTTTTAAGCAAATAAAAATGGTTGTTATGTACTCCCTTTCTAACTGACACTAAGTCAGGTCGGCATAGTGGGGTGGGGATAACGAGTCATGAGAAAATAAAAGTAAAAAAATAAAGAATTAAAGTTGGAGAAGTAGTTAAAAGTTATAAAGATGGAAGAAAGAAGGTCGAATGCTAAAAAATAACAACAAGAAAATACCTGATAGAAGAATAATCAACAATACAAGCAATCGATCGACATTTAGAAAAAAAAACATGGGACAAAAGGAAAAATTTATGTGAAGAAATAAGAGAAGAATACTAGAGGATGAAAATGCCAAATCGATAGTGGGTGAGCGAAGATGCAAAAGACTCCTCAAATGAGTTGAGAGGCATAACACCGCTCGCTCTGATAGAAAATAATGGTTTACAAATAAGTCCGAGAAGGCAAGTGGATGTAATGGAAATTGATGAGTCTGGTCCCACGACATGATGAATTCTGACTGCATCAATAGTAAGTCCCACCGTTAGAGAATTCCTTCAGTAAACATCACGTAATTATTCATACATACCTGTTGTTTGGCATAATGAAGATGAACAAAGAAATCAACCAGAAGTCGTAAATCCTGGTGAGAATCAACCAAGTGAGAATAAAGAAATTGAACAAGTACTTCTCCAACTCAGTAATCTCACGATCATATCCCCCTTGTTGCAAATAGTATCTATCAAAGAAATCGAAAGTGCAAATCTGGTCGGCAAAGAGTCGCAACTCGGAGTAAGTCGATTTTCCAAATACATAGATAGATCATGCTAAACCAATGAATCATTCTTAGAATACAACACTGACATGAAAGAAAGCAACATGCCTGTGAGAAATCAACCCACTATCGATCTTGTTGTCATTGATCAATCAAGTATGTCATATTAGAAGAATTATTGGAGCTTCTAAAAGAAGAACATTTAGTTGGACATCCAGTAGAGATTTTGAACATGCTAAAATACTGCAATGAAAGCAGGGAGAAATGTAAAAATGTACAACAATTATCACAAGGAAAACAATTCGAAGATCACGATCCAAAAATCGACCTTGAAATGAATGGTTATATGGTAAGACAAGTTGTTGTCCAATTTGGGTCACAAGTTAATATACTCCCACGAGAAACATGGATTAGCATGGGAAGACCTAATTTGCATAAGATGACCAATTATCTTAAACTTCTTGATCAAAGATTCATTGAAACTATTGGGGCATTGAGGCAAGTAAAACCTTCAACTATGATCATCCCAACAACTGTTGATTTTGAAGTCATCGACCTAGTTGATGGAATACTAGCATACCCTGCACTAGTCAGTAGACCATGAGGATGGAGGATGAAAGTGACTATACCATTAGATAAAGACAAAATTAAGCTTAAAGGTAATGAAAAGAAATTATTATTCCTTTGGTCCCCTGAGAAGCAAACCCATGGGTTGAAGCTTGTGAAGAAGAATAAGAAATGAGAAGATTGTACCAAGTACTGCATGAAGATCGGGACAACGTGGAATAAAATGCCTTTAGTGAAATTTAATAGGTTTGCCTCTATCCATTGGTCAAAATTTTGATATAGAGCTCTACAAGTGGCAAGTCAAAAACTATGAATCAAGAGGCAAAGAATGCTTGACGATTGAAGCAATCCCAATGACGAAAATCATCACATGTTATTCTATTAAAGCAATGCCTATTTTTAAATTAAAAAAATTGTATAAGAACACCATCACTACTTTTGACCGATTTAATGCAAGATTCCAGCAACATGATTTGATTTAAAGAACAAGCTTCCCTTGTTAACCATATTGAACAAGTAACAAAATCTATTGGTGAACATGGGAGGATGTAAAGTCTGGTGCAAACCTTTACGGGTCAAGCAACAAGATAGTGGGACACCCACTCATCTTGATTCCAAATGTGGATGACATATATTATTGAATTCTTTGGAGTTCAAAATCTTTTTGCACAAGAAAATATACCCATATTTAACCCTAGATAGGACCCCACCCTTCACATATAGAATTGTGAATCAGAATGGTGTAGGATCAGATATAGAGATGAGATAGTTTGGGCTGACATGTTTCCAAATACTTTAGACAACTTGCCCAACAAATGGTATAAAATAGAAGAAGCTCGAGGAAAATCTTTACAATGGAAAGATTTGAAAGAAAATTTCATTAAGGATTTGGAATTTAAACTAGAGGAACGAGAATTGACCTGTGCAGTTCATAAAATAAAGGATTTCATAAAGGAAAAATCAATCTACAATAAAAATTCAACAGTCAATGTCTAAATGACATGTAACTACATGTCATGTACATAAGAACATAAAATGGATAGTTGGTTAGAAATGGAAGAAACACTTATCCCTGGCCAAATCTTTTGCTGAAAGAAAGATCATCCAGAAAATCACAAAAGAATAAAATCGGTGCACAAAATTGAGAAACCAGAGAAACTAGATTTTCCACCTACATACCAAGAAACAAAATTTTGGGATCAACAACTTGACGAGTCAAAGGCACCTAACTGAATAGAAGTGGAAGTGAAAATACAAGAAGCTGATATATCAAATGATGATCGACCAAAGATCGCCTAACTTGGTGACTATTGGTTAGACAAACAAATAGTGGAATTTGTCGATTCACTAAAAGAATACGAATATGTATCCACCCATGACTATAAATATTTAAAGGAACTTGTAAAATAAATGGAGAATATGGAAATCAACATCATCCCAAGAGATGATCTAATAAAAAAGATACCTTACAAGCTTTATCATAATTATAAACCCATCGTTCAGAAGGAAATAGAGGGGATGTTTGTCTCCGACATCATCTATCCAATTGAGACATCAAAATGGACAAGTCCCATGGTTGTGCAACCCAAAAATCATGATTGTGCATATGTGTTGATTACCACGGGTTGAATAAATTAACAGCGACTGATCCATTTCCTAATTTATTTGCTGATTAAATCATAATTGAAGTCGTTGGCCACAAATGCTATTATTTTACAAATCATTTCTTAGGGTACAATCAAGTACCTATTGCAGAAGTAGACAGGGACAAAACACCATTTGTCACTGAATTTGGTTCTTTTTCTTATCCAATAATTCCTTTTGGACTAAAAATTTCTCTAGCAATATTTTCATGAATCATCGTCTTAGATTTCCAGGAATATATTTATAAAATAATGGCAGTCTACTTTGACGATTGGATGGTATATACATTGCTTAAAGATCATATATAATGGCTTAGACTAATGTTTAAAAGATGTAAACATATACATCTATCATTGAACATAAAAAATGTATCTTTGCAACACCCATTGGAAGACTGTTAAGCCATATGGTTTCAAAGTATAGAAACAAAGTTGATATGGCATATATCAAAGTGATTTTAGACATGAAACCTCTTGTGAATCAAAAGCAAATTAAAATATTTTTGGGCCATATTGGTTACTATAGATGGTTCATTACGCACTACTCCGATATAACATTTCCCATAGATGAAATTTTAAAATTGTTGCAATAATCTGGTCAAATAAGTGCAACTAGCCATTCTAATTGCTAAAAAAGAAATTAGTCAAAGCGCCCATTCTCAAGTTTCCTGATTAGTTGAAGCAGTTTCATGTGCAAGTTGATGCATTGAATGTGGTAGTGTGAGCAGTTATGGCACAACCTGACGATGAGTCGATAGATCACCCTAATGCCTACACCAGTCAGAATCTCAACAACGCTAAAAGAAATTATTCGCAACTAAAAGAGAAGCTCTAGCCATAATATTTGCTTTGTAGAAATTATGACATTACCTCCTCGCGAACCCTTTTATATTATATAGTGATCATAAAGCAATGAAGTACCTCATTAATAAACCAGTTCATCAGAGGCACATCTATCATTGGTTATTATTATTTCAAGAATTTGAATTTGAAGTTATTGTATAGGTAAGAAGAATGATAGTCCTGACCATTGATCCCGACTAGAATATGGGGAAGAACTGACGTATATTGAAGATGACCTCCCACATACACACGTGTTTAGAATTGAAGCGATCCCTGGAGAACTTGTTGATATAGTATAATTTTTACACATAGGAAAGGAACCTAAGGGATTATCTGAATATATATATATATATATATATATATATATATATATATATATATATATATATATATATATATATATATATATATATATATATTATCGCGATTAGAGCAATGTTGTTTACATTGATAAATGGACAATTATATTAACTTGGTAACGACGAGTTACTTTGGATATGTGTCATGGAACATGAAAGGAAGGACATTATTAACGAGACATATAAAGGAGGAGAAAGAGGTCATTATCAAGGCGACATGACCACAAGGAAAATACTGCAAGCAGGGTTGTGGTGGCCAACAATATTTCGAGACTGCCGACTACATGTACAAAAATGTGATATATGCCAAAGATCCGGGTGACCACTACCTAAACAACACATTCTATTACATTCATTTGTTTCATGGCTACCTTTTTAGATTTGTGCAATTGAATTCATCAGACCATTTCTGAAAAGAGATAAATGTATGGGAGAAAAATACATCATAACAACAGTGGAATATCTATCGAAGTGGGTAGAAGCAGAACCAGTCGAATCGTGTACAAAAGAATTAGTAGGAAAATTTATATATGGAAACATAGTAACTTGATTGGACTATCCTATGGTCATCATTAGTGATAGAGGGACTCATTTTGTAAATTATACAATTCAAACATTAATGATCGAGCATAGGAAGACTACTACATACCATCCACAAGAAAATGGCACCATCAAATCATTTAACAAAACTTTACACAAGGGACTATCAAATGTTTGTAAATCAAGATAAAGATGAATGGGATGATAAGATACCATTCATCCTCTAGGCATACCACACAACATACAAGTAGTCGATAGGATTGGAACCTTTTAAACTCTTATATGGACAAGTAGCAATCATCCCATTTCGTTGTTCGGCAAATGTAACAAGTGTATTGACTATATTGAAGTATAATATAAAACTGTAAAATGAATCAATCCAATAATTACAAATGGTAGAGTATAAGTATGCTAAGAAAAGGATGAGTATGCAACCCATAAATGGTAGAAATCAGTTTGCTCCTCAAGGGTGTGAGAAATTATGAAACACATTTGGGATTTTGGCTAGAGGGGCCAAAATTTCAATTCACAGTAGCCATAATGGAACCAACCACTTAGCAAAATTAGCTCATTTCACAAAAACCAAACCCTTGATGTGGTAGAAATGGATTGATGTGGTAGAAAGGGATTTGGTCACAGGTAAATCGATTTGATTCACCATTCATGTCAAGGCAAAAAATTAAACAGTGGTAAAACACAGAGAAAATGGCTAAATTATGAAGAACGATGAATCAGAGGGAGCATCCAACCATTGATAAACAAGTAGAATAATTCAACGCTAATATAAGGATTGAAAATCGCTTACCTTCTCCAGAAATGGTTCAATTATAATAACACTCAATAAAGGAAGCTATTGAGAGTGGACCGCAATAAAGGAAACTTGGATCTGGAAGATTACTGGAAGATTGTGTCAACATCATGATCGAGCTAAGGACAATGCATTGTTGATGGCAAGGATTAGAGAATCTTATGCACACTATTAAAAGTACAATCATCAAAGTTGATAGGGGATTCAAATCCATAGCTAGGAGTAAGAAGAGGGGATTTTCCACAGACTGAAAAAGAATTACACTATTGCAATCGTTTTGTAGATTTGAAAGCTTGAGAGGGAGATTTTGTTCTTTGTAATGGTATTCAGAAAAAGGAGAATTTATTTATCAAACCGCTATGTAATTAGATTTTTGTAAAGAATGATTTATTGCTATCAAATGATCGCGACTTTTGCATTTTCTTGATTTCTTGGCGGTCATTATGAATTTGATAGTTAAAATTTCATGCTTATTACATTTTCTTCTGACTTCATACTTTTATGAGTTTGATGGCAAATTTATGCAAATGTTTCATTCTAGAATTTGTAACTAATACACTTTTGTATTCGTTTTCTAGATTCGAATTGTAATAAGCTTTATGATGCATGAATGTACGACTCCATTGTAAACTTAATGGAGGAGATTGAAGTGAACTTATTCCTTTCTTATTTTTCATCCTATTAGTCTTATTATTACTCACTGTTCTCAAAGACTATTCCTTGAGGCAACAAATTCTTGCACTTTTCATTCATTGTGAAACCTTTGCCAAAAATAACTTATTCATTTTTTTAAAGCTTTCTCAACATCCCTTTTTCATTCTCCCATTTCGTTACTTTGCATCATCACCACACCCGCACTTCCTTTTTAGCAGTTTGATCTTAAATCTTCCTCAAACCATTAAAAGATCAAAGAGAGGAATTGTATATTTTGTATATTAATTTTCATTTTCTTTTAATAATTAATATATTAACAAAAAATAGAATAATTTGACAATTTTGTAATATTTAATTGTAGAACTAATTTCAAATACAGTATTAGAATTAAATTAGTATAAAATCACATATGTAATAGTTTTTTATTTTTTTTCCCTTGGAAAAAAGTCGTAATTTCTATTAATATATAAGAAATTACATTTTGTAGATGCTAGAGCATATGCATATGGAGGCAAGTTGCCTATCGAGTTCAAAAGAACAAAAAAAGGTCCAGATATGTATTCTCCACGTAGGGAGCCTTGATATAAGTTCATCTGATTCCTGTGCCTGTTCTCTGTATAGAGAAACTGTATCAAAATTTGTTTCTGTCTCTTCTCAGAGAGAGAATTTAAATATCAAAATTGGTACCATATGTCCTATAAAGTTGCTCAAGTGCAGTAAAAATATAAATAGCATAATATATACAAGTGTTTATGCAAAAAAAAAGGGCTTATAGCCCATGTTCTCGGAGCTCCACGAAAGGTCTGTGATAATGCTGGTAGAAAGTCCCATCAATCTCTTCCTGTATCAACCAGTCATCGCTTTGTCTAAGCGCTGCCTCTTTGGAAAGGAAATTTGCCCCCAAGTTGTGCTCCCTGTAAATGTGATGACAGGTAAATGAGTCAAAAGTAGAAATCAATCTGTGTGCCTCATCCAAAATATGCCTCAATTAATATGCATTGTAATGTGATGCTTTATTTAACCAATTGCAAACAATATTGGAATCCCCAAAGAGTTGTATATTTTTGCAATACTTTTCTAATGCAAAGTGAATGAGGTGTTTTGTAGTGCATAATTTAGCATAATTGTTTGTTTCCCTCCCTAATCTCATTTTCATTTTGATGCAATGAGATTCATTTAGGTATAGTATGGCTTCTCCACCACAACCCGCCTCTTGAGCGGATCCATCAAAATATGCCCACGCAATAGACTTGTCAATGTCTTTAGGCTTGACAATTCGGGGAGGGGAATTGGAGTCCTCCTCGGCTAGGAGATCAAAGTCCGCAATGGTTCTGATCATAATAGCAGGTTAGTGAGGGATCTTTAAATTAAAAATAGATTGATTTCTAGCAATCCACAATGACCAGCACATAAGTAAGGGCATATTTTTGGCTTTGCCATTGTGGTTTTCACACCATAGACTCTAGACATCCATGACGTTCCTGCCTTTCCAGTTTTTTAAGAAAGGATAGTGAGCAATGATGTAGTTCCATTGATCCTTGATGATGGGGTTGTCTAAGAAGAGATGTTCAGTACTCTCCTCATCGTTACGGCAGATATGACACCAGAATGGACCATGGAAAGCTCTCTTCATCAAATTGAGACCAGTAGGAATCTTGTCGAACAATATATTCCACATAAGTAGGCGGGCTCGTGCAGCGACTTTGAGTTTTCAGAGTGCTTTCCAGGTAGGGTTGATATGCTAGGATTTGTAAGGTTCCATCAACCTTAGATATCCGTCCTTTGGAGAGTATGTACCAAGCTTTGCAAACGCCCAGACAATCTCATCTGGTCCTTAAGTTAACCGAATATGTGCCTGAGTAAGGGCTTCTGTGTAGTCATACCATTCTTGCTGCCATTGATTATGAATATGCAAATCTTGAGCTAATTTCCAAGCCTGTTCAAGTATGGTAGAGTTGTTGTTGTCCGCTATATGAATGATATGAGTGATGTCCCTGTTATGAAGGTGCTATGTCAACTCTGTTGGCAGTCTGTGCGCATTGCCACAACCAATCCATGGGTCCGTGCCTATACGGACTGCATTTCCCTCCTTGATTCTCCATGTTATATAAGAGGAATAGAGTTGATTATCGACTTCCAGAGATTGGATGTGATGTTGTTAACCCTGTGTTGTTGTCTGAACTAGTCCATCAAATCCATAGGCCAGATGTATTTTGCATGTGCCACCCGGGTCCAGAGACTATTTGTAGCAATGAGTTGCCAGCCGAGCTTTGCCGCCAGTGCTTTGGAGAATAAATCTAGTCTTTTAATTCCCCAACCGCCCCATTTCTTGGGCTTGGAAATCATGTCCCATTTAACCCATGCAAATAATCTGCTCGGTTGGTTACCTTTCCAAAGAAATCTGCAGCATAAATTTTGAAGTCTGTTCAAGATTCCTCTTGGGATCCAAGCAAGAGTCATCCAAAATACAGGTGTAGCTTCTATCACAACCTTAATGAGAACTAGTCTTCCCGCACGAGAGAGATATCTGTGATACCAAACATTAAGGTGCTTCTCCACTTTAGCAATGAGCCAGGTCCAGTCTGTGATCTTGTATCCATATGGTTTGAGCCTGAAACCCAGATATTTCAATCCATCCTCCAACTTCTGTAATGTGAAGGGGAAGCGCTGTGTAGTAAACACAATCTCGTGCTGTGTGCATCCAAAGGCTGTAAGTGTAGACTTGCTGTCATTAATAATCATCCCCGTTGCCTGCTGAAAAAGATTGAAAATATTCTGTAGGATCGTAGTATCCCCAATACTACCATTTAAGAAAATGAGAACGTCATCAACGAATAAGAGGTGGGTAAGAATACAGTTCTCTGTGATCTTGATACCAGCCATGTGACCCCTGCTCCATGCTGATATGATAGCTTTGCTTAGTCCTTCCATGATTAGCAGGAAAAGTAGTGGGGAGAGTGGGCATCCCTGCCTGAGTCCTCTCTCCGATAAGAAAAATGGTGTGGCCTCCCCATTTAAAAGAACACTATAAGAAACATCCGTTATGCAGCACATTATCCATTTGATAAATGAATAAGGAAATCCAAGATGAGTCAGTAACAGTCTGATATAGAGCCAATTTGTTCTGTCAAAAGCCTTAGATAGGTCCACTTTCAATATCATGCCTTTCAATTTCCTCATCTGTACCGAATGGAGGAGTTCCTAGGCCGTGGCAATGGCCTCATGTATCTGTCTGTGTTGTAGGAAAGCAAATTGTTCAGAGGAAATATGGTTAGATAGAATAGGCTTTAGGCGATTTGCGATGATCTTGGCAATGATCTTATAAAGGCAGTTGCAGAGGGATATGGGTCTGAAGTCATTAAAAGAGGTAGGATGGTCGGATTTCAGGATAAGGGCTATAAAGGTGGATTTGATGGCTGATGATATTCTACCTCTCCTTCTGCAGTCCTCCATAACTTTAAGCAGGTCATCCCCCAGGATTTCGAAGAAAGCAATATAGAATTCGATTAACCATTCGTCCAGGCCGGGGCTCTTGTCTTTCTTAAACCATTTGATTGTAGCTTTGAGTTCTTCCTTCGACACTTCCTTAGTAAGGTCCTCAACATCCTCCTGTTCCATGAATCTTGGAAAGTGTTTTGCAGTTCGCATGATTTCCATGATATTAGCAGCCCTTGGGGCCTTGTATATGCTTTTAAAGTGTGCAGTGGCCAGACTAGCCAGATCCCTCTGAGTCGTGACTGATTGTCCCTATTCATTTTGAAGCTCCCAAATGGTGTTTATTGCTCTCCTACCATTGGCAAATTTGTGGTAGAACTTAGTATTATCATCTCCTTCAGTGAGCCAGATTGCCCTGCTTCTGAGTCTCCAGCTCTCCTCTCTATCCTTCAGTATTTGTGTCCGCTTCTTGATGAGGGAAGAGTAGTGTTCTTTATGTTCTTGTGATAAGAAAGTGCCATCCGAGGAGTCTTCATGAGTGGCAATGGCCAGCTCTGCTTCTTGCAGTGTGTTGTCATCATTCTTCCACTTCTGATGTGCCCAAGTTCTAGAGATCCCTTTCAGTGCTTTCAGTTTGCGGATAAACCCTTCAGAGTGGTCCTCGTTTTCTGGAATAGGATGGGACTGCCAGAAGTCAGTAACTAGCTATATGTATGATGGGTCCTTGAGCCAAGAGGCATTGAATTTAAATGGGCCTTTTGTTCTCTGATTAATGTCTTCCAGCTCCATATATATAGGGCGATGATCAGATATACCCCCTGTCCCAACCCATTTCCTGATGCGTGGATGGGTATTTAATAATGCTTCTTTAATGAGGTATCGATCCAGCCTTCTTGCCAAACTATGATCTCCACTTCGATTATTTGTCCATGTATGTTGTATCTTGGTAGATGGGATGTCTACCCACTGATGATCCTCCAGCAAGGTGGAGATCATATCAGATAATCCATCAACTTGAGCAAGGTGTCCCCAAGATTCACTAAATCCCAAAGAGAAATTTAAATCTCCACCAAGAATGATGTTGTCAGCCTGCAGAAAGTCTGAGTCTAATAAACTTCTCCAGCAATTTTCTCGATCCAAACAAGGTCCATATATATTCATAATACGGAATTCAGATTCCAATGAGGAGGTATATATATCCGCACCAATATATCCCCTTCCTCCCCAAATATTTCTGAGGTCAATAGATTTGTTACAGAAACCAATAGTAATGCCCCCTGATCTCCCAGTCACATCCAGGGCATGAAAAGTCCAATTCAGCATCCAAGAATTTAGAAGGGTAATAAGGGCTTTGGCCGAAAAAAGGTTTTCTTGTAAAAATCTCAATCCACCAGAGCCAATGTAAGGAGCCCCTTGTGTGCTAGTTTTTTAGGAGGGCTAGCAATCCCTCTACAACTGAAAGAAAGGATCTTCATGGAGGGTGTGGGAGAGGGCCATTCCTTGCTCTAAGGGCCCTATCAATAGTTTGTTGTCACCCAAGGGCAACCTCGTCTCCCGCCGCATGCTTGGCTCTAGTGAGGTGAGATGGGCGCCCCTTGGAAGGGTTATGCGAGGCAGGGCCACATCCAGATCCAATATAATCGCATCGCAACCTCTATCCTTTGATTTGGATCACAGGGAGTATCTAGGAGATATTGAGGGAGAGGGGAGGGGTAGTGAGGGGAGGGAGGATGATGTAAGAGAAGGATGACAGGGGGAAATGATAGGGGGTAGTAGGGGAAGATAGCAATGAAGGGAGGTGGAGAGAGTTCGTCCTGGGGTACCTAGAGACAATTTCTTTGAAGAGGAAGTGCAGGAGGAGAATGAAGGAGATATGTGGGGATGGGATGCCAGATTATTAATATGGGATGCAATTGCTGCAGTAATATCAGATGAAGGTGTAAAGAGAGAGTAAGATGAAGATGACATACCCGGTGGAGTGATGTCCTCCTTGGCCAAACTGGTGCTCTTCGGAGGAGGAGGGGTGGAGGGTTTGTAGCTTAAGTCCCCTTGTCAATGCCCGAACCAATAGTAGCCCCTTGAGTGTCTTCTGTAGCCATATTGTTCTTCTCCAAATTGTCTTCCTTTTCAGGTTGACTAGGAATGTCTCTGGGTAATTCCGCTTCCATGTCTTATGCTATACTCTTGTTCTTGTGTTTGAGAGGGAAATATTTAAATAAATGACCAACCTTGTGGCATCTCCTGCATCAATATGGTATGCCCTCATAGTCAATCATCTGTTTTCGGGATGTATTCCTCCACTGTATAGTGATATGCTCCTGTAGGCCTCCCTGAGTATCCAGATTCATGAGAATTCTGGCATATGCCATCATGCCAGTGGTCTGGTAGGATTTTTCATATTCCATATAGGTGCCAATAGAGTTTCCAATCCGCCTGAAAATATCCTCAGACCAATATTGCAAAGGAAGACCCAGGAGTCGAATCCATACCGGTCCAACACCAATTTGCTCAGTCTCTGGGTTGAATAGAGGTGTCCAACGTTTCAAAAGAACAGGGGCATGTTCAAAATGCCAATAGGAGGACAAAACCAAATTTGTATGGTCGGCTCGAGCAAATCTCAGTGCAAACCATCCCCTCACGAATGTCTGAACAAATGGGATGTCCACCAGATGGTGTCCCCAAACCTCAGATGCCCAGGTCTTTAGTCGAGCAACCGTGTAACTCCTGCCTCTGATGCGCCCTACCAGAACCCTGTCTGCAAAGTCCATTGTTTCTCCCACTGAATGTCTTCTTCCAGCCTGAGAATAATATCGTCCGCCTTGGACTTGTGGCACCTATATTTCTTCTTGGACCTCGAATGATGAGACTGAACCGAAACCCATTCCAAATTAGGGCCCGAGGAAACAGGGGTAGGGTTAGGGTTTGTCGAGGTAGGGTTAGGGTTCCCAGTGGTGGAAGGTATGGATCCAGCGAGCGGCGGAACAGAGGTGAAACTGCCTGAGGGTGGAGTGGAGGCGGCCAAGTGAAAATGGCCGGCAGTCGAGCGTACAATACCGGCGGATGCAGCGTGTGGGTCAACCTGTCAGGATGGCACCTCAGAAACGAGAAGGTCCAAACCGGGGTTAGGGTTTATATAGGCCGAGACGAAACCAAGGGTAGCCGGGGAAGACAAAGGTGTAGAGAGTGACGGCCATGTGGGTGGCTCATCTGGGAGAACAACAGCGTGAGGCTGTGACGGTTCCGCATAAGAAAAAGTCTCAAAATTTCCAGAGAAGCCAGAGCTATACATACCTACAGATGCGGAGTACGTGGACTGCCAGATGGAGACCGCTTCCAATGGATCTTCCGAATAGTCAACGACATCGAGGTCATCCATGACAACTACACCTAGAAACGGAGGAAACCTCGAAAATTTTGGCAACGAAGGTCGCAAAACGGTAACGGATGGCCTGAGATAATGACAGGAGTAACAGTTGAGCAGTGGTAGTAAACAGAAAGGTAAAAGCAACACAACAGGTATACCCTTATTCTCCTGACAGGTTGATTGGAGATACGGTAAGGTGGAATCGTAGATGTGCAAGTGTGCGACTAGATGTCATCAGGGATTAACCGAACCAGGTCGAGGGGTAGTCTACAGTGTCAAGCAGTACCCTAACCCTCATCTGAAACCCTCACGAAAACTTAACAACAGACGCTCCATTTTTTCCCTGATCACATATGTAATAGTTATATAAACTAATTATAATAACGATATTTTTTAAAACTACATAATTAATATATTGTGTATAATTACTATACACAATTATTATTATTAAACTATATTAGATACAAATAATATATATGTTATTAAATGTATAGTTACATTCATCTTATCATATAGTATAATAATATTTGCATTCATATTATAATGTCATGAAATAGAATTAGTTTAGTGTTATGCATTATAAATATTATATTAACTATTTAAGTAGATTTAATATTCATATATGTAGAATAGTTAGTATTTAGTATAAGGTATATTAGTCTTAGAATAATTAGTATTTAGTAAAGCGTATATTAGTCTTATGTAATGTATATTTTAGAATAACGAATATATATATAATAATAAAATAAAATAAAATAAAATAGTATAAAAATAGTATTATATATATATATATATATATATATATATATATATATATTTTGTAATAATTTACTATTGTAATTATACATTTTCATAGTATTATTAGAGTAGTGTATTTAGAATAATGATATATTATAGTAACATACATATACTAGTAATTGCATCAGATGTTGCAACTGAAACGTTGTAAGACATAAATTCGAGAAGAATCATGACATATAAAAAATTATTGAAAATACAATATGTAACTGCATCTACCAGTATGTTTTTATTACATGTTTAAGGGGGTGGATTTTTTTTTATAGGTGAGCACGAAGAAAAATCACTTTCATTATTCATTTATTTTTACATCTAACATCCATTCTAAACCATCAGATCACACAATTAGTCCTGCAATTATCGCTCTTCCTGCTTTCATATCCATGAATTGAACCGAATTTGAAGCAACTATGTCTGGCAAAAAGTTTTCAATAGCATGACAACCTTCTCTGTACTTCCCACCAATGTTACCACTCAAACTTGATATACCTTGAAATATTCGATTTATTTCCAAATTGGAATGATTGACTGCGAGTACTATCTGGTTTACTAAAATAATAGCAAATCTAATAATATGATGAAGACAGAGTATTTGAATAACCATATCATAAGGAAGTGAAACTATAGTGGCAGAAGAAGATGTGTGTCGTAGAGCAAAGAAGAGAAAAGTGTGGAGGAGTCTGGGTAGGGTTATGAAGAATCTGTAACATCTCAAAGGGGGCAAGGTGCATTCTTCTTTCGCGTGTTGAACGGTTGCACAAATCAAGATTGAATGGTTGAACAAATCATGATTCAGTTGATAATTATATCTCCTTCAACTAATTGACTAATGTGCTCTTGCATCTCATAATAAAGTTCCCTTCAAACTAATTAGTAGTGTTGTTACTATTGCATCAACTAAGAAAATCATCACAAATCACAGAAAGGAATAATATTCAACTTCAGATTTGACAATTTCAATTTGGTTGTAAACATGGGGATCCAAAAGGTGCACAACATTTGAAATGTCAGGCATGTCTTACCTGCTAAAATATACAATCAAATTAAGTTTAGAATTAATTATCTATGTATACAAAAGTAGTAGCAAATCAAAAGGCCAATAACACTACGGTAAGCAGAGCTCCATTTTCTCGGTGCTTATCTAGTCGTAACTCTGTATGACTGCACAATTGATGCAACACAATGTTATGAATTTTGCAAACATTGGTTCAAATGATGCCATGACCATCCATCGATCCACCCAAAAACAATCTTGATGGTCGGCATTGGTCCACAATTCAATCTCTCACATCTCTTCTATAACAATCTCAATGAAGGACTACTATGTGACCAAGAATGATGATGCTTGGGTAATTTCTTCTTATGAGGATGTGGACATGGCTCAATCTTTGTTTCTACAGACTCAAAGTTGAGTGCAACAACACTATCATTTGGAATGACATCAACAACCATGTCATCGATCTGTTTATCACAATCAACAAGAGCATTTTCTTTCAGTATGTTAGTCTGAATTCCTTCGACTACAAATGACACCTCTCTAGTCTAAACAAAGTTGAATACAAGTGACGAGGTAGAAAAAAGATCATACTCTTGATGTCTACACTGCAGGGTTAAAACAGGAACAACAATTCACTGTCCATTCTTCCCAAGTCCTCCTCTAGTATATCTCATTTTTCTCAACAATCGAGACTGAATACTAGTAGTATGTTTTTCAAAACTGGGTGCAACAAAAGCATGTGATGAGTCATGATCATCAACATCATGCTTCTAACAATCAACATCATGAAGTGTGGAAGAATGTGAGCTTGGCATATCAACATCAACTGTCTCCATCTGAACATTCTTAAGGCGACTAAGTTCCATTTCAAGGTGTTTCTTAGACTATTGCAACTTTTGAATAACCTCATCCTTCTCAATCAATTGTTGTGAGAATGCATCATAATCTTCTTTCAAAAATTGATATTGTTCCAACATTTATTATTTTAAACAACTAATATCTATAACCCACTGATTATTTTTCTCTTCCAACTGCTTCTTCAAATTTTCAGTTTTTGAGTCAAAAAAATGACTCAACTTCCTCCTCCAAGTTGTCGAGGAGGTCAATTTTCTCTTGAAATTCATCTGCAAGAATCTAAAAATATGTGCCCATGGTTGATTCTAGATGTTCAACCTTCTTGATTTTCTCAACTATTGAAGTTTTCAACCTGCTTTTAAGTGTCACATTCTCTATTTGCAAAATAGCTACCACTTACTACAACTTAATGACCTCTTTATGAATTTCCTTTGCTTCCTTATTATCACGAAACTCTTGTAACCTTTTACCCATCTTGAAAAGACCAAGTTGGTAAATTTATTTCCGCTAGCCAGAAAAACACAAATTACTACAAAACAAGGCTAATAATGACAACAACAATAACTTCCAATCACCACAAGCATCTAAAAATATGTGCCCATGGTTGATTCCAGATGTTTGACCTTCTTGATTTTCTTAGCTATTGAAGTTTACAACCTACTTTTAAGTGTCACATTCTTTGTTCGCAAAAGAGCTACCATTGACTACAACTGAATGACCTCTTTACAAAGTTCATTTGTTGCCTTCTTCTCATGAAGCTCTTGCAACATTTTACCCATCTTGAAAAGACCAAGTTGGAAAATTTATTTCTGCTAGCCACAAAAACACAAATTACTACGAAACAAGGCTAATAATGACAACAA
Organism: Pinus tabuliformis; assembly: GCA_031772625.1. Classification (NCBI taxonomy): domain Eukaryota; kingdom Viridiplantae; phylum Streptophyta; class Pinopsida; order Pinales; family Pinaceae; genus Pinus; species Pinus tabuliformis. The sequence goes on from CM062809.1 coordinate 1,166,083,318, forward strand.
CAATAGCTTCCAATCACCACTCAAATAATACCAATTCACCTAATTTTGCATGACTAACCAACAAGGAAGCTTTTCATAAGCACCAACCATCAAAATACCAAAAGGATATAAAGCCATTCTCCAAATATTCTTAAAACATTAAAATTTTAAGAATTAATATTTCCTAATAGTGGCCCAAAATCACTTTTAATGAAAAAGGCTGCCAAAAAAAATATAGTACTCATAATCTCCAAAAAAATTAGCCAGCAAATAAACTAAGAGCCTCCATAAATCAGCCAACTCATATGCTAGACATACTCGACAAAAAATATTTCAAGTTCATTTTGACAAATAGAACGCTGAAGAGATAATCATTAAGAGTCACCACATGTCAATTTTGCAAACTGCAAGGATGCAGACTAGATCGGATTGTTATCCTATTGTTGTTGATGTGAAAATTGCAGAAAATGAATGTAAAAAAATTAAGGGTGTCCACAATAACCAAATGGCACACGAGGCATACATTTGCTCTAGCCTAAACCGATTAACATATCTTGTCATAAAAGCTAAACTAGTAATATGCTCTTCAACCATGACCCAACAAATATCCAATGCTTAACCTCTGATTTTCATATAGAGACAAATTTGTCCTACCTGGCAAGGAATGGGCGCCATAAACGGAAGTGTAGTGCTAATAACGGTGGTTGGATTTTTAAAAGGTCATCTCTAATACAAGTGTATCAGATCTACAACATACAGATGAAATCCCCCCAAGCAAATTCAGATTTGAATGCCACGAAGCTAAGTGAAGAAACAATATCACATTAAATAAATAAAATGACCAAACCACTCTTCAGATCCAAATATATTGGCCCCTATAACACTAGAGATCTAAGCTTCACAAACCAGAAGTTGCTTGAAGATCATAACAGAAGAAACCTTATGGGGAGCATGGCGTTGCATGTAGTCTTCATGCTCAGGTAATTGAAGTTTCATGTCAGGCAAGCCGACGAAAGATCTACTAGTGGATGTTAAGAAACTAGGGCGAGTCCCAAGGCCTCTAAAGGGCTACGTGTGTGGAGGTTTTGTTTTGACAAGTCCCTGGTCCAATCACAGGCAAGACTATGTACCCTGAGAGTTACTCCAAAGGCGATTTCTTCACTTGAAAAGAAAATTGGGGTCAGTCCTATATCTTATTGGCACCACCGTTGTCGATAATGGCATTGTGAAATATCAGATGACACTCCAAGATCAGTTTTCTCTCCTTCTATTGCAGAATATTTTGGAGTTCCATTTGAGTTCTAAAGCAAAGAATAAGAAGAAAATCCAAGGGTCGGCGTGGCAGTATAACCCGACCGACATCCTGCAACCACACAAAATTTCTTCCTGAAACTTGACACCAATATGGGAATTTACAATAACCAGATAGGATAAAAGGGCTTCCACCCAAGCAGACACCGATCATATTAGGGTTCGCTCTTTTTCAAGCTTTAAATTGAGCTTTTCTGCTGATGGTTTGGAGATTTCTTCTACAATTTGGAGTGAAAAACTTGCAGTTTAAACATGGAGATAAAATGATAACCTTCGAGGTCTCCGCTATCAACATGCGCATAATAGACCGTGTTGTTCATCCCAATCCCATTCAAATCATAAAAAAAATACTAAACTGTAAAAAATAATTCAACAAGCTAGGAATTGTCGGATCTAAGTAAGAGTATATTACTCAAAATAATGTTATGATAAGGTACATAAAAGAACTCCATTATATAGCAATGGAGAAGGCCCAATATCCGTTAAGGATAACCATTGATAACTTGTATATACAAATTCCCAAAAAATCAACATTATATTATCATAATTATTAGAATTAATATAATTAATCCAATTAAATTTTATTAGGTGCTCATGACCATACCTTTACTCGTTAACGGTGATGGTATAACGATGATGGTGATCTTTGTTAACCCAAAGCTTTTTGGGAAATATTTGTACTCCAAAATAATTAACTGCTTTACTTGAAAGTACGGGTTGAACATTAATGCCAAAAAAACAACCAATTTAAAAATGACATCTTTAATGACTACACTGCCCATAAAAGACACAGCGAATTCCTGTCAAATAATCCATGGCAGATTATTTGTCTCTTTTCTGGTTGCGAAAGTGGTCCACAAATGGAACTGGATGCAAGAAAAACATTCTGCTTCTACAAGGATTGAGGGAGCCAATGAATTCGACAGAGAATATCTGAAGAATCTGATTGGTCTTCCTGCAATATTCACTTGAGGGAGCCAATGAATTTGACAGAGAATATCTGAACAATCTGATTGGTCTTCCTGCAATATTCACTTACCAGGACATTGAGGTCGCCACAGGCGGATTCAACAAAGAGATTGGAAAGGGAGGATTCGGCACAGTTTATGAAGGAATTTTGAAGGATGGTATACTGGTTGCTGTTAAATATCTGGTGAACCGATTGACTCAAGCACAAACAGAGTTTTGTGAAGAAATCACAACCATATCATCCATCAATCATTCCAATCTCGTGAGATTGCATAGGATTTGTGTAGAAGGCACTCATCGTACTCTAATGTACAAATTCATGGCCAATGGATCTCTTGATAGATGGTTGTTCGACTCAAAATATGAAACCAAGAGCAACCCTATGTTATTTTGTGGCTTGTAATATGTGTGGAATTTTGATAAAAAAATACCAAATACAATTAAAAGAAAACCACTTCTCATTCAACACAAGTAGAGGGAAGAAATAAATTCACACACCCAATCCAATATGGAAATCCCTTGATCTTTGAGTCGTTGCTTGGTCCTCACTGGAATTTGTAAGAGGCTCATACCATACAAAGTCCAAAAGAAACCTAATTTTTCGCTTTTGCATGGGTTGCAGTTGGAGAAATGTTTCATCATCAGTGGCCAGTTCATGCTCTTAACATTTAAATGCAAATTTTTGCTACGATGTAGCAGGACTAACTTAATACTTTTCTCTATAAATATTTACAATGGTAGCATGTGAAAGCAACAAATTGTGTGCAACAATGTATGGCTTTGTCGCAGAATTTCCTGTTGTATAGTTGCCAAATGGAACAAAGCACCTTCCAGGAGCAAAAATGTCGTTGTCATAATCACAGGAATGCACTACAGAAACCTAGGTTTTATCCACGAACACAAACATGTTATACTAATTAGTAGTCATCCAACCGACATACCTGTACAACATAAAACACAAACTACAGAAAGGCAAGCCATGAGTACATATATGCCAGAATCTCAGGAATCTAGATCACATACTACAAAGATTTGAGTTTCATGCTAATAAAGGTAAGCCATCAATACAAATAGGCCATAATCCAATGAATCATAGACCACAAATTATTTGAACCAAAGCCTTCCATTTCAAATGATATATAAGCATTGAGCAAAGACACAAGAAATATTGTAGAACATGGACAAGGGTATAGTAAGACACATTGAAGATCAGTATTATAGAATTTTTTAAATCGGTATAACTAAACCTAATGGGACATTTGTAGTAGAACATAGATTGCAAGAAGCATGAAAGCCACAAAGCACCAGAAGATACAAAATAAGAATAAGCCACCCGAACCACAATTCTTCCTACCACAGAACCACAATTCTTCTTACTGTAGTTTTTAATTCTTCCTATGCATTTTGCAGTTTTTGGTTATGTAACTATTTTCTTTTATGTTTAAAGTTTAATGTTTTAATCAGATGACACACCATTGTTCAATCGTCTAACAATGGATTAGAGGGTGAAGAGTGGTGCAAAGTGGTAGCTGGAGAAGTTCTTCTCAAAGGGAAATGCCTTACGACATAATTATGGTAGATTAAGTTGAATAATGTTAATATAATATCACTTAGTATTTAATATAATATAATATTACTTAACATAGTTTGATATAGATTTAATATAGGATTTATATTAACATAGATTAGTATTAATATATATTTAAAATAGTATCATAATTACTGACATAATCATATAGGATACATTAATATAGGTATAATATAAGAGATAAATATTAACACATTAGTATCTAACATAGCATTAGTCTTAGTGTAGTTCCTTGTAGGCTTAATAATTAGCATTACATATAGGTCATAATAGGATTAGGTTAAAGTAACACTTAGTTTAGGCTAGGATAACCTTAGGATAGTCTTAGGTGTACGATTAATTGGGCCCAATAGAACCAGTCAAAACCGCCATCCCAAATGGAAAAGGGTTTGGTTTGGGGCCCTGACCAGGTAATCTCCCTTAATGTTGATGAGGTCATTTTTTCCCATCAACACAAGGTTAGCAGATGAATCATAGTATGCATAGTGTTGATGGACAGTGAAAGCTAGTTATATTACAATTGTCAGACATCAACAAAATGAGGTGGTCTAGCTACAAACTTAAGGATATTCATTAGGTTGGTGAATATAGTAGTGGAGTGGAGAAGATATAACACCTTCCTCGCTAAGAGGAAATGCTAGTTTTTGTAGCATCAGATAGGTGTTCTAGTCTCGATTTGTGTCAGAGAGGCTAAGGAACACAAGATATCCAAAACCCAAAAAAGGTTTCAAGAGAAAACAACTAGAGACCACTCAATTAAGTTGATTGATCAATAGTTGACTAATTAACAACAAATAATTAAGAATGATCGAGAACTCTCTAGAGACTCACACAAACTGAGTCTAACATGATCTTAGTCATTGATAACGATTTAATCATGGTTGTTGGTTCTCCAATGAGAGACGATGGGATGGAAATAGAGACAATTGTGGGACACCGAGAGAGAGAGTTCCTTGGAAGATCGAGTTATCCAGTTGTAGAGATTCAATAGGAAGACAAGTTCTAGCTAGAGAAGGAGAGAATCAGTGATTGAGGGAGTAGCGACAGAGTCTTTCGATAGAGGTTCCCAACAGCAGATTAATGGTAGCAGGGAGGTCGAATATTTCTACAGAGAGGGCCGCATAGCCAGTGCGAGTGGCTAGAAACCTAGTTCAAAGTGCTAGAAAGGAGGTTGATTAAGTTGTTAGAGGCTAGGAGATAACCCATAAGGAAGAGTGATTTATTTCCGAAGGAAGAGAGAGGTGGGAAAACTCTCTAGAGACAGCTAGCAGACAATGAAAAATTCCTAGGCCAGGGAGTGTGAATTCTTGGAGGCCAGGTTTTCTTAGTAGGGTTCGAGTAGGTTAGAGGGAGCCCAAGATTATTGGAAGAAGGGAGAAAATTTCTCCAAATTATTTTGACAGTAGATTTTCCAAAGGATTGCTAGTGAGGCATCCAAATTATTATACTCAGATTTTACTGTTGCATAATAATAATATAAACCCTCATATGTTGCACTGATTTTCCCTTCACGGTTTTTTCCAGGGACTATTATCTAAAAATTAGTGTCGATTTTATTATGTGTGTGCATCTATTTTCTTATTTCTAACATTTTATTTAGCTTCCAAAAAATTTATTTGTGAAGAATTGTAGTGTGATTTATTTAGTATTAATTTGAAAATTAATAAACTACTAACTACTTAGAAGAATAAATTCTAGTTGCTACAATTTGAGGAAATATCATAGTAAAGATATGAAAGAAGTTTGGGATTACATTTTAAGCAAATAAACATGGTTTGTATGTAAACCCTCTCTAATTGACACTAAGTTAGGTTAGCATGGCGTGGGGGTGGGTAACGAGTCATGAGAAATAAAAAAAAGAAAGAAGTAAAGTGGGTGAAGTATTAAAAGTTTTAAATATGGAAGAAAGAAGGTCGATTGCTAGAAAATAACAAAAGAAAGTACTTGATAGAAGAATAATCAACAATACAAGCAATCGACCGACATCTAGAAAAAAGCTGGGACAAAAGACAAAAACGATGTGAACAAATAAGAGAAGAATACTAGAGGATGAAAATGCAAAATTGAGAGTGCATGAGCGAAGATGCACAAGACTCCTTAGATGAGTTGAGAGGCGTAGCACTGCTTGCTCTGATAGAAAATAATGGTTTACAAATAAGTCATAAAGGGAAAGTAGATGCAATGGAAGGTTATGACTCTAGTCCTATGATATGATGAATTCTAACTGCATCAATAACAAGTCCTGCCGTTAGAGAATTCCTTCAACAAACATCACATAATTATTCAGACATACTCGTTGTTTGGCATAATGAAGATGAACAAATAAATCAGCTAGAAGTTGTAAATCTTTATGAGAAACGACAAATAGTTAGAATAAAGAAATTAAACAAGCACTTCTCTAACTCATTAATCTCATGATCATATCCCACCTTCCGCAATTAATATATGTCGAAGAAGTTGAAAGTACAAATTTGGTTAGCGAAGAGTCGTAACGTGGAGTAAGTTGATTTTCTAAATACATAGATAGAGCATGCTAAACCAATGAATCATTCTTGGAAGACAACACTGGCACACAAGAAAGCAACATTCTTCTGAGAAATCAACTCACCATCGAACCTGCCGTTATTGATCAATCAAGTAATATTCAAACATCTGGAACGTTGAAACCTCCAATAAGTAAAATGGGATTAAACCACATACCCATCTATGAGGGTGATGAATACTTGAAAAATAATTGGTTCGTTTGTGAGAAATTATGGTTTTCTAATGATATTACTAATGAGGACAAACATATGGCTCAATTTGCAGCAGCCTTGAGGAAACGTGCATTAACATGGTTCATGAATCTCACTGAGAAGCAACCAAAATCAAAGGAAGAAATTAAAACCAACTTTCTCACATTCTTTAAGTCCCAATATGTAAAACATTTTGCAACAAAGAAGCTAAAGGAAATTAAACAACGACCCAATGAAAAAATTACATAATATGACAAAAGATTCAAATATTTGTTGAGTCAGATCCAATATATCATCGCTAAAAACTTATTAGTTCAATGGTATGTGGCTGGTATCCTCCAAAAGATCCATGACCCACTGAGAATGAATGAATTTAAAACTTGTGAAGAGGCTCTCAAGTTGGCTCAGGATATTGAAATGCATGACGAAGGTCAGTGGGCTATCTTATTGAGTGATAATAAACTTAAAGACAAAATTGAGCAAATTTGTTGTTGGTGTTGACACTTCAAAAGAATAACTTATGGTGCACTAATTGTCAGACTTAAGCGTACACTAAGGATACTTGTAAATTTGCATACTATTTTGATCAAGATATCAGACGAATACAATATGACATATATTGTGACATCTGTCAGATCACTTAAAAACATACAACTAGATATTGTCAGTACAATATTTTTAATCCTAAGCGTAAATAGTGTGCCATTTATGACGATAACACACACTCAATGAAAGAATGTTTTCTCAATGGAACGACCAAGCCAAATTATCACACCGTCTATCATACACAAACAACAGATCATTTCAACAAGCCACCAACATATCGAGGAAGAGGAAATGATAGAGGATGATTTGGCGGTAAACGAGGGGGATACAACGACAAAGGTTGATGTCGAGGAAGGTTTTATTTCTTTAATTATTAGCAGGAGGGACATACAGCCCAAAACTATCCATTAAAAGATAAGATCGACTTGCACTTCTGCAATATGTGCGGCTTGGGGGATCATTCCTTGGAATATTGCCCCAAGATTATTGAAAAAGTTTTGAATAAAAGAACTGTGAATTTACTCCAAATTGTTCCAAAACAAGATATCTTGAATTTGAAAAATCTTCATGTTGTTACAAGGTTGGGAGCTAGAAGAGATAACAGTAATCACAATCAACAAGTTATTCAACCAACAAAAAATATGACTAGACACCCAGATATGCAGGTACAAAATGACACAATGAAAAGAGAAGTCAAATTATTTACAAAAGAAGCTGACTCACAAAATCTGGAAAAAGGATGTCATATTAGAAGAATTCTTGGAGCTTGTACAGGAAGAACATTCAGTTGGACATCTAGTAGAGCTTTTGAACATGCTAAAAGACTGCAATGAAAGTAGGGAGAAATGTAAAAATGTACGACAACTATCACAAGGAAAACAATTCGAAGATCACGATCCAAAAGTCAACCTTGAAATAAATGGTTATATGGCAAGACAAGTTGTTGTTGACTTTGGGTCACAAGTTAATATACTCACACGAGAAACATGGATTAGCATGGGAAGACCTGATTTTCATAAGGTGACTAATTATCTTAAACTTTATGATCAAAGATTCATTGAACCTATTGGGACATTAAGGCAAGTAAAAACTTCAATTATGGGCATCCCAACAATAGTTGATTTTGAATTCATCGACCTAGTTGATGGAATACCTGCATACCTTGCACTAGTTAGTAGACCGTGGGGATAGAGGATGAAAGTGAATATATCATTAGACAAAGAAAAAATTAAGCTTAAAGGTAACGAAAATAAAATTAATATTCCTCTATATCCCTGGGAAGGAAATCCAAGGGTTGAAGCTTTTGAAGAAGAATCAGAAATGAGAAGATTGTACCAAGTATCACATGATGATCGGGACAACATGGAATAAAATGCCTTCAATGAAATTTAAACAGGTTCACCTTTATCATTGGTCAGAAGTATATAGTTCTACGAGTGGCAAGTAAAAAACTATGAATCAAAAGCCAAATAATGTTGGGCGATTGAAGCAATCCCAATGAGAAAAATTAGAACTTGTTATTCTATTATAGCAATGCCTATTCTTAAAGAAAAAAAATTGTAGAGGAACACCGTCACTGCTTCTGACTAATTTAGTGCAATATTCCAGTAGCATGATTTGATTTAAAGAACAAGTTTCCCTTGTTAACCATATTGAACAAGTAACAAAATCTAATGTTGAACATGGGAGGATGCAAAGTCTAGTGCAAACATTTATGGGTCAACAACAAGATAGTGGGACACCTACTCATCTCGACTCCAAATGTGGCTGACAAAGATGACATGTTTCATTTTATGCTTTGGAGGTCAAAATCTTTTTGCACAAGCAAATATACCCATCTTTAGCCCTAGATAGGGCTCCACCCTTCACATACAAAACTATGAATCAGAATGGTGTAGGATCAGATACAAAGATGAGAGAGTCTGGCCTCACATGTTTCTAAATACTCTAGATGGCTTGCTCAACAAATGGTATAAAATAGAAGAAGCTTGAGGGAAATATTTACAATGGAAAACTTTGAAAGAAAATTTCATTAAGGATTTTCAATTTAAACTGGAGGAACGAGAATTGACCAATGCAGTTCAGAAAATAAAGTATTTCATAAAGGAAAAACCAACAAACAATAAAAAATCAGTAGCTGATGTCTTAATGGACTGCAATTACATGTCATGTACATAAGCACATAAAATCGCCAATTGGTTAGAAATAGAAGAAGCACTTATCCATAGCCAAAGCTTTTTTCTGGAAGAAAGATCATCCATAAAATCACAAAAGAATAAAATTGGTGTACAAACATGAGAAGAAAGAAATTGAGAAACCCGAGAAACTGGATTTTCCACCTACATACCAAGAAATAAAATTTGGGGATCAATGACTTGACGAGTCAAAGGCACCCAACTGAACGGACATGGAAGTGAAAATACAAGAAGTCAATATATCAAATGATGATTGAACAAAGATCTTCCAACTTGGTGACAATTGGTCGGACAAACAAATAGTTGAATTTGTCAACTTACTCAAAGAATATAAAGATTTATTCACTTGTGACTATAAATATTTAAAGGAACTTATAAAAGAAATGAGGGAGATGGAAATCAACATCATCCCAAGATAGAAGCCAATAAAAAAGAGACCTTACAACCTTGCTCATAAATATAAACCCATCGTTCAGAAGAAAATTGAGGGGATGTTTGCTTCCAGCATCATCTACCCCATTGAGACATTAGAATGGGAAAGTACCATGGTTGTGTAGCCCAAAAAGCATGATTGCGCATATGTGTTGATTACCGTGGATTGAAAAAATTAATAGTGACTAATCCATTTCCCACTCTATTTGCTGATGAAATCATAAGTGAAGTCGTAGGCAACAAATGCTATTCCTTTATAGATGGTTTCTTAGGGTATTTCAGAAGCAGATGGGAAAAAAACAATGTTTGTCACTAAATTTGGTTCCTTTGCTTATCCGGTAATGCCTTTCAGACTAAAAAATGCTCCAACAGTACTTTTAGGAATCATCGTCGATGCTTTCGAGGAATTTATCTATAAAGCAATGATAGTCTACTTTGATGATTGGATGGTATATACATGGCTTAAAGATCATGTATAATGGATCAGACTAATATTGGAAAGATGCAGACGTATACGTCTATCATTGAACATAAAAATGTACCTTTGCAACACCCATTAGAAGACTGCTAGGCCATGTGGTTTCAAAGGATGGAGTCAAAGTTGATATGGCAAAGATAAAAGTGATTTTAGACTTGAAACCTCCTATGAATCAAAAGAAAATTAAATATTTTTGGGCCGTACTGGTTACTATATATGGTTCATTAGGCACTACTCTGATATAAAATTTCCCATATGTGAACTTAAAAAAAAAGATGCTACATTAATCTGGTCAAAAAAGTGCGACGAGTTGTTCTAGTTGCTAAAAAATAAATAGCTTGAATAACCCATTCTCAAGTTTCCTGACTAGTTGAAGCAGTTTCATGTGCACGTTGATGCATCGAATATGGTAGTGGGAGTAGTTATGGCACAACCCAATGATGAGTCGATAGCTCACCCTAATTCCTACAGCAATCGGAAGCTCAACAAAGCTGAAAGAAATTATTCAACGACTAAAAGAGAAGCTCTAACCATGATCTTCTCATTATATAAATTATGACATGATCCAAAACGCTCAAAATCCGGAGGTGAATTTGGAAAAACTAAAAAATCAAAGTCACTGAATTAAAATGGAACTAGGTTCAAATCAAATATCTTGATGAAATCTTTTCAACGGTGTGAACGACACCTCAATCAGAGTTCGTATGTGAAAGTTATGACCAATCAAAGTTTTGGTCAAACTAGGTCGAGTGGTAGCCACTGACGAGGCAACAATTTGGAATTTACTGACACACATATTTCGGCTGCCGAAATAGGTGAATTTTGTGCCTCTTTAATTTTTCCAGTGACCCTGAAAAATATGTTCAGTGGTTTTGGGTTGGCAAGCCACCACCCCCACCAATCCCCATACGAATATATATAGATATATATAGGTTGGCAGGTGGTCAAGACCCGCCAACCCACAACCAACCATATCACACAATTAACTTATAGTTTGGGGCCGATGGGGATCAAACCCACCCGACCGATTTGGCCAGGCCAATAGGCGACCCCACATAACAAAACAATTACTAAACAAATACCTCCACACATAACCCAAAATTGTAACGAGTCTGGAGGTTTGAAACTATGACCATTATTTTCCAACATGTTTACAACTTCCCACCAACCACGGTGCCAAGAAAACACTCTTTGTTAATGCTGCCCAAGATTCATTACTTAAGGATCATTTTTGACCAGAGCATGGGAGAGCAACAGAAGGCCAATGAACACAAGTCGGATTCAAGAGCAGAGGGGTCTGCTTGCGCACGTATTTTGATGCAAGAATATTTTAAGGAATATTCTATAGAATATTTGAGGGGAATATTTTATAGTATATTCTTTATGCAGATTATTTAAGGAATCTTGGGGATTCCCTTGGGGGTAATTTTTGAAGGTAACAAAATCATGTCAAGTTTATACTCATTTTTTTGGTTTCCCGTAAGGAATTTGATGTTGCAATCAGTTTCTTCATTTGAACAACAAAACTCCAGTTAACTAGCGAGAAGGAATGGTGGGCATGGAATCCCCCCACAACATGGTTTGGGGCTCAAAGCCTAAGTTTTGAGTAATATTGTTGTAAAAACTCCGCAAATTGTAGGCGCAGAGTGTGAATTTTATGTTAGAGTCATAGGGTTTTCCATCCTAAGTTTTGAATGTAGTGTTGGCCTACCCGTGGTCCACGACCATGGGACTGTATAAATAGAGTGAGCCTCTAAGTTGTAAAGTAGTTAGTTAACCAACGGATGGAGTCTGAAAGATAGCGAAGCATAGAGCAAGAGTCTAAGTATCTTGGGTTGTAGTAGTAGGAAGAGGCTCTGCAGCTGAGTGCGCAGAGGCCTAGTAGAGTCCGCAGCTGAGTGTGCAGGGTGGAGTTGAGTCTGTAACCAAGGAAGAAGAATAATAAAGAGAAGTTTTATCTGAATTTCGTGTATCCGTTCTTATGTTATTACATGTTTGATATCAAGTGAAATTATACTATTTATTTACTACGTGCTTTTGTATGAATGGTGAATATTGTTAAGTATAAATGAAAGCATACAGATAAGCTAAGTCAATCAAATAATATCGGGTTTCTAGTAAGGATTTGGGTAATAACATTGTTCAGCCCATGAGTAGGGTTGCGCGAAGGCAGCATCACCAGCTGCGAGGTAATGATAAGTGTCTTTAGTGACATGCGCGCAGGGTCAAAGCGCGGACCACTGGAACCCATCAGACATCCCCAGGGTGCAGAAACCTAGTTCTAGCACCCTCCCATACTACTTCGGGTGAGACCTCAGTTCGCATTCCGTGGACTGTTGCCAAAAGGGCCAGTAGTACCAGGATTTGTTTGGCTAAATCATCTCCGAACCTGGGTCAGGCCCCAGCAAGCCAAAAAATGGTTCCGTTGTTGGGACCAGGATCTACATAAGAGATGTTTGATGTCGTGTCATTGGAATCCAATGAAGAAATAAATTGAAGGGTGGCTAGATAGAAATATTCACGAGTTCGTGACACAGGAAAACAGTAATCTGTGAGTATCAAAGGAACAATGGTTGGAGCGCTACCTATATACGAAAATCCATGAAATTTCTTTACATCCTTTCCCTTTGAGTTGTATGAGTGGATCGTGAAACTAGCAGATAGTCAGGGAAGGTGTAGGCTTGACAAACCAATCGTGTGGACTCCAGAATTAGTGCGTAGACTAGAAGCATCGGGAGATAAGATCGTGCGCGCTATGGACCGTTGTCTCAATGTAATCATAGGGGGGTTTATCACTTAGTTCGTAGTAGACGCAATAGTCAGCTATAGCGAGGTGGAACGATGCTTCCTCAAAGGATCGTGAGGTAAGTACATTAAATATTTGAACACTTGGATTAAGATGTTATTGTGTGAAAAGCAGGTTATGTGAATAAATTGATGTTTGGGGCTATGCGAAGTGGGAGGATCTATAGAAACGAAGGTAGCAAATAGATAGAAATAGCCCCTTTATTTCACCTCGGTAGGAAAGCGAGGAAGAGCTCGCGAAAGTTTCTCCAAGAAGCATGGTCAGTCTGATAAGGCAACGAATTTTCCATGCCTACCACCTCCACCTACACCGCCACCAGTCTCACCATCTTCACCTCCATCTCCGCCCACACCACCTCTGCCACCACCACAGTTCAATATGGCGAGAACGATAAAATTGTTGGTATTGAGGGGAGCAGGGAACGAAGATCCGGACCAATTTTGATTCATGGTAAGGGCCATATGGGAAGCACAATGAGTCATGGATGACAATATAAAGAAGGCAACGTTGGTGAGCACATTGCAGGGGCACTGACATGGTACATTAAGCATTCTAATGACCATCCGAATGCGGGGATCACAGATATCCAGGCCGCACTGAACATGGAATTTAGCAGGCCAAAGTTGGAGACACAATCAATTATCGGGTTTAAGGAGATCGCGATGCTTCTAGGTGATACCCCATGGGATTTGGATCAGAGACTGAAGAGTATGATTCGCGAAGCCAACATGACCTTGACAGATGGGCAGCACCTCACATGGTTTGTAGCATCACTAACACCGCATCTAAGAATGGCGTTGTCGCAGCAGAAGTTATCCACCCAGGCCGAAGCTTTGGAGATTGCAATGAGATTGCACGAGACCCCAATACAAGATCTTGGCCTGGGAGTCCAACAAATCCATGTGCAACTACAAAATTTGTGTCTGAAAATGCAGAGTTTGAAACAGGATAGGACAACTCACCCAGAAGTGCGTGAGGAGATATGGTGCATAAAATGCAATGGCCAGGGGCATGACAAGGACCATTGTCCAGTCTTCACGAATTACTTGGCGGGAGGAGGGTCAATGCCATTAAGACCAGAGACACAAGTATGACTGACTGCAGCCCTTGCATTATGGTGCGCAATCTGTCAGATAGGAGGAAAACACACTACGGATAATTGTCATCTATTGCAGAAGTATACGCAAATGTCCTAGCAATTGTTCTGTAATTTCTACAAGTCGGTAGGCCATGATGAGTGCATCTGCAGAAGTTATGAGCTAATGATGGATTTGAATCCTTCCTACAGAGTGCAGGCCGAAACACGAGCCCTTGACAAAAATGCAGGAATGGCGCATGCTGGATTTCAGGAGCGCGAATGAGGTCAAGGTGGAATGGGACCAGGAAGGGGTCACAAACAACTAATTTGTTACAATTTCCGAGGGCCGGGGCACTATGCCCATGATTGTACAAATCTGACGAGAACATCATGCTTATACTGTACTGAGTTTGACCATGAGGTGGAGGACTGCCCTACATTGACAGCGAGGCTGCACGAGAAAGGGGTATTCTAGCCTCCCCCGACTCAGAATCTACAAATGATGAGGTCTGAGCCACGCGAAGAGGACCCAAATATAAACATAGTGCTCAGAAGCGATATCACAACTGGAGATGACAAAGGTAAGTAGCTTGAAGAAAGTGCGTGAGTTTGCAAGGCTTCTACAGAGGAACCTGAATTTGATTTAGAGTGCGCGAAGGAGACATTCATGGAAACTAAGAAGAGCTTCATGGAGGCCTCTAATTCAGGTAGTAAGGATCAAATAGAGCCGGAGATGGATCCTTCAATGATCACTACCTTTCTGGAGACATGTATGAAACTGCTGCGCTATAGCAAGGCTGTGAAAGGACTGTAGGAATTTATCACTAGGTGCGCTGGGTTAGGAGAACCGCGTGTAGTCCGGAAGCTCGGAAAGCACACATCGCGAACATGAAGGGAAATGAGTTTGACTTCGCAAATCGGGGAGTATGAAATGGATCAAGTAATTCTAGATCTAGGATCGGACGTGAATGTACTGCCAAAACAAACATGGGAACAAATGGGCAGACCCACGCTACAATGGTCTCCTATTCAATTGCGAATGGAAAACCAATAAAATATCTTACCCATGAGAATATTGCAAGGAGTAATAGTGGATATTGAAGGTGCGAGCGCGCCGGTAGATTTTGAAGTGATAGAGATTTTCGATGATAGCAATCCCTATCTCGCGCTACTAGGAATAGACTGGGCCACCGATATGAATGGAGTAATAAATCTAAAGAAGCGCAAAATGATTTTTGAGAAAAAGTCACTATGCGTAGTGGTGCCTTTAGACCTTGCAAAAGGAGCATGCTACACAGAGCCAGTGTGTGATGACGAGCTAGACTGTATCTACAAGATAACTGCTCGAGAATAAGATTGGGTGAAGCCTACAACAGATAGCTGAATTTCGTTGGAGCGCGAAAGCTCCTGCACATCAGATTCGGTTGAAGAAACAAAAGCATGGCAGAACTGGTTACACAAAGTAACCTTGCTCAATTGCAACATGATGGTAATATCATTGCGCTGTCTAATAACAGAGGTAAGGGATCTGCCTATGTATGATGGGTTGACAGTGGTGGATGAATTCCTGAACAAATTTGAAAGCGCAGTGCCGGAATAGTAGCGGTTCGATGCTCTGAAATGGGCACTGTGCATGACGCCTGCAAGGTGGTGGGGTACGCATAAGAGAAGTATTGAGAGCTGGCGTGAATGCAGAAGGGGGATTCTTATATGATTTGGAAAACCTCAGCTACGGATGAGAGCCAGTTATGAGGGGTGAAACATCTTGCATTCCCACCTTTCCAGATGGGTACATGCGTATGGTACGCAGCCCGCACAAATGCACATCGCTATCACAATAGGAAACAGGAAAAACAAGCAGGAGTAGTAAGGACAAGTGTGTGAATGACAAAGTATGATAAAACCTAGCACGCCAAACATCATACATGGGGAAGCCTTTGACAAGGTGTGGGAAGTATTGAACAGGGTCCACCATGTGAGACGCACCAACTAGGACCTGCATGTACTAACGGTTGTATGGGCTTATAGGACCATGTGAAAAACTCTGACCGTGCAAGCGCTTCCGAAGCTGAAGTATGAAGTAGGGGCTGTAGTCCCTATGGAGCATGCGAAGATGAGTTCATGCATAACAACACTCGTAGATATGATGGTCAGCGCCGACTGGAACAAAGAAATCACATAGTTGTGCGAAATAGAACATATAAGACTTGAGGAAGAAATCTGACGGGGAAACATTATACTATGCGAACTTGAAAAAGACCAGGTACGACCAAGGGAGAAAAGCATTTTAATGGACGTAGAGGTCAAGAAACTGGAAAACAAAATAAAGGAAGCATTTCTCATCAAGAAACTGAGGATGGCAAGGCAAGGTGCATACAATCATACTGATAAATTGGAGAGCTATTGTTGTAAATTGGTTAGTCTATTGTTGTGGCTGAGACCGTATCTCGCCAAACATAGTGACCAGGACAGCGCAGTGCAAATAGTAGAGTGCATGATGCCGATCACTATAATGGAAGATGGGGATTCTCTGTGAACCATGGTGGAGGATGAGATGAAGCCCCGCCTGGGTGGTGCGCCCACCTGACTAGCCATAGGAAGGACAGTATTAGTGCTCCAGGCAGTTGAAAGGGAGCACGGGACTATAAAATATTCTGCCTGGGGGCTGCGCGATATGAGAGATGCACGTAGGAACATGATGTCATAGGGTTTGCGACCATGCACAGAGGGTTGCGCTGCCGTGCAGGTCGGCTGGGAACTGACCATTGGTGTCACTGTTCATGACGAGATGTTTGTTTTGAGGCCAAACGGAGCGGGCAACGGGCATTTAAGATAAAATTGATGGGCCAGATTTGGGAAAATATGCCGCCAAGGAAGCATTGATGGCCCGAAATGCGAGGGAATGGTCAAATTTGAATTCAAAAGGCACTATAAAACTCAAAGGCTTAGCCAACGGACAACACTTGGTCATTTGAGCATTGAGCGGTTGAGCAGAGCACAGAGTGTTGAGAGCCGAGCAATAATAGAGCCCCTGAGTTTGTGAGAACAAATTACTTTGTATAGATGATGACAGCCAGTAAGGATAGGTTGGGAATTGAGGAAGGAACCGTCAGTGAGGCCACGTAGACCACCATGGTACAAGATGTTCTCGAAGGCACTTGGTTTGTGACAAAAATCCCCAAATCACCGCGGACGTCGAGGCCGAAGAAGGATAAGCAGGCAATGGGACCAGTACGCATGTCCCCGAGGAATCCGCAGCACAAAAAGTTATCAATGGAAGAAAAAGGAAAGGCAGTCAGGATTGAAACAGATGATGAGGAAGAAAATTTGCAAGCCCTGATTGCCACCACAGGAGAAGAAGAAGATGTGGAGGAGGACATCCAACCATTGCACTCTGCAGTGAAATTGCTCGCGTATGTCCCTCCGTAGAAAGGGAAAGCCGAAGTACCAAAGGATCTGGATGCAACAACGAGTTCACTCCAGACCCCGCTCCTCCCCGATGGAATTATATTTGAGGGCTCACACCTAGGTCGCGTGCTCACCATGAAATTTGAAGACTAGGACCTCGCGGACAGCAAGAAGTTCCCGCACTTAGAGACGACAAATCTGATGAAGTAGAATACAGAGGGGTCGGTGATAGCGTTAGAGCCATGAAAATGGTTGTGCGGTGTTGAAAAGGTCGGGTTTCTACACTTGTTATGGATTCCACATTTCCACCACGGGCACATCACCATTTGCGTCATCAAGTAGATGCTCTGCCTAGTGCATGATAGTTATCTATGGCTAGAGGAGCTTATTCCCATCACGGAGGACCTCATCCACTGGATTTCTTGGCTTCCCTGTAAGGGGAAGGACCCTGCGACGATCTCTGGGAAAAGTAGTGATTTGGATCTCACAGAGGCCATAAAGGCAAAGTATAAGCTGGAGAAAAAGAACAGGGGCTATGCCATCTCCAACATCAAGGATAAGAGGGTGTGCATAGCCACCCAACTCCTGGTCGGTAAAGTGATGATAAAACTCCACGCTTATGAGGTACCAACGCCGATGGTTGCGTTGGCCGAACAATCTGCAGAGGGGGTCCAATTCAATTGGGCTGAGTTCCTCTACGAGGATTTTTTGTTAAATTGTCGCCAATCCCAGGAGTAGGGTAAGACCTTCCACTACACGTGGTTTCTCTTATCCATCTTGCTGGTAGCAGGCGAACGGCCGGAGGATAGTCATTTCCCAAACATTAACCGAGACTTAACAGAGGCCACAAAGTATGCTTCACTTCGGGCCACCAAGGATGTGAAACAGATTCACGATATAAAAAAAATTTGGGTGCTTATGGAGGCAAGCATCCAAATGTGGATCAAAAGGAGGTCATGCCTGTCACCTACGGTACACAATAGTCTGCAGAGTTTTGTATACTTCAAGGCAGATATGCACAACATATACATCAGGACGCAGAAGGATCTTGCGAAGCAGTGGGTGAAGCTACAATTTTTAGTCATTGATGATGCAATCTTCACTGTATTGGAGACATGGCCTCCCGAGTGGCGTGCCCCAGATTTGGCAGAATTGGAGAAAGCTGCAGCACAGAAAAAGAAGGATGATGCCAAGTTGCACGTCACCGAACTGGCTGCGAGAAGGCAGAATGAAAAAGCAATAGTTGAGGTAAGAGCAGTCCACGAAGCAGCACAGGAAGCCACAGAGCAGCAAAAGGCCATAGAAGTAGTAGCAACAACGCAGACAGCAGAGGCCGAAATGATACAGGCAGAGGAGGGCCAAGCAACGTCCTCAGGGTAGGAGGCAGAGGACATAGAAATAGTAGAAGGGAGCGCGGACCCAGGGACCATGTCCACACAACTCAAATGGCCGCGTTTCTAGTAAGAATTTGGGTAATAACACTGTTTGGCCCCCGAGAAGGGCTGCGCGAAGGCATCATCACCGGTTGAGAGTTACTGATAAGTTCGCGTAGTGATGTGCGCGTAGGGTCAAAACGCGGACCACTCGAACCCATCAGACATCCCCAGGGTGCAGAGACCTGTTTCTAGCACCCTCCCATACTACTTTGGGTGTGATCTCAGTCCGCACTCTCCAGGCTATTGCTGAAATGGCCAGTAGTACCAAGACTTGTTTGGCTAAATCATCTCTGAACCTAGGTTAGGCCCCAACAAGCCAACAAGGAATCTTTGGGGAATATTTCAGATTCCTGAGGGTCCATATTTTGACTGTGTCAGAAAGGGGTCGAGTTTACAATCATTCAACACGATTTCACACCACGAATTCAACGATGCAGTCCATTACTTCATCAGAGTTGTGCATTTTCAGGCCATCCCCAGAAGTTGAGGTATAAGATGTAATGATGCCATGTTTTTCTTTGATTTGCTGAGATGATGATTTTTTTGTTGAGATCACTATTTACCATTATGTTGGAGGATACTTGTATGCCACTTCATGTGATAATTTTGTATCTTTTCATGCTAAAGGAGGGCCCATATGAGTGAGAGTTCCTATAGGACAACAGCCCATGGAGAGACATGCCACTCTAGTTGAGGGGGTTTATGATTGTAATGACAAAGAATGTACCATGCACTCATCATCATCTTGAAACATTTAATGAAGTGACCTCCCCACTCTGGACATCGGGCTCGAAGAGGTAACCCACACTAAGTGAAATTCGTTATCAATGTGTGTGTGTCCTTTGATTTGATGGTCGTCATTATGTTTCCTCTTCTTTAAAGTATGCACATGTGATTTTTGATACTCTTTGACATGCAATTTTGCTAACATCACATAAGTAAAATATTTTTGTTAATTCTGGTAACTGAAGAGATCTCAGATCAAGTTTGGTATCAGAAGGATATTCTTGTTGATGCAAATTGTGAGTGTGAATGATTGAACTTACATCTATAAATAAAATGGAAGATTACAAAGATCTCTACTAGGCCTTCTATAGGATGTCAAAAGTGGTAGATTTAATGTATGCAAAATATTAGGAGAAGATGACAAGAGAGGAATGAGAGAAGGAAAGAGAAGAGGAAAATCCTCAATCTACCCCCTCGAGTGAACATTCTTCTTCTTCATCATCTTCTCATCATTCAAATGAGGAGATCAATAAGAGCCTTCAAGCAAAGAATGTTGAATTGAGGAGACTTCTACAAGAAGAAAAAGAGGAGAAGCAGAGATTGCAACTTCAACTACGAGTCACGGAAGAGGCCTTGGAAGAGTTGAAGCATGAAAAATTCTTAGTGAAGCCATCATCACTTGATTTAGAATCGACAACTGAGGTAAACAATGTTTATCATTCTTCAGTTTCATTTTCACATGATATTATTTCTGTTGGAAGCCTTGAGGTACCCATTTCAGGAACCGGCCTCAGAATCCTTACCAACATGGGATGCACTGAACGAGAGTGCTCGAAGATAGTAGAAGCTTCCAAGCCATTATCGAAGCCATTAGGAAAAAAGGATTATTGGAACACATCACAATCCTCCCATTATAGTGCACATTGCAGAGGAAGAGTTAAGGCAAGCTCTCATCGCCCATATTGCACCAGAGACAGCCAAGAGAGGTATAAAAAGCATCAGTATTCTAAAGTTCTTTTTTATTACAAACATATTGTTAATGATGAGCAGAAATCATGGCATGGAAAACCATGTAGTTTTTGTGGCTTTCATAATAATGTGGTTGTCGAGTGCTTGAAGAGAATGGCAACAAGAAAGAGGACGAGACATGAAAGGCATTATCCACATTAGAGAAGGAAGAAGGTTAAGTAGGTCTAGAGGAAGAATACCTTTTTCAATCATTGCAATAGAGGTGGAAATCAAATATCCACATGTTGGAGGCTCCATCCATAGAAGTGTCTCAAGGATAAAGCGCCCGTGTAGGAACCAATTGGAAAAGTTGTTGAATAAGTGAATGAGCTCCAAGATGATGACCCATTCACTTTGATGAGTGATAGATGGTTTTACTAGCTATAGTATCATGTCATGGATGTATTTTGTAAATCATGTGTTGTGATATAATTGTAAATATGATGATTTGTTTTCCATCGCTTATTAAAGCAACGATGATGTTTTCAGCCTTTTTATTCATAGTTGGGGTATTAATTTCTATTATGATGTACACTTGACCAAAGAGTGTGTGTTATAAAATCTTGGAAAGTATGGGTATTCTTGGGTCATGATTGTTCATGTAATTGAACATGTAGTTTTCAAAGAATGTACTACAGGTTTGCAGAGGATGCAAGTGTTGGCTCATCACTTATGGCTCCGAAGAACAAGGGTGAAGGAGAAGGAAGTGTGGCCTGTTAGTACACTTGTTATGAAGAAAATGTAACACAACAGTTTCAGATTATGTTCATGCTTTTGGAGGACCAAAATCTCCTCAGTGGGGAGGAATGAGCTAGGTGGCTCTAGAAGCGCTCATAATTCAAAAGTGGCTTCGGAAAAATTCAAAAATAAAAGTCATTGGATTGAAGTAGAATAAGGGTCAATCAAAGATATTGATTCAAGATTTCCATCTTTGTTAACAACACCTCAATCTGAGTACGTATGTGAAAGTTATGACCAGTCAAAGTTTTGGTCAAACTAGGCCCAATGGTAGCTACTAACGAGGTAACAATTTGGCATTTACCAATGCACAGATTTTGGCTGTCGAAATGCGAAATTTTTTTGCCTCTTTAATTTTTCTAGTGACCCTGAAAAACCTGTACGATGGTTTGGCTGGCCCGCCCAATGGGCGAACCCATATAAAAAAAAATCACCAAACAAATACCTCCGCCAATACCCAAAATTGTAATGAGTCCAGAGGTTTGAAACCATGACCATTCTTTGCCAGCATCTTGACAACTTCCCGCCAACTACAGTACCAAGAAACACCCTTTGTTAACTCCACCCAAGATTCATTACTTAAGGATCATTTGTGACCAGAGCGTTGGAGAGCAACGGAAGGCCACTGAGCACGAGTCGGATTCGGGACTAGAGGGGTCTGCATGTGCACATTTCTTGATGCAAGAATATTTTGAAAAATATTCCATAGGATATTCTAAAGGAATATTCTATAGTATATTCTTTATGCAGATTCTTTAAGGAATCTTGGGGATTCCCTTGGGGTAATTTTTGAAGGTAATAGAAGTATGTTAAGTTTGTACTCATTTTTATCAATTTCCCATAAGGAATCTAATGGAGCAATCAGTTTCCTCATTTGAACAAAAAAACTCCAGTCAACTAGCGAGAAGGAATCTTTGGGGAATATTCAAGATTCCTGAGGGTCCAGATTTTGACGATGTTAGAAAGGGGTCGATTTTACAATCATTCAACATGATTTCACGTAACGAATTCAACAATGTAGTCCATTTCTTCATCAGAGTTGTGCATTTTCAGACCATTCCCAGAAGTGGAGGTATATGATGCAGTGATGCCATGTTATTCTTTGATTTGTTGAGATGATGATTTTGTTGTTGAGATACTTTTTTACCATTCTGTTGGAGGATACTCGTATGCCACTTCATGTGAGAATTTCACATCTTGTCATGCTAAAGAAGGTCCCATATGATTGAGAGTTCCTATACGAGAACGTCTCATGGAGAGGCATGCCACTCTAGTTGAGGGAGTTTATCCTCGTAACGATAAAGAATGTACAATGTACTTGTCATCATCTTGCAACATTTGATGAAGTGGCCTCCCTAATCTTGACAGTGATCCCGCAAACATAACCCACATTGGGTGAACTTCGTTATCAATGTGTATGTGTCGTTTGATTTAATGGTCATCATTATGTTTCCTCTTCTTTAAAGTATGCACCTGTGGTTTTTCATGATCTTTCACATGCAATTCCGCTAACATCACATAAGTAAAATATATTTGTTAATTCTGATAACACAAGAGATCTATATCATGACATTACCTCCCCGGGAACCCTTTTATATTCTATAGTGATCATCAAGCACTGAAATACCTCATTAATAAATCAGTTCATTAAGGTCACATATTCTGTCATTGGTTATTATTATTTCAAGAATTTGAATTTGAAGTTATTGCTTGACTAGGTAAAAAGAATGTTGGTCCTCACCCTTTATCTCGACCATAATCTAGAGAAGAACCGACGGATATTGAAGATAACCTCCTACATGCGCACTTGTTTAGAATTGAATCGATCCCTATAGAGCTTGTTGATATAGCATAATTTTTACACATGAGAAAGGAAACTCAGGGATTATCTTAAAAGAAAAAAAAATATTCTTGCAATTTAAGATGTGTCATTTACATTGATAAATGGAAAATTATATAAACTTGGTATCGACGAGTTACTTCAGAGATGTGTCATGGAACATCAGAGGGAGGAAATTATCAATGAGGCACATAAATGAGGAGCTAGAGGTCATTATCAAGGTGACATGACCACAAGGAAAATATTGCAAGCAGGGTTGTGGTGGCCAACAATATTTCTAGACTGCCGACTACACATACAAAAATGTGATATATGCCAAAGATTTGGGTGACCACTACCTAAACAACACATGCCATTACATTAAATTGTTTCACCTCTACCTTTTGATATTTGGACAATCGACTTCATCATACTATTTCCGAAAAGATATAAATGTATGGGAGAAGAATACACCATAACAATAGTGGAATATCTATCAAAGTGGGTAGAAGCAGAACAAGTCGAATCGTGTACAAAAGAAGTAGTATGAAAATTCATATATGAAAAATATAGTAACTCGATTGGACTATCCTAAGGTTATCATTAGTGATAGAGGGACTCAATTTGTAAACACTACAATTCAAACATTAATAAAGAAACTAATGATAGAGCATAGGAAGACTATTGCATACCATTCGCAAGCAAATGGCACCATCAAATCATTTAGTAAACTTTTACACAATGGACTAACAAATGTTTGTAAATCTAGATAGAGATGACTGGGATGATAATGTACCATCCATCCTCTAGGCATACCACACAACGTACAAGTAGTCGACAAGATTGACACATTTTAAACTTGTCTATGGATAGGAAGTAGTCATCCCATTTCACTATTTGGTGAATGTAACACATGTATCAACTATATTGAAGTATAATACAAAAATGCAAAAGGAACGACTCCAACAATTACAACAATTAGAGGAAGACTGACTCCATGCACTCTATCACCAGCAAGCTAGTAAAGACCAACAAAAGGCATGGCATGATAGAAATTTGCAAATGAAGAATTTCAAAGTTGGTGATTTAGTTTTGTTATATGACAGTTGAGTGAAGAGTAAACCAAGAAAACTAGAGATTGCATGGTTGGGACTCTTCGTTATTGAAGACATACGTCCTTTAGGAGTTGTACAGTTGAAGACATTGCAAGGGCACCTGTTCAAGTCACTTGTCAATGGTGCCTAACTCAAGAAGTATGTCTCTTAACAATAATGGCACGTTCCTGGTGAAAACCTTTTCTAAGGTGCTAGGAACATGGGGTAGCTTGAAAACTACCCCGTGGCAAGCTAGCTAGCCAAGCAATTTGTAAAATTAACAATTTTCTCTTTTAATTAGAATTTAGCAAGTTCATTACAAAAAGAAGTTAAAAATTAGCAATAAGGTAACTGAAATAACAATTAGGGATTCATTAAAAATAGAGGTAGCAAGAATCATGCCGCGGACATACATGATAGAAATATGAAACAAGAAGTGGATATGTGTCATCGCTTAGATAAAAAAGCTAAATAGAATATGGATCGACATCATTCCAAGGAAAAACGATGGTAAGAACGTAGAGAAAGATTCGAAGACTATTATAGTAAAATATTCGACTCAACATACAAACCGAGAGAGAAAGCCTGAAACTAACCTAAGGAAAAAAAGAACCATTCGACAGAAAATGTCCATAAAAAATATTTTGACGGGAAATATAATTAGGAAAAAGGCTTGGATCATGTGTCAGAAGAGAATATCAAAAAAATAATTGTGAATAAATACCAAGCACGCAAGTTTGACAACAAAACTCACAAAAGACAAAAATCAAATTTAAAAATCAAAATACTCAAATGCATCAATTTACTCATGGCACCCCACATACTCCACAAGTCCCATCATCATTATACATACATCAACCATCAACTAAAATCATCAAAAAAATCTTTTGGCATTCCATAAAGGAGGTTACGATCAGGTGGCAAGCATGCACTACATGATGTTGGAAGATCAAATCAAAATTCAACTAGAAAATTCATGGAAGAGGAAGCAAGTGAAAATGAATTGTATAAGTCATAATGATTTTGTTTTACTAAATTTTATATTTTTTGTATCACTTGAGAGCGAGGGAGATGCTGGAGGGGCTAGTTGATCCAGTTAAATCATAAAGAATACATTGTAAAGATGACCAACAAGCTTGTTAAGTTGATAACTAAATTCATATTAAAGTAGAGTTTGATCATAGTTAGATTGTTGTAATTGTCTCGATGTGGTATAAATATATGCCAATGCATCAATGTGTCATTTATGATTGGATTTTAAGAGATATAATATAATATGTGCTTTCATTGGTTCTCCACTACTTGTGTCTCTTCTCTTTCTCTTTACTTATGTGCTTTTATATGTGAATGATTGATGTCCTCACTATTAGTAACCATTTATACTTTTCCATAGATTACAACAACCAGGGTTGGGAGTATCTCCTCCCTTAGTTTAGTTGGTGGGGAAGATGAAACTTCTAATGTTTGTGTTAGTGTTGTGGGAAATGTGTTAGAAATGACTTCTTCCCTTGAAATGTTAAAGGAACTAGATACATCTAGGTCATGTTCATTATGGTGTTAATGACTACTTGTAAATCTCGCATGGGACTTGTTACAACATGACCTCATCCTTAGGGATGGTCGAAGAACTTGTTGCTTGTGGATAAATCACCTTCTGGCATAGATTGGGATGTATGAAAATTGTTCTAGCGGCATTGTATTTAGCCTTGCCTACTCTTTCTAATTCCTAATGAGAATTTTATTTTTTCCTTTGCAGTTCTCCAACTCAGCTTTCAAGCTCATGAAATTTTTTGCTCTATCAGGGGAACTTTCTCTTTCTTATTCATGATGGACCTGGTCTATGTTATATTGCATCATGTTGTTGTCCATGTTTTTTATTTCTTATTGCAGTTGATATTCTTATGTGTCATACACATATAGTTATTAGTTATATTAGCGTAATTCAATATTGACTTGTTACCTTTCCATGCCAACATCAGGCATGTCGATCTGAAGCATGCTTATCTGTTGTTGTTCACACAGCCAAAACTCATGTCAGCAACATATAAAAATTGCATACACATATATTTATATTGATGTCATCATAAAATATGCATTTTTTCTTTTTATCATGGCTAACAAAAAAAACAACTACAAGCCTAAAAGACAATTAGAACACAAACCAACATATCAAAATCAACTATTCTTATATTTTCATAATCTTGATATAAATACAAATATGCATATAACACATAATTTGCAATTTGCAATCAGCACACAATCATCAATAACAATGCTACAACTAACACCCACTTACACATAACAACAATCGTTATACACATTGCACTCTATAATAGAGTCCCAATTTTTATCCACAAGGTTTACTGAAGAACCTTTGTTCTTTTCATTTCCTCCATCTTGGCCCCCTCCAGTCCAAATTTTGAACTTGTATGCTCTAATACCACATTGTAACACTCCTTCTCAGCTCGTAGGTCTCTAGAAGTTGAATGGGAGGTGTTACTTTTGCCCTAACCCAACTTCCAAGGTCTCATTATGGAAATTGGGTTACAAAATTCCTCCCTTTCCAAAGCTAGTGGAATTGAATTTATACTACACCATTGCATTCATCTCATTGAGATGTTTCTAATTATATAATCTTTATTAAAATCTGACTTACGAAACAAAAGTTATAGCCATTTAAATTTTTGGCCGAATGACACTACCATGCTAGTAATGCTGCCACGTGGTGCTTAATATGTAGCCCATTTGATTTTACCATGTCAGCCTCATCCTCCATGTAAGTTCCACATGGACGGGTTGTGCCACATCATTGTGCCATTCCCCTCCACACTGGAACACAAAGGAGTCATGCCTAGGAGGGGCTTGTGATGTGAATTATATGTTGTTTGATGGGAAGTTCTTCTGTCTTGCGACTCCTGTCTCCAGGGACCGCAATGTGTTAGTACCTACTTTCCATACCTCAACGTGTGAATGAGATAGGTTACGTTAACTACTGGTGGGTTACCCCCTACCTCCCTGGCTCTGTCAATTGTGGGCTAAACCATAAGGAGCATCAACCTAAAGCCCTCTAATCATGGTGAAATCATGCTAGCATCACACTAACATCTTCCCATGATGATGTCATGTTGATATCACACCACTCTGTGGCCAACTTTTCAAGTGCTACGTGTCACCCATTTAGAAGTCACAAGGCCATTCCAAAAGGCCTCCTATACCTACCATGTGTCACACCATTCATGTGCCATGTCCTTGTCTCCTCTACATCAATCTGCGACCTAATATTTGGTCTGTCTCCTAATGGGGTCCTGACTCTGCATATAGAGCGATAATTTCCCGTTGTATCAAATTCCATTTCGATTATGGAGCCTAGCCTATGGGAATCCATGTACTCGTGTCCCGACCAAATCTCATTGTAACACCAAAGGGAAACTCCCTCAAGGTCTACAAACACATAGTTCACGTCATATGATAGTAACCTCTCTACCAGACCCTTCGTCTTGTGATTCTAATCTAACAGGGCCACTACAGAATGATAAGGTGGCCTTTCTCCTGGGCCATGAAATGGGGAATAATTTGGTTAAGTGACATGAAAGAAATCCTGCTAAGTGCCCACTAGTACTTAGCCTTCTTAATTTGCCTCTTGCCCTTTTGTGCTAATAAAAACAGAGCTCGTCGGATCTCACACATGGCATTCATGCCTCCATACCTCCTAATCATGAGACCTACACTCACTGTGTTATTCCCAAGAGTACATTAACCGACATTTGTCTAATCGTTAATCACAAGCTATCACAATATTTTACACAAAATCAAGCAAGCACTCATATGAGCTTAAAAAGGGAAATATACCAACATAGCTAGTGATGGGCCTCCAAATTAGACATAAATTAATTCCCATTTGACCATCCTTCAGCACTTAAACCTTTCTTTTTTGCATTAGATGACATATTTTTAGCTTTAATATGTTCATTTGGAAGGTTTAGAGATGATTGCATTTTTGTGCCTAATATTATTTATTTTCTGTAGAATATTGTAAGAATATTGGGAATATTATGAAGATTTGGAGGAGGAGATAATCTAGGGACTTTCTCCCTACTACAATAGGATCAAGATTGGATAATAAATCAGCAGGGCATTATGAAATTATTGCACAAATTATGGAGCTCCAATGATTGAGAAAATTTAGGAATGTGTTCCCTGTCATTTAATGTAGATTCCTAGTGTTAGGAACCAGATCCACTATTTAAGGGATTTTGGAGGTGAAAGATTCCTCATTTTAAGGAGAATGCTTCATCATCATTTTGTATAAGTACCAATTTAAATTTTCCTCTAGAGGATATATTTTTAAGTCTTCTTGTGGAGAAAACTTGTATTTTTGCAGCTCCACTTTCATTTCTAGCAGGGATGTACTTGGATTGATTTAAATAATGAATTTTGGTGCCATTTTTAGCTTCTAAAGCTTGATAACCTTCATAACACTCCGAGTATCCTTGGCTTGGACATCCTAGGAACCTCAATTTTCTTTTCTTCTTTTCATTTCTTATTCGCATGCATCTCGTATTCATGTTCTTTCTATTTTTGCGTTTAGTATTGATGCTCCTTTTACTATAGGATTGGCTTAAACGATTGAAGTAATTTATTTGCAGGTTATTTATAGAGTCAAAAGCATGATGCATTCTTAGAAAAAAATTTAAAATTCATATTCATGATTGAGCTACTTGGATTGGTTTACTAGTTCACAAATCTAGAATTTCTGGAAGTCCTTTGTAGCAAAATAGTAGTACTTTTATGCTATTTTTTAGAACTTGTTAATTAAATTCATTTGGGTTGATTCCACTTGGATTAGGTCATAATAAAATTCATTTTAATAACAAAATTTACCCCAATGCATTTTCAATTGATTAGGTTAAGCATTTGATAGGTTAACTAGCTCACTTGTTCTTGAATTTCTAGTTTTTAGAGTAGTAATTTTCTTATATTTTTTAGCACATGTTAACAAGGGTATTTGGAATGATTCCATTTGGAATGGAGTCCTAAGACACCCTACTTAATAAAAGAAATTTCCCAATCCCATTTTCATTTGATTTACTTGGTCATTTGGTGAATTATCTCCTTATATAGCAATTTTGTTTCGCCTGTAGCAATTATGTTTTGCCTGTAGCAACCTCCTCTAGCACTCTTGTAGCATCACTTTCTTTCACCATTTTTTATCCCAATTGAAACTTTGACTTAGTACATGTTATGAAACCATCTCTTAAAAATATAGAAAATATAGATCAACACCTTAGAAATTAGCCTCTTCGAGGGGGAAACCTCCTTTACATTACACAAATGAACAATTCTTGGATGATACAAATGACAAGACTTCCTTTCTATATATAGGATTCTAAGGGGTCATAATGTAATTAGCGCTGACATAAAACTAATAATTTAAGGGCACAACAATAACAATAGTGGGCTTTTATGGGGCACAATAATAACAATATGGGGACTACATGGGCACAACAATATAATAATGGGGTTGCACTAATGACAATAAGGGTTACACTAGTAGTATAGGGACCTAACATGCCCCTCTCCTTCAAAAAGTGTTGTCCTCAACGCTTGAGTAGTTCTGGATGCTTCTATATAAAATTCTCGTCCTCCCATGTGGAATCTTTAGCGGGTAATTTCTTCCACTTGATGAGATACTCTGAAATTGATTGATTTTGTAGCTGTCTGGTTCTTGTTTCCATGATTGCTTCAAGTTCCAATATGATTTTTCCTTCCTCGTCAAGTTATGAAAATATTTTTTGAACTGGGAGTTTGTCACATAAACTTCTTTAAGCATGAAACATGGAAAACTGGGGGCACTCAGGAAGATGCGAGAAGCTCCAATTTGTATGCCATAGTACCAATCTTTTGCAGTGCCTTGTAAGGACCATAGTAATTTGGTGATAATTTATTATCCTTCTTAGCTTACTTGAGGGATATTTGTTTGTATGGTTGTATTCTTAAAATTACCCAGTCGCCTATATCAAAACTTCTTTCACTGCGACGTTGATCTGCCTATTGTTTCATTTGATTCTATGCCAAAGTGAGGTTATCCTTTAAGAGTTGAAGAACTTGTTGTTGAGGGTCTACCTTAACACCTTCATGAGATACAATATGACCTATGTATTCCACCTCTTGTACTCCAAAGAAACATTTGGAGGCTTTTTCATATAATTGTTTCTTGTCCAATATTCTGAGAACTCTATCAACACGTTGAACATGATCCTTCCAAGACTTGTTGTAGATTAGTATATCATCAAAAAATAATAACACGAATTTTTTAAGGAAGGGTTTTAAAATGGAATTCAACAAAACTTGGAATGTAGAAGGTGCGTAAGGCCAAAAGGTATGACCAAAAATTCATAATGCCCTCATGAGTTCTAAATGTTGTTTTCGGAATGTATTCAGTCTTCATTATGAATTTAAGATATCCTGCATGAAGGTCCAACTTACTGAACTAAATTTCTCCATGAAATTCATCCAATAATTCATCAACGAGAGGAATGGGAAATTTATCTTTAATAATGAGCTTGTTGAGCTCTCTATAATCCAAAAACATTCGCCATGATCCATCCTTCTTGTGCACCAATACTACTGGAGCAGAGAAAGAACTTCGAGTAGGATGAATTATACCAGCCTCTAGCATTTCTGCAATCATACATTCAATTTCACTCTTTTATGCAAAGGGATAAGGCCTGATGTTTGGAGGAACACTTCCTTGAAAATGAATAGCATGATCATGATCAAAAATAGGTGGGAGGCCTTTCAGAGTCTCAAATACCTTGGAATGATTGTCTAAGGCTTTTTGGATATTTGGAGAAATAGATGATTTCATCGTGGGAACCACTAGCGAACATAATCATACAATTAAGCCACGTTGTTCTTCCCTTAGAAGCTTTTTCATGTTGTTAGAACTTATTATCTTTCCCGATTTCTCCAAAGATTGTAGCCAATGGACTCCTAGTACAACATTAGCACCACCCATTGGAATGGAAAGCATTGGACTATTCAAAACATATTCTCCGTTGGATAGCTTGATATTACGACACTTTCCAGAGAAATTTATGGTTCTTCCATTTGCAACCATCACTTGACACTCTGGTGCTCAATATAGAAAGCAATTCAATTCCTTCGCTATCTTACAATGAAAAAAATTATGGGCACTGCCCAAATCAATCAACACGATTACCCTTTTTTTCTTGATATGTCCTTCTATATTGATATTTTGAGGAGTGGTAATTCCTACCAATGCATTACAATATATGGTCGGATTCATTTATTGATGCTTGATGTGATCTTTCACTTCCTAAACCTTTTTCTTCTTGATATGTTCT
Organism: Pinus tabuliformis; assembly: GCA_031772625.1. Taxonomy (NCBI): domain Eukaryota; kingdom Viridiplantae; phylum Streptophyta; class Pinopsida; order Pinales; family Pinaceae; genus Pinus; species Pinus tabuliformis. Next base: position 1,166,115,031 of record CM062809.1, read on the forward strand.
TCTATCTTGAGAGTTTGAGGATTGGTAATTATTTCCAATGCTTTACAAGATATGATCATATTCATTTCTTATTTCTCTGTGGTTGGTTCCTCGTGTATATCTTTTTCTTTTGATGTTTCTTTATCCTTTTCTTCCTCCTCTTCACAATCTATGTAAAATAATTTCTTCTCAGCACACCTATGGCCTTTAGTGTATTTTCTATCACAAATGTAACAAAGCCTTTTTATCTTTTTTCCTCCAATTGTTATGGTGTAAACCTTGTAGTTTGTGGAAGGACATGAGCAAAAAAACTTCCATATTTATAGTTGTGAGTGGTAGGATTCCTTTTTTCCATAATTCGCTTTCAATTTTTCTTTCCAACTTGAATGCTTTCTCTAATGAATCAGGTTTCCAAAGACGAACCTCATGTTGAATGTTATCCTTTAAAGTCCCTATGAAGACATCAATCCTTTGCTTCTCTGGAATATCATTTACCCTTATATTCAATTTTTGGAAGTCCTCAATGATATCTACCATTGAACCCTTTTGTTTGATAGTTATCAATTGGCTAAAGAAGGTGTTGCTCTTTGTATCCTAATAATGTGCTATCATTTCCTCTGTGAAAATTGACCAAGTGACAAGTGGTTTATGAGAATAAAGCCCTTTATACCATAAAAATTGATTCAATTCTAAATATAAAGATGCAATATGCACCTTTTGTAACCGTTTCACATCATGTAGATCAAAATATTGTTCCATCTGTAGTATCCAATTTACCGGATCCTTACCATCAAACTTCCCAATATCACCTTTTCTTGATTTTAGGAGCTCGATATTGAAATGAATATAACTTTGTAATTTCGGATCTCCAAGGTCTATAATTGCAACCTACAGTAGCCCTCTGCGTCCTCTTTCCAATGCCGCTAGTCTAATCAAAATTGGATTCTTCAAGAAAGAGTTATGCCCACTCTCCCAATATGACATGCTTATATACATTTTCAGTAGAGCGAAATTGTACAAAGTGTCATGTGTTACTGTTTCAACCTTTGGACCTAAAAACAATACATAGAAAAGTACAGTCCATCCTCTTTCTGTAACTTATTACGAAATTTCAATCTGATGCTCAGAAAGAAAGTTATGACGATTTTTCCCATGTCACTTGTTTGCGATATAATTCAGGATTCTGCAAAAACCCTAACTTTCTTGGATCATATCTCAGAAACTATAGCGAGAAAAGGTATGAAATTTAGAACTGAGGTTTAGAGATATTTCGGCTCAAATGTTTTTTTTTAAGCTTCTAAAACGTCGCAGAAAAAATGTTATAGCGCAAATTCCACGATGACCTGTTTGGAGCAGCGAAACCCTAGAATCCAAATCTCTGATACCAAATGTTATGAAACCAACTCACAAAAAGATAGAAAATATAGATCAACACCTTATAAATCAGTCTCTTCGAAGGGGAAACCTCATTTACATTACACAAATGAACAATTCTTGGATGATACAAATGACAATACCTCGTTTCTATATATAGGAGTCTAAGGGGTCATAATGTAATCAATGCCAACATAACAATAATAATGTAAGGGCACCACAATAACAATAGTGGGATTCTATGGGGAAAAATAATAAAAATATGGGAACTACATGGGCACAACTATATAATAAGGGGGTTGCAATAATAACAATAAGGGGTTACACTAGTTGTATAGGGACCTAACAGTATAAATGAATAATGACCCATAGGCTCTATATCCATGATTGAGGAAGAATAAAAACCAATTAGGACATGCCTTTTTATAAAGTAGATTAGGCCTATTTATTTGAATTCGTGCTCTTAGGATTTCAATTACAAATTGTTGTTATTGCCTAGGATTAATTTCTTTTCAAACTAACATTTCCATTTCTGCAATTAGTTTAGGCTTAGATTTCATGATATTCACTCCAGTACATCAGATCAATGAAGGAATGAAACATTGTATGCTACACATATAGTTTTGACACCTCTTAAGTTTTTACGAACCCCAAGTTGATAATTTGAGTTAGTAGCCTTTGGAGTTGTAGCATTCTTGTTGCAATAATGGGGCTCATCACTTTTTGGCGTTGTTGTCAGGGATATGTCAATGTATGCATTATTTTCTACCATAGTTTATTCATTTCTTTGAATTTCCGCAAGAACAAAAATTTCATTAGGCATATTTCATTTCAAGAACAGAAAATTGCATTGCATTAGCATATTATTCGAAAAAAAAAATGCCAACACCAACCTCCCAATTTGATCACGTCGTGCAGTAAGAACCACATCACCATCCACTTTTATATGTAGAATAAGAAGGGGTGGCAGAGAAGGTAGAAGAAATGGATGGAGATTATGACAATGAAGAAGATCCTTTTGGATTTTCCATTCAAGATATTGATATCAGTGTTCATATGAAGAGCATCCTTCCATCTTTCCTTCCCAACTTTCATGGTATGAGGTTAGAGGATCCAAAAACCTTTCTCTTTGAATTTGAAATCCCTTGTAGATATTACGGTTACTTACTAAACACTCAAAATTGAGATTTTTTCGACAATATTGAAGGATATAGCTATTAAATAGTTCATGAGTTTAGGGACTAATTCAATAAGATCATGGAATGATATGAAAAAGATATTTCTAGAAAAATATAAAGATCGTGATCTTAAAGAAGAAATATTTAGAATGAATAAAAATAAGATGAGAGGCTTGAGGATCTAATAGAGAAGTTCATGTATAATGTTAAGAGGGAAAAATTACATCATTTAGGATCTGACACACTAAGAACCCTCTTACTTAGAACAATTAGGGATGAGTGGATTGATCTCCTTCATCTCATGAGTAGAGGTGATGTATAGCAATTATCATTTGAATAAATTTTTGAAACATGGAAACACATATCAAGAGGAAGGGCAAGAGTAAGTAAATCAACATCAATATCAATAAGCCAAACTAAACTTGGAAATTTATTTGACTAGAAAACATAAATTCTTAGCAATATAAGCGAACAAGTATAAATGTTAAGAATGCAATATGAGGAAAAATAAGATGATGATATTTGTGTTGTCGATGCAGAATCACATATTATTAAATATTTCCCATCATTACCAAGGTTGAAGGAATTTTACCAAGAGGACAATGGATCAAGTCAAACACCAAAGAAATTATGTTATGTAGCTCCAAGAAGACCATGGCAGCCTAGTCAACTTAGTTTGATTGCAAGAACCTAATTCATAATTTCAAGGTTATGCACATCCATCTCAAATTAATTAAAACACACCATTTCCTTAGAAACCATGGTCATCTCAACCCCAAAGAAAAATATTAGCAACAAGGTTGGAAAGAACCTTATGGGAGAAATCCACAATATCCTGAATATTCTCCTCAATATCCCCCATATCCAACTCCATGCTATTTCTACCATCCACCTCCACCACAACCACAACCCCAATCACATCCATCTCAAATATCTTGTAACACCCTCCTCCCACATCTACCCAAGCAACCGGCTTGTCGGGGTAAACATGCGACGAGAGGTCATTATGATATGATTCAACCTCCTAAGTCATGTTAAGGAAGTGGAACTGAAGGAACAACACCATACAAACATTCTACATCAACATTAGGACCCTCAGGAACCAATCCAACCTTTCTTCCAACTAGCCCCTAGGTCCCACTGAGATTTTGGTCCAATTGACCTCTAGACACTCTCATGCTATGGACATGCCAACGTCCAAGGACCTCTAGATGCTCTCACATCCCTGCAACTCAGTGTCCGAGGACTATTTTTCACAATGTTGTGCCAATCTCCCCGAGATTTAAGCCACCTTTTCAGACCTATAGCCCAGGTCACTGCCCAGAATTGAATGATATCTTCAGAACAATAAAGTAACAAGGAAATGATGGTATAAATGCAAACACTTGAATGAGACTTTGACTAGACACCTACTAGCTACGGCAAATAATTTGTCAAACATATCATGAATATGTAAACTACAAGTGTAAATAAAAAATCTGAGCATGTGGGTCTCATACTTAGCTGAGGATCGCTAAGAAGCATTGATTCCTCAACACATAAAGTGTCACTCCATCCATTAGGTCATAGATACATTGTTCATTCATTTACAAGTAGAAACATGATGAAAGCCATACATAGCTTTTGTCACAAAACATATATATAACCAACATAATAGCAACAAATTTACCAATGAAATCACAACCATATGTTCCACATATAAACCAATATAATACTCATAGAAATACAAGGAGAAATAACCTCATATTGATGATGCAAAATCCAAACCTAAGATGAGACTTCCATGTTCCACTTGACCGTAGAATGGCTGAGCCAAATCTCTCTTTAGTCATTCACCCCCGTGCCATATTCTAAGCATGAATGTGGGATCTCATAGAAAATGTCAATCCAAAACAATAAAGGGCTTCCAAAGGTCATCCACCTCAACCTATCAAGCATTGATTCCACCTCACGATTGGACATCACCAAAAGCATCATCCGATCGGTCTCTATCCAAGCCATCTAGGGATCTAGAGATTTTTTTCCAACCAAGGCTTCAAGAATAGTAAATCAACCCACAATTGTCACTGGGATCTAGAGCATTTGTCCAACCAAGGCTCTAAGACTAGTAACTCAACCCACCAAGGGCTCCAGAGAATTTTCCCAACCAAGGCTATGGGCTAGTAACTCAACCCAAGCTATTACAGGGATCCAGAGCGTTTGTCCTACCAAGGCTTCAAGAACTGATAACTTAACCCAAGCTAAGGAAACATGAGAACCAACAAAAAAAAAACAAGTAAATGAACCCACAATCTCCATGGATATCCAAGAAATGGAAAGGCTATGAAATCCACTTTCAATCTCGGAAATCCTCCATGCCAGTGATAAATATGACTAATAATCCACATACGTATTCCATGCATGCCAAAACTAGTAAGGAAAACATACATGAAACTTGGTACCTGCAAGAAAACCCTGATGTAAGTATTGATCCTGATGTCCTCTCGCGCTTTCACATTCTTCCTTTGCTTTCTTGCTCCAAAAATCCAAGTATGCCACACCCTCCAAGAGTGCTCTAAGAAAACTCTAAGTATCGAAGAGTAAGAGAGAGAGAATAATGAGAGAGCTCCAAAACTGAACTGAAAAAGGTTACCAACTGATCCTTAGAAGCCTTTTTATGAATGAGGCCTCTATTTTCTTCATTTTCCATTATTTTCCTTCAATTTCCTCCTCACATTCAACATGTGACCTTTCACCTCCCTTTTTTCCTAATCTCCATTATTTTCATAATAAATGTGCTAAAAATTTCATTTGCCTTTCCAAATCCTTGATCATTTCCTTTGCCAATTTCCTTATCCATTGAACAACCACAAGTGATCCCCGCCACTATGATTTTGTCCAACATTCAACTTGGAATAAGTGTCCCATCAACTGTGGTTATGATTTTTCCTTTATTAACTTTTATTATGTGGAATTTTCACTAGAACTGTTACAGATCCACTCCTACTCAACCACTTGTACCACCATTTCCAAACCCACACAAGGAAGTAGCTCAACCCACTTACATTGTTGAGGTAAAACACTTCCTAACATATCCTCTTGATCTCAATGGTATTCATCTTAACTTGGGAAGAGTATTGAAAAAAGGAGATTCTCTTAATGTCATTGAAGGACAACATCAAAAAAAAAAGATTCAAATGAGAAGACCAAAGAATCATGGGTTGCACTTGATGAAGAGTAGACATCAGAATCAGAGATTGAGAAAGTTCCCTCCTGTTTACCATCAGATCCTCCATATGTTCAAGAGAATAATCTACAAAAAGAGGAAGATTCAAATGTCATGGTAGAAGAAAACATGAAGAATGATCCAGATGAGCAAGTGAACCAAAGGAATCGAATCTATATTGATGTTTGGTTCCCTAAAATCAACAAGATGGTGCATCACTCTCTTCTTCAACAGTACTTGATATCATCAAAGTCAAAGTCTCTAAAATTCAAGTACACATCAAAGCATATATTTGGAGCCTACACATGAGTTTATTTGTAATCTTGATGTGCACATGGCTCTATTGGAAGTATTCCTATACTTGAAAGAGATTTTTATTTTTCAAGTAGAGTAGGATAGAAAAAGAAATTAAAAAATGAAAAAATAAGAGGAAAAATAAAATATTAGCTGAAAACCTCCCTTGAGGCACCTGAGATTGGCTTGTTGATTGAAAACCTCCATGAGGCAATGAAAAAAAGAAGAGAAAAAAGATGAAATAAAAAAAAATAAAAAAATGTTTTTCTAGTTGCCAATAAGTATGCATGCAGGTACTCCTCCACCTCCATAAGGAAAATAAATAGGTCAGCGCCACAAAAAGAGAAAAAGAAAGAAATGAGCAATGAGACAAGCAAAAAGTCAAAAAAAATCAACCTTGGGCTTCTTACCTTTTGTGAAAATTGCTCAAGAAGGAACAAGAACATGTAAAACCATCACCCTCATCCATTTCCATGACATTTCCCATCATTCCCAAACCTTTCTCATGCATTTTTCCTTGTTGTCCTAAAATTCTACAGGAGGGCTATGTTTTGCTATAGGAGGCCAAAATACATATAGGAGAAAATTGTTTTATCATATCTTGAAAATTGTACATCCACTTACTGAGTTGTTTCATGGGGAGATGCATATGGATGATGGTAACATGCTCAAGAAATTTTAGCAAATTCGAGTGCACACTTTTTGAGAAATTGGCCTCCATCACCTACAACCATTTTAAAGTTTTCTCAAGATTCGTGCATCCATTGGAAAATATTTTTCTATGAGGGAGGTGCATAAGGATGATGGAAACATGTTAAAAAAATTTCATGTCAATCCATTCTACCAATTGAGAGATATGCATAAGACAATTCTACTATAGGAGATTGTCCTAAAATGATATAGGAGTTGTCTAAAATGCTACAGGAGGAGCCCAAAATGCTACAGGAGGCAAATATGATTGGAGGAAAAGTTCAAAAGGTCATGTCTTCTTTAGGAAAGGTTGAGAGAGGTCCCCTAATGCCACTTTCATCACTCATTCTGTCTATCTAGCCAAGATTCATCTTCAAATTCCACTTTGCCATACATGAAAAAATCAGAAAAAGTTGCCATCAACTTTTCCATCGCCTACACTACTTATTGATGATTTTAACCTTGTCCTTATAACTCCTATGACTTTCCATCAATCCCACATGTGGTAATGAGGTCTCGAAGAGGAATTAAATGACTTCTACAGGAAGATGATTCCTTCTGTAGCAGCCTGTACAGTTACAATATAACTCAACATCAATTTTTCCACCCACAAAGCAGAAGATCCAGCCACCTTGAGCATCATGAAGCCATTTATGAAGTTGAGAATGGACACATCCTCCTTAGGAAGCAGTCCATCCAATCCACTAGCATCAAATGGGACACTGGGAAGAAACTTGCACACACAATAATTTTATCAATCAAAGGATCATCAAGCTAAGAAGATCTGTGCAGAAGAAAACAAAGGAAACCAACACCTTCAATATCATCATATTATGAAGTCTAGCTCCAACATGCAAGCATCTCCAGCAAATTGATATCACAAGTAGGTACATGTATGCAATATTCTTCACCTCTTCTCTTAAGCATGTTATGGTTACAAATTTGTTGTCAATGCATAAGAGGTGATGTTTTATAAACGAAGTATGGGTCAACAATCTCGGTCACCCTCAACCATTTAAGTAGCATCCTCCCTCCTCACTTTCCATACAACTACATAATACATGCATGATGTAGCATGTTAGCGCTTGAAATTTCACCTCAGGCTGAAAAAGGTAAACTCCAAGGCAACATCAAACCACTTAGCCTCGTAGCTAGCCCTACGGGGCAGGAGAGGGCTCTCTCCGGTCTATCTCGGTAAAGATCTTCAACGGGCGAGATAGCCAATGAGGAAACACTGATTTTAGGCTAGTAAACTGATCAAAAGGTTTAATTTGGGATTTTTAGGGTTTTGGTGGAAAGTTGGGGAAGAGCAAATTTTGGTGCGTGGATTGGACACAGTTTCTGCAGGGGGTTCTTTGGGGCGAGGTAGGAAACAGTATTGATGCCTTTGATAGAGGTGGATGGATGAGAATGACCGGTGAGGAGTTAAGGAGAGCAAGAAATAACCTTGAATTCCCCTTAAACAGTTGAAAACATTGATATTAAGCAAACTTAAAAGCAGAGCATGACAGTCATGAATTCTACTTTAACACTTCATTTGCCTAATTTGCAGAAGGAAAAGTAAGGAAATGATTCACATAACACACTTACAAGTACAAAGAGAAACACACCATCAACACATGTGACCACAAGAATCCCAAAAAGGACTGCAAAACCCTGGTCTTCCTTTGCCAAAAATTGCAGAGATACAGTGAGTAATACAATAAGAGTTTCTCCCTCAAGAGTCCAACCTCTCCAACCATGAAAATGATTGAGAAAATACATAATATAGACCAAGCCAACCCATTCCCTAGCCTCTAGGGGTCGAGCTCATCCTTCTAGGAGCTATTTCAACCAATTCTAAATTGAGCACTAAAATCTAGGCAGTCAAAACAACTTGCCTCTATAAGCTAGGAAACCAATTCATTCATTAAATGTTTGCTATTTCATGAATGAATCTTCTAGAATAGGTAAATAAGTGTCTAAACATCATAAAATTACATCATTTACAACAAGGAGGATGAAAATCAACTCCAAAAAGTCAAATCGAGTCAAAACTGCGTTTTGCTGAGCTGTAGGTTGAATTCCTGTGCAAACTGCCTGATGGGTCGCGTGCAATTCCTGGATGGGTCGCACGCCTTTGGAGGCACTTTTGAGGCACTTCCAGGTGTCCAAATGAGGAAACAGTGGGCTTGTTGGAAAGGTCTGGATGTCTAATTTCCAACCCAAGTGGAATTTCTGAATTTGGTGGTCATTTGCCCCTCCAAAATTGCAATCTCCCAAGACTGCTTCCTGTGTGTCAAAAATGTGGCAGAAAGTCATTTTTTGTTTGTTTTTTGACTTTCTGGAAGCCCAAAACTTGGTGAAATTTCTTGGTAATGGCTGAGCAAGTGTAACTTTCCATGACAAATCCAGAAATGCTGAGTTTTTCCAAAATGGAGTTGCCAAACGAAAGGGTCGTGCGCGGCACGCGACCCATTAGGAGCAAAAACCTGTGTATGGCACAAAAAATTCACAATTGACAAAATTTTCTCCAAATTTCTTGAAATTTGGGCTGGGAGTCCCCAATCAAGTATCATGCTCAGTCAAAGAGGCTTTGGCCAAATTTTGGAGTGGATCGGGCCTTTTCCGTCGTTTTAGTGCCTTGGCCAACCTCCTTGGATCCGGCGATTGTAATTTTGACATTTCTCTAAAACCATGACACCTGTGCAAAAAGTGAAGGATTTTTTTCTTCCTTGGCCTGTTGTGGACAAAAACCTCTCTCAGTTTTCCAAAATTCATTTTTGATTGCTCTGAAACATCATTTGAGTGCGACTTGTCCCGATGTGTGAAACAAGGAATTTTGTGGAAATGAAGCGAAATGAAGGGGATAGAGAGCTTCTAAATTCTTGGGGAAATTTTTGGGAGTGGGGAGGGATGTTAGGAAGCAGGGGAAAGTGGAATCTCAGAGATTGAGCGAGGGGAAGGGGTCCAAAAGGGCGAAACACAGGCCAAACCTAGAAAATTGCCAGGTTGTAGCTAGAAACTAGGGTTTGTGCAAAAATGAGGAATTTGGGGGATCTCAGTGATGGAAAGCATTTGGTAAGGTACTTTACGGATAGGGGAAGGTGTATGAACATCAGGATACAAGTTTTACCGATGATTTGACCGTCCAAGAGAAATTGCCTTCAAAACCCTAGGAGAGGGAAATGACCTTGCTTGGGCGCAACTGAAGCATGAACAAGGTGTAAAATGACTCATTAGACACTGACATGATAATGACAACCCTATGAATGATGATAAACTCAGCTGAATGGTGACATGGACCGACATTTGGACAACTTTAGAAGGAGTTAAAGCAAACCCTAGACCTAATGCCTAGTGACCAAATTTTGCTTGAAAACTCTTTGAAATGACAAAATTTGACCTTGACACTCTGAGACCACTTTGTAAGAGCATATTTGATCACTGGAGGAAGGCTGGAAAGACTGACACTAACATAGCAAAAACCTAAAGAGGTAAATTCCTTTGGAAAAATGGTTTTCTTATATAAGAGAGGTAAGGAAAGAGAAGAGGAAGTCTTTCACTGAGATAAGGGGGTATCATTCTTCTCTTTCTTTGAACAAAAATCAACCACCCTATCTCTACCTCTACACCCTATACTATTCAAAGAAAAATCTTGGAAATTCCTTTCAAATAATTTAAGGAGACAATAGTAGGAGCCATGAGGGGGAGGTTTCAAACAAATGGGAAGAAACTTTTGACATCCATGAGAAGGCCAACCACTATAATAGCCTCATCTAAGCATCTCAAAGCACAAACTTCCATGCTACAGGAGAAAATAGTACTGCTACAGGAGAAATAGGAGAAACGTATTTGCTATAGGAGAAGACAATCTGCTATAGGAAAATCCAAAGAGCTTCTAAAATCTTGATCTTTAGCAACTTTACCTTAGATTTGAAGAGGTACATCTAAGAGAATGGAAAGTACACATTTTTCTCTGCCATATGTGGACAAGAAACCTACAAAACCTCTCATTCCTTCAACCAAAATTCTAACAACAGTTTGAGAATAAAAAAAATTGAATGACAATGTTTATTTTGAGTTAAGAAAGATAAGAAAGGAAATGGAATTGTTTTTGAGTTGAGTCTGAAGTTTTCCTTCCTCTAACCAGTATGGATAAAATTTCTCTTTTACCCCTGTAGCATATTGAGAGTATTGGTTTTCCAAACTTTGGAAAATCACAGTGAAAATCATGGGGGGTGGTTTCAATTAAAGAGAGTCCACAGACTCATCAAGGATGCTAATTATCACATATGTTGTGGAGAATGTTCAAAAACTTGTATCATGGGAAAACATTGTGGCCATTAATAGGGAGAATTTTCTTAAGACACAAGCACAAGCCTAATTAGAACTTGGAGAAAAGGATGGATCTACAGAAGAAGGAGTTGGAGAAGAAGATGAAGAGAATGGAGCAAGAGAAGATGTGCCAAAATTCCTTCTAAGGTAGCTTGGGATGTTAAGGAGGCCACTAGGGCAATTAATGAGGCACAATTAGGTCACTAAGTTGGTCAAAGGATGATGGGCCTCCAAATTAGACATAAATTAAGGCCCATCTGACCATACTTCAACACATTAAACCTCTTTTTTTTCATTAGATGACACATTTTTAGCTTTAGTATGTTCATTAGGAAGGTTTAGAGATAATTTCATATTTGTGCCTAATATTATTTATTTTTGTAGAATATTGTGAGAATATTGGGCAGATTATGAAGATTTTGAGAGGAGATAATCTAGGGACTTTCTCCCTACTACAGGAGGACTAAGTTTGGATAATAAATCAACATAATATTATAAAATTATTTCATAAATTCTAGAGCTCCAATGATTTAGAAAATCTAGGAATGTGTTCCCTGTCATTTAATGTAGATTCCTAGTGTTGGGAACCATATCCAATATTTGATGGATTTTGGAGAGGAAATCTTCCTCCTTTCAAGGATAATTCTCCCTCATCATTTTGTATAAGTACCAATTTGAATTTTCCTCTAGAGTATGTACTTTTTAGTGTTCTTTTGGAGAAAACTTGTATTTTTGCAGCTCCACTTTCATTTCTAGCAAGGATGTACTTGGATTGATTCAAATAATGACGTTTGGTGCCATTTTTAGCTTCTAAAGTTTGGTCTCCTTCATAGGACTCTGATTATCCTTGGTCTTAGCCATCCTAGGAACCTCAGAGCCCTTTTTTATAATATTGTTTTCTTTTTTTCACTTCTTATTCACATGGATCTCTTATTCTTGTTTTTCTTATTCCTACATTTAGTATTGATGCTTCTTTTGTTGTAGGATTGGGTTAAATGGTTGAAGTAAGTTATTTACAGGTTATTTACAAATTCACAAGAATAATTCATCCTTATAACAACTTTGAAAATTCATCTTCATCATTGAGCTACTTGGATTGGTTTACTAGTTCACAAATCTAGAATTTTTGGAAGTCCCTTGTAGCAAAATAGTAGTAATTTTATGCTATTTTTTAGAACATTTTAATGAGCTTCATTTGAGTTTATTACACTTGGATTAGGTCATAAAAACAATCAAGTTAATAAACAAATTTACCGCAATTCATTTTCACTTTATTAGGTTAGGCATTGGATAAGTTAACTAGCTCACTAGTTCTTGAATTTCTCAGTTTTAGAGTAGTAATTTTCTGCTATTTTTTAGCACATGTTAGCAGGGGTATTTTGGGGTGATTCCACTTGAAATGGAGTCCTAATAAATCCTACATAATAAAAAAAAAATCCCCATCCCATTTTCATTTGATTTACTTGGTCATTTGATGAATTATCTCCTCCTGTAGCAATTCTGTTTTGCTTATAGCAATTATGTTTCGCCTGTAGCACTCTTGTAGCATCATTTTTCTTCACCGATTTTGATCCCCACTACAAATTTGAATTAGTCTTGATGAATAATGACCCCTAGGCTCCAAATCCATGATTGAGGAAGAATAAACACTAATTAGGACATGCCTTTTTATAGAGTAGATTAGGCATATTTATTTGAATTCATGCTCTTAGGATTTCAATTACAAATTGTTGTTCTTGCCTAGGATTAATTTATTTTCAAAGTAACATTTTCATTTCTGCAATCATTTTAGGCTTTGATTTCATGAAATTCACTCCATTACATCAGATAAATGAAATAAGGACACGTTGTATGTTGCACATATAGTGTCGACACCTCTTATGTTTGTACAAGCCCTGAGTTGATAATTTAAGTTGGTAGCCTTAGGAGTTGCAACATTCCTGTTGAAATACTGGGGCTCATTAGCTAGTCTACATGTTATATGACCATTAACATATGCATATACAAATACATCACCATTGATGGGAATCAAAAAAAATTATGATTCAGTATATCCTTCATAACCCCTTGCATTGCAACCCACAAAGGTATTCATTTCTCTTGAAAATCCAATCCATACACGCACAACACTTGAGTTGGATTACTAGTGGGATCACCCACTGACATGACCATAACAGTGAGCTTCCCAACTTGTAAATACATAAAGGTAACTGGAACTCAAAATATCCCAGTTAATCCTGAGTGGTTTCATGTCACCATTCAGGGACATAACAAACGTCCTGCAATCAGCTAAGAATGTTACAACCGCATCAGTCAAATAACTCATGAGTACTACACATGCCTATTTAACTAATAATTAATCAAACATTCTTCTGTGAACATTATAGGTTGCACATTAGTCATTATTGGCACAACATACATGTATATATACATATGTATAGAATAAACACTTATCTGATTAACTTGTAAGCCTCACAACTAGAGGAGGGACTTCAACTCTCCACCCAATTGTAGGCTAACTCTACTATAATATTTCTTGGAAATAATGACCCCTGAGTTGGATTCAGAGTCTGAGGAGTTGAGTTCTCAAGGGTATTCACACCATTAACCAATCAAATAGGTAGCTAAGAGGAGGAATCCGTTTTTTAGATGATCTAGCAACTGCTCTCAAGCAATAAGCACCATAGTGGTTCACTCAACCTCTCAGCAGAGAATCAAAGGAACTCAGCCCCAGATCAGGGAAGGCCTTATTAGTAAAGGAACCGGATCTGCACTCATAAGGGTGTTTTCTCAGCCCTAAGTCAAGCACCCGATGAAGATCAATTTTTCCACTGAACTTTCTCGGCTTAATCCAACACAAATACACTCTCTGGGTCAAGAACCAGAATGTTGGGAACACCATTTACCTAATCACTGCAAGGGTTTTCTACCATCGCCTCTTCTCAATGTTTCCACGCCCCATGTCTATGCTCCCCTATTTTTTCATGTGACGACCAAACCTTTTCCCCCACTCACATCATGCAAAGAATTAGCCAAATGATTGTGGGAACTCCTTTCCCAGTCGCTCCTCGCCAACACCAACACATCTCTATGTGTTCATAACTCCTTCCATTCCCACTTTCCTGCTACTCACTAGCCCCATGTTCTCTCTTGTGTGTTGAATTTCAACACCTCCCATGAGAACGAGATCAACATGGCTCATCCTTTGTGAAAGCTACCCATACATGCTTTACTGTTTGCACCAACAAACCAATTAATTTTCTAGGAAGCTAGGTGGGGGATAAATGAAGAGGTCCGGGTTTAAACACTTGCATAAGAAACTCATCCTCCTCATTCTTTGAATATGTGTCCACTCCTCTAGCTCAACCATATTTCACATTTTCCATATTATTACATGAGTTAGAATTCCTAATAACATTTACAAGAAGGGTTAGTAAAAAGGACTATTACATTAAGCCAAAGGATACTAATAGTAAATATTGCATCCCTAATTTAGACATTCGTTAACACTAAAAATGGAAAAATTAGACCTTTATGTATATTTGACAAATTATATTGCATACCTTAGGATTTGTGTGATACAAGAATTTGACAAACCATTCAATACCCTCAAGTTCACCAACAAAAATATAGAAGAGAGAAGAATTTTCCTCGAGCCTTCATAAAGGGGTTGTTGTGACAACTCAATTAGAGGTAAATAATGAATTTCCATCCATTAGAGCAAAGGTGTCATGGATCAATCTATTTATACCATCATTCTCTATTGTATTATCAATGCCATCTTCTTCCATATGACTAACTTGATCTCTAATATTTTTTCCATATTCTTCCCTCACATATACAACTTGATTTCTGCTACCACTTTGCAAATTCCCAAGCTTGCTCTTAGGACGCCTTGAATTTATAATCTCAAATTAGAACCAAAGAAAATTAGCATTGCATGTAACAAAAATTAAAGCATTTTCTTTTTATTTTTTTCACGAATACAATCAAATATACAAATATATAAAATTATTACTAACTTAAAATGGGACAATAGTCATACCCCTTTCAACATGCCCAAGTTTTCTACAACTTTTTTTAGTTTTTGTTATTAAAAGACTTCTTATATTAAGGCCTTTGCATTTATTGCAAACGAAATAACATTTCCTATCACCTTTTTCCTCCAATGCAACAAATAACATAGTGAGCCTCCTTTGATTTTCTTCCGGAGTAATGTTATATGGCATTATAATTAACTATTACTACAATGTAAAACAACATTGCAATGTAAATACAATATATGCATACATTCATTAACCAAATTCACAAATTTAAGTGTATTTCTACAAGCCAAATAAAATAATACATGATATAATAGAAAATATAAGAAAGACAAGTATTTCCATAATGCATGTGAAATTTTTACATATACATAATATAAGTGGTGCGTCTTCATTAACTTGAGGTATTTTCAACTATAACTACTAAAATAATGAATTTAATCTTAATTTGAATGCTTTTTTCTAAGGAAATATCTAGGCAAATCCACCCGAAGGGATCACATTCCATCAGCTTATTACCAAAGCCTAACCCTGAGGACGTCAAGGAGAATTGACCATGTGACCTCCCATTAGTGAGGTGCTTTAGCAACATGAATTTTACCAATTGAGCTAACCTTCAGGGCCATCTTAATTTGAATGTTATGGTAACTTTGAAATTTATTATTGAATAATCAAATGATTTACATATGTGAACATATCAACCAATCAATAATTACATAGCTATAAGAACAACAATTATGTAGGAAATTTGATGGGCTATGTAGATCAAGAACTAGATGTGAAACTAAAAAATAGAAAAAAATTGTTTTTTGTTGCATCGAAAATTAACCTAAATATCACTACACAATTGTCACATGTACAACTTATAAATCGTCAAAAACTCTATCAGATATACAAATATATATAGTACATTATGGCATGAAACAAAACAAAAAAAAACCTTGCTAAGGAACTATCTAGGGTTTAGCCTACAAAGGAGATTAAATTATTACCTCACAGGAACAACAAAGAAGTGATAGAACAAAGGCCTGATGTCTCCTTCCAAGTAACAAAGTTTCCAATCAATGGATCGATCTTAGTATCCTTATAATAGTATTGAGATATCACAATAATGCCTTTGAAAATATTGTAGAAATAACGAAGAGAAAGAAATTTGAAAAGTTAACACCAATGCTTCATGAGAAATAATTTCATCATGGAATAAATGATCTCACCCATTCACGATGATTTGGAGTAGAAGAGAGGCTTGTATTTATAGAAGAGACCTCTAACAACTATCCTCCTTTTGCTCCCAAAAATAAGTTTTACACAGTGATATATAGTAAATTCATCGAAAACATACTTATTGATTGTAAACAAAGTATAGACTTTCTGTTAAGTCAAATTCTTATTTTTTGTTTAGTGGGTGCCATGATGTGCATCACAATTGCGACCATGGTTAATTCTATTGCACTTGCGATGGTATATTGCTGCATTGCAACCATATGTCATCACATATTTCAATAATATATTATCATCAGAATTATGATGTTATATTGTTGCATTGTGACAACATATCATTACAAGTACAACCAATGTAAGTATTGTAGAAATGCGATGAACATCGGTGAACCTTTCTTAAAAAAAAATTAAAAAGATATTTGATAATAAACTACTAATTTCCATCAAAACATTAAATTTGATCAAAATGTCAAAATAGTTCGTCTTAAATAAAGAACATATTTATTAGTGTGATATTGCGCAATATGTGATGAGACACTTTTCCACTATACTTATAAGTCTAGTTTTTTATCTATGAGGTTAAACTGTGAGAGGAAAATGTTTATAAGTCTAGTTTTTTATCTATGAGGTTAAGCTGTGAGAGGAAAATGTTTATAAGTCTAGTTTTTTATCTATGAGGTTAAACTGTGAGAGGAAAATGTCTATAAGTCTAGTTTTTTATCTATGAGGTTAAGCTGTGAGAGGAAAATGTTTATAAGTCTAGTTTTTTATCTATGAGGTTAAACTGTGAGAGGAAAATGTTTATTTTAATAGGAGCCCTAACTCTCCATGGCTTACTCGAGAACTTCACAATTTTTTTCTTACCAAAAATCAAATTATAAAAATTCCAAATTTTTCATGGAGTTTCTTGTCGCTAATGAAGCCTTGGTCAATAATCAGATAAGCAACTTTGTCATGAAGTTTCCACCTTGCAAATTGTTAATGAGGATCTCCACTGATTAGAGAAATTTTGATGTCTAAGATGAGTCTCTTAAGGAATATTATAAAAATAACAGTGGAAATAATAAAATAAGATTAGATTACCTCATCAAGTTTTAGAGGGAAAAATGAAAAAAACTACTTTTTTCAACTAGTATTTTCAAGTTATCTCCCTATGATTTAACTCAAATTTCGAGTGGGAGCACTTGTTGGATGCAGAATTTAATTTTGCATCCAAAGGAGTACCCATGTTGCATACTTTCAATGGATACATGAAAAAAACTGATTGCAACCACATTTTTTTAATGTATTCCACTTTTTTCGTGTAATATGGTCCATCGAAAGTATGCAATATGGGTACTCTTTCGATGCAAAATTAACTTCCGCATCCAAGGAGCATTCCTACTTGAAATTTGAGTAAAATGGTAGGGAGATAAGTTGAAAATACGAGTTGAAAAAAACATTTTGCATCCAAGGAGCATTCTTACTCGAAATTTGAGTAAAATGATAGGAAGATAAGTTGAAAATACGAGTTAAAAAAAAATTCCGCATCCAAGGAGCATTCCTACTCAAAATTTGAGTAAAATGGTAGGGAGTGTTATCACTCAGGTTGTCCCTTGGCTCCTTAAGAGATGTGGCCAAGGTAACCACAAACCAATCTTTGGGCTGCAGGTCCTAGCCCACTTGCAGTCAGAGAGGGCTCTCTCTTTAGAATTTAGCTTTGTTTTGGGTTGATTTTAGGCTAGTTATGGTGTACATGGGTTTTTTTTTTATTTTGGTGGGAAGGATGATGTTTTCAAGCAGAGTTGGGATGCATAGTGTGAGAAGTTCAAACCATTGGGCATGGAGTCCTGGATTAGGGCTTGTTGTTGCGTTTTCTTGGTCACAAGAGGAATACAGAGCAGGATAGCTACACATAGAACAATATCAGGCTGGAATAAAGGTGGAATGAAGGTCAGAGATGAAAGGCAACTAAGAATCTTTCATTAGCTAACAGAGAGGGAAGGTGAATGACAGTTTGTCTAGGAGCAGTCAAGAACTCCTAAATAACAGTCATATGTGAAAGAAACAGGGTAAACATGATCATTTAAGTATGCATATTCATAACCATTTCTGAAGAAAACCTATAGAAATAACAAGAACTGAGCATAGAGTGCAGTCAAGCAAAGCCTAAGCTATTCTTCTTTCTTGCTATTTAGATGGTAACACAATGGTGGTGTAAACATATATGAACTGTAAACAGAGGTAAGAAAACACTTATTGAGCCATGTAGTAGCACAGGAATTCCACAGTCACTCTTTGGCCATTAAATAACACAACAGTCAGTTCTTCATCCAAAGCATTCCAGCAATATTTGATTATAGAGCTATCAAAGTATACAACGCAAGTCTAGAATGAGGATTATCAACCAACCAACCCTTTAAACAATGAATTTAAACAATGAATCAGGGTGGTTTATATAGGGAAAATATCAAAAAATATCTATTACATTAGATCTTAAACAGATCTGAGGGAAATGAGTTCTTTAATCTAATCTTTTCCTGAAATTAATACAAGAAGATATCTATTTGAGCTGCGCTGGAGGCAGCTGCATCAAAATGAGTTAATATGGTGTCCTTGGTGGCTCGGTGTAGTGTTTCTGCAATAACTATGCCTTTAATCTCTTATCTGCACCTCTTAGGCGGTTCTGCTGCTTTTAGGTGGCTTTAATGTGCACTAATCTCGATCTGATGAGCTTTGAATGGCCTTTACTGCTTCTTTGACTTGGATGGAGGCCTTTAATGTTCACCTACTTTGATATTGCCGATCTGATACTCTTTGCCGCTTCACTAATACTCTTTAATTTAATTTGGGCTTTATTTTTCCTCTGATATGCTTGAAACTGTCAGATCGCCCCTTTTCTGCCCTTTCAAGGTAAAAATAACTGTTGCAAATGATTTTTGTGGCCTCTAGAATGCTATCGGCGCTGGCCAATTGAATATGAACATGCATGAAGAAATCCTGTCAAATAATGGTGGAGGAATGCAACCTGATAACTGTGCTGGGCTGAGGCCAACTTTTAATTTGCGTTTTTTGGGCTTGCTCTCTTTTCTTTAGTTTCTCTGTTTCCAGCGTTGCCTCTTGCGAATTTTTGGGTTTTGCAGGTAACCGAGCAATAGGAAGCTCTCCATTTTGAGCAATTTTTCCTAGCGATGCGCGATTAGCGCTGATCACGCATCGAAAACTGCCTCTGTTTCTCGTTTCAGGCATTCTTTGACTCGCCCTTTGCGCCTTTTCTGTGATGACGTCAGCATGATGTCATCGGCAGGTCCCGAGTACGACAGGGTGACGTGGCAAGGTGACATGGTAGTGACGCTAGTGAGACGACGTGGCACAGGATACGGTGGCGGGGTAGGGACGGAGGCAGATGCAGTGGCAGTGACATGTAGCAGTGGCAGGCTGACGCGGAGGTGACGTGAGCGGTGACGTGGCGCTGACGTCAAGGGCAGAGAGACAGAAGGTGGTTTGTGGTTTTATCGGACCGCCTTCTGTACGTGGGCATTATTTGTCAGAGCCCTCCTGATGCAATAAAAGGCGAACACGCGTCCTTTGTACGACGGCAAAACCGCCGTGCCATCGGACGCTAACCGTCGGACGTCGGGGGCGCGCCGAAATCCACCTGGGTCGTTGGATCTGGGAGGGCGGATCGAAGGGCCGACGGAGCGCGGAGCTTCCATACTTCTACCATCAAACAACTGCCTTGCCACTTCTGTCATTGATGAGAGGAGCTCTGGTTGACAATACATGAGGTGATCAAAACCTTGCTTCTGCAACCTCAAACTACCTACCCAGCCTAATACACCTAGCATTTTTTCTCCATTTGATTGGGTGCACTTAAACTTGCAGACCCTGATTATCTTCTTTTCTTTTGACTACCCTCTTATCTAAATGTACCCTTATATCTTCCAAGGGCCCAGATTAAGTAGTTGGGCTCCTTCATTTCTCTACCTAGCTACTCATCTGCCAAGCTTAAGCTGTTTGGACAGAGATTCATTCTCTATCTTCTAAAACAAGCAATTTAAACCTAGGGAAGCCAAGATTAAGCTGTTTGGCTTTCCCTTAACTGTAAAACTCTTCAAAAATGGTATGATTCTTCAAAATGGAACTTCTTGGAAATATGGAACCTTGCAGCATGAAAAGATGACATATTTGGCATGTAAAACAGTCAATCATGAAATATGAAACCTATTGCAATAGGAGACTAACAGTGGCTCCACTTGGGGATGGTTTTTCAAGATGAAAAGCCAAGAACAACAGGTCAGAATGCCTTGATCTTCAATTGTTGCTGTAAACTGAAATTCTCCTTCTTATCAATGCCTTTGTCTGAATTCTTATAAGCTGATATGCAGTATCCTTTTGAGCTGAATTGCAGAAAAATTACAGCTCTGCTTCTTGCCTTTTGGGTGCTTGTAAACATATTGAAATCTGCTTGAGCACTTCTTTGGAATTATTTCAAAAATAGAGATCTGAAATAGAGTTTTCTTTGATCTTTCCTTCAAAATTTGCTGCGTTGTTCGCTCTTATTGGCCTGCTATAAGAGAAAATGCTGAAAATACAAATATTAATGTATAGATAGTATACAGAGCTGTGTTGCGTTCAACAAAAGGGATCATGATAGTGCTTTAGCATTCGACCATTGGCAGGGCCTTCTTCAGCTGTGCTGCCATCCAAACTCTTCAGAAAATATGTGTTGTTGCCTTGAACAGCAGAAATAATAAAGGGGCCTTTCCACATGAAATCAAACTTGCCATGCTTTCCTTTGTCCTCTCTTCTTGAATCCCATCTTAAGACTTTGTTTCTTATGTAGAAATCTTCAGCCTTGGTTATTTTGTCAAACATTTTATTGAGCTTCTCTTGTAAAATTTGAGCTCTGTCGTACACTTGCTCTCTTGTTTACTGCAAATGGATGGTTTGGTTTATTCTTCTTAGATATCATTTGGCTCTGCCTGAATCTCTTGCAACAATTTGATAACAGGGATTCCCAAAGAAGAGGGGAACTTGGCCTCCATGCCATAGACTAACTCATATGGGCTCATCTCAATGGATCTCTTGGTTGACAATCTGTTTGCCCATAGGGCATTTACAATCTTTTTGTGCCAGTTCTTCTTGTTCTCCTCCAAGACTTTCTTAATGATGTTAATCAGACTCTTGTTGGATGATTTGGCCAAGCCATTACCTTGAGGGTAATAGGTTGTGGAGTGACCTAAGGTAATGTGGAATTTGTGGCAAAAACTGATCATTTTCTTGGATTTGAAGGCAGCAGCGTTATCCGTAATGATCTTCTCAGGACAGCCAAATTTGGACAAAATGTTGGTTTCAAGGAATTGGATGATGGTGGAGTCATTGGCTTGCCTACATGGGATGGCTTCAATCCACTTGGTAAAGTAATCTGTAGCTGTTAGAATCCACTTATGCTGGCCAGAAGAGGACGGATGGATTTCTCCAATGAACTCAAGACCCCATTGTTGAAAAGGCTTCTCGGTTGAAATGGGCTTAAGGGGCAAGGGCAGAAGCTTTCTTTTGCCTTCAAAGATTTGGCATTTGTGGCATGAAATAGCAAACTTCCTCACATCAGCAAACAAAGAGGGCCAATAGAAACCAACCCTTAGTATCTTATCAGCAGTGGACTTCCAATATAAGTGCCCTCCACAGTCCCCTGCATGAAATTCTTTCATGACACTATCAGTTTCATTCATAGTTAGACAATTCAACAATATTCCTTCATGATTTTTCCAAAGCAGGGCACTATCTAAGACACAAAACTATGATGCTTTCATTTTTAAAAATCTCTTTTTGGTTTTGGACAACCCTAGAGGAGCACGCAGGTTTAACAATATAAAACATATATCAACATACCATGGGGATTGCAAAAAAGCTTCACTGATTTGTGGAGTCGCGAGCTCCTGTTCATTGTCCAGTTGATTAATGTCTAAGGCTTGAAAATTGGTTACGGACATCAGTTTGGCTAAACCTTGTCCCTTTATCAGCTTGGTGGGTTTTATCTCAATGTCATACTCAAGGATATTGGCAATCCATTTGCCTCTTTTGCCTTCTATGCCCTCTTGAGTTAATATGTCTTTTACAACAACATTTGGCACATAAGCAATCACATGTGAATATAAAATGTAAATTCTGAAATATTTGATTGCTTTAACAAGGCATAAGCTTGCTTTTCCATAATCTGATATTTTAAGGGTGCATCTCTAAGGGCTCAGCTGAAAAATGCAATTGGCTTTTCATTTCCCTGATCATTTTTCTGCAAAAGGACAACAGCAATGGTGTGTTCAGATGCAAATGAGAAAATGATGAAATCCTTATCAAATTGAGGACTTGTGAGGACTGGGGCTTGGGTTAAGGCAGATTTTATGCCCTCAAAGGCTTGCTTGGCCTCCAAAGTCCATTTTACCTTGGAATCTTTCTTTAACATGTTATTTAGCATTCTTATCAGCTCAGCCAAGTTTGGGATAAATCTCCTTAGGAAATTGATCTTTCCTAGAAATGCTTGCAATTCTTTGTGTTTCTCGGATAAGGGATTTGCAAAATGGCTTGGATTCTTTCCGGATCTATTCTAATTCCATCTTTTGAAATGATATGGCCTAGCAATTTGCCTTCTTCTAGGCCGAAGAGAGATTTCTTAGGATTTAAGGAAATGCCATATTTCCTACAGGTTAGGAACACTTGCCTTAGGTGTTTAAGGTGCTCTTGATCAGATTTTGAGAAAGGAGTAAGGTCATCAAGGTAAAACACTAGGAAATCATGGATTTCCTTGGAAAATGCAATGTCCATGGCCCTTTGAAAGGTAGCACCTGCATTCTTTAGTCCAAAAGGCATTTTCACATATTTAAAGGTTCCCCACGGTGTTGTAAACAATGTCTTGTCTTGGTCATCCGGGTGAACAAGTATTTGATTAAAACCTAAAAATCCATCTAGCAAAGAAATTCTTGAAGACCCCACTACTCTTTGTAGAATGTGGTCCATTTTTGGCAGTGGGTAGTGATCTTTAAGGGAGACTTGTTTCAGATTTCTTAAGTCCACACATAGTCTTATCTCCCCTTTTTTCTTCCTTGCGGGGAACAAGATTGGATACCCATTCTGAAAATCTAATGGTTGCTATAATACCAGCCTCAAACATTCTTTTCACTTCTTTCTCAATCAAAGGGAGAAGCACAAGATTGATTCTCCTTAGTTTCTATTTGAAGGGCTTTTGATTTGGCTTTAAGGGAATGGTATGTTGAATAACAGAGGTGTCATAGGACTTAAGGTCCTCATAACTCCAGGCAAATACATCTTGAAACTCTTTAAATAAATCAACATATTTTGGTTTTTGATCGGGAGGCAAAGACTTGGACAGTTTAATCATTTTGGGCTTCTCTGCTGTCCCAATATTACAGTCTTCCACAACAGCGTTTAAGGGTTGCATCTTTGGCTTTTTGGGGACATCGTTTGAATCAAATATGTCTTCTAATGGAGTGAGGCCAGCAGGTAGAAAATTTTCTTTTAAATCAATTACTTCGGCCTCTGCTTCAGCTATTTCATCTAAATGCATTTGCTTCAGCTCTTGCATGTTTTTCTCATCAAAAATGGTTGGGTGCAGCATTTGATTTGCTGCTTCAGCTGTTATAGTTTGCTCATTTTGGCTCATTTGCTGTTGTGGGTCATCCATGGCATCTTCATCAATGTTTAAGCTTGAGAATTCATGCTGTAAGGTAAGAAAATTGTTGATTTGAGCATCATCCTCAAACACTTGCCAATCTTTGATATTGTTAGGGACAGTAGGCCTGTGCTTTATCTCAGCAGTAAAGTGGTGATTGGGCTCAAAGGGCAGCTTGTAAGTGCTAGCACAAGTGGCTAGACTATGAGCATGCTTGTTATGGCTTCTAGAAATCTTAGCAAGCTTGGATTCGATGAAGGAATTGAGTATTTATGTGGCAGCAGACCTATAAGCTCTTAGCCTATTCTCATTAGTAACAAAGTTACCTTTCATCTGTTGAATGATCAAATCAGAGTCACCTAGAATGGACACTTTTGCAGCTCCTAGAGCTTTGAGCAGTTTAAGGCCTAAAAGGAGAGCCTCATACTTTGCCATGTTGTTGGTGCATTTGAAGTTTAGTCTGTAAGCATGACCCTCTGCATGGCTGTTATGTGTATTGTGAATCCATATTCCTGCCCCTGCTCCTAGCTTATTAAAAGAACCATCAAACTCTAAATACCATGTGATTTCTTGCTTGTGGTTAGTATTAAGAGTTTCAGGCATTTTAGGATTGGTCAGACCTAGGTTTTGTGCTTCATGTGGTTCTTCTTGTATGCTAGTTGCAGGAAAATTTTGGGGTTTTTCCTCACTACTTACCACATACTTCATCAGTGTTTCTCTATACAGTCTCTTTGGTTTCCCAAAGACTGAAATAGTGGCATAGGAGAGGTCTAGTTGGAGAGATCCCTGGAGTTTTTCTCCCCAAGATCTTGATAAGAGCATGCCATACTTTGGTGGAATGTCAGCAACCACCACGTCCATTAGGATCATTTTGTTGGGAAATTGGACTAAAGACACACAAAGGTCTTTGATTAAGCCTAAACACTTGACCTGACTAGAATCAAATGAGAATAAGTCTTTGTAGGGTCTAGTGACATCAAGGTTTAGCTTCTCCATTACAGCTTTGGGCATTAGATTGTGTGAAGCACCTGAATCAAACATAACATTGTGCAACACTTTATCATGAATGTGCAAACTGACATAAAAGGGTAGAACAGCGCCATGTCCTGATTTACCATTGACTTCAGGACCAAAAAGTAATTCAGGTTGATTATCTAAAACATTAACATCATCCCTGTTCTCTGGCATTTGCAGTGATATTTTGATTTGCTCTATGTACACATCATGTTTGGCAAGCTCAGAGAAAGGAATAGATATCTTTAATTTACCAATTTCTGCTTCTAAATCAAAAGGTTTTTCTGACTGTGTTTTAGTATTGTGACTGGCAGATTTTCCCTTTTCAATTGTATCTTCAGTGATCTTCTCTTGGTTATCAGTGATTTCTTGAGATTGTTCTATTTTGGGAAGGCTTTGAGGAGTGCTATTTACATTGTCTTTTGAGGGAAAGGATACAAAAGGCTGGTTATTAGAGGGTTGCATGTCAGATACATCCTCTATGGCCACTTCTTTTAATTTTGGGTCTGTTTTATCAGCAGGTTCTCTGATAGCTGCCTTGTCTTTCACTTTCTTAGGCTGCTTAGCATCCTTTGGCTTGATGGGATCAGACACATCAATGGTTCTTGTTCTCAATTTGTATTGTTTATGGACTTCGTAGACAACTGAATCATAGCCTTGTTTGAAGTCAAATGACTCTCCAGACTTGGTCTGAAATTGATTTATATCATGGTCATCTTGGTCTTCTTGGGTTAGAAATACTTGTTGTTCACTCTTCAAACCCATCAAGTTTATGTGAGTGTCCTCTATCTGCTCACTAGATGTGGATGCTTCAGCATAGTTTTCATGAAAAGGAGGTCTTATATCATGGTCATGACTTGCCCTTCCAACGTTTGAATTTCCGATAGGATTGTTTTGCTATCCTTCCCATGAGGCTTTTCTTTCAATAGTTCCCATTCTATTTTCAAAGCTGTCCATACCTTTGATGATTGTGTCCAATTTTTGCTCAAAGGCTGAAGGTTCATCTTTAAAAGTGGTTCTTCTCTGAGCTCTTGCTCTATTTCGTTTGGCAATCAGATTTGCCTCCACACTAACAGCTACATTCTGCATGTCTGCTAAGGTTTGAGGGGCTCTTTCCCTTAACTGATAAGCCATGTCTGAATCAAATCCATCAGGGAATTTGTATAAAGCAAGATTAGGTGGAGGTCTAAGGTTTTGTGGAATAGCGTTGTAAACATTGTTAAACCTGGCACAATAGTCTAAGACAGCTTCTTGAGGGCCTCTTTTGATAGTGTCATACTCAGATAATATGTGCAGAGGGTCCTTATTCTTCTCCCATCTGTTAAGAAATGTTTGGTAAAGGGCCTCTGGGTCAGCTATGGAATTTGCAGGAAGAGCTCTAAACTAGGGCCTTACATCTCCTGTTAAACTTTGGACAAAAATCTTCATTCTTACACTATCATCATCTATTTCATAACTCTCAAAATAGTCCTACATTTTCTTGGTATGTTGCAGGGTTGTGCCAGAACCAGTACCCTCGAAATATGTGATTTTGGTTTGATAATCCTGAGGCATAGCCCCTGGATTTGCAGGTAATTGTAAAGGTGCATATCTATTAGCCATATTTAAAGGGATAAGTGGAACGACTGGAACAGCTGTAATAACAGTGGTGGTAGTGGTAGTATGCGCAATGAATGGAGGTGTGGAAAAGGTGTTTGGAGAGGTGGATGACGAACAAGGGGAAGTAGGGGTTGAATGAAAAAAAACTTTAACAGGGGTTGGAAAACAGCTTGGCTGAACTGTTTCAGGACTAGAATCAACCAACTTTTCTTGTTTTTGTTTGCTAAGGTTTTTAGAGATTAAATTGGGATTTTCAAAAACAGCTGGTGGATTTGGGTCTGGATTTGACCTAGTATTACGTGTTTTCTTCTTGGGAGCCAGCTTCTAGCTTGGTTTTTGGAAATTTTCTAAATAAGTCCCTAGTGGAGTCGCCAATGATGTTATCACTCAGGTTGTCCCTTGGCTCCTTAAGGGATACGGCCGAGGTAACCACAAACCAATATTTGGGTTGCAGGTCCTAGCCCACCTGCAGTTAGAAAGGGCTCTCTCTTTAGAATTTAGCTTTGTTTTGGGTTGATTTTAGGCTAGTTATGGTGTACATGGATTTTGTTTTTATTTTGGTGGGAAGGATGATGTTTTCAAGCAGAGTTGGGATGCATAGTGTGAGAAGTTCAAACCATTGGGCATGAAGTCATGGATTAGGGCTTGCTATTGCGTTTTCTTGGTCACAAGAGGAATACAGAGCAGGATAGCTACACATAGAACAATATCAGGCTGGAATAAAGGTGGAATGAAGGTCAGAGATGAAAGGCAACTAAGAATCTTTCATTAGCTAACAGAGAGGGAAGGTGAATGAAAGTTTGTCTAGGAGCAGTCAAGAATTCCTAAATAACAACCATATGTGAAAGAAGTAGGGTAAACATGACCATTTAAGTATGCATATTCATAACCATTTCTGAAGAAAACATATAGAAATAACAAGAACTGAGCATAGAGTGCAGTCAAGCAAAGCCTAAGCTATTCTTCTTTCTTGCTATTTAGATGGTAACACAATAGTGGTGTAAACATATATGAACTATAAACAGAGGTAAGAAAACACTTATTGAGCCATGTAGTAGCACATGAATTCCACAGTCACTCTTTGGCCATTAAATAACACAACAGTCAGTTCTTCATCCAAAGCATTCCAGCAGTCTTTGATTATAGAGCTCTCAAAGTATACAACGCAAGTCTAGAATGAGGATTATCAACCAACCAACCCTTTAAACAATGAATCAGGGTGGTTTATATAGGGAAAATATCCAAAAATATCTATTACAGCAGATCTTAAACAGATCTGAGGGAAATGAGTTCTTTAATCTAATCTTGTCCTGAAATTAATGCAAGAAGATATCTATTTGAGCTGCGCTGGAGGCAGCTGCATCAAAATGAGTTAATATGGTGTCCTTGGTGGCTCGGTGCAGTGTTTCTGCAATAACTGTGCCTTTAATCTCTTATCTGCACCTCTTAGGCGGTTCTGCTGCTTTTAGGTGGCTTTAATGTGCACTAATCTCGATCTGATGAGCTTTGAATGGCCTTTACTGCTTCTTTGACTTGGATGGAGGCCTTTAATGTTCACCTGCTTTGATATTGCCGATCTGATACTCTTTGTCGCTTCACTGATACTCTTTAATTTAATCTGGGCTTTATCTTTCCTCTGATATGCTTGAAACTGTCAAATCGCCCCTTTTCTGCCCTTTCAAGGCAAAAATAACTACTGCAAATGCTTTTCGTGGCCTCTAGAATGCTATCGGCGTTGGCCGATTGAATATGAACATACATGAAGAAATCCTGTCAAATAATGGCGGAGGAATGCAACCTGATAACTGTGTTGGGCTGAGGCTGGCTTTTAATTTGCGTTTTTTGGGCCTGCTGTCTTTTCTTTAGTTTCTCTGTTTCCAGCGTTGCCTCTTGCGAATTTTTGGGTTTTGCGGGTAACCGAGCAATAGGAAGCTCTCCATTTTGAGCAATTTTTCCTAGCGATGCGCGATTAACGCTGATCGCGCATCGAAAACTGCCTCTGTTTCTCGTTTCAGGCATTCTTTGACTCGCCCTTTGCGCCTTTTCTGTGATGACGTCAGCATGACATCATCGACGGGTCCCGGGTACGACAGGGTGACGTGGCAAGGTGACGTGGCAGTGACGCTAGTGAGACGACGTGGCACAGGATACGGTGGCGGGGTAGGGACGGAGGCATATGCAGTGGTAGCGACACGTAGCAGTGGCGGCTGACGCGGAGGTGACGTGAGCGGTGACATGGCGCTGACGTCAAGGGTGGAGAGACAAAAGGTGGTTTGTGGTTTTATCGGACCGCCTTCTGTACGGGGGCAGTCAGAGCCCTCCCGATGCAATAAAAGGCGGACACACGTCCTTTGTACAACGGCAAAACCACCGTGCCATCGGACGCTAACCGTGGGACGTCGGAGGCACGCCGAAATCCACCTGGGCCGTTGGATCTGGGAGGGTGGATCGGAGGGCCGACGGAGCGCGGAGCTGGCAGCAGGTTAATGTACGGGGGCCTGCTATATATTAAAATAATTACGTGCCGAAGGGGGGGTCTAAAACCTTGGAAATGTGAATTTTACGGGTTATGGGGTGCTATGCAGGTATGAATTAATTTAATGCTTGTCCAAAACTATTAAACATTAAACATTTGGAAAATGGCTGCGGAGGGGCAAAATTATAGGGTTTTGGTGAGTAGATGAGTAGGTATAGGTTATTAATCCAACCAGAGGTTAGATTAATCCCAGGTTTAGGACGCGGATGGGTTAATAATAGCGTTAGATGGACTATCATTTCCCAAAACCATATATACATAGCTATAATGCTATAAGGTGGGATATTAAATATATTTTTGGGGTTTTTTACATAGTTTTTGTAGCAATAGGGATGGGAAAGTAGTTAGGGAGCTACATAATAGAATTAGGAGTTAATATGAATTTGTGAGGTGAAGTGTAGGGGAGAGGCTAAGTTTGTGAACTGAAACTTAGACATAAGAATAGAAAGGAATGTGGAGGAGTGATTTTACACAAGAAATGTGGCTTCTTTTCATTGAAGGAAGTCAAAGCTTGACTTAGTATTTTACAAAAATGAACTGAAAGCAGGACTTGTTGGGCAGATCCCAAGGTCCTTCAGGGGTGTTAGTAAGAAACTTTGGGGGGGGGGTGAAAGGGAGTTAGACATGCTTCCATACTTCTGCCATCAAACAACTGCCTTGCCACTTCTGTCATTGATGAGAGGAGCTCTGATTGACAATACATGAGGTGATCAAAACCTTGCTTCTGCAACCTCAAACTACCTACCCAGCCTAATACACCTAGCATTTTTTCTCCATTTGATTGGGTGCACTTAAACTTGCAGACCCTGATTATCTTCTTTTCTTTTGATTGCCCTCCTATCTAAATGTACCCTTATATCTTCCAAGGGCCCAGATTAAGCAGTTGGGTTCCTTCATTTCTCTACCTAGCTACTCATATGCCAAGCTTAAGCTGTTTGGACAGAGATTCATTCTCTATCTTCTAAAACAAGCAATTTAAACTTAGGGAAGCCAAGATTAAGCTGTTTGGCTTTCCCTTAACTGTAAAACTCTTCAAAAATGGTATGATTCTTCAAAATGGAACTTCTTGGAAATATGGAACCTTACAGCATGAAAAGATGACATATTTGGCATGTAAAACAGTCAATCATGAAATATGAAACCTATTGCAATAGGAGGCTAACAGGGAGATAAGTTGAAAATACGCATTGAAAACGTAGTTTTTTTTTCTTTCTTTTTTTCCAAAAATTGTGAAGCATCCCCATGGTTGACATCATCATATTTACTCCCATTGGTTTTTATAAAGTTGATTCTTGTTGGACATTTTTGTTTTGAGGCTTATCTTTTACCTCAAAAGCTCTTTGTAATGAAAATGCTTCACTATAAGATATTATTATTTACTATGAGATGAAATCAATTTTTTGCAAGACTATTTCTTAACTCGAACGGAGCTTGTTCCACTTCAAGATATAATGGTGATCTTTTTAATGCATATCAATATTTAAAACCTAATTAATATGATATGTTTCTTTCATAGTGAGAGGAGAAGACAAGACCATCTAGGATTTGTAAAGCCTTAGTTAAGGTCTTACTCAACTTGAAGAACAACTTAGATGTGTTTCTTCACTTGTGGTCACTCATATCATCTTCTCCTTTTAATGTTGGGTTAAAAATATACACAAAAGATGAGGTTATAAAGACTTTTAATACCACTTCTTATGTGGTACTATTGTTCCTACTCATAAGTAATTTTGTTGTGAGTTTAAGAAGCATACTAAAGGGTTTGGTTTTAGATTCCTTTGTTAAATTAGATATGTAGGTGGTGGTTTCAAAGGTATGGACAAATAGTCACCACCCACATCCAACCTAAGTTGAAATTAATGTGAGCAAGGTTGAATATTTTGAGATGTTGTTTCTATATGCCAATTGTCCCAATCCTTCTACTACTATTTAACATGACTCAAATTCTACACCATCTCTTACATCAACATAATCATGTCAAAGCTTTAACAAAAATAGATTTGTAAGGACTATATCTTGCACATTCTATCTAACCAAATTATACAAAGTTTTCATCATCCACATCTTCGTTGTATCAAAACTTTAGTCAATACAATGAAAAATGATCTTGTTATCCATCTAAATATCAAAATTCATAATAATATGATAACAATGCTTTAAAATATATCAAAATGATACACTTTAGTCAATACAATGAAAAACGATCTTGTTGTCTATCCAAATATCAAAATTCATAATGATATGATAACAATGCTTTAAAATATATCAAATATATCAAAATTCATATTGCTATGTTAACCATACTTCTTACATTTTTTAATCAATTTTGATTATTAAGGTTTATTAGTTTAGAAAAAGTTTTAATAAAAAAATTCTTTATTTTTTTATTACTAAACCTTTTAATCTTTAATCTTTTTTCTTTTCTTTTCTTTTCTTTTTTTTCTTTTTTTTTCTTTCTTTTCTTTTTTTTTCGAAGAAAAAACCAAATAGATTTATATTAAGTCAATATAAAATACAATTGGGAACATAAGATTTGAAAAGATCAAGTCAAGAGGGATAGATCAGAAAAGACCAGAAGATTTTCAAACCTTACACATTATTCAAAAAAACCCAAGATGGACTGATTAAACATATACAATGGGAAAAAAAATGTTCCTTATAAATATGGTTTTCATATAAATTTTCAAATTTTTTTTCAATTATTGTTTTTTCCAGAAATTAATTCAAAATCACAATAAAAATTAATCCATTAAAATATGACAAGATTGAGATGTTTTGATTTATTCGCCCAGTATTAAAATGACAAGATTGACAAGGTTAAGATTTATTTAATCAATGTTGAAATGACATTAATAGAGAATATAATCAACTTTGTATATTATTGGAGAGTATTCCAAACTAATTCACCCCAATATGATAAGATTGACAAGATTAAGATATTTTGATTTATGATATCACAATTTTAAAATTACATTAAAATAATTAACTTAAGATTGACAAGATTAAGATATTTTGATTTATGATATCACAATTTTAAAATTACATTAAAATAATTAACTTTCTATGTTATTGGAGAGAATTGGATTCAAAAGAAAAAGTGAAATTAATAATTTTAAAATAATTAACTTTCTATGTTATTGGAGAGAATTGGATTCAAAAGAAAAAGTGAAATTAATAATTTTAAGATTGAATAATAATTTTTAATTTTAAATAAATTTAAAATCATTTTCAACATATTGATTATGATGGTAAGTTGAGATGGTAAGTTGAGACTATTTTACTTGAGATTTGTTTATATTTTATTTTATTTCATTTTATTTTCAACACTGATTAACACCAACTTTATTTATGAAAAAGTAATAAAAAAATTCTCACAAGTAAAAAAAATACTGATTATGATAAATTGTTCATAAAAAAACAACAATTAGTCTTTCTGGTTGTCAAAAACATCAATATTAAAATAATATTTATATATTTTTTAAAGTATTTATCACAAAATTCCCATGTATTTTAAAATAAAATTCAAAATTTAGATGATATGTGTTTAGATTTCCGTGATGTGAATGGATTTGATTCTTCCACATCAATCATGAGTCGATGTTTCCAACCGGCAAGTGGCGCTTACTAACAACTTTTAAGTGCTTTCTTTTCAGTGAAAGTGACCTTTGCTTGTATCGAGGAAAACGGGTGTCATCTCAACTTTATGTTCATCTTCTTTACATCTGTGTGCTGTAAAGCAAAACGATTGCTCGACCCTACCAGATCTTCCTGCCAGATTTACAATCCATGCCCCTCAAGTAAATTGTCATGGAATCCTATCACCAGAATAAGAGATTCATTTCAGAAAATAGTATTCCAATTACACAGGGTTTAAGAGTTATTCATTTCAGAGAATAGTATCCCAATTACACAGGGTTTAAAAGATTCATTTCAGAGAATAGTATCCCAATTACACAGGGTTCGGATGTAACCCCTGTAAATCTAATTGCACATAGGAAGGGGAGATCCGCATAAACAGTCATTGTAATCGAATGCAGAAGCAGGGAATGAGTCGAAGGGTTCGCCCTCTGGAATGTTCCCACACAGATGGTTGTAGCTCAAATTCAATTCCCTCAGATTCGTCAGTTGGGTCATCTCCTCTGGGATCGTTCCATTCAGTTCATTATGGGATAGATCCAGAGCTTCCAAGCCATTTAAAGTTCCAATGGACGATGGAATACTCCCACCCAATTGATTGCTTGCCAGATTCACATATTTTAATGCGACCATGCTCTGGAACAGATTGTCTGTGTCCCCTGTGATGTCGTTGTCTGAGAGATCCAGAGATGTATAAAGAGAAGGAGCAGCAGGATTCCAGTCATTCAAACGCATTGAAATACCACAACCAGCCAACCGCAGATCCACTAGAAAATTGGAGTTTGTAATCCAGTCTGGGATGACCTCGAAGCTTACATTATTGTAAGACAGATCAAGAGTTTCCAGACCAATGTTATCCAACTCTGGTAGCGGGCCTGATAAGCTATTGCTGGAGAGATTAAGGAAGAGTAGGTTATATATAGCCTGGGATTGAGGAAGGGGGCCTGTGAGCTCATTGTTTGAGAGATCCAAGGATCCCAGATATTGCATTTCAACAATTGATTCAGGAATGGTACCAGTGAGCTTATTGTTTGAAATGAAAACAGAGTCAAGAAGAGAATTACCTCCAAAGGAATTGGGTATTTGGCCTGTGAAATTGTTGAACGATAACTGAATCGAGCGCAGGCCTGGCAGGCTGCCCAACCATGGAGGGATGTCACCACTTAGATTGTTTTCTGAAAGAATGAGGGTGTGAAGTTTGGAGGATTTTTGAAAAATGAGGATGCTCCCTGTGAGCATGTTTCGGGATAGATCCAGGTAGTAAAGGTTTGTTAAGTTGAGGAAGGATTCTGGGATAGGGCCTGAGAGTAAATTCCCGTCCAAACACAGTTTATCCAAATTATTCGTCAGCAAGCCGAGCGATTCTGGAATATTTCCACTCAAACGATTATTGCTTGCCAACAGCTCCGAAAGCCTAGCCAGATTTCCAAATGAGGAAGGGATATTATCTGTGAGAAAATTGTCTGACATATCAAGACTGGTTAAGCTTGTCAGAGCTCCCATGGAGTCCGGAATAGGACCCGAGAGCAGGTTGCTTCTGAGTGTCAAGACGAACAATCGACTCAGATTCCCAATGCTTGAAGGAATGGATTCCGTAAGCCAATTGGAATCCAAATACAGGGCAGTTAAACTCTGCAAATTTCCAATGGATTCTGGAATAGGACCAGTAAGTAGGTTTCCTGAGAGAGACAGAGACTGTAACCCCTGCAGAGAGCCAATATCTGAAGGTATGGAGCCGGTGAGATTGTTATTATCTAGAGAAAGATGTGTTAAGGCCGAGAGGTTAGAAATGGAAGATGGGATTGGTCCGCCGATATTTTTCCAGCTTAAAACAATAAAGGTCTGGAGATGAGAGAGCTTACCAATGGACTCTGACAGAGTTCCACCCATGTATTCACTGTTGTTGCCTTGGTTTGCATTGAGGATGAGATTCACCACTCTCCCACTGAGGCCGTCGCATCGCACACCGTTCCATCGGCAGCAATCGTCGCCTGTCCATGATTCAAGAACTCCAGTGGGATCATCCGAGATGCCTGCTTTGAAATCTAATAATGCAGCCTGGTCTTCTTCTGAACATTCCGCGTTTTGCCCTAGGCATGATGAGTTTAATGACAGTATACACAGGAGTAACAACCCTGGAATTACTCCTCCGCGTTTCTCCATTACACAGGGCAGGATGTTGCAGAGAGTAAAGCGAAGCAGAGCAGAATTTGGGGGCCAAAACCAAACCAAACATGTGAAGTAACTGACGCGTGACTGGTTTTTGAATCTGTTACATAGTTAGACTGGATTTCTGGACATCAACGCAATCCAGTCAATCAATTCCCCCAACTTTAACAATTTGATTTTGGTGAAAGTCGAAACCTGACCGACCTTCGCGAGGGGCTTAAATGTTATATAATAATGGTCTAATTTCAAGGTCGATGTTAGGGAAGGTGTTTAAATATTATATAATAATAATTTAATGAGTTAGATTTTAAATTGGTTTATGAGATGTTTGTTTGTGGGGTGGGGGACTTATTTCCATTTTCATTTCCCATAGTGATTTGATTGCTAAATTTACTAAGGCATACATATTTTACTCTTTTGATTTTAAACTTGTGACTTTTTAGGAAGAAATATATGTTTTTAAACATTATTATAAGATAAATTGTTTGGAACAGAAAATTAGATTAAAAAAAAATTGTTTTTATCTTTTAATAAAATTAAAATAAAGTAAAACATTGAAGTGGAAGTTTAATTAAAACTTTTATTATAGAACAATTGGATGAGAGAAAATTTGTATTTTATTTTTTTTCATTGAAGATTATTGAAGTTAAATATTCTATTAAGTAAAAAATTACAAATTTTGTTGGATAGGAGATTTAAATAAGTTATAAATATATAGTTCTTGGAATTTGCATTGACCCAAAAGATTTTAGGGTAGGCTAATTGGTTAAAATTTAATATTTTTAAATTTTTAAATTATTTATTAAATATAAATTGATTAATATGTAATATTTAGTATGGAAGATTATTGTAGTGGGGTAATGTTTTGTATTGGAAAAATAATTGAAAGATAGCATGTATGGTAATTAGGAATTTTTTTAATTTAGTAGAAGTATATATTCTTTTATAAAACATTATCCTAATTCATACATTTCATTCAAGTAATTTTTTTTGTTTTAAGGGATTAGTTTATTATATTGAGACACATACAATTTGGAATAAATGTTGGAGATTTCTAATTAGAAGTTATTCTTAGCAAAATTATAATTTTGATTGAAAAAATGAACGACAAGATTGAATGGCTCTACTTGTGAAGACCTCAAAACAAATTTGTTGATTTCCAAGTCAATTCGAATACCCAGTTAAGAAAAAAACTAAATGTTTTTAATTAATGGGCAACTTGTCAATAAACCAATTTCGTAATTATGTGTCCCAATCCTTTGTATCTAGTAAATCTCTGTAAATGTGGATATTTTGGATGTTTTTGAAATTATGAATCATGAATAACAAGTTATTGCAACTCCGTGACATTGCAATGATTATCTATTTCTATAACTCATTTGTGTGCATTTGTCATAATCTTTTCTATAAATAAAATTCACCATATTTATAAATATATAATATTCAACGTAATAAATAATGTTGTAAAAAATATATTTTTATATAAATAAAAATTACATAAAAATATATTTTTATATAATT
This sequence comes from Pinus tabuliformis, assembly GCA_031772625.1. Taxonomy (NCBI): domain Eukaryota; kingdom Viridiplantae; phylum Streptophyta; class Pinopsida; order Pinales; family Pinaceae; genus Pinus; species Pinus tabuliformis. The sequence goes on from CM062809.1 coordinate 1,166,151,476, forward strand.
TTTAATATAAAATTGATGTATAATATTTAAACAAATAATTTAATATTCATTATAAATAAAATATATCAATATTTATTAATGAAATGATTTAATGATATGTTATAATAAAAAACCATATATAATTTATTTAGTATTAGAAAATAGATATTAAATTATACATATAAAATAAAAATAAATTAAAAAAATAAATATGTATAAAAATAGAAATAAATTTATTTTAATTTAAGAGAATTTTATTTCGAAATATTTAATTTTTTTTGATACACGATAAATTTATGTAAATTTAGTATTCTTCTCCACTACATAATAAAACTTGATTTAAGACCAATATAGTCCAAGCCTATGAACAATAAAAATTTAATTTAATATAAATATAATCAACCTAAAGAATTTGAAGTATTTGTCATGTGTAAATTGATTTCCATAAATATTGTCTCATCTGCTTTGCAGGCCAAACTATATATTCCAGAAATGAAGGAGAGAGGTAGCTCCAACAATTTTGTACGTGAACGATTCCCCTATTGGGAATCCCCAACTGGTTTCATTTATTCAATTCTGGTTTCATTTATTCAATTTGAATCTTCTATTGCTACCCATCGATTGTTTCTATTACATGAAATCGTACCATAATTACGTCCTCTGCTCTCGAAATGTTTTTAAACAAAATTCTGTTTTCATTTATTTTTTTCAGAAAGAAAAAGCTAATTATATTTATATGAGGAATATAATGTTCAAAATTTACATCAACGAAATAAGTGATATTTTGCGTGTTTATCGAAAATAGTTATATGTTACCATCCTATTTGTCAAATTTGCATCTCGAAAAGTCTCATATAATTTTGAATATAAAAAATCCCTATAAATTGTCATTTTTTTCAAAAATTTTAGATCATATCGCGATAGACTTTTTTTTCAAACTTACTTCAACTTTGGCCAATATATACAAATAAAAACAAATTTTGTTGGCCAATATATACAAATGAAAACCAACTGATATCAACTTAATAAAACCAGAAGCTCATATGTTAATGGCCCAACAAACCCAAAATTGAGAAAAAACCAAAATACATCCAACATGGTTCATTATACATTTGCATTAATGGGCGCTTGAGCAACATTACTATCCTTGCCCAGGGAGAAAAATGCATCATGAACATGGGACTCCATATGGGCCATACACCCCTCAAAACTGTCCATTCGATCTTGGAGTTTATTTTGGTTGTGTCGGAGAGAGTCTTGACGATCCAGGATATGCCATTAATTGTGCTAAATATCATTGAGAAAGCTTATTACTTCATTTCGGCCATTGTGCTAATCTTGGATATGTTGTTCCATGGTTGCTTGCACCATACGAATTTGAGCTTCGATCGAGTCAAAGGGAGAGGTAAATCAACTTGCCTTGGCCAACCGCCAAGAGGCTACTCCAATTCACCTTCATCCAATATTGGGCGACCTTGCGGGCGGTCACCATGGCCCCACCGATCCTCGTCAACGATAATGCAAATACCCCACTAAGAAACTCCTCACCACACCCCTAACAGCCCGATGCCCCCTCCACCTCATAGGCTTCGAACTGAGCAAGTAAACAAGTGTCACTAGAAACTTTACCACACCCACAACAAAAGTACACTAGGTAGCTCGAACTAGGCAAGAGAACCAGAGACCAAAGGTTGTACGCACCACCTGTCTGATCGAGCACTTCATAGCCAAGAAATTAAACAACAAAGATTCCCTAGTGCATGGTTCCTTCCCAATCGAAACTTCACAATTTCTCTAGTACCACGACCTGCCTAATGAGCCTCTTTTGTATATCACCACCACCTATGACCATTCCTAGCACATTGTTGGGCACAAGGAGCCACAATAATCCCCATAGGGGACACACTGATGAGCACTAGTATTGCAGCAAGAATGCGGCAACTCTTGAGGCTGCTAACTTTACTTTATCAACCTGAGGTTCATACAAACTTGGAGGTGACAGTGTTGTATACACAAGTAAATGTGATGGGTCCGCTCTTTGTCATTGTTAAGCTGGTAGTAGACCATTAAGGTCTTCCAAACCAGACTTCTATTGATTTAGAAGAAGCTTGATTACCGATGAGGAAAAAGGGAAATCTACACTAAAAGAAATATTGTCTATTGCAGTAAGGAAAAAAGATTGAAATCAAATGCTCAAACACACCATTCATCTAATCCAACTGTTAAGAGGCTTTACTTCAAGAGAATGCTAAATTATCATATGTGAAATCCTATTGTCATAGGCATGCAATTTGAAACATCAAACATTCTACTATTGTGCATGTAAATGAACAAAATAACTCTTTTTTTTTTCTTTTGTCTTTTTTGTGTAAAAGTGTGAAAGCTAACTACTTTTGGTGATGTGGCGGGTGAATTAGGAATTATGGTGGATGGTCAGATGGCTTGGGAGGCAAGTAAGGGTCCTTTTCTAGCTCCCTAGGGGCTTTTTCTGTAATTCGGCCTCAAAATAGGCCACTACAAGTCAACCTAGAAGATGTCCTAATGCTCCTACATGATCCCTTGTATTCCTACAGGATACAGACGAGAGAAAGTGGAGGGATTTGGAAGGTGATGTCAGGCGTAGGGAAGGTGAATGGTGGGTGAGATGAAGTAAGGGAGTGCCAAGGACTCCTTCAAAACTCAAAAACAGAGTTTTAAGATGGTTGGATTTGCTCAACAAGCTTGGAGAAATATTCTTGTGGAATGATGAATTTAGTGAGGGATTTAGTGAACGAAAGTGATAACCATGGATGGATGAGGTTAGGATGGGGTTGCTGATCATGAAATATCCCTGCACTGTTGAAACTCCTGCACTGCATCAATCATTGACATTTATTCATAAATCATGTAAACAAGAAGGATTTCAATTAACTAAGGAAAATAAAATTTCATGAGCTAGCTACCTATTTCATGCATGGGAAAACTTGCAGGGTAATATGAAACCTTGATGAAATCTAATGTAAGACTGAAGATAGCATAAATGAAAATTAAATCCTATTCTTGAAAACTAGTAAAATGCTAACGTAAGTAATAGAAAACCCTAAATTCCATGAGAAATCGGAGTTTTGTCTTTTTGGGGCTGCATAGGAGTTGTTTCCTCAAACCATGGTCCTTAAAGGAAGGAGTGAACCCAAATCCACCTACTAGCAACTTTTTGATATTCCTTTATATTCCTAAGCTAATGTTGAAGCAATGCACAAATGGAAGCAAACTAATCAAATCCACAACTACTTGTAATGAAATAATGCTAAAGACAATTCAACCATTAATTTATGAAATCAACTAAGCATACAAATACAAGAAGAGGAGCCTTTGTTGCTAGGGTTGGGCCCTAACCCAAGAGCTTCAGCCCTCTGAGTCAACTCAGTGCTGGATCAAGGAAATGCTCATTCTCATTATCAAAACAGAAAATTACATAACAATGTCTTCCACAAGTCTTGAACTCGAAAATGCCTAGTGTTTTTACAACAAAAATTTGAATCCTAATGAGGCTCTAAGCCTCCTTATTTATACAACTGAAGTCTCCAATGACTTCCTTAAATCTAGGGAGGCTCAGCTCCCAAACTCGAGATGAACTGGCTCTTTAACTGTCACTGGCTCGGCTTCCTTTTGATCTTCATGACTTGGCTACTTGTAACTCCGAGCTAGTGTGATTTGATGGAGATTCAAATGAGTGAGGAGTAAACGAGGAGGATCTATCCCCTACAATCTCTCTTCCTTGTCTCATTCGAGTTTCAGCTCTTAATTAGCCAAAATTTCCATGAATTGCTCTCAAAAACCTGCAATCAATGCACATTAGTCCACTAGGCATAATATCTGACTTTGACTCATATCATTAAGCAAAATAGAATCAAAATATGTAAGAAATTATGAGAAGAGTTGATTTGAATAAGCTAGGAGGTGTATTAAGGTCCATATAGTTACCCAATGATGAGGCTCATCAGACACCCTAAATGAGAAGAGCCTACACACCAGAACCCCTCACATCGAGCATATAAACCTTTTCCAAAATAACTTAACAAACATATTAAACATGCGCTCCAAGTCACCCATGAAAAACCAACAAAATGAGCTATTGACTAGGGTTACCTGCGATAATGCTACCATTGCTCTCTCCAAATTGCTTGTAGTATTGCACACTACCAACCGACATAAATTTCTTCTTGACACGCCTACAGTCTAAACCGTTTTCACTATTGAAATGTGGCAACAAGAATATTCCAATTTAATTTGTCCTTGAATTAAATTGTGAATTAAAATCGAATTTAGTCTTAACAGCTACTTGAAAATAATTGATTAATTCATTTTCAGTTAATTAGTTGGAGAAATTCAAGTTAGAAATCTTTCTGAAGTCATGCAAGAGTTATCCCTTAAATTAAGGAGATAAGCCTTAAATTAAGAAGATAATATTGAGTTATATTTGAGTTGTAATTAGTTAACTTAGTTTACTGAGTTAAGTCCAGTTAAATTAGTTCCAAACTGTTTAAGGAACTGATGGTGAGTTAACAGTCAGTTGATGCATGCATGCACTCAACTAGTGTACTCCAGTTAATTGAAGATTCCCTCATCAGAAACTCATGCATGTCTACTCTGAGAAAGACCCAGTTGAGATTAAAGTCAAGAACAATGTACTATCAGTTGTATATGTTTTCCTATAAAGAAAACTCATGCATGTAGAAGGAATAATTCCTTGAGGATTGTGCAGTTTTAACAGTCTGTGAGAGAGGTCATCCACTTGGTGAGGTGAAGATCATCCACAAGGAACATCTCAAGGAAATAGGAGCTTGGAGGGTAGAGAGGAAGGCTTGAGAGAAGCTTTGATTGCTTGTGAGCATCTGTGGGGATTGTACTGAGATCTGGCTAGTTGTGAGAGCTAAGGCTTTGTATAATTTCTATGTATTTCCACCTTATATGATAATATAGATAGTGGGTTTTTAGCTGAGGCTTTCCCCAAAGTATTTTCATGTGTATTGTGCATCGATTTTTCTTCTTCTAGTTATATTGTTTAACTCGATCTTTAAGCTTCCGCAAATTGATAGTAGAAGTAGGTTATAGTATTCTGCTTTGATTTATATTGCATTATCGGGTTAACCTACAGTCAGATTTTATACATGGTCTCAGAGTGAGATTTGTAGAGAATTTCTACATGGTATTAGAGCCAAGTTTATCGGAGCTATGAACAGTATACAAATAAGAGAATTCAAAGTTTGAAGTTCGGGGTTGCAGGAATTGCTAAGTGGGAAGGCATGTATAATCTGCTTGAAGAGGAGAACCCCATAGTAATGGAAATTACTGCTACTGTGGGCTCAAATAGTTCTTCTGAGGCATCCATCACAGAGCTAGCTTGCTCATTCTTACACCGGATAGCAGCAAGACCCAAAATTCTCCCATACACGGACATGGTTAAGTGGATACTGGACAGCGTTGATATCAGAAATAGACAGTTTAAGACTCAGGGTCAAGAGCTTACGAAATTATTATTTTTACAAATTTTGAACTTTATATCCGCTAGAAGGAAAAAGCACAAAAGGAGAAAAACGCATCAAGGAAACCCGGATCAAGAAACGGAGGCAGTTTCTGATGCGTGATCGCTGAGAAAAATTTCTCGAAAAGGAAAGCTGCTAATTTCCCAGTCACCTGCAAGCCCCGAAAATTGCAAGAAAGCAACGATAGAGACAGATTGGAAGCAGAAAGCTCAAGAAAAGGCAGAAGCAATCCAAGGGTTAACCAAGTTGAACTGGGATTATTACTGGGCATACTTGGTAAAGCCACATAGCCAGTGGATGACTCTTAAGTGTATCATCAATTCAGCCGAAAAGATGGCGCCAGCTCTTGTCGATTCGGTTTTCTCAGCTCAGCTAAAATTGGAAGTCGGCCACCCGACTCTTCTCAAACAAATGTTGCATGCGTGCGATTTCAAGGACCAAATACAGAAGTAGTTTTAATTTTAGATTCAATTTTAGTTTTAATTTTGTTTTATTTTCCTGAAATGAGGACGGTCATTTAAACCACATCCTACATTTTTGTAATAATTTATTTTTAGATTTAGTTAGTAGTATTTAAACCCTTCTCATGCATTTAGATAAGGGTCCTGAAATTTATAAAAAACTTATCCCCAGAACATGCACTTTTGTACCCTCTGAGGAGGTTTTGATGAATGAATGGAACAGGATTTATTGATATTTGCATTTGAATATCTGCTACTGATGTTGCACTTTTGTACTCTTAGTGGATGTTAGATCAAGAAGAGATAAATCATTATCGCTTGAAGCTCATGAGTAGGACTAGTTATAAATGGTATTTCTATCTCTTAACTATTTCTGCTCTTGTGTTAAAGTGATTTTCATGTTCAATTATTTATATATTGATGTATGAATGCTTGAGTTATCATTTGGCACTTTTGTACGGTGATAGCTATTTATTTATGCTTAATGTATGAATAGCTTATTATGCGATATGTTTTTCACAACTGTTTCGTCTAACTTTTTATATGAAGTGGTTCATCTTTATTGAATTCTTTTCTCATAACAGTTGAATGATCTTTATTACCAGTTGTTATTTGAAATCATTTTAGATCGCAGAAAAGAAAGGTTACACCCCGGGTTAAGTGTAGATTTAGATATTTCTGCTTATCAAAATACAATTTCCATATTATTAGATTTGAATTAAAGTAGAAGTATTCCATTTAGAAACTGTTAGAAAGAGAAATATCAGTCCAACACACACACACACATAAATTGGGAAACTGGTCCCATATCCCCAGTCGGACCCACTATACCAAACGGAAAAGGAGCTGCTAGCCAAGGTTTGGACCGGGTGGGTATCCCCCTTGTTGTAGACCCGAGTTTCGGGGCTTCAACATATTTGGCTCTAGAAGGAGGGCCACGAACTGTGAATGGAAAGAAAATCTAAATCTAAATACCATTCTGAGAGTAAATCACCCTCACCATCTCCTCCGACTTCTCCATTGCATTTAGAATCTTTAAATCCAGAGTTAAAAGTCGCTGGAGCAACAGCCGCTGCAACAAACCCTGACATTTTAGAACAATCTACTATTTAACCTCCTGAAGTTGAATCTTTGATTCACAAACTTCAGTGATTTTCTATATCTCCTCAAAAATCTGATAAATCTCAAGGAAGCGTGACTTTGCAATATAACCCTGCTCATCCTCTTACTATGTTAAAAAGTGAAAAGTTTGGTGTTCAGCCAACCGAATTATCTCTACCTATTAGGAAGAGAGCAAGGAAGTCTCCTAAAGGATCCGATAGCGAGACTCTTTCATCATCATCATCCATCTCAACCTCTTCACTGCGAAGTCAACCATCCACTCCTCCACTTCAGATCATTGTCCATCAGCCTATTGGAACTTCCACAATTCCTTCTCAACCATCTGGAGTCGTAATATCCTCATTCTCTCAACCGCAGGGATCATCTTCTGCACTTTCCTCTGTTAGTAGTTCAACGATGGCCCAATCTCCATGGAATAACCCAGGGGCAGTCTTAATGCCTGCACCCTTGAGTCAGTTACCGGCCCATCCTGAAAAATGGCTGCCTAAGTTTAATCCTGAGGCAGGCATGCTAGCGGAAGAACATATAAATGACTTTATGCTATCCATAAATCTCAATGGAGTTGTTAATGAAGATGCTGTTGTTTGACATTTTCCTTATACTTTGCAAGGAACAACTGGATCATGGTATTTCTCATTACCATCTGGATCTATTACTAGTTGGAACATCTTTCAAGAACAATTCCTGACCAAGTTTGGTGATGACAGGTCTACAACGACACTGATCAATGACTTGTCTAACCTTAACGCTAAATCAAGAGAACCTATCAAAGATTTCAATTTACGTTTCAATAAAATCTTAAACAAAATTCCTACTGCTTCGCAGCCTAGTGAAGAAGTGCGAAGTGAATGGTACATTGCTGCTTTACCATCAAACTTAGCAATCTTTGTTGATAGGGCTAACAAAACAACCTTAGTTGAAAATATGAAAGAAGCAATAGCAGTAGAGAAACGTATTATGGCCCTAGAAAAGAAAAATGCGATAGAAGAATGAAGATCTAAGAAGGTGTCTTTCAAAGAAGATCCCAAGAAAAAACAACCGAAAGATCCATTCGATTTAGAAGGATTACAAAAAGTTTTGAAGACCATGTCTAATGAAATGGTTGACATTAAGAAACAAGTAGTAGAAACTTCTTCTAAAAAGCCATACAACCCTTTTAAAAGAAATCCTTCAACTGATTACAAACCCCCTAACGCTATTACAAATGCTAAATCAGAAGAAGAAGAAGAGGAAGATGCTATTGAAGAACATACCAATGAAGAAGAAGTTGTAGAGTTACAAGGTATGTGGGATTTCATCCTCCCAGATGAAGAGGATCAAGAGGCATTCCCGGTTAGTACTCGCAGCAAAAATCAACTTGATCCTCCTCAACCTACACCTAAGCCAAAGAGCGTAAGCTCGATGACTAAGGATAAAGTCGCAACCAAGAAAACATCACCTAAAACGACTCAAACCAGCCCAGTCCAAACAGAAACATCAAATCCATCTAAAACGCTAATGGTTTTGGATGAAATGGAGTATAATATCGTAGAAGATATGAAAAAGACTAGGACCAATATTACTCTTTTTGAATTGAGCAAGTTAAAACACCAGCAAAAAGTACTTTTGAAAGAATTACATGCTGTACCAGTTGCACCTTTACCAGCTGCTGTAATCTCTCAAGCTTCCCATGATATGGGAAGACCTCCAACTAATACGATGAATAAGGTTGATCCAAATGATATTGCCTTAATTGGAGGAAGATCGTGATCTCATACTCCCCCATTTCTCCTTATGAAATTTTCAATAAAAACGTGCATAATTGCTTAGTTGATTCTGGAGCTTCATCAAATATTTTACCAAGATCAATATGTGCAAAATTGAATGTTGAACCACAGAAATCCGCTGTGCGCATAGTTTAGCTAGATCAATCGGAAGTCGAAGTGATTGGTGAATCAAATCAGGTTACCATAAGGTTGTCATCCAACCCAAAGGTATGTCAGGTTATCGACATTTTAGTTGCTGATATTCCAGAATTTTATGGCTTAATTCTTAGCAGAGATTGGTCAGAAAAACTTCATGGATATTTTGCAACTGACTGGTCGCATATGTGGCTCCCTTACAATGGTAAACCAAACCAAATAAAAGTTGAATGCGAACGACATCAGAAATACATAGTAACAGAACTCGAGGGAGAAAATGAACCAGTAGCATATAATTCTAACATCATAGGCAACTATTCAGTAGATTCTTTCCTAGGAAATTTTAATGCTCATACTTCACCTTACTTAGAACATTTTGTTTTATCTCAAGTAGAAAATTTCTCTCAAACAGATAGTTCTAAATGCATTAATTTTATAGATAGTCCTGTAAATAAATCTTTGTTTTGGAAACTATTTTTTGATGGTTCTAAGTCTAACGAAGGAGCAGGAGCAGGATGCGTGTTAGTAAGCCCAGAGGGAGATAAAACCATGCTAACTTGCAGACTCAAATTTGAATGCACAAAAAATACCGCAGAATACGAGGCTTTAATCCAAGGGTTATACAAAGCAATCGGACTAGACGTCAAATACCTGCAAGTTTTTGGAGATTCTGAAATTGTAATCAGACAGGTATGTAATACTATACACTGTTTATCAAGTCATTTAAAGCATTACCAATCTTTAGTTCAAGATATGACTGAACATTTTATAGCATTTAATATTTCATCAATTCCCAGACTCCAGAATGCTAGCGCAGACCTCTTAGCCAACGTAGCTTCCAAGCTCATTCCTTCAGAAGATTTTAGCCCTGACCGATTTTCAATTGAGTTAATTTTTAGACCATCTATTCCTGATAACATTACCAATTGGAGAATTTTCAACGACGATCCTGATATCGTGAGTTTCCTCACATCTGAAGGATCCTACACCAATCAAATAATTGACGAAGACCAACATGACCAACAATTGCAACAGGATAGTACTAACAATGCTATACCTAAACCAGTAGTCAAATTAGAAGATCTTTATGATTTGAAAGATCGATTAAAAAGATCTACCAATTCAAAACTCCAAAGTTCAACTTTGAATTATGAATTAGTAAATCTAGGAACTGATGCCAAACTGCAGAATATCAACCTAGGCCTTGGCCTAGCCCCTGAAGAAAAATTAGCATATATCTGTCTCTTGAAACAATACAAAAGTGTCTTTGCTTGGAATTACGATGAACTCAAAACATACGACACCTCCATCATCCAACATACTATCCCAATGATCGATAATGAAAAACCTGTCCAACAAAAGTTGAGAAAGATCCATCCAAATTTAGAAAATTAGATTAAAACTGAACTCAATAAGTTATTGAAAGCCAAAATAATCTTTCCTGTTAGACATTCTAAATGGGTCTCCAATATGGTACCTGTTAGAAAGAAAAACGGAGATATTAGAATCTGCATTGACTTTCGAAACCTTAACAAGGCCTGCCAAAAGGATAATTTTCCTTTGCCCCCCATGGAACAAATACTGCAGGCAGTTGCGGGCTCAGAATTAATGTCATTCTTGGATGGATTCTCAGGATACAACCAAGTGTTGGTACATCCCGACGATCAATTAAAAACTACATTCAGAACTAAGTGGGGCACATACGCATATCAAAATATGTCATTTGGATTGATTAACGCGGGTGCCACATTTCAAAGAGCCATGGACATCGAATTCAAGGGGTTAGTTAATAAATCAGTGGTAATCTATTTGGATGATATAACTGTTTATTCCAAGAAACGAAACAACCATCTCAAAGATTTAAAACAAATCTTCCAATGTTGTCTAAGGTATGGGATTTCGCTTAACCCAAAAAATCTTTTTTTGCATTAAGTGAAGGAAAACTTCTAGGATTCATAGTGTCAAAATCTAGAATTCACATAGATCCTGACAGAATCAGGGAAATTTCCACAGTACCCCTACCTCACAACAAGAAAGCCATGCAATCTTTCCTTGGCCAGATTAACTTTGTAAAGAGATTCGTTCCAGATTTTTCAAGAATCGTGTCTCCTTTACAAGCCATGATTAAAAAGAACGCAAACTTTAAATGGGGCCAAGACGAACATGAGGCATTCAATCTGATCAAACAAGCAATTATTAATGCTCCATCTTTAGCAACTCCAAAATTTTCCGATCCTTTTATTTTGTATACATTTGCCTCAGATAGGTCATATGCTGCGATACTCACTCAAGCAAATCAAGATTAGGCAGAAGCCCCAATTACTTTTTTCAGTTCCAATTTACAAGGTGCTGAGTTCAATTATTCATATGTGGAGAAACAAATTTATGCTGTTTTCAAAGCAATTAAATATTTCAGACCTTTTTTACTCAAAACACATACCAAAATCATAGTACCGTTTCCAGTGGTAAGAAATCTTCTAGTACAGAAGGATGTGGGTGTTATGAAACCAGCTCAAGAAAAGATAGAAGAGATAGATCAACGCCTTAGAATTCAGCCTCTTCGAGGGGGCAACCTCCTTTACATTACATAAATGAACAATTCTTGGATGATACAAATGACAAAACCTCTTTTCTATATATAGGAGTCTAAGGAGTCACAATATAATCCAGCCGACCTAACAATAATAATATAAAGCCACAAAAATAACAATAGAGGGATTCTATGGGGCACAGAAATAACAACATGGGGGTAATAGGGGCACAACAATATAAATAAGGGGTATAACTACAATAGTAATGGGGTAATCACTAGTATTATAGGGACCCAACATGCCCCTCTCCTTCAAAAAAGTGTTGTCCTCAACGCTTGAGTAGTTTTGGATACTTCTTTATAAAATTCTCATCCTCCCATGTGGAATCTTCAGCGGATAAGTTCTTCCACTTGATAAGATACTCTGAAATTGATCGATTTCGTAGCTGTCGAGTTCTTGTTTCTGTGACTGCTTCCGGTTCCAATATAATTTTTCCTTCCTCGTCAAGTTCTGGCAATATTGTTTGAACTGGGAGCTTGTCGCCTATAACCTTCTTTAAACATGAAACATGGAAAACTGGGTGCAATCGAGAAGCTGCAGGAAGCTCCAATTTGTATGCCATAGTACCAATCTTTTGCAACACCTTGTACGGACCATAATACTTTGGTGATAATTTATTATCCTTCTTAGCTTGCTTTAGGGACATTTTCTTATATGGTTGTAGCCGTAGGAATACCCAATCACCTACATCAAAACTTCTTTCACTGCGATGTTGATCTGCCTGTTGTTTCATTCTATTTTGTGCCAACACGAGGTTATCCTTTAAGAGTTGGAGGACTTGTTGTTGATGTTCGATGTGATGTTCCACTGCCTGAACCTTAGAATTTTCTCTTAAATATGATGTGATGGATGGTGGTTGATACCCATAAAGTGCCATAAATGGGGTCATTTTTGTTGCTGTATGGAAGGAAGTGTTATACCACCATTCAGCCAGAGGCAACCATTTGACCCATTGTGTCTGTTTATCAGATACAAAGCAACGAAGATATCCTTCCAAACATTTGTTTACTATCTCAGTTTGCCCATCAGATTGAGGATGATAAGATGAGCTATGAGCTAACTGAGTACCAAGACAAGAAAATAATTCTGTCCAAAAATTTCCAGTGAAAATGGGATCTCTGTCACTTACAATAATCTTTGGGTTTCCATGTAGCTTTTGAATTGTTTCCATAAATGCAGTAGAAACTGTACTGGCTTTAAATGGATGTGATAATGCACAAAAGTGTGCATACTTGGTAAGTCTGTCAACTACCACCATGATGACACTCTTTCCCTCAGACTTGGGTAAACCTGTGATAAAATCCATTGAAACCTCCTCCCAACGTTGGCTTGGAATGGATAAAGGTTGTAATAGACCCGGTGTCTTAATTGTTTCAACTTTATTTTGTTGGCAAACCAAACATTCCGCCACAAACTTTTGAATATCTGATTTAAGGCCATCCCAAAAAAATTCCTTCTTAACCCTGTGGTAAGTTTTTAAAAATCCTGAGTGCCCTCCTAAGGGAGAAGTGTGCAATTCCATAAGAATCTTTTGTTTTAGCTGGGAATTCTTACAGAGGTATAAGCGATCTTTGTACCATAACGAATCATTTTGCCAGCTAAATGTATCAGATGTACTGGAATCTTGTTGTAGCTTTCGAATAAGTGCCCACACTTCTTCGTCATTCTTCCATTCCTCCCTTGCTTCGTTTATCCAATCTGGTTGGATAATAGAAATGGTGCACAACAATGCTTCCACATCCTCATCCTTTCTTGAGAGTGCATCTGCCACCACATTTTGCTTCCCTTTTTTGTAGATGATTTCAAAGTCATAACCCAACATCTTTGTGACCCACTTTTGTTGCTCTTCAGAGGATAATCTTTGTTCTAAAAAGTATTTAAGGCTATCATGATCCGTTTTTACCTTGAAGTGTCTTCCCATTAGGTAGGGTCGCCATTTCTTAAGTGCATGGAGTATTGCCAACATTTCCTTCTCATAAATAGCTTTGCTTAAAAACTTTCCCTTGATTGGACGACTTTCAAAAGCAATGGGTCTTTCATCTTGCATTAGAACAACACCAATTCCATTTCCTGAAGCATCACATTCCACAATAAAGGTTTTTGTGAAGTCCGGTGTAGCTAAGACCGGTGCTTGGCACATTGCCTCTTTAAGATGTTCAAAGGCCTTTGTTGCTTCCGGAGTCCATGAAAATGCATCTTTCTTCAATAATGTTGTTAGAGGTGCTGCTATTCTCCCATAATTCTTAACAAACTTGCGATAATACCCTGTCAACCCAAGAAATCCTCGCAGATGCTTTATGGATGTGGGGATTTTCCATTCCTTAATGGCTTTAATTTTGCTAGGGTCTACCTTAACTCCTTCATGAGATACAATATGACCCAAATATTCCACCTCCTGGACTCCAAAGAAACATTTGGATCTTTTTGCATATAATTGTTTCTCCTCCAATAGTTGTAGCACCCTGTCAACATGTTCAACATGATCCTTCCAAGACTTGCTGTAGATTAGTATATCATCAAAAAATACTAACACAAATTTTCTAAGGAATGGTTTGAAAATTGAATTCATCAAACCTTGAAATGTTGAAGGTGCATTGGTAAGGCCAAAAGGCATGACCAAAAATTCATAATGACCCTCATGAGTTCTAAATGTCGTTTTTGGAATGTCTTCAATCTTCATTCTGATTTGATGATATCCCGAACGAAGATCCAACTTGGTGAAGTAAATTGATCCATGCAATTCATCCAGTAATTCATCAATGACAGGAATGGGGAACTTATCTTTAATAGTGAGCTTGTTGAGCTCCCTATAATCTGGACACATGCGCCATGATCCATCCTTCTTGTGCACCAATACTACTGGAGCAGAGAAAGAACTTTGACTTGGTTGAATTATACCAGCCTCTAGCATTTCTGCAACCATACGTTCAATTTCACTTTTTTGGACATAGGGATATCTGTACGGCCTGATGTTTGGAGGAACACTTCCTGGAATCAGATGAATAGCATGATCATGATCACGCATAGGTGGGAGACCTTTGGGAGTCTCAAATACCTTGGAATGATTGTCCAGGACTTTTTGGAGATCTGGAGAAATAGATGATTCCAATGTGGAAACATCTAGCGAACATAATTGTGCAATTACACCTCTTTGCTCCTTTTTTAGAAGCTTTGTCATACCATTAGAGCTGATTATCTTTCCTGGTTTCCCTGCAATACCCCTTAATTCAACTTCCTTTCCTTCCGTAGAAAATTTGATGAAAAGTTCTTGAAAATTAAAAGCTATTGTACCCAAGGATTGTAGCCATTGGACTCCTAGTACAACATCAGCACCTCCCATTGGAATGGAAAGCATTGGGCTAGTCAATACATATTCTCCCATGGATAGCTTGATATTATGGCACTTTCCAGAGAAATTTATTGTTCCTCCATTTGCAATCATCACTTGACACTCTGGTGCTGGATATAGGAAGCAATTCAATTCTTTTGCTACCCTACAATGAATAAAATTGTGGGTGCTTCCTGAATCAATCAACACTATTACCTTTTTCTTCTTGATTTGTCCTTCTATCTTGATGGTTTGAGGAGTGGTAATTCCCGCCAATGCATTACAAGATATGGTCGGATTTATTTGTTCTTCATCTAGGCTTTGTTCCTGGAGTATATCTTCTTCTTTTGACCTTTCTTGCTCCTTTTCTTCTTCCTCTTCACAATCTATGTAGAATAATTTCTTCTCAGCACACTTATGACCTTTAGTGTATTTGCTATCACAACTGTAACAAAGCCCTTTTGCTCTTTTTTCTTCCAATTGTTGTGGTGTCAACCTTATAGGTTGTGGAAGACTAGGGGCAACAACACTTCCGTCTTTATAGTTGTGAGTGGTATGCTTCCTGGTTGCCATAATTTTGCTTTCCATTTTTCTTGCTAACCTGAATGCCTTCTCTAATGAATCAGGTTCCCAAAGGCGAACATCATGTTGGATATTATCCTTTAAAGACCCTATGAACACATCAATCCTATGCTCCTCTGGAATATCTTTTACCCTTATGTTCAATTTTTGGAACTCCTCAATGTGCTCCATTATTGAACCCTTTTGTTTGAGACTTATCAATTGGCTAAAAAAAGTGTTGCTTTTTGTATCTTCATAATGTGCTATCAATTCTTCCGTAAAAATTGCCCAAGTGATAAATTTTTTACGAGAGAAAAGCCATTGATACCATACAAACTGATTTGGTTCCAAATATACAGTTTCCATACGTACCTTTTGTGTGTTTTGCACATTATTGAGATCGAAGAACTGCTCCATCTGTAATATCCATGTGGCGGGATCCTTGCCATCAAACTTCCTCATATCGATTTTTGGAATATGGTGGGTCTTCGATCCAACATTAGCGTCTATGGAATCATGATTAACATTACTTTTGTTCACATCATGAGTTTCCTTTACAACCTTTTCACCATTAGTAAGTATTTCTTGTAGAAAATTTGTCAAATCTGTCTTCAAATCTGCCATGTCTGTCTTCAAATCTGCCATGTCTCTCTTCAAATCTATCTTCGAATCATCCATCTAGCTTCCATGCCCTTTATCTTAGATTCCACGCCATTTATCTTAGATTCCACGCCATTTATCTTAGATTCCACGCCATTCATCTTAGCTTCTGTTAGCTTTTGTGAGCGTGACATTTGTTGCACTTGTTCTTGTAATTTTGATATATCATGTAGCATTTCTTCCTCTTCTTCATGAGTCATGCTAGAGCTTTCAGGTTCCTTACTAGGTGTTTGCATTTTCTTTCCTCGGGGCATCAGTTACCGATAATAATGCTTTACTATGCCCTTTGAATTCCGTTAAACCAAGCTTACACAAAAATTTAAAAAAAACTACACACCTTTTTTCACTTTATAGAAGCCTGATATTGAATCTGATGTATCTCTGTAATTTCGGATCATCCAGTTCTAAAATTGCGACTTGTAGTAGCCTTCTGCATCCTCTTTCCAATGCCACAAGTCTGACCCAAATTGGATTCTCCAAGGAAGAGTTATGTGAAATCTCCCACAGTGACTTGCTTTTAGACTAGTTCAATAGAGCGAACTTGTAAGACGTGCCACAAGTCACTGTTTCAACCTTTGAATCTGAAACATGCATACCAAAAACTATAGTCTGTCCTCTTTTTGTTCCTTCTTACAAAATTTCAATCCGATCCTCAGAGAGAAAGTTATGACGATTTTCCCCAGGTCACCTGTTTTGAATGTAATTCAGGAGTCTGCAAAAAGACCAACTTCCTCAGATCATATCTCTACAAATATCGCACAAAAAGCTCTGAATTTAGGACCCAAGGTTCAGTGCGATCTCTTCTCAAATGGGTTTTTTTTTAGACTTCTGAAACGTCATAGAAAAAAAGTTATAGCGAAAATTCCACGATGACTTGTTTGGAGCAGCGAAACCCTAGAATCCAAAGCTCTGATACCAAATGTTATGAAACCAGCTCAAGAAAAGATAGAAGAGATATATCAACGCCTTAGAATTCAGCCCCTTCGAGGGGGAAACCTCCTTTACATCACATAAATGAACAATTCTTGGATGATACAAATGACCAAACCTCCTTTCTATATATAGGAGTCTAAGGAGTCACAATATAATCCAGCTGACCTAACAATAATAATATAAAGCCACAAAAATAACAATAGAGGGATTCTATGGGGCACAGAAATAACAATGGGGGTAATAGGGGCACAACCTAAGGGGTATAACTACAATAGTAATGGAGTAATCACTAGTATTATAGGGACCCAACAGTGGGTGAGAAAAGGACCAATTGGGTTACTGCCTTACAGGAATATGATGTAGAAATCAAACCAGCAAGTATTGTAAAAGGTCAAGGCTTTTGAAAAATGCTGACAGGAGCATCGCTAATATCCGAAAACCCATCTACAGAGGTAAAAGTGTACGAGGTAAGGCTAAACAATGTTGAGTCATTATACGCTGATATTATTTATTATCTAAAGAATGGATATGCTCCTTCAAACCTCGATAATACCAAGAAAAGAGCTCTAAGGTTAAAATCCAAACAATATCAACTCGTGAATGACGTTATTTTTAGAATAAATTATGATTTTGTTCTCCTTAGATGTCTTGAGAAATTTGAAGCTGAAAAAGTCTTGCAGGAACTCCACGATGGGCCAGCAAGCGGACACTATGCTGGAGATGCCACTGCTCAAAATTTTTTACGCGTAGGTTATTACTGGCCCACATTATTCAAAGACGCACATAACTACGTAAGGAAATGTCAAGTCTATCAAACTGTTGCTGGGAGACAAAAGAAACCATCCTTGCCACTACAACCAGTTACCATTGAACAACCTTTCGATTAGTGGGGATTGGACATAATAGGTGAGATCATTCCTCACTCTTCTAAACAACATAGATACATCCTTACAACAACAGATTACTTTACTAAATGGGTAGAAGCAGTCCCACTCAAGACGGCCAACGCTGAAAATATCATTGAATTCATAGATCAGTTCATAATCACTAGGTTTGGATTGACTTCCGCTTTAATGTTTGATAATGCATCATATTTTTCTGGTAATGCAATGAATGAATTTTCACTCAAAAGGGGTTTCAAGCTTAAATAGTCGGCCAATTATTACCCACAAGGGAATGGGTTAGCTGAATCTACAAATAAGAACTTAATCAGAATCATTAAGCAAACCATTGACCAAAATCATAAAAATTGGCATAAGTCTTTAATATATGCTTTATGGGCAGATCGAATAACACAGAAAGCCTCTATCGGCACTTCTCCCTTTAATTTAGTTTATGGGAAAGAAGTGGTTCTTCCAACACATCTGGAAATTCCCTCTTTAGCCTTGGTTCAATATATTGATGAAGCACCAACTTCTTCTTTACAACTTAGGCAGCTGGAATTAATTAAATTAGAAGAACAACGAGAACGGGCTAAGATAACTCATGCTCATCATCAAGCATTAGTGAAAGCCTCTTTTGATTCCAATATGATATCCAGAAAAGATTTTCAGATGGGAGATCTAGTTTTAAAATGGGACAAGGCTCATGAGGAAAAGGGGAAACATACAAAATTTCAAAGAATGTGGCTTGGTCCTTTTCAAATCATAGAAGTCATAGGTTTGTCTACTTTCATGTTACAAGATTTAACAGGGAAAAGAGATTCTTTACCTGTTAATGGTCAAATCCTTAAAAAATATTTTCCATAGAAGATCATGCTTCTATTTTTGTAGAGTAGTTGTTTCTCTTTCCATAATAAAATCGGTTGTGAATGGTTACATTTGAGATTCACGAAAAAGACACAAATTATCTTCTAGATTTTGTTTTTCGCTTGCATAAATATAATTCTTTCTGAAAAATTAATCATTACTATTGAAAGATACAGTTAAATACCATACACCTAGAAATGATATTAGTTTCAACTGTATAAATTTTGATGAAAAGCCACCTTGAGTTAGAAATTGTTTTATTTCAGTCAAATGAAAGGTATCAATAACAAAATGAAGATTCTCTGTAGAAAGGCTCTTTTCAAAAACTCTATCATTGTCGTCTAGAGCTGTCTTAAGGAAAAAATGACTTCCTCCCCACCTAGGAAACTACAATATTCAGAGAATGAACCAAAGATACACTTTAAATTAAAGAGTAAGAGGTCTCATCACGAGCCGACTTATCATGATCATAGATGTATAGCGTGCTGACTTTGCCAATACTGCATACCACAACAGGGCAATGACTCAAGACTGTTAAAATCAAAAGACAAGGGGTCCCATCACGAACCAACTTGTTCAGAAAAGTTATAAATCAGTAAATGACTATGTCATGAATTGGCTACCAAACCAAGACATTGCTCTTTAAGAATAAAAAAGAAAATGAAAGCAAAAAGTGTGGAAATGGATTTTCTTTGAAAAGTTGTAAATTTCTCTAAGTAGGATACAAGCCGAATTCTAACATTGCGAGATCGCAATACGCCATAATAATATCGCATCGCATACATCAAGCACAACTTACAATGAAACACTTTAATTTGCCGATATGCGATGATGCCGATCGCAAATCGCATTTCGCAGGAAACAGAATAACAAAGATTGTCATATATCACATTCCTGCGATCTGCGATATTGCGATATTGCGATTTCGCGATATCAGCGACAATGCGATAATGCGATGTCACGAGCGATCAACTCTGCGATGTTGCGATTCTGCGACGTTATCATTTCGCGATGTTGTGATCTGCGATATTGCGAAGCAAATCGCAAAATCGCTTCATCGCAGATCTTTCGGGCGCGTGGTTCAAAAAAGTATTTTCCATAAACTAACACCTGGTTATGCGCTTTAATGCTAATAAATGAGTTAGTTGCCAGTTATTAATGGAATATGGTTTTGTGCTTATCGAAAAATCATCTCACGTAAGGTGGTATACTTTATCTATCTTCGGCATTTAAAACTTTCCCATCACCCTTCCTTGTCATTATTTTCACTTCACTTGTGAATTACGTAGGATAAAATGGAAAGAAAAGCAAAGCTCCAAGCTCTGAAGAAAAAGAAATGGCGCCCTTGTATACAGACACGACCTGTAATAGAGACGCAGGAATTGCTATGTGGAAATGCATGTATAATCTACTTGAAGAGGATAACCCCAGAGTAATGGAAGTTACTGCTACTGCGGGCTCAAATAGTTCTTCTGAGGCATCCATCACAGAGCTAGCTTGCTCATTCTTACACCGGATAGCAGCAAGACCCAAAATTCTCCCATACACGGACATGGTTAAGTGGATACTGGACAACGTTGATATCAGAAATAGACAGTTTAAGACTCAGGGTCAAGAGCTTACGGAATTATTATTTTTACAAATTTTGAACTTTATATCCGCTAGAAGGAAAAAGCGCAAAAGGAGAAAAATGCTTCAAGGAAACCCGGATAAAAAAACAGAGGCAATTTCCGATGCGCGATCGCTGAGAAAAATTTCTCAAAAAGGAATTTGATAATTGCCCAATCACCTGCAAGCCCCGAAAATTGCAAGAAAGCAACGATAGAGTTAGATTGGAAGCAGGAAGCTCAAGAAAAGGTAGAAGCAATCCAAGGGTTAACCAAGTTGAATTGGGATTATTACTGG
The DNA here is from genome assembly GCA_031772625.1 of Pinus tabuliformis. Lineage (NCBI taxonomy): Eukaryota > Viridiplantae > Streptophyta > Pinopsida > Pinales > Pinaceae > Pinus > Pinus tabuliformis. Next base: position 1,166,172,190 of record CM062809.1, read on the forward strand.
GCATACTTGGTAAAGCCACATAGCCAGTGGATGACTCTTAAGTGTATCATCAATTCGGCCGAAAAGATGGCACCAGCTCTTGTCGATTCGGTTTTCTTAGCTCAGCTAAAATCGGAAGTCAGCCACCCGACTCTTCTCAAACAGATGCTGCATGTGTGCGATTTCAAGGACCAAATACAGAAGTAGTTTTAATTTTAGATTCAATTTTAGTTTTAATTTTGTTTTATTTTCCTGAAATGAGGACGGTCATTTAAACCGCATCCTACATTTTTGTAATAATTTATTTTTAGATTTAGTTAGTAGTATTTAAACCCTTCTCATGCATTTAGAGAAGGGTTCTGAAATTTATAAAAAACTTATCCCCAGAACATGCACTTCTGTACCCTCTGAGGAGGTTTTGATGAATGAATTGAACAGGATTTATTGATATTTGCATTTGAATATCTGCTACTGATGTTGCACTTTTGTACTCTTAGTGGATGTTAGATCAAGAAGAGATAAATCATTATCACTTGAAGCTCATGAGTAGGACTAGTTATAAATGGTATTTCTATCTCTTAACTATTTCTGCTCTTGTGTTAAAGTGATTTTCATGTTTAGTTATTTATATATTGATGTATGAATGCCTGAGTTATCATTTGGCACTTTTGTACGATGATAGCTATTTATTTATGCTTAATGTATGAATAGCTTATTATGTGATATGTTTTTCACAACTGTTTCGTCTAACTTTTTATATGAAGTGGTTCATCTTTATTGAATTCTTTTCTCATAACAGTTGAATTATCTTTATTACCAGTTGTTATTTGAAATCATTTTAGATCACAGAAAAGAAAGGTTACACCCCAGGTTAAGTGTAGATTTAGATATTTCTGCTTATTAGAATACAATTTCCATATTATTAGATTAGAATTAGAGTAGAAGTATTCCATTTAGAAACTGTTAGAAAGAGAAATATCAGTCCAACACACACACACACATAAATTGGGAAACCGGTCCCATATCCCTAGTCGGACCTACTATACCAAACAGAAAAGGAGCTGCTAACCAAGGTTCGGACCGGGTGGGTATCCCCCTTGTTGTAGACCTGAGTTTTGGGGCTTCAAAACTGGGTTATACGGATGCCCAATCAGCATCCCTGTCAGCTCCTACACCAAATTTGCCTCTTTGGGAAAATGAATAGATCACATTTCTCGGAGCATATGTGTCTAGTTCGTGCGAAGTGAGTTGCACTGGATTCAAGATGACGAGCACTACCTGGTCATTCAGGTTCCACACCATTCTGATAACTTTGTTTTTTGAGCATGATTTTGAGCACCTGATCACTCCTCCCCACTAGAAACCTTTTGGACACTAATAGATCATTTTCAGTTGTCCAACAGGTGAGGGTACAATTCCCTCACCTTTCCAATCTCGATCCATTTATCACTGGCTTGGAACTTGTGATCTACACAATGCTTGTCGTGCCTTTCTTTGTACTTGCATATTCCATTTTTAAGCTGATCTTGCACTGTTTGATGTACCATTTGGAGTCGTTCAATGAACTATTTGGCTTTGTCCATGTTACTATCAGTAGAAACATCCTTCTTACCAAGATCATACAACACGTTATGATGAAAATGGTAAACAAATTCCTCTACTTGATTCCTTTGTCTCAAGCTTGAATATACATCTTGAAAGTATGTATTCTTCTTAAAATAACTTTCATGTAAAACAACATGATGCTTGAGGAAAGTAGTTATACAAACTATAGGCCTAGAAAGTACATCAACAAACTTGTCGCTTTTACCTTTCTTATACCTTTTGACCGAGTGGAATAGTAGAAGAAAACCCATCCAATGGAAGTGCCTTTTTCACTACAAATTAAACATTTCACCATCGAAAATTTATGAATGAAATGAAATGTGCTTACCACATTGCATAAAGACTACACCCATGGCATAGTCGCATACATCAACCTAAAACTTAAATGACTTTTTCAAGTTTAGAAGAACAAGTATAAAGGCTGAACTGATCTTTTGTCTTAAAGCATTAAATTCCTCTTATTGTTCGCCTCCCCACTGGAAGACCTTTTGCACAACTTCCAAAGAATGGAAATGAGCTACAATAGAAGAAAAAATAAAAAAATCTTTCCTCCAACATTGGGCTTCTCCCAAAAGACCTCTTATCCAAATACCTATCTTGAGCATTGACCAATCCGTAATGGCATCAATCTTGGAGAAGTCTAACTTCAGCTCATCTTCTCCAATATCATGGCCCAAGTACATCAAAGAAGTTTTATCCAACATATACTTTGACATCTTCAATAACAAATGTTCTTGACATAAGACATCTAGTATTTCTTTCTCATACATGACATGTTCATAATGAAATTTTCTGAAAATTAAAATGTCATCCAAGTAGACTATCATGTCTAGAAATGGATGCAATACATATTTCTTCACATGCATAAAAGTAGTAGGAGCATGGCAAAGACCAAAAATAATAACAAGCCATTCAAACAAACCTTGCTTGGTTTTGAATGTCGTCTTCCATATGTCTCCTTCAACAACTCTACTTTGATGAAAACCATTTCTTGAATCCCATTCAATGAAATTCTTACCATTCTTCTTGGGCATCAAAACAAGAGGTGCACCATATGGTAAAGGAGAAGGTCGAATGATCCTTTCATTCAATAATCCTTGGACTTTTTTTGTTATTTCTTCACTTTCCATTCTTAACATCCTGTGCATGTCAATGTTAGGAAGAAGACACTTTTGCTGCAATGGTATTTCATGTTGCATTCTCCTCTTGGAAGGAAAGCCTTTTTCTTTCTAAAACGCCTCATCATCATGGTTAATTACATCAACCAAATCAATTTTCAATTTTGAATTACAACCATAAAATGCTTCATAATCAATACCAACATTGGGTTTGATCATAAGAAGCACTAAATTCTTGCTTGAATTCACTAGTCTTTTCATTTTCCCTGCATTAACTAATGAAAGATTTAGTTTCTTGTGATGACCTCTCACAATATATTCTACTCCATCTTTGAATAAATGATATTTGTTTTCATGTCTATGGAAGATATTTTTTTTTTTCATGAAGGTACGGACTACCCAAAACAATTTCTGATATATCAAGTGGTACAACATCTCATTCAACTTCATCAATGAAGTTTGTTGTGATTGCAAACTAAAGAATGCATTTTCTTGTAACCTGTAAGTTTGTGTCCTTGCATATCCAACCCAATGCATATGGATTGGGATGTAAAATGGTTTCAAGATTAAGTTTCTTGACTAATTCATCAGATATCAAATTAGCTTCAGACCCACTATCAAAAAGTGTGTCAATTTTTGTATGTTTTGAGATTATCCTCACATGAAATAATTCAATCCTTGTTTCTTCATTTGGAGTACTAGTGTGACAATTTTATATGCTAGTGGTAGCAATGGATTATTTTCCTTTTATCCCCATGGATTTAATTTTAATTTCATCACCCAAATCGGATCCCAAATCCTCTTGAATGATGACAACTGCCTTTTCTTTTACTTTGTTGTTGAATTTCTTTGGTTTCATTTCGGAATGAAGCTTCCAACAACGAGCTTCATCGTGACCCTCTATGGAACAATGTTTACATATTGTTTTCTCTTCTTCCTTTTTAATGGATGCATTTTTCTTTCCCTTGAAACCCTTTTCTTTCTCTTTACCCTTAAATGGATTTTTACTACCTTCTTCTGGAGTGTTTTTCCCTCTTGCCTCAAGATGAGTGGCTTGCACACACACGTCATCTAGATTATTGGGATTAAACATTAAGATAGTATGCCTAAGGTAACTGTGTAAACCCCCTATGTACTTCATAAATGTGTCCTATGATTGCAAATCTACACCTAACATCAAAGACCTTTTTTTGAATTCTTGGTTGTAATCTTGCACATTTTGACCTTTAAGCTGTCTAAAGTTCTACCAATTCATGATGGCTTTCTACATATAAGATAAAGGTTCAAATTGTTTTTTGATTGTAGCAATGAAATCATTCCAAGAAATTGAGATCTTATCGTGTTTTTTAATCTCCTCTTGGGTCTTTGATTCCCACCATACTAGTGTTGCACCCTCCATTCTCAAGGAAGCTAACTAAATCTTTATGGCATCCTCTTAAAGGTTTTGAATCCTACAATAGACCTCCAACTAAAGAATCTAATTATAGAGCTTCTCTGCATTCACTTCACCATTATACATGGGCGGCTCAAATTTAACATCAAGTTTTAAAAAAGGTGATTTACTAGTTCCTTTTGAAGTATGATGATGAGTATGAGTAAGGGGTGTGTTAGTGGAAGAGGGTGAAGATGCTTGTGAAGAAGAAGTTGAAGAAGATGGTGGAGAGGGTGGAGGTTTGTCTCCATTTCCATTACCTCCTCCTAAAGAGCCTTCTCCTTTGGGAGGTTTGGAACTTTCCCCTTGCAACCTGGTATTCCTCTCTTCATAGAGGAACTTCACCATCTCTGTCATATCAAAGAAATCCTTTCTGAAGGTCTTTTCATCTTCTGTCATTTTTGTAGCTTCTCCTTCATGAGACATGATCTATGGAGTCTCAACTGCAACTCGAGGTTGAATTGGTGTTAGAGATTATGGAAACCTTTCTCTCCTTCCCCTTGAACCAACTTCAGGGCTTCCAACCAGCGTCCCTTCTCCTCTTTTGAGTTTTAACCTTGTAAGCATGACATAAACTTGCAAATAGTTAAATCCTTCTTTCACAAAGAAAACCTAGAGCTCTAATACCAAAATAATATTATTTAAAATATTATATTGTTGTGCTAAGATCCTCCTTAGATTAGAAACAAAATGATTTCATTGTGCCTAAGGATTCATGAATTTTTGCAAGTGAAATTATGAGCTTTTATGTTAATTTTAAGAGATATTTAACATAAATAAGAGACTGAACATCAGCATAAACATGTACAGAACATCATCAAAAATAAATTACAGCAGGAACATGATAACGGAGTTCACCCCTCCTGGGCTTCGTCTCCTTGGTCCAGTTTCCAGTGGCTTGGGCCTCTCTCTTATTCTCAAAAGTGTAAAAATATGTGTTTACAATGCTCGAATGCTTCTGAAACCTGCTCCAATTAGTCCAAGATGTTCAAAAATGGTACCCTAACCTCGTTTTCCTCCTCATTTGGTCCAAAACTGCCTTAGTTACGACTTCTGCTAGTATTTCCACAATTTCCTCCTTAAAATTTGGCTAACTGCCTGTTAAATTCATTATCTAGAGTTAATTCTGGTAGTTCCTCCGAAACTGGCGGTCCTGCAAACTTCCTCGCCTATCTCGCTGTTAAGGCTGAGTGGTCACATGTAAGGTGGTTAGGTCTGACGGTTAAGGCAATGGTTCAGCAACTCCATCACAAATCGCAATCGATGAAAATCGGTGGGCCTTATGGTTTTTGAATGCGTCATGGGTGATCTGCAATTGCGATAAGGGGCAGACCGACGAAACTATCAACTACAACATAATCTTTATCACATCCGGGATATATCGCAATCGGCGAAGCCAGGGTAATTCATATAATGGAACTTGCATTGTGCGATATGCGATTGCGATATCACAATCACAACCTAATCCTGTCGGGGCTGATTCTATAACCTTTCCATATTGCGATGTGTGATTGTGATTATCGCATCACACCCTGGCTTTGCTTTGCCGTCGATCCTTTAATAGTTAACCCGCCTGTGATATGTTAGTTAAGAAACAATGCATAGGCGAAGTGGTTAGTCCTTTGGTCTATTGTGTGGGAGGTCGCAGGGTCGAACCTGGCCTCTGACTTGTCTTGCCAATAAAATTTTGATCGACCATTAGGAGGACACGTGGTGACCTCTGACTTAGCCATGTGTCACCTCCTTATTGGTCCAAACCCAAAACACATGGACCAATGAAATTCTGACACTTGTCACCTTCCGATTCACCACCTGCAAGGAATATTATAAGGATATTCCATAAAATATTCCAAGGAATATTCTTTTTGTTGACTGGACTGTACGGATGCCCAGTCAGCATCCCTGTCAGCTCTTGCACCAAATTTGCTTGTTTGGGAAAATGAACAAATCGCATTTCTGGGAGCACACGGTGTCTGTTTCGCGTGAAACGAGTTGCACTAGATTCAGGATAACGAGCACTACTCGGTCGTTCAGGTTCCACAACATTTTGAAAACTTTGATTTTTGAGCATAATTTTGAGCACCTGATCATATTTGGACTTCTTGACCTTATCGAGTAATTTTTTATTATGGTCCCTTAGATGCCAAATTTATTCGTTACTTTCTGTTGATTCTTCATAAAACCGATCTTCAAGATCTTTATAGATATTTTTATGCTTCATTTTGTTTTTGAGGTTCTACAAGTTCTTCTTCTAATCTTTTCATTTCCATATGCTTTTCACCTAGCCATTCTTCTGTATTAAATAATTTCCCACATGATGGAAAACATAATTCACAAATTTTATGAATCCACCGATACCCAATTTGTGTTTTACAAAATGGGCATCAAGTTGAAAATATTGACTTGTTCACGAAACTGGTATTTTCTTCCTTCCTCATTTTTGAATTAGGCTCCATTTTAATTCTTTTGTTTTCTTTTAAGTATAAACTCAGGGTTTATAAAGAGAACCCCTTTATATATAATGTTTTTAAATAACTTCTTTTTTATTTTAATTTTTCCCTTTTTTGTGTTTCCAAATATACTTGTACTTCACAATTTCTCACTTGGTAATCCTTTACCTTAATAAATATTTTTGTATTTCATTTATAAGTGCCTTGCTCAATATTGATACTTTATAAAACACCTTTCTCTTCTTTTGAATCTTTTTTTTGGTATTTAACTATTTAAGTTTAATATAATGAGAACAATTTCAAAACATGATCGATTGTTCTTTGACCGATGGAATTACTAGTAAAATTTAAACAATTTTCACAACCCAAAACAATGGAACTAACAATTTGTAAACCCATGGCTGAAATTTCACTTTTATTTTCATAGTATGACATTCTTGACTGATAGTGCGCTCTCCAACAAACAACGATTTTTTGTCCCTAGTACCTTGCTATCTATGGCAAAGTTAATTTCCTGGATAACTACCAAAATTAGAGCGTGATGGTTTTGTAATGGATGATGAGAGCTTCTATGATGTAACGAATTGACTAATCGATCTTTATATAGGTGAGACTTTTGGAAAGGAGGATTTGTATTTTTAATTCTATTTATCTAGTTTTATTTTCAATCCCTACTTCCTAAGAATTCACTGATTCACATGGAAATAATTCGACAACAGTTGATGGCATGAGAAAAGGAGCAGAATTTGTGACGATGATAGATGTTGCAAGAGGTGTTTTCCTGTGGGAACAAGGGTGTTTGAATGGTGGTTGTGGGCAGAAGGGAATGAAAATAGTGATCCAACAACGAAGGAGTGGTCGTGTGTGATATGTGTGGTGCTTGGATGCCGACGGTAGTGAATGACAACAATTTAGACGGTGAACAATTTTATTTGATTGGCGGAAGAGAAGTTTCAACTAGACAGTGACCTTGTAGAAATGTATGGTCTCCTTTCGGCTACAGTCTCGTGGTGGTTGCATTGCTAGTATGGTTTCCCGACAGTGGAGGTTTTGACGAGGCTAGCGAATCCCTATGGCTGGAGGCTATGCAGCAGAATCGATGAGGGCTAGCGACTAGGGTTGTGTTCGACGCTAGTGTTTTTGGCTGACTGTCATACTACCAGTCAGACGAAGGTCAGGTAAATTTTGGTTTTTTAATTTTTTATTTTTATTATTTTAATTATATACAATATTTTTCAATATTTCTTTTATATAAAAATATATATATATATATATAACTTTTTACTTCTTTTTTTAATTTATTTCCTTTTTTTCTTTTTCTTTTTTTGTTTATATTTTCTTCTCTTGGACCTTTTTTTTCATATATATATATATATATATATGTGTGTGTGTGTGTGTGTGTGTGACCTTTATTTTATGGCAAAATGTTTGACAACGAAATGGAGAACCTCCTATTACTTGTGAAGTGAAACGCTTGAATTGCGATGACAAAAAGGTTGACGAAAATTGATGGCCAAAGGCCTGATCTGAATGACTTTGTGTAATGGTGGAGCAACCATAGAATCAAACAACTCTGATACTAATGTAACAAACAAAGTTCGTATACATAATAATAATCTTCATAATACTTCGAAGACAAAAACATCCATTGTAGGACAAGTAATTGTATATTGAATATTATATTAAAGAATTGATATAAGATGATTACAATGAGGGTGAGGGCCTGCTTATATACCTTAGGTATATATCTCTTCACAATGGTTATGTCCTTATGGACGTACCTCTTCCTTACAAACTATTTAATTAAAAAATCATTAATTATTATTATTATTGTTTACATTATTTTCTATTATTTTACTATAAATTATATTCATAACACTGTGATATAGACTATATAGACTAGAAGAATATGTGAGTCAATAGTTCCTATTCTAGCTCCATGTTGAGTCACAAATCCTACAATAGTTGTAAACCCTACAATACCATCAACAACTACAAAGCTACATATATAAATGAATTTAGAACAACTAGCTTTTGTGGTACACCTGATAACCAAAAGATGAATTTCTCCATAGAAAAATTGAAGAGGGAAAGCCCTAAGGCTCTAAGAAAAGAATATATAAAGCTCAAAGGCCTAATTCAATACATTATTTTAGGTATCACTCAACAAATCCAATGTATGTCAGTTTCATTGAATACTTGTTCTAGTCACATTGCACTTCTAAAGGTGTTTAAAAATTTGCAACAAGACAATGAAAAATGAATCAGGATCATATTGTTTTGAGAGGAAACTTGGCAAAGGAATCCACACCAAAGAGGAATAAGGACATGCATATTAAAATTGTAATGAAAACTCAAAGGAAACCTACTTCAAACAATTTTTACTCGATGAATCTCAATGTAGGTGGAAGACCAACCCACACACACACACACACACACATGAAAGAAAACATAGAAATTTATATGCAAACTCTAAAAGTAAAGTGGTCTCTAAGACAAATACTTAAAACACTAATTCATCAAGTATTCCATCTTCAATAAGGTAATTCTAATTTCATGCATACATATCAATTTTGAAATATTTGCAACAAAAAATGTGGTAGGGAAACGCTTGCCATGAATTTGGATAATAGTAGAATTAATCATATTCAAACCTTGAAAAGGTATGAAGTGTTGTCTTTTCTCATGATAACTTGCATGAATAACACTAAAATATGAAGGCATTTAGTAGACAATATTTGGTTTTTATGCTCATATAAAAATATGGTGGCAGGTGTTACAATTGTTATTGTAATAAAGGACTATCAATGTTGTTACTTATCCAGATGCTTCAAACACCTATATACATGTCTATGATTCTACTCCAAGTGTTGCTTAATTTGTATATTAATTTGTATGGAATTGATTTCTTCGACATAGATATTATAATCATTGGGGGTTTGAACTTGAGTATATTTTGCTAAAATTGAAGTAGGAGATCAACCTAGTAAGAGAAGTATCATCCAAGGCTTGAGACATATTAAGGCAAGTTAGGGGGCTAAGAAATTAGGAGCTAGCAGATATGGTAGAGGTTTTTAAGAAGTGGAACAAGGGTGAGCTTGAGAGATTTATAATTGAGATATTGTTGATATTTTCACTACGAAGGATGACAAAGGAAGGAGAGAGGTTATGGATATACCATCTATATAGTGTTATCCATGCAGACAATTGTTGGCCACAAAAATTATCATCTTTTTACATATTTTTGCCATCTTCTCACAACCTTTCCCTTGATGTTAATCATGTTATGCTTTCCCATAACCTTGTATTAAGTCTATTTTAATACTTTATGCAGAATTAGGTTCAATGTATTTTACATTTCATTCATTTTAGTACTTTAAGTGAATTTATGACTAAATACTAGAAAAATAGCACACTTTCACTTATATTTGAAAATTGGATTAGTTTGTATGTGATTATAGAAATAGATGGATCTTGTAATAAAGGATAGTTTAACCACTTTCTCCAAATTTGAAATTCATCTTCAACTATTACATATATTTCATGGATTTAATATCAATAATGAATTATCTTGGATACAGAAAGAATCTTGGAGCTTTTGATGATATTATTTGTGAATTATTAGCAAAGATCACGGTGATATTACTCACTTGCTAACTATTAGAAAATTGTTGTAACCACATGAGAAACTTGCAGGTCTATATTTAACATTTTTTATATCAATTTCAAAACACTTTATGTAAAAATAAAAGTGCCTTCTTCATTCTAAATGAGGACTCTTGGAGCATATGTCTAACTTAAGATGGAATAGAAAAAAAATTCTTAAGATTTTCTTTCACATGAATTATCATTTTATAGTATTATGTATATAATGATTTGATTTAATTTTAAGATGCTATAGTATAATTTTGTACCTTGATTTTTGGAGATAGAGCTCACTTCATGAGACCATAGTGATATATTTCTCTATTTTGATTTATGCAAGTAGATTTCATAATTGTCTTTACATTGATGCAAGTATGCTTCCTTATGTAATGATTCTTTTAAGCTCATGGAATAGTTTTCTTTTCATGTCAATGATTCATAGAAATAAGAAATTCCTAAATAATGTCAAGAGATAACATGGTGACATCAAGGTCCACATAGCATTATCAATGTTCATGTACATGATCATTGTCAGGAATGATTAAGTTTTATTTTGATTCATGAAGTGTGGTGTGTTTCATTTTCACAATTAATATATATTCATTGAATTATATGCATAAAGATAACAAATGGAGTATTACTTTAGAATATTTAGATCTAAAGATTGAATTCTTAACTGTAGTATACCTAGGGGGGATAATATGGGGTACAAAGGGAGGTACCCAAGGGATTAATGTCATAATGGGATGGGCCATAGTAATAAATAAGGTGGTTAACCCGTATCATGTAAGGGACCACAAGTAGTTAGCAATAAGGTAATAAGCCCATGGTATTAGATAGATGGTATTGAGGGAACCATGGTAATGACCCATGGTATTGCATGTATGAGGCCTATATAGAGGCTAGAGACTCCCCATTGAGAGATGTCAAGGATTATTGTATGAACAGGCCTATGGCTTGTGGAGTGTTCTCCTTCCTTAAGGAGTGAATGTATGGTGTTGCCCTACCTTAAGGGTTTGATTAATAAAGAAGCATTTCTATCTATTCAAATCTTGTTATTTCTTGGGTTTATTTGCATTGTCTTATATTTTTGTATCAGATCTATAACATTAACTACAACCTAATTTACAACACTTGTAGATATAGTAAGATATAATATAGTGATGGATTTTTCTTTTTTTTTCATTTATTTCATTTAGATTGCTTTCACAAGTTTAAGAATAAGTAGAATAAGCATTAATAAATTTAAGCAAATCATACTATGAATAATCTAATTCTTCACATATTATGTTTGCATTTCACAAGTTTATGTACTCCAAATTGATAATAAAACATTACACAATTTATGGAAATAAATTATCTAACAAGTATCTTACCTATTGAGGAGGAGAAAGGGCATGGTGAACTCAGGAGGAGGAGAAATTTATTTATATTAGCAAAACAATTAGTAGGAAAATTCCAGTCAATGTTTAATGTATTGTGATATTACTAATGATTACATCACTAGTAGAGTAATAGCTCAAGTGTATCATTCAATAACAATCTAAAACAATAGTTGTAAATAATTTCATTTTTTGTTTTTTGCAAAACTTAGGTTATAATTCACATATGCCATCATCAACTATAAACTAATTGGAGGTCAATGACAAATTAAATGGAATATACATTGCCTAGCGGTAGGTATAATAAAGAAATATGTCATCACTTTATTGAAAGTAAAGTCACTTTTGAAAACATAAAGTAGTTCACGAGAATAACCTAAGAAGATAGGTTATGATAAATATCAACCAATCATGATTCCCTCACTAGCTAGATGATGTTAGTTAGTCTAGGTCAAGTGGTTGGGAGGAATGTTTGTTCTCCTCCCCACCCAATTTCAATTCTTACAAGTGACACATTAATATTTTAAAAAACATATTGTTGCAAAGGATTCAAGCCCAACTTTTGATAGGCCTTGTGCCTTGAAGATTCTAGGGTCTACCCTAGATACCATCTTCGAAATGAGGGGAATCACATAGGATTTTTCCATAGGAAACTAACTTGAGAAAATGTCACCAAATAGATGATTCAACATGGAAATTAAAGCACCCTCCTCCCACATCTACCCAAGTAACCGGACAACCAGGGTAAACATGTGATGAGAAGTTACTATGATATGATTTGACTCCCTATGTGTCAGTTAAGGAAGTGGAACCGGCGAAACACATCACACAAACCTTCCACGTTAGAAATAGAACTCCTAGGAGCCTTCCAAACCACTCAGGTAACCAACCCCTCAGATTAACGACATTTTTAGTGCATCATACCCCTAGGCACTCCCTTGATATGGACAAGGGTGTGTCTGGGAGGATTCAGAAGCTCCCACAACAAGGGAAACAGTGCTTATGGAGAATTGTTTCCCCAGTGCTATGCCTGGGACTTCGAGATTTTTGCCACTTTTTCAGGCCCAAAGCCTAGGTCACTGCCCAAAACTCAATGACACCTTCATAAATGAATTTACACAATAGAACAATGATACTTTTTCAAAACCATTGACAAGGACTACACTCGCCCCCTACTAGCCATGACGGGCATTTCATCAAACATATCACAAATATGAAATATAGAGGTCTTAATAGCAAAGCTGAGCATAGGGGCCTCATACTTATATAAGGTTTTCTATGAGTCATTATTTCCTTATCACATTAGTTGCATTATCATCTATTAGGCCATAGATACATTGTTCATTCATTTACAAGTAAAAACATGATGAGAGCCATACATCACCACTATCATAATACATATTCATAACCAACATAATAACAACAAAAATACCAAGGAAACAACAGCCATATAATCCACATATGAACCAGTATAATAATCATGAAATAACAAGGATAAATAACCTCATATTAATGATGCAACGACCAACCAGGTTTGGAACTTCCACGAACCACCTAACCATAGATTGGCTGGACCAAATATTTCTTTTAGCCAATAACCCCCATGCCATATTCCAAACATGAATGTGGGATCTCATGGAACAATCCATGAAAAACAAACCAGGGCTTCCAAAGGAAAAACCACCTCAACCCATTAAACAATGATTCCACCTCATTGTCGGATGTCACAAACCTTCACCAAATTGGTCTCTACCCAAGCCTTCCATGGCTCTAGAGAGTTTCTTCCAACCAAGGCTTCCAGGACTAGTAACTCAACTCACAACTATCACATAGATTCCATAGCATTTTTCCAACCAAGGCATCTAGGACTAGTAACTCAACCCAAGTTGTTACAGGGCTTCCAAAGCATTTTTCCAACTAAGGCTTCCAGGAACTAGTAATTCAACCTAGGCTAAAGAAAACATGCAAAACAACCAGAAAAACACAGAAATGAACCCACAACACCATCGCTATCTCGGAAATGGCAATGCCACTGTCAATCCAGAAAATCCTCCATGTCAATGACAAATCATGACCAATAAACCACATTCATATGCCATGCATGCCAAAACTAGTGAGGAAAACATACATGCAACTCGGTAATTGCAAGAAAAACTCATTGTAGTTGTTGATCCCAATGTCCTCTTGTGATTTCCTGCTCTTCCTTTGCCTTGTTTCTCCCAGCATCCAAGTATGCCACACTCTCCAAGAGTGCTCCAAGAAAACTCTAAGCATCCAAGAGTATGAGAGAGATAGAATAGAATAAGAGCTCCAAATATGAATTGAAAAAAGGTTACATTAACCAAGCCTGAGTAAAAGCTTCCCAACTGATCTTCATAAACCTTTCTATCAATGAGACATCTATTTTCTTCAATTTCCATTATTTTCATTCATTCTCCTCCTCACATGCAACCTATGACTCTTCACCTTCCTTTTCTCCTATTTCCATTATTTTCATAAATAAAATGCCAATTAATCTCTCTTTCCTTTCCAAAGCCTTTTCAATTTCCTTTTCCAATTTCCTTAGCCATAATAAACTAAATGAACACCCACACTAGGATTCCTTGCCCTACATTAAAATTGGAATATGTGTCCAATGACCCTGGCCTTATATATTTTTACATGGATTTTTAACAAGGGTTGTGACAGAACCCTCCCCATTGGGGGAACACCATCCTCGGTGTTCAATGACACCTATAACTAGGAAGACCGCTGAAAACAAAACATACTGCCCATAGAGCTTTATAACGTAGCATGTTACAGTATTTACAATGACCATCTGCTAAAACATGACAAACATACCTTTTACTAGAGCTTTATTACACAAATCATTATGGTATTTACAATAATAACCACATATACACAAATACACATTTGCTTCACCCAGAAAATAATCATACTATCTATGGAGCTTTATAGATATAGCTTGATATAGTATTTACAATAATACACACATTTGCACATTTGCTTGACCAACAAATAAAAGGATATGATGTCTGCATCTGCAACAAGGGAATCCAGGGGCTCACACTTCCACCCTAAAAGTAATACCAAGATTCACCTCCTTCCCAGGAAGTCCAAAATCCACTACAAAGTCAAATTTGCATCCAGTGTCTAGCGCTATAATCCTGCACCACTTTTCCTCTCATTGAACAGTTACCGTCTCATTATTCTAGGGCACACTCCTAATGTGCATTTGATTCCATCTGGAAATTCTAATGACTAAAATAGATATATCCCCTATCTTCCCTTCTCTTCTACACAGTCCCCCAGGAAATCTGGTCACCCCCATCCGTGCAGTCACACACCTTCCAAGTTCCATCCATGCAGTCCATCTCTCTACAAGGTTTCCTTGCATCTGAAGGTCCAAAAACCAAGCCATATGCCTACCTTAAAACCATCATACTGGTCATAGCATGTTCATGGAAATCAATGGACACTATGGGTACCAGTGTCCCACAATGGCCCTGCTCAATTCTTTACCAGGATTCTACTTCCTGTTCCAATTCCTTTTGTTGTTGCTTCTAATGTTTGTTTTCAGTCTCAACCATCCAACCAAGCATTTCATTCTTTCCTATACCAAGCACATAATTTCCATTATATTCAAAATAATTTGAAATAACTTCAAATCATACCTCATTGGTGACCCGTCAACAAGGTACACTTGCAATTTTATTCGCTTCCTATCACAACAAGTCAAACTAGCATATTTGAATGTATAAATATATCACATCAGGTTAGCTCAAAACAAAACCATCATAGATCAAAATCATAAATCACATGTAACCATCATAAACCATAATCATAGATCACATGTAATCATCATAAACCATAATCATAAATCACATGCATAATAAAACTGAAATAAAATATTGATACTTATCATTTAATCAATCATTCGCTTCTACCTTTGTCCTTATTTTGTACGCACACCGGATCGGTTGCCACACCCGACAAATACCCAGTGCCTTCTCCTCAACCATGTGAACACACACATAGTGTGCATCACACACATGCAACCACACATGACATACAACTCCATACAATCAATGCACCTACACCTGACATACCACACATACACCTACACCTAGTGTACAACATAACATAATACATACACCTACATCTGGTGTACACCACAACACAATAAATACACCTACATCCGGTGTACAACACAACACAAATACGTACACAATGTACAATACAATGAATACATATGTCATAATACCACGACTACACAATGCACATACGTAGTACCACATGCCCTCAACACAACATGTACATCACGTGCACAATACAACATGTACACCAGTACCACATGTACACAACATCACCTTCACAACATGTGCACAACATCACATGTACATGGCACGAGATGCACAATGTGTACATAGCACCACATGTACATCGCACCACCTGTACAACACGTACACAATACCACATGTACACAGTACCACATGCATGACATGTACACGACACAACATGTACACAACACCCCCCGCACATAGCACCACATGTACAACATGTACACACACCACATGCACACAACACAACTACAAGCATGCACACAACACCATATGTATAGAGTACCACTTGTACAACATGCACACAGCACCATATGTACATAACGCTGCATATACAACATGTACATAGCATCATATGTACATAGCATCATATGTACACAACACTTCATATCCAACATGCACACAACACCATATGCACACAACACCGCATATCCATCATGCGCATAGTACAATATGTACATAGCACTGCATATCCAACATGTACATAGAACCATCTATATCGAACACTGCATATTCAATATGCACACAACACCATAGATATAATCACTGAATATAGAATATGCACAAAATATACACAACAATAGCACTGCACATCCAAGACCACATTGTGTCTACCGAGCAACCTTGCCTCCAGTGTCTCTCTTCCATCCATGCTTATCCTAGCACGTCATGGATCATGTTTTTTTCATTCCACTAATGTATCTCTTAGCATTAGCCTACCCATAAAATAAACATATACATAGTATAATCACATAATATAAATTCATATCCACTTGATACTAACCTCAAATATCTGTTAGGCTACTCTTCCCACTTAATTCCTCATGAACCAAGAATCTCTTCATGCCATTCACCTGCATAAGCAATCATTCCTCCACAAGAACGATTTCTGATGACCCTGTCAGACAACGGTATGCATATATATATATATATATATATATATATATATATATATATATATATAAACGTCAACATAAAAAAATCATGATCATGTCAGACAATGACATACATACATGCATATATATAAACATTAGCATAAACATGATCACAACATAATTATCAAATATCATAAGGTCAAGGTTAAGAGAAATCCTTTTATCCATGCACAACATGAACAACATTGAGAACAATCGTTCCCAACATAGCCAAGGAATCAGATGCCTCACATCCATTCACTTTACCTTTCCTGTTAGCTTTCTCATGATTTTCCTGCCACCATCCATTTACACTAATGGAACCAACCAACTTAACCGACTATCATACTCTTACCTTTAGATTCCCTTACACATGCACCAGCTTCATCCGAGTCTTTCATTATTTGTTGGGTTCCACACAGCTCTCCCAGAGTTCCATCAACTTTCATCTTTCCCATCCAATTCCTAAGACCCTCAAAACATAAAAGGCAAGAACAAGAAACAAATAAGAAGAAAATCATGAAAACCAATAACAATACGAAACCACAAACAAAGTAGCATGATCATGCACTAGACATAACAAAACTGAAAATCAATCGAAAGAAAATGATAAGGTACTGAAAGCATAAGACTCTCAACAGACACCATGACTCAATCCCCATGGGTTCCCAGTGCTTCCAAGGGAAATCTCAACTTGAGCCTTCTTCAAGATTCCATGGAAATTTCTTTGCCATGCAATTCTCTGTATCATACTTCCATAACACATAATTGTCAGTGCATAAATAAATGTAACAATATACCAATTATCTTACCTTGTTGTGCCAATCATGTTGCCTTGTAACTGAACACACATGTCAACCACATGTTCCAAAGATCAAGGCAACATATCTACTAATTTGAAATCAACCTTTACCAATACTAACAATCATGTCATAATCCATAGTCAACTTGTAGTCATTAGACATAATGCTACAACTATCACCTACTTACACTCAAGTACATATCAACTATCTCAACACATATGTGTGAGTAAAACCATCTTAAAACAAGATCATTCCTTCGAGAAATCTTACATATACATAGTCATATTATGCAATTCATCAATTCAACCAACTTGCAAACATACCATGTTAAATAAATCAAATAGATGACATAATCAAACACTCAAACATCAAATAGATGACATATTCAAACTCATACCTTAATGTCATAACCCTAACCATCTCCATAGGCCAATCCAATTTAGCATGATACATATAACTTCAATATCTTAATACAATAACCCTAATCATTAACTAACATATAAAAACAACAAGTTAACATATAACATGCTCATCAACAACATATAACATAATCATCAATTTAACTATCATAAAACAACAATAACAATGCATACAACCATGGTTACTATCATTGATGACTATCTGACACATGTGCATATGAATACACTAATAAACTAGCATTTATCATACATGTAACCATACTAATAATAGAATGACAAGCATATCAATAACCCTAATGCTCATAACAAACATTAACCAACATACTTGCATGCTCACCATACAAACCTGTATGATGATCTTCTCTTACCCCGAAGTCCATTGTTGCAACTTCACTTTAATGATCTTCATCTATTTCTCTATCTCATCCAACACATTAACATCATACATACCAATATCATCATGATGACCTAATTGCATACAATGACCTTATGCACAACAACCTTCACCATGAAAATGCATGCATAACAACATATAGACACCGACTTGCATAACAAATGCATATACAAGAATACACTCATGACGACACATCCCACAACAACACCATCAACCTTCACATGGCAACATCACTACAACCATGACCAACACCATGTAGATGCAACAAGCATATGCACTACAAGCATAAGGAACACATATACAACTGACATGAATGCATGACCAGCACACCACCCATCCAGTGTGAGGGGTGAACCATGCTCTGATGTCACTCTGTAACTCCTCCCACATCTACCCAAGTAACATACCAATCGGGGTAAACATGTGAGGAGAAGTTACTATGATATGATTCAACTCCCTATGTGTCATTTAAGGAAGTGGAATCGACATAACACATCACATAGACCTTCCATATAAGAAATAAAACTCCCAAGAGTCATCCCAACCACTCAAGTAACTAGCCCTTGATAGCAACTGAAGTTTGAGTGCATCAAACCCATGAATGCTCCATCGATATGGAAAACAATGCATCTGGGAGGCTCTAGAAGCTCCCATAGCAAGGGAAAGGGTGCTTCTAGGTACTTTTCTCCCTGGTGTTGTGCATGCGACTCCGATATTTTTTCCACTTTTTAAGGTCCAGAGCCCAGGTCACTGCCCAAAACTCAATGACACCTTCTTATATGAATTTACACAACAGAACGATGATACATTTGCAAAAAAATTGACAAGGACTAAACTGGATCCCTACTAGCCATGACAGTGATTTCGTCAAACATATCTCAAATATGAAATCTATAGGTCTTAACAGTAGAGTTGAGCATAGGGGTCTCATACTTATCTAAGATTTGTTATGAGGCATTGTTTCCTTATCACATTAGTTGCATTATCATCTATTAGGCCATAGATACATTGTTCATTCATTTACAAGTCAAAACATGATGAGAACCCTACATCACCATTGTCATAATACATATTCATAACCAGCATAATAAAAACAGAAATACCAAGGAAACAATAACCGTATATTCCACATATGAACCAATATAATACTAATGAAATAACAAGGAGAAATAACCTCATATTAATGATGCAATGGCCAACCAGGTTTGGGACTTCCACGAACCACCTGACCATATATTAGTTGAGTCAAATATTTCTTTCATCCAATCACCCACATGCCATATTCCAAGCATGAATGTGGGATCTCATGGAACAATCCATGAAAACCAAACCAAGGCTTCCAAAAGCCAAAACACCTCAACCCATCAAACAATGATTCCACCTCACAGTCAAACATCACAAACCATCACCAGATTGGTCTCTACCAAAGCCTTCCAGGGCTCCAGAGCATTTGTTCCAACTAAGGCTTCCAGGACTAGTAACTCAACTCACAGCTACTTTCGGTCTTCCAGAGTCTTTGACCAACCAAGGCTTCCAAGACGAGTAACTCAACCCAAGTTGCTACAGGGATTCTAGAGCGTTTTTCCAACCAAGGCTTCCAACAACTAGCAACTCAACCCAATCTAAAGGAAACATGAGAACCAACTAGAAAAACAAAGAAATGAACCCACAACACCATGGCTATCCTAGAAATAGGAAGGCTAGGCAAAGCCACTGTCAATCTAGGCAATCCTCCATGCCAATTACAGATCGTGACCAATAAACCACATGCATATGCCATGCATGCCAAAACTAGTGAGCAAAACATACATGTAACTCGGTACCTGCAAGCAAAACCCATTGTATTTTCTTATGTCGATGTCATGTTGCGCTTTAATGCTCTTCCTTTGCCTTCTTTCTCCCAGAATCCAAGTATGACACACTCTCCAAGAGTGCTCCAAGAAAACTCTAAGCATCCAAGAGTATTTTAGAGAGAGAGAGTAGAATGAGAGCTCCAAAATTGAACTAACAAAAGGTTACACTAACCAATCCTGAGTAAAAGCTTCCCAACTGATCCTCAGAAGCATTTTTATCAATGAGGCCTCTATTTTCTTCAATTTCCATTAATTTCCTTCATTTTCCTCCTCACATGCAACTTGTGACTCTTCACCTTCCTTTTCTCCTATTTCCATTATTTTCCTAAATAAAATGCTAATTAATGCCTCTTGCCTTTCCAAATCCTTTCCATTGCCTTTGCCAATTTCCTTAGCCATAATAAACTGAATGAACACCCACACTAGGATGTATTTCCCAACATTCAGCTTGGAATACATATCCCATGACCGTGGTCTTATATATTTTTACATGGATTTTTAACCAACGTTGTTACACAAATATATCATATTTCCAAAGATTAGAAAACATGTATATGGAAATCAATTTGGAGATAGTAGATTACATTGAAAAAAAATGTGAAGTTTCATTTTTAACCTTAAACAAAAATTGGTTCTACTTATAGTAACACTTTTCAACTCAAGGGTTAATTTTAAGGTAACATTACAATGCTATTAAGGTCGGGCTTGGAAAAGGTAGTGATATTAACCATTAAAAAAATTGCTACTAGTGGCACCACTTTTTAAATTAGAGGTTGGATTTGGTGCTTTTTTATAAAACTTATGGGTTTGTAATGATATAGTTCTCATTTTGAGGTCATAATTCTCATGAAGTCAGTAAATATTTTATCATGGTGAATTGGTAGATGAAAAAGGTTAATATTCAAGAATATTTTGGGAATGGAACAAAAAATGTTATCGATATTTCTAGGCTAATCCATATACCATTCAAGGGATACACATTTGATGGTGCATTAAAATAACCTAAGTCTAAATAAGTTTTACATGATATTGTTTGATGAGAACCAAATGTGAAATGACATGATATGATTATTGAGGGTTTCTCTCCGATATGGTCCTCAAACTTAGGGATATCATAGAGAAACTTGGTTAGCATCGTTAGTGTCTAGTCAATTTAGTGTCCTAAATTGCTCTACATAAATTATCAATTCGAGGATCGTAAACTGATGAAGTGTGGTGCACTATATGTGCTTAGTTAACCTTTCTCTTACTTCATTGTTTTATAGGTTATGTTGTTTTGGGGGGTTTTGTTTCTCATGCTTAAGGAAATTAATCTAAGAAAGAAAAGTTATGCTTCTAAATGAAATCTCCAAATGTTAATGGACAACTAAATCTAATGACCCTTAATGTTAAAATCTAATTTCTAAAGAAAGGAGAAAAGGAAATGAACATTAGATAAAAACAAATCAAAAGTTTGAACAGTTAGATTAATCTAAGCCAACAAAATGTCTATGAAATGAAAGCAAAAATGATAATGCTATTTAAAATGGAAAGCAAATACAAAGCATGTAACTAAATGAAGTGTTTTGTCACTCTGCTACACAATTTTGGGAGAACTACCTCCTTGTGATAGCATTTTTTTGAGGGACTCCATACTTCATTGTTCTAAAACTAAAAATGAAATGCAAGGAAAAACTCAGTCATTAGTAAAACATTTCACCACTTAGTCTTAGGTTCAACCATCGACAAAGGGCTTTTGGAAATATTTATTTAAATCATGAGTTACGAAATTGATAAGAAAATGGCATTAAGCTATTTAACTCTAAACTAATGAACAATGAGAAATCTCATTCATAAACACAACATTTCGCCATTTAGTTTGAGAGTTAATCATCAATGAAATGTTCTGGAAATATTTTTTTATATCATGAATGACTACACTAAGAAGAAAAAGGTATTAAACAACAAGAAATATCATCCATAAACTCAAAATTTCACCATTTAGTTTGAGGATAATCCATCAACGAAAGGGGAAACATATATTTATGCAATGAGTGACTACTCTAATAAGCAAATACAAAAACATGTAAAGGAAAACTAATCTACTATGTGCTCTAATGCTTCAAGCACCAATTGGAAAATACTTTCTTGGACTATTTTGATAAGCATAGATTACACAATTAGATAAATCTACAATCAATCGGTTGAACACACTTGCATGAATTAAACTTGCATTAATGAAAAATATAAACTATTAAACTTGAAAACAATAAAATGACATACTTGAATGAAATCAAAGCAAAACTACAAAACAAAATCTACTCTACCTTACATTCTAATATGCTCCATGACATCTACTTCACATCTCCTTCCATGTTGAGAACATCAAATATTTATTCAAATTCTTCAAAATTACAAAAGTTTACAAAGCTCTCCAAAGCTTTCCAAAAGCTTCCCAAGCTACAAAAGCTTTCCAAAACTAAAAAGCTACCAAGCTCTAAACTTTCTAAGACTCCCAAATGAAGGAGAGAAATCTCCTATTTACACAAAAAGATGAAAAGTCATCTCATTAATGAGAGTCCATGAATTTTTCCCTATACCTCTAGAGTCCTAATCAAAATAGGAAATGATAAGACACATGTCTTCTTAGAGTTTCAATACAAATAGGAAATGTGACACATATCCTCATGATCCCATGATCCTCTCCACTCAAATTTGAATTTGGCCTTAGGGTGCCACATAAAGGTCTTCTAGAAGCCTCCTTTTGACCTACACATGTCAACAATCTCAACCCACTTGTTAGGTATAAGCATATGCACATTATTTTCTAATTTTTAACCACAAATTCACTTAAAAAGGCTAAGAATTAATAAAGTTTGGAAAAACATAAATGTGACCCAATGATAATGAGAGTGAGATGAATGTAGTGACATGGTAGTGAAATGAAGGTAAAATGGAGGTGATATAATGGACATAATAGTGAAAGTGTAATGGAAATGTATGACAATTTCAAGACCCAACAGTTAGCGAAGTAGCATCATGTTGAATATGATCATTTATGTGTTTGTTTAAAGATGGGAGATAAAACTTAGCCATATAAGGTCAGGAAGGTTGAGATTGTATTTTAGGTTGATTTTGACTTTGATTAGTTCCCACCATGACGGGAATCAGGATTGTAGATGAGGTAGACGACGGAAAACTAGTCAAATGGAGACTAAAGTAAACTACTTCAAGGGGATGAGGGTTACAGATATTAAAAACACATGCTATTCAAATTCAAAGAAAATCAACCTAAATAGGGACTAGAAAGTTTAATCTAAGGCATTGAGTGGGAGATAAGACACATCTAGGAATTCCTAATGGAACAATGCCTTAGAGTCTACAACATAGTCTCTTATGGCGCACAACAGATTTTGGGTGTTAATACATTTACCATTTATGCAATTAACATATCAAATAATTAAATTCACAATAGAAAAAAATTAAAAATTAAGTGATAAAAAAATGATACTACATGTTCAATTCATGCAACAAGTGGCCTCAAGTGTGTTTAGATCACAATGTCAATGTTCTAACAAAACTTCCATTCTATAAAATATAAATAATCTAGCCAAGAGAGAAATTAAACCTACTGAAACAAGCCTAGACTATATCTCTTCCAAAATATTTTCTCTAAATGGTTATAGGGACCACCAAAGAAAAAGAGTAAATAGAAGAATAAGGGCTTCCAAATACCTACCAAGAAATATGATGAAATCCACCATGAAATTAGTGAAGTCGTGGATGAGATAATTATAGCTAGGACAAAAAGGGTAATGGAATCTTAATGGTGCATAGAAATATGTCCTTAATGCCCTCCCTATAATGAGAGTCATGTGGCTAGGAACATAGTAGAATGACCATTAAGCTACTTCTTCATATATCTATGAAACATGTTACCTTACCTAAAACAATAAGGGGATATTTAGTATTAAAAGAGCTAAGATTCTTAATAAACCTCTACTCCAAACCTTGGAACTATCCACTACAAAGAGTGTGCCTATTGGTAAGAAGGTTTTTGATTGTATCCCATAGGAAAGGATTTTGAGTTCCCCAATCAATCAAACACTATGTTTCAAATGTGAATGGTTGTGGAAAATTACTTGGATTTCTACTGCCACAATCCTAACATTTCTATAAAACTATTTTATCCTCAAGTGGGGATTTAATGAGTTAAGTTAGATGGTTGATTTTCATTTGAGATTGGGGATATGAACCAAATTTTTAATTAGGGATAAATAGGAGTATTTATGGTGTAACCAACTTCGAAAGGATGTATGCTTGAAACATAAATTCTTTCAATTAAAAGGACTTGGAATTGAAATATTAACAGAGGAAGAGAAATAGAAAATCAAGTGATACTTGTTATTTATCCAAATGAACCTCCTAATAAAAAATGAGTATTATTCAATTAAAATCGAGAAAGGAAAATCCATTTCAAATTAACTATGGAATATGATTTAATTTTTTTTATGTGATTTCAAAATGAAAAGTGAAAATGAAGAAGTCAAATGCTAGAAACAAGAGGTGTTCTTTTCTCTAACTAATTAGCATTTTTTTTTAAATGAAGGGATTTTTGTAATTGGAAAACAAGTATAGAATGATGAAAAATAAGTAAAGATAAAGATATAAGTAATTACAAAAAATACGTCAATTAATATATGGAATTAGAGACAAATAGAAGGAAAAAAGGAATCTTTTCTTCATCTAAACTCTCTTGATTTCAAGCAAATTCAAGTAACTACTCCAACAAGCAAAGGTTTTGAAATAAGAATATTGAATAAGATAATGCAATGCAACAAATAGAAACCCTCAAAGTGGAAGATACATAGAAATCTAGGGATTCTTTTTTGTATCTATAATGTTTCTATAAAACTGTGTTATAGTATAACACCTACTACCTATCAGTTGAAGAGGACCCTACAAGGAGAATTCTCAAAATAGAATAAATCCAAAAAAAAAAAAAAGGAAAAATAAGGATAACACAAAAAATGGCCAAAAAGTGCATTAGACAAGTGAAAAAAACACAATAAATTACACTAATCTAGTTTAGAGAATTGAGCAAAAACTATGTTTATTTAGTGCAGAAAATAGGGCCAAAAACTACACTAAATAATTGAAAAAGAATGACCAAAATTTGTGTTTCACATGACATTGATATGTGAGGTCTCCATTCTATATAAAAGGTAGAAACAATAGTTTTTTAATAGAGAACCTGCCTTAGAAATCAATAAAATACAACAACTGGAAATAACTTCAAGTTTGAACATGAAGGTGGTTTACATGCATATTTACGACCAATGACAATTATTTAGACTAGTTTGTTGGTGAAGTCACCAATAAATTGGTGGGTATTTATCGTAAGGATTGGAAAAAAACTGCTAACTTAATAGTTGTGGATCTAGTCATAGACAAATGGAAAAAATAGTCAATGAAAAACTCTAGATCTATTTACATATATTAAACCATAATCCATACAATAAGTAAAATCCAAATGCATATCATACTTAATATGAAAAAGGAAGTAAATAATGTAAAATTTCAATTAAATTAATAAAAAAGAAAAGTAACAACACCTAATGAATAAGCTTGTTGAAGGAAAATGGGCTCAAAACCCCTCATTGGGATTGATCATTTTCACCTGTGGTGTGATTCCAACTCCAATCTTGGTTGAAAAGGAAGGTAAAGAGGATATAATATGGAATAGAGAGAAAGGGGTTTTCAATATCCTAGTGGAATTACAACATCATAACCTTTCTTAAATGGATTAATGTAGATTGGTGATCTCAAGTGCATTATTTTTAGAGTTGTTCTATGGAAAACCCCCTTGACATTGCATTTCTTAGGGTAGTTAAAAATGACTAGATAAAAGTTTTAAATAACAAATAGGGTTTAGAAATGGTCTACATGTAACTAACATCCATCATGAGAGCTTAAGTGCAGTGATGGGGTGAATAAATAATCAAAAACATTATTTTTTGGAACAACACAACATTTTGGGCTTAACCTACTCTGTTTACACACACTTAATAGTATAATATCTACAGTAGCTAATTTTGGTCAAGTTCTAGGGTTCACGTTGTTGATTTTGGCATGTTTTATAATGATGGTCGGATGGAGTTGAGGATGATCGTTGGATTCAAAACTAGTGTATTCAAATATACTATTGGAAATGGAGCGCATCAATAATTTTAAGGTGATAAAATAACTAGTACAACCCAATAAAAAATGGTAAATCCTTCATCATGAATGTGGAAAAGGATAAATTTAAGATATCTTAGTTAAGTTCTAATAAATTGATTAGTTTCAGTAAGAATTTTTTATTTCTCTTCTTAAAAGTGAATCAACAAGGAGATGAATCAATAAAAGTGAAAGCAACCTTAAAGGAATGTACTAAAGAGCAAAAATAATAGTTGGAGGAGATTTTGCAAGTATACAAAGAAATGTTTTAGGAGCCTAAAGCATTACCACCCAAGAGGAAGTGGAGCATGAAATACAAATGTTTTTTTAAATCCCCATTTCCAAACATTGCATTATATAAACAATGTATCCTAGGATAAGATGAAATGAAGAAAAGTTCCAATAGTTATTGGCATAGCAAGTGATTTGATTAATAACCTCATGTTTTTGGTAACTTATCATATTCGCACCCAAGAAGCATGGACTTGGAGAATGTGTATCAACTAGAACCTTTCACCCTCAAGAATTGATATCCTTTTTTTAGTATCGATGACTTGCTAGATTAGTGCTAACATGCCAAGTACTTCACCAATTTTGATCTCAATTTGGGATACCACTAGGTATGAGTTAAAAACTAGGACACCTATAATACCAACGTTAAGACAAGACAAGTTATATATGAATCATTAGTAATTCCTTTTGGTTTATGTAATTCACTAGCTATGTTTATGTATTTTATGAATGATGTTTTTTGTCCCTTTTTATATTCATTTGTAACAATGTACTTATATGATATATATTGGTTTATAGCTCTCATTGGGAAAATCATATCTCACATCTAATGTAGGTGTTGTAGAGTTTGAAAAAGCATAAAATATTGGAAAATATTAATAAGTTCCCAACAATGATTACTGTATTTATGATATGTGACTTGTATAGGGGAACTCAAGATATATCCCACCAAGATGGAGGTTATGTTCAAAAGCCAACACCAAAAAATGTCACTAAAGTCAAGATGTTTGTTGGTGTAACATAGTACCAATGAATTTTTATAGCAACCTTTTTAGATATTGCTACACCACTCCATGCCATAACAACCGAAAATAAGAGTTCTAGTGTGGAAATAAATATCATAAATATTTTGATGAGCTAAATGAAAGATTAGTAGAGCACCAATTTTCACATTGTTAATTCATATAATTCTTTCAAGGAGGAGATGAATGCACGTGGATAATGGAAGAAATATTAATGTAGAGAGGTAAGCTAGTATGTTATCATTTAAAAATGTTTCATGGTGGAGTCCCAAAATACACTACATAGGACAAGGAACACTATGTTATGGTTCAAGCCTTTAAGAAATGGAATCATTATTTCATGGGAAAGGAAGTAATCCTCCACATTGATCACTAGTCATTTCATGTTTGTAGGTTCATATCAAGCTTCAATGAACTATAAACTAAAAGAGGATAAGAATTTTGTAGCATTTTCATCTAATCATCAAATTAAAGACATGTAGCACCAATAAGTTAGAAAAAATTCTTTCAAGGGTATCAATGTCCAAGATCATAGCTTTGGGAATTCTCATGTACATGGAGCCTTTTACCTAGGATGTATACAAAAGGCATACACAATGCAATGCATACTTCTCAATAATTCCTATTTTAAGATATGTTTCCAGTATTTGCCACGATTCCCTTAAGTATTATATATGGATAGCAAGGATGAGTGAGGGAAGGAACCACAAAAGAATTATTTAAGGATGAAATTATCTTCAACAAGATCATGTAGATCCATTTGCATGTATAGAGGACATTAAATAAGAAAAGTACAAAACTCAACATGATCAACTCATAATTCAGAAAAAATTTAGGGTGGGAGAGAGTTTGCTTGTATCTAAATAAAGTAAGGTTATAGGGTATTGGTAAGAAGATCAAGGATTTGTAGTATGCGATTTTTGAAATATTGAGAGAGTGGATGATAATGCCTACAAATTCACTTTAACACCATATATGCTCATTTACCTAGTAATAGTTGCAGATAATCTAAAACTCTATGAGCCTTTTATGTTGGATAAAAAAAATTGATGAATGGGTCTTTCTTACCATAGAGGATTTAGAACTAGAAGATCAAGTAAATTTACCGACAAATACATTGTTATAGCTGAAGGCAATAAAAACCAATCGAGGGTAGCATGAACTCTAGAAATTTTGAATAAAAGAACA
Organism: Pinus tabuliformis; assembly: GCA_031772625.1. Lineage (NCBI taxonomy): Eukaryota > Viridiplantae > Streptophyta > Pinopsida > Pinales > Pinaceae > Pinus > Pinus tabuliformis. The sequence continues at coordinate 1,166,200,944 of CM062809.1, forward strand.
ACTTCTAGGCAAGGCCAAACAACACTCTAAGGAGAGGGTAGAGGAAAGATTTATTCATCTACAGTAAAAGATTTTAGGGACCAAAAAACTCTCAAGGATGTATGATGCAAATTGGATCATCATACAATTTATCATCTATTTTGTTTTTTTAGTGGAAAAATTGGAACCATTGACTTGTAGGCTCCATTTTAGGGGCAAAAGCTGCTTTGTAGATGTTAGGTCAATAACATTAAGCCTTAAAAGGTTGTTTTTGGCATCAAACTTTATGAACATAACTTACAATCTCTCAACATTGTTTGGAAATTTGAGATATTTACAAGGATGCAAAATCACCTCAATTGGAGTCTTGGGTGTGTTATATTCTTTCCATGACTAGTCCCACGCGTGGACCCAAGGATGGGGGGCAGAACCAAAGAGGGTGGGTGGACCTACCCTTGGTTTTCATGCATGGTTTTGGGCATGATGGTTTTTTCCCATGGTATTTTGTAGATCCGGTCAAGGGAACTATAGTTATGTTCTAATCTAGGGTTAGTGGATTGGGGTTTATGGATGCTTCGGCATGCATATATAAGTATTGTAACATTGAAAGGAATAATAATGAAAAATCAATCTGGTTTTCCTAGTTTAAATTCCAAGAGAAAATATTTGTGTATATTTTATGTTATCACCATTGTATATTTTCTCTATTTTAAGAATATGTTTGCAGGTGATTTCTGTACAAGGTTAAAACCTACATGGAGACTGTATGTAGAAGTTATGCCTCTTGCAAGATGGCATGTCTTATTGACTACAATTGTAGCAAGTGCATGCCACATTAGCATGCATTACTCACACATGTAAACTTAATTAGATGTAAACTTTCAATATATCCTAAATGGTCTAAAACCCTAACATTATTTATGAATTGAGACATGCTAAAATCCTAATCCTAACCCTAGATGACATTCAAGTTATGTTACATATTTAGCCATTAGGAAAGGTAGGGTTGAACCATTATTATCATATTGAGTATTATTTCAAAGGGATGTAAAATATTGAAATTGGGACATTCAAGCATAACATAAGGAAAAAAAGAAATTGTAGTAGTCATATTGCCCACATGTCCATGCCAACATCTCCATAGTGTGTGCATATTTCTTTGTATTCACTTTTGAAATAGAGAAGAAAAGCACAAAACACATAATTCGCCTTCTTGCTAGGTATTTCTTTTATCTAGTTTTCAATCTCTCACTCATTATATGGACAATGTGTTATTTCTTCTTTCTTTCAATTCAATTTTTAATAATTTTTGTGTGAAAAATACCATAAAATAATTTTTAAAGAAAAACTACATAATAAAAAATTACAAAATATTACAAAATTTGTTATGAATAACTATTTAAATAAAATATCACACAAAAGGTGTGGTTAATGTCTCCCTTACATCATAGAGTCAAACAATTAGGTGCGAACAAATATGTGGACTTGGATGATGAAACTTCTTGGTTTCAACCTCTCAACCATAATGCCCCACCTACCACTACTTTTCTAGGAAGCCACAGGTCCTCTCTATGGCTTAGATTGTTGGCGAGGGGGAGGTTCTCCTCCATATCTTCACCCATGTTACATAGACATTACCTACCCAGATCAACGTGCACATGTGTGTTCCTCGGGAATTGACACTAGATAGGATTTTATCTGTCTTCCTCCTTTGGATTCAACAAAAAAAAATAAAAAAATGGTTCTATAAGAAAAAGGAAAAGATATTGTTGACAAAGATTCTTCCTTTAAGCCAACAACATCACGCATGTGGAATCCAGGAAAATGCATTCGCTAATCAGGAGATTTACCAACTTATGAAGTGAATTCGGATCGCATGGATGTTTGTCTGTAATATATGAAAGACCATGCAATGATCGAGAAGTTCATGGGTCTATGAACCACTAAAAAAGAATTGATCAAACAAATCAAGGTCAATTGGAAGCCCAATCTTCCATAATGTTGAAGGCTACAATACTATCTTTGAGAATGGACCATAATTATTTAACTCAGTTGGACTGTATCTCAAATTTTACACAGAACACTTCAACCTAGACAAAGAGGATTTTGCTCCTTCCTAGTATGTATAAGGATTTATTCCCTCCCTCTAGACTACTAGCTACCAAAAACGCTAAAAGAAATAGGAAACATCTTAGGCACATTTGTTAAAATTGGACATATCTAAACCTCTTTCTATGGTGATCATACTCATAAGGCATGATGAGGTATGGATACAAATAATTGATAATGAACATATTCTCTTTTGGTGCTTAAAGTGTCGTGCACAGGACCATCTATTTAGATATATTCCACTAAATAAATGATCAAAGATAGATCCCTCTTAAATGGATTCAACAAAGACTATATTCAAACTAGCTTAATTCAATAGGCGAGGAGCTCGAAAAAGGTAACACTTTTATTCTAAAAACCAATTTGAAATACTAGCAGAGAACCTACCAGGAGTAGAGGAGGAGCACATAAGTGACATGATGCAATATTACCCATTGGAAAACACCATGCAAGAAGAGGAACCTAGAAAAAATTACATGTAAAATGATGAAGTATCAAAATCATGTCCAATGCCTGGAAAGGAACTAATCTGCTCCCAAAGGACACATCTATCCCAACAATTCAAGAATTCATAACGGACATTGACATGGACTTTGTGGAACATGAATTGGAAGATATCAACCTGGAAAGGATGGGATATGCATGCCATAGGAGAGATCTCAAAGAGATACCTACGGAGAAACTACAAGAATGCACAAGGTATTCTTCCATCAGAAATAAAAAATAGGGAGAAAAGCTACACAAAAATCTGGAAGCAAGACGAATAATTTGAAAGAGGTAAGAATGTACAAGAAGGAAGAATGGAAAATGGAAGGAATGCAAACAAAAAAATAACCCAATAAATATGGGAATTCATGGTCAATTATGGGAAAATTGGGTTTTTAACGAACATATTTTTTCCATCTCAATCCCCTTATATCAACTGAAATTTGTCTCCTAAAATTTGCAAGGGATTATAGGTAAGAGTAAACAAAAATTGTTACAAAGTAGGATCAAGACAAAAAGATCACACATGATCATGATACAAGGAACAAAGTGCACCAGTGATAAGGTCACTGCTATTATATCCAAATGTTGGCCCTCAAGTAAATCATATGTGATTAACACTAGAGGACTATCCAAAGGACTAATGCTATCACGGAACACCTCTACCTCTGAGTTTGAATAACCATTTTCCACCTCGTGGTTGATTTTTTTGGTCTTCATTTTATTAGGATATGTGACCACATGCTACATTACTAATTTTTATGGACCATAATAGCCACATGAAAATATCGCCTTTTTGAACAATTTGAAATCTTTGCAAGCACTCACCTTAAACTTTCACTATATAATAGGAGGAGAATTCAACATTATCACCTCTTTTGATGAGAAAGTGGGAGGCATAAAAAAATGGACAACAATAGTGAAATTTTTCAAGATGCCATCATGTCATTGTGCCTCATTAATCTCATGCTCATCAGTGGATCAATAGCTTGAAGCAACTGTAGCAGAGGAGCCCAACATATTGCATGTCATCTAGACAAATTCCTAATCTCTAAATTACTAATGCTAATAAGCCTATCCATCACCATGAAAATTTTGTCAGCAGAAGGGCCAGACCACTGACCCATCTCCTTAGGGCTTGATCCATCAAGGACCCCTGCTAGGAAACAATTTATATTCAATTTTTTTTTGCTTAGACATCCTAATTTGCAAGAGAAAATATTCAAAAATGGTGGAAGTAAGTTGATGGGATAATAGGCTCACACATGTATTACTTTCAACATAAATTGAATATGTTAAGGAAAAGCTTAAGAATTTGAACAAACCATATTTCAGAAACATCTTTCAAGCTTAAAAATATTTAGAGTAGCACATGGAACAAGTGAAACAAGAACTCACTCTTCAGGGGCACATGGACCACTTAGATGAAGAAGAGGAAAAGCTTACACAACTCATAGCGGATAGATGGAAACAAGAGGAAATATTATGGGGGTAGAAATCCAGATACAATGGTTGAAGTAGAGGGATAAGAACACAAAGTTCTTCCACAGATCCATCATTCAATGCAGGAATAACAACAAGAACACCTATCTAATGTCTTCATAGGGAGACACATTATGGAAGCAACAAGACATCAAGAAGGAACTTGTGAACTATTATAAATATCTTCTCTCAGAGCCAAATGTATATATAAGGGAGGCAATTCAAAAAATCACTAGAAATATCCCCTCGTTGGTCACCATAAAATAGAATTCAATGCTACTGTAGCCTATTTCCGTTGAGGAAGTTGATATAGTCATGAGGGAAACTCCACTATACAAAGCTTTGCGGCTATGTAGGTTCACCTCAAACTTCTTCCTTAAGTGCTAGCCAATAATGAGAGAAGAGATATGGATGATAATGGAGGAAGCACACAACAAATTAGGGGCTCTTCTAGCACTCAATTCCATATTTATCACCATTTTGGCCCCCAAAAGGGAGCAAGATTATACACCCAACAACTTAATCCCAATATTATTATGCAACATAATATACAATCTATTAAAAAAAATTCTAGTTAATTGACTAATGCCTTTATTGTTGGATATCATCGCTACGGAACAATCAAGCTACGTGGATGGATGCTAAATAATGGATAGTGTCTTACTCACCCATGAAAAAACCCATTCTCTTAATACGACAATGATGCCAGGTATGCTCCTTAAATTGGATCTCTCTAAATCTTTTGATAAGTTGAATTGGAACTTCATGAAGTTGATGTTGCTATCTTTTGGCTTTAGCTATCAATGGGTTCAATGAATTATGAATCTGACCTCCTCAAGTTTTGTCACCTTACTAATCAATAGCTCCCATTCACAAACCTTATCACTCTCCCAAGGTATTCACCAAGGTGATTCCCTTTCTCCCTTTCCTTTTCACTTAATGGCCAAAGGTCTGGGAAGGCACCTTAAAGCTAGGAAACGGTTGGACAATCTTGTAGGACTCAACTCTCATGGCACTGAAGAATCCTATACCCACAACCATTTTTTTAACTACACCATGCTCATGGGAAATCCCATGGTAAAAAAATCCAAATCTTTTCAGTTTGTCCTAGACTACTTTTGTCTAGCCTTGGAGATGACTATAAACAGAAAGAAATCATTGATCTTCTTTTTCAACACCTCGACAATTATTCAATCCAATCTTGCTTGCATACTTGGATTCTCCATAGGACATCTACCCTCAAAACACCTAGGCATACCTCTTTTTAAAAATGATTTACAAAATTGCTCCTCGGAATACTTGATTTTTTCTCTCAACAAGAGCCTTAACTCTTGGACTTTTAGGGATTTAAACTTAAATAGCTAGCTTATTCTTCTCAAATATGTTCTTCAAGCTATAGCCTTTTACATTTTTTCAGATTTGGTAACACTAAAGGCCATCTTGAAAATCAACCGCAATATCCAAAGAAAATTTCTTTCGAGCAAACCCAGTACAAAGCATAAGTGGGCACTAATAAAATGGAATGATTTATGCAGACCAAAAAAAGGAGGGGAACTATGCCTTTGAGATCCAAATATACTAAATCAGGTTATAAGGGTGAAGATATGGTGATGATGGCTATCAATTTAGCAAGTGTTGTAGGAAACACTTTGGACTAGGAAATATTCATTGAGCCTCCATTATAACTTTATTGCCACTCGCGAACATTCTAACTGAAGGTCCTTGATTTAGAAAGTTGTGCACACCAATAGAGCATTGGTGCAAGACTACATCTTATGGGAAATAGGAAATGGCCATACAACTCTCTTCTAGAAGGAGGCATGGCAGCAAATATATCCTCTTTGGGACATCCCCAACCTTCAAGTGATCAAAGAGGCCATTAGAGACCCTCTTACCAAAACAATAGTTGATTACTGGAAAAACAACCCTACATTTGGAGAGTGTCACACCTGGAAGAACATTCATGAGGATTTATCCATCCTTGAACATGTAGACCTCCAATCATCGTAGGAGATCATGCGACAATGCAAAATCAGGATCACAAATGGCCAAGATATGCTACGATGGGACTACTGGCCACAGGGCTCTTTCAACATCAAAGAAGATTATCATCTAAAAATTTCCACAAATGAGTAGCCACAACAAGATCCTATATGGGCAAAGATATGGACCTACAACCACTATCCAAAGGTAACTATCTTCATGTGGATGGTGGGCAACAAAAATATTCTCACGTGGGACAATCTATTAAAACGTGGCTTTCAAGGCCTATCCCTCTACTATCTATGGTGGCTAGAAGAGGAAACACAAAATCATTTGCTAGAAATGTGCAACTACAACCAACAATTGTGGGACAAATTAGCATAGCTATTCCAGAAATTTGATAGGAAAAGGGGACACATAAAGAACACTTTGAAGGAGTGGAGCAATCATGCCTTCAAAAACTTAATCCTCAATAGGATTTGGATGCTATTTTCAAGCTTCATAATCTAGGAATTATGGAAAGAACACAACAAGATAATATTCAAGAATGAGAGCCAATCTTGGGAAGGGGTTTGGAAGAGAGTGGACAAGTGTTTGAAGGAGCAATTGCCATACACAACTAGAAGAAGGAGGATAGGACATGTCCATAAGAGGATTACTTTACCTTTAGACTTTGGGATCTCCACTTATTATGAGCTTCATCGATAGACTTACCGAGAACAAATCTCCCTCCCAGTCCAAGTGAGTGGTAAGCTCATCTGTCAGGTTTTATTAAATTAATATTTGACGAGGCATCTAAAGGGAATTTGGATTGGCTAGTTGTGGTGGGGCCTTCAAAAACTCTTCATGCTATATATATATATATATATATATATATATATATATATATATATATAAACGCACACAAGATGCCTAGGATGGAACTCCAACAATGCAGTAGAAATTTGGGGCTTACTCAAAGGGTTGAATATAGCAAGGGAGAGGTGTTTTCATCAACTTATTACTAAAGGAGACTCCTAGTTAATTATCAACTTGATTGCAAAAAATTCATAGTCACACGTTTTCTAGCCTACCTCCCCTCTCTTTTGTTTTCCCGCTCTTCGTTACCATAGTTCATAACAGGATAACGCCTAAAAGAGTGACATAATACTTGGCCAATACAAGAGGCCCATTACATATGAAGGACCTCAATGAGCAATGGACTCCTGATGCTAGCAGTGAAATTCACGAAGAAGCATAGGTTGGCACTAAAAGATTTAGAACTTGCCGATGTGGGAATCTAATGGTAACTAGATCATATTTAGGAAGGCCGATAGGTAGAGCATTAAAAAAAATGTATACATGATAGTGCGCAGATAAGCGATGGTTTGGTAAGGGAGTGTTGTAGCACCTACAACCACCCTCCAAGATTTTTCCATAGCTTCGTTTTGGAGCCTCCCTTCCACCCTTCACAGCAACTTTCTTTGCTTCATCATGATCACAAGCTTCAGTGTTTTTCTTGCACAAAGGCAGCGTGTCGATCTCATCTTGATGCATTCCCCTCACAGGGTGATTACCCGGAATTGGTACAACTGTAGGCTGAGCAACTCCCCCAAGAAATTGCGCAATTATGGAGGGCAACTAGCCTTCCCTCCAGAAATTACGCAATCCTGACTGGCAGCCTGCTGGGCTCTAGAATTGTGCAATCTTGCCAGTCAACCCTCACAAAGAAAATTGCACAATTTTCCTCATCAGGGCTGCTCAGTCGAGAATTTGTGCAAATATGGGCAGCAGTTAGCTGCTCTTCCTAGAAATTGTGCAAATATCTTGGGCAACCAACCCAACTCCCAACCAGAAATGCACATTTTCTCCCAAGCAGTCGAATAGTCTCTTGCATGTGCAGCTGAGTTGATCGGTTCCCTCCGGGACCAAGCAAAACTAACTTGCATGCATGAGTTGCTTCTCCCAAGGCAGCATGCAAAGGCATCCCTTGCTTCAGGGATCTATGTTTAGCAGTTGGGGGTTACATGAAAGGATCATTTCAGAAACCTCCCACCAAGTGTCGCTTTCCCTATATTTGTGGCATGAGCATCACAACCTTGATGTTATCAAAACTCATCAACCAGATGTTGCAGAGCTCATTCCTCACATCAACCTTGCAGTTGTGACATCCCACACCACATCTAGGGGCAATTAGCACATTCAGCTCAGTTGTTTTGGGGTAAGACCGCTTTCCATGCCATGTGTTGCATTTCTGTTGCTTTTTGTGTTTTCGCTTGTGTGAGTACTATTTACTTGATTTCTTTGAATGCTTGTTTTCATTTACATGTATATTAGCTTGTCCTAGAAATGTTTCACTTTTCGTTGCTATCTCACTACTATCGCATGCATGAAACTGTTTTTCACGAACAACCGTTGATTCGGCGACTCGCTTCACCCACATGCATGTTGATCCGTTCACTGAATCTTTTATTCAATGTTTGCATGCACATTCAATCACTTCCGCTTTCACTTAGTATCACCATGCATTCACTTCCACATTTGCTTTCAGTTTCCCATCGGCGTGTTGAAAAGTGTGCAACAAGAAATGTAAAAATAGAAATTGCTAAAAATAGCAGTTTGGCCAGTGTGGAATTTTGACCACCTTGGGTGAGAGGTGAAACTGCTAAAAATAACATCTTCTAAAAATAGCATTTCTGGGTCCCTTCCTATTTGTAGCAGTCCCTGGTCTATCTATAGGAAGTAAATTCGAATTTGTCTTACCAGCAGTTTGGAATATTAATTAATTAATTCTCCGTGAGTTAATTAGTTAATGAAAAGCAAACTTGAAGTCTTTGTGAGAACATGCAATTATTTCTCCACTAATTAGGGAATGTGTCCTTTATTTGCTCCACTGATTGAGGAATTAAGGATGAGTTCTATATTGAGAGGATTAGTTGACTTGGTTTAACTTAGACAAGTTTAGTTAGATTAATTTAACAAGTTGTTAAATTAATGAGATACAATTTTTTGATGCTTGCATGCATGTGACAACTGTTATTTTCAGATAACTGTGTATTCACTCATGGATAACTGATGCATGTCAATTTTGTCAAAGACCCAGTTGAGACCAGATGTGGGACAGTGTACTATCAAATGCTAGGATATTTATAGTAAGTATTCCTTGCATGGGGAAGGAAGCTTCTTCCTTCTATGACTGCATAGTTGGACCTGAGGTGACAGCAGGTATGATCAAGCCAATTTACATGTGTTTTGTAATTGGACCCCAATAAAAACTGCGCAAGGAAATAGGAGCTTGGACCTGAGGTGCAGCCTTTATATACAGGGCTAGGTAGTCCATGAGATTTATCATCAGAGTACAAAGAGAGCAGGATAGCTTTTGAGTTGATTCTTTTTGTATGTTGTTGAGGATTTCCACTTGATTGATAATAGAGAAATGGGGTTTTAGGCTAGTTCTTTTCCCGGATAAATTCTTCTGTGTTATGTATGACTGATTCCTTCTTATCAGTTATATGTGTTCATGATTGATGTTGCTCATGGTTGATTAGCTTCTGCAAAGTTTATGGTAGATGTAGATCTAGTATTATGCTTTAGTACATTACATATATCAGTTTGATCTGCAGGTGAAATTTCTACATGATATCAGTGAGCTAGTTGATTTGTAGAGAAAATTCTACATGGTATCAAAGCACAGGTGATCAAGGAAGAACAATATACAAGAAGGAATTCGAAGTTTATTATTCGAGATATAGATCTCAAGTTCTTATCACATCTATTTCACCGATGGCATTCTATGGTTTGAGGCTTGAGTATGCCCTTGATGACAGCTCAAGCTATATAGCTTGGAAGGATTGCATGGAAGCAGTATTGGAAGATAACGGCCTTAAGGACTTCATTGATCAAGAAGTCCCTAAGCCTATTGATGCTACTCAACTGGCGGAATGGAAGAAGTGTGTGGCTAGAGCTAGGAGAATTCTCTTGGAGGGAGTGCGAGATCACATTGTCTCGAGCCTCCATAGGAAGGAGACTCCGTTTGCAATGTGGAAAACATTGAAAGATTTATATCAGAATAGCAGTGATCAAAGGAAGATGGAACTGAAGGACAAACTTCAAAAGATCAAGTGTGAAAAGGATGGGACAATCTCTATGTATCTAACCAAGCTCATCACATGCAGGGATGAGCTTGCAAGTGTAGGGGTCGTGACACCTAATGATGATATGGTGAGTCTAGCACTCCTTGGCCTTCCTAAGAGCTGGAATAGCTACCAGGACTTGATTAATGGAAGGGAGAAACTGCCAGATTGGGAACGACTATGGTTGGATTTGATGCAGGAGGAGATCAGACAGAGCACCAGAGACGGTTCTTCATCCATGGAGGATGAGGAGAACTGTGCCTTAGCGAGTAAGGAAAAGAAGGGGAAGGAGAAGGTTTCTCTTTCCGAATCTAGTTCTTCCAATGGTGGGAAGAAGGTTGACAAATCGAAAGTGCGATGCTTTCGTTGTCATGAGGTGGGCCATTATGCTGCAAATTGTCCACAAAGGAAATCCAAGAAGGGATCCAGGGAAGGATCTGAAGGTGAGGCACTTGCTTCACAGTTTGAGTTGGATTTCACACTCTTCGCATGCATGGTTTCATCCATGGTGGGAAGTGGTTGGTTTATTGACAGTGGAGCTTCTTTCCACATGACCGGTGACAACAGTTTGTTCAGTACTTTGGAGGAGAAAGATCTCCAGATACTCATAGCGATGGGTAATGATGAGAAGTATAGTGTGTTAGGTGTAGGCACGGTTATTTTTTAGAGGGAGCATGGAGCTCGCCTCACCTTGACCGATGTCAAGTATGTACCAGGACTGAAGAGAAACTTGGTGGCGATCGTGATGCTGGAAGACAAATGCTATGATGTAGTCTTCAGTAAGGGAAAGGTTTTCCTTAGACACATCATCACTAGATAGGTGAAGCAAATTGGTTCACGGGTCAAGAACCTATATGCACTTGAGGTACAAGATGCATGCAAAGCCTTGAGGTGCAAGGTAAAGGTTAGATACTTGGTGGTTGATAGGGACAGTAAATTACCTCTCAACATTCAGCGCCGGAAGAAGTCTTAGACAATTGTGGAGGAGCCACAATTGGTGAATCAGCTTCAGGAGGTTATGGAGTAGCCACAACTAAAGAAGCCGAGAGGAGACCGAGTGGAGGCATCCACTCATGCAAAGACCTCCAGTAGGGGGAAATTTCGAGCCAAGTGGGTAGAGGGATCACACGCAGCCATACCTCCAGGTAGGATGTGGGGTGATGTGGAGTGATCGTCCCAAGGAGGAGGGGCAGGATCCTTGAGGTACCCAACCTCTTTTATTTGACTTTGCTACGAGAGCCCCGATGTGGAGTAGCAGGAACTGACTAATTGGGTAGAGACAAATGCGGATGGCGTGGCAGAGAGAGCTACAGTGCAGGGAATCCCAGGATAGCGCAGAGCATGTAGGCTGCAGCAATGCGAGAGGCACAAGTGTGTTGCACAGTGCAAGGTAGCACAGAGAAGGGTGCAACGGTGTGAGATGCATGGAGATGTTGCAGTAATGCAAAGGTCAGAGAGGGCAGTTGGGAGTTTTTTTTGTTCTGAGTGTTGCTGGAGCAACTGCACTTGGTAGACGTGTTGCATGTAGAACATTCCAGAGTTAAAGGATCGGGTTTGAGAGGAAGCCTTTCTTGTTGGGAGGGAGTGTTGAAAAGTGTGCAACAAGAAATGGCTAAAAATAGCAGTTTGGCCAGTGTGGAATTTTGGCCACCTTGGGTGAGAGGTGAAACTGCTAAAAATAACATCTTCTAAAAATAGCATTTCTAGGTCCCTTCCTATTTATAGCAGTCCCTGGTCTATCTATAGGAAGTAAATTCGAATTTGGTCTTACCAGCAGTTTGGAATATTAATTAATTAATTCTCCAAGAGTTAATTAGTTAAGGAAAAGCAAACTTGAAGTCTTTGTGAGAACATGCAATTATTTCTCAACTAATTGGGGAATGTGTCCTTGATTTACTCCATTGGTTGAGGAATTAAGGATGAGTTCTATACTGAGAGGATAAGTTGACTTAGTTTAACTTAGTCAAGTTCAGTTAGATTAATTTAACAAGTTGTTAAATTAATGAGATACAGTTTTTTGATGCTTGCATGCATGTGACAACTGTTATTTTCAGATAACTGATGCATGTCATTTCCGTCAGAGACCCAGTTGAGATCAGATGTGGGATAGTGTACTATCAAATGCTAGGATATTTCTAGTAAGTATTCCTTACATGGGGAAGGAAGCTTCTTCCTTCTATGACTGCATAGTTGGACCTGAGGTGACAGCAGGTATGATCAGGCCAAATTACATGTGTTTTGTAATTGGACCCCAATCAAAACTGTGCAAGGAAATAGGAGATTGGACCTAAGGTGCGGCCTTTATATATAGGGCTAGGTAGTCCATGATCTTTATCATCAGAGTATAGAGAGAGCAGGATAGCTTTTGAGCTGATTCTTTTTGTATGTTGTTGAGGATTTCCACTTGATTGATAATACAGAGATGGGGTTTTAGGCTAGTGCTTTTCCCGGATAAATTATTTTGTGCTATGTATGAGTGATTCCTTCTTATCAGTTATATGTGTTCATGCTTGATGTTTCTCATGGTTGATTAGCTTCCGCAAAGTTTATGGTAGATGTAGATCTAGTATTATGCTTTAGTACATTGCATATATCAGTTTGATCTGCAGGTGAAATTTCTACATGATATCAGTGAGCTAGCTGACTTGTAGAGAAAATTCTACACGGTGAATCTAGGCAGCCTTGGCCCGGACTTTGCCTCACCAAGAGCCTCACCAAGATAGCATTGCGCAATCCTGAGAGAGAAGGCTCTGTCTTCCTCTCAGGAAATGTGCATTTCCTCCCAGGCACTACCCTTCAAGGCTATTTTTCTCATTTCTGAGGGACAGTGACTACTGGCCCAAAAAATTGCACAATACAGTCATTAAGCCTGCAACCATTGCCAACTAAGATTGCGCATTGTGCAATTCCAGCAGTCAGCAGCTAGAAGAGACTGTGCATTGCACAGTTCCAGCAGTCAGTTAGTCTCCCAGTAGCCCAAAATGTGCCTTGCGCAATCTTGGCAGTCAGTCTCCTGACCTCCCGGTTGAAATTGTGCAACCTTCATGATCAATTACATGGGTATGTAGCAAGTCATTTCTCAAGTTCATTTTTGTTTTCAACTGACATATTGCTTGTATGAGTGTTGCCATGTCTCCAAGTATTGAAAGAGTTCATCTGCCTCTCAGCAGTGCAGGTACAATGGTTTCCAAGAGAGCAAAGTGGAAGACACCGATCAGAGCACACTTGGGGATGCAGTCGATCAAATGTCTAGGAGCTTGGCTACTCATGAAAATATCAAGTTGTTCGTAGACAAGGACATCAAGATATGACAACAACAACATCACAGCGAGTAGCATCATGAACAACAGCTGAAGGCAGCATACTGAATGCAACGAATGCAATGAATGCAAGAGGAAGGTTGTTGACAACACAGAGGCAGAACAAAGTTGCAAGCTCAAGCAGACCCATTGATGATGAAAGAAAATTTGGAGACCCAGGCTATGAGGTGACGACGCGACATGAAGATCGTGCGAAGACAGAGTATGGAACAAAGAATGAGTTGCATGTGTTGAAGCATAAACTCAAGGAAGAACATGCAGTGGCACAAACAGACGAATGAGTTGCAGTAGGAACGGGAATAGCAGTCGGTGCAACATGCACTAACAGACGAAACTGCGCTCGTACAAGTTAAATATCCATCCCATCATCTAGCACGGAGTAGACATGGTGAGCAGTGTTGTTGATTGCATGCAAGGGATTCAACAACATGCATGTCATTGTGCACACACATGCAATCCAACCCATTCAGCACACTCACCAATGCTAAGACAAGAAGAAAGTCCAAATGGAGCTGAACATGTACTTCGGCAAGTTGATGTGCATGACCACCAACACACACTTGAAGATTAGCATGGACACTATGCATCAGTGAGTTTTTGGTTCAGTCGTACCCAAGAAGACCATGCGCATGTTAGCAAACAAGTTGGATGAAGGAGCTAAACTAATGCACCGGTTGCAACGGAGGCAAGAGTTCGCTTCAACAAGATGTCACCATGAGGCGCACGCACACCATCATGAATGACCAAGCTTGGCATCAACTCACCACCTTAACCAACACAAGCATGTGAGTTGGTCTCATCACAACAGACCGAGTGTCAGTGATGTCTTGCATTTCTTACTCAAGCCATGTTGTCTCACATGAGTACATGTGCATTGTAATGTAACATCATGTCAAGTGTAAGTCAAGTGTCAATAGTTGGATGTAACAATCATAGAGTAGGTGAAGAGTCATGAGGGTAGTTGAACTGTCACAAAGAGGAATGTCAAGGGTCACCCCACCCTTTGTTATAAATAGAACCTCATAACTCATTGTATATGCTTTTGGTCAGGAAAGCTTTTGATACAACTATCTTGGAAAGAGATTGGACAGTATTGTAATGTGCCTTGTGTTGGTGTCCAGGTATGAACGATTTATTCACCCTATTTCAACATTAATTTATCAATCCGGGTGTGTATCCTTTCAAGGCAATGCGCAAGGAATATCCAGGGGCAAAAAGCAATCTGTTCCGACGAAGGGTTCGTAGTTAAGATTCAAAGCATGGCTGTAAGATTAATTTAACTATAGAATTCCAAAAATAATCATAAATAGTAAAGAACTGTAACGGCAAGCATAAACTAAGAAATAACACATACACACTAAGATGCAGCACCTGATCAGAAGAGCGGGCCCAACTCTCTGATCAGGGCTACATTAGTCACGGAGAAGATTGGAACAGCAAAACAGGTGATACTTTATTAATCTGTAACAAGTGATTACAATATCGATGGGAGAACCCTCGTTTACAAGAACAATCTCTCTTTTATACACAGCACAAGAGAATAACATGTCTCCCTGAAACGAGGTAACCGCATATGCAGAAATATACATCAGTTGGAATGGCACCAACACCAGATAACCGAGATAGAAAAAAGGCCCAAGAATAGTTTCAAGGGATCGTGACTCCAGCTGTGTGGCCTCCTTAGGGCTGGTTATTACCATATCTATTGCAAAATGCTTAAGCGAGGGCTCCTTTTCTCCAAGCTGCGGTCAAACATTCAATTCAGTGATGTGAATAGATAAGACTTCATGAATTTAATTCATTAATTAAAATATTCCATTCGGATAAGTCAGGGGTATTTACCTTATAACTTTAGCATGGAAAAATGGGTAAATAAGTACAAAAAGGGCTTAAAAGGATGATGAAAATGGACAGAAATATAGCCAGATTCGGTGCCCAACATCTCCCCCCAACTAGTCTTCTGCATGTCCTCATGCAATCCACCACCTCCATAGGTCTGTATTCTGCAGACTGTAAGTTTCACGAAGTTGGGCGAGATCATATTCGAAGGCCATTTCTGTTCCTGGAACTTTAAACCCATCTGAAAGGAGAACTTCCTTCCACCAATCTGTTGGAACATCATACGCCGGAGTGTCAATTTCCACAGGCAACCAAATCATAGGAAACTGAAACCGGATCCCCATCCACCGGACCCCACATGTTTGAACACATGCGACATATCTGGGTACTTTGATGAGCATTCGTGAAAAATTGGGTGCCCCAAAAGGTTCCCTATTCTGGACAGCTGTAGGTGACATCATCCACCTTTTCTGACAATAATCAAGGGCCTCATTTTGAAAAGTAGTTAACTGTTTGACACAAATATCAATGCACCATCTCTGTGTCCTCAGCATCCTATCTCTGTTCCCCTCAATTCCCAAAAAGGTGTTGTGCTTAGTGAACATTGTGATTTACCTCTCACGTTCTCCTCTTACTATAAATGGCTTTGTAACTTGATTGGATTCAAAAGTGTTAAAAGCCTTCTGCCAATGGATCTGATTGAAAGCGTAAGAGGTGAGGGCTCTTAAACGAATGTCGCCTACATACGGAACTAGGTTGAAATCTCTATCCAAATGCAGTAGATACCCATGTAGGTAAAACTCACACATCAAGTGTTGAGTTGGCACGTCATGATTCCTCATTATTCGGAGGAATTGTACACCATCTTCTATCTCATAACTAATCTCGTTTTTTATGCTTTCCATGCAGAATAAAAGAAAACGTTCGTGCAAGAATAGAGAATAACAAGAAGCAGGGGGACGACATGCCATCACCTCTTGCACCAGATTGAACATCTGTTCTTTATCGGCCTTTAGTTCTGCCACTTGCTTTTCCAGCTGCTCCATCTTGAGCTGCTGCTTCACGTGCCTTAATCTCATAATATCTATGCACTCCACATATCCAAAGATGGTTGTGGAGGCTCTTTCCTGAGTTCTCCTGATCTCATTTTTATATTGGGCCGCAGTATATTTCCAAGTTTGTACCTTGGTCGTTAAGGCATACTCCCGATCTTCAAACAATCTTTCAACCGAGTCTGTTTGAGTGGCAGCCGAGGTTGTGACTATCTGGTCCACCTGAGTTCCTACTTCGACCCCTACGACCTTGGACTTCTTAGCTTGCCGCTTGTATTTCTTTATCCGTTTCTGCATTTTGTGCACCTACTTTCTCAATTTCCTGACTAGGAGTCATTGTTGTTCGCACAACTCTACCCATTCCTACTTCACCTGTACTTCCTCTATTTCGGCAGCTGGAGGTAAATCCCCCGGGACAGCTTCTACTGTGCCGACTATCGGGCTTTCCTCCACTGCCTACTTTTCTTCCATTATTTCGCGCTTCACTCCCTTCTCGCCTGGCTGTTCCATTGGCTCAATCATCGGGACCGCTTCGCTTGGTCCCTCCTCTTCGCCAACAGCTATTTCTTCTTCATGTGCACTTTCTGTGACCGGTGATGCCCTGGCAAGATTCTCTCTTGCTAATGTGCCTGTTGGAGTCCCTTCCGGTTCCCCAGTCTCAAGAACCTCTGTCTCTCTTCTCCTCTCAGGTTCCGAAGTGCCTGTCCCCTGAGTAACAACCACCCCCCACGGTTGTGGCCTCTGTGCTAAATTCGAAGCCATAGGAATGGAAAAATTTTCTTCTTCTTTCCACCGAGGGGAACGAGTTACCCTCGCCCCTCTTGGAATAGAGGAGAAGAAGGAGAACTGGAACGAATCCTCAACATTTGGTCCCGAAGTCGACATTGGTTCTTGTGGGTTAGTGTCGACCTCACACCCTAGTTCTCCCGGTGCTTCCGCCACAGGTCCCCTGGTTTCCTTAGCTTTGACCCCTTCTTGTCCTTATTCCTCTTCTTCCATGGGTTCTTTGGTCGGATTGGTCATGACCTCTTCTTTAATCGGATTAGCCTCTTCCATTAGCTCCATGGTGCAGGGGATCCCTGTGGGGTACCCTCGGTCGCAATATCGACCAAGTCATCAACTCTTGACTGTTGTGGGTCTGCCTCCATGGTCATCATGCTACCAACTTGCTCTACTAGTTCCATGGGCAGTGTTGGTTCTTGTGGGACAGCCTCAGCCGTGGTACTAGTAGGCATCTTTGTGTCAATCTCCGCATCTTCCATTGACTCCATAGTTTTGGCTTGCTCTTGGGGAGCCGTCTCTTCTTCAAGTTCTTCAGTTTCCATCTCCATCTCTTCTGGCTCCTCCTAATCAACATACTCATCATCCTCTACATCTTCCTCCATGGCTTCAAGTTCATCTGCCTTGGCAGCCACAGCGGCTACTATTTCTTCCTCTGTGGAATCCCGAAACAGTTCCCACGGAATCGGGATTTGTCTGATGGCATTCATTACTAATAGCTGAACCAACCCATGGTGAGTGATGACTGCCAATACCTGTCGCGACCCCTGAGCCGAATGCACCATTAAGTGAAGGCTCCTTAATAGAAAATAGGGCACATTCATTGAAAAAGCCTCTGCCTGTGGAAATCACAAGTGAGCTAGTATGCGGAGATGGTATTTAAATATGGTGGAGTATCTACCTTCGCAAGTCATATATATTTTATGACGAACTCTATGACTCCTCCCCATGGATGTGGTAGTGAAGTTCTGTCATATCCCTGACCCTTCTGTGTGATACTTTCTAATGCTTGTAGAAAGACCTCGGGAAATTCTGGAAGAGCAGTCCTCCTCGAAAACCATCGCTGCCCGACTTGAGGGAGCCCATTGACTTCCGCGATGGTTTCCTCTGTTATAGGGATCTCAATTCCACAAAACTGAGTGCCTCCTTTTCCCAATTTCAAAGCAAATTCCACCGTGATTTCTTCATTTGTCCCTCTTATCCTATCGAAATAAACATCCCAACCTGCGTTCTCAAACACTTGCCACACCTCCCAATTACTCTGAGCTCTTGTTGTATCCTCAGGTTCATGTCGCACATATCGGCCACCCATTTCTGAAGAGGTGGAATCAACGCGACGACTTCAGTTGGCTGGCAGGGGAGAGTGATAGGGCTCCAAACCGTTGGCAACTGAAATAACGTCATGGCTGCTTTTGGGGACAAAGGATGAAATAATACTCATACACTCGAAAATGATGACAGATTATGGTGGGACTATTAGATACTTCAGGAATTTAATGCAGCGTGTTGGAAGGGTGACTGATATGACTCTGCGCGTATGAATACACATTCCAACACATAAAGGTATGATTACAGAGTGTCGAAATCATTAGATTCTGTTAGGTGAGAATCGTGTGTCATGAATACCTTTTTGAGGTACGTCATCATTTATTATGACGGTTTCCTCCCCCAACTTAATGACGGCCGTCCTCGGCACGTTTTAATGTCCTTTTTGGAATATTTAATTAAATCCATAAAATTGATGGAGATGTACCTGCGGACCTACCTTATGGTGGAGTAGCAGCAAAAATATCTGACGGAGTAACAACGCAGTGAGTAACAGCAACAGTGAGTAACGACAACAGTGAGTAACAGCACAGCGAGTAACAACACAACGAGTAAAAGCACAACGAGTAACAACACAACGAGTAACGACAAAAGTGAGTAATAGTAACAGTGAGTAACAACAACAGCGAATAACGGCACCGGTGGAGTAACAGAAATGGCGGAGTAATAGCAGTTACGGAATAACAGCACCGGTGGAGTAACGGCAACATCGGAGTAACGACACCAGCGGAGTAACAGCAGTTGCAGAGTTATGGCACCCGTGGAGTAACAGCAGTTGCAGAGTAACAACATCGGCAGTCTAACAGCAGTTTCGGAGTAACACTAGCTACGGAGTAACAGCAGTCACAGAGTAATAGCATTGACAGTGTAACGGCAGTTGCAGAGTAACAATAGCTACAGAGTAACAACATCTGTAGTGTAATGGCAATTGCAGAGTAACAACACTTAGTGTAGTACAACACTTAGTGGAGTAACAACACTTAGTGACACCACCAGTGAAATAACAACAACATCTTAATAGCAGCATTGGTGGAGTAACAGTACCGAGTGTTACCTTTCTCCTGGCCATATTTCTTTATTATTCCTGCAAAACACAAACAAGTAATAACCAAATATTTTTATTTTTTATTTTTTTAGCAGAGTGAGAGTGTCCTCTATTCCAATAACCATTAGGTCATATGAATCAGAAAGGTGTTTTACAAAGGCATCTATAGAGGCTGGACGGTGGTATAGTTTTAAACGGTGCCCATTTATTAAGAACGAGGTCTGATTCTCATCTATTGTAATTAGTCTGACCGTTCCATTGTTGAACACTGCGTCTACTTGGTATGGTCCCATCCAGTGAGTGTGAATCTTGCCCTTGAAATCCTTAAATCAGGAGTCATACAGTAATGCCCAATCTCCCACATGAAACACCTTTGTTTTGATAAATTTATCGTGCCATTTCATTCTCTTCTATTGAACAACAGTAGTCTTTTGGACAACTACTGATTGAATCTTGTCTAACTCATTTAGCTGTTCCAGTCAATGTTTTTGTGCCTCTAATAGATCTAGGCCTACTTCTAGAGTTGTTCTGAGTGTACTGATTTCAAATTCTACCGGAAACAAGGGGGATTTCCCATAGACCAATTCAAATGGAGAAAACCCAGTTGTGTTCCACCATGTTGTTCTGTATGCCCATAAAGCTTCTGGAAGTTTCTGTGCCCAGTCCCGGCGATGGCTTGCTACTGTCTTTGTCAAGATATTTTCCAATACCTTGTTTGTGCTCTCTACTTGCCCATTCACCTGTGGGTGATAGGGAGTTGTCACTCTATGTTTGACCCCATATTTCTGCATCAACTTTCCTATCATATGAGATGTGAACTATGATCCTCCATCTGATACAATTTCCCTTGGAGTACCGTACCGAGCAAAAATTTCTTCAAAAAGAAATTCTGCCACTACTTGCTCTGTTGCTCTCATGACCGCTCTGGCTTCCACCCATTTAGTTACATAATCGATGCAGACCAGGATGTAAGCTTTCTGATGAGAAGGTGGGTTAAAGGGTCCAACAAAGTCGATGGCCCATTTCTCAAATGGTTCAAGGACTATCTGGGGTTGAAGAGGCATTTCATCTACTTTCCCAGGTTGTCCCATCTGCTGACAACTATCACACCTTCGAACATAATCCCAAGCGTCACGAAAGATGGAGGCCCAGTAATATCCCATTTGAAACACTTTGTGACCCATTCTTTTATCTATAAAATTTCCTCCACAGGGTCCATCATGTGCAGCCTTTAAGATCTCATATATAGCCACACAACGCCGAATCTGTTGGTCAACCCCTATATGGAAGAGATATCCTGCCATCCATGAATATCGGGTACTCTGGTGAATGATCTTCCTTTTCTCCTTATATGACAGATGACGAGGCACCTTTCCTGTAGCAAGATAGTTAGCAATATCTGCATACCACAGAGTGTTAGCAGAAACTGCAAAAAGATTCTCATCTGGAAAATTATCCTCAATTGGTGTGCCTTTACCATCATATTCTATCCTAGATAAGAAATCTGCAACCACTTTGTCCTTCCCTGGTTTATCTACTACAGTAATTTCAAATTCCTGTAGTAGCAACAGCCATCTTGTAATGCGACCAGGGGTAACAGGCTTGTTCATCAAATACTTGATAGTTGCATGATCAGTATGCACAAAATTAGGATACCCGGTAATGTAGTGCCAGAATTTGTTGATGGCATAAATGACAACAAGGAATTCTTTCTTAGTTACTGTGTAGTTTAATTCGACAGGAGCCAAATTCTTACTAACATAGTAGACTGTGTAGGGTAATTTATCCTCTTGCTACCCCAACACTGCACCAATTTCTATTTGAAAAGCATCTGTATGAATGTGGAAAGGTAATGCCCAGTTTGGACCCCTAAGGATCGGAGCACTGCAGACCAATTCTTTAATCTTTGTAAAAGTTGCATCACAATCACCTAACCACACAAATTCTGAATCTTTTGTTAGTAATTGAAATAGTGGGTGTGCTACTTTTGCAAAATTTTCTATGAAACGCCTATAATAACCAGCACAACCAATAAAACTGCGTACTTGTGTGGGTGTTTTGGGTGTTGGGAAGTGCAGAATTACCTTTATCTTTGCTGGGTCCATTCTGATTCCTTCTGCTGAGAGAAAATGCCCCAAAATGATTCCTTCTTCCATCATCATATGACATTTCACTGTACTCAGAGAGACACGTGCTTGTATACATCTTTCAAGAACTTTTTCCAAATTTTTCAGCCCTTCCAAAAATGAGTCCCCATATGGAGTAAAGTCGTCCATATAAATTTCAACACTGTCATCTATCAAGTCAGAGAAGATTCCCAGAATTTCCCTCTAGAATGTTGCAGGAGCATTACACAGGCCAAAAGGAAGGACCCGGTATGCAAATGTTCCCCAGGGGCATGTGAAAGTGGTCTTATCCTGATCCTCTGGAGCTATCTGGATCTGGTTATATCCGCTAAACCCATCTAGAAAAGAGAAAAACTTATTACCAACCAATGTTTCCAAAACCTTATCAATAAATGGCAAAGGGAAATGGTCCTTCTGCATTGCTTTATTTAACTCGTGATAATCTATGCAGATCCGCCATTTACCATTTTTCTTGGGGACCATTACTAATGGTGAGACCCACTGGCTATCTGAGATAGGGTAGATGAAACCCACGTCTAGTAATTTCTGAAGCTCTTCTTTCACAACATTTTTCAACACAGGGTTCATTCTTCTCTGCATTTGTCTTACAGGATGACAATCTTCCTTAATATATATGTGATGGGTACATAGGTTGGCAGGTATCCCCTTCATATCTGAATAATCCCATGCGAACACTTCTTTATACTTCCGAAGAACGTCTACTAGCTACTTCTTCTGGGATTCTGACAGATTTGGATTAATATTTAGGGTTTTTCCTGGTTCTATCTCTACTTGAACGCTTTCATGAGGTGCATCAACAGGTGGTTCCTCTAGTCCTCTCGCTGTTTCAATAATTTCCTAAGTTTCATAGCTTAGGATAGATTCTAGGATCTGCTGGTTTGGCTCTGAAACAGAGCAAGGATCATCCATGAAGGAAGTGATTACATCATCTTCTAATTCCATTTTCAACTAGAGGGCCTATCCAATATTGAGGACTGGTCTCACTTCCTCATTTTCCATCTCAGGTTCTTTCCTAGCTAAGGCTTTCTTGCCACCTACTGGCTTGATGGATGGATTTGGTTCTGCAGGTGGATATAACACTAAATTCTTAGTGTTATGCCCATTAGAAATAACCATGTTCCCTGAACGACACCCAATGTAAGCATCCGCAGTAGCCAGCCATGGTCTACCCAAAATCATAGGATGACCACCTACTGAAGATTGCGTATGTAATACTAGGAAATCTATGGGGTAGTGCCATGAGTCCACTAAAATTGTTACATCTTCCAGCTTCCCTACCGGTTTGACTGTGGATCGGTTTTCCAATTCCAATACTGTAGGTGTGTGCTTCAATTTGTGAAGACCTAGCGCATGCATAGTTTCCATGGTGATGACATTGATGACAACACCCAGGTCTACTAGCACATTTGGAATCTCTACCCCATTAATCTGTACTGTCAAAATCGGGTTCCCTGGATCTCCATACTTCTCTGGCATTGATTTTCCCATCATGAAGTCCAATAATTTTCCCATAACATGAATAGTGAGGGGGTCTTTAGATTTCTTTACAGGTTTCTTTGAACAATATTCCCTAAGAGTCTTTGCATATATTGGCACGTCCTTCATAGTTTGCAACAAGGGAATTTTAACAAATAAATTCTGCAATTCTCCTAATAAATCAAATTCAGCTTGAGGGCTTGATTTACTCATAATTAGTCTCTCTGGGTAAGGCAGTTCAGATTGATGCTGATTCACAGGAGGCATCTGGTTTCTATTAGTTTGTTTTGGCTCTTTACTAATTGGTTCTGCCTCCTTACCTTCACCATCGAGTTGTTCAATGATAACTGGAGGAGGTTGGACATTAACTGTCCGCCCTGATCGCAGATTCATTTCATACAACTCTGCAGTGGAGATACTATATGAAGGCAGGTTAAGAACGTCAGCTTGATGAGCCCCCTTATTGTTAGGGTTAGGGTTAGGTTGCATTGGAAGCTGAGGATGGGCAGTCTGGTTACCAGGAGGCACATTAGAGGGCAATTGGAGTTGTTGTTGTGGCATCTACTGGGGAAACTGCCCAGGAGAGGATCCCCGCCAAGTTGGAGCCCATGGAGAGCTCGTACTAGGTTGAGGATTCCACTGCTACCAAGGTGGAAACTGGTATTGCAGCCACATGGGGGGATAAGGCATGGTCTGAGGATTCATATTAAAATTATTGAAATACTGAGATGGATTTGGATACATACCTTGATTTCCCATCGGTGGTCAAGGTTACCATGGCTTCTTAGACCCCATGAGGTACAGTTGCTCTGTGTCCTCTCCCATCCCTTGAAATACTGCTTTCAGGCCAGGCAAGGAGGGGCATGAGCTGGTTGCATGGTGGAGCTCACAAATTGCACATTCCTCTATGGAGTTCAGTGGACATTCCCTTTCCGGATGCTTCTTTCTGCACTTCGGGAAAAATATTTCCATGGTCCTATCCAGTTCTAGCTGCTTCTGTTTTACTTGCAGAGTGTCCATTTGTGCCGATAGGGTACTGAGGATATCTGCCCTTAAGTTTTCTAGCAGGTTTCCAATTTCTACTTTTGTAACACCTTCACCAGACCCCTTTGCTGAGTGGATCCCTAGCCTGTTTGTTGCAAGCCCCCTAGAGCATTGAATACATAAATTGCAAATATCTTCGAATGTCTCCTTGGAGACATCTCCCTTTCCCACAATGTTCAATAGTTCCATTGAGTCTTCTCGAAAGGATTGAAGGAGGTTAATCTTTAAAATTTCTTTATCCAAGTCAAAATAACCTGAACTTTGTAAGGTGTAATTGAACTTTTCCACACAATCTTCCAAACTCTCATCTTCTTTTTGTGTGAACTTGAAAATTTCCTCCTTGATGTTCTGGGATTTACAATAATCCTGGTATTTCTCCAGAAAAGTTGTATGCATATCATCCCATGTGGAAATGGATTTTCCTCCAAGGCCCATGAACCATCGCAGAGCTGTTCCTTTTAATGTAGAAGGGAAAATCTTTAACTTCTGGGCATCTGTTGTGTAGTCGTACCCCCGGCACACTATGTCGAACTCAAATAGAAATGTGTCGGGGTCTTCTGAAACAAGCCCATGAAAGTTTGGTAAGGCTGCCAAGGGAATATGCTTTGTAGGTGCACCAGCTCCAGATCCCCAATCAGAAAATCGATGGTGGAGGTTGTGGGAGCCATAAATATCTTCCAATAGTCACTGGGGATTTCAACAGGCTCTGTGGAGGATGGCTGAGGATTCCTTACTACTGGGACTCGAGTCGCTTTAGCAGCACTTCCTCGGTCCCTTGGTGATGCAAGTATCTCCTCGTTTCCTTCTCTTGTGTCGTGATGGCTTGATCCCTCACCAGCGTAACATTCTCCTGGTCAAGTCTACTACTGGATATTTCTTCCACTACTAGAGGAACCTGTTGTGTTGAATCACCAAAGGATGCCATAGACAGCACTGGTTGCTATACTGACTATCCTTCATACTTCACTCTCCTTGCCCCTGGTCTCACAGCTGCATGAGAGGATGCTTCTGATTTAGCCATTGCTATGATCTGTTAGATATAGGTTTTTCTTCCCAAATCTACTCCTCCCCTCTTTGGGGCTCTCCCTCTGCCGCTCTTATTTGATTCTTTGTTCATACAAAAGTTGGTATGATGGAAGGTCTTGGTATGAACCTACGATGCTTCAATCTTGGAGTAAGGTGTCAAAGGACTATTCCTTCCCTAAGATGAAAGAACTCACAAAAAGAAAAGCAACTAAAAAACAAAAATCTAAGGTTTCAAGCCCAGAGCAGGGCATCAAAGGACTCCTCCCTCCCTGAGACGAGAACCAAAAACAAACACAAACCGTGGGAAGACTTAATACTTCCAGATATGAAGGAGGGTGTCAAAGACTCCTCCCTCCCCAGGTAAAAGCTAGGGTTTTTCCCAAGAAGAAAACACGCAAGGGTTAAAAGAAATAAATCTAACTCAGGGCCTGGAGTAGGGCGTCAAAAGACTCCTCCCTCCCCAGGACAAGAGAATGGCCCAAAATCAACAGAAAGGGAGAAAAAAAAAACAAGCAAAAAGAACACCTACGCTCAGGACCTAAAGCAGAGTGAGAAAACTCGTTCTCTCCCGAGGATGACAGATTGACCCTCTATTTGGTTCGGATCGTTATTTGCACCTTGTTAGCCTCCCCGGCAATAGTGCCAAAATGTTGGTGTCCAGGTATGAACAATTTATTCACCCTATTCTGACATTAATTTATCAATCTGGGTGTGTATCCTTTCAAGGCAACGCGCAAGGTATATGCAGGGGCAAAGCGCAATCCGTTCCGACCAAGGGTTCGTAGTTAAGATTCAAAGCATGGCTGTAAGATTAATTTAACTACAGAATTCCAAAAATAATCATAAACAGTAAAGAACTGTAACAACAAGTATAAACTAAGAACTAACACACACACACTAAGATGCAGCACCTGACCAAAAGAGTGGGCCCAGCTCTCTGATCAGGGCTGCGTTAGTCACAGAGAAGATTGGAACAACAAAACAGGTGATACTTTATTAATCTGTAACAGGTGATTACAATATCGATGGGAGAACCCCCATTTATAGGAACAATCTCTCTTTTATACATAGCACAGGAGAATAACATGTCTCCTTGAAATGAGGTAACTGCATATGTAGAAATATACATCAGTTGGAATGGCACCAACACCAGATAACCGAGATAGAAAAAAGGCCCAAGAATAGTTTCAGGGGATCGTGACTCCAGCGATGCGGCCTCCTTAGGGCTAGCCGTTACTAGATATGTTGCAAAATGCTAAAGCGAGGTTTCCTGCTCTCCAAGCTGCGGTCAAACATTCAATTCAGTGCTACGAATAGATAAGACTCCGTGAATTTACTTCATTAATTAAAATATTCCAATCGGACAAGTCAGGGGTATTTACCTTATAAGTTTAGCATGGCAACATGGGTAAATAAGTACAAAAAGGGTTAAAAAGGATGATTAAAATGGACAGAATGATAGCCAGATTTGGTGCCCAACACCTTGGCTTCTCCACTACACAGAGCTAGTTCATCTCTTTGGAGGAGCAAGCGGATGTGGCTGTAACATTCCAATGTTGGGGCTAGCAGGTTTACATGGATGTATTGTATGATTGGAACTTACACTTCTTTATATAATAAGAGCCAACACATTTTCATACATATGTTGTTATTGTAGTTGGATTGTTCTGTTTTCTGTAGCAATGTGTGTTGTTTAACTTACATAGTTGTGTATGAACAATTTTGTATACAATTATATGAATCTTGTTGCAGATGTGTTGTTGTTTTAACCATCACTTTGGATTGTCGGACTCACCTGCTTTCCAGCTTGTGATGCATCTTTGCTCGTGTGTTCCCTTCCTAGCTGAGTACACTTACAGGCTGCCAAGGGGCGCACTCATTTCAACCCACCTATGTTAGGAACCTCTCATGCACCTTCATTGACTCACTGCAGTGATGACATCCTTGCTATTGACAGAGTTATCTTACTTCCCTCTATGCAACATCGCTGTCAAGGCATTGCTTTACGACCCACTGCTGGGACTTCTACACCAAACAGTCTGAGGTCTAATTGGGACTTCTTACCAGGGATATCCCCTTACATGCTGGTGGGTCCAGCACTGTCAACATTTTGGTCCTCACATCTATTATGAATCTTTACACATCTATCATGACTCACTACTGAGCTGCTTTTCCGGAATATATTTCTTATGGAAACGATTTCATCATCCTGAAAAAGCTCTCGAATAACTTGTATCATAAGACATTTGATGGGGGAGGCTACGTAGCCATGGTAAGGCATCAGGTCGACGTTGAAGGCTCATGCAAAAGACATGGATTCTTAGAAGAATACATGAGTTGCGCGTTGTTCATCTACATGCTTCGAGGAAACCGAATTCACTAGTGTGCCACGCTGCCCGAAAAATCTATTCATTCTCTTGGTCATCTGGTCACAGAGATAGACCGTACTTTCAATCACTTTAACTATAAAGCACTCAACAAAGAAATTCTGGAATTACGAAAAGCGCCCGATGAATCCATTGAACAGTTTCACATAGGCTTTTATAATCTTACATACCGATTCCCGAAAGATGATATTGATTGGGAATTTCTTGATGAAATATTTGAGTATCTTCTTCACATATCCAAACCACACTCAACACACTTCAATGATGGAGTTGTGCAATCACAGGCAGGCACAGTTGCTGTCACAAGTGACTGTCCACCTTCACCTCATCAAACAGCTCCACCGCCGTGGAGTGATGTGGGAGATCATGCACACACCTCTTTTGAACTATCACATCCTCCCACCCCACCTACTCTTGAGATTTGCACATATTTGGCTTGCAAGCATGTTGGTTGTCACATGGACTCATTCCCTCGACCTCTATCCTCATGTTCTATTGATCCTCCGGATTGTACTGCGTTGTGTTCTCCCATTCCGGACTCCTCACTTGCTGTGAATGAGGATCAAGTTGTCGATGGAGTTGGTGTTATGCAGCCAACCTGTGCCATCATTCATGATGAGTGTGTGCGGGAATCTAAATAAGAACCCGTGGTGAAGGATGACTCCCTTCCAGTCGTACCTCATCCACTTCATCCTGACATCCCTTGTGATTTTGCCACTATTGATTTCCCCTGTGAAAACCCATTTCCGAATGTTTCTACTTCTGATCATACACAGGACACCTCAAATGTCAGTATGTCATTACAGTGTAGAGAGGACACATCTCCCTCAGAAAATATGTTCAATTTGTCATTTATCTTTCTTGAAAACACAGAGGGTGAACATCTTTGCTTCTCATCTACTCCTCTGCCTGATTCATCAAATCATGAGGATGTCGACGAACATCTTGAATTTTCTGATCTTGGTTGTCGTGATCTATTCACTTCCTCATCCAATCACGATGTTGATTCAATCATTGTTAATTTGACCAAAACACTGGTCTACGATGATCTATCTGTCAATGAGGTCGAAACCCCCTAAACTATCGAGGCACTTCAGCCCGAGCTGATGGTTATGTCAGGCCCTCACTATCCTGAGGTTGGTTTCACTTCTGGTCAGGAAATTGTTGAAACACTCAAGGCTTCTCATCACTCTCTGCTTTGCATTTAAGATCAAGCAAACACCCAATTTTCACTTCCTCCACTTGAACTACACGATCCCATCGCTCATGCATTGGAGGAATCCTACACAGCAAGCACACATGCACAACACAATTGGTCTACCTTTCTCACGTTTTCTTGCATGTCACAGTCAAGAGAATGCATACACTCAACATTTGCACACAATGTAGCATAGTACCATGGAACTCCACAGAATGCATGTCATGCGCTATCACTCATCTTTGTTCTATGGATGCTTATAAGCTCGAAGTGTGTTGGTCTTCACTATTACGTCTTTCTTGCTTGTTGGTTTGCACAACTATCTTTTTCGCGAACCATGCCTTCACCAACATGGGTCAACCAATGCGCTAGTGGCTGCATTGGAGGTATCACTTCATGTGAGATGACCCATGCAATGTTAGCTTAGGTGTAGGAGTAGTGTTTTCTTGTGAGTTGTTTGCTTGCATGCTTGTTTGCTTACTTGTTTTGTTTGTTTGTTTGCTTGCTTGATTTGCTTTCACTTTCGCTTCTACTCTTGGTTTACTTTGTTGCTTGTTAGTTCACTTGTTTCGTTCGTAGGTTAGTTTCACATGAAGCCATGTATGACTCTTGAAGCAAGCTGGGCAAGTACAAGAGGCCTTGTGTTGCTATCACTACTTGGTTATCTGTCATCCTGCCTCTGTATGAATAACTTGTTATTTTTATTCGATGATACATCGAAGGAAAATACGTACTGTTCGAAGTGAACCTTGGTGAAAACACAACGCTTGCACGCTAACTAGTGTCACCTAATCTAGTCGGTTGTTTTTAGGTTAACCCTTGTCAGCTTAGTCAAGTAGAGTAAGGTGAGGGGAAAAACCTTAATGGTCACGTCAAAGGTATAATAAACTACTTCTCTACAGGAACAACCTCTTCTTCTCTCAATAAGTCAAGATCCCCTTCCACCTCTGAAATGAATAAGTGTTATGCACGGTTACGAAGATGAAAAGGAAAAAAATGAAGAAAGTGAAAAAAGTTTGAAAAAAAAAATGAAAAAAGAATAAGGTGAAAGAAGAGAAAGGCTTCCTGTGCAGAAAGTTGATGCAGTAACTCCGTCGAGATACTGACCAGGCTTGCTGGCAACACATCCATGCTTGTGTTCCTATGTGACTCCGCTGGGGTACTTTCCAAGCCTGCTCGCAGTGGAGTAACACCAAAGATGAAACTAAGACTCTGATGACTATACTGCTTGTGCACCAATATACCCCTCAACCCCAATCGAAACAATTGTGTTGTCTTGGCTTGGAATGTGTGCCAATCGACCAAGAGCTTGGCAGATGCTACATCTTACAATCAAGCTAGTGTGAAACCAAGATGAGCTAAGAACTGAACAATACTTCCGAAGGTGTTAGACTTTCTTTTCACGAACAAGGTCCATTCAAAGAGCTGGAGTTCTACCAGTTTGTTGCCAAGTTTTGTAGCGACTACAACCACCCTCCAAGATTTTCCCTTAGCTTCATTTTGGAGCCTCCCTTCCACCCTTCACAACAGCTTGCCTTGCTTCGTCAAGATCACACGCTTCAGTGTTTTGCTTGCACAAAGGCATCCTGTGAATCGCCGCTCGATGCATTCCCATCACAGGCTGATTACTCGGACTTGGTCCAACTACAGGATGAGAAGCTCACCCAAGAAATGACGCAATTTTGGAGGGAAACCAGCCTTCCTTCTAGAAATTGCACAATCTTGACTGGCAGCCTACTGGGCTCCAGAATTGTGCAATCTTTCCAGTCAAACCTCACAAATAAAATTGCACAATTTTCCCCAGCAGGACTGCTCAGCCCAGAATTGGCGCAAATCTGGGCAGCAGTTAGCTGCTCTGCCCAGAAATTGTGCAAATCTCCTGGGAAGCTAGCCCAGCTCCCAGCCAGAAATGCGCATTTTCTTCCAAGCAGTCTAGTAGTCTCTTGCATGTGCAGCTAAGTTGACCGGTTCCCTCCAGAACCAAGCAAACCTGACTTGCATGCATGAGCTGCTTCTCCCAAGGTAGCATGCAAAGGCATCCATTATTTTAGGGATCTATGTTTAGTAGTTGGGGGTTACATGCAAGGATCATTTTAGAAACCTCCCACCAAGTGTCACTTTCCTTAGATTTGTGGAATGCGCATCACAACCTTGATGTTATAAAAACTCATCAATCAGACGCTGCAGAGCTCATTCCTCACATCAACCTTGGAGCTCTGACATCCCACATCACATCTAGGGGTAGTCGGCACATTTAGCTCAGCTATTTTGGGGTAAGCCGACTTTATGTGTTGCATTTCTGTCGCTTTTTGTGTTTCGCTTGTGTGGGTATTATTTTCTTGATTTCTTTGAACGCTTGTTGTCATTTACATGTATATTAGCTTGTCTTAGCATTGTTTCAGTTTTTGTTGCTATCTCATTGATGTCTCATGCATGAAACTATTTTTCACGAACAGTCGTCAATTCGGCGACTCGCTTCAACCACATGTATGTTGATCCATTTACTAAATCTTTCATTTAATGTTTGCATGCACATTCAATCACTTCCACTTTCACTTGGTATCGCCATGCATTCACTTCCACACTTGCTTTCAGTTGCCCATCGGCAAGTCTGGGCAGCCTTGGCCCAAACTTTGCCTCACCAAGAGCCTCACCAAGATAGCATTGCGCAATCCTGAGAGGGAAGGCTCTGTCTTCCTCTCAAGAAATGTGCATTTCTTCCCAGGAACTATCCTTCATGACTATTTTGTTCATTTCTGAGGGACAGTGACTGATAGCCCAGAAAATTGCGCAATGCAGTCACTGAACCTGCAACCATTTCCATCTGAGATTGCGTATTGCGCAATTCCAGTAGTCAGCAGCTAGACTGGACTGTGCATTGCGCAGTTCCAACAGTCAGTCAGTCTCCCAACCTCTCGGCCGAAATTGTGCAACCTTCACAATCAATCACACGGGTATGTTGCAAGTCATTTCTCAGGTTCATTTTGGTTTTCAACTGAAATATTGCTTGCATGAGTGTTGCCATGTCTCCAGGTATCGCAGGAGTTCATCTGCCTCTCAGCAGTGTAGGTACAATGGTTTCCAAGAGAGCAAAGTGGAAGACACCGATCAGAGCACACTTGGGGATGCAGTCGATCAAATGTCTATGAGCTTGCCTACTCACAAAGATATCAAGTTGTTTGTAGAC
Organism: Pinus tabuliformis; assembly: GCA_031772625.1. Lineage (NCBI taxonomy): Eukaryota > Viridiplantae > Streptophyta > Pinopsida > Pinales > Pinaceae > Pinus > Pinus tabuliformis. Next base: position 1,166,232,922 of record CM062809.1, read on the forward strand.
AAGGACATCAAGATATGACAATAGCAGCGTCACGGCGAGCAGCATCATGAACAATAGTTGAAGGCAACAGACCAAATGCAATGAATGCAACGAATGGAAGAGGAAGGTTGTTGATAACACAAAGGTGGAACAAAGTTGCAAGCTCAAGCAGACCCACTGATGATGAAAGAAACTTTGGAGACTCAAGGTATGAGGTGACAGCGCGACATGAAGATCGCGTGAAGACAAAGAATGGAACAAAGAAGGAGTTACATGTGCTGAAGCAGCAACTCAAGGAAGAACATGCAGTTGCACAGACAGACGAATGAGTTGCAACAAGGACAGGAACAACAGTGGGCGCAACATGCACTCATAGATGAAACTGCGCTCGTACAAGTTAAAGATCCATCCCAGTAGTTGGCACGGAGCAGACATGGTGAGCAGTGTTGTTGATCGCATGCAAGGGATTCAACAGCATGCATGTCATTGTGCACACGCATGCAATCCAACCCATTTAGCACACTCACCAAGGCGAAGACAAGAAGCAAGTCCAACTAGAGTTGAACATGTACTTCGGAAGTTGATGCGCATGACCACGAACACACACTTGAAGATCAGCATGAACACTATGGATCAGTGTGTTGTCAGTTCAGTCGCACCCAAGAAGACCATGCGCATGTTAGCAGACAAGTTGGATGAATGAGCCGAACCAATGCACAGGTTGCAACGGAGGCAAGAGTTTGCTTCAGTAAGATGTCAGCATGAGGCGCATGCACACCATCACAGATGACCAAGCTTAGCATTAGCTCACCACCTTTACCATCACAAGCATGCCAAAGAGTTAGTCTGATCACAATCGACCGAATGTAAGTGATGTCTTGCATAGCTTACTCAAGCCATGTTGTCTCACATGAGTACATGTGCATTGTAATGTAACATCATGTCAAGTGTAAGTCAAGTGTCAATAGTCAAATGTAACAGACATAGAGTAGGTGAAGAGTCATGAGGGTAGTTGAACTGTCACAAAGGGGAATGTCAAGGGTCACCCCAACCTTTGCTATAAATAGGACCTCATAACTCATTGTATAGGCTTTTGGTCAGCCAAGCTTCTAATAAGACTATATTGAAAAGAGCTTGGACAATTGTAACGCGCATTGGCTTCTCCACTACACGAACCTAATTCATCTCTTTGGAGGAGTAGGCGAATGTGGCTGTAACGTTCTACTATTGGGGCTAGCAGGTTTACATGGATGTATTGTATGATTGGAACTTACACTCCTTTATATAATAAGAGCCAGCACGTTTTCATGCATATGTTGTTATTGTAGTTGGACTGTTCTGGTTGTTGTAGCAATGTGTGTTATTTAACTTACGTAGTTGTGTATGAACACATTTGTATGCAATTATATGAATCTTGTTGCAGATGTGTTGTTGTTTTAACCATCACTTTGGATTGCTGGACTAACCTACTTTCCAACTTGTGATGCATCTTCCCTCGTGTGTTCCCTTCCCCGTTGAGTACACTTACAAGTTGCCAATGGCACACTCATCTCAACCCACCTATGTTAGGAACCTCTCATACACCTTCTTTGACTCACTGCTGCAGTCACACCCTTGCTACTGACAAAGTTATCTTACTTGCCTCTGTGCGACATCGCAGTCAAGGGATTGTTTTACAACCCACTGCTGGGACTCCTACACCAAACGATCTAAAGTCTAATTGGGGCTTCTTACCCGGGAGATCCCCTTATATGTTGGCGGGTCCAACACCATCAACAAGAAGACAATTCTTACTCCCGTGCACGTATTTTGATTATATATATTAGTAAATTAAAAAAAAAAAAAATTATAGGACACATATAGTATAAAACAATGTTTTAACAAAGGTATTTTCAAATTTATGATTCAAATGTTTTAAGTCCGTTTTCTATTACAACTAAAGATAATTTCCCAAAAGACAACTCTCGTTGCTTTAACTATATGTTAGATATATTTGTTATGTATATTATATTGAAATTTTATATACATACATACATACATATATATACATATACATATACATATACATATACTCCAATTTTAAAACTCAAAGAATACTGAATCAAAATAAGAAAGCAAATAAAATAGGAGATGTTTTACTCACTCTAACTACGCTGCTGATTGCATTTAAGTTTATATATACTCTTGTGACATTCGAGTATTTGAACATACATGCCCATTTAAATGGACGATCTTAAAAGGTAATTTTACTCTATGAAAGACAATTGCGCTTGGTTTACTGATAGATGGGCATCAAAGCCAGGGTTAGTTTTCCACATGTGCCCTTTTTAACTTAATTCACGGGTTTTTTTATATTTAATGTGACTAAGTTAATTAGATTATCAAAGTTTATATTAACATTTGTTATGATGAAGTTTAAATAAACACATTACATTAAAGTATGTGCAGTATTTTATATTTTAAATATAAAAATTGATGATAAAATTTTTAATAAGATTATTTTTTTAATTATCTAAAATATATTTTTAAATATATGAATAAATTTAGAATTTTGATTTTTTAAAAATATTTAATTTATATAAATTTAATTGTTAAAATTTATAATTTTAATAATTTAAAAAAAAATTGTATTGGATTTGGAGTATGTTTTAAAATTGTGTTTGGTTGGTAAGGGTTTTTTTTCTTTTTAATAATTAAAAAAAAAATTGTATTGGATTTTGAGTATGTTTTAAAATTGTGTTCGGTTGGTAAGAGTGCTTTTTTAATAATTAGAAAAAAAAAAATGTATTGGATTTGGAGTATGTTTTAAAATTGTGTTTGGCTGGTAAGAGTTGTTTTTCTTTGGATTAAAGGAAACATGTTAACCCAGTGGTCTTTACAGTGGTCTTTAGTGAGATTTATTTAAGTTTTTCCAATGGGTTTTTTTGTTCTAATTTCTCTCAAATCCAGCAGGAATTTATTGAAATTACAAGCTTGATGGGTAACCCCTGCATAATTGAAGTGCCCTAGGGGTTTTTCAAGGTGTTGAATCCATATATACAATAAAAAACAGTTTAAATAACACAAATAAGGATTTCACCTCAATTTTTTCGACCGGAAAGTTCCCATGTTAACTGCTTAAGACTTAAAGACAATTTTTTTGAGAAGATTTTTCGGAGTAAATCACATTCGAATGCATTTGTCGAAGCGTTTAGAACCAACCAGTGTGGTTCATCCTAAAAACAAGTTGGTTCGAAACGCATCGACAAATGCATTCAAATGTCATTTATGCCAAAATATCTTCTCAAAAAACTTAATATAGATCACAGAAGCTTAAATTCAACACTTAAAGGCAATGATAAGAATGAAACCCTATTTAATTACAAACCACCAAAAACCATCAATAAATTTGGTTTTCATTGAATAAAAATAATAAAAACTAATAATAAATATCCAACTATTAATTTTACAACTAAATTATAATAAATTCAAAATATTATATATATATATAGGTGTTGAATCCATATATACAATAAAAAACAGTTTAAATAACACAAATAAGGATTTCACCTCAATTTTTTCAACCGGATTAGAAAGTTCCCATGTTAACTGCTTAAGACTTGAAGACAATTTTTTTGAGAAGATTTTTCAGAGTAAATCACATTCGAATGCATTTGTCGACGCGTTTAGAACCAACCAGTGTGGTTCATCCTAAAAACAAGTTGGTTTGAAATGCATCGACAAATGCATTCAAATGTCATTAACGCCAAAAAATCTTCTCAAAAAACTTAATATAGATCACAGAAGCTTAAATTCAACACTTAAAGGCAGTGATAAGAATAAAACTCTATTTATTTACAAACCATTAAAAACCATCAATAAATATGGTTTTCATTAAATAACAATAATAAAAACTAAAAATAAATATCCAACTATTAATTTTACAACTAAATTATAATAAATTCAAAATATTATATATATATATATATAAACAAAATACACTAAAAACAATAATGACACATTAATAAAACTGCACAAAATTGCAAATGCTTCACGGGTGTTCTGAAAAGGCGCAGTTCACTCGCTAAGGGATCGGGATAGTCATTTTCCATGTACAACCGACTGTTATAAAAGAGATTTATACATTCCAGAAATTCAATAATGGCCTTTAATTCAATTATGCTTTCTGGAGTTTTTGGTCGGAAACGGTTAAAAATAATTTGTTAATGTTTTTTTTGGTTTAACATGGATTTTTGAGTATATATATAAATTCAGCAGGTTGAAAAACTATGGGGCAAGTTCCATTTCAGCAAATCACTAACAGACCGCTGGAAAACCCTCCAAAAATCTATGACCATTTCGTTTTAGGTGGAGTGAGTAACCGTCGTTGCTTGATCTCGCCCGTAAACGTGGAGTCCACCTACACTCAAATATCAGACTCATACACTCGGGAATCGACAGAGAGTGAATTATTGCGTGTTCTTCTGTAATTTATTCCATTAAGGGAAAAGACATGTTTTTTTTTTTTTCAGAAACGAGTAGGTTGTTGTATTAATTCTTGGCTGGAAAGCCGTAATTCGGTTTACATAGAGATGCACAATGATCAGGTTTCTCTTCTATCCGAATCCATTTGATTTCCCCTCCACTGAGCTTGCATTTTTTACTAGCTGCAGTTCTTACAACTTTGTCTATCTTTCCTAGACTGCTAATACAGACAAACTGCTTCATTAAAAGACAATAAAACATTTTAAACAGACTGATTTAAGGTATGGGGTCCCAGCTTTCCTCTCCATCTCTTAGGAGCGTTCCAGGAGGGAGAAACACCGCTTTGTTGGCTTCTGCATCGGCTTCTTTATTGTTTTCTCTCTTAACATGCAGGAACTCCAGATTCTGGAAAGTGTTAATCAGAACTCTAATTCTGCTGAGGAGTCTTGCTAGTCTTACATCTGATGGAGTGGTTTTATCCACCATGAGCTTAATTATGGACTGAGAGTCTCCAAAGATGATTGCATCTTTGATGCCCAGATAGGTGAGCATCTTGAGTCCCTGAAGGAGAGCCAAGGCTTCAGCTTGAATGCTGGAGTTGAAGCCCACTCCCCAGGCATATCTAGATTCGATTCTGCCATCTGCATTTTTAATGACCCCACCAGCTCCAGAATTGTCGGGATTGCCCTTTGCGGCTCCGTCAAAGAACAGAGTTTTTCTTGCCTTTATTTTGCATAATTCATCTAGATCTTCAGTATTGAGGCGGATTTGCCATTGCTTTAGGGGAGAGGGGGGCCTGATTTTGTCAATGAATTGAAGGCCCAAAGAATTTCCCCAAGCTGCGTCTTGATCACTGAGGCCTTCTCTGTCCAACTGATCTCCCATACAGTCCTTCAGATGACTTTTGATTTTGATCCAGATCATTGCAGGGTCACTCTTTTTGTCATTAAATATCCTGTTGTTTCGTTCCAACCAAATGTGCCAACAGATGATTTTTGGCAGAGCGATCCAGGCTGTTTTAATCTGCTGGTTTTGAGTGCCACCAGGATACCTGTATAACCAGTTAGCAAACAGATCTGAGCAGTGGTTGGGCGTGATGAATTCAGCGTTCAGTGGACTTAGCGCCTCTTCCCAGAGAACAGATGCGAAATTGCATGACAGCATCAGATGGGCGGCTGATTCCTCAGAGTTTCCACATAGAGAGCAGCGCGAGGGGCCATTGAATCCTCTTTTGCGCAATCTGTCTTCCGTCAGGATCCGATGGTGACCAAGAAGCCAACAGAAAACATCAATCTTGGGGATCGTAGGATGAGACCAAATCCCCTGCCAGGGTCTCGGGTCAGGCGGCGCGTATGGTTTCTGAATGAGCTGCTTATATCCCTGTGAGACAGTATACTTGCCTGGGATCGATCCCCAACCTCGTGTATCTGCCTTGCTGATATTTAGAGGAGCTTTGCCATTTAGATGATTAAGGAGATTGGAGTAGTCTTTAGTCAGGTGCGAAGGCACCTCAATGTTTCTCCAGCGCTGCCAATTGTTATTTTCCCACTGTGATAAATCCCACAGTGTTTTGACTCCAGCGCTGTCCATCCAGTCTTTTAGCAGGGACAGAGAGCAGTCATCCACAATGGGGTCGCTGCCCATAATGCGGTCTTCCCATATTTTAATACGTTTCCCATTCCCAGGGATCCAATGCAAGTGTTGTTTGATTAAAGCAGAGGCTCTGTCACACAGTTTATGGATCATAGTTCCAGAGGTGGTGATAGGATTGTCAAGACAGCGGGTTCTCTGCCCACGGAAGTACTTTTTCCACAACACAAGTTGAGCCCAGCCCGGCTTTGACGCGATTATCCTCCATAGCAGCTTTGCACCCAAGGCAATATTTTGATTGTTAATGTTCTTGAACTGCAGACCCCCTTCCATTCTGGGCAGGGAGATTGTATCCCAGTTTATTAAGGGTATTCTCTTCTCATTGGCTTTCCCTCCTTTCCAGAAAAAATTCCTGATATACTCCTCAATTTTCCTTGTGATGCCAAGAGGAGCCATCATCACTGCAGCCTGATAGATAGGAAGACTATTTAGTACAACTTTTATTAGCACTGTTTTACCTGCTAGGTTGAGCCAGTTGTATCCCCAGGAACAGATTTTTGACTTGATTTTATCCAGCAAAGGCAACCAGTCTTTACTGAGGGCTCTTTTTTGGAAGATAGGGAGTCCCAGGTACTTGAAGGATGACCAGGCAGAGGAGGCTGCAAAACCAAAACAGTTAGAAATAGCTTGAATCATTCTGGCCTTTATATTCCAGCAGTAGATGTGGCATTTGCCTTTGTTGAGATTACTTCCTGAGTCCTCACAAAAGTCATCCAACACTTCCTTGAAATTTTTTGCTGAAGGAAGGGAGGCAGCGCCCAGGAGAAGAGTATCATCTGCGAACAGGGCATGATTTATACTTTTGACACCTCTTGCAATGTTTATTCCCATTATTTCTTGATCATCCTGCTTTTTGTTCAAGAGGAAACTAAGGACGGAGGCTTGGATCACGAAGAGCAAGGGTGATAAAGGGCACCCTTGCCTCAGCCCTCTGGAGGCCTTGAAAAAGTCTGTGGCCCTTCCATTCACCAAAGGGGCGATCCAAGGTTCACTGATACAAGCCTTGATCCAGTTGATGAACCTGGGACTAAACCCAAATTTGTGCATGACATCCAACAGAAACCTGTGCCTTACTCTATCAAATGCACTTTCAAGGTCTAATTTGACCACCATGCCTTTCTCTTTTCGGGTCAAGCTTGAGTGTATCGCCTCCTGGACCAGGATAAAGTTGTCCACAATCTGTCTTCCCTGGATGAAGCCTCCCTGGTTCTCTGGAATGATGGACGGAAGGATAGCTTTCAACCTATTGGCGATCACTTTTGTTATCAGCTTGTAACCTATGTTACAAAGGGAGATAGGGCGAAATCTGGAGAAAGTGTTGGCTCCTTTTTCCTTAGGGATAAGGGCTAAGAAAGCCGAGTTGGTACCTCCTCCTATTTTCTGGCAAGCTTGAGATTTTCGAACCATTCTGCCTAAATCTTTTTCCACTATCTGCCAGCAAGTTTGCAAGAATCTGGCGGTGAAACCATCTGGGCCCGGAGCCTTGTCGGGCTCCATGGCGAAGAGGGCGGCTTTAATTTCCTCATTAGTGACATCTGCTTCCAATAATTGATTTTTTCTGGCCGAAATCAGAACTGGAACCTCATCCACTAAGGATGACATCTGTCCCTGGTCCTCTTTTTCACTATACAGGCTTTTGAAATGACAGAAGGCGGCATTTTTTATGCTTTGGATATCTCTATGGGTGTTATTCCCTTCCTTAATTTCAGAGATGGAGTTAAAGTTTTTCCGAGCCTGGGATTGCTTGTGAAAGAAAGCAGAATTCCTATCTCCTGCCTTGAGCCAGAGTCTACGAGATTTGACCCTCCAATACTCTTCCTCGGCCAAGCTTGCTTTTAGAAGCTTTTGCTGAAGCTCAGCTTCCTTATCCAAGACTTCCTTTGTGATCACTTCATTTTCCGCCTTCAACTGATGGATCTCTAGGCATTTTTGGATCTTTTTCCTTTCCATTGCTGGATTGGGTAGGAGTTTAGCCCATGTTTTCAGAGCAGCCTTCACTCTCCTGAGCTTTTCTTCCCAAACGTAGAAGGCTGAGCCGTTGACAGGCTGCTTCCATGTATTTTTTACTAACTGCATGAAGGTCTGCTCCTTGACCCACAGGGGGCTGAATTTAAAAGGAATGGGGCCTTGGTCCATATGGGCCACGAGATCTAGCTTGATGGGTCTGTGATCAGACACACTGCATGGAAGAATGTGCATTCTAGATTCTAAACCAAGAAGAAGAAAAGAACTTTGAACAAAAAATCTGTCTAACCTTGCAGCAATGTGACCCGGGCCGAGTCTTCTGTTGGACCAGGTATATTTGCCTGATGAGGGTTTGATGTCGATCATGTCCCAATCCTGAAGCAAGTCCTCCACCCATTCGCGCGTCGGATCCCTTACTATGCTTCCTCCGCGTTTTTCGGCCAAGGATAAGGTGAGGTTTAGATCTCCGGCAATGATGATGTTTTCCAGAATTTCAGAATCTGCCAATCCTCTAATGGATTCCCAGCAGACCTTTTTCTCTCCAGCGTTGACTGGAGCATACACGTTAATAAGGCAAAGGGTCTCATCTGAGCCCACATGCTTCAGCTTTGTGAACAGCCAGTGAGAGTTGGCGATTTCTTGAACCTTCATGAATTTGTTTGTGTTCCATAGAGTTCCCAGGCCTCCTGAGGCACCCCGGGCTGAGACTGCTTGCCCTTCACTTCTTTTCCATAGATTTTTGCCTATGTGGAGGAAGGCCTTATCCTCCATTTTAGTCTCCTGGATGAGGAGTATGTCAGGAGAATCGGATCTTATCAGACTTTTAATGGCTTCTTCTTTTATTTTGCTCCCCATACCCCTGCAGTTCCAGGAGACGATCTTCATTATTTGCTTTTGGAGTGGGGAGCTCCTTTGGAGCTCTGGATCTGGTTTCTAGTCATCTTCGGAGTCTTAGCCAGGAGTTTCTCAAGGGTGGGCTGACTTCCTTGCACTTTGTCTTTGTATGTCTCCTGCTCTCTCTTTTCTCGGGCGGATTTTCGGCCTCTCATTGACCGTCTGGGCGAAGCCTGTGCACTTGCTATTTCTCCTTCCTCTTCTGAATCCTCCGAGCTTTGCCCATCCTCAGTCTCTTCTGAGGGTATCTCTTCCGTTATGACTGTATTTTTATCGGCTTGCTTTGACTCCGGCTGGGGCTCGTTGTGAGATGGTCCTTCATTTTGTGTCTCTGTTCCTTGGGAGTTTTCTGTTGCTGAACTTAACTGAATAAATTTGTTTCCTTGATCCTCCATGTGAGGGGTTTGAAGCCCTGAGCCGGCCTGTGGGGCTTTGGTATTGTTATTGCCGGATCTTGGAGCTTTGTTTTTGGCTCTTTTAACCTGAGTCCATCCTTCCTCCTTACCCTTCTCTGCATCACTGTTCTTCGGACAGTCTCTAGCAAAGTGGCCATAGACGTGGCATTTCCTGCACTTAAACGGGAGCTGCTCATAGTCTAGTTTTTGGACATGCGACCAGCTGCCCACTTTAATCTTTATCGCCTCCGGCAGACCGATCTCCAGATCAACTTCAACACAGATTCTAGCGCAGTCAAATTGATCTTTGTTGTTGGCGCGGTCAATGAATTTACCTAGGGTATTTCCGATGTGCATGAGGGATTCCCAGTTCCAGCAATGCATTGGCAGATTAGGCAAACGAACCCACACGGGGACGGCTGAGGGAACGTCCACTGTTGGGTCGAAATCAGGCGTCCATTTGTTCAGATACAGCCCTTGAGGGCCCATGAAGTAAGGGCCATTGCGGAATATCAGCTCCTTGTCTTCTTTTTCAGCGAATTCAAACAGGAAGAAACCCTTCCCCAGGAAATACGAGGTAACTCTGCTCTTGATGAGTGGCGCCCAGTTCCTTGCGACCCAACTCTCTGTGGATTTGGGGGAGGGCCAGAGCCCAGTGAACTGTCCAACTAATGCACGCTCAGCAAGAGAGAGGGCAACCTGGATCGGCTTCTCGGGAGGAAGCGAGATCTCAGGGATGTCATCCAAGCGTTTGACAAATTTCGTTGCCTCAGTCGTTTTCTTTTTGGGAAGAGATCTCAGCAGGCTGACAAAAGCCTCGGCTTCAGAGGGGGCCGCAGGAGGCTCCATTGGATCAAAATTTTGCTCGAACCAGCCGAGCTCAACCTTGAGCAGCGGGCATAGCCCCCAGAGCAGCTCAGATCGGACAAGGATGGATCCGGATCACCAAAGGAAGGAAGGGGACTGCGCGCAGAGGGCCGAGGCAGCGGATCAGCAGTCGCCAACCCTAGATCGCAGCGCGGTCCGTCTTCAAATTACAATCAAATCTCATCGGTGGGGGAAAAGACATGTTATTCAACCAACTCAATTCTATAAAAAAATAACATTGTGTAATGTTGGATCACAAAAATTGTGTAATCCAGAGGGTACGAAGTATGAGTGTAAATTCTGTTCTGCTTTGCTTTGATTTGGTCTTCTAGTTTTCTATTGTCGTCTGCAATGGAGGAGCGCGGTCCAGTAATTCCCGGCTTACTGCAACTTTTTATATTACTGCCTATTATGCCATTAAACTCATTATGCCGAGGCCAAAATGCAGATTGTGCTGAAGAAGACCTGGTTGCATTATTAGATTTCAAAGGGGGCATCGTTCAGGATCCCACTGGAGCTCTTCAAACATGGACCGGCAACGATTGCTGTCAATGGAACGGTTCAAACATGGACCGGCAACGATTGCTGTCAATGGAACGGTCTGTTGTGTGACACCCACAACGGTCGAGTGGTAAATCTCAATCTCAACGCAGATCAAAGCAATAGCAACGAATACATGAGTGGAACCCTATCAGACTCCATCGGTAAACTCTCTTATCTCAACAAGTTTATAATTTTTAGCTGGAAAAATATAGGAGGAACAATCCCATCTGCCATTTCTGGCCTCTCGGCCTTGACCCATCTTTCTCTGGATAATAACAATCTGACCGGTTCCATACCTTCTGCCATCGCTGATCTGCCCCAGCTGCAGTTTCTGTCTCTCTCGGGAAACCGGCTGACCGGTGCTATTCCACAATCCATCGGAAATCTGCAGAGTTTAACTGCTTTATACTTGGATTCAAATCAGCTCTCCTCCTCCATTCATTCCAGCATCGGAAATCTGAGTCGGTTATCCGTCTTGACACTGAATAACAACGTGTTCTCTGATCCTATTCCGGAATCCATAGGAGCTCTGGCAAGCTTAAGCACTCTTGATATATCAAACAATTTTCTTACAGGTGACATTCCTTTGTCGTTTGGAAATTTATATAGCCTTGCTGAGCTGTTGGCCAGTAATAATCGTTTGAACGGAAGCATTCCCGAATCTCTCGGCTTGCTGGGGAATAATTTAATTACACTCTGTTTGGACGGGAATCTACTGACAGGCGCTATCCCACAGTCATTTTTCAATTTAACATCCCTTCGCTACCTGGATCCAGTGATCAAATTTGAAGGGCAGGTCTTAATTTCATTTAGAAGGGCACATATTCAGGTCGCACTTCTATAATGAAAAGCATAAAAAAAAAGAGCAATTCAATTGACAACAGTAAATTATTTTCAAATTTCTTTTTATTTTTTCACAGGAGAATGGTGGAACAACAACCCCATGGATGTTGTGTATAAGGCAGGTCTGATATGAGCCGCAACTAATATATCGGATGCATTTACCATTAATGGATAAATAGGAGACCTATATTCCTGCTCCAGTTCAGATAAGGATTAATTTTGTAGGAAATTTTTGTGACCAGAACGTTCAAGCCCATATACAAGTAGCTCAATTAAATTTAAGTTTATTGCATGAATGAAAAAATTCAGTAAAATTCTAAACAGGTTTAGGATTCAACAGAAGAGTGTACAAAGGTGTATATGATTTTGGTATCTCCTTTTTTAATATGAAAACATACCAGGAATTGGGAATCCGCAAACAAATCAAATCTAGTATGTTAGGAAGCATGTTGAATGCGCTCCTCTCCAAGCATAAATCGTGCTTAAACCTTGCTTGACAGGCGTTCGCTGAATGATGAATCTATGCTCCTGTCCAGCTTAAATCGTCGTCAAACCTTGCTTTGGGCAGCCTTCAGGCACAACCCAGTGAAATTACAGACCTAATACATGGCCCATATTGACATCTAGTCGCTCTCAATTGAAACTACCAAATGTAATGGTATCAAAGGGTAATTGTGACATAATAATTAATAAGAACTTCCATCATATGCACAATTAGAAAAAACAACTCAAAAAGAAACTGTTGTTTTTGAAATGGGAGCAACTCAGAAACTGCGCAATGTAATGGTATGAAAAGGTAATTGTGACATAATAATTAATAAGAACTTGCATCATATGCACAATTAAAAAAAAAACTTAAAAGGAAACTGTTGTTTTTGAAATGGGAGTTTCTGAAATGGGATTTAAGTTTTAACATGAAAAGAAATTTACAAATTCAACATTCTTAAAATTCTAATTTCAGAAAAAATGAAATTTAAAAAAAAAGTTGACAATTTGACAGCACTTCTTAAAAATTTTTAAGATATTATTCCAATTTTTTTTTTAAATGACAAAAATCAATTTTTAAATTTTTTTTGACTGGTAAAATTTTCTCCCTACTTCTCTGACGTGCCAGAGACCCTTTGAAGGACTCTCACGTGTTCAATTTTGATCCCTGCCTGGATCTATCCCAAAATACACTCACAGGCAACCTTCCCTTTTTCCCAAATTTCTCACATCTTGTCACCCTCGTTCTCTCTGAAAACAATCTAAGAGGTACCATTCCTGACTGGTTAGCCACTCTGCCAGCCCTCCGCTGGCTTCATTTATCATTCAACAATTTCACGGGCCAAATACCCAATTCTTTTGGAGAGACTTCACTTCTCGACTCTGTTTTCATTTCTAACAATAAGCTCACTGGTACCATTCCTGAATCAATCGCTGATATGAAATATCTGGAATACTTGGATCTCTCAAACAACGAGCTCACGGGCACCCTTCCTCAATCCCCAGCTATATGTAACCTGCTCTTCCTTAATCTCTCCGGTAATAACTTATCAGGCCCATTTCCAGAGCTGGATCAAATTGGACTGGAAACCCTTGATTTGTCTTGCAACAGTGTAAGCCTTGAGGTCCACCCTGACTGGATTACAAACTCCAGTTTTGTAGTGGAACTGCGGTTAGCTGGTTGTGGTATTTCAATGAGATTGAATGCCTGGGAGCCTGCTGCTCCTTCTCTTTATACATCTCTGGATCTCTCCAACAACAACATCACAGGGGACACAGAAAATCTGTTCCAGAGCATGGTGACATTAAAATATGTGAATCTGGCAAGCAATCAATTGGGTGGGAGTATTCCATCGTCCATTGGAAGTTTAAAAAGCTTGGAAGCTCTGGACCTGTCCCATAATGAACTGAATGGAATGATCCCAGAGGACATGACCCAAATGGCTAATCTGAGGGAATGTGAGCTACAACCATCTGTGTGGAATGATTCCTGAGGGCAAACCGTTCAACTCATTCCCAGCTTCTGCATTCGATCACAATAACTGCCTCTGCGGGTCGCCCCTTCCTGTTTGCCAATTAAACTCTGTTGGAAGGGACAACTATTACATTTGATGCAATCAAACTTTGTAAAATTCCAAATTATATAATATTATAACGAAATGATCTCTCTTATTATAATAGTTGCTGCTAATACACACCAATTTGGGGAATTCGTATGCAATTTCGGCTGGGTGACAGGGTTCGGCTGGCTTTTTTTTTTCCCAAGAACAGAAAAACGCTTTCATATTATAAGAAAGTACCATTAAAACGACGCTTTCATATTATAAGAAAGTACAATTAAAACAGGGGATTAGGATCCCGCTGAATCATCTTCTGTGTGGAAACAGAACGTTTTTTGTTTTGAAATAATCGTGGTTAAAAAAAAAATAAAAAAAATCTAGTCTCGATTAACATTGTTCTAATTTTCTGAGATGGATCATTCATATTAGCAAAATGGTAGTCTCTGAGTTCATTGCATTAAATTAAATCAGAATGTGTCTCTCAGGTAGATTGAGGCAAAATATTTATAGAAGATTTTGTCAGAATCTGAGATGCAACTTTTTTTTGGATAGATGTGGGTAATGGTGATAGAGTTGAAAGCGTAGAGCAGAACTTTGACTCTGCATTTCTATGTATCTAAGTTTGCCTCTATTATTTGGCCAATCTATGATAGATATGGAGTCCCCAAAAACACTGAGAGATGAGATTCCAGGCCAAAATGCACAAAATAAGACCTAAAAAAGCAAAGAATTCTGCTGTAGAAGTAGTTCCGGAACCGCAGTGCCAGTAAAACTTATAGTGTCTCTCAAAACTTAAGTAGATAACCATTCCACATCCATAAGATTCAAATGAAATGACAACTTAACCCTGACACAGAATTGCTAGTGAAACTTCCAGCAGGTTTCAAACACAGACAAATTTATTTATTTAAATTGAATATTTAAACTATGCCCATAAAGTAATTAAGGTGAATTCCTGATAGGCTTCAATTTTTTTTTTTAAATTTTTAAAAACAATTAGCCAGTGAAACATAAGGGGCAATTTGAAAATAAATTTGAACAAATAAACTCGTGCTTTAAATTTTATATGTTAATTTTTTAGTTATATATATATATAAAATAAGTTTGAACAAATAAATTTATTTTTTAAATTTTATATTTAAATAATATATATATATATATAATAAATTTAAAAATAAATTTATTTGTTTAAACTTATTTTTTATATATATATATATAACTTAATTTTTTAATTCTATATAAACAGATTATAATTTAGTAATAAAATTAGTAATGGAAACTATAATCTGTCAATAACTCATCAATATTACTTTGATGAAAAAACCAAACCACCTAAACTAACTATTTGTTTCTTTATGTTCCATGGAAACAAATTCTTAAACCAACAAAACAATTTGTATATTTATTGAGAAACATATCTTCCCTTTAAATATTTGTTGTTATTTTCATATTTTTTTGGTAATGTACGCTACGTCACAAACGCCCCCACCAGCTTTCTGAAATGAGACTACTCTTATTATAGTTGAACGGATCATTTGCAAAATAAAGTTGCTTGTGTAAGCATAAAGTGAGTATTTGATTGATTGTATAGGTGAATATTCCTTCGAGCGATAGTATCAACCAAACATACCTTCGTATGTTTTTTTTTTTATACCACATGGTGAATCGGTAACTGTTTGGCCTAATCTAGGAAAGACCCAGGATCAAACCTGAACGCTGCCACTATAAACCTTTGCCATGTTGGAACTATAATCTTCCCTCATAAGTCATATTGCTTTTATTACTTCCTACTACTTGGGAGTATACTTTTATAATGACAATGCGTTGCAATGTTTTAAATTAAATTAAAAAAAAAAATACTACTTAGGGGTATATTTTTATAATGATAATGACAATGCATTGCAATGTTTTAAATTGAATTAAAAAATAAATAAATTTTAATAATTTTAACTTTTTCTATGGGGAAAGAAATTATTGATGGAGAATAAATTTTTAATTTAGAGTTTTATATAATTATTAAAGTGTTGTTTATTGTTATTCACTATTTGTTTGATAATATATGGTACATTACTTTAATGTCATTTTCAATATTTAAAATCGTTTTTATGTTTTTTTACAATAGTAATTTTAGAGATATTGTCATTTAAAGATTTGTTTGACCATTCAACATATTGTTCAAGCTTATTTTCTCAAAGAAAAGTTTGCTTGGTGATTTAAAGGTCTTATATTAGTAGTAGTGAAATTGTGATAATAAGATTTTTCATATTATGATTGTAGAGGCATTACGGTTAGCATGTTCAAGATAAATCTCATAGATTATTAAAAATTTAATGTGGCATCTTTAAAATAAATGGATGTTAGAATATCCTAAAGGATCAATGTTTATTTACAAACAACATGATCCCAACGATGTATAACAAAAAGTATCTAATTGAGAGATGCATCTTTCTTTTCAAAGAGGGAAGTTCACCTTCACATAGATTCTATACCAAGCTCATATTGTTTGCTATGATAGAAGAAACCTTTCAATTAGTAAAGAGAAGAAGTAGCATGCAACTAAATCAATTCCCTAGGACATTGTGGTATTCTTTGTGATTTTTACTACATGGAAAAATATCTAAGCGTTAGTCTCATCTTGAAATTTTCAAAATGTTGTGGATAATACCCTTAAGAGATTCCCTATCTTTGCTTGTAACTTAGCATACATTAATAAAGGGATTGAGATTGAATATCGTATAATATCTATTGAAACACTTCTGAGGAGTACTAAGGGAAAACATAGTTGTTGATCTCTAAGATTGTTCAACTTCATATTTAGATAGGGGGTACTTCTCTTTTCAAAAGTGATACATACAGAATAAAAAACACATCAATTTCCTAAGATAGGACCAAACCTTTCATAGGAAATGATTACTCACAATGGTGACTATAATACAAGGACTTAAAAGAATAAAATGAACATTTTCATAGCACATTGCTTCCAACATAGCATAAAGTAAAACATTAAAATATCATTTGGCGAGATGAATATAAAAGGACCACATATGCAGTGAGCTTAAAATGATCATTCATTAAACTCATAAAGGTTTTGAGGAGACACAATTGAAAAATCATGTTTAAAACTCAAGTTAGAGATCATACTAGATATGTGCCCCAAATAGTTCTCTATGGAGCTTTAAATATACAAATGTTTATAAAAAAAGTTTAAAATAATCTTAAAATTAAATGTGTTTATCCAAACAAAGTGGGATGGGACTCCATGGACCATAAAAATAGATGAAAAAGGGCTAGAAAAACAAAGGATAATACAATTAGGAATTGATCTTTGACATTTGAAAGGACTTTATAATGAATGGTTGAATAATTGTTAACTGATAGGAATGTGACAAATTTTGGGCTTGATGAGGGATTTTTATTTACTTACTATGTTGGAAAGACTTTCTTTCTCCATACAGTGATGGATTTTTTAAATGGCACGCCTTCAAAATAAACCCTAACCACTATAACCATTCCTTTGACTTTGTGGGTTGTTAGGATTCAACAATTTTCTATAGGGTGTCCTTTAACCATTGTTCAATAAACTTTCATAACAATGTTTCCATTACTTAATGGTTTACTCGAATGTCAAGTAGTTCATATTTGATTTCTGTTAACTCAAAATCCAACTAACTTGTCAAATTTGTTTGATCAACATTTTATTAACAAATTGAACTTAGTATTTTTTATTGTCTTCTTGGGAAAATGTAATGATAGTATTAGCCCAAGAAACCCTCAATGCATCCAATTGTTCTTGGATCTAAACTTTAATTAGTATGGCAACAATGATCATGTGTGGGTCATCCAACTCTTTTTCCATGTCAATTAATTTGGAAAATACTTCAATTATTTTTCGAGCAATAATGTCACAATTATAAACCATGTGTCTAAGTGAATCAATCCTTTCTAACCAATGTGCCTTTATGTGTTTGAGTCATGCCTTGGATGGAAATTTTTGTTCTCTCCTCTAAATATCATTCATATAAAAAATGTTTCCAACGGAACACTTATAACTTCCTTGTAAAAAATATTATCATTTTCTAAATCCTTTTTATATGAATCCTGATGCAGGAGCATCCAGTTCAGGGAGGTCATGGCTGGGAGTTTGTCTCTTTCTAACAGTTTGAGTTTCATTAGTTTTCATCTTCATTTACATTTCTAGGAATGGTTGTCTCAGCCAGTGTTAGTGTTTTTCTCATGTGTTATTTTTTTTTTACTTTTTAGTTTATTTAAAATTTGTTTTTAGTTTACAAAACAAGAAAAGACAGTTATTCAGAAACCACTTAATGTAACCACATAATGTAACTACTGGCAGTTTGCTAACTGTCCAGTGTTCTCTACAAAACAAAGAAAGGAAACGACTATTGTAATCTTTTGACCATCATAGAATTGAATGAAGAAAAGGCACAAAAACATTTCTGAAGAAAAACATCTGAATCCATTCATGTTACAACTTTAGCATCTTTCCTATAGAGTACAATTAATTTATTTTCTTTTCCATAAGCATAATGAAGACAGATAAGTGAACAGTAAGCACCAAAGCGAGGAGAGCACCTAGACAAGCTAGCAACACAAACAGAGTGAGCTTACGAAGGGAATGAGAAAGCTATTACCCAAGAAAACAAGCTACAGGTACAGAAACGAACACATAACCATTTTTTTCCTTTGCAAATTTGTAACAATCGAAACTGCTGTATAAATATAAATATATTTGTCAAAGCAAGCATCCACAGTTCATTGTTCAGAGACCAATACATAAAACAGAGTTGACAAAACTACAAACCACCGCGAGGTCATTACAGGACCGCATTAATACAACCATGGTTACAATAGCAGAGCCATAAACAAAAACATACAAGAAAGCCACAGGCACAGTGAGGCTAGGGCATAGCAAGGCCGTAGCCAACCTCAACTAAAGACCCATAAAACCCTATAGCAAAACCCTTAACCAGTCAACAGGAAAATACCAAGGAGCGACCCTACCCGGTTCAGGCGTAGGCGATAAGGTGAGAGGACGACGAACAAGCCCATCGCTCACCTGCATTGGCCAACAGGCAGGCCATTAGCAACGAAGAACAAAACCACAGCTACAGTTACAAAACACAACTAGAAATAGAGGAAAGGGTTATGAGAAACTCACTGAGGGAGAGCCGAGCCCGTGCAAGCCAGAAGAGAAGCCACGGAACTAAGGTTGTAGTCACAGAGTTGCTCGCTGCCCACAAGGAGCAAAGATTGTCAGTGACGGAGAAAAAATGAAGCAGATAAGACCAGCATGGAGGGAGGACATACCTTTTGGATGACCGTCGAGTGAGAGCGAAAGTCGAGCCACTCCACAACCACAACCTGTGTTAAAACAAAACCAGACAAATAGTCAAACTGTGAAGCAAGCGCATGGAGGACAGTCATGTAAACCAAAGCTGCAACTGAAAACACAACTAGAGCTGAGCGAAATTGACAACAGAGACCGATACCAAGGGTTCCAAACCCGGGTCTCGAAACCAAGCACAGAATAGGGAGCATAGACATCATCTGCAGGTGGAAACCCTCACCAAGTTGCAAGCCAGGCACAGTGGAAACGAAACCCCAGCAAAGAGACAGAGAAAACCCTCATTTCGTGAAACCGCAGACCTCACAAGCAACACAACGACACAGCAAATGGAATGAACAGTTCAGGGTTTCGGAGGATAGTAAGAGCGGGAAGGAACGAGGCCCAAGGCCAGGACACATGTCCTCGTCACAATAAAACAACAGTACAATATCATTAAAGTCAACCAACCACCGCGTTAATAAAATCCAATCAACAGTTTATCATTAACCCGAAGGTATTAAGGGCTGGACCCATCAAATTCCTTAAAGGATGAAACTTTAATAGAAATATTAGGCGAGCTTTCAACCAAATCCCATGATTCAACATTCAGAGCAAGTCTTTTTTTAATGTTTTTTGTAAAATTATTTCTTATCTCTATTAATAGACTTGAATCTCCCTTCAACCTTGAGCTTGATTTGGATGCCTCTTTAGTAGGTTTTATAATAGAAATTGGTTTAGTAAAAATTAGTTTAGGGCATAAAGTAGCTTCTAGTTCAGTTATCCTTTTGCTTGAAATTATGTTCTCTTTCTCTTATTCAATAGTCGAGCATGCAAGAGTATCTCTAGTGGGTTGATGGAATTCTAAAACTCTTGAGTGTTTAATCCTTATGATGTCTATTTCAGAGTTCCATTTTTTAATAACCATTTTATTCTTAATTTTCCCAATTTGCAATCCTTTATAGTGTTTCTCATACTCATAGTGATGTAATGTTTGGGTATCTTCTTAAAAAATATTAGGGCATTGATGTGTTAGTTCCTTGGCTAGGATTATATTCACAATCATTTGTTTTTTCACCTCATTGAGAATTATAGTCAAATTTATTAATCTCCATATTATTAGAGCCTATTCCTTCTTTTTAGACATATTTAACATGTTTTTCAATTCCCTTTCTTTTTCATTTAGAATCAGTAGAAGTAGTGTGTAATCCTTCAAATTTCTTTCATGGAGGATGTTTGTCACCTCTGTCATCAAAATTTTTCTTCCATAACCCTTTTTAGTTCATTAGTCTTTATTTCACTTTGGCTATAAGAAACTGAAGATATTCTTTAAGAATAATAACGAGAAATAACACCAACATTGGTTGTGGACTATCCTCTTTGTTTTTCTACTCATTTGTACTAACTAGAATATTGACATCATCATGAATGAGTTTCTCTTGACATTTAATATATTCCTCTTATATATTTTGATTATCTCCCACTTGGGAAAATTTTAAGGATGGAAATTCATTAGGGAATGAACCTAAATAGAAACATATAATAGAATCTAAAATAAATAAACTGAAGAGTATTCACATTCCAAGATGACAATTGGTGTTCAAAGACATTGTTATGTCACTTAAACACAATTGATTTTGGTAAGAACATCATAATGCATGATCAATATGATTATGATATGATACATTCCAATTTGACCCATAGTGTCCTTGATTTATAGTGTCAAAGTCTAACCAACTCCCTTGTAACATTGAAAAAGATTTAGTCCATAAATCATCATCGATAGTTCCAATCATTTCCTTGAAATATATTGCATTATGATGGCTAATTGACTATTCTAGTCAACTCGTCTTTGGTTGGCTAGTTGATTTCCTTAATCAACTTTTTCTTTTAGTAGATCCCAACCATTTAGTCAATTGTATAGTTCACTACATGGGTCAATCACTCGACTGTCGTTAATCCTTCAACTAACTATCTCTGGAACCTCCAGAGGTGTGACAAACCAATAGGACCTTAGGTTCCAACACCATTTATCTTTAAGTTTAGAAACCTAGATGAACACTTCAAGTCCTTAATAAGTAAATTGTGAAATGGTTGGAATAAAAGAATACTCAAATCTATAATGATTTTTTTATAATTTCTATAAAATTTTGGCTAGTTTTTAGGTAAAATAACTTATCCTATTTGGGACAATTATTTTTAGAAAATATAAAATTAGCGAATCTTTTATTTGGGAAAATTCATGGAAAATTAACCCATGGGTGAAATTTATCCCCTAAAATTTTCCATATCTTCCACTACTTCACCCAATCGTCGAGACTTGCTAAAAAATTAATTATACCTAATGGAAAACATATGGGTAGAGAAAATGCCCTATGGGTCGAATCCTTAATGTGCTTAGACTTGCCTCATTTTGAATGAATCAAAATAAGACGTTATTTGATCTAAGTGAGATAATTATGAAATTTTGAGTAATGATGGCTTTGTGGTTGGTGAGATGGGGTTCTGTTAGGACCTAGGACTTTAGCCCTAAATATGTAATCAGTAATTTCTTTAGCATCTACTACAATATTAAGCCAAGAGTGTTGACACACCGTCACGATATCCAATGGAATTTAACGCTTATTGTCCCCTAGTTTCCCTACAACTAAATGAGCCTTGAAATATGGCATTGGGTTCCTCTTCAGTTTCCATCGTTGATCTATCACTTTCCATCCCAAAGCCTTCTAGGGAAGTAGAAGAAATGGTGGATTATGAACCACAAGAAGGCAATCCACAGAAGATCTAGGCTAGTCCTATGGTTTCCACTCACCACTAGATAATGACAACTCAAAGATATGGAGAGGGTCAAATACCTCCTCAAAAGTTCAATGCCAAAGAGAGGTTGGGAACCTTATGCCATCCACAGGCTTGGAGACCAATACCCCAGTTGGAATTGTTGGGTTTAGGATTGTATGAAATGATGTCTTTAGGTTATGTTGAATAGAGATAAGGCATGCTTAACCTATTATGGGTTTCTTCAGAGGGCTTTCATTGTTTGCAAATTTTCCTTCCTCCCACTTCATGCAGTGGGCTAGATTTCCAACCATTTTTTGTGCCAGTAGGATTTTATAAGAGAAATGATCTGAGTGACGATATTTTGTTTTTTGAGGCCTTCCAGGTCTCTCTTTCCATTATGGAGCCCTCCGCCTCACCGACCACAAACTAATTCTTACATGACATATAAGTGTCAAAGAAAGAAGTAGAGTCGCATGAAGAAGCTCATGAAGTTGGGGTTTCTGGGAAGAAACCATCCTCAAATTCAAGATGACTAGCACCTTAGAAAAAGACATAAGAGACTAAAAACAAGGGGAAAAATAGGTACTACATAAAAAAGAACCACTGAAGTTGATTACCCCTAGTGTTAGGAGTTGATGCCGAAATACATAAGGTGGAGGCAATGTTTGAGAAGTCACTGGTCAGATGGGAAAGGGGTTGATGATTTAGTATTTTAACCTTAAAATCATGGGTGACAGAGAAAATCATGCCCATTTTTCAGTGTGCTCTACAGGTGCATTTGTTTGCTAGAGGTTGGATCCACCTCATTTTCTAGGAATCAGTCGATGCCCAAAAGGTGAAACAAAAGGTATGGGAGATTGATTCAACCCTTGTTCTCTTCAATGTATGGACTACATTTTTTGACGTTAAAAGGAAGAGAATGGACTTGGTTCCAATATGGGTATGATTTCATGGTCTTCTCCCCCAATATTGGGATGCCCTAATATTTTAATACGTTGGGAACTCTCCTGGCACCTATTTGGACCATGAATATTCCTTTTTTGAGACATATATCGTGACTGTTGTGTGCGTTTTGGTCAACATCAACCTCAAAGAGATGTTTGTAGAGGACATGGATATAGGGCTTAGCATGGAAATAATGCAATTAATAGATTGTGAAGGAATTCCTTTTTTTCATCGTAAGTGCCATAAGTATGGACATCTGGTCAAGGAGTGTGAGCTCTACTCTCCAAAATAGATTTGTTTGCTACCAAAAAGGACATGAGCTTCTAGTTCAGTTGTTGTTTTCACTCATCTTAAGATAGAGGTTCAAGAAGATGGTAGTGGAGATAAGTTGAGCATGCATGTGTAGAAAGGGGTCTCATATCTAGAAGCAGTCACCATGATGTCAGTGCCTATAGGTACCCCTTTGTTTTCTTCCTCCCTTTTTTAATTCCCCTCTTCATTCAACATGTTTTGTTTCCTTTTCAAATGTTATCAGTCATGGTTTCCCCTAGAGTCTGTTACATCTCCTCCCCTCCTCTCACCCCTCAATGATTCCCTCCTCCCTAATTCCTCCTCTGTTGTCATTCCTTCTTACCCTAGCTCCCTTTCAGTTGATAGGCAAGATCTCAACTCTTATTTAGATCCATATCCTCTTTCTCACTACCCCCCATTTCTGGTTTCTGTGCTCCTATGAGGGCCCTATGTCCTTTCTTGATCACTTTGAGTGGCCACTCATTCCCTCTGTCCTCGCCCTCCTTAGATATATCAAAGTTTTCCATAGGAGAAGCTAATGATATACAATATTTGATCAAGGTTAACCTTGCCTCATCAGGAGAACATCACATGGGGGTTGGGGAGGCTATTCTTTTCTATCCCTAGAGGAAAAGGAAGGGGTAAAAAATATCATTTAACCAAGCCAAAGGAAAAAGGTTGCGTTGATTTAGTTGAAGGGAAGAATTTCTCTATTCAAGGGGCCCTTAGAGTGCTTTCAACCTTTGAAAGGGTCACCTGATGAATCTTATCTCCTTTAATTGCATGGTTATAGCATGTCCACATAAAAATATGCACTATGTAGACTAACCGAAGATTCTTTCCTACATGTAATTTTCCTCCAAGAAACTACAAGGGATAGAAATGACATTGTTAAATGTTGTTAGGTTCCTATAATACTAGTGTATCCCCCTTATTGTTATTGTTGTTCCCATGTAGCCACCATATTGTTATTGTTGTGCCCCATAGAAGCCCACTATTGTTATTGTTGTGCCCTTATATTATTATTCTTATGTAGGCTCTGATTATATTGTGACACCTTAGACCCTTGTATATACAAAGGAGGTCTTGTAATTTGTATCATCAAATAATTGTTCATTTATGTAATGCAAAGGAGGTTTCCCCCTCGAAGAGGATAATTTTTAAGTCATTTGTCTATCTATTTGTGAGTTGGTTGCATAACATTTGGTATCCAAGCTTTGGGTTCTACGATTTCGCTTCTTCAAAAAGGCCATCTTAGAATTTTCACTATAAATTTTTTCTACGAGGCTTCATATGCTTAAAGTTTTACCACATGGAGCCAGAATATCATAGAAATTCTTGTAAAATATTTATATCTTGGTTCGCTATATTTTCAGAGATATGTTCTAAGGAAGTTAAGCTTTTTGTGGGCTCCAGAATTCTGTCTCAAACAGATGACCTAGGGAAAATCTTCATAACTTTCGTTTCAGACATTCGATTTGAATTCTGTCAAACTTGGTTGAAAGTGAACATATTGTAGTTTGTTGTATAGTAATTTTAGGGCCCAACGTTGAAACATTGACACATGGAATCCCGTACGACTTCGCTCTACTGAACCAGTCCATAATCAGGTCATCATGGGAGATTTGCCATAACTCTTTCCTGAAGAATCCAATCTTGATTAGACTCATAGGGTTGGAAAGAGGAATTAGAGGGCTACCACATGACTAAATTTAAGACCTTGGAGATGCGAAATTACAGAGATACAATAGATTCAATATCAACCTCCTACAAAGAATGAAAAATGTTTGTTTTTTTTAAATTTGCATAAGTTTTGTTTGAAAAATGGTTTGAAGTGATTCAAAGGGAATAGTGAAGCATAAATATCATTAATTTATGCCCCAAAGAAAAAAACATGGAAACACTTAGTAAGCAACCTGAAATCTCTACTATGACACATGAAGAAGAGGAAGAAATGCAACATGATATATGATAAGACTATATTGGAAAGAGCTTGGACATTATTGTAACACACATTGGCTTCTCCACTGCACGAAGCTAGTTCATCTCTTTGGAGGAGCAGACAGATGTGGCTGTAACGTTCTAACGTTGGGGCTAGCAGGTTTACATGGATGTATTGTATGATTGGAACTTACACTTCTTTATATAATAAGAGCCAACACGTTTTGATGCATATGTTGTTATTGTAGTTGGGTTGTTCCGGTTGTTGTAGCAATGTGCGTTATTTAACTTATGTAGTTGTGTATGAACACTTTTCTATGCAATTATATGAATCTTGTTGCAGATGTGTTGTTGTTTTAACCATCACTTTGGATCGTCGGACTGACCTTCTTTCCAGCTTGTGATGCATCTTCACTCGTGTGTTCCCCTTCCAGCTGAGTACACTTACAGGTTGCCAATGGGCGCACTCATCGTAACCCACCTGTGTTAGGAACCTCTCATGTACCTTCCTTGACTCACTGTTGCAGTGACACCCTTGCTACTGACAGAGTTATCTTACTTGCCTCTGTGCGACATCGTGGTTAAGGCATTGCTTTACGACCCACTGCTGGGACTCCTACACCAAACGGTCTGAGGTCTAATTGGGACTTCTTTCGGGGGAGATCCCCTTACATGTTGGCGGGTCCAGCACCATCAACAAAAAAACAATTCTTACTCCCATGTACGTATTTTAATTACATATACTATTAAATAAAAAAAATTATGAGACACATATAGTATATCTAAAACCATGTTTGGAGAAAGGTATTTTCAGATTTATGATTCAAATGTTTTAAGTCCATTTTCTATTACAACTAAAGATAATTTCCCAAAAGACAACTCTCATTGTTTTAACTATATATTATGTGAAATTTCTGATATATATATATATATATATATATATATATAAACTCAAATTTTAAAACTCAAAGAATACTTAATTAAAATATAAAAGCAATATAAAATAGGAGATGTTTTACTCACTTTAACTACGCTGCTGATTGCATTTAAGTTTATATATACTCTTGTATGGTGTGACATTCGACTATTTGAAGATACATGCCAATTTAAATGGACGATCTTAAAAGGCAAGTTAACTCTATGAAAGACAATTTGCGGTTTACGGATAGATGCGCATCAAAGCCAGGGTCGGTTTTCCACATATGCCCTTTTTTACTTAATTCATGGTTTTTATTTATTTAATGTGACTAAGTTAATTAGATTATTAAAGTTTATATTAACATATGTTATGATGAAGTTTAAATAAACACATTACATTAAAGTATGTGGAGTATTTTATATTTTTTATATAAAAATTGATGATAATTTTTTTAATAAGATTATTTTTTTTAATTATTTAAAATATATGAATAAATTTAGAATTTTGATTTTTTAAAAATATTTAATTTATATAAATTTAATTGTTAAAATTTATAATTTTAATAATTAAAAAAAAACTTATATTGGATTTGGAGCATGTTTTAAAATTGTGTTTGGTTGGTAAAAGTGTTTTTTCATTTTAATAATTAAAAAAAAATGTGTTTGGTTGGTAAGAGTTTTTTTCTTTTTAATAATTAAAAAAAATTGTGCTTGGTTGGTAAGAGCTTTTTTCTTTGGATTAAAGGAAACATGTTAACCCAGTGGTCTTTAGTGAGATTTTTTAAAGTTTTTCCCGTGGGTTTTTTGTTCTAATTTCTCTCAAATCTAGCGGGAATTGATTGAAATTACAAGCTTGATGGGTAACCCATGCACAATCGAAGTGCTCTAAAAGTTTTTCAGGGCATTGAATCCATATATACAATAAAAAAACAATTTAAATAACACAAATAAAGATTTCATGTCAACCCTATTTAATTACAAACCATCCAAACCCATCAATAAATATGATTTTAGAGTTTAGGCTTCTGTGATCCATATCAAGTTTACAAAAAAATTTCGGCGAAGATCACATGAGACTGACAAATGATGTCTCATGTGATCTTCGCCGATTTTTTTTTGTGTAAATATGATTTTCATTAAATAACAATAATAAAAACTAATAATAAATATCCTACTGAAAACTAAATTATAATAAATTCAAAATATTATAAACAATATACACTAAAAACAATAATGACATCATAATAAAACTGCAGAAAATAGCAAATGCTTCAGGGGTGTTCTTAAAAGGCGCAGTTCACTCGCTAAGGGATCGGGATAGTCATTTTCCATGTACAACTGACTGTTATAAAAGAGATGTATACATTCCAGAAATTCAATATTGCCCTTTAATTCAATTATGCTTTCTGGGTTTTTGGTTGCAAATGGTAAAAATAATTTGTTAATTTTTTACTTTTGGTTTAACATGGATTTTTGAGTATATATATAAATTCAGCAGGTTGAAAAGCTCCGGGGAAAACCCTCAAATAACTACCAGATCGCTGGAAAACCCTCCAAAAATCCATTTCGTTTTAGGTGGAGTGAGTAACCGCCGTTGCTTGATCTCGCCCGTAAACGTGGAGTCCACCTACACTCAAGTATCACACTCATACACTCGGGAATCGACAGAGAGTGAATTATTGCGTGTTCTTCTGTAATTTATTCCATTAATGGAAAAGACATGTTATTCAACCAACTCAATTCTATAAAAAAAAAATTCATATTGTGTAATGTTGGATGACAAAAATTGTGTAATCCAAAGGGTACGAAGTATGAGGGTAAATTCTGTTCGGCTTTGCTTTGATTTGGTCTCTAATTTCCTGTTGTCCTCTGCAATGGAGGAGCGCGGTCCACTAATGTCACGCTTACTGCAACTTTTTATGTTACTGCTTATCATACCATTAAACTCATCCTGCGGAGGCGAAGATGCAGATTGTGCTGAAGAAGACCTGGCTGCATTATTAGATTTCAAAGCGGGCATCGCTCAAGATCCCTCTGGAACTCTTAAAACATGGACCGGCAACGATTGCTGCCAATGGAACGGTCTGCTGTGTGACACCCACAATGGTCGAGTGGTAAATCTCATTCTCAACGCAGATCAAAGTAATAGCAGCGAATACATGAGTGGAACCCTATCAGACTCCATCGGTAACCTCTCTTATCTCAACAAGTTTATAATTTTCAGCTGGAAAAATATAGGTGGAACAATCCCATCTGCCATTTCTGGCCTCTCGGCCTTAACCCATCTTTCTCTGGATAACAACAATCTGACCGGTTCCATACCTTCTGCCATCGCTGATCTGCCCCAGCTGCAGTTTCTGTCTCTCTCGGGAAACCGGCTGACCGGTGCTATTCCACAATCCATCGGAAATCTGCAGAGTTTAACTGCTTTATACTTGGATTCAAATCAGCTCTCCTCCTCCATTCCTTCCAGCATCGGAAATCTGAGTCGGTTATCCGTCTTGACACTGAATAACAACCTGTTCTCTGATCATATTCCGGAATCCATGGGAGCTCTGGCAAGCTTAAGCACTCTTGATATATCAAACAATTTTCTTACAGGTGACATTCCTTTGTCGTTTGGAAATTTATATAGCCTTGCTGAGCTGTTGGCCAGTAATAATCGTTTGAACGGAAGCATTCCCGAATCTCTCGGCTTGCTGGGGAATAATTTAATTACACTCTGTTTGGACGGGAATCTACTGACAGGCGCTATCCCACAGTCATTTTTCAATTTAACATCCCTTCGCTACCTGGATCTATCCCAAATACACTCACAGGCAACCTCCCCTTTTTCCCAAATTCCTCACATCTTGTCACCCTCGTTCTCTCTGAAAACAATCTAAGAGGTACCATTCCTGACTGGTTAGCCACTCTGCCAGCCCTCCGCTGGCTTCATTTATCATTCAACAATTTCACGGGCCAAATACCCAATTCTTTTGGAGAGACTTCAGTTCTCGACTCTGTTTTCATTTCTAACAATAAGCTCACTGGTACCATTCCTGAATCAATCGCTGATATGGAGTATCTGGAATACTTGGATCTGTCAAACAACGAGCTCACGGGCACCCTTCCGCAATCCCCAGCTATATATAACCTGCTCTTCCTTAATCTCTCCGGTAATAACTTATCAGGCCCGTTGCCAGAGCTGGATCAAATTGGTCTTGAAACCCTTGATTTGTCTTACAACAGTCTAAGCCTTGAGGTCATCCCTGACTGGATTACAAACTCCAGTTTTGTAGTGGATCTACGGTTATCTGGTTGTGGTATTTCAATGAGATTGAATGAATGGGAGCCTGCTGCTCCTTCTCTTTATACATCTCTGGATCTCTCCAACAACAACATCACAGGGGACATAGGCAATCTGTTCCAGAGCATGGTGGCATTAAAATATGTGAATCTGGCAAGCAATCAATTGGGTGGGAGTATTCCATCGTCCGTTGGAAGTTTAAATAGCTTGGAAGCTCTGGACCTGTCCCATAATGAACTGAATGGACGGATCCCAGAGGACATGACCCATTTGACGAATCTGAGGGAGTTGAATGTGAGCTACAACCATCTGTGTGGAATGATTCCAGAGGGTAAACCGTTCAACTCATTCCCAGCTTCTGCATTCGACCACAATAACTGCCTCTGCGGGCCGCCCCTTCCTGCTTGCCAATTAAACTCTGTTGGAAGGGACAATCATTACATTTGATGGCATCCAACTTTGTAAAATTCCAAATTATATAAAATTATAATGAAATGATCTCTCTTATTATAATAGTTGCTGCTAATACATGGTAATTTGGGGAATTGGTATCCAATTTTGGCTGGGAGATAGGGTTCGGCTAACTTGATCACCGCACAGAATTGCTAATGAAACATTTTGATATTCTGGCAGGTTTCAAACACGGCCATTTTTTTTTAAATTGAGTATTTAAACTATGGCCATAAAGTAATTGAAGCAAAAATTTCGACATTATAAACATCAGTGGCTCATCAAAAATAAATTTATAAACTGTAACATGGCTACGTTTTTGCTTTCGCAACTTAAATGGCAAGGAAAGAACTCTTACATAGCCATGTGTGATTGGGTACAGTGATCTTTTAATGAGCTGTATAATATTGTTATATTTCTTCAATTTTCTTTACTAAGTTGTGGAAATTTGATCTTATAGAAAGTAAGAATTTTTATTACGTTGATCAAAATAAAATTGGACAAAACCTTTAAACTATTGTTTCATTATGTATGAATCTTGGATCATGCCTATCCCGGTTTCTTATCATATTGGCATTTAAAAAAAAACTTATTTGTTACAGATTAACCTATTAAATAGAAGTTTTTTTGGTAAATGATAAAGAGACTATTAGATTGCTTTTATAAATGGTATTGTATCTTTATTTTCTATATATTGATTTTAAGTCACTACTTTCCGTATCATAGCTAGATTATATCATAAATTGCTTTGAACAATATTGAACCCAAGTCTAGATATTTCAATGGTTGGATTATTGATTGTTTTGCATTTGAACCATATTATTGATTATTTCAACTATTTCAAATACTTCATTTTTTGAAATAATTTCAAATCCATTAAGCAAGGATAACTCCAAGGACACTTCCACCCAATTAAATAACAACAAGGAGGTGGAGGGAAACATTTATAATGAACATCTAACATCAATTTATTGCCAATTATTGATAGTTAACTAAAATTAACAATAGGGCTTATATTTGCATTGAATCAACTTTTGATTAAAATTATTGTATTAGTTGTCCTACTCTAGACTTTCTCCATTCTCATAGATCACCCATTAATGAGAATTTTCTCCATATTAAAACAATAGTGGCATTGCCTAAACACAAATCTTAAGGACTAGACATACTTCTTGCCATAAATGTTGATGGAATTTTGATGCTTTACAAGATCCAAGGAAAAAAGGATGTTACATCAAGGTTCTAATGTAGACACTTATGACAACTTTGTTTGGTGTAATGTAATTGTTCTGACTTAATTTAACCAATTTAAGTAGGTTTTTCAAAGTTCATCCAACACATTTGATAGTTAAATTTAATGTGCATGTTGATTACCATCACCAATTTTAAAAGAGTTCCTATCTTTAAAAAACCTTCACATTATAGGTGAATAACCCAATGTTCTAGCAAGTAAAATATTGGAAAGCTTAGATATCAAGAATAATTTCATTAGGTAAAGGGATATCCTTAATCTTGATAGGAGTAGGCTTTTGATTCCATCCAGATTGATAATTCATAGTGAGTTTGATATAGTGTATTCAATTGTAGTGTGTTCAATAGCTAAGGCATTTGGCTAACCATTTTAGATATAATAGTGATTGTAAAAAGATCTATATATTGAAGGAATTAAATGAACCATATGAACTCTAACACATAACTTTGTAGTCCAATAAAAAATTCTAGTATGTCAAATAAATTATATTTTTGCTCATCAAAATATGAAATGAAAATTTAATGGCAATGCCTAAGCCCATTTAGTTATTTCATCTTTCAAGATAAATTTCCATTGAGTCATTAATGATCATTTTTTTATTTCAATCATAAACATAGAATCAATTTACATTTAAATACCTAATCATATAATCAATTTAGCATTTAATTTATACTTAATATCTAATCATCTAATCAATTTAGTATTTTCAATTAAAATTTTAAATAATTTGAAAGATCTCGACATGTATAAGAATGAATTGAATGTAATGATATGAGATGATATGATGACATTTGGCTACATTAGGGAGTTGAATGGTTGTTAAAATAATTCATGTCGGATGATTGCATGTAACCAAATTTTTGGCCTATTCCTTACCTTTTCATTCAATCACAATCACTATCTCTATAGTTTGCCCCTTCCTCCTTATCATTCGATTTGAATAGAAACTTCCATTTGATCGAATCAAACTTCCTAAATTATAGATTATATATAAAATTATAATGCAATGATCTCTTTTATTGTGATTGTTATTAATACTTAGCATTCAGGGAAAAGTGTGAGAAAATGGATATATGAAAATGGAAAATAGCCAAAGGTCAAAATTCTTTCTTAGAAAAACACTATGTCATCAACTGTTTCCTTACATTTAGGTACACAATAAAGAAAAATTACATAGCGAAGGAAAAAGTACTAGTGTTATGATATTGGTTTCAAGAATGTCCACTACCCCATCCTAAGGGTGAAACTATGAGAGTGGTTGACAAATAATTGGTCTTAAATAGTTAGAGGGAAACAATACATATTTTATGGATAGGTAAATGCCAAGACCGTAATTGTAGACAGTCTTGTGGAAATTTTAGATTTTTATTTGTCTCATACTTTTGCAGTGGTCCAAAAATTCGAGCGGATGTTACCCAACATCAAGGGAACCAATGGTGATGGGTGAAGTGTTCACTTCAAACACTTCGAATGTTTAAAAGAAGGGCATAATTAAAAATGTTGAATTCCTCCAACATTATGATAATTGTGAAAATCTATACATTCAAAATGTAGAGGCATTTTAGAGAGCTTCAAGAATGACATTATCATGAAATGAAGTTGTCCTTGCTCCCCCACACTTTCAATCTTCAAGTAATAATTATGCTTGAAGAATTGATAAATAACAAAGGAGGGGAAAGGGTAAACATAGTATGGATTTCCATAAAGATATTGCTATATGCAAATGATGGAACACTTATAATGAGGAGGACATTATAAAACCTAAATAATCACCTTGACGCCTTAGATTCCTTTTGCATGAAAGTTGAGATGAAGTAGAACACGAGAAAAACTAAGATAGTAGTACTATAGGTGATGTTGGAGGTAAGCCACTAAAGGTAAATCAAAATTATAAGTAATTGGGGCTAGATTTGACTAAGAAGTTTAGATGGGACACATGTATGAAAAAATTACTAAAAGAAGGGTGGAAAACATTCTTCTTATTGCAAAATATATGTAAGGTAGCATAATTTTGGCATTAGCAAACGTTATGTCTCGTCTTTGAAATGTTCCTAACTCCAATAGTCATTTATGATTATTTGAAGTATAAGGACCAAGCATATCTAGAAATAGATAAATGTCAAGGTCGAGAAAGTATTAAAACCCTTGATAACATGTTGTCAAAGAGTAAAAAGCCAACCCTTAAGAGATTTCCTAGTTGAAACAAGGTTATACCTATTGGAGGTACTAATTCATTCTACATACATAGAAAATGGTAGTTATACATAACAAGAAGGTTTCAATTAAATCAACTAATATGAGATAAAACTGATTTAGAAAACATGAGACTAATAGTGCAAGAAATGATTTGAAAAGTAGGATGTAGAAGAAGAAAAGTGTCCATTAAATTAAGAGGCATTGAAAAGTTATATACAAAAATGCTTCAAAAAAAAGAAAATGCAGAAAACACACCAAACGAAAACAAGAATATTACATAAACAATTTCATATCAATGATCTAAATTGTTCATATATAATTTGGATTACACAAACCTCAATTATTATATACAACTTGGATTACGTTAAATATTTCTTAATTCATTTATTTGTGGATTAAATTGATTTGGACTAACAAATTAAATAACTTAAAACCCCAAATCCCTTAAAAATATCAGAAAATTACACATGTTCCATAGATGGTAAACATGGTCAATTATTAAACCTAATTACAAAGTTTAACCCAACAAAAAAAAGTTAAACTTATAACTTCATACATAGTAAACATGATCAATTATCCACCCATATTACAAAATTTAACCAACAAAAAAATTAATCCTATAACCTTAAAATTAAAGGAAAAAAATCTCACAACTCACTCAACCATTTGAACTACCCGCCAGGCAAAAATATACTTTTCACCCATAAACTAATCTTTTAAACTATTATGTTAAAATAAACTAATTCTCTAAACTATTATACAAATAGATATTTTATACTTATTAATACACATGTCTTCCCTTTAAATATTTGTTGTTATTTTCATATTTTAAATAGCATTTTTGAGTAATGTAGGCTACGTGATAAACGCCCCCACCATCTCTTTAAATGGGACCACTCCTATAGTTGAACTGGCCATTTGCAATTTATTGAAAAGTTAAAGATGTGCTTCTCGTTCAAGTTACGTATGTAAGCATAAAGTGATGGATTGTATAAATAGACATTCCTTCAAGCGATAGTATCAACCAAACATCCCCGGTATGTTTTATCATTATAAACCTTTGCTGTGTTAGTCTTCCCTAATAAGTAACATTGTTTTATTTTTTTACACAAGGAAAAAACCAACGGGAAATTGTTTACCTAAACTGTGATAGTGATCTTGTTTTAATTAGTCCATATTACTTGGGAATATAATTTTATAAAACAATACACTACAATGTTTTAAATGGAATTTATAATAATAATAATAATTTTTATTTTTGAAGTTAAATAGACAAAAAGGACAAAAAGGAGCTAAAAGAACAAAGGATTTTTTACTACAATGAGGAATTTACCTTTGATATTTGAAAGGACTTTAGAATGAAATGTTGAATAATTGCTAACTAATAGTGTTATAGGCCATTTTGTCACATCCGATCAATGAACCTCCTAATGGGATCAATCAACATCCTATTCCCCCTTGTCACTATCTTGCATAAAGCCCTATGCATGTACCTTTCATTTCCCAGAGTTTCATCCCTAAACTGCTTCATCTGAGCTAGTTTGAGGACCAATGCTCCCTATAGGCCTACTGGGGTGTGTTCACCAATAGGTTTCTCCACTATGGCCTGCGTTGGTCACCAACAGGTTGCTCCCCTTTACACCTGCATTGGTTCTAGAAATCCAAGAGAATGATCGGGATTCCAGAAGCTTCCCCTTCTAGGAGTTTCCAGAAGTTGTTTCAACTACTTACCTTGGATAAAACATTTGGATCCTATCCTTCCCTACATTGGAGTTTTCACCACTTATCCTTTGATCCTATCCCTCCATCAAAGGTGGATCTCTTACCCTAGATTGGTAATTGGATAAGAACTCCCAACTTACCTTACTTCTCTATATATTCCCAGCCTTCTATGTGGTTGGGGGTTGGCTTTTGGAGAGTGATTATGCCCTTATGTTGTTGTAGTGAGTAGTCATCATCTCATGCATTTAGGGTGATTGGAGGTGCATATTGTGACAAGGAAAGGACAAGTCAACAAATTGGAGGAGCTCTTCTACAAGATCAACTGCCATTTATGGTTATAATCTCCTTCCATTTACATTAATGCAAAGAATTCATTGTTTTCCTATATGTGATGTTGTTATTTCATATACTTCAATACCATGTTTATCTATTGAATGAAGTACTTAGATGATACTACATAGATCTTGTAGTTTTTTGGCATGTGTTATCTGGCTGTGCAGGTTCTAATTTTGGCATTTGGAGCTGGAATTGGAAATTCCAAGCTAAAGAAGGAGTGAAGTGTGAGAAGGATTCCAGGTAGGCCTCACTCCATCATCTATTTATTTAAGGAAAAACATTGTGTTCCTTGTCTCTCTGTTGTTCTAGGTTAGCCACCAACCTAGGGGAGATACTTTTGACCGCAATTGTAAATCTCGTATAACAGATAGGAATATGAGAAAGTTGGGGCTTGGTGAGGGATTTTGATTTATTTACTATGTTGGAAAGACTATCTCATGAAAGGATATTTTGGGATAAGGAAAAATCCCTTTCATTTACAAATTTCGATCCTGAGGCCTGTGGTTTATGGCCCACAAACCTATCAGAGGTGTTTATTTGAGCCTTAAGCCTTTAAACCGAAACCACAATTCACATCAGAATACACAGGAATGAAGGAAAACCTGACCGAACTCATAAGCCGGAACCCAAAACAATTAACCCACATCTATATATCGCTGGGTCTGTCTCTCACTTTCCATTGTCCTTCGTTATCTCCGATCTCCGACGTCCATTATATCCTCCGATCCAATGGTCAATATTCACTTTGAAGTTTCAAACAGTGCATTGATCCTCCGTCGT
This sequence comes from Pinus tabuliformis, assembly GCA_031772625.1. Taxonomy (NCBI): domain Eukaryota; kingdom Viridiplantae; phylum Streptophyta; class Pinopsida; order Pinales; family Pinaceae; genus Pinus; species Pinus tabuliformis. The sequence continues at coordinate 1,166,268,806 of CM062809.1, forward strand.
CGATCAACTCGCGCTAGATCCAACAACTTTCAGAGATTTTGGGTGCACAACTTGCACGGAGAGTACCCTCCCAAAAACCGGTTTTCCTCTCTCCTTGGCTACTACGTGTCAAACGGTTAGTGGAATCGGGTGCCCAACCCGAATTACCACTTACCACTTCTACCTCGCCCGAAATACCACTTCCTGTTGCGAAACTAATTTCCTTGCGAATTAACTTCTGCGCTCTTCCACCATGCGATGACCGTTGATCTCTTCCATCGGACGGTTCTGATGGTTCCTTCAGGTTCCGCCATTACTGTCCATCGATCTAACCGATCTGACGGTTCCCATTCTTTTCTGCCTACGCCATTGATCCTTTGCATATTGATGGATCTCTGCACTTAACACGGATCTACCACACTCTGAAAACACACGACATTCATATAATTGACATTTTAGATTGCCATCGATCCATACAGTGATCGATGGTCGATCAACAATATCGCAACGCAGGACTAACTCTATATATGAAATACACACAGGCTATCTATACAGTAAAACACAGGCGCACAATTCAACACTAAAACACACTTTCTATTATACACGAACGGTTACAAGCTAAGGCATTTCAAGGTTAGAACAAGCTCCCAATCGATTACATTTTGCTCACTCGGCTTACAACTCTTTGTCTATTACTGTCTGTCTCCCCCTATTGAACATGCAGGTTCATCATATATATCTATATATATATATATATATATATATATATATATATATATATATATATATATATATATATATACATATATAAGGGAACATTGGATTGGATCACTGTGAAGGATCCGATCGCATCCTTTCCTCAAATCTCTCAACTAATCTCTATATATGCATACATATGGCAGATTACATTTAATTAAGTCTTCTAGAGTCTTATCGCTTCCATCAAACTAGCTCCATTATAACAGAATTTGTCCCCTATTTTTCTCCAACGGTCCACGTCCTCCTTGCACTAATTTGGATTCCTTCTTTAATGAAGAGTGTCAGATGCTCCTGCATCAGACTCCCGAGGCACAAGAATTTATGACCTCCTGGTCATATGCTTCTCCTTGTCCTTAGCAATTCTACCCACTTCTCAGTGGAACTACCTTCATGATCTTCTGTGAGCTGCAACCAACCTCTGCAGTAATAGTCTTCTCTATGACACGATACCTCACCAAGCTTTCTCCTCTGAGCTTAGTCTTTCGACATCCTTCTGGTTCTCTCCTCTGGAACCAATTGAGCACTCCTTGCTCTAGGTTACTGCAATCTTCTCACCTTCAGCTACCAACCTTTGCATGACAGTAAGACCATAAACTATCCATACTTCAACAACTGTACCTCTTCTCCTTCAGATTGCAAACTCTTCCTCCTTCTCGTAGGAAATCTTCTTTCCTTTCCCTGCTTTGATACCAAATGATGAAATGAGATTTTGGGGTAAGGCAAAATCCCTTTCATTTACAAATTTCTAACCTGAGGCTTGTGGTTTATGGTCCACAAGCCTATCGGAAGCGTTTATTTGAGCCTTAAGCCTTTAAACCAGAACCACACTTCATATCGAAATACACAGGAATGAAGGAAAACCCGACCGAACTCATAAGCCAGACCCGAAAACAATTAACCCACATCTATAGATCGTCGGGTTCGTCTCTCGCTTTCCACTGTCCTTCGTTATCTCCGATCGGCCCGATCTCCACCGTCCATTACATCCTCCGATTCAATGGTCAATATTCACTCTAAAGTTTCAAACAGTTTGTTGATCCTCCACCATCGATCAACTTGTGCTAGATCCAACGACTTTCAGAGATTTCGGTTGCACAAATTGCACGGAGAGTACCCGCCCGAAAAGCGGTTTTCCTCTCTCCTCAGCTGCTACGTGTCAAATGGTTAGTGGAATTGGGTGCCCAACCCGAATTACCACTTACCACTTCTACCTCGCCCGAAATACCACTTCCTGTTGCGAAACTACTTTCCTTGCAAATTAACTTCCGTGCTCTTCCACCATGCGATGACCATTGATCTCTTCCATCAGACAGTTTTGATGGTTCCTTCAGGTTCCGCCATTATTGTCCGTTGATGTAACCGATCTGACGGTTCCCATTGTTTTCTGCCTACGCCATTGATCCTCTGCGTATTGATGGATCTCTGCACTTAACATGGATCTACCACACTCTAAAAACCCAAACCTTGCAGGAAGGGATATCATATGCTTCTATGAATCACTATTCAATCTACACATCAAGCTTGTGGGTTCCATGTGTGTTGATATTTTGCAAAGAAGAGGGTATGCATTCATGTGGAGAACGAACAAAATGCTAAGAAATACTACTACCATAAAAACAAGAAAGTTGAGAAGCCTTTGATGCAACTGAATAAAATTAACAAAGTAAATATTCTTATTGTTATTTTTGTAGCATCAGAGGTGTTCTAGTCTCGAGACATTGTGGAGAGGATAAAGCACATGATTTCTCCATAACACAGAAATCATTGTTAGAAATTCCACCTAGAAGTGTCTCAACTAGATTATTAGCCTATTTTTAAATATTTCCTAAGACTAAAATTAGGAAAAGGGGTTAATTAATCAGTATTAATTGAGAAATGTGTGAATCATCTATAAACTCACACATATCGATCCAGATATGATCTCATCCATCGATTATATTTTAATCTTGGTCATTGGAGTCCTAATTGGAGATTATAAGAGGATGTGGATCGGTAGATGTAGAATACACACTTGAGATTTATTTCCTTGGGCAGTTTCATTTTCCAGATAGCAGCAACAATTATTGGAAGAGTTCAAGCCAAACAAAAGGAAGCAAAGACAGAGAGGGGAGTCTGGAGGAAGTTTTATAGATCTGGAGAGTCATCTACAGGAGGATCGAGTTTCCTCATTGAGGATGCACATACGATTCAGAGGTAGAATTTGATTTAGCTAGATAGATGGTTGAATGAGATTTTGGTGGCCAGAAACTTTTCGGAAGGGGTCAGTGAGTCATTCTTAGAGGTTGGATTGGGAAGATGACTTGATCAGTTGTAGTTCCAAGAAGAGCATCCAAGTGCCTATGTAGAGCATCCAAGTTCCTATGAAGATTTGATGTAGAGGCTAATGTAGGGGTTTCATGGAGCCCATTTAGAGCCAGTTTCAGAGTTGGATCAGCGTTGGGTGAGACAAAATTTGACTCACTAATTTTTGTGGCCAGTTTTCATGCAGTTTATTGCCATTTTTGGCATCCACTTGTAATAAGATTATTTCACTATGGCTTAACAATTAAAACCCTCAGTTGTTGCACCGTTTTCCCCAAGTTGGGTTTTTTTGGAGACTTTAGTCCAAAATAACTGTGTCAAATTTATTTTGTGTGTGAGAGTGTTTTCTCAATTTCCAGTTTATCTTTTGTAGAATTTAATTTGGTGAAAATTGTAGTTGTCAATTATCCGTTGTTTGTGTGTGAAAATAAACTGTTAATTAATTTACAGTTATAAGAATAATCTCCAGTTGCTGCAATATTTGAAAATTTCACATGGTATTAGAGCAATTTTGTTCAAACGGGGGAAGCTCAGAAGAAAAGGAAGAAATTTTTTGTGCAAAGCCTAAGCTGGGCTATTCAAGTTGTTTGAGAAAGTTTAATTGTTCAATCCAGGTTGGCAAAAAAAATTGGCTTCCTCGTTGATTTAATTCCAACAGGTAGAGGGGGAAGCAACTCAATGATTTTCCCTAAGCAGATTCCTTGTTTGGGTGCAGAAGGGTTTTGCAACAATTTTGCAGTAGGAGAATCAGTGTCAGGTGGAAGAGAAAGTCACAAATAGAGAGAATTTATCTCAGGGGGTTTTGAGTTTTATAAATCTATTTTTCCTCTTGCAGGTTGGCAAGAATTTTGAGCATAAATCCTCACTCCAGGAGGGAGTGCATGTAGCAAACTCAATAGCCAAGCAAGGGGGAAAGAGGGAGATTTTTTTATCATATTTAAAGATGACTGAAGTTGGGCTTAGAGATAAATATAGGTTGGAGGGAGCCTCTGGCTTTGTCATCTGGAAGGCTAGGATGTCCTTCCTGCTAGATTAATATAACATGAAATCCTATGTAGATAATGCGGTGGCATGTCCCCAGGATGCAGATCAGTTGAAGGAATACATGAAATAGATGGTGAAGGCGAAGAAAATGATCCTGGATGGAATTGGGGACCATATTGTCTCACATATACCTGGCAAGAATACTGCTAAGGGGATGTGGGATGCTCTCGACCAACTATATTAGAACTCTTCTGAGTAGTGGAAGATGTTCCTGTTGGATAAGCTAAGAAACATAAAGATGCAGAAGGGTGAAAGCATAGATCCCTTCCTCACTAGGATTCAGGAGGTCTGTGATCAGCTTGCAATCATTGGTGAGGCACTTCAACTAACATAGATTGTACGTTTGGCACTGAATAGTGTCTCATAAGAGTGGAAAGTCTTTGTCCAAACTATCTTGGGCTGAGACCAACTGCCTAGATGGGACAGGATGTGGTAAGACCTACAATAGGAGGAGTTGAGGTGAGCTTTATTGAAGAGAACCATTAGCGGAAGTAGTAGCAAGGAAATGAAGGGTGAGAAGGAAGAGGAGAATGTAGGGGATAAGGGTCCCAGTCAAGGATAGGGAGAGAAGAAGAAGAAGAAGGAACTATTTAAGGTCAAATGCTTCAGGTGTGGCGAGTTTGGCCACTACAATACTTAGTGTCCTCTCACAAAAAAGGACAAGCAGGATAAGTAGGACAAAGCAACAACATGCGTAGAGATAGAAAATTTTTCCTCCAAGATGGAGGAATATTTTGCCATGTTTGCAGCTATACCTCCAGGAGTGAGGTGGGGCGATATGGAGTTATAGTTCCGAAGTTGCAAAGGATGGGCAGGGTCCATTGAGGTTTCCTCCTCATGGATCATTACCTTACTAAAGTGACCCACAATATTACGTAGCAAGATGGATAAGTGTCAGTTGACGTAGCCAGATTCCAGAGTGACAGTTGCAGACTAGTAGCAATCAGGTGTTGAGGAGCGCATAACATTGTTGAAAAAAGAGTAAGAGGCTTAGTGGAAGAGTCAAGAACAATGAAGATTCCTTAGGGGACAGTGGAAGAGGCTAGTAGTAGTCAGATACTTAGGAGACAGATGCAACACAAACAAAATTGATTCAGTATTTCAGATGCTTCTCATTTTCAGTAGTTGGAGTTGAAACAACAAGAGTTGAGAGGGAGTTGCAGTGCAGATGCAAAGTTGGCAACAATATAAAAGTGTCAACAACAACATAGATGTAGCATCAAAGTTTCACAGTGGTTGGTGGGCAGTGAAAGGAAGTCACAATGGCTAGACATAAATAACTTATAGAGGGTGATACAAAGATAGGGTGTTGCAGTAGTAGTGTAGCACTAGAACACCTTCGTCACTAAGAGGGAGTGTTAGTTTTTATAGCATCAAAGGTGTTCTAGTCTCAAGAGTTTTTGGAGAGGATAAAACACAGGAGTTATCCATATGCCATAAATCATTTATGGAAATTCCACCTAAAAGTGTCTCAATTATACTATTAGCCTATTTTTAAATATTTCCTAAGTCTACACTTAGGAAAAGGGGTTAGTTAATCAATATTAATTGAGAAAGGTGTGACTCATCTAGAACCTCACACAAAACGATCTAGATGATGGGCCTCCAAATTAGACACAAATTAATACCCATCTAACCTTTCCTAGGAACTTAAAGGCTATATTAAATCTCTCCTTCTACACTTAATAATGTTTTCTTAGCTTTAATATGTTCTTAGGAAGGTTCAGAGATAATTGCATATTATGTGCCTAATATTATTTATTTTTGCAGAATATTGAGAGAATATGGAGTGAATTCGGAATGAGATAATATAGGGACTTGCTACCTACTATAGGATGGAACAATATTTGATAATAAATGAACTGAATATCATGAAATTATTGACAAATTCTAGAGCTCCATTGATTGAGAAAATCTAGGGATGTGTTCCTTGCATTTAATGAAGATTCCTGGTGTTGGGAACCAAGTTGACCTTTTGAGTGATTTTGGAGGGGAAAGTTGCCTCCTTTCAAGGAGAATGCTTCCTCATATATTTGTATAAGTACCAATTCAAATTTTCCTTTAGGGGAATTTATTTCTTAGCCTTCTTGTGGAGAAAACTTGTTATTTAGCAGCCCCACTTTCATTTCTAGTAGGGATGTACTTGAATTGGTTCAAACAATGAAATTTGGTGCCATTTTTAGCTTCTAAAGCTTGGTTTCCCTCATACGACTCTAAGTTTCCTTTGGCTTGTCCATTCCAGTAGCCTTAGATCCCTCTTGTACAATTTCCTTATTCCTTTTGAACGTCTTTTTCACTTGCATCTCTTATTTCTACATTTACTATTCATGCTTCTTTTGTTGTAGGTCATATTTGTTAAATAATTGAAGTGATTTATTTTGAAATTTATTTACAAAGTCACAAGAATGATGCATCCTTAAAACATCTTCGAAAGGTCATATTCATCATTGAGATACATTGATTGGTTTAGTAGTTCACAAATCTAGAATTTCTGGAAGTCCTTAGTAGAAAAATACTAGTAATTTTATGCTATTTTTTATAATGTGTTTATGAGCTTAATTTGAGTTGATTCCAGTTGTATTGGGTCATAAAAAAATCAAGTTAATAACAAAACTTACCCCATAGCATTTTCACTTGGTTATGTTAGGAATTTGGTAGGTTAACTAGCTCACTAGTTCTTGAATTTTTGGTTCTTAAAGTAGTAATATTATGCTATTTTATAGGACGTGTTAACAAGTGTATTTTGGAGTGATTCCACTTGGAACGGAGTCCTAGGACATCCTAATTAATAAACAAAATTCCCATATCATTTTCATTTGATTTACTTGGGCATTCGGAAAATTATCTCACTCTTGTAGCAATTCTGCCACTCCTGTAGCAGCTTTTGTAACACTCTTGTATCACGTGTAAACTTGACTAGATTTGTTCCAAAACTTGGTTTTTACTTCTTAGGATTGAATAATGACCCTATAAAAGCATGATTGAGTAAGAAAAAAAACCTCTTAAGCCTTGCCCCTTCTCCATTTCAATTCACTTCTGCAGTTATGGTTAGTGGAAAAATTCATGACTTGAAGAGCATAATGATGATTACTTTATGAAGCACCTTATGAATTTTGTTGACAAAATATATCTTGAATGCAGTGATTGAAGAATGATTTAATTTTATTTCATACATTTCAAGCTATTGTTTCGATTTCCAACATTTCTATTTCTATTACATAGACTAAGCTTCCTTTTTATGTACCATTTACACTCTGCAAATAGGTTAATGTTTAAATTTTTGCAAGTAAGATTAGAATTTACATTCATGCAAAGTAGAATATCCTTTCCGTTCAAAAAAAGTAACTAGGATTCCCCCCTTGAAAAAGTAATTAGGTTTCTGTTATACAAACAATAGCATTTCCATTTACATAATTAGTTTAGGCTTGGATTTCATGACATTCAATTCATTCAATCAAAACAACAAAAGAAGGACACATTGCATAGTGCCTACACCTCTTAAGTTTGTATAAACCACAGGTTGACAATTTAAGGTTGCAGCCTCGAGATTTTCTACATTCTTGTTGCAATACTAGGGCTCATCACCATATATGATCTTAACCATCGATTATGTTTTAATATTGGTTGTTGGAGTCCCAAATGGATATTATACGAGGAGGTCTATGGGTAGATGTAGAACACACACTTGGTATCAATTTCCTTGGGAAGTTCAATTTTCTAGATAGAAACAATAGTTGTTGGAAGAGTTCAAGCTAGAGAAAGGAAGTCGACATAGAGTGGGGCGGGGACAGTGAGTCTGGTGGAAGTCTTCCAAATCCAGAGAGTCAACTATAGGAGGGTCTAGTTTCCTTAGTCATGTTACACAGTGCTCGTGTAGAGGCTTCAGAGGCAGAGTTCGATTTAGCTAGGCAGAGGGTCGATTTAGTTGTTGGAGGCTGGGAAATTTTTTGGAAGGGGCCAACAAGTCATTCTTAGAGGCTAGCTTGAGCAGATGGCTAGATCAGTTGCATTTTAAGGCCGAGCATCCAAGTTCCTATGCGAATTTGGCACAGTGGTTGACGCAGGGGTTTTGTGGAGCCCATTCAAAGCCAATATCAAAGTTGGATTAATGTTGGGTGAGACAAAATTTGTCTAACTAATTTTTGTGGCCAATTTTTCTGTTGTGGATTTTCAGTTTTGGGAATTCAGGTTTACTCATATTATTTCACTACCGATTAATAATTGAAATCCTTAGTTGTTGCATCGGTTTTCCCAAGTTGGTTTTTTTGGGGGAATTTAGTCCAAAATAACTGTGTCAAAATTATTGTGTGCGTGCCAGTGTTTTCTTAGTTTTGTGTTTGTCTTCCGTAGAATTTAATTTGGTGAAAATTGCAGTTGTGAATTATTCCTTGTTTGTTTGGGAAAATAAATTGTTAATTAATTTACAGTTAGAAGAATAATTTCCAGTTGCTGCAATAGTTGGAATTTTCACACATAGGCACATGTTAGATGATGCCTCAACTAGTGTGTTGGAGACAAGTTTTGAATTTTCCATTGCAGTAGGAAACAATTCTTGAGTGTCTCATTCAAAACATTGAGAAGTCAATAAAAAAAATATCCAAGTAAAGAAGTTAGGAAAAAATGTGCTATAGTGTTAGAGAGAAAAGAAAGCCTTATTCAATCTTTGTAAAAGTTTGAATACAATAACATAACACATAGGTCGACTCTATTGCTAATTTGGGTTGGCTTCATTACAAGTATTATTGTGCTCATGTTGACCTCATTTAAGGGCCTCTCCAATTACATATATATAGGTTGTTGTGGATTAGAAATGGAGGAGCATTTTTGTTGATCTGAGGTAAAGAAAAGGAGAAATTTGAACCACATAAGAGACACACTTATCTATGATATTAAAGAAAAATAAAACAAGAAAAGTGGAACGTAGTTTTCTATAGATTATTTCTGAAGAAGAGATCCAAATTTGTTTGATAAGAAATAATGACATGATCTAAGTTTCCTGCAACATGAAGCAGTGACAAAGATCCAAATTTTTGTTATAAGAAACAATGACATGATCCAAGTTACTTGTGGCATGAAACAATGAAAGATATTTGAAGTTATGTAGTTCTCTAAAGATCTTGGAGCATACCCTAATACTTAATCTAAAGAAAACCTTGGGAGAAGACTTACATGTATTTTTTATGGATCCTCTAATGTTATGAAGGGAAACCTATAACAATGTGAAGCATAACTTGGGTTATGATCTGTAACAGATCTTGAAGATTTTGGAGTATACCTTGGAGACCTCCTAAAACAAACGTGGAGAACTTTCACTTAAGAAAACTGCGGGATATGTTAAGCAGACCATTGAATAATTCTAAAGTAATCCATTGAATTAGATTTGAAGAAAAAATTCTTTTGTAGACCTATGAGTGTTGGACCAGTATTGATGAGCCTTGGATTTTGGGTTGACTTGAAGAAGCCTTGGAACATGCTTATTGAAGGTGATCTCAAAGACACCTTATAGACATCTATAGAATTCGCCTTTAGAGACCCCTTATTGCAGACATGAAGCTGATCTAGAGAACTTGTTGAACTGATCTTGGAGACCCCTGAAGCAGAGTTGAGGACATTAGTTTATGTAGCTCAGACAGGTGTCCTAGTCTTAGATTGTGTTTATGATGCTAGAGAACACATTTTCTCCAATACCCATAAAAGGTTTCACAATAAAAGGCGTTGATTAGAATTAATTAGATATTTAATTAATTTTCCTATGTCTAACTTAGGGAAATGACTTAATTAATCAGTATTAATTAGGGTAAATCAATTTTTCTCTAGATATTTCTGGAAAAGTCATTTGAAGGAGTTAAGATGATATTAGCCATCAATTGAGATTAGATCATGGCCATTAATTCATAAGCAAGAGATTATAAGAGGAAATTGATGGGAACTTGGAGAACACACAAGAGACATAGAATTGCAGTGAGAGCAAGGGCACAAAGGCAGTGCAGGGACACCAATAACAAGGATTTCAGCAAGAAAAATTGAGGAGATATTGCTAGATAAAGTCTTCACGAGATTCTAGCATTCTAAGAGAAGGTAATAGAGCTTGAATTATTTTGCAATGAGGTCGCATTAGCAAGTGCGAGTTAGCTAATATGCATAGCTATGCAACAGTTTGATTTCTAGTTTCCAGAGATAGGTGCCAAAGGAAGTGCGAGTTGATCGGTCAAGTTGCGGGAAAAAGAAGACATTGCAAGAACTAATTTCCAGAGTGGATGAAAGTACTTGAGATGGTCATGTGAATTTCCATAGCTTCTATTGCGAGTTGCAAGCAGGAGATGCAAGTTACAAGAAGGAGGCTGTCAGGTTTTGGAGAAGGAAACTTTGTGTTTCCATATCTATTTTTCCAGTGGAGAAAATTACGAAAGATTTTCCAGTGTTAGGAAAGTAGTTGATGTACATCTTAATTTGTTGAAGAATTAATAATAAAACCATCATCTACATAAATGGTTTTCCCCACACCAGTGTTTTTGCAGGAGCATTTGTTCGAAACTATGGTCCTCATTATTTGTGTGTGCACATAATTTTTTCACTTCTCATGGTTATTAGTTTCTAGTGAGGTTTCAGTTGTTTTTTATTCAATATTTATCGCAAATAATTTGTAGAATACAAACAATCTAAATTGATAGGACAATAATAACCAACTAACTACAACAATAAATCAAAATTTCACATGGTATTAGAGTAGATCTTAGGGTAGAAGGAATATATGCATAAGAACTGGAAGAGAAAAGTCGGGAGTTTTAACTCAATTCGAGTTATTTGATTTATTCTCTAGTTTATTTGGGCTTTCACTATATTTCCAACTTTCTAGAGATGGTTGCTGCAAGTTTGTGAGATCAGGATAGGTTGGATGGAGCCTCCAACTTTGGTGTGTGGAAAGCTAGAATTTCATTCCTATTGGATGAGTTTAGACTAAAGGAGTATGTAGAGAATGTTATTTCCATACCAACAGATCCACAACAACTAACCACCTATAAAAAGGAGAATGAAAAAGTGAAGAGGATTATCCTTGATGGAGTAAAGGACCATATTGTTCCACATATTGTAGATAAAAGGACAACAAACTAGTTGTGGGACATTGTAGTAACTTTGTACCATAATCCTACAAAGAATAGGAAGTTGATGCTCAAAGAGAAGTTGAGGACCAATAAGATGTAGAAGGGTGAAGACATGACTTCCTACCTCACTAGAGCTTGACTTGCTAGAGATGAATTAGTTGCAATTGGTCACAAGCCTAGTGACAATGAGCTAGTGTGAATAACACTGAATGGGTTTTCCAAGGAATGGAGTATGTTCATCCAAGTTATTTCTAGGCAAGACACACTTCTTGGTAGGGGAAATTTTAGGGGCTAATATTCGCAGCTAGGCTAATTTTCCATGTTTTTTTCCAAAAAAAAAGATTCGCCAATTTCCATTTTTTTTTAATGATTAGCCCACATTTTATATTATAAAATTATTTTACCTTAAAATTAACCAAAATTGTATATAGGCTAATATAAAATCATTAGAAATCTAAATATTTTTACAAAAATATTTCCAAACATTTTACAATTTGCATATTAGGGACTAGTAAGACTCACCAATTTTTCTAAACTTTAAGATAAACTTCCATCCTTAAAAATTTTCTTACTTTTGGGATGGGATCACCTATGGAGTGATTTCACTCAGGATGAGCTTAGTCTCATCTTGGTTAATGGAAGTCGTAGAGGAAATACTTTGAAGGTTGAGAGGGAGTAGGAGATTGTGGACTTAGCAGGGAAAATGAAGGCAAAGAAGGATTCCAACAAGGGATCCACCTCAAAAGGAGAAAAGAAGAAAATTGACCTATCTAAGGTCAAGTGATATTCCTATCACAAGTTTGACCACTATGTCAGTGATTGTAGAAATTAATGTGTATATTCTAAACTGCTCGTTAAATTTCCTAAATGATTCAGATTTAAACAGGAACACAACAAATTACAGATATACCATAAATACAAAGATGCAGTAGAAATAACACTTCATTTCATTAATATAAAATACTGAAATATGCTTATAAACAGAGTGGAAATAAGACTAGCTCGAGTGATGGTAGCTTATCTCTAAGAAGAGATGTGGAGGCTACATGCCTCTAAACTGAGTTACAATGAGGCTCAAGGGCCTGTTTATTATTGAACAATAAGAGAAAACCCTAAACAACCAAAACCTTAACTCGAGGAGATGTAACACCAAGAGTTTATGGGCCCCATTGGGGTTAGTTGGGCAACCAACTTCTTGGGATCGTAACTTGGTCATATTATCTTCGTTTGACACGTATGATACCTTGTTGGAAAGATATCTCCACGGAATATAGCTAAAGTTGAAATTTCCATTGAAAAATTGCTATATTTTTATTTTTCCAAAAAAAAGTTGTTTAGGGACTCAAAACGGCTCCCAAAGTTCAGGACCCAAGAAACATCCAAAAATAATAAATTGTGATACAATTAAGGAAACTGGTGAGGGTCCAATTGGAATAGGCAGGTGGCCACCAATATCCACCTGGATTAGTCCTCCCCCCTTAGGAAGCAATGGTCACCATTGCGTTGAGTTCCTCCATGAGATGATGAAACTTCTGTTGAACTTGGTCCCTGGTGAGCCATTTGATATGCTTCGGTATTGCAACAAGAATGCTGCAAATCCCAAGGCTACCGCATTTAATTATCAACCCGGGGTTTATACAAACTTAAGACTCAAGAGGTGTCGACACTATATGTGCAACATGCAATGTATGATCCCTTTATTATCATGATGTAATGGAGTGCATGTACTGAAGTCAAACCCTAAACTAGTTACAAAAAATGAAATGTTTGAAATGGTACCTTAACTTATTGCAAGAAATAAAGTACAAGGAAAGAGACGGAAATTCAATGCTAAATCACACCATTTCCTAAGTAACTGCCAAGAAACTATGCTTTGCAATAATGCTAAATTATCATGAAACAAATGCTACTATCTAAGCATGGAAGTAAAAAGCATAAAAAATCACTAATGTGCAAGTAAAGGGACTGAAATAAATCTTTTTTTTGTCTTTTTGTCTTTTCATGCAAAATCAAGTATGAAAACTAATTTCTTTTGGTGATGTGGCAGGTGAATTAAGGATGTTGGAGATTGGATGGAAGGGTTAGGAGATGGTTGGATGGTGTGGGAGATATTTGGGAGGCTTTTGGTGACATCCTAGAGGTTTTCCATCAATTTGGCCTCAAAATAGGCCATTTCAACAAAACCTACAGGATGTACTAGAAACGTACACGATGATCCTGTAGGAATTACAGTGAACCTACAGGATACAGACGAGAGAAAAATGTGAGGTGCTGGAGGTGATGGAAGGCTTAGGTAAGGTGGTATATGGGTGGAATGGAGTGAGAAAATTCCTAGGATCACTCAGAACTCAAAACCAAAGTTGGGAGATGGATAGATTTGTTCAAAAATCTTGGAGAATTTTCCTTGTGAAATGATGCAATTGGTGAGGGTTTAATGACCAAGAAAATCAAATCTAAATTGAATGGGAAAATTTTTGTCATTAAATAGGATGTCTTAGATCCATATTCCAATTGGAATCACTAAAAAAGACCTATGTTAACCCATGCAAAAAAAAAAAAACAAAAAACATTACTAGTTGAAAATCTAGAAATTCGAGAACTAGTGAGCTAGTAAATCTAAACAATGCCTAACCAAATCAAGTGAAAATGAAATGGGGTAATTTTTGTTATGAACTAAAATTTTGTTTTGATCTAATGCAAGTGGAATCAATTCGATTGAAGCTCGTTAGCATGTTCTAAAAAATAGCTGAAATTTATTGTTCTTTGCTAAAAAGGAGGTCTAGCCATCTAGATTTGGGAATAAGAAGACTAATCCAAGCGACTCAATGATTATTATGAACTTAAAAAGATTTTCCAAGGATGAAATAATTCTTGTGATCTTGCAAAATAACTTACATCAACCCTTTAGCTCAATCCTACAACAAGAAGTCATTAATACTAAATGCAAAAATAGAAAGAAATAAAAACTAGAGATGCATGTGAATAAGAAATGAAAAGAAGGAAAAAAATTATACAAAAGGGCTCTAAGGCTCCTGGGATGTCCAAGCTCAAGGAAACTTAGAGACCTATGGAGGAGAACAAGATTTAGAATCTGAACATGACACCAATCTTCATTATTTGCATCAATAGAATTACATCTTTGCAAGAAAATACAATGGAGCTGCAAAAATACAAGCTCTCTCCACAATAACACTAATGATAAATCTCTCCCTAGAGAAAAATTCGACTTGTTACTTATACAAAATGAGTAGGAATCGTTCCCCATGAATGGAGGAAGATTTCCCCACCAAAATACCTTGATTAGTGGATCTAGTCCCAAATACTAGGAATTTGCATTAAATGGCATGGAACACATTCCTAGATTTTCTCAATCATTCCCTAGAGGAAAATTCGACTTGGTACTTATACAAAATGATTATGAATCATTCCCCATGAATGGAGGAATATTTCCCCACCGAAATCCATTGATTAGTGGATTTTCTCCTTTGATTAGTGGAACGCATTCCTAGATTTTCTCAATCATTGGAGTTCCACAATTTGTGCCATAATTCCATAATATCTTGTTGAATTATTATTTATTATTGATCCTCCAGTAGTAGGGAACAGGTCCCTAAATTATATCCTCCTCCAACTCTTCATAATCTGTCCAATATTCTCATAACATTCCATAAAAATTAAATAATATTAGGCACCAATATTCAATTATTCATAAACCTTTCTAATGAATATATTAAAGTTAAAAATAAATTATCTTTAATGCAAAAAGAGAGGCTTAATGTGCTAAAGGATGGTCATAGGCCTTAATTTATGTTTTAAATTAGAGGCATGGGCCTTAATTTATGTCTAATTTAGAGGCCTATCACCATTTTCCTTGGTATAGGAGTTGGTCGACTTTGACAACTTGATACAGTTGGATCCTCTGTCGACGATTGTTCTTGATCGTGTGTCCATGATCCAATCAGTTGTAGTTTGTTCCATGCAGTCAAGATTTAACTCTGTTGGTGTGATTTGTTCTGCAATGTTGGATGTGTCTAGTAATGGTGGAAAGTATGGCCGAAGGCGATCCACATTGAACATTGGGTGCAGGCCAAGGAATGGGGGAATTTTGAGCTCAAAATCATTATCTCCCACAACCTTGGTGATTGTGTATGACCCATATCGAAGTAGGAGAATCTTGCAGTGGGGCCTAGCGAGGCGCTCCTTCTGCAAATGTAGCCAAACTTTGTCGCTCACCTGGAACTTGTGTGGCACCCAATGTTGTGTTGGAAATAATACTGAGAGGGGGGGTGAATCAGTATTATCAGATCAATCAAACTTTTCAATTTCATACTCAGAAACATATACGCTACTTCAATTTAGTGAACCCGCGTGTACACGCTACTGTATCTAATGAAACTCGCATATATCCAGAGATCTTATAATTCAGTTAGCTTAATCTTCAGTAAATGCATCAGATCATTATTAAACATATTAACAGTAAACAGGTGCAGAATAACAGAACAGAACATCACACAAGAGCCACACACATGAACACAAAGATATAAGGTGGAAACCCAATGTGGGTGAAAACCACCTGCTGCAAGTCATCTCAATCTTCTTCTTAATAAGAAAATCCTTTTACAATATTTGTACTGGTGCAGTCTTATACCAATACGGGAGCTACAACCCCCTTTGCTCTTGTACTAGCTGATCCATTTACTAGTACGCAGGCTGCTACCTGCTACAATGCTCCAAAGATCTCCTTTAGCTTTTGTACTAGCTTAGATACTAGTACGTAGGTGCTTGCCTACAATCTTCTCACCTCCAGGTACCACGTTTCATCAATTTTCAGACTGGATACACTGAAGCACAACACATAATCTGTAAGGCCACTTTTCATCCAATTTTCATACTGGACCCATAACTATCATTGAAGCTCAAAACAATCATCAAACTCTGAATCACTGAAACCCTGTTAACAACAGTCACCAGAACACAGAGCAGACACAGAACTCTGTAATAACCATCAGATCCATCTGCAACTTCAAATATTAAGATTTACAATGTATACGCTACTTCGATGAATCAAACCCGCGTGTATACGCGCTTTTATCAAAGCAAACCCGCGTACAGATCTAAAAATAATTTCTATCAACTTGCAGCTGTACCAAACATCAATCATACTCATAATACTTATAGAACAATACATGCGTCAGTATGTAGATCTAGAATAAGCATCATAAAGATAATTCATTTCAAACCATTTGATCCCGATCTCTCCTTAGATCTAGTTCTCCATCAACCGATGAGATCTGATCCCGATCTCTCCTTAGCTCAGATCAACCAATGCATCATCAACCCATAACCTGCATACTGGATCTCATACTTCTTCAGATATTCAAGACATTTCAGATCTTCTTGCCTAATGATTTCCTTCCCTTTATATAGCCTTAGGCCTTGTTCAATACCAAGAGCCAAAACCATAGAAATCCAATACCATCAACTTCAAAACTAGGGATCGACACGCCCGTCGAGACACAATGGTCCGAAACCATAGGCACAACTTCCAAGGACTAACCGCCATGGACCAAAGGTACTTTTCCACATACACGCGCTTTTGCTGAAGCCAACCTGCGTGTACACGCGACTTGGGCTTAACGAAACTGCGTGTATGAATTTTCTCTTCTTCTAATAGTCTGATCATCAATTCCTTGCTGTTGTCCTTCTGTACTATGATTTGTCATCAGTGAGGTTTGCCATCAAGGACAACACTTATCTCATAATGCCAACAATCTCCCCCTTTGGACTTGATGGCAAAGCTAACTTGTCACACTTAGAACTATCATCTGATTCCTTTGAGCTGTCCTCCATCAGTCACATCTGATATCTCTTCTGAAGATTCATCATCTGATTCCTTTGAGCTGTCCTCCATCAGTCACATCTGATATCTCTTCTGAAGATTCATCCAGTTATACATAAGAGAGATATTCTTCTATGAGAGGGTTGCCATCAAGTACAACACATGTATCATAATGCCAACAATCTCCCCCTTTGGACTTGATGGCAACAACACCAAATCACTCTCCCCCTTTGACATCAAGGGCAAAGGGTGGACCAAGATATTCTCTTCCTTTGCTGAATCATTCCACTGTCCATACTCCCCCTGAGTACCTGCTGAAATCTCTGAATAATCTCCCCCTTTGTATATGCCAAGGTGTACCAATCTATCGATGCTCCCCCTGAGTACATGCCAAGTCTCTGTACTGCTGAAGTGTGCTGTTCATGCTCTTCCTGACTGTAGGCAAGATCTGCAAAAGATGTTCTTTAAGAAGAACATGACTCTCTACATCATAAAGGACCTTCCTATCACCAAAGACTCATACATACATCCATCTCTCAACTAAGTGAGGATATACAAAAATTGACTCATCCACCCAACCAAGTGGGGATACATCAAAAGTTTACATATGACAACCAATCACATTGCATCAATCATCCCAGGCATAGTGGGGAAACCAAAATAGGCCGTTACATGACCTTGACACCATAAAAGAGATACCACAAAAGAGATATATGACATATAGATGAAATAACTAGACCAAGACTTATGAAATTCACCAGCAGCATCTGATAATCACCATTCAGATCAGCAACCAAGAGATCCTTCTGTTCTCCTTTCGCCTTTGTTCCTCCTGAAATCAACACCAAATGTGAACTAGAACCAAAAGCTTTAAGATAATGCCAACAATGCATCATTGGAAGATTATCTGCTCCCCCTGAACCTGTGCCAGATGATCTCTGTCAGACCTATATCAGACTTTCTGCAACCAACATCTGTCCCTGCTGATTTCCTTCAAATCTCCATATACGCGTCTGTATACACATAAACAAGCGTATATACGCAGATATCCCTTACGCAACACGCGTACACCATATACGCGACTATCCCCTTGTAAAACGGCGTATGCACGCGGATATACTTCAAACAAAACGCGTACACAAATTTCCATATCAGCAACCTGTAAATGTCCTGTAGAGAATAGGTCATCAACCTATAACAAGGTATGTCTGCATCAATTCATCCCTTTGAACAGAATTCAGAGTCATTCACATTGTATCATGTGTGAAACCACCATAGCCATTTCATCAAGCTCTACATGATCCAAGTATCATTACTTGGGAGCATCTGCATCAATTAACATATGTAAGTATAAACCTATCATCATATAGATCATGTGACATGAATTAGCACTATGTATCTTGAGCTCAAACTCTTTTGACAAAGCTTCTTGATATCATCATCAGCAACAATCTTTATCCACATGAGTGCCTGCATCATAACTGTATGATCTTTATGCATATGACAACAGCAGTATATAAGTGACTCATCATCAAGTGAGGAAGATGTGTATTCAAGCTTTGTACTTCTCCTTGTCCTTATGAAGATCACCATGTAAGCACCATATATGCATCATCAAGGAATCAACCATAAATCTGATCTGATCATCAACTATGTAACCCCAAGAATCATATGTGATTTTATCATAGACAACTCACAACCACATCATAGCAAGATATATCATTTAGCCATATAAGAATCATCACCAAGGACTATTAACCATAATGCCAACAATGATTTATTAAAGGCATATGCTCCCCCTCAACCTGTGCCATCTGTTAGATCTGATCATGCATATATCAGCAATAAGCATCAAGACATCATCATCATCATCAAGTTAGGATCAAAACACTTCTAGACATCTTACAAGTATCAAAACATTTTTACACATCCTCTGCAGACTGTAACTATTAACCAATAGAGCAAATAATGGACTGAATCATATCAGATCCCTTTTCTGAGCCTGTCCCCACTGCTTTTCCTCAGACTGACATATACGCGACTTTGCAGTGTCTAACTCGCGTATATACGCGACTTCCCTTTAAGGAACTTGCGTATGAGATTCAGGACACTGAAGTTTTACACCTTCAGCTCCCCCTGAGTCTGATATGTCTGTGCTGTGCTGTGTCTCAGTACATTGTGCTGACTGTACTTCCTTCTTCCTCCATATCTTCAAGTGTGATGAGGTTTTCTCCTTTTGGTGTGATGTCCATCCTTTGTTCCTGCATTCCTTTGCTATATGTCCAGGTTTGTTACATGTATAACATCTTACATGTTTCATATTCCTCCTGTAGCAATCAGCAGCTTTGTGACCATACATATTGCAAGCAAAGCAATATCCATTAAAGTACCTTGATTGAGGTGACCTGTCCGCATAATAGTCTTGAACTCTTCTTCTTCTACATCTAGCTGCAACATGTCCAAGATTATGACATACATAACATTCAATATTATTCATAGGAGGAGTAAAATATTTTCTTTGAGGAGTCTCTTTCCTTGATTGTTGATGGGGTTGACCTTTCATCTCCTTGTTGATCATTTTAGATTTCTCTTTAGAGTTCCTTGCCTCACCTTGTGAACTAGATTCACCTTCAACAGATTCATGAAAACCAAGACCGGTCTTGATAGCAGGAGACCTTTGACTACTAAGAATATCATCCAAGGCTTTAGTACTATCTTGAAATCTCAAAAGTTTATCCTTTTCTTCTAATTTACCTTTCAAGATATTTACCTCAACTTGAAGTTGTTCCTCCTTTTCTAGACATTGCTTCTTCATGTCTTCTCCATCTTTCCTTCCTTCTTCCAACTGATGCCTTAATTTGAGAATCTCCTTTTCTTGTTCTTCATTCAGATCCTGCTGCATTTGACGAACTCGGAAGGCACATTCTAGTTGAGATTTTAAGCTGGTGACTTCGTTTTCTTGTTTTGCAATAGCTTGGAGTAGATCTGTATTCTGCTTCTTTGATTCTTCAAGATCTCCTTTTAGTGAGGGGATTGTAGCTTCAAGATTTTCATAGTAGCTGGATCTATCTTTGAGTTTCTTGATGGTTGTGCTTCTTTCGTTGACTTCTTTTCTTAATGATGTCACTTCATGCTGCAATTTTTGACATTGGTCTTCCTTGTCCTTGAGTAGCTTTCTTACCTTGTTTCCTTCTTCTAGTTGGGCCTTTAGTTTGGTAACTTCTTCTTTGAAAGCACATTCCCTTTTGTTCAATAGATCTTGTTGATCTTTAACTTTGTCTGCAAGCCTTCTAAATACTGCCTCTATTTGACACTTTTCTTGCTCACCCATAAAAGCATGTTCAGTAGTTTCACTATCACTTCCATCACTTTCACAAGGAAATATAGCAGGAACATCAGAGGATAATACATTCATACCTGATAATGATTCTGAATCTAATTCTGAATCTGATTCTGAATCTGAAGAACTTCTTATACCTAATCCCCAATCGACTCTCCCACTGTCATAGATCTTCTGAGATGTCTTCTTCTTCTTATGAGCTTTCTTCTTAAGCTTCTTTCCCATTGTTCCACGGATCTCCTTCAAGCGATCAAGCTTCTACCAAAGGACCTGCTCTGATACCAATTGTTGGAAATAATACTGAGAGGGGGGGTGAATCAGTATTATCAGATCAATCAAACTTTTCAATTTCATACTCAGAAACATATACGCTACTTCAATTTAGTGAACCCGCGTGTACACGCTACTGTATCTAATGAAACTCGCGTATATCCAGAGATCTCATAATTCAGTTAGCTTAATCTTCAGTAAATGCATCAGATCATTATTAAGCATATTAACAGTAAACAGGTGCAGAATAACAGAACAGAACATCACACAAGAGCCACACACATGAACACAAAGATATAAGGTGGAAACCCAATGTGGGTGAAAACCACCTGCTGCAAGTCATCTCAATCTTCTTCTTAATAAGAAAATCCTTTTACAATATTTGTACTGGTGCAGTCTTATACCAATACGGGAGCTACAACCCCCTTTGCTCTTGTACTAGCTGATCCATTTACTAGTACGCAGGCTGCTACCTGCTACAATGCTCCAAAGATCTCCTTTAGCTTTTGTACTAGCTTAGATACTAGTACGTAGGTGCTTGCCTACAATCTTCTCACCTCCAGGTACCACGTTTCATCAATTTTCAGACTGGATACACTGAAGCACAACACATAATCTGTAAGGCCACTTTTCATCCAATTTTCATACTGGACCCATAACTATCATTGAAGCTCAAAACAATCATCAAACTCTGAATCACAGAAACCCTGTTAACAACAGTCACCAGAACACAGAGCAGACACAGAACTCTGTAATAACCATCAGATCCATCTGCAACTTCAAATATTAAGATTTACAATGTATACGCTACTTCGATGAATCAAACCCGCGTGTATACGTGCTTTTATCAAAGCAAACCCGCGTACAGATCTAAAAATAATTTCTATCAACTTGCAGCTGTACCAGACATCAATCATACTCATAATACTTATAGAACAATACATGCGTCAGTATGTAGATCTAGAATAAGCATCATAAAGATAATTCATTTCAAACCATTTGATCCCGATCTCTCCTTAGATCTAGTTCTCCATCAACCGATGAGATCTGATCCCGATCTCTCCTTAGCTCAGATCAACCAATGCATCATCAACCCATAACCTGCATACTGGATCTCATACTTCTTCAGATATTCAAGACATTTCAGATCTTCTTGCCTAATGATTTCCTTCCCTTTATATAGCCTTAGGCCTTGTTCAATACCAAGAGCCAAAACCATAGAAATCCAATACCATCAACTTCAAAACTAGGGATCAACACGCCCGTCGAGACACAATGGTCCGAAACCATAGGCACAACTTCCAAGGACTAACCGCCATGGACCAAAGGTACTTTTCCACATACACGCGCTTTTGCTGAAGCCAACCTGCGTGTACACGCGACTTGGGCTTAACGAAACTGCGTGTATGAATTTTCTCTTCTTCTAATAGTCTGATCATCAATTCCTTGCTGTTGTCCTTCTGTACTATGATTTGTCATCAGTGAGGTTTGCCATCAAGGACAACACTTATCTCATAATGCCAACATGTTGATCATACCGCTGCTTGTACTTAGCATTGGCTTTGTCCAATATTTCATGGACCTATTGGCGGATGTGTTGAATGTGCTCAATGAAGTTATTTTCCTTGTCAGGTTTGGACTAGACATGAGCTGAATCTGCCTGAGTTGCTGCAAATAGTATGGCCACATCAATGGGACATAGTGGTTGGAATCCCAAGCTCACCTGAAAATGGTTGTGTCCATTCAAGCTGTGGAGAGCCCAGTTATAGTTGTGCTAGACATAGGGGAGGCTCTCATCCCATGTGCATGGATGTTTGAGTTGTACATGCGCATAATGTGTACGATCATCCTGTTGACGACCTCTCTGACCATTAGTTTGGGGATGGAAAGCTACGGACTTAGTGAGCTTGGTGTCTAGCCTCAACCAGAGACTAGACCAAAATGTACTGAGGAGTCTATTGTCTCGATCTGAGATGATAGACTCTGGGATCCCAAAGTTTACCCACACTTGTTCAAAGAAGAGTTTAGCGGTGACTTTTTTTGTAAAATTCTTCTTGTTGGCCACCATAATGGCCATGTTCAAGAATCTGTCGACGACCACAAAAACACAGTCTTTTCCATGCTTAGTAGAAGGAAGGCCCAACGTGTAATCCATGGAGATGGATTCCCAAGGTCGACTAGGGGTAGTCAGTGGAGTATAGAGGCCTTGCTTCTTGATGGTCAATTTGGTAATGGCGCAGATAGTGCAGGATATGCTATACTTCCCGACATCCTATCGAAGATTCAACCAATAGAAATACTTCTGTAGTACTGCCAACATTTTCTCGACCCCGAAATGCCCAGCGTCCCAACTCTAGTGCACTTCCCAAATCATCTTGGCATGCTCGCTTGAAGGAACGCAAAGGTGTCCCAAGTGGCATAATAGAGCACCGTGGAGGTGAAAATCTGGAAATTACTGACCCTCCAAGAGTGTATGGTATGTGTGGCCGAATTCTGGGTCGCTTTTGTAGAGAAGTGGCCAATCGGAAGTCTCGTGCCCACAAGATTTGAGCACATTGGTTAACACCATGATCGGTGATCGGATGAGGCAGTTTACAACATTATTGGTGTTGCCTTTCTTGTACTTGATACTCAAATGGAAATTTTTCATGTATGTGGACCACTTGTGATGGAGATAATTCGGCAACTTCCCTTGCATTGGTATGAACTGTAAGGGTCGGTGGTCTATGTGGATGATCGTTTCCTTCCCCAAAATGTAATGCTTCCGTTGTTAGAAGGCCTGCACAATGGAATACATCTCTTTGTCATAAGTGGGATACTTCCGAACTGTTTCTAAAAGTTTCTCACTGTGATTTTCCACTGGATGCCCCTGTTGAGTAAGGACTGCCCCAATAGCATAGTCAGAGGCATCTGTCCTGATCTCAAATGGTTGTTGCAAGTCTAGTAATGTGAGCACTGGTGGAGAGCAGAGGCGATGTTTCAACTTTGCGAATGCCTTATATTGAGATTCAGAACAAAAGAATTTTTCTTTCGCTACTCCCTTTGTGACTTGACTCAAGGGCCAATTGATATGAGAGAACCCCAACACGAACTTGCGGTAGAAATTGGCAAGACCCAAAAATCTATGAAGCTCTGTCAGAGTGGTTGGGGTCGGCCAATCTCGAATGACTTGGATCTTGGCTGGATCCACATGCACCCCCCGTTCATCAATAATGTATCCCAGATACTGAACCCGGGTCATGCCAAAAGTGAATTTCTTCAAATTGGCACACAACTTGTGTTGTCGCAGTGTTTGGAGAACCTGTCAAATGTGGTGGAGGTGCTCTTCCCAACTCTAGCTGAAGATCAAGATGTCATCCAAGTATACCACTAAAAATGAGTTGGTCAATGACCACAAGATGTTATCCATCAACCTCATGAAGGTTGCAGGAGCATTCCTCAACGTGAAAGGCATAACCAACCATTCGAAAAGACCTTGCTTTGAAGGCAGTCTTCCACACTTCAGAGGGTTCGATTTTTACCTGGTGATATCCAGACTTCAAGTCGATCTTGCTGAAATATTTTTCCCCCTTGAGTTGGTCTAGAAGGTCATCAATATGTGGGATCGGGTACCTATTCTAGAAAATGATCTTGCTCAGCGCCCGATAGTCAATACGAAGTCTTCAAGTCCCATCCTTCTTCTGTACCAACACGATCGAGCTCCCCCAGGGCGATGAACTCAATCGGATGTGACCTTTCTACAACAACTCCTAAATCTGCCTCTTGATTTCATCATTCTCTAGAACAGAGCGCCGATAGACTAGTCCATTAGGAAACGACAGACCTGGGGTCAGATCAATGGAGTTCTTAGTCCATTAGGAAACGACAGACCTGGGGTTAGATCGATGGAGTTCTTAGTCCATTAGGAAACGACAGACCTGGGGTCAAATCAATGGAGTTCTTTGCCTAACAGTGCAAAGGAACCCCTGCGAGGGAGGTGAAGATGTCCTCGTACTCCTCCATGACCTTGTCCATCTATTGTTGTCGTGCGGAGGGGCCCTGTTTAGAGGTCGCGACCACCATCTTCTTCTTTCCCTGAGGGCATATCATCAGGAAAACAAAATTCCCAGTTTTGGAAATGAGCTTATTGCATTGTTTTGTAGTAACCAGAGAGATGGCAGTAAGCGGTGCTACCTCTGGTATCTTGTACAACTTATTTCCCAAGGTAACAATAACAGCACAAGGCCTTGACTCATACACAGCATGTCGCTTCCACAAGTATGGTTGGCCTAATAATACATCACAAACATCAAGGGGAGCAATGTCACATAATAACTCATCCGTGAAGGGCTTGATGTTGTATGGAAGGTGACACTATTGGATCACACGAAGATCCCGTCCTTGGTGAAGCCACCCGATGGTGTACAGTTGTGGGTGTGCTATGATCAGTAAGCCCAACCGCTTCACGACCTCTGCTGCAATGAGGTTCTTTTGGATCCCTTTTTCGACCATAAATTGTAGTGCAGAACCATTTACCCACATTTGGGAGTGGAAGAGACGCTCCTCCTCCTATGGATCTTTAGGTTCCTCCTTCTAGATATCCGAGGTGGAAACAGTGGCATTGGGCTCTACATCGATAATATGCTTCCCTTTTTCATTCCCCTTTTTAGGTTCTGAATCAGAGTTGGAACATGCCTCTGATTCTGAAGCCTTTAGCTCTACCACCAGTGACTACTTGACCCGACACTCGTGTTGTGAGTGGAGCTCTTATGGAACTAACACCACTTTCTCGTGTCCTTATTCAGCTTCACAGTGTTGTCCTTTGCTTGTGGCTTTCAGGTTGCCTGTGTCGTACCACCTTGGCTTTGTCCTTTATTCTGTGGTTTGGGGGCACCTTTCCCTTGCTTCGGATTCACAAATCGAAAGTCTCGCTTCTTCTATTTAAACTTCTGCTTGATCTTGATGACATATCAGTATGTTGTGTCGAGCGAGGAGATGTATAGGAACTCCATCTTGTCCTGGGTGTATTTGTGTAGGCAGTCGCGGTACTTGAGTAACAAATGTTTCTCAGAATCCTTGATATCCAACTTCATGAGAACGGTATGAAAAACATTGGTAAACTCTGGCACATCTTGGTCCCTCCCCTACCACAACATGGTCCACTTTATGTATTCATCCTCATAGCTCCCAACAGGGTAGTACTACTCCTTGATGGCATCCCGGAACAGGTTCCAAGTGGGAGCGGCTAAAAACAGTGAGGTCATACTTTCATCCTTCTGCTCACAGTAGGTTTCCCACCAGTCCTTGACATGGGGGGTGGCTTTGAGAAGAGAAAAAGTAATCATTTCCCAGCCAGGAAAATCATGAACACAAAAATATCCCTCTAGCAGATTTAATCATTTATCTATGACATCTGCATCTATTTGGACCTAAAATATGGGAATGTCAAAGTTTACTTGTTCCTTAAAAGGTGTGGAGCCTCCAAAGTGGTTGCTGGATGTGGATGTGCCACAGGTGGGCAACCGTTGAAGGATCTGGGCAAAGTTATCTATCAATCGCGTTCCTTTGTTTCTTGAGGGCCTCCTCGAGCAATATTTTTAATAGTATCTCCTTGTCCTTCATCTTTCTTTTCTTCCCCCATGTTATCGGGAAAGCTAGTGTCTATGCAGAGCTGCTAGTCCCACTAAGGCTGGTAGCTACCTTAGAAACAAACAAACTAAAAACTACTTTCATTTTCCTTTATGAGAAATAGATAAGAGAGGAATAAGGAGACCAACCTCTGTCTTGCGCTTGGTTCCTTGCTCGATTCCTCTCCCTTCTGATAGGTCTTCGCCACTTGCTTCCTCGTCTACCCAGATTCAAAGAGCACTTGTAGAATCAAAGCAGCATAACACTATCCAAGAACATAGATCTATTATCATAAACAATATAGGACCAGATATATATTGACCACACAAACGCATATAACATCAATCATACAATATGTGGAGGAAAACTTGAATATATTTATTGATAATCAAGAAAGAGCAAAGAGGATTACAACCAATTGCTCTGACCCAGCATCATCCTCTCAGCAAGAGAGCCCTTCTTCACCTCATGAAAAGCTTAGATCACCCAACACTATGATATTGCACCAAGAAACCAACAACACTTCCTTACGAGATACAAAATTCCAGCCTCTGGATCTCTGGGGCGAGGGATCCATATATAGACTTTTGCAAGGGGAATGAGTCAGCTTTTGAGATTTGATTATTGTCCTCTCTCTTATAGTTCTTGATTCCACTTGGAGATTGATGATCTCTTACTCATCCCTGGCTGAATGCAGAGAGGCAAGTGTCACAGGAGAAGTTTCTGGAAGAATCCATGCTCCTCCACCTTGCGGATTGACTCTGCCATTTGTCCACTCTCGCCCATCGCACCCCATAGAAGGGATTTTCAACATGCATCGCACCTACTGTGTGTATTCAGGTGGGATGCAACACACTTTGACCATGGAGCAGGTGAAATGGTCCAGTTTTGACAAGTTCTGAGTAGTTTTTCATGGAGAACTTCTGGGAGATGCTGTAATAAGTTGACCTTGTTCTTTTAGGGGTTGGAACAACAACTTTAGGGACTTAGGAGCCCTTAGTTTATGGACATTTATGATTGGGGTTGTAGTGCCCAAAAATTTCTATTACAGTTGCCCCCTAAAGCATGAGGTCGTTAACCTTTTGATGTCGGGTGAAATGCTTTATCATGGGGATCCGAAGTTTTTTCAAGCTGGAAAGCGACCTATAATAAGATACAATACAATACATTATCTTCATAATATTTTCATGATCTAGCTAAGGCAGGCATTCCCATGTTCACCTTCATAAATTTATTTTAATGTACATGAGACAGACAATCGTCTGAGTGTAGACTGATGATTTTGGTGGAGCCATCATCCCTTAGATTGGATGACTATCTGTGCAGCAATGATGTACATTTGATGTCTTTATTTTCCTGAATATATATCGCAACCCAGATGGATGAAACTAGATTCGGGGTCTTCAATCTCGTTCGATCTTCACTCAAAGTACAAGTCGATCCATGTGAGAGATGTTCTGGAGTCGAACATGGAAAGACATTGCCTGATTACCAGCCAACGATGTAAGCTGTTAACATGTGTGAGAGGAATCACCGATAATGATGATGACCCTCAAGGTACTATAGTACAATTCACGTGGTGTGAATAAGGGACTTGGCATCGAACACCACAAAAAATCTTTCGGTCGAAGGCCATTGATGTAAACCTGTCGTCGGAAGTGAGAAACTTGCCATTGAGGCATGCAAGCTTCAAAGTACTGAAAGGGTTGTTCCTAGATCGACTTCTTGGATAATGAGCTGATGTCGACAAGAAGTGATCTGTCATAGGAGGGACTTAGGGAATCCCACATCAATGACATGGAACGGAGCAAATGATTTTAATGGAGGTGAAAACGATTTGGTGATATAAGGTTCAGGGTGGCGGTCATGAAAGAATGGAGTGTAAATGTATTGGAGTGTGTGAGACACAGGTGAATTCTTTGATCGACTTCTCTTGAACATATCGGCGACACTTGACATGATGGATTGGTAGCATTAACCCCAAATGTGGATGGTGTGATGGAACCATGGTGATGTGACCAGTGAATGGAACAACCCAACCCGACTCGGATGCGGAGTGAAAGTGTCATGTTCAAGAGCGACTTGCTACCAACAAAGTTTCTTCAAGTTTTCTTCCCAATTTTTCCCCAGTCATTGCTGACCAGTACCTCTTTATTTTTGTCAAGCTTGAGGAGGATAACATATGCTTGTTCTATAATTTTCCCTTCGGGCAAACCCATTGCTATGTTTTAACGAGCCTAGCGATAGTGAAACTCGTTCTTGTCTGTTATGGACAAGTTTGTCGCTATTTAGTTTTAATGAGTTTAACGACAAAGATAACTCGGTCCTTTTCAGTTTTAGAGAGTTTGAAAAGGGACGTAAAGGAAACTCCAAAAATCCTTTTTCGTCATCTAATCCCTTAAGTCCAAAAAAGTATAAAATAATACAAAAGGGATGAATTTTTAGTAATTTTAAGGAGCCGAACAAAACAAGCGCTCGATCTTTTTGTGTAATAATCCCTCAGGTCCAAAAAGATTAAAATCTAAAGGAGGGATAGCACTTCTGGTCACTTTAACGAGCTGGAGAGGCCAATGGCTCGGCAATCTTTTCATATTTTATGAGTCAGTTGAAAAGAGCTTAAAGGAGACTCGTTTTCTGAGGAACGAGTGATAGATTCAGGTAGCAGCTGATTCCAGGTAAGGTTTGGAATTTTCCAATCACGGCAGTGTCACAAGGATGGCTAACATGATCACTCTTTGTAGCTGTTCCTCAAAAGGGGTAAATAATCAAGTGGAGGTGAATGATCCGCCAATATAGAGTGGAGGTGATGATGAGAACACGACCAAGGCTTCAAAAGCTGATGATAATACATTCATGATGGTTATTTACTGGAAAATGGTTCATTTTTTAATGAGATTAAACGTCGGGGGAACATTTGCTCATTGCTTATGTTTATTTTTTAACGAGCTTGAATTCCGCGTTAAAACTGATCGATATAATGGTCATTGATTTTCTTGATTTTACCATTAATAACTTTGTTCCTTCAAAGGTTGTACTGCCTGCTCAATTGCTTCATCAAACTAGTTAGAAATGAACAATATATGTTTGAAAAATGAGTTAAGACACTAATATTTTACTTGAATTACGTAAAAAGTAATTTAAAAGTGCCTTTACCCTTCATTTTACCATTTCATTTGAACTTTGGTTTGTTGGAGTTTTGGAGGTGCTTTCCCCCTTGATTTTCACCAGCTGATTCCAGGAGATTCTATGGACGATTTTCGGCGTCGTCTGGACCAGGTAGGAGCTAAACCTGAGCTCTTTCATTTCATCCTTTTCATTTTGAATTCTGAGCATGTTTTCTGGTTTTTCTAAGCCTCGGGGTTTGAAAAACTTGCCCTGGCTCCATCGCACCCTTTCTATATCGAAAGGTGCATTGCATGTTGGCCTGACCATTGGCCAGTTAGCATGCAATGCACCCAGAACACTGCTGGGGGTGCGATGGGCGCAAGGAAGGAAATTTGTGCACAGTTTTCAATGGAAATTTTTGCTTGTTTTTCACCAAATCATGATTTAACTCTTCTCTTGTTTGTTTTCAGAGATTCATTGGAGCAAAATTCCTGTTACATGGCGAGAACGTGAGCATGAAGAAGAGGACAAGCTTGATTTACATGATCTGGTTACGGTAAATGCACTACGGAATTGTGGCCTGTTCAAGTTTTTCCGCATCTCTAGCATGAGGAAACAAATCAACTTGTTGTAGTATTTGCTCGATGCCTGGGATCCTACCAGCCAAGTGTTCCAGATTAGGGGCAAATCTATCCCCTTGACTGTCATGGACATCTATTTTTTGACCGACTTATCGAGGTTGGGTGCCCCTATCTCATTATCAGGTTCGGCCCATAGGGGTGAATCTGTGAGAGATTACATTCGCAGGTATTGCAGAGAGGGATCTCAGCCGAGTAAGGAAGGCAAGATCAACATCCGAGATGTCACTGATAGGCCCTTGAGGACCATTCTATTCACTTTTTCTAGGATGGCTGGTAGTGCGGCTCTTCATGTGGCCAACCGATCTTATATGCAGTACGCCTTAGAATGCCTTGAACCAAAGGTGTTCAACTGGTGTGATGCAGTACTCTTTGTGATGAAAGAACAATTGAC
The DNA here is from genome assembly GCA_031772625.1 of Pinus tabuliformis. NCBI lineage: Eukaryota > Viridiplantae > Streptophyta > Pinopsida > Pinales > Pinaceae > Pinus > Pinus tabuliformis. Next base: position 1,166,299,185 of record CM062809.1, read on the forward strand.
CAAGGTGAAAAATGGAAGATTGAAGAACTTTGGATATGGTTCTATTTTGACCGCCTTTTCCTTGGAAAAGATCCCGCTGATGCCGCCATAGTATATTTCACTTGGTTTACCTCCACTGACTGAGCCACGGATGCAGAGATGGGTCGACCATATGTCCAGACATGATGGTCAATCTCAGGTTTCCTTTTTTGATACCTTCTTCAGGTGGTTCGATCGTCAGGAGATGGTTTTTTTCGAGTATCCATATGCTGGTATGGATTTCCAGGGTGACCCGGATATGGTACTGCCGATTGGCGAGCAGTGGGGTGCCATTGGTAAATTCTTTGACCATATTTCTGTTTACCGTTTCTCTTTATAATGTCCTTGTGCTTTATTCTGTCAAGACTAATCAGAACTCATGTGCTCATGCAGATGTTGGACCAGTTCGACCAGTAGTACGCCTGAGAGTGCCAGCTGTCGCTCCAGCAGGAGAGGCTGTGGAAAGGGCTATCCTTCGTGACCTTGATGTGGCCGAGACTCTTTTAGCATTACAGGATCAGGTCGAGGGCCTCACTCTCGGTATTCCAGATGTGAGGATTGACGAGCTGCCTTTGAGGTTGCAGCGACATACTACCGGCGTGCCGAGTCGACAGACTAGACTTTTACGCATGATTGCACATGCGGTGACTTGTTATCACCGGCATCATTAGACTAGGGTGCCCCTTAGCGTTTTGAGTTTTGGGTCATTTGACCAATTTTTGTCTTGGTTACAAAACATTATGTGTAAACCATAAACAGTTATATATATATTTTTGATTTTCGGAGCTTTATTTTGTTTAAGTTACAAGATCCTGATGCAAATATTGATGAAATGCTTCTTTTTATAAATGTTGCAAATGTCTATCTAACACATAATTTGCCAATGAGTCTGTTAATGTGTTTAAGTTTCTGCAATATGCTGATATTGAATAAAATCAAATTGCCTTTCCAAAATCTTGACCCTTAGGAACATGCGATAGATAGCTGGATTTCAGACGGAGTAGATACCAGTGAGTTGTAGTATGACGAGCTGTGAGTCTAGCCTGACGACAAGTCGGCGCATGCCATGGGTGATGGCATCAGAGAGAAGTTCTATCAACGCACTATATTCAGCGATGTTATTTGTTGACCGACCAATACATACCCCTCTGAAACTTACTAACTCGCCGCTTGGATTAAAAATGGCCCAGGCCGCAGAAGATAGGTTCCACGAACTATGACTCGCTCTGTCGGCATATCCAACAAATGATTCCAATAGGTTCGGCATCTGCAACAAATGTAAAAAGTGGATTACTTGACCAAAACGATTATCCTTAGCGAAAACAAAAATGTAACAAAAGCATATGGGTTACTACACTGCATCATGCATAGTAACGCTTAAGGTACAACCCGTTACGGGGTTGCGCCAGCGGAATCCCGTCATAATCCATTAACTCGTAGGCTCCTTTTGCTAATACACGTTTAACAATATAGGGGCCCATCCATAAAGACTTGAATTTACCTGCTCCCAATTTATCAGATTCTTGGTCGTAAAGCAAGACCAAGTCACCTTCTGAGAAGACATGGGCTTTGACATTCTTGTCGAATTGCGCCTTGAATCGTTTCTTATGGGCTTCATTAGCCAAAGCGGCATCACGGTAGGTTTCATCCAATTGGATTAGTTCCAAGAAACGAGCCTCCTCTTCTGAAGTTCCGGGGAGAAGGTCGATTGCGAGTTTGAGGGACGAGATTTCACACTGAACTGGTAAGGTTGCTTCTAGGCCATACACCAGTTGGAAGGGTGTAAACCTGGTTGCATTCCCTACCGATGTTTGGTATGCCCACAAGGCTGAGTAAATGATCATGTGCCAACTCCTTTTGTGGACTCCAATCATCCTTTGCAGCATGCGCTTCAGGACCTTGTTGATTGCTTCAACTTGTCCGTTGGCCTGCAGGTAATATGGAGTAGAGTTGTCGTGAGACAACCCTAATTTGGCAGCTAATTCGGCCATCATGTGATTGCGAAAATGCGATCCATGATCTGTGACTATAGCCTATGGAACGCAGAATCTGGCGACTACATGATTAAAAAAGAAAAGGGCAGTTGTTTCACCAGTGTTATCTAATTTAGGCATCGCCTCGGCCCATTTGGTAAAATAGTCCACTGCGACTATGATATACCCATGCCCCCCGGTCGAGGTGGGGTTACATGTCATGAAATCAATGCCCCATTTGGCGAATGGCCCAACAACAACTATTGGCTATAGAGGTGCGGGTGGTCTTCTGGTTTTGCTATCGAAAATTTGACATGCATGGCAACTTCTGACTACGGTTATGCAATCTTTGAACATTGTTGGCCAGAAGTATCCTGCTCGTAAAATTTTTTTGCGCCATAGCGTAACCAGATTGATCCCCCCCACACGCGCCTGAATGGCAATCATTTAGGACTTTTTCGGCTTCCTCGTGGGTGAGGCACCTCCTCAGAACTATATCGACACCACGACGGTAAAGCGTATCACTGACGATCATGTAGTCTTTTGATTGATATTGAATACGTTTTTGTTCTGAGCGGGAGGTATTAGGCCTATATTTTTGGGTTTGGAGATAGATGATTATATCTCCATACCACAGATTGCTTGAAGATATCAGAAACAAAGATTCATCCACGATTGTTTCTTTTGATGTTTCATCGTTGGACGACGATGGGAGGTCGCATAGTAATTCCGCAAAAACCAGGGATTTCTTTGACTTGGATTTTACAATTTCTAGATCAAACTCTTGCAGAATTTCTATCCATTTTGAATATTTTCCCCCCAGCAACTGTCGCGACAATATATAAGTCATGGGGTTGCAATTTGATAGAATGGTAGTTTTTCGAAAGAGGACATAGTGTCGAAATCTCTGTATCGCTTGAACAGCTGCGAGTGCCAGCTTTTCAACATAGGAATATTTGCTTTATGTATCATTTAAGTTCCTACTTAAATAATATATAGGATGTTCAATTTCGTTGTCTTCTTGAACTAAAACCATTGTGATGGTTGTTTCTGCTGCAACCAGATACAGGTTAAAGTATTTTTGATAATCAGAAGCGTATATTAATGATGCTTTCATTAGGGATTCTTTTAAAGCATCAAAGGAAGCTTGTGCGACCTGATCCAAGACGAAGGGTACTTCCTTTTTCAATAGATGTGTATAACCTTTAGCAAGTTTGGCATAATTTGGAATGAACCTCCTCAGAAAGTTTGCTTTCCCTTGGAGTTTCTGAATCTAAAGCAAATTTGAAGGTGGAGGCAAATTTATGATTTCTTGAACCTTACATGGGTCGAGACAAATCCCATATTTTGAGACTACAAAGCCAAGTAAATGACCAGAACTGACACAGAACACACATTTGTGTGGATTGAGTCGTATCTTGTAGTGTCGGCGACGTAGAAATATCACTCTCAAATGCTGCGGATGATCGGTCCGCTTTCGCGAATGAGCCGGAAGGTTGTTGAGATATGGTTGAACGATGTTTCTGATGTCATGGAAGGCATAATTCATTGCCCTCTGAAACATTGCCCCTGCGTTCTTTAAACCAAAGGGTAATTTGCGATATGCGAATGTGCCCCACGGACAAATAAATGCAGTCTTTGACTGGTCCTGTGGGCAGATATTTATTTGATTATACCCGGAGAATCCATCCATGAATGAAAAGATTTCACATCCGGCGCATTCATCAATTATCTGGTCAATAAAGGGTGTAGGGTAGTTGTCTTTTGGACAAGCTTGATTTACATCCCTATAATCGACGCACACTCTGATCGTTCCTTGTTTTTTCATCACAGGAACAATGTTCGATACCCAATCGGTTAGAGGAACCCGGTAAACGAAACCAACATGGAGAAGCTTTTCAACTTCTGCTTTGATGGCAGTGGCTTTCTTGGGGTGCACCTGCCGTAGCTGTTGTTGTACTGGTTTGACATCTGGATACATCTTGATTTCGTGTTCAACTATACTCGAGTCAATGCCTGGCATTTCGTCATATGACCAAGCAAAGACATCTCTGAATTCGCGAAAAAAGAGCGTTATATATTTCCAATTTTGAAGGAGAACAACATTTGCCAACATAAGTATTCTCTACAACATCTGTTTTGGTCGAGATATTTATGGCGATAGTCTCTTCAATATTGGACAGGTTTCGCTCGGAATCCACCGTGTTTACAGTGTTTGATAGAAAAACAAAAACTGATGGATGATGAAGGTCATCAGGAGTATCTTCCTTACAATCCAGAAGATGGGAACGATGGTGGTAATCTTCCCATGGCGCCCCTTCAATTACCATTGATTGAACAATTCCTTCGTTGGTGTAATGCACTTGTGACCAAGGATCTGAAGGGGTGCCATATTCCTTAGACCTATCTATCCAAACGCTTGATGAGCGTTGATTCGGGTCTGCCTCCCATGCTGAAAACATTGATTGCTACAATATTTCTATTGGGCTTGGAGGAAATACCGACGGATGATCCATGTTTATATCGTTTTCTAAGATCTTTTGAATCGAAGATATCATATTGCAGGTTCCTACCGTCACCACTTCCGCTAGATTGATTGGAGGCGGGAGGGAAAAAGTCCCCATTAATACAGGGTCTTTTAGTAGGCCTACTCCGATATTTTGAAGCGTATGAGGGCTTCCATGGATCATCGGAATGCTTCCCGTAACTTGGGAACTATTGGGGAGAAATGTTTGTTAGTCGACAATTGTAATTCCTCCTTGATAAGGAAATGCAATCTTCCTAAAGTAGGTCAACACAACTGCTGCCATAGCATATATCCATGGTCTTCCCAGTAGGATGTTGTAATCGAGGTTTCCGTCGATTACTTCGACATCTATTTCTACTGTTTCCCCCCCAGTTCAACTTGCAAGTTACTTAGAATACCATATGGGGTATACGTTCGTCTATCAAATGCTTTTAATGTTGTCGAAGATCGCGACAAGGTTGGAGATCCTAAATTTTTCCAGCAACTCATTGACATAATACATGTAGATGCCCCCTCAACAATAATTGTTCGATGAACAATTTTGTTGAGGGCTTTCACTTGAATGAGGAAAGCTAGTTGAGCTGGTAACTGAGGATCATATCCTTTATGATTAAAGGACATAAGATTAGAATCCTTTGGGTCTATCCCACCTATAGCTGATAATAAAGCCTACTTTTGGGATGGACAATTTTGCCGTACCTCAAGTGTTGACATAGCGGATGGCGATTGGGCCAGATCTTCCACTATATTATAATGCCATGCTGCTCTGGCATGAGGATTAAATGTCGACTTGTGTACTACTCCCTTTGGCGGTTTTATTGTTAGCTCTGGAATGATGGGTGGCGCAACTTCTGTTGAAGTTGTTTTTGAACTACTAGGTTGATCTTTATCCTTGTTGTTTGACAGCTGTGGATTGCCGTAATCTTTGTTCCTTTTCGATATCAAAGCATCATTTTGTTGTTTCGAAACTGACAACATCAGTACTTGGGATGGGGAAGCATTTTCACTAGCAACCAGATTTGTCCCTGGATTTGGAAACGGATCAGTTAATACCGCCAAGGTTTTTGAATTCTGTAAGAATCTTTTAAGCTCAGCTTTATGTGGACAATTTTTTGTCCAATGATCCTCATCACATATTAAGTATGGATTTTTTGGTTTCCTATCTTCAGGAGGGTTTGCAGAAGAATTTTCAGGTGATGATTCCTCCTATTTCTTCTTCTTCCCTTTTTTTTTCTTCTTGCCTCTTGGTTGCTTGGTTTCTTTTCCTTTATCAGTCGAGACTGCATTTACTTCCGAGGCGAGAAGTTCTTCTTTTGCATTTTGACTAGAAATCTTACGGGCCTTTTTAGATGTAGCCTTTGTCGATTTCGTGTCTATCGTACCAATCACGCCATCGCCGGCGTGAGAGTCATTGTTTGATTTAGGAGGAGGAGGGACGGAAAATTCCGATCTGGGAGCGTCAGGGATTTTATCGTAGAGCGTGCCAGACTGAGTATAAATCAAGTCTAAATATTGTGCAAAAGCAATTACTTGCTCTTCAATGATGACTCCTCCTTTTGCCACATCTTCTGTAATGGAAGGTAATAATGACTTAATAAACCATTCAGCTAAAAGCTGATCAGGAACATACATTTTTACCATTCTACGATGACGTCACCACTCATGAATATGATCAGATATGTGAGTGGTCATTGTTTTCTTGAAATTGGTAAGAAGTTCTATTCCCGTTTCGTACCTTATCGGTAACTGAAAACGGGTTAAAAAGGTTGTGGCTAGGGTACTGAAGTTGTCAAACGAAGCTCTGGGTAACTCGATATACCATTTTGTTGCCGGACCAGTTAATGTCCTCTGGAAAAGGCGAAGCCTAATCGAATCATCGTTTAGGGTGTTTGATGAACACCACAGATGAAATGTCATCACATGATTCGACGGGTCCTCACCCAGATTTCCATTAAATTTAGAAATATCTGACAGAAGTTTATGCGTAATCGCTGGCCACTAAGGGGCGTAAGCAATTGGTTCGTTTGTTAGCCGATTTAGATCTGGTAAGTCTAAAGTTGCCACGAAGGGTAACTCTTGATTCAGGTTTGGCGAAGCATACCCACGATAAGATGGGATTGCCTGAGCAGTTCGTCTTTGCATACCAGCATAATGCATTTGATGCTGGTAACTTTGGTAAGGTTGATCGGCATAACCATTGTAGAATGGTTGATTTTGACCGTTTTGAATATACGACTGCCCACTATTTGCAAATATTTGTTGCTCAAATCCTTGGTATACTTGTTGGAATTGCGGTTGTTGGTATTGCACCAGCCATGGTTGCGAAGCCATGTGCTGTTGTCCAATACTGACCGTTTGACCAAGATGAGGGGTAATTGTACCTGTTTGAGCCTGTGTCATTCCACTAGTCGCAGGGACAAGAGGCTATTGCATTACAACTTGAGAACCTGAGGTTGGCATACAACGGGCAGCGCTTGTACTTATGACATTGTCACAATAGCCGGCGAATTTGGTATATTTGACATAGGTAAACATTGTTGCATTGAATATACAACTCTTTGTGAACTCTCGTATGGTTGTCCTCCTGGAGGAGACAATGAAAGGGTATACTGCCCCCCATACGGCGGTAATCCGGTACTTAAAGGAATTGTTTGCCCTTGAGGACCAGACTGCCCAAATTGACACCCTAAAGGATCAATTTGCTGAGACTCAACATAAGAGTTCCCGGATATTATTCCGGATGAACAAACAGGAACATACCATACTGTCGAAATAGCCCCTGAGTGGGCCCCTTCTAGCGATTGGGAGCTAGTTGGGACAGATGGTATGCTGACGAACATTGTTGGAGTGACAGCAGGAAGTTCTGTTGTCGCTGTGTCGGATGACACAGCCCTAGATGTCGACGATTGTTCAGAAATTTCTAGTCTATCCAAAAGATTGCCTAGCAATTCTACAGGAGCTTCCGATGGCGATAGACTAATTTCTGACGAAGAAGGATATAGAGTGATCCCGACTCTAAATCGCGATGAAGTACTAGATGGAGGATCCTCCACAATCTCTTCTATAGCAATCAGACCAGGTGGAAGAGGTAGACTGTCAGGTCCATAAAATATTTCTGTTGCCGAAGAAGGCATAGAACTTGCAGCAACAGATGTTTGGGGAATAACACCTCTCGAATTAGCTGTAGATGGAGCTGGCTCAGTAACACAAGTGTTTACCTTCACACTAGGATCAGTTCTACTATCCTTTTGTGGTTGCTGAAATTCTTCTGTAAAGGCAAGGATACAAGAAATGTTTGGAGTAACCAGAGTCTCTGATGGTGTTGGAGCACTTGTTCTAACTTTACCAGCGGATTTGGAACTGGTTAAACGAGTTCGCTTTGTCTGTAACAGTTTCGACTCTGGAGACAAAGACGGTTGACTCGTAAGCCTCCACGAATGACGGGGTTTCAATTGACTTTCTTCCACGATTGCGGATTACTCAATCAACTAAAAATCAAGGGGAAGTATGTTTATGAATTAGATGAATTTTAGATGCTTTGACACAACTTTCTTTTTCAATTTTTAAGAGTCGAGGAAAAGAAAAGATGACTCTAGTCGCCTTCGATTTTTAATGAGCCTGAAGTGACAAGTGCTCAGATGGACCTTTTCCGTTAAGGAGTTTGAAAAGGAACGAAAGGGACTGCTCTGGAAATCTAGACAGAGGGATTACCAAACCAATCGCAAAACTGCAGAATACTTTTTACGTTATGACAGTCAATCTTCCCGAATGCTGTGTTCAGTGCATTGCGATCGATAGGGTGGCAGACTCGGCTTCCTATGGATAAAGGATAAAGCCTATTGTGGTCTCCCAAAATATACTCGATGGTACGTGGGAGCACAAGTCCGTACTGGCACTTATCGTCTCAAAGTGGAGGAATCACCCAACCAACAGTGAAAACAACAGTTACCAGGCTTTACAACACCGGAATACGTCTCTAGCCTAGACTTCTAAATGTTGTGCGTTAGGTTCCAAAGCGTTTTTAGATTCATTAAATTTATTTTATAGTTGATCTTGCTTAAGAAATTTGCCTTTCAGGTTCACCGCGTGATGTAGCTATACAATTCCTAAAATGCAATCTAAGATGATAAACAGTTGTTTAATCTTCTTTTTGCAATGAAAATCCTAGCTACTAAGGAAAGAGAGATAGTGTTCTTTCAACAAAGAGCAGAGAGCACACACTATATGCACTTTCCTAAATCAAACCAACAAACAGTCTAAATGCAAATGCACATGCATGTATTTGTTTTCAGCCTTCTTAATGTGTGAATGATAAAAAGAAAGCTAAGCGCAAATCTGAATTATTTTTCAAAGCGACAATTACTAACAAGCTTCTTTTCAAAACAAAATGAGGACAATGACGACACTTTGTTATTTGGAATTGAAAACTTGCTTTCGAAACTTGAAAAACTACTAATTCAAATAAAATATAAGAATAACAGTGTAATCGACTATCAAGAACAATCATATTCTCTTCTATGACTGAAAACGACACTTGCGACACTTTCAAATCAAGAAACGACAGTACAATTACGCTACTTCTTTGTAAAAGAGAACTGAAAATGGCTCAAAAATACATAAAAACATTTACAGTTCTTTGCACAATGGAGGCAGAATAACAACAAGGAAAAGGGTTTCAAACAGAGGTGTACTGACTACAGACAGCAAAACTCCTGAAAAGCGCTGAAAAGAGTGAACATAGAAGCCAAAATCTAAGAGCAGAAGAGGTCTGATCAGCGCACCTGTAGCACAGGGAAACTGAAATGCAACACACCTACTACACTCAGGAAGTGCGATGCATTCAGGTTTCAAAGAAGACATAGTGTGATGGACCAGGGACGAGACTTTAGCTGGGTTCTGGGTCATAGTTTGCAGCTCAGTTCAAGGATTTAGGCCGAGCAAGTGGTAATCAGTAAATCAATCAATCAGAACTGGTCAAAACTGGACCATTTCACCTGCTCCATGGTCAAAGTGAGTTGCATCCCACCTGAATACACACAGTAGGTGCGATGCATGTTGAAAAGACCTTCTATGGGGTGCGATGGGCGAGAGTGGAAAAATGGCAGAGTCAATCCGCAAGGTGGAGGAGCATGGAATCTTCCAGAAACTTCTCCTGTGACACTTGCCTCTCTGCATTCGACTAGGGATGAGTAAGAGATCATCAATCTCCAAGTGGAATCAAGAACTATCAGAGAGAGGACACTAATCAAATCTCAAAAGTTGACTCATTCCCCTTGCAAACATCTATATATGGATCCCTCATCCCAGAGATCCAGAGGCTGGAATTTTGTATCTCGTAAGGAAGTGTTGTTGGTTTCTTGGTGCAATAGCATAGTGTTGGGTGATCTAAGCTTTTCATGAGGTGAAGAAGGGCTTTCTTGCTGAGAGGATGATGCTGGGTCAGAACAATTGGTTGTAATCCTCTTTGCTCTTTCTTGATTATCAATAAAGCTATTCAAGGTTTCCTCCACATTATTGTATGATTGATGTTATATGCGTTTATGTGGTCAATATATATTTGGTCTTATATTGTTTATGATAATAGATCTATGTTCTTGGATAGTGTTACGCTGCTTTGATTCTACAGGTGCTCTTTGAAGTTGGGTAGACGAGGAAGCAAGTGGCGAAGACCTATTAGAAGGGAGAGGAATCGAGCAAGGAACCAAGCGCAAGACAGAGGTTGGTCTCCTTATTCCTCTCTTATCTATTTCTCATAAAGGAAAACGAAAGTAGTTTTTAGTGATGTAGTATTTTGCTATCGAGAAAACTAGTGTCTGTGTAGAGCTGCTAGTCCCACTAAGGTTGGTAGCTACCTTAGAAACAAACAAACTAAAAACTACTTTCGTTTCCCTTTATGAGAAATAGATAAGAGAGGAATAAGGAGACCAACCTCCGTCTTGCGCTTGGTTCCTTGCTCAATTCCTCTCCCTTATGATAGGTCTTTGCCACTTGCTTCCTCATCTACCTAGCTTCAAAGAGCACCTGTAGAATCAAAGCAGCATAACACTATCCAAGAACATAGATCTATTATCATAAACAATATAGGACCAGATATATATTGACCACACAAACGCATATAACATCAATCATACAATAATGTGGAGGAAAACTTGAATAGCTTTATTGATAATCAAGAAAGAGCAAAGAGGATTACAACCAATTGTTCTGACCCAGCATCATCCTCTTAGCAAGAAAGCCCTTCTTCACCTCATTAAATGCTTAGATCACCCAACACTATGATATTTCACCAAGAAACCAACAACACTTCCTTACGAGATACAAAATTCTAGCCTCTAGACCTCTGGGATGAGGGATCCATATATAGATGTTTGCAAGGGGAATGAGTCAACTTTTGAGATTTGATTAGTGTCCTCTCTCTGATATTTCTTGATTCCACTTGGAGATTGATGATCTCTTACTCATCCCTAGTCGAATGCAGAGAGGCAAGTGTCACAGGAGAAGTTTCTGGAAGATTCCATGCTCCTCCACCTTGCGGATTGACTTTGCCATTTGTCCACTCTCACCCATCGCACCCCATAGAAGGGCTTTTCAACATGAATCACACCTATTGTGTGTATTCAAGTGGGATGCAACGCACTTTGACCATGGAGCAGGTGAAATGGTCCAGTTTTGACCAGTTCTGAGTAGTTTTTCATGGAGAACTTCTGGGAGATGCTGTAATCAGTTGACCTTGTTCTTTTAGGGGTTGGAACAACACCTTTAGGGACTTAGGAGCCCTTAGTTTATGGACATTTATGATTGGGGTTGCAGCACCCAAAAATGTCTATAACACCCCATGGGTGGTCATCGAGGTTTGCGAGGCTGATCTTGCAAAGGTTCAACTAGATCGAGCCCTAACTCCTTATATCCCGACCTTGTTGGGGATATGCAAATAAAAACAAAGAAAGAGAAGACCACTCTGATACCACTGATCCATATTTAAATAGGAACACAACAAATTACAGATATAACTAGTAGAAATAACACTTCATTTCATTAATATCAAACACAGAAATATGCTTACAAACAAAATGGAAATAAGACTAGCTCGGGCGATGGTAGCTTATCTCTGAGAAGAGATGTGGTGGATACATGCCCTTGAACTGAGTTACAATGAGGCTCAAGGGCCTTTTTATTATTGAACAATAAGATAAAACCATAAACAATAAAAAGCCTAACCTGAGGAGATGTAACACCAAGAGTTTATGGGCCCCGTTGGGGTTAGTTGGGCAGCCAAATTCATGGGGTTGTAACTTGGTCATATTATCTTTGTTTGACACGGATAATACCTCATTGGAAAGATCTCTTTGAGGAATACAACTCAAATTTCGATTTCTAGAAATTGTTGGATTTCAATTTTTCCAAAAAAAAAAACGTCGTTTAGGACCTCAAAACAACTCTGAAATTTCACGACCCGAAAAACTGCCAAAAATATTAAATTGTGCTACAATTAAGGAAACTGAAAAAACTAGAAGAACATTGGTGAGGGTACAAGCGGAATAGATGGGTGGCCACTAATATCCACCTGGATTAGTCTCCCCCCCCCCCCCCCCCAGGAAGCAATGGTCTCCATTGTGTTGAGTTCCTCCATGAGATGAGGAAACTTCTACTGAACTTGGTCCCTGTTGAGCCATTTTCCTTGGTGCAGGAGCTGCCCGGATTTGACAACTCGATACAACTAGATAATCTGCTCGTGAGTGTTCTTGATCTGTATGTCCATGATCCGATCAGTTGCAGTTTGTTCCATGTAGTCGAGATATAACTCTGTTGGTGTGAGTTGTTCTGCAATGTCAGATGTGTCCACTAATTATGGAAAGTATGGCTGAAGGCGATCCACTTTGAACATTGGGTCCAGACCAAGGAATGGGGGAATGCTAAGCTCAAAAGTATTATCTCCCAAAACCTTGGTGATGGTGTATGGCCCATATCAAAGCGGGTGAATCTTGCAGTGGGGCCCATCGAGGCTCTCCTTATGCAAATGTATCCAAAATTTGTCGCCCACATGGAACTTGTGTGGCACCCAATGTTGATCATGTCGCTACTTGTATTTAGCATTGGCTTTGTCCAATAAGTCATGGAACAATTGGAAGAAGTGTTGAATGTGTTCAATGATGCTATTTTCCTTGTCGGCTTTAGACCAAACATGAGCCGAATTTGCTTGAGTCGCTACAAATGGTATGAACACATCAATGGGACATAGTGGTTGGAATCCCAAGCCCACCTGAAAAGGGTTGTGGTCATTCGAGCTATGGAGAGCCTAGTTATAGTTGTGTTGGACATAAGGGAGGCTCTCATCCCATGTGCATGGATGCTTTGGGTTGTACATGTGCAGAATGTGTACGATCATCTTGTTGACAACCTTTGTATGGCCATTAGTTTGGGGATGGAGAGTTGTGGACATAGTGAGCTTGGTGTCCAGCATCGACCAGAGACTGGACCAAAATTTACCAAGGAGCCTACTATCCCGATATGAGATGATAGACTGTGGGATCCCAAAATGTACCCACACTCGTCCAAAGAATAGTTTAGCAATGGATTATGATATGATATTCTTCTTGTAGGCCACCATAATGGCCATCTTTGAGAATCTATCAACGACCACAAAAAAACAACTATTGCCATGCTTAGTAGAAGAAAGGCCTGACATGTAATCCATGGAGATGGATTCCCAAGGTTGAATATGGGTAGGCAGTGGAGAATAGAGGCCTTGATTCTTGATGGTCGGTTTGGTAATGGCACAGGCAGTGTAGGATCTGATGTACTTCTCGACATCTTGTCAAAGATTCGGCCAATAGAAATACTTCTACAGTACTGCCACTGTTTCTTCGACCCCGAAATGCCCAATAGCCCAACTGTAGTGCGCTTCCCAAATCATCTTGGCACGTTCGCTTGAAGGAACACAAAGGTGTCCCAAGTGGCATAACAGAGCATCGTGGAACTTGTTGACCCTCGAAGAGCATATGGTATATGTGGCTAAATTCTAGGTTGATTTTATAGAGAAGTGACCAATCAGAAGTCTTATGCCCACAAGAGTTGAGCACGTGGTTAACGCCATGATCAGTGGTCGGCTAAGGAAGTTTGTAACATTATTTGTGCTTCCCTTCTTGTACTTGATATTCAAATGGAATTGTTGCAGGTATGTGGACCACTTTTGATGGTGATCATTCTGTAACTTCCCTTGCATCTGTATGAATTGCAAGGATCAATCATTTATGTGGATGATCGTTTCCTTCCTTAAAATGTAATGCTTCCATTGTCGGTAGGGCTGCACAATGGAATACATCTCTTTGTCATAAGTGGTATACTTTCATACCATGTCTGAAAGAGTCTCACTATGATATGCCACTGGATGCCCCTATTGGGATAGTCCCTATTTTTGGCAGTTTTTTAGGAACTGAACTTCCAGAGCCGTTTTGAGAGATCAAGTGGAGATATGGAATAGGAGGATGGACCATATTCATCAAGGAGAACTTAGACTTCTTCTTGATTCAGTGACATGTGTTTTAGAGGTAAGCACAGAGCATGATGATGTTTGTAGATGATGTGAGTTGGGGAAGTTTACACTTCTTTGTGAGATGGTGATAGGTGTTTCAGATGTGAGCACAAAGCATGATGATGTTTGCAAACTTGGATGTGTGTTGGGGAAGTTTGCAGAAGTAGTTTTTCCAAGGAGTGACAATAGATCACAATGGATACTTGTATTAGTGCATTCCGATATATGTGGGTTGATGTTGATGAAATATCTCCAAGGGTATAATTACTTTGCTACTTGTATCGATGATTACAAATTCCTTTTGTTCTCATCATGAGTTTCATGGACCACCTTGTCACCACTAGGAATATTTTCTTGTAGCAACTTTGTGAAACCTTCTTTTAAACATTCCATGTTTGCTTTTATGTTTTCTTTTAAGCCTTCCATTTTTTCTTATAAACCATCAATCTTATCTTCTAATTCATTTTTGGTTTCTCATTGTGATATAAAAAATTGTTGCATTTGGTCTTGTAATCTTGATATATCATGTTACATTTCTTCTTCTTCATGTATCATAGTACAGATTTTTGAAGGCTTGATGGGTGTATAACTTTTTTTGGGAAGGATTTTTAGAATCAAATAATGATATATATCCTTCACTATGCCCTTTCAATCACTTCAAATTAATTTTCAAACAAAAGTCATGCAAATTTAAAAATAAACACCTTTTAAGAGCTTGATTTTGAGCTTGTTGATAAGGCCAACCTTGAAACTGTTGTATCTTTGTCATTTTGGATTCCCGAGGTCTGAAATTGTGTCATGTGGTAGCCCTCTATGTCTTCTTTCCAACCCCACCAAGTAGACCAATATTGGATTTTTGAAGATGAAGTTTCTCCAAATATCCCATGATGCCTTGATTATGGAGTGGTTCAATCGCGAAAACTTGTATAGTATCCCATGTTTCATTGTTTTAACCTCAGCCATGAAATTGATACAAGATAAACTATAGTCCATGATCTTAACTTTTTAGGAAATTCAAATATGATGCACGAATTAAAGAGAGCCTAACTTACTTGGACCATATCTCAAACAATATAGAAAACCAAGTTCTAAAATTGTAACCATATGTTAATTAAGATTTCTCCTTCAAGTTATACCAATTTCACATTATTAAGCTTCCTAGAAAAAAGTTATAGCGAAAATTCTGTGATGACCCTTTTAAAGCAGCAAAACCCTAGGATCCAAAGCTCTAATACCAAATTTTATGTATCAAGATAAAAAAAAACACAAAAACATAAGAAAATATAGGTAAAAGAATATATAATAATCCACTTCAAGGGATAAACCTCCATTTACATCACATAAATGAGCGATTCTTGCATGATTCAAACGACAAGACCTCCTTGGAATAACAATAATAATGTGGGGTATCAACAATAAAAATAGTACCCTTCTATGGGGCACAAAAATAACAATATGGGGGCTACACTTTTATGGTACTTCCCTGAGCAATCTATAGTTCCTCCATTTAAAACCATCACTTGAGACTTCAGTGCTACATATAGAAAGGAATTCAAATTCTTTGCTATCTTGAAATGAATAAAATTATGGGTAATACCCAAATCAATAAACACTATTACCTTTTTCTTCTTGATATATCCTTGAATATATTCTTCTTTTGATGTTTCTTGTTCCTTTTCTTCCTCCCTTTTACATTATATTTAAAATAATTTATTCTTAGTGTACTTATTACCTTTACTGTGTGTAGCTATAACAATTGTAACAAAGCCCTTTTGTTCTTTTTTCCTCCAATTGTTGTGGTGTCAACCTTGTAGGTTATGGTAGGCTAGGAGCGATAACATTTCCATATGTATGGTTGTGAGTGGTATATCTCATTGTTGCCATAATATTTCTTTTAGCATTTCTTGCCACCCTGAACACGTTCTCCAATTACTTAGGTTCCCAAAAGGAAAACCTTATGTTGGATGCTATCCCTTATCGTCCCTATGAAGACATCAGCCATATCCTCCTTTGGAATATCAATTACCTTGATATTCAATCTTTGAAAGTTCTCAATGTGCTCCACAACTAAAACTCTTTGTTTGAGATTTATTAATTTAATAAAGAATATATTACTCTTTGTATCCTCATAATGTGATATCAATTACTCTGTATCATTGTTAAATTGACAAGTGATTTATGAGAACAAATCCATCGATATCACACAAACTTATTGAATTCTAAATATAGATATGCAATGCATACTTTTTATGTATGCTGCACAACATGTAGATCAATGAACTTCTCCATTTGTAGTTTCCATCTTATCACATCATTGCCATCAAACTTCCTCATATCAATATTTCGAATGTGGTTTCTCTTCAACCCAAAGTTGGAGTCTCTAAATCATGATTCACATTCCTTTTGTTCTAAACATGAGTTTCATGTAATACCTTATTACAAGTTACTAGGAATAATTTCTTGTAGAAACTTTGTCAATACTTCCTTCAAACCTTCCATGTGCCCTTTTATTTCTCCTTTTAAACCTTCCTTCAAACCTTCCATGTCCCCTTTTATTTATGATTTTAAACCATCCCTCAAACCTTCCATGTGCCCTTTTATTTATGATTTTAAACCATCGATATTCACATTCATCATCGCTTCCAATTCATTTTCTATTAATATTTGTTAGAGAGAAAATGGTTTCACTTGTTCCTGTAATTTTGATCTATTACGTTGCATTTCTTCCTCTTCTTCATGTGTCATATTAGAGATTTATGTGGGCTTAATGGGTGTATCATTTTTTTTTGTAATTCATGCCGGAACCAAGTAATGATATATATGCTTCAATACGCCCTTTGAATGGCTTCAAACTGATTTTTCAAACAAACGTTATGCAATTTTAAAAATACACATTTTTGTTATGTTTTTAAGAGCTTGATTTTGAGCTTATTGATCTGCCTGACCTTAAAACTATTATATCTCTGCGATTTATACCTCCTAAAGTTTAAAACTTCATCTTGAAGTATCTTTCTATGTCCTCTTTACACCCCACAAGTTAGATCTAGATTGAATTCCCTGAGATGAAGTTATGCCCAATTATCCCACAATGACCTGATTATGAACTCATTCAGTATAACAAACTTGTATGGGATACCACGTGTCAATGTTTCAACATTTTTCCCTAAAAACTATAATCCATGTAATTTCATTCACTTTTTATGGAAATCAAATCCAATGCTCCAAGGGAGAATTATAAAAAATTTCCCTGGGACACCTATTTGAGACTCAATTATAGAGCATACATAAACCCTAAATTCCTTGGACAATATCTCAGAAAATATAGTGAAACAAGGACTAAAATTTTAACCCTATGTTCATCAATATTTCACCTCCATGTAGTAAAAATTTCACGACCTAAAGCTTCATAGATAAAACGTTATAGTGAAAATTCCACTATAACTAGTTTGAAGTAGAGAAGCCCTAGGATCAAGAGATTTGATACCAAATGCTATGTATTCAGATCAAATTAATGTAGAAAGATAATAAAATATATATCAATGACTTGATAATAATTCAATCATAGGGGGGCCCTCCTTTTACATCACTTAAATGAACAATTCTTGGATGATTCAAATGATAATACGTCCCTATTAGATACATGAGTCTAAAGGGTAAAACTATAATTAGGGCCTACATAACAATAATAATGTAAGGGACCCGGATGCGGGTGACACTTGTATACGCATGAGTACATGCAATGAAGGGCAGCTGTAGTTATAAGACCGTCTGGCCGGACGCTACATTAACTAGCCCCTGCCAAACATTAACGCAGATAGCGGTGGAAAAGATGGCCATGCAGAAGGGGGGTGGCCTCAAGCGAGGTGAATTGATTGCCTTGTACGCAGTTCTATGGAGTCTTGGCTCCATTGCCACCATACAGTTCAGTTCCAGGTCCTATAAAATGAGGTATATGAATCAGTCTAGTGATTCGAGACATAGTTATGTTCAGTGGTTTGGATGTAAGAGTAAGACGAATACCAACGGAAGGGGGAAAAGCCATAGCCTAACCTCTGTTCCATTCGCGTGTTCTGGGCACTCTGTTTCAACTGTGTGTTCTACGCTTCCGCTGGAGGAACGCTCAGTGAGGCACCAGAATTGGGTAAGTGCTATTAAGGAGAACCGGCTAGATAATTACAGTCCTGCTTTTTCACTGTTTTTTGCTTGCAAAGTGTGCTCTCCAGGGACAATGGCGCCACGACAAAGGGGAATCCCAAGACGTGGAGGGGTTTGGGGTATTCGTGGAAGGCAAGAGGCCCAGGCAATTCAGCCAGTGGCCATGTTGGAGCCTCAATCCTCTCCCTCTGAAGAGTCCGACCAGTTGGACAGTCAAGTCCACACTTCTCGCTACACCTTTCGCTGCCGAAGAAATCAGACCCGTCTCTCACTGCTTATCACTGTCCTTGCAACTGAGGAAGAGGACGACACGTCCAGTCATGGGGAGCTGGAACAATTGAACCCTGCTCGGGCACAGGCAATGAAGGACAATACTGAAAATGAATTTGCTGTTGATATCACTGTGATGGAGCCTCCTCCGGGACTGAGAGCGCCTCAGCAACCAACTCAAGGTTTGTCTCAGTTTCCGGCTCTTGGTTCACCTCAGCTTCCTGCTTATTCCGGCAATCTGGAGCCGAATGAGGAAATATACAAATCAGGAATTGATCAAGGTGAGCCATCAAAGGCTTAGTTCATGCTTTCTCTGTTGTTTAATGAAAATGTTTTGGAATTTTGAGGGGACTCATTCTGGTATAGAAGGGTCCAGTCGTCGGTTTAATAGTAGGGAGCTCTCAAGAAATCTCAGCACTCCCAGTCTTTTGAAGAATATGGACTTCACACCACAGTTTAGTACGTTGGTCTCTGCAGCAAGCCACACTGGAAAGGCAAACTTCTCAAATCAAATGCTGCCCTTTTGTATGGTCGTTTATGTATGGTCGGATATGCTCTCTGCTACTTTCTCCATATATGTAATCCAGGTTGCCTTGAGCACCTGTAGTCTTCTCTGATAGAGGATGCTCCTCTGCATCTTCAGAGGCCTCGGCCTCTTTGTAAATATTTTCCCTTTTTCTTAATACAATAGATCAGCCTTTATCCAGAAAAAAAAAACAATAATAATGTAAGGGAACAAAAATAAAAATAGTGGGATTATATGGGGCACAAAAATAATAATATAGGGGCTACATTAGTATTATAACGACCTAACAATGTTATAACTCTTTCATATACCTGTTACACTAAAAAATGTCACCATGACCACTTACAGTTAGTATGGCTCAAATCAACAGTCATGCTACCCTCTTAGGCAAGTCTTATGCCTCTGTTATCCATCTCAAACTCAAAGAAGAGAGAAAGTCTTGTAAAAACTATGTTTATCTCTGGGGTCGCAGGTTCTCTCTAGCCTTACCTGCGGGGACGTTGACCATGTTCACAAAATCTGCGTCCATGGACGCTCTGTATGTTAAGGGACAGGTGCGTCCCTCTGTAAAAGGCAAAATGCGCGAGTTTTATCTTGAAAAAGTTACTTGTGGTTACTTCTAGAACATTCTAGAGGTCGGTTTGATGAAATGGATGCGCCTCCAGTTGGTTCATGTATCTCTATTAAGGGGGAACTTATCCCATCAATAAGGGAGCTATCCCACCCATAGAGGGGGATGATCCCATTGATAGTGGACCTGAATAACCTCTTTACAGCACTATAAATAAAGGCATTGAGCCAGAAGGAGAAGAGGTTGGAGCTATACATTTTCTTTGGGTAAATGCTGCAGGATTTAGGTCTTCCATTAGAGCCTTTGTGAGGAGAGATTGTCTTCACTTGATTCTACTTGGGAGAGGGTGAGCTTTGTCAAAGTAGAGGAAAACCCTTGATGGACCCTGGGAGGAACTTGCACAACACCAAGGCCAGGTTGTAAGAGTTTCTTTGTTTCGTTATTAATACAAACTGGTTTATTTTTCTCAATAGCTTGTGTTAATGAGTTATTTCATGTGTTCCTTGGTCTGCATGTTGAATATATGTTTTATTATATGAAATGCAAGTGCTTGGTAATTGTTTGATTGTTTGTGGTTGCAGGAATTGACTTGAAGGAGGAGCTCATCCGGATCGTCAAGAACGGACTTCAACAACAGCGTTTTGGAATAAGGTAAGCCTAAACACTTGTAGTTTTCATGTTGTAAAAGGTGTATTTAGAGAAAGATCACTCCATTTTTGTCTTGTTTGTCATTAGAACGTCTTAGACTTCTAGGAAGGTCAGTCGTGTCCGCACCCTTGACAAATTCCGTGTGACAAATTGGCGACTCCGCTGGGGAATCCATTAATGAGAAAGTCTTTTCCTTTGTGTGAACTTTGCTCTGAGAAAATCATTTTTATTTTCTGGTTTTTGACTGTGAGAATTAGTATTTGGGTGGCTTAGCTTTAGATTTAGTTAGATTTGGTTTTTCTTAACTTTTCCAGAAGGACGCACCCTCTGAGTACTGCACAGTGCGTCTTTGGACGCGCTGTTGCCGTTTGCACAGAGCGGGCCCGCGCCTGTTCTAACGGGTTGCCTGCGTCTTCCTGTAAAAATTTAGGAAAACTCCATTTTTGCTTTAATTGCTTTTAGATTTTGGTTTTTCTTAGTGTTTTCTGCCCAGATCCTTTAGTACCCTGTCAAAAATTTTCACCTGAACTTGTTTCATTAGCATTCCTGCTTTTAGCTTTCATCAATTGGGTGTTTTGAGTCTCTTTTTTGAGAAATTCTTAATTTGATTTCCTTTGGTCATTACTTGGAGGTTTCTCTCAGTCTTTTCACAATTTTGCATCTTTTTGCTTTTGTTTTTGCAAAAAAATTTCCCCCTCATTCGCCGGGGGGGGCTAAATTGTGTATGAGTGTTAATCGCCTTTGAGTGTTTTTATGTTTTGATCTTTGGAACTCTCACCCAATTTTCTCAACTTGCACTTGATTGGTTCTTAGATTACATTAGAATCATCTTGTGTTTGAGAATTCTCTTGCATAGATCACATTTGCATAATTAGAGTTCTCAGTTTCAGAATATGAATGAAAAATGTGCATAGATTACATTTGCATACTTTTCATGTGAATTGTGCATAGATTACAATTGCATAGTTTACATTCTGAAAAATCAATCGTAGATTTAGATCAGCTTTCTTTGATTAGAATTTACACAAAAATAAAAATAAAAATTGGTTTGGAATTGATTTGCATTAGTTTTTCTTGATGAAATTAGTGCATTAGAGAATTTGTTAAATTTTCTCTTAATGATCAATTTTTTGCATTGTTGGAAGTGAATGGAAACTCTCTCCTTACTCTAGTTAGGATTCATCGAATTGAAAGGATTGCATTATCATATTCGATTGCATTCAGTTGAGTCGGGTCATAACACCATTGGTTTCATCTCCATTTACCCATTTGAGTAATAACAGCCTTAATAACACAGCGCTTAATTAAAATTCATCTAGTAATTTTTACATTTCTAGGGCTCTGAAACACCAACATAGCTTAGGCTAGGGTCTTGGAGTAGGTGAGTACTTAACTCTCCAAGACTACAAAACCAAACAGATAGTTTATCTTGAGTAGAATAAATCCAATTGTTTCAATTACACTCTGGGAAAGCTCCTCTTAAAGGAGAAGCACGAGCTCGTGTCCGAACCAGTGAGGGGATCATTCCCCCCTCGTTGGGAATGACGCCAGACAGTACGTATTACAAACGGTAAACCTCGGATTAACCATTGTCGAGGAGCCAGGGGTCACTTATCGGTAAACCTTGGATTGTTGTCAAGGAACCGGTAAGGGGATTGAGCTTGCTACTCTGCCCTTGCGTGCTGTCAGAGTTTAGACTGTTCCCCCAGGTGTATTTGTTACTGTTGGTGACCTTAGTGACCATAATCTTTAGGGTTCTACCGAGGTGACGGTGGAGGGAAGGTCCCACTGTACCTGGAGCAGACGTCAGTTATACTCACTTGGATTTTCCGGGGGGTTCACTTCACTTCGAGACGGTTAAAGTGGAGGAACTTGTGCCGGTCTATTCATTAAGCAGGTTGCCGGGGTAACTGTTCCACCCGCCATTTCTGTACTGAATTCTGCGAGGTTGGGCTTCATCACCAACTAGTGTTTTCGGTCCGGAGAGCTTACTGTTTGTGTGTGGTTTGACTCCTAGATTTGATAGCGCGTGTTAATTTGTTTGTTTTTACTTTTAGAGACCATAGGTGTGAATTGTGAATTTTAGTTGTTAAGTGTGAATTGTGAATTGTTAATTTTAGTTTTAAGATTGTTAATAAAATTCACTGAAGTTGAATATAATGGCAAATGTTCCAGAATTTATCAACCTAGGAACCCCTCCTAATGAGAATCCTAGTACTTTTCCTTACTTTGGAAATGTTGGTCCTCCTTATATGGCTACTTTGTCATTACCTGGATTTACAATAGGATTACCGATATGGTTATTTTCAACTTCGTTGGCCCAAAGTACTCCAATTGTTCCATCTCAACCGGATGCTTCACCTCAACAGAGTTCACCATCTCAACATCACCAACCTTCTGTTGACCCTTTACCTTCTTCGCCTAATTTTTCTTCCTCCATTTCTTCCTCTTCGCCTGGTAAAAGCCTTGATGTTAGTAACCAGGAGGCTAAGAAGAAGAAGAAAGGGAAGAAGAAGAAGAAGAAGAAGAAGCAAGATAAGAAAGAAGTCAACCAACCAACCATGGCTGTAAGTGTTAGTTGTGTTGAGGAAAATTCCGACATGCATCGTAAACCCAAATACCCTTGCAGGCTTTGTAAGGGTGACCACTTCCTTGTCAATTGTCCTGGTATTCCAAAGGTCTTGGAAGTATGGTCAGAAAAATCTCATCAACTTTCCGTTGATCCATCAACCAGTGATAGTCAGGTTCCTGGGAAAAAGGGTAAAGTTAGGTTTCCTTGTAAGTTATGCAAAGGGAGTCATCAAACTCACATTTGCCCTCACATGGATGAAGCCTCAACATTATTGGAAAACCTTACTGTTCCACAGCAAGAATTTCCAACTGGTTACCGTAAACTTTCTCCCAACCTACTGTCAACTGACGGAGTGATTGATCTAAATTCAAGTACAGTCGATCACACTCTCCCATTGGAGAGTGAAACTCATGTCACTCAGGTTGATGATAGATTAGTTGATCAAGTGGTCGATTCAATTTCACATTCGGTCGATCCCACTTTCCATTTAGAGAGTGAACTTCATACCGCTCAGGTTCTTCTTGTTACATCAGATTCTTCTATGTCGGGGGGCACTTCACCTCCAAGCACTGAGGTCTTTTCCTTTGATTGGAATAGACTAATAGAACCTCGTCTTCCTTCCTCCATCCCTTTCCAAATCATTGTCAAGGCTGGTGGTAGGGACATACATCGTACTCAGGTAGATGAAGGTGCTTCTGTCAGTATTTTATCCTCAACTGTTTGGAAAGCTTTGGGTTCCCCTCAGCTTGCGCCTATTACGCAGAATCTGAAAGCTTTTAACAGAACCATTAGTGAACCTTTAGGGATCCTTCCTAAGTTTTCCATTACCTTGGAAGGTAAAACTGTTTGTGTTGATCTTATGGTAGTTCGAGGTCCCTTGGATTTCAATTTACTCCTTGGGCGAGACTATGTTTATGCAATGAAAGCTGTCGTATCGACACTCTTTCGCGTGATGTCTTTCCCTCACAATGGCAGTATTGTGACTGTAGACCAGCTTTCGTTCCCTAGTCTTTTTTCAACTACCAATAATATGACACCCCTAAATGTTCCTGATTCTAAAGTGGTATCTACCCTGCCACGGGTTAATTATGTGGCAACCGGTCCCATGATTTCAGTTACCGATGTAAGTGAGCCTCTCACTGTTTGCTCATCTTCCTTTGATTTAGCTCCGGTAATTGACATGGAAAACTCTATGGGATTACTTGAACACGATGTTCTTATCCCTTTTGAGTCCCTTGACATGTGTTCCTTCCCAAGAAGTATTCTTCCTTCGGATGAAGACCTCTTGGAAGCCATGATCAAGGTGTGTCCATTGACATGTCTTTCCTCCAGTTGGAAGCCATGATCAATGTTACAGATCTGAAGGGAAAGCTTATGTTGCAGATCTGAAGGGATTATAAAACATAGCTCATAAGATTTGAATTTTGGCTGTACGGCCCAGCCACGGGTTTTTCTGTGTTTTCCTGTGTCAAGTTCCTCCACTGTTGATCTATCCTTCGTGGATCCAACAGTCCACGCGGATTTCGGGTGAACGAGTTGCTCGAGGAATACCCGCCCGAAAAGCGGTATCCTCTTTCCTCATAAGCTGCTACGTGTCGCTTGAAGAGTGGAATCGGGGGCCTTCCTCGCAATACCGGTTACCACTTAGACCCCTTCCGAAATACCATCTGGTTCGGTGTTATGCAATGATTTTCAGTGTAAGTCGGATTTTGTTTTTTTTAGCATTTTATCATATTTGTATAAGTATGACTGATGATTGGTTATCTCTGTAGGCAAGGACCGAGAGAAGGCAAGCAAGGTCAAAGAATGGATGCATAAGCTTCAAGTATGACTCCAGATAAAAGATGCATGAGCAAATACGAAGAGTCACCTATGTGGATATGTTTTATTTAAAGATTTGGCTTTAGGCGTTGGTGGTCATCTTTCCAGGTGTTGCCTGTGTATTCCGAAGGTGAAAATTGCTCCAGGTTTCATCATGAAGAGATGACACACAGTCATCCTCTTCTAATCAACATCTATTCATTTTGCCAGGGAAATGAAGCGCTCCAGTGACAGGAAACGCCTTCTACGTGTCAGCAGTGACACCGATGGCTCTACCTCTGTGTATTCTGATCGGTATATTGAAAAGAATAGGGGAAGATGAGGCGTCGGGGCTTGAGGCATAAATATTACCTCCAGATAGGAGAGAAGGGATTTTTTTTGGAGAAAATAGCTTTGATTTATTATGAATAAAGGAGACTATTTGGTTCAATGAGGAGCCTTTTGTTTCAGATTTAAGATCCTTTGCTTTTATGTGTTTTGAGACAGGGTGTTGTTGCTGGCATAAATACAAATGTGTTTTGTTTTTGTGCATATTGATAATGATACAACTTATAATTAGCCTTGGTTGTTTGAATGTAATTCTTCATCATAGTTAATTCATAAGCAATCCCTGATTTGAAACTATGTTAGACATCAGTTGCAAGCTTTACTTCTATAAAAAGGAATGTGTATTCCTGTATGAATGATTGGAATGAAGTCAAGAATTGATGCATCCTTGTTCTTATGTGAACCAATAATTGATTCATTTAGACTTGGAATTTATACATGATGTTTAACCTCTCTTTTGTCATGCTCCTGCAGGATAGATTAGGATAGTAAGGACAAAGACTAGAGTAGTTAGAAGAAGAATAGATAGGATTCAATACATAGAGTTTAGCTGTTTTATTTTGTTGATTTAATTGAAGTCTTCTTCCGAGAAGAAATCTTTCAACACATTTAACAGTTTACGGGGTCCCTTAAAACCCATTGGAACTAAGCCATTCCAAATGAAAGCAGGCCTAATTGGGGCCTGTGATCGGGTTAATTCCCCTTGTTGGTATAGCGAAAATTCGCCATGTCAACACATCTTCATGGTGAATATCTCTGATGTCTGATCTTGACAAGTCAAAGTTTTGAATTTTGATGTATATGTACTCTCTCTCTCTCTCTGTTGAACTATTGAAGAATATAAGAAGATTTGATCAAGGGTTTCCCCACATTGGGGTTTGTCCCTGGCTGGTGCCACATCTTGTGTCCTCTTTTGTTGGCTTGTTTTCTTATGTTTATGTTTATGTTCTATTTTCACTTTACTATCATGCTGATGTGATTGCTAATGTGGAATTGATATTAAGCCTAAATGGAAAAATTGAAGTAAATTTCTCTAACCATAGAACAGACCAAAATTTAACATGGTATCATAGTTGAGGTGAAGACAAAGCCCAAGCAAGAGTGAAAGAAAAATCACCGAAGACAGTTGGACAAGGTCAAAGGCTCAATAGGTTCCTCATCTCACTTCATGGGATGGAAGATGTCTCTGGATCTGACATTGGAAGAGAAAGAAGCACTAGATTACATGAAGGATAAAATCCCTGAACCTCCATCAAATGCACCAGTTGTTACAAAGAACTAGTACACTTAGGGTGGAAGGAAAGGCAAATGCCTTGCTTGCAATGAGTTTGGCCATTATGCAAAGGAGTGTTCAAATAGAAGGGACACATCACTTGATGATGATATCAATCATTCTAGGGGAATCTTCAATGATAGAAGAAACGACAGGTTCAAGGGCTAAGGAAAAAGGAATGCAGGGCATCATGAAAATGGCCGACTCTTCAAGAAATAAAGAATTTCCAGGTATGAAGAATCAAATATTGTTTCTGATAATCAAAAGGAGCATTAACTTATATTATCCCTCTCCACTACTTCTCCTCTAGACTCTTTGGGAATCTAGCTTATTGATAGTAGTGCTTTAAGGCACTTCATCGGATACAAGGAAACTCTCTCTAAACTGATAGAGAAGGAAACAATCGTGGAGATTATTCTTGGAGATGATGCCACCTATCCTGGAAAGGGTGTAGGTAATGCTACCATTCAATTGAATGAAGGTAGCACGATCCATTTACAAAAATTTCTTTATGTACATGATCTCAAGAAGAACCTAGTGTCCATTTCGGAAATGTAAGTCAAAGGTTTCAAGGTGGCATTCATCGATGGAAAGGTATGTGTTTGAAAAAGGAATTTTCAAGATGCTTTTACTCTTGGGTTCAGGGTTGGAAATTTGTATCAAGTTGCAGGAAGTCCATTGGGGACCATGTCATGTGTCACACTTCTATTCCACTAAAGGTCTTCCCATCTTCATTGTAAGGCCCTGCCCGATGTAAGTCATGTTAAGGTCCTATAATTTATAGGATCTCAAGGTGACTGAATATCTCACATTTTGTAGATTTCATATTGTTCATAGATCTCAATATTCAATTGATTTCCAAAAAAATAAAAAGAAAAAATAAAAGAGGGTATTTAAAAAAAAGTGGAAAAGAACAAAAGGAAAAAATAAAATGAAAGAAAAGAAAACCCCAAATATTGTTCAATTCATACAGTCTAAGCATGTTTGAACAAATTTCAATTTCTATTGATAGGATAGAAAATAAAGATCTGCCAAACAGTTCAAGCTTGGCAAATTAGTAGCTAGGTAGAAATGAAATTGGTTCAACTGTTCAATCTGGACCAATAGGAGAAATAAGTGATAGAGTAGGTTAGAAAAAAAAAAAAAAGAGAAAGTAAAAAGGGGTCTGCAAGTCCAAATGCACCCTGCAAAAAAGGGAAAAATGTTAGATTAGAAACAAAAGGGTAGGTAGATTGAGAGAATTACAAAGGGAAAAGGACATGAAAAATTCCTTTAATGTTTTATGACATAGTTCATGTGTTTTTCTAATGTTAAAAAAAAATTAAAAAGGTTAGGGGTCTTATACATTACTCCTAACTTTATCCTATACTCTGCCCCATTTTTCATTTTCCTACCCCACCAATCACGTGGCTGTCACATCAACTATTACCCACCCCGCACGGTTTATCAAATCCCCACAATCGATATTTGATCCAATCGCCACATGCGTTTCTGGCCCCCCCTCACCCTCTGAACGTTAATGCCGTTGCGAGGGGGGGTTGGTTCCGAAATCAGTGGTTTCGAACCACTTACGTGCCACGTTGTCATGATTTCGCACCCCCCTGTTACACAACATTTTGTCACTGTCCCCGTACTCCCCATTCCTTCATCCTGGAGGACCTCTACAGTGAACCCCGCATGTTTTTCCTTCACGAAGAAACTCCCATTGTGTCCCTCTTCATGAGCAGATCAGTTCCATTTTGCACCATTTCCCCTGAAACTTTTGTTTTTCCCAGTTTAAAAGACTGGTGCTAATGACCTTTTTCTTCTTTGCGATGATGTGCAGAGATTAGCACTATCCCTCACACCAACCAGTGAGATTGAGCTGTGTTCCAGTTGCTCCAGTCTTGTTTTGGAAATTTTTTTAAATTTGGAGCCGAATCTTCCAACTCTAGAAGATTCGTAACGAACGTCTGGTAAATGGTTTGGCTAGATTAGGTTGAGGATGTCAGTTTGGGCTCCTTCCCCCTATAATGATGGAATTACCTCAAGGGATAAGTCCTTTTCCCATGAGAGGAGGATCCATCTCCCATCCATTTTTCCAATATAAACCTCCCTTCTTCCGAAGCACAAGCTAGTGTTCATGTTGGTGTGCTTATGCTATTTTGGTTTGGAGTAGACAACAAGCTATTACTAGTTTTAGCTATCTAGTTGTGTGAGGGAGAAGTTTGATTTGGTTTGGAGTGAAGACTAAAGGGAAGAGCCTTAAAACTATTGTTGCTTGAGGCCATCATGGAATGCTAGTAGAAGTGTGTGGGAACCTGGTCTTGTCAAAGGAGGACTGCAACGTCAAGACAAATGGTTATAATCTCTCTTTGATATTAATATATGCAACTATCAATTAATTTCCTACATGTTTTGTTATATTATACATTCATGGCTTAAGGCTTCTTGACTTGTTAAGTAGGTTGAATTGAAATTTGTCTATTGTCACATTTGTTGTTTGATATTGTTTACTTGTTCTAGGTGCTTGAAGAAGGAAGCGAGAGATAGCTAGAGTGAGCAAGCAAGGACATCATCAAACATGATAAGCAAACTAAGAGGTAGGCCCTCTTATTTAGCTCTAACCTAAGGAAATGTTCCATAGAATATATTTTTTATGGATAGACCCATCATTGGGCTAGAGGAATTCGTTCGTGTCCGCACCTATAATTTTACTTCACCACAAATTGGTGACTTCGCTAGGGAATCCCAATCCTTTTGTTTGTCTTGGATTCATGATTTCGTGAGAACTTTTATAGTTCCACTTTTTTCCTTTGGTTATGTTTCTTTTCTCTTGCTTACTGGTCTAAGTCTAAAATTCGTAGTAGCAAATTTGGTCCCTATTTCAATTTTATTTTCCCTTAGCTTCCTCGATCAACACACTTAATTCGCTGACAATCGCACCGATGAGCATGAGTTGTTGAGGAACAGTCGTGCTGACCAGCCTCTGGCTTTTGTTGTCAGTTAGGCAGTCGTGTCGATGCCTGTAAGTGAAGATTAGGGCTTGACCCCAATCTTGGCCAGTGTGTTCTGCTCTTGTGGTTTTGACCCCGTAAGCTTTTGGACTGTTTTCTCCCTGATTAGAAAGCTACTTTTCATTTGGTTTTGTTTGCTTGTTGGCTTATCATATTTCTGCTTGATTGATTGAGTCATTGAGTGGCCAGCGACACTAGGGCATCTAGTTAGTCATCCATTCAGCAGTTTGTGAACTCAGTAAGTCAGGTTGTAGGTGTACTTACTCTTCGCATTTTGTTTTTGGTCCTTTTATGACTTTGACCTCCTGTACACAAGTTTGAAAATTTTTGTTTGCTTGCCTAAACGTTTCTTTTCCAACATAGATTACATTGTTGGTCTTGTGATTGGTAAAGTCGGTGTTTCATTAGTCTGAATGAGCTTCTCTTTTCATGTGTTTATTTGCTTGAAGAGCTTATTGTCTTGAGAACTTTTTCCCTGAAAGATTGTATGTGAAAAGTTTGTTTCGTTGTTTCATGAAAAAGTATGAAATTCAAGCTTGTTGCATCATTATATTATGATAACTTGCATCATTAAAAGACTAGAATTGCATCAGAATTTGAAAAAGGAAGAGAACTTGTTTGCTTTTGAAAGGACTAATAGATAAGTGCTTATTAGGAAATTAGGAATTGGAATGTATTTTTCATTAGTTTATATTTTAAAAAAGTAAGGTAGTGAAAGATCATTTTGTTTTCAGTTGCTTGATTGTTTGCATTTGATTGAGTAGTTTCTACCCTATCTAGTGTAGGCACTTCATCGAATTGAAAGGGTATTGTCTCATTTAGTTGCATTTAAGGTTTTTCAAGTCACATCGCTAAGAAATGAAAACTGAAACATAACTCAAGATCAACTTTAAAACAAATTCAATTAACCTAAGGCGCATTTGACATTAACGATCATATCTAGAAGGTCTAGGCTAGAGACCATGTTCCGACGTCTTTAAACCTAGCAGCTGTCATTAGCTCTAGAATTAGATGGTGCTAGTACAGATTTGTGCTCCTCGTACTCTCGTGTATATAACGTGAGACCCCACTAGGTTGCAATCCTTTTACCCTTAGGAAGATGAGTCGGCTGCCTTGCAAACATGATACACTGAACACAACATTTGGGGAGATTTCCTACTCGTACTTCTTGGTTCTCTAGGAGGTATTGTGCAGTTCACGGTTGCCTGGTAATCCTGTTTACCTAGATCATCCAGAGCAGTCATTTGATATTTTTGAGTCATTAAACTTAAAATATCATTCGAGCACTTGTCCTTTCAAGCTCGTTTCCAATCGAAAGTGATAGAGTCATCTTTGTTTCTTTCTCAACTCTTAAAAAATGAAAGAGAACTAGTCTTTTATGCGTCTTAATAATTGATTTCCCATGATCCAAAAACACCTTGTTAGTCTTTGATGAGACCAAATCGTGAGTTGCCCCAGAAAGAATATTTTAAAGCCTTTAATTTAATTGTTTTATCAACTAAGACAAGGTCATCGTGGCTGAACCATCTGGTTCACCCAATTCCTCTTCCTCTCCTCCATCTAAAAGATTGTTTGAGGAGCCATTTCCTGAGTTACTAGAGTCACTTGAGGACCAAGATGTTGAACTCGCAATTGTTTTAAGCATTCAACCCTTGTCATCTCGTCCTTTGCCTACTTTCGATACTGGGTCATCTGCTGATCTTGGCCCGGAATCTCCAGACAATCCCGTTCAAACTCCAAAGAACTCACCGACCACTAACGGTCAGCTTGGACTAGTTATCTACCCTCTGAACCCTCTATTTGACCTTGTTGTGATATCATCACAGCATCCTTACAGTCTGTACGACCAGCCGGGTGTTCCTTTGGAACTATCCCCTCGTACTCATTCGGCCATTCGTCGTCATTTGTTTTTAGACATGGAACCCAAAGGCGATGCTCTAGTCACATCTCTGAATGAGTCCGAAGTTTCTACTCCACACACTGTTGAGGGGGAAGAATTGCAATTGCAATTTCCTCCCAAGGGTTTCCCTTTTTTAGAAGGTATTCCCGCCAGTTTTCCACCCAACTATGTGTCTTTGGCGCAGTTGGTTTCAGGTACACCTAGTGCCTCATCACTTTACCATAATCCTATATGGGCGTCAGGTGCCAAGCCTACGTTAGGTTCGTTCGTTACGAACATGAATTCCCAACAGGTTGTTACTTCAATCCCCATGCAACCCACCATTTCGAATACCCTTGTATCATCAATACCAGTTACCCATCAGGCACAACCAACAGTTTCAAAGATTGTCTCTATGAGTTCGTCTGTCCCGCTAGTAAGTGACCAGGTCATGCCACCACCTAGGGGAAGAACTTGAATGTTTCTATGGTGTTAGGTACCACTAATGTGAGTGGATTACAAGCTCACATGCTTGGTATAAACCAACCTTCTTCTGGTATTATTTATAACCCTACTAATCCTACTGGGTCAAGCAATGTCCAGCACCAACAGGTTCAGAATCCCATTGGTCTGTCTGGATCAAGCAATATTCAATGTCAATAGCCCTATGGGGCTCAGGTCCAATACCAGAATCCTTACGTTTTATATGGTTCTCAAGGAATGGTCAATCAACCTTACACCCTCCAATCTTGGCAGTACATCCAGCCTGGCTATGGCCAGATTCAGTTCGGTAATTTCCTAGGCACTGTTCAAGTACCCTTGCAACAACAAGGACAACCTCTACAATAATAAGGGCAGCCTTTTTTACCACAAGGGAAACCTTTGTTGCAGCAAGGGCTCTCCACGCAACAGCAAGGGCAAATGATCCTGCAGCAAGGCCAACTGCAACAACAGCAAGGTCAGCCATTGCAACACTTGCAGCAGAAGATGCAATATGCTCTGCACACCTCTCAACCCATGTCCTCACAGGGCCAACCTCTGCAGCCCCAGGGACAAATTTTGAAACCACAAGGTCAGCCCTTGCAACAACAAAATAAACCAGGGTAGCAGCAACCCTTGTATACATATCAATAAGGTCAACCCTTGCAGGGGCAGGGTCAAGGTCAAGTCCTGCAGCAACAGGTTCAAAATCCTCATGTCCTAGGTCAACAGGTTCAGAATCCTATCAGCCAAGGGCATCAAGTACAAAATCCCTATGTCCGAGGGCAACAAGCGTATCAACCTTATGCCCAGGGACTGCAGTTCCAAAATCCTCTTGTTCAGGGACAACCGGTTCATCAACCATATGTTCAAGGACAACAGGTCCCATATCCATATGTCCAAGGTCAACAGGCTCAAGAGCCTTTTAACCTATATGTTTCTTATCGGTAACCTATGCCTAGATAGTCCCAAGGTATTCACGGTCAAAACCCTCCCTATGGTCAAGGTAATCCACAATGGGGGTAGCCTTAGATGCCATATGTCCAAAATCCCCCACTGTGGGGCCAAAATCCTTACCAACAGGGATGGGCTCCTCCCTATGGGCCCACTTATCAACCTCCCATGCCTTTTAACACCTAATTTCCTTTCTTGGCTACACACGAGTTGCCAAATGTATCTCTCCTTACAAATGATCTGATCCTTCATTCGCCGTACTGGCCTCCAGTGCCATCCAAGATACCAAGTGATTGCCCAAAGTTTGATGGGAAAGCTAAAGAAGATCCTTAGGCCCATGTGATGACATATCACCTATGGTGCTCGTCGAACTTGTACGTGGACGATTCCATTCGTCTGTGTCTTTTCCAACAAATCCTCATGGGTGCTGTAGTGACGTGGTACATCGAGCTACTTTGAAGTACTTACCATGACTTTAACTCTTTAACCATGGCTTTCCTCACACATTTTCAGTTGTCGGTTCGCTATGAAACTGGCACCTATTTGCTCACATTGCTTAAGCAAGACACTGTGACACACATATCTGATCATATCCATGAATGGAGACATAAATGTCGCCTGATCAAATTCGAGATTGCAGATTATTTGCTCACTGAATGGTTTACCAAATCATTTGTAGCCCCACTTACTTGCGATATAGCTATGGGTGGATGTGTCACTGAAGAGCAGGCCATCACTCGTGCCCAGTACTTGGGTCTAGTTTACTCTCATTCTGGCACTTTGTATGAGTTATTACCTAATGCTCCGTGGCCATCATCTGATCCCAAAGCATCAAAGTCACTCGATGTTCCTCCCGTCGATGGAGTTATTGGTTCAGTATCCCAGACCCCTACTAAAACTTCTTCTAAACAGAAATCAATCTCAAATATTGTTCCTAATAGTTCATCTCTGAATCCACCTGGCCTTGGTAAAACCTAAGAGGTCCACATTGTCCATTCTACCGCAGTAAACAAATCCTCGAAAGGAAAGAAGAAAGGAAAAGGCAAAGCTAAAGCTGATGCCCCAAAACAGGGTCCTCCCAAATCGTCTGCTGGCGAATCTTCACAACGGAAACCTAAGTATCTGTGCCTCATTTGCGAGGAAGATCACTACCCTAAATATTTTCCCTGACGATCCGAATTTAGTCGCTTACTCAAAGGGACCCCTGTTGTCCTCAAAGATTTGTTTCCGTCTCAACAGATCCAAATGGTACACCAACCCCAATCTGCTTCCTCTGGATCTTAAGTGTTCACGATGAGTACGCCTATTAATGTGGCTACTAGGTCGAAAGACTATCAAACTCCTACTCTGGCAGCTGGGAAAGATAAATAAGCTACACCTTCTTCTTCTACCCTGAGTTCTGACCCTCTGCATATTGAGTGCCCTAACCTTGATTCTGTTATGTGGCCACCCTCTCGAGGTGTACTGCGGAAAACCTTGTATAATCCCAATGCCCGAGCTACTCAGCATTACAATATTGTTGAGGATTTGGCTCAAGCACCGTCAACCATGTCGGCTCTCGAGGTACTCCAAAGCTGTCCATCGCAGTGGAAATCTTTGCTGTCAGCTATCGAGGACATTGATCCCACCGATTCCAATTTGATATGTTTTGATCTAGAGAACCATGTTTCACGGCTCCCTCATTAGATTTCCTTTCTTACTCAGGTAATCATCTATGAGAAGACCATCCACCGAACATTCATTGATGAAGGTGCTTCCACCTGCATCATGTCAACCACATGTTGGAAGGCTATTGGTTCTCCTGCACTGAAAAAATCTCTGAACACTTTGTAAGCTTTCAATGGGCGCGATTCGTGACCCTTCGGTGTCTTACCTAACCTTGCCATCACCCTAGAAGGTAAGACAGTGCAAGTTGAAGTAGAAATTGTTGACGCCAATCTCAATTATGATCTTCTACTCGACCAAAGTTGGACTCATTCCATGCATGCCGTGGCCTCCTCTTTATTTCGCATGATTCGTTTTCCCCATCAAGGGAATATTGTCACTATTGATCAGCTGTCTTTCTTTGCCTCTTCCTCCTCAGATGGAAATGTTTTGTATGTCAAGCACTCGGGTGCTCCCTATGAGAGTGTGGGGGCCTCTTTCAACATGATCTCAATCAAATATGATCCTTCGGTCATAGCTGCACTGGATCTTGTTGATTCCTAGGGCGAGGTTATGCCGCTTAGTCCCGCCAAAGTCAATTACGTGGAAATTGTTTCGTCTTCGAACTCTGCACCCTCTGATTCTTTTATGTCGAAGACCTATTTCGATACGTACTCTCAATCCTCGTGTCTTGGTGCTTTGGAATCGCATGATCCCTTAGCCAAGACCTTCCTTGCTGATGAAGGTATCATGGAAGTCATGTCTCTCGAGAAACCCCCATGGATCGATACTCATCCTCGCTCCTTGTTCCTACCTCGCCCGACGGTCATGTCTACCGTTTTCAGAAGGTCCTCTTCTCCATTTACGCCACTGATTGATACTCATGAAGTATAGTCAGAAGGAAATCTGGGTAATATTACCCAAACGATGTCGATTGACATCTCTATCAAACCCGGTATCGTTGAACACGTTCATGTTGGGGTATCTTATTCTCAGGATGAGATCAAGACATGTACTCGTCTATTTTAGGAATTCCGTGATGTGGTTGCATGGTCCTACAAAGGAATGCCTGACATTGATCCTAGCATTGTGGTGCATGAAATACCAATGTGTCCGCACGTAAAGCCGATTCGCCAACGGATTTGCCCGATGCACCCTAGGAAGGCCACTGTTATTAAGGGTGAAGTGGAAAAGCTTCTCAAAGCTGGGTTCATCTATCCCATCCCCCTTACAGACTGGGTGTCCAATATTGTCCTGGTTACTAAAAAATAGGACACAATTCGCATTTGTGTGGATTATAGAGATCCCAATCGTGCTTGTCCTAAAGACAACTATCCTACTCCCTTCATTGATTAAATCATTGATGAATGTGCTAGGAGCGAAATATTTTCCTTTATGGACGACTTTTTGTTAAGAAATTTACTGTATAACATAAATAATTACTGAGAGGAATAAATATAAAAATAACCAGCAACAACCATAAACACATAAACACAAATATTTATCTGGGAAAACTCCAAATCCGGGGAAAAACCCAACCTAATAAGATCTTATTAGCATTGGCCAAAAATCTGGCCAATCCGACCAAGTGAACCTTCACCGCTCACCTCCAGGTATTGCCTTACAATGAAGTCCTTCCAGCTTTTTATAAGCTCCATTACATATAATACCACGGGCAGAATACCATGGGTGCACAATACCATGTGCCCCAAAACCATCACTGTTTAACCTGGTCAACTTTGACTCTATCTCAAGTCAAGTTTACCTAACAATTCCCCCCTTAAACTTGACTTGGGGTTCCTTGACTAACTCCAGCCAAACCTGCTAAGTGAGACAATCCCGCTCACTCTAGCCCTTACCCCCCTCAAAGTTTTTACCCGGGGTATTGTTAACCCGACACCCCCCTATCACCTAGGTCTAACCCAGACTTTACCGATGATCACTGAGGGGTACACATGCCTTACCAGGTCTTACAGCAGTATGCCCATTTTCATGCAATAATTTTGACTTCACTAAAATATTTTTTTTTGTTTATTGCTGCTGCCATTCTGATCCATCCTCTCTCAATTTGATTTTCTCAAAAGTTTCTATCTAACCGCTCCAACTGCAAGCCCGACGAGAACCTCGTAGATTCCATCACTAGTGGCCTCACGTAGCAGAAAATGAACAATTTTCGAAGCCGCATGAACAATGTTCTTCTGCTGACCTTCTTTAAATAGTCGCATGAATCTCGAACAATTCGTCAGCATGTTCCAAACTGGTAAATATCGCAAATGCATTGTGATCCCTGGCAGTTACGACACTATCTTCCGCACATTCTCCTCGAGGTTCTTCCGCATACGATTGTTCCACCATTATTTTCAGACCCAGATCTGTAAAAAAGGCTGCATTGATCTCATCAGGCACTATAAACCCTGGCATCAAAGAATCCCTTTGAAACCAATATCTGGCTCGGATACCAGTTGTTAAGAAATTTACTGTATAACATAAATAATTACTGAGAGGAATAAATATAAAAATAACCAGCAACAACCATAAACACATAAACACAAATATTTATCCGGGAAAACCCCAAATTAGGGGAAAAACCCAACCTAATAAGATCTTATTAGCATTGGCCAAAACTCTGGCCAATCTGACCAAGTGAACCTTCACCACTCACCTCTAGGTCTTGCCTTACAATTAAGTCCTTCCAGCTTTTTATAAGCTCCATTACATATAATACCACGGGCAGAATACCATGGGTGCACAATACCATGTGCCCCAAAACCATCACTGTTTAACCTGGTCAGCTTTGACTCTATCTCAAGTCAAGTTTACCTAACACTTTTCTGGTTATAACCAGATCAACATCGCCTTGGACGATAAAGAAAAGACAACCTTTCTCTGTCCATGGGGTACATTCGCATACAAGAAGCTCCCTTTTAGCCTCAAAAATGTTGGATCCATGTTTCAACAGGAAATGTCCTATGCATTTCATGACATTCATAACATTGTCCAACCTTACTTGGATGACCTTCCTGCTCATTCTCGTAAGTGCCAAAAGCACCCAGACCATCTTCAGCAGATTTTTCTGCGCTGTAGACACTATAACATTCTGTTAAACCAGCAAAAATGTGTTTTATATGTAGAATTAGGACGACTCCTCGGCTTCATCGTTTCCAAGGATGGTATTCACCTGGATCTGCTAAAAGTCAAGGCCATTGTAAATCTATCCCCTCCATCCTCACTGCACCAACTCCAGAGCCTGCAAAGAAAGGCCAACATTCTTTGTCGTTTTATACCCAACTATGCCAGGCTAGCCACAGGATTTACCCGGTTGCTCAAACAAGGAACACCCTTTGTATGGGACAAGGTGGGCCAAAAATCCTTTGACGGTCTCAAGGCCCTCCTCATAAATGCTCCTCTATTGCACCCGCCAGACTATTATCGAGATTAATTCCTTTACCTAGCCGTGACCCCTAGCACCATTGCTATGGTTTTGGTCCAAGATGATGATGAAGGAAATGAACATGTAATCTACTACCTTAGTCGGAATCTCCTCAACACTGAAACGCATTATGCACATGTCGAGAAGTTGGCTTTGGCTGCCATCCAGGCTGTTCAACGCTTTCGGCACTATATCCTATTGCACACGACTACAGTGATTTCTGAATGCAACCCTATGACCTATATCCTGACTCATTAGTTACTGGGGGGAAGGTATTATAAATGGATCATAATCTTACAAGAATTTGATTTAGTCTTCACTACAGCCAAATCTAAGAAGTCACTTGTTTTCATCGAATTGATTTGTTCCCTTCCCTCCAAGGCTCTCCCTGCTGGTGCAGATGAACAACTTCCAAATGAGACCCTTTTCCTTATTAGCACCCTCGATCCATGGTATAGTGATATCATCGTGTATCTCCAGACATCCACGTTTCGGTCCGCATTGAACAAGGATTATCGCCGAAGTATTCAGCATCACTCCCAACCCTACCATATTATTGGTGATACTTTATACCATGTTGGTGTCGATTTAGTTCTTCGTCGGTGCCTTACGATCGAGGAAGCTGAAAGAGTTCTCAATGATTGCCACTCTGGGGCATGTGGTGGTGATGCAGGAGCATTCAGCCCAATAATGTCATTGTGTTTTAGTAGACATAGGGGTCATGTGTTTTCAAGGAAGTTGGTTTCCTAAATGTGAATTAAATGTAATTATTAATGTTTTGAGTGATTTTAATGAGAATAGGAATTAATTGAGTATTGTGAGGAATATTTGTAAATGTTCTCGAATGTAGGAGAACATGAGAGATTTAGGATAATTGAGAGATTGAGGGATTTGAGAATTGATTGTAAATCTTAGATTAGGAGTCAGTTCATGATTTTGTGGATTAAAGAGAATCCTTAGGGATGAGGAAGAGATTTAGGAATTTTGTTAAGGAAATTATGGATCTAAACCAGGAATTGGTTTTAGAATTCCTTGTATAAATGTAAGCCTAAAAGGCATAGAGATAGGTTAGAGAGAGTTAGATAATTAGTTGGTTAAGCTAGTTAGAATGGGATTTAAGCCTATGGGCAGATTGTAAATAGAGCCCATTGTAATCAGAAGATCAGGGCAGAGAGACAGAGTCTCAATATGTAATTGTTGGTTTTTATATTATATACAGAGAATTCAATCCTAAGTGTAAGTGTGCGATTCAAGTATTGATTGATGTATTTAGAGATATGCATAGTTTATGTATGCAGGCAGAGTTGAGGCAGAGCACAGAGGAGAATAACGAGCTAGAGGTTCATAACGGATTTGTGAATCCATTGAAGGATCAAGAAATGATCTGGGATGAAATCGATCAAAGGAGCATGAGAGGTTAAGCCAAGAGGAGTCACGCAGCGGAAACAGTGAAGAACGGGAACCTTTGAAGAAACCAAAAACCACAGAAGAACTGAAGAAATGGCGTAAAAACCAAGTGAAGAAAGGAACAAAGAGATGAAGTGTCGACGCACAGGAGCCATTGGATCTAACAGATCAACGGACGAGATTAGATCGTAGAGAATGGAGTGGAGTTATTAATTATCACATCGGAGGAAGGGAAAGGAACGAATGAACCCCGGCCTTAAGCAACTGTCGATTGCGATCAAGCGACATTAAGCATGGACCGTTGGATCAGGAAGGAGGTCAACAACAGAGGTTAGTTCGCATT
The DNA here is from genome assembly GCA_031772625.1 of Pinus tabuliformis. Lineage (NCBI taxonomy): Eukaryota > Viridiplantae > Streptophyta > Pinopsida > Pinales > Pinaceae > Pinus > Pinus tabuliformis. The sequence goes on from CM062809.1 coordinate 1,166,338,531, forward strand.
GGAATAAATCAAAGAGTAAGCATCAGCCATGAACCAATGCAATATGCGATTGCGATGAAGCCGATGCGATCAGCTAAGTGATTGCATCACAACATTTCATGGTGCTTTATCAGCAAAGGAGTATTGAGACATGTGATGAAGCGATACGCTATAGTGATATAGCGATAGCTGATGATCAGGGATCAGGCTGATCAGAGAATGGAGAGCGCAACAGAAAGGTGATGGACCGAGAGTAGACCCAATGACATTTATAGTTGCGGGTCTATAATATTTGAAGTCTGGCTTTATGGTTTGGAGCGGGTTTTCCTTTGTATTCCCGTGTTTCCCATATTTTCCGATAGAATGAATGGTCCAGGTTTTTAATGTAAAAGCACCAATAATGTGTTCCGACAGTGTGATCGCATATCGGGAAAGTGGAAGGAGTGTGTAATGTGACCCGCGGAAGAGCGATACCCCAATTGCAATAAAGGTAAAGCATTGATATCTGTGCAAAGGCCGTATTAAGGCAGAAAGGTATGTTTTAAGTGCATTTCTATTATAAAAGGGTTATAATAGAAATATAGTGCCGATAAAGGGTTTTCATGTGTTAAGTCTGATATAACCAAAGTTTATAAAGTGAAGGCTTAATGTGCGGGCTTAAGGGTTAATGAATGTTTATAAGGGTGAATAAGTCCTGATAGAGGAGATTGAAAGTCTAGGCTATTGTATTGAATAATTCCGCATATGAAGTTTAATAAGGGGGGGGCTTAACTATTGATGGTTGAAGATTTAACTCCTTGGAGAGTTAAATTCATGGGGCAAATGTGATTATGCATTTGTATATTCATATTGTAGGTAAAGCAGGGGTAACCTTGTGTCATTTGGTATCAAAGAAAATTGTAATTGAAACAATTGGTGTTAAACAAAACAAAAAAATTCTATGTGAAAGAATTAAAAGAGAGTTATGTGTAAAGATGTATATGCAGGCAGAGGGGATTAGATTCTAATCTGACAAACAGAAGGTACATAGAGGTGATGTGTATCGAAACTTGCAAATGCAGGAGGCAGAGGACAAAACAGGTGAAATGGTGGAACAAGATCATGCAGAGATCTTGAAGGTGAGATGACATGTTTTGTTTTGATTTGAATACTGGAGAATATGTGGTTTTTATATTGATGCACAGGTGACAGCATAAGGAGGTGAGAATATTGCAACAAGCCTAGAGCAAGGAGTGCTCAATTGGTTCCAAAGGAAAGAACCAGAGAGATGCTAAAAGATTGAGCTCAAAGGAGAGAAGCTTAGTGAGGCATATGTAGCAAGGAGGAGACTTGTTACTGTAGAGGTATTGTTGTAGATCACAAAGGTAATTCCACAAAGGATGTGGGTAGAATTTCCAAGGTAATGAAGGAAGCTGGTAAGACTTTCTAAGTGAAAGAAGAAGTGGTCAAAACCAAGTATTTCATGGTGATTGAAATACAAGAGGATAGTTGTGTTCTTGAGAGATGCAAATGAGTTGAAGCCTAAAGGAGCAGAGAAGAGTGCTCAAAGGAGGTTCCAGAGATAGAGAACCAAGGGCTTGCCAAAAGACCGAGTACAGAGGAAAGCTTGGTGAGGTAAGTGGTAGCAAGGAGGACTTGTTGTTGCAGAGGCTTTAGTGCAGCTCATAGTGAATGAGTGAGGAACTCATGAAGATGGAGAAGAAGATGGCTACTGATAGTCATAGCAGAGGTTCTGAGGAAGACCACAACAAAAGAAAGGTGAAGAAAGAAAATGCCAAGGCAAATGGCAAGAGGATGAGTCAAGAGGAAATTGACAGAGAGATTGCTGAGATGAAAGGACAACTCGATGTATTGATGATGATACTAGAGGAAAGCCAGAGACAAGGTTGGGTATTAAAGAAGAAGCTAGTGAAGTGGCATAAGTTGCAGAGAAGGCTACAACAAAGGAAGGTAAGGTGGCTAATGGGAAAACTTAGAGAAGCTGAGTTGGAAATGGAAGTGTCCATTTGTGAACCAGAGCAGGGTGAAGTTCTGGGTGAAGATGAAGACTTGAAGACTGAAACTTCAAGTGAGAGCAAAAGGTCTGATGATTTTAAATATGATAATTTGTGTATGTTTACAGGTGAAACATGTAAAGAAGGACAATTTGTTGATATTGTCATAAAGAGGGAAGAAGACAGGCAGAATCTAAATTTTGTTTTAAAAGAGGAAGTAGGGAAGGATATCAAGCAATCAAGTAAAGGACTTGATGAGATTGAGGAGAAGACCATCGAAATATTTCTAAGTCATGTAAAGGACTTGGAACAACAGGAGGAATTGGTGATTGAATCATCAAATGAGATGATGAGGTCTCGTGGTTTTACAACTGACAGGTTGTGTATGAATGCAAGTATTGCAAAAGATAAACCATTTTATGGAATTGTCTTGAATGAAGCTGAAAATTGCCAGGTAAAGTATGATGATGACTGCCTTTCAAATGAAGATCAAGTTGAGTTATTACAACAAAAGGAGTTCATAAATTCCATGCTTAATGGAGGAAATATCTTCAGTGGGGATGAGACAGTTATGTCCTATGATAAGAAATTTTCTATTGAAGAGAATAACGAGGAATTGATTTTCTTAAATGATCAAAGGGAGAGTGATGGACAAACATCTAAAACTATCATAGCGATAGAAGATCAGAATTTTATTCTAATCGAGAATGAAGAAATAGTGTCAATAAGTTATGCTTGTGACAAAGAAGAAGATAGTGAGGATTGTATAGAACTTTTGGGAGAAATTCCAAGTGAGATGGAAAATTTGTGGCAGGAGTTAAGTCTTTTGGAGAAAAGGCTAGAAGACCAAAAAGTAAGTGTTCAAGTTGTAAAATCAGAATTGAACGAGAATGAAGAAGTTCACTACAGTGGACAGGGACAGAAAGACATCATTAGAATAGATGGTGTGGAGGAGAGACTAGTTGACAGTCTCATGAATTCTTTTGAGAATTCAAATCAGCATACTAATGTGCTGATAAAGGAGGAGAAAACAGAGCAGCAAGCTTAATTGTTGTCGAAGGAGGAAAAGGCACAAAACTCTTATGTTTTTTATTTTAATAATTGTTTTATGAGTGCAGGATTAGTTGCAGATGATGGAGAAAATTTGGCACAGATAAGTAGCCAAATGGAAGAAGAATATTATGTGGAAGAATTTAATCCATGGAACAAAGATGCTCAATTGCTGGAGAGAATGCTAGAAAGTCATGATTCAGTGCAGACAGAAATAATCATGAAAGAGGGTAAGGATGAAAGGGAGGTAGTAAGTGTAGGAGTCAAAGCAAGAGTTGGAGCAGGAGTAGAAGAAAAAGTAAACCAGAAACTACAAAGCGAAAGTAACCAACAACAGTTTGAAGAATTAGTGGACAACAACAACAACCTGAAATACAAAGAAAGAAATAGTAATAAGTGGCAGAATATGGACTAGTCCAAGGATGAACTGGAGATAGAGATTGAAGAATTATGGTAGTTGATGATGAAACAGTTCATATGGAGGAAAATGATAGCAGCAGGAAGCATGATCAATCAGAATTTGAACCTGATTGACAAGGAGAGGAAGATGAAATAGAAAATAACAGACATACAACAATAACAAAGGTGCAGAGCTTTCAGACAGTTACAAACTAAAGTTTGGGACCCTGGAGGTTTTATAACAACTTATGAACACACATGATCAGGAGATCATGTAAATTTTCTACTTTGGGAGTCTGATGCAAGAGAATTCAGCCTAATAATGTCATTGTATTTTAGTAGACATAGGGGTCATGTGTTTTCAAGGAAGTTGGTTTCCTAAGTGTGAATTAAATGTAATTTTTAATGTTTTGAGTGATTTTAATGACAATAGGAATTAATTGAGTATTGTGAGGAATATTTATAAATGTTCTCGAATGTAGGAGAACTTGAGAGATTTAGGATAATTGAGAGATTGAGGGATTTGAGAATTGATTGTAAATCTTAGATTAGGAGTCAGTTCATGATTTTGTGGATTAAAGAGAATCCTTAGGGATGAGGAAGAGATTTAGGAATTTTGTTAAGGAAATTATGGATCTAAACCAAAAATTGGTTTTAGAATTCCTTTGTATAAATGTAAGCCTAAAAGGCATAGAGATAGGTTAGAGAGTTAGATAATTAGCTGGTTAAGCTAGTTAGAGTGGGATTTAAGCCTACGGGCATATTGTAAATAGAGGCCATTGTAATCAGAAGATCAGGGCAGAGAGACAGAGTCTCAATATGTAATTGTTGGTTTTTATATTTATATACAGAGAATTCAATCCTAAGTGTAAGTGTGTGAGTCGAGTATTGATTGATGTATTCAGAGATCTGCATAGTTTATGTATGCAGGCAGAGTCGAGGTAGAGCACAGAGGAGAAGAACGAGCCAGAGGTTTGTAATGGATCTTTGAATCCATTGAAGGATCAAGAAATGATCTGGGATGACATCGATCAAAGGAGCATGAGAGGTTAAGCCAAGAGGAGTCGCACAACAGAAACAACGAAGAATGGGAACCTTTGAAGAAACCCAAAACCACAGAAGAACTGAAGAAATGGTGTAAAAACCAAGTGAAGAAAGGAACAAAGAGATGAAGTGTCGGTGCACAGGAGCCGTTGGATCTAACAGATCAACAGACGAGATTAGATCGCAGAGAATGGAGCAGAGTTATTAATTATCGCATCGGAGGAAGGCAAAGGAATGAATGAACCCCGGCCTTAAGCAACTGCCGATTGCGATCAAGCGACATCAAGTGTGGACCATTGGATCAGGAAGAAGATCAACGGTGGAGATTAGTTCGCATCGGAATAAATCAAAGAGTAAGCATCAACCGTGAACCAATGCGATATGCGATTGTGATGATACCGATGCGATCAGCGAAGTGATCACACTGCAAAATTTCATTGTGATTTATTGGTGGAGGAGTATTAAGATATGCGATGAAGCAATATGCGATAGCGATATAGCGATATCCGATGATCGGGGATCAGGTCGATCGAAGATTGAAGAATGGAGAGTCCAACGGAAAAACGATGGACTAAGAGCAGACTCGACGACATTTATAGTTGCGGGTCTATAATATTTGATCTCCGGCTTTATGGTTTGGAGCGGGTTTTCCTTTGTATTCCCATGTTTCCCATATTTTCCGATAGAATGAATGGTCCAGGTTTTTAATGTAAAAGCACCAATAATGTGTTCCAATAGTGTGATCGCATATCGGGAAAGTGGAAGGAGCATGTAAAGTGACCCGCGGAAGAGCGATACCCCGATTTCGATAAAGGTAAAGCACTGATATCTGTGCAAAGGTCGTATTAAGGCGGAAAGGTATGTTTTAAGTGCATTTCTGTTATAAAAGGGTTATAATAGAAATATAGCGCTGATAAAGGGTTTTCATGTGTTAAGTCTAGTATAACCAAAGTTTATAAAGTGAAGGCTTAATGTGCGGGCTTAAGGGTTAATGAAGGTTTATAGGGGTGAATAAGTCTCGATAGAGAAGATTGAAAGTCTGGGCTATTGTATTGAATAATTCCACATATGAAGTTTATTAAGGGGGGGCTTAACCATTGATGGTTGAAGATTTGACTCCTTAGAGAGTTAAATTCCTGGGGAAAATGTGATTATGCATTTGTATATGCATACTGTGGGTAAAGCAGGGGTAATCCTATGTCAGGTGGTCATATGTCTGGTTACGCTACAGCTCAAAAAATCCTTCGTGCAGGTTATTTCTGGTCGTCTATCTTCAAGGTCTGCATTCTTGCTATTCACAAGTGCCATGAATGCGAAATTCACCAACACATGATGTACGCCCCACCCACTAACCTACACCCCGTCATTACCGTTGGTCCCTTTGCCAAATGGCGCATCAATTATATGACATGTAACCCTTGTTCAACCGTGGGGCATGGCTATATTATTGTCGTTGTAGATTATTTCAACTAATGTACCGAAGCGATGCCTACATATTCTGTAGATGGTAAGACGACGACTCAATTCCTTTTTAACCATGTTATTTCCAAGTTCGGCATACCCCAAGCCATTGTCATAGACCATGGCTCCCATTTCAGAGATTACATGATGGCCGAGCTGACATCTGCATTGGGCTTGCGCCATGATGGCGCGACCCCATATTACCCTCAGGCCAATGGCCATGTTGAAACCATGAACAAGGCCTTGGTCACAATGCTTCAGCATACTATTGGGATGCACAAGTCAAATTGGTATCTCATGCTTTTCTTAGCTCTGTGGGCCTACCGAACCTCAACCAAAGATGCAATTGGTTTCACACCATTCTAGTTGGTCTATGGTCTGGAAGCAACATTGTTGATTGAATGCAAGATTCCTTCACTCAAGTTAGTTGTTGAACTCCTCCCTGAAACATCACCTCAAGAGGAACGCCTCTTATATTTAGAACGACTAGATGAGACTCACTGTCTCGCTGCCTTGGGCATCGAAGAAGAAAAGAAATGAGTCAAATCCCAATTTGATCAGTCGGTCTCCCCTCACGTGTTCTCTGAGGGTGATTTCGTCCTAATATACGACCAAGATAATGATAAGCTGGGGGCAGGAAAGTTCAAACCTATATGGCATGGGCCCTACATCGTGAAACACGTTTTGTAGAAGGAGCCTATGAGCTTATTGATTATGAAAGAAATCATCTCGACAAGCCCCGAAACAGGCTTTACCTCAAGAAGTACTATTCTTAGGCCATCTTGCATGGTTACTTGTGTACATTAGTGTGTGATTCATTTTTGTACAATGTGGTTTTGTGTGTTAGTTTTCAAACAGATTTCTTGTTTACTATGCTATTCTTGCTTTGCAGATGTCTGTGACTGCTCATGTTAGTTTCACTGATGGTGCATATCGTAGTACCCGGAACCTATCATCCATGTCATGGGCTATTTATGACCGTAACGGTGAGTTTATTTACCTTCAAGGTATCTTCCTAGGTCACACAACCAACAACGTTGTTGAATATAGTGCGGTCATCAAACTGTTGTCAGAAGCCATCGCTCTGGGAATCAGAGAACTAGTTGTCAACCTGGATTCACAGCTTGTTTCAAATCAACGGGTAATATTCCATCTTAAACCCTCAAATATTGAGAATGTATCTCCATATTCATTTATTGGGAAGGCATTTTGATTACATTACATATCATCATATTCCTAGACGCGTGAATACATTAACAAATGCATTAGATAATCATGTGTTGGATAGACATTATGAAACATGTAAAAGACAAAACAAACCATTTGTACCATAGTAGTCAGTAAAATACAACACACACACACACACACACACACACAGATATCTATATATATATATATATATATATATATATATATATATATATATATATATATATATATATATATATATATATATATATATATATATATCTGGTGATAATTTTTTATACATCACAACCCAAAAAAATAATATGTGTGTCTAAAATAACATCGGTGGCTCGCAGGCCCCATATATCTATGGCACGCAGGCCTCAAAAAACATGTGACTGCTAGACCTAGGAACTAATCAGCATGGTGATCGTGGTAGCATGACATGTCTCATGCAACACGAGTCAAAAATCGGAGGATTCGCTCTGAAACTCTCACAGTGTGTCTTTGGTACTAACGAGGAATGTCTCCTACCCAAGCATACTGCGGGATACCACAAGTCAACCCCTCAAGGTTCCTTGTGATTTCCTCCTCGTTGTCACTCCGCTCCTTATAAGGAGTGACAACATCAATAGGGTAGGGGACGCCCCTGGCTATTGGGGACATCCCAGTAGGCCACTCTAGTCCAATGTCTGCATTAACAAGAGAAATGTTATAAGCACATGTATAAAAAAAACAATTAAAAAATCTCAAAATTAAAAATTTTGGTTTCTTACCTTCTTCATCGAAGTCCTCTCCATCTGGTAAGGGAATGTCTAGATCTCCTCGGAAATCAATGTCGTTGTATGGCCAGCCCTCCACGACAATCTTCTATTGTTGTAGTCATGAAAATAATGCAGGTCGGTATGACATGTCCTTACCCCTAGTGATCCTGGGCATTAAACGACTCCATCAGGCCATCCGCAGATCGCGTGGCATAGAAGGATCTACCTTAGTCCGTTGATACTAGAACAATGGTACTCGTTCCAAAAAGAATGTCACAAGCACTAATCTGAAGCCAAATTGCTTCAGATTCCCCACCTTAGCTTTTGACAGCTGGCGCTTGATGTTCATCTTCATGGCCTCTGCCCAGTTGAAGATCGTAGGAGCTGTGCAGTCAATAGCATAAAGGAACTTTGACTTGTTAGTGTCATGTTCCACCTGGGACCCTACCACTCTATTGATAGTCAAAAGAAGCACCCTCAGTGTTAGATCCTGAACACTGGAAATATCTATCTTCCCACTCTTGGATTTCAGGGCCTCAGGGCAGTGTTCGACAAGCAAGGAATATATGCTTGCCCCAATTGGACGTGACCCATACAAGTTCATCAGCTCCCTTCTGTGGGACAATCCAGTGATGAAGTATATATCTGAAGTCTCCAACTCTAGCTCCTAGTCGCCAATGACAAATATCTCCCGATTAATGTCCCAAAGAATAATTAGGTACCGAAGCAACTCGGACAGGGACTGCATACCTGACGTAAGAAAGAATTTGAGGAGCTTGCAAGCCTCCAGTAAATTTGGTTCATTCATTGCCTTGGTGTCAACATCTTCGTGTTCCCGTTCTTTCCAATCCACCATTTTTCAGTGATTCTCTCCTGCAAAAGTCATTAATTTTAGTCAATAATAATCCTTTGCACATAAAATTTAAGTTTCAACGGTCAGTTTTTGAGATAATAAGGTTTTTCCCTACCCACGGTGTCGGCGTGCCTATTTTAAAAACAATTGCGCTAATTGGCGCACATGGCTTTGTTAATCACCCTCGGCCGACGCAATTCTATGCCTAGAAATCGCGCCGACCGAGGATGAAAAATATTTTCAAAAACCTCCTCAAAAATCTAAAAAGGTGGCTAAAAGCATAAATAAAGAGCATGAAAATGGAATTCAAGGCTTCGGCTATTACCTAGAACTAGCAGCTCGTCGATTGACTTCCCGAATCTCCCGTAGTATGCTCCAGAAAAATTAGGGAAAAAGAGAGTAAAAAATATTCACAGCAAAGGTAAAATGGTAAATGGTAAAAATATATTTACTTTTCCCCTTTTTATTCATTTTTTCATGAAAATATCAGGGTTTTGTAGATATTTTGACCTATTTTTCCTCGAGGACTCGATAATACACTTTACCTTACTTGTGCAGTGACAGGTGATGGATGTTCGAAGATGATGATGAGTCACGTTTCAGCTCTTTTCTCGACTCGTTAAACTCATGAAAAGATTGCCACGTATTTTTTCCCTTTTTGACTCGTTAAAGAGAACAAAAACGGGGGGTTCGATTTCAGCTCTTTTCCAATCCTTTAAAAGTGAAAATATGGCCAAGCCCTTGTCATTTCAAACTCATTAACGGATGTGAAACGTCATGCGCCCAGTATAAGTTTACCCCTTTTTCGGGTTGGGAGGCACTATTTACGAAAAAGGTACTCCTTGATTGAAATGGTCAAGTGGTTCTCTCAAGTATTTTTTTCTACCTTTTCAGGCTCGAGAGACACAAACGTACGAAAAGGGACCATGTGGAGTTTTCTTTTACGTGTCTTTTTCAAACTCTCTAAGCATGAAAAAGATACAGAATTACACCTTTTTCGGACTCGTTAAACTATTAAACGACATTGGATTCGTCACCATGAAAAACATGAGCTTCTCCTTCCTAGGGCTCATTAAACTTACTAGGTCGAATTCGTCCAAAGGATGAACTTACAGTGCAAGCATATGTTATCCCCTTCAAGGTTGCGATTAAAAAATAATTGGGGTGCCTGCCAGAAATGGTGGGGGAAACTTTCGAAATCTATCAGTTGTGTCAGCAGCTCACTCTTGAACGGGACACTCTTTGCTTCGTGTCAGGTTGGGACATCCTCCTTTGTATTGTTGATCTTCCTAGGTTGTGCCATTCATTTTTCCTTCCATTTGATCTCTGCTACATCATCATGACCACCGATCCTATGGATCCAAAAGCTTCCAAACTTCCAGTTGTGTCACCGATATGTTCAAGAGTTGTCCTTTTGCAGTTACACTTACCTCTGATTCTCTATATCATCCAAAATCATTTTGCATCCTCTCATCTCATGTTGATGTTGTGGGATTCATTATGGCCCTCATTCGACACGGTCGCTTTCCGTCGAATTCAACTCATTATCTGGGAAGTTGATTGAGAGACTCCTTTCTAATACCTTAGAGCTTACATGCCCTAATGGCAAGTTCTTTGCACTCAACGACAAGCTCACGTCATTGGCTTTCGATTGAGTGATTTCACGGGTTTTCGACTTCATTTCCTCTATTCACATTCCGTGAATTGTGCTAATAGTACCTTAAGGACCATTGTCATTATTGGTGTTTTCTCTCGAGCTTGTTAACATTTTAGATCATTGATTGGTAATCAAGCGACTTTCTAGCATGTTCGACGTCAACACATCTATTCACATGTTAGAATCTGTGCCTTGATCAAGTTGTGTTGGAGCGCAGGACCCTGGACTCAGATCACAAAAGTTCAGGTTGCGAAATGGTGTGACATGGTTATGATGATATGCATGTCTCTTTCAAATGGCTGGATGCGACCAGACCATGAGTTATCATATGTGATCATTCTCATTATTGGATGGTTGTGACCATACCGTAGTTTTGTTATGATCCTCTTTGACGGATGGCTGCACCCATACCTGGATCCATTTACATGATCATTCTCTGGATGGATGAGTCCATGCCACGATTCATGTATCATTTGATGTCAGGTGTGGAGCATGATTAATTAGAGGTCTTTGTTTCAGCTGGATGTATACCCCAGGAAGTTTGTACACCCCTCCACGTGGGGTGGTGCGGGGGGAACTTGTCCCCCCCGCGGGGGTTCGGGGGGGGGGGGGGGGCCTGATCCCCCCCGGCTGGGGGGTTCGAGGGCCAGCGGTCCCCCGGTGAGGGTTTTGGGGGTAGCACCCTTGAAGCTAAAAACAGATGTAAAATTGCCTTGTAAAATTATAGTAATTTCTAGTCAATCTAGGTCGTTCATTAGGCGGATGATCTGACAGTAGAACTTATGTTTAGTTTAGGGTTTTTGGCCCTAGAATGCAACCCATCTCTTTGTATGAGGGCATGGTATTGAGGCTGTGTAATAGATGTGTATTCTCTGAGCGAGAAATAGAGAGGTGAGACTTTGAGAGAAAACAGAGGATATTACAACAGATCTGTTGTAGGTTGTGTCTCTTCATTTTGCTGGATAATAGAAAGGAAGGATTGGCTATTCAGGGTGGACGTAGCCCAAACTGGGTGAACCACGTATATCTGTGTCTATCTAGTTTTATGCGTTTTCTATGTTTATATTTCTGCTATATTATATGTGTTCCATTTCTCTATAATATATAATTTTCTAACAACTGGTATCAGAGTCAAAGGTCTATTTGGTTGACAAACTCACAGGAGAGAAGGGTTCCTGGTTCGAGTGGGAGCAATGGTGGAAGATGGTAAGTTTAGGGTCGAGAAATTTAACAGCCAAAACTTCTTGCTGTGGAAGATGCAAATGGAAGATTATCTGTATCAGAAAGATCTGTACCTACCATTGGGCGGAAAAACAAAGATGCCGATGGGTATGACAGATGAAGAATGGAACCTTCTGGAGAGAAAGGCACTTGGAACAGTATGGTTGAGCCTCTCAATGTCGGTCTCCTTCAACATTTCGAAGGAAACGACGACAGAGGGTTTGATTAAGGCATTGGCAAAACTTTATGAAAAACCCTCGGCCTCAAACAAGGTATTTCTTATGAAATGGTTATTTAATATGAAGATGTTGGAAGGTGGATCTGTTGCAGACCATTTAAATGATTTTAATACTATTACAAGTCAGTTAAGTTCTATAGGGGTAAAATTTGACGTTGAAGTTAGAGCTCTGTTATTCTTGTGCTCATTTCCAGAAAGTTGGAATGGTTTAGTAATGGCCATTAGTAACTCTATTTCTGGATCTAGTACTTTAAAGTTTGATGATGTTGTCGGTACTATCCTTAGCAATGAAATGCGACGGAAGAGCTCTGGTGAGACATCGGGTAATGCTTTGAGTGCAGAGTCTAGGGGAAGAAAAATGGAAAGAGGAAAGAGCTCAGGATATCGCAATAAATCAAGGAAAGGAAGATCCAAGTCCAGATCATGGATAATGTGCTGGAAATGCGGAAAGAAAGGACACCTAAAGAAATACTGTAGATCTCGGAAGGGAAAAGAAGGAGATGCACAACAAGAAAACAATCATGAAGCAAATGTGATAGGTGAGGTGTTACAAGATGATTTTATTCTTTCTTTCGAAATCATTATTGATTCCTGGGTGGTAGATTTAGGGGCCTCATTCCATGCCACACCTGATAAGAAATATTTTCATGACTATGTCTAAGGAGATTTTGGACAAGTCTATTTGGGTGATGATAAACCCTACAAAATTGTTGGAATGGGTAAGGTTCTTGTAAAACAGTAGAATGGAAACCAATGGCTACTAAAGGAGGTAAGGCATGTTCTAGATCTGAAGAAAAATCTGATTTCAACAGGGCAGTTAGGCAGTGAAGGTTGTGTGACAACTTTCATAGATAAAGCTTGGAAGGTCACCAAAGGAGCCCTAGTAATAGCAAAAGGTGAAAAGGTTGGTACATTGTACTTATGCAATGGTATTTCTAACTCTATTAATGCCTTAACTTCCAAAGGAGCAAATGTAGCATTATGGCATCATAGGCTCGGACACATGAGTGAGAAGGGATGAATATTCTTCACTTAAGGAATTTGTTGTCGGGTTTGAAGAATGTTGATTTGGACTTCTATGAGAATTGCATTTATGGAAAACAAAAGAGAGTCAAATTTCTTAGAGTTGGGAAAGAAAAGAAGAGCGAAAAATTAGAGCTTATGCATATAGCTGTATGGGGACTTGCTCAAGTATCATCTCTCGGTGGCTCTCGTTATTATGTTACTTTTATTGATGATGCAACTAGAAAAACTGTTATGAAACCAGCTCAAGAAAAGATAGAAAAGATAGATCAACGCCTTAGAATTCAGCCTCTTCGAGGGGGCAACCTCCTTTACATTACATAAATGAACAATTCTTGGATGATACAAATGAAAAGACCTCCTTCCTATATATAGGAGTCTAAGGGGTTATAACATAATCAGAGCCGAAATAACAATAATAATGTAAGGGCACAATAATAACAATAGTGGGCTTCTATGGGGCACAATAGTAACAATATGGACACTACATGGGTACATCAATATAATAAGTGGGTCATACTAATAACAATAAGGGGTTACACTAGTAGTATAGGGGCCTAACATGCCCCTCTCCTTCAAAAAGCGTTGTCCTCAATGCTTGAGTAGTTCTTGATGCTTCTGTATAAAATTCTTGTCTCCCATGTGGAATATTCAATGGGTAAGTTCTTCCACTTGATGAGATACTCTGAAATTGATCGATTTGGTAGCTCTCGGGTTCTTGTTTCTGTGACTGCTCCAGGTTCCAATATGATTTTTCCTTCCTCTTCAATTTCTGGCAATATTGCTTGAATTGGGATCTTTTGCAACTTTTGAATAAGTGGCCATACTTCTTCGTCCTTCTTCCATTCATCCCTTGCTTCGTTTATCCAATCTAGTTGGATAATATAAATAGCACAAAACAATGCTTCCACATCCTCATCCTTGAAGAGTCTTCCCCTTAGGTAGGGTCGCCATTTCTTAAGTGCATGGAGTATTTCCAACATTTCCTTTTCATAAATAGCTTTGCTTAAAAACTTTCCCTTGATTGGACAACTTTCAAAAGCAATGGGTCTTTCATCTTGCATTAGAACAACACCAATTCCATTTCCTGAAGCATCACATTCCACAATAAAGGTTTTTGTGAAGTCCGGTGTAGCTAAGACCGGTGCTTGGCACATTGCCTCTTTAAGATGTTCAAAGGCCTTTGTTGCTTCCGGAGTCCATGAAAATGAATTTTTCTTCAATAATGTTGTTAGAGGTGCTTCTATTCTCCCATAATTCTTAACAAACTTGCGATAATACCCTGTCAACCCAAGAAATCTTCGCAGATGCTTTATGGATGTGGGCATTTTCCATTCCTTAATGGATTTAATTTTGCTAGGGTCTACCTTAACTCCTTCATGAAATACAATATGACCCAAATATTCCACCTCCTAGACTCCAAAGAAACATTTGGATCTTTTTGCATATAATTGTTTCTCCTCCAATAGTTGTAGCACCCTGTCAACATGTTCAACATGATCCTTCCAAGACTTGCTGTAGATTAGTATATCATCAAAAAATACTAACACAAATTTTCTAAGGAATGGTTTGAAAATTGAATTCATCAAAGCTTGAAATGTTGAAGGTGCATTGGTAAGGCCAAAAGGCATGACCAAAAATTCATAATGACCCTCATGAGTTCTAAATGCCGTTTCCAGAATATCTTCAATCTTCATTCTGATTTGATGATATCTCGAACGAAGATCTAACTTGGTGAAGTAAATTGATCCATGCAATTCATCCAGTAATTCATCAATGACAGGAATGGGGAACTTATCTTTAATAGTGAGCTTGTTGAGCTCCCTATAATCCGAACACATGCGCCATGATCCATCCCTCTTGTGCACCAATACTACTGGAGCTGAGAAAGAACTTTGACTCAGTTGAATTATACCAGCCTCTAGCATTTCTACAATCATACGTTCAATTTCACTTTTTTGGACATAAGGATATCTGTACGACCTGATGTTTGGAGGAACACTTCCTGGAATCAGATGAATAGCATGATCATGATCACGCATAGGTGGGAGACCTTTGGGAGTCTCAAATACCTTGGAATGATTGTCCAGGACTTTTTGGAGATCTGGAGAAATAGATGATTCCAATGTGGAAACATCTAGCGAACATAATTGTGCAATTACACCTCTTTGATCCTTTTTTAGAAGCTTAGTCATGCCATTAGAGCTGATTATCTTTCCAAGTTTCCCTGCAATACCCCTTAATTCAACTTCCTTTCCTTCCATAGAAAATTTGATGAAAAGTTCTTGTAAATTAAAAGCTATTGTACCCAAGGATTGTAGCCATTGGACTCCTAGTACAACATCAGCACCTCCCATTGGAATGGACAGCATTGGGCTAGTCCATACATATTCTCCCATGGATAGCTTGATATTATGGCACTTTCCAGAGCAATTTATTGTTCCTCCATTTGCAATCATCACTTGACACTCTGGTGCTGGATATAGGAAGCAATTCAATTCTTTTGCTACCCTACAATGAATAAAATTGTGGGTGCTTCCTGAATCAATCAACACTATTACCTTTTTCTTCTTGATTTGTCCTTCTATCTTGATGGTTTGAGGAGTGGTAATTCTCGCCAATGCATTACAAGATATGGTCGGATTTATTTGTTCTTCATCTAGGCTTTGTTCCTGGAGTATATCCTCTTCTTTTGACCTTTCTTGCTCCTTTTCTTCTTCCTCTTCATAATCTATGTAGAATAATTTCTTCTCAGCACACTTATGACCTTTTGTGTATTTGCTATCACAACTATAACAAAGCCCTTTTGCTCTTTTTTCTTCCAATTGTTGTGGTGTCAACCTTGTAGGTTGTGGAAGACTAGGGGCAACAACACTTCCGTCTTTATAGTTGTGAGTGGTATGCTTCCTAGTTGCCATAATTTTGCTTTCCATTTTTCTTGCTAACCTGAATGCCTTCTCTAATGAATCAGGTTCCCAAAGGTGGACATCATGTTGGATATTATCCTTTAAAGACCCTATGAACACATCAATCATATGCTCCTCTGGAATATCTTTTACCCTTATGTTCAATTTTTGGAACTCCTCAATGTGCTCCATTATTGAAACCTTTTGTTTGAGACTTATCAATTGGCTAAAAAAAGTGTTGCTTTTTGTATCCTGATAATGTGCTATCAATTCTTCCGTAAAAATTGCCCAAGTGATAAATTGTTTACGAGAACAAAGCCATTGATACCATACAAACTGATTTGGTTCCAAATATACAGTTGCCATATGTACCTTTCGTGCGTTTTGCACATTATTGAGATCGAAGAATTGCTCCATCTGTAATATCCATGTGGCGGGATCCTTGCCATCAAACTTCCTCATATCGATTTTTGGAATATGGTGATTCTTCAATCCAACATTAGTGTCTAAGGAATCATGATTAACATTTCTTTTGTTCTCATCATGAGTTTCCTTTACTACCTTTTCACCATTAGTAAGTATTTCTTGTAGAAAATTTGTCAAATCTGTCTTCAAATCTGCCATGCCTGTCTTCAAATTTGTGTTCAAATCCATCTTCAAATTGTCCATCTTAGCTTCCATGCCATTCATCTTAGCTTCCACGCCATTTATCTTAGCTTCTGTTAACTTTTGTGAGCGTGACATTTGTTGCACTTGTTCTTGTAATTTTGATATATCATGTAGCATTTCTTCCTCTTCTTCATGAGTCATGCTAGAGCTTTCAGGTTCCTTGCTAGGTGTTTGCATTTTGTTTCTTCGGGGCATCAGTTACCGATAATAATGCTTTACTATGCCCTTTGAATTCCGTTAAACCAAGCTTACACAAAAAAAAAAAAAAAAAAACTACACACCTTTTTTCACTTTATAGAACCCTGATATTGAATCTGATGTATCTTTGTAATTTTAGATCATCCAGTTCTGAAATTGTAGTCTATAGTAGCCTTCTGTGTCCTCTTTCCGATGCCACAAGTCTGACCCAAATTGGATTCTCCAAGGAAGAGTTATGTGAAATCTCCCACAGTGACTTGCTTTTAGACTAGTTTAGTAGAGCGAACTTGTATGATGTGCCACGAGTCACTGTTTCAACCTTTGGATCTGAAACACGTAAACAAGAAACTAAAGTCCGTCCTCTTTTTGTACCTTCTTATGAAATTTCAATCCGATCCCCAGAGAGAAAGTTATGACGATTTTTCCCAGGTCACCAGTTTTGAATGTAATTCAGGAGTCTGCAAAAAGACCAACTTCCTCAGATCATATCTCCGCAAATATCGTGCGAAAAGGTTTGAAATTCGGACCCCAGGTTCAGCGTGATTTCTTCTCAAATGGGTTTTCTTTGTGACTTCTGAAACATCACAGAAAAAAGTTATAGCGAAAATGCCACGATGACCTGTTTGGAGCAGCGAAACCCTAGAATCCAAAGCTCTGATACCAAATGTTATGAAACCAGCTCAAGAAAAGATAGAAAAGATAGATCAACGCCTTAGAATTTAGCCTCTTCGAGGGGGAAACCTCCTTTACATTACATAAATGAACAATTCTTGGATGATACAAATGAAAAGATCTCCTTTCTATATATAGGAGTCTAAGGGGTTATAACATAATCAGAGCCGACATAACAATAATAATGTAAGGGCACAATAATAACAATAGTGGGCTTCTATGGGGCACAATAGTAACAATATGGGCACTACATGGGTACATCAATATAATAAGTGGGTTATACTAATAACAATAAGGGGTTACACTAGTAGTATAGGGGCCTAGCAAAAACTTGGATTTATTGTATTGAGAATAAATTTAATGTATTTGATACTTTCAAGAAATGGAAAGCTTTGGTTGAGATTGAGACAGGAAAGAAATTGAAATGTCTCAGATCAGACAATGGAGGTGAATATTGCAGCAAAGAGTTTGATAGGTACTGTTCAAAGCATGGAATTCACAGAGAGAAGACAGTTCCAAGAACACCACAATAAAATGGTGTGTTAGAAAGGATGAACGTAACAATCATGGAGCATGCAAGGTGCATGAGATTGCATGCAGGATTGCCTTTACAATTCTGGGCAGATGCTGTAGATACTGTTGTTTATCTAAGAACTAGAGGAAATTCAATTTCCTTGGATGGTGGTGTTCCAGAGGAAGCATGGACAGGTAAAAATTTAAACTACTCCTTTTTAAAGCATTTTGGTTGTGAGGCATTTGTCCATATTAATAAAGAAAATAGAACAAAGCTTAAGGCAAAATCAAAGAAATGTACCTTTATTGGATATGGTGTTAATGATTTTGGTTATTGCTTATATGATTATGAAAATCACAAGATCATTAGGAGCAAAGATGTAATATTCAATGAAAAGGTCTTGTATAAAAATCAGTTGCAAGAAAAGAAACAGGAAAAGAAAACAAGGAATACATAGTTCTTGATGAGATCACTGAAAAAGTAAAGGTGCCTGAAAATAATAATAATCAACAACCACAACAACAATAATCACCACAATAGCAACAGGCACCCCAAACACCTGAAAGTGGTGTTAGAAGATCTACCAGGATAAGTATACCCCCTAAACGATACTCTCCTTCATTATATTATTTATTGTTGACTGATTCTGGTGAACCTGAATGTTATGAAGAAGAAATGCAGGTTGAAAGCAGGAAGAAGTGGGAGCCATGGAAGAAGAGATGGACTCCTTAATGCATAACCAAAATTGGGACTTAGTCAGGTTTCCTGTAGATAAAACTAAATTGCAGAATAAATGGGTTTACAGGCTGAAGGAAGAAGATGGAGGAAAACAAAGGTACAAAGCTAGACTTGTGGTGAAGGGGTTTGCACAGAAGAAAGGTATTGATTTTGATGAAATATTTTCTCCTGTTGTTAAAATGACTTCAATTAGAACTATTTTAAGTCTAGTAGTAGTTGAAGATTTGCATCTTAAGTAGTTAGATGTAAAGACAACCTTTCTCCATGGGGATTTGGAGGAAGAGATATATATGCAGCAGCCACAAGGATATGAGGTGAAAGGGAAGGAGAAATTAGTGTGCAAGTTGAAGAAGAGCATGTATGGCTTAAAACAGGCTCCAAGGAAGTGGTATCTAAAATTTGACAAGTTTATGTCTGAACAAGGTTATACTAGATGTCACTCTGATCATTGTATTTATCTGAAAATGCAAAATGATGGCAGCTATATTATATTGTTATTGTATGTGGATTACATGCTTGTTGCAGGGTTTAACATGCAGGAAATAAATGTGCTCAAAATAAAATTGGAAAATTCATTTACAATGAAGGATTTGGGAGCTGCAAAACAAATCCTTGGTATGAGAATAACTAGAGACAGGAAAAATCACAAATTAACATTGTCTCAGAATGAGTACATACAAAAGGTGTTGAAAAGATTTAATATGCACAATGCAAAACTAGTTAGTACACCTTTTTCTATCCATTTCAAACTTAGTAAGGAAATGTGCCGAAAGACCCAAGAAGACATGGATTATATGTCTAAATTTCCATATGCATCAGCAGTTGGAAGCTTAATGTATGCAATGGTCTACACAAGGCCTGATATTGCACATGCAGTGGGAGTTGTAAGAAGGTACATGAACAATCTAGGAAAGGAACATTGGATGGCAATGAAATGGATTCTCAGATATTTGAAAGGTACCACAAATCAAGCATTATGCTTTGGTGGTTCAAACATTTCTCTACAGGGATATGTTGATGCAGATATGGCAGGTGACAGAGATAATAGGAGGAGCACTTCAGGATATGTATTTACTGTAGGTGGAACAGCTGTCAGTTGGGTTTCAAAAATCCAAAGTGTTGTTGCACTTTCAACAACAAAAGAAGAGTATGTTGCTGCTATAGAGGCTAGTAAAGAAATGATTTGGTTACAAAGGTTTATGGGTGAATTGGGTAAGGAGCATGATATGGGCACGTTATTCAGTGATAGCCAAAGTGCCATTCATCTTGCAAAGAACTCAGCATTTCATTCCAGGACTAAACACATACAGCTCAAGTATCATTTCATACGATCAGTGTTGGAAGATGGAGTTTGAAGCTGGAAAAGATACACACTAGCCAAAATCCTGCAGATATGCTAACAAAAGTTGTAACCAGGGAGAAACTGAGAATATGCTCAGCTTCAATTGGTGTTCAAGGATGACGATAAAGATGAAAAACAACCAGGTCCAAAGAGGAGTCATTTTCCAGCAAATGAAGCAACGGTGGAGTTGCTACAATCATTCTCCAAGTGGGAGATTGTTGGGTGTGGAGCATGATTAATTAGAGGTGTTTGTTTCAGCTGGATGTATACCCTAGGAAGTTTGTACACCCCTCCATGTGGGCGGGTGCGGGGGGGACTTGTCGCCCCCGCGGGGGTTCAGGGGGGCCAATCCCCCCCAGTTGGGGGGTCCAGGGGCCAACGGTCCCCTAGCGGGGGTTTCGGGGGCAGCGCCCCTGAAGCTAAAAATAGATTAAAATTGCCTTGTAAAATTATAGTAATTTCTAGTCAATCTGGATCATTCATTAGGCGGATGATCCGACGGTAGAACTTATGTTTAGTTTAGGGTTTTTTCCCTAGAAGGCAACCCCTCTCTTTGTATGAGGGCATTGTATTGAGGATGTATAATAGATGTGTATTCTCTGAGCGAGAAACAGAGAAGTGAGACTGTGAAAGAAAACAGAGGATATTACAGCGGATCTACTGTAGGTTGTATCTCTTCATTTTTCTAGATAATAGAAAGGAAGGACTGGCTGTTCAAGGTGGATGTAGCCCAAACTGGGTGAACCATGTATATCTGTGTCTCTCTAGTTTTATGCGTTTTCTCTATTTATATTTCTGTTATATTCTATGTGTTCCATTGCTCTATAATATATAATTTTCTAACATTTGACAGAGATCTCAGTTTATGTATATGTATCTGTACATTCTTGCAGGTTTTCTGATGACAGTCCAGTTCCCTGCACTGATTTATAAAGCATTTCATCCCTCACTCCAGCTCGGCCTTCACGCTTTAGGGGGCATCTGCTACACAACATTTTGTCATTGTCCTTGTACTCCCCGTTCCTTGATTCTGGAGGACCTCTACAGTGAACCCCACATACTTTTCCTTCATGAAGAAACTCCCATTGTGTCCCTCTTCATGAGCAGATCAATTCCCTTTTACACCATTTCCCCTGAAACTTTTGTTTTGCCCAGTTTACAAGACCGGCACTAATGAACTTTGTCTTCCCCATGCCAATGTGCAGAGATTAGCACTATCCCTTGCGCCAACCAGTGCGACTGAGCTATGTTCCAATTGTGCTAGTCTTGTTTTGGAAAGTTTTTTAAATTTGGAGCCGAAGCTTCCAGCTCGAGAAGCTTCGTAACGGAAGTATGGTAAATGGTTTGGCCGGATGGGGTCGAAGATGTCAGTTTGGGCTCCTTTCCCCTATAATGATGGAACTACCTCAAGGGATAAGTCCTTTTCCCATGAGAGGAAGATCCATCTCCCATTCATTTTTCCTATATAAACCTCCCTTCTTCCCAAGCACAAGCTAGTGTTGATGTTGGTGTGCTTATGCTATTTTGGTTTGGAGTAAACAACAAGCTATTACTAGTTGTAGCTATCTAGTTGTGTGATGCAGAAGTGTGATTTGGTTTGGAGTGAAGCCTAAAGGGAAGAACCTTAAAACTATTATTACTTGAGGCCATCATGGAATGCTAGCAAAAGTGTGTGGGAACCTGGTCATGTCAGAGGAGGACTGCAACGTCAAGACAAATGGTTGTAATGTATCTTTGATATTAATATATGCAACTATCGATTGATTTCCTACTTGTTTTGTTATATTATACATTCATGGCTTAACGTTTCTTGACATGTTAAGTAGGTTGAATTTAAATTTGTCTATTGTCACATTTGTTGTTTACTGGTGTTTACTTGTTTCAAGTGCTTGAAGAAGGAAGCGAGAGATAGCTAGAGCGAGCAAGCAAGGATATCATCAAACATGATAAATGGACTAAGAGGTAGGCCCTCTTATTTGGTTATAACCTAAGGAAATCATCCATAAAATGTATCTATTGTGGCTAGACCCATCATCAAGCTAGACGAATTCATTCGTATTGGCACTTATAATTTTACTTCACCACACCCCCCCCGCTCATTCCACTTACCACTCCATAGGCCCTCCGAAAAGTGGTTTTTTCTTTCTAATAAAAAACCCCTTCGTTTTGACCGTTCACCAATCCCACCGCTCTGCGATGCCACTCTGTCCCATCCGCCTATCACCTCCATTCCCACACTATACCATTGCACATTCAATTCACTGGACCGTTAGCCAACAGACCCGTGCCACTTCAGACCACTCCAACGGAGATTCTCTGAAACTACAAATGCATTATCTCACTCGTTTACTGAGTTTTGAATATGTTCTCTTTTGCTTAGAGGAAAAGGTGAAGGCTTGCTCAGGCATACACAGTGAAATAGTTACACATTTGCAGAAAGTTGCACTTCTCTGCATTTATCAAACATCCCCCTTCTTGAATCTTGTTTTCTATTCATCCCCTTTCTATTTTCCCTCTCTGAGTTCCCTCTTCTTCTCATTCCTTTTCTATTACAGTTCACCTGCAAATTCAAAAAAACAGTCCAGGTTTAAAAATTTGCAGAAGACAGCCATGCCACCGAAGAGGAAAGAACAAGAGCTATTCAATCCAATGGTGCACCCACCAGTGGACTTGGACCATATCCCACTTGCAGATAGAGACTTCAAAATACATGAAACAATATCAGAATTCAATCTCTTTGACATCTACTGTTGGTGGGAGGACAAATTTGTTGATGAAATGGATGATATAGGACTCTGGGATACAAATTTTCCTTTCTATATTTTTCCCAAAACCCATAGCTGCCCAGAATTGATCAAAAAATGCCAGTCATGTTATAACCCACAACAAAGGGCAGTAATAGCCCCAACAGGAGACATACTATTTACCATTGATGCTAAATCTATAATGCAGATGATGCAAGCTCCTATCATTGAAGGAGCATCTCCTTTTTCCCATGAAATCCTTAGTGAAATGTACCAAAGACTAGACTTTTCCAAAAGAGCTAAAACCCTGGAACTCTTCATGACTGAACAGACTCCACTGCCTAGAAAAAATCCTCCATATTCCTCCTCTGCTTTCCCTAATAGAACCAGACATATAGTCATTGTACTTTCATATCTGCTAGGCTATTATTCATATCAGTGGCTTGATGAGGCCATAATAGGTTTCCTATCCATATTGTCATCTGATGCAAAGCCCTCTATCTTGTTTAATTTCAGTCAGTTCCTGGAAGATGCCATCCATGAGAAATTCATAAATTTCACCATAGAGGAAGTGTTTCAGTATTCTTTAGTATTAGTGTACATGTTTGTTTATTTTCAAGCAGACAGATTTCAGTTTGCAATGACCAAGTTGAATGAAGAAGGAGAACCCCAATCTGTCATCTTCTGGACAACCTTAGTAATGAAGGATCAAAGGAACTTCACATACAAAACATTCATAGAGATGTTTGTCCATCCAGCTATGAGCCTCCTCAGTGGAACAACAGAACCTAGAATAAGTGAAGAAATTAAAAGGATTATGCAGCTGACAGATCAAGCAAGAACAGGAGATTGGTACTTGTACCAAAACTACACATAATTGAGGGTATATGGGTGTGAATTGGCCCCTTACAAGCTGCCAAAGTTCCTCCCCATGAGGATCTTTTCACTTGAATATATCATGCAGATGATCAATGTAGATGAATTACATTTTGTAGGAGCAAAGAAGAAGTCTAAATTTAGGATCAAATCCCAGATTGGCCCTTTTATTTGCAACAACAAGGTAGCAGGTGGGGAGGCTGACAAGAAATTGAAAGAAATGAAATTCACTCATAGCTTCACATGGTCCTATGACCCATGGGGCATCATCTCTAAGAAATGGGTGGAGAACAAATCAACACCTTACATTCACACTCACAAGCCTGAAGTAGAAAATTTATGAAACAGATTGAGTGGATGCCTGACACCCTACAATAAGCTGAGGAACAAATTCTTTCTTCTTCAAGTGCACAGACTCCTGGGCATCAAGAAAGGCAGAGTACAGAGGATAGACCAAACAAGGGTAAGGAACATGAAAATGAAATAACTGGGAAAAGACCAAGAGAAGATCAATCACTAGGGACTGATACTTCTATGAAAGATTTCCAATTGAAATTTAGGAAAAGGGAAAGGATACACATGGACATCGGCAAGGAATCACCACAACAAACAGTCATTAATCTAAGTGATTGTTGGGTGCAGGAATTACACTTAAGCAAACTCCTCAACACTTAAATTGTCAACCCGGGGGATCTGTAAACTTAGAGACGAAGCATAAGCAATGTCAGAGATGGTATTAATATTTCTACTATAAATCCCTATTTTCTTTAAAGGCAAGATTGTAGAATCAAACTAAAGAAGAGAAAAAGGCAACTTGAACCATCAAAATAATCTAAGACTAGAACAAGGAAGAATGAATTTGCAAAAGGGATTTAGAAATAAAGGGGCAATCACTCTAGCTAACTATTGATCAACTACTGAGTGTGTGTTTTTCTTTAGTAGAGACACTTGGTAGTCTCATCAAATGGGCCCTTCAAACCTGCTTATGTAGAGATTTCCTTATTACACTAATCTGTCCCGCACTATCGCAGTCTGCTTGCACTAGTGCAGGAACAGAGATTTATGCAGAGGGTATAAATGGTGTCTTTACTAGAAGCATTTTACTTCCTGCAAGGGCTTGAACTTTTTCAGGTTCAAAGCACTTAGATCTCATGGCAAGAAACTAGTTCTTGAACCAGATCAGAGCTTATTTCACTTAGCATTTAATTCTTACTGCAAGTGTTATTATATTGTGAAATCAAATTGCACACATAAAAATGAATGTTTCTGATTTTGACATAGTGCAAAAATAAAGAAACAATCCATATAATTTATCCTGTCATAAAGTATTTAATGAAAGCAAGAAAATTGCGGGAAGTAAACTAGAAAGGTTTGCAGCATCACACCAAGGTACACTAGTGCAGGTTCATTTCTCCTGCTTGGACCAAGTGGGGAAAACCAACCAAATAGAACTGCAGAAAAGGAAAATCACACCAACGTGCAATAGTGCAAGTTTATTTCTCCTACTTGGAACAAGCGAGAAAACCAATATGAAATCAGGTGCAGGAAAAGGAATAGCACACCAACGTGCACTGGTGCAAGTTTATTTCTCCTGCTTGGACCAGGTGGGAAAACCAATCCAAAATCAGGTGCAGGAAAAGGAATAGAACACCAACGTGCACTAGTGCAGGTTTATTTCTCCTGCTTGGACTAGGCGGGAAAACCAATCCAAAATCAGGTGTAGGAAAGGGAAATTTAACTACTTCACACAACAGATCCGCTTTCACTCAAACAGGAATGCATGTCCTTGAAATTAAATCACACTTGACAATATAAACATAAATTACAGGAAACAGGAAATAGGGTAAACGTGTTGGGTTGGTTGGGCCCTAGCCAACCAGTGCGTTTCCCTTTCAAATAGAAACGTTGCTCAGTACTTTATCAATTCATCGGCTTTCAAACAAAGAAATGTAATTCATAAAACATGAGGCAGAGCTCCCTTTCTTATTAATTCACTGAGGCAAATACATGCATGAATACATAGTCCAGCCCAGATTCTGGCGATAACAAAATACAAGAACTTGTTGCCGCCTCTCTGGCTGTTTCTCTGTTCTATAAAAACTTCTAGCTTCTCGGCCTTCAAAATTAGACAGTTCAACAAAACTGGCTGTAGCATATCTCCAGCTATTCATTCTTCATAAATGTAATCTTGGCTACCTTTGGATTGACATTGTTGTCGTGGATGGGGCTCGGCTGCCTTCAAATCTATCTTGTTGTCTTGGCTGAAGCTGCTCAAAACGAGGCAGTGATCAAGGAGGTTCGGATTTGCTGCAAGGATTTGTTGCGCTAGCACTGGTACAAGATTCGATCCTGCGCTAGGATCAGCGGTCATGGTAAGCACTTGACTACCAAATAAACATTGGAGATATCGATAAGTTACAAGAGTTATTATAAGCAAGAAATCATGTAACAAGAGTTATTATAATCAAGAAATCATGTAATAAATAATTAATTAATGCTAAATTAAGTTAAAAGTATGAAATATAAAGTTCATACAAAATATGTCATCATTCTTGGACTAGTGCAAGATGAGGGTGTATAAGAGAGGTAAAACAACAGTAAATGGTTATGATTTAGGAAAGGGAAAATGGCAAAAAGAGAGAAAATTAGGGGGCTAACATCCTCCCATCCCTAAACTGTTGTGTGTCCTCACACAACTCTTTACCTCTGCAAAAAACTTCAAAACTTTGAGCATTCCAGCTCAATCCTGCTCTGGCATACTGTCATCAACCTGCAATGTTTCAGACTTCTTCTTTCTGATGTTCTTTAATTTCTTTGTCACCTTTTTAAGTCGCCTAAAACATTGCACAGCTCGATACTTCCAGACTTTAACTTCTCTTTTCTTTTTCTAGATCTCTGTCATCAATTCTCCTCTACTCTGTTCTTTATCCTCTTGCGCTTTGGCTATAAGCTGTTCTAAGTTCTACACTTGAAGCTCTAGTTCAACTACCCGAGCAGCAGGAGTTACCAAATCTTTTTCCTTTTCTATTTCGGCAGGGGCTGTGTCTTCCTCAGGGACCTCAATATCCGCCATGGTTACATCAGGAAACTCTTCTTCCTCTGGTCCCTCTTCTTCTGGTTCTTCCTCCTCTGGTTCTTCTTCTTCTGGTTCTTCCTCCTCTGGTTCTTCTTCTCCTGCCTCTCCTTCTTTTGCTTCTTCTTCTGTGGGTTCTCCTCCTCCTACTTCTTTTTCTTCTTCTACTTCTTCTTCTGTGGGTTCTGCCTCTTCTTCTTCAGATTCTTCTCCTCCTACTTCTTCTTCTTCTGCTTCTTCATCGTCTGGTTCTTCTCCTCCTGTCTCTTCTTCTTCTTCTTCTTCTGCGTTTCTACTTATTTTTCCAGTTCTTCTTCTCGCACTAGTGCTTCTTCTTGTATTGGTGCAGGAGGGGATTCAACGCCCTATGGGGACTGTGGTTCTTTGCCTGCATCAGATACTTTATTCTTTTTCCGAGGCTTTTTAATGAAATTGGCCAACAGAGCATCGTCTTTGACCTCTGCAAATTTTGCTGCGTCTGCAAGGACTGATAAGTTGTCATTTTCGGGGGTCTGTGTCTGTATTGGTGGTGTAGAAGGAGTCTCTTCAACTGGTGCACTAGCTGTCTTCTTATTTGAAGATGGGGCCTTTTCTGCTTTTTCAGATCGTTTCCTTTTTGCACTGGTGCAAGAAGGACTCCCCTTTTCATTTTTACTCGGGCCCTTGCTTGTGCTAGCGGGGTCCTCTATCTCCTTTCCAGCGACTGTCTCTTTGTGCAGCTGTTTTAACAGTGCCTCCCATGTCATACCTTTAACTTCTAGCTATTTCAGGACCAAAATTTTTATCAGGCTGTGGTGATATAGCTTCGTGTCGACCTGGTCTGCCCGTCCGTCCTGCACACTTTTAGCCATTTTTTCCAAGCTCTTAAGCAGAAAATAGGGGAAATTCATCCTCCACCGGACGTGCCGACTAGCTTCAAAATGTTGCAGCATTCTAAAATGATATACCAAAGTGCGGGTGTATCTTCCCTCGCAGGTCACAAACTTCTGTAGGATGAAAAGGAGGTCTTTCCACTGTCCCAATAGGGCACTGTGCGGAACTCCTACCTTCCAGTCTACCTCTATCTTTTTGTCGATGACGAAACGCTGCCATCGCTTCCTTTCTAGCTTCTGATTTTTAAACCATTGTTCACCAGTGTTCTCCAAGCCTGTCGCTGCTGCTATAAATTCTTCTGTGACTTTAAATTTGAGAGGCCCAATTTTCACTCGGCCATTTCTAAAACTCCTGGAAAACTGTAAAGCCACTTCTTTATCGTGCCCGTCAAACTTCTGCAAGAACTGAAGAAAGCCCGAGTCTCACAATAGTGCAAGACTATTGCGATACTCGGCAGTCTGCTCTACCTTACTGAGAGATGAGGGTTTGTTCCGAATAAGTGGCATCGCTGCTTAACGGCTATGAACAGTCGAAAATTTTACATACCGTGAGAATTGGTTCTTATAAATAGGGATCCAACTACCCACCATTCTTTCCATCTTATCACCTGTTCATTCGTCGTAGATGCATGGCATCTTTGAGGGCAGGCCGGATTGGTACTTACAGTGGCTTTTTAACGGCTAGGTGAGGTAATAATTATGAGTGAAGGAAATCTAGGATTATGGCAGAAAGAGGGAAAGTATCTCCAAGCAATGGTTAAACACTTCCACATCCCTTCATTATTCAAAAAAAGAACTTAGCATTCATTAAAAAATGATCATGATTCCTAACTTAAAAACACCTTGTACTTTAGATAATTTTCTCCTAGTTAGTGATGATAGTACAAGTACTTTGTAGCTAAGTGAAAGGACTTCATATAAATTTTCATGATGACCACTTTTCTATGTCGTATGCTATGAAAAGGATAAACTGTACTATGTTTCTGACAGAGTGCATGCTTGCATTGGTCTGCTTGCACCACTTAAATTATGCTATTCAGCTGGTACCATTCTGTTTGCTTTATCATATAGGACAACATGCTTGCACTAGTGCAAGCATAATATCTAAAAAAACATAGAATTAAACAAAATATAGGTTGGACTCCGACATGACTTCCTCAACTTATAATGGAAATTTTCTTTGCCCTTTCTTAAAGCTTCAGAGCATATCCTTTTGCTCTTTATACGCAAGATCCTGCAATAAATTCATGAGGGAACAAAGAAGTGGGAAAAGGGAAATTTCAGAATGGGAAGGAATTATGTTACAGGGATTCCGGGAATAGTACCAAAAGAGGGAATAAACAAAAGTGGGATAGGAAAAGAAAAATTCAAGGGTAATGTGGGATTTTTTCGAAGCAAACAGGGTAAATTTAGAAGAATATGGGAAGGTTAATCATTCAGGGATTGAAGAAGAAAACTGAGGGAATATTACGAAAGTGGAATATGAAGAAAGAAAGAAAATTTTCTGGAAGGTCTCCCTGAACTGGTGCAAGAAAAAAATAACTACAGCGAAAATTAAGTGTTACTTGAATAAAAATATCCATGTTAATTACCCCAATTGTATAAAGGTTGGTTATGTTGAACTTGCTTTTACTTGGTGGTCACTAGCATATCTAAAGATCAAGCAACATTTTATTTTTAGTAGAAATTTTGTATCTTCCTGCCAGCAAGCTGGTTTTCAGGTTGATCCTTCTGCAATCACGTCAGCCAACTGATTTTCATAATTACAGGAAAATGTTTTTTTTTCTTTACTTTTTTTTCTTTCTCTTTTCATTTTTATTTTTATTTTTTAAGAAGAGAAATAATTCATGTTTTCAAAAGGTTGGTATTACCATTAACCACTACCGTCCTGAATCGCTGTTGGACTTGTTGTGTAAAATCCTTCTTGGTAGGTGACTAAAAATACTTCTTTAACCTATGTCCATTTACCAATAATACTGAATTTTGTCCATCAATAGTTTTAACTTCTACCGCTCCATTCTCAAATACTCGGATCATTTCATAAGGTCCCATCCAACATGTGTGGAATTTCCTTTTAAAGATTTTAAATCTAGAATCATAAAGGAGCACCCAATCACCTAGTTGGAATAGCTTTGTCTAAATAGACTTGTCATGCCACCTTTTGCGTTGCTGCTGAATTAGTATGTTCTGCTGAACAAAATCCCTACAAAATTCATCTAACTCATTTAATTGGAGAACACGCTGTTGTTGTGCCTCAGAGAGATCTTTTCCTAACTGAACTGAAATTCTAAAAGTTTTGATCTGGAATTCAATTGGTAACATAACCTTTTTGCCATATACCAGCTCATATGTTGTATGTCTTGTGCTATTTCTCTGAGTGGTTCTGTATGCCCACAAAGCCTCTGGAAATCTTTTAGCCCAGTCCTTCCGATGCATATTTACTATCTTTGTCAGAATGGACTCGATCACTTTGTTCGTGGATTCCACCTGGCCATTTGCTTGCGGGTGATGCGGCATGGATTTCCTATGCCGGATCTTAAATTTCTCCATCACACCCTATACCAGATTAGAAATAAATTGCGGACTATTATCAGAAACAATTTCTCTAGGCACACCAAATATAGTAAAGATTTCAGTAAAAAGAAAATAAGCAACAACTTTTTCTGTAGCAAAAGAAACAGCTTTAGCTTCTACCCATTTCGTAACAAAATCTATACAAACCAAGATATGATTTTTACTTAATGATGTTGGATTTATTGGCCTTATAAAATCAATAGCCCTTTTTTCAAATGGCTCAATCATAAATTGGGGGCATAAAGTCATTTCATTGGTTTGATTAGGCTGGCCCATTTGCTGACAGCTATCGCAGCACTTGACATACTGTTTGGCATCCTTAAACAAGGAGGGCCAAAAGTAACCAACTCACAATACTTTATATGCAGTCCGCTTATCAGCGAAGTGGCCTCCACAAGGTTCATCATGAGTAGATATCAATATGTCAAACACTTCCTCCTCTCTTACACATCTATAGATAATCATATCTGGACCAGTGTAAAAGAGATCTCCTTGAATCCAAGAATATGCAACACTTTTTTGAACAATACTCCGCTTTTCACGAGTGGACAAGTGGGGTGGTGTTTTCCCAATAACCAAGTAATTAGCAATGTCAACAAACCACGGAGAATCTGTTGACATAGAAAAAATATTTTCATCCAGGAAATCATCATTAATAGGAGTTGCTTCACCAGGATTATCTAATCTAGAAATAAAATCGGCTACCACATTAGATTTTCCTGGTCTATCAACAATAGTAATATTAAATTCCTGCAACAATAGCAACCACCTAGTCACTCTACTGCTAGTTAATGGCTTGTTCATCAAATATTTAATCGCGGAATGATCAGTATGTACAAATACTTCATATCCTGTAATATAGTGCCTGAACTTATTAATTGCAAAAATTACAACTAAAAACTCTTTCTCTGTAACTGTATAATTTAATTCAGCGGAAGAAAAATTCTTACTAAGATAATAAATAGCATAGGATTGCTTATTTTCCTCTTGCCCTAAAGCTGCGCCAATAGGCAAATCTGAAGCATCAGAGGAAATGTGAAAAGGCAGAGACCAGTTAGGACCTCTCAAAACTGGTGCATGTACTAACTTTTCCTTCAATGTTTCAAAAGACTGTTGGCAAGCGGTGGTCCAGGAAAATTCACTATCCTTAGCTAGAAGTCGAAAAGAGGAGCAGCTATCTTAGAAAAATTTTCAATGAATCTCCTATAATAACCAACATGTCCTAAGAAACCTCTTACCTCCCTTTGAGTTTTGGGTGCACGAAGATGCAAAATGATTTCGATCTTTGCTGGATCAACCTGGATACCTTTACCAGAAATCAAATGGCCAAGTACCACTCTCGCTTTGCACATTAATCTACATTTCTTGTCACTTAAGGTGAGATGGGCTTCCTGACAATGAAGAAGTACTTTTTCCAGTTTTTCAAGAGCTACCTGAAAAGAATCACCAAACATAGAAAAGTCATCCATATAACTTTCTACAAATTCTAGATCAACAAAAATGGCCAGGATTGCCCTTTGAAAGGTAGCCGGGGCATTACATAAACCAAAGGGGAGCACTCTATAAGCAAACGTACCCCATGGAAATGTAAAAGTAGTTTTATCCTGATCTTCGGGTGCAATCTGTATCTGGTTATAACCACTGAAGCCATCCAAAAAGGAAAAATATTTCTTTCCTGCAAGGGTATCAAGCACTTGGTCAATGAAAGGGAGAGGGAAATAATCTTTGAGAGTGGCTTTGTTTAATTCTCAATAATCAATACAAATACACCATCTTCCATCTTTCTTAGGTACTAGCACTAATGGAGAGACCCACTAACTATCGGAAATAGGATAGATAAAACCAACATCCAAGAGTTTCTGTACTTCTTCCTTCACAATATCTCTTAGAGTTGGATTCATTCGCCTTTGGGGTTGTCGGACAGGTCAAGCTCCTTCCTGAATATAGATATGATGTGTACAAGTTTCAGGAGGAATACCCTTCATATCTTCATAGCCCCATGCAAAGGCACTAAGATGGTTTTGCAACAAATTCACAAGCTGCTCTCGTTGAGATGAGTCCAAATATGAACTAATATACAAGGATTGACTGGGGCTGATCTCAACAAGAGTAGTATCAAGCTCAGGAGTACTCAAAGGGGTGGCCGAATGCAGCAGTACAGAAGGATGAGAATCATGATTATCTTGAAAATCTAGGCTGAAAATATGGCTCAATAGCTCAAAATTAGGCATAGTGTCTAGATTATTCAGGAAATCTTAAATCTCATCTTCTTGTGAAGACCCAGTATACTAATGGATAAGGGAAATGGGCTGAGTCTACTCATCATAGTTTTGATCCAACCATAAGGTATCTCGAAGGTCCTAAATGGATTTGGCAGGGGGTATAAGGTAACCTTCTTCCTAGAATCTCCATGTGAAATATACATATCACTAGAATGACATCCAATATATGCAACAATTGTAGCAAGCCATGGTCGGCCCAAGATCAAGGGATGTCCTTGACGAGCCCCAAAAATGGATAATTATATGGGCTCATTCAACCTCCTAATTCGACTTAATCCACCATTATCATTAGTTTATTGCATTTTTTTTATTATATTTATGCTAATAGAGTGAATTGGGTTAGTCATTATGCCAACAAGTCTAATGTGTGCTTTGTGTAGTCTTTTTGGTGAATTTGGAGACAAAATCAAAGGGTTTAATGAGCACTTGGCAGCCAAATTCGTGGAAGAACAAGGGAGAGGATTTTTAGGAAGGTGTCCCCTTCATTTATGGGCCCTTACCTCGAATTCTCCACCATCAGCTCGGAGTTCAAGGGCCACCAAATCGATTATCACAAGGGCAGCCGAGAAAGTGCTAGTAAAAGTGTTGTTAACTACAAGTCATGGCAGCCAAGTTTCTAAAGTTTAGGAGGGTTGTTTGGGTCCTCAATTTGTATAAATAAGAGGGCTTAGGGCCTCATTTCAGTTAGTCACTTTGTAGGCAGAAGTTAGCTAGTGTGTAGTTCGATTTTAGTCATTTTTTAGGCAGTAGATTAGCTTTGCATTTCAACACATTTGTAAGCTTTTCCCTTGAGGATAGTTTTTGATGTAACTCTTCTTTTCTTGCTCAATAAAGATGAATCCAGCTTTGCACCAGCTCTAAATCTCTCTTAGGAGGCTGTAGCTCTTGGGGTTGGGCCCATCTCAAGTGCCCAGTACCTCCTTTGTTTACTTTCATGTGTCTTTGCTGCATTCTTAGAATAAAATTTGCTATTTAGATTTAAATCTTGTTTTGTTATTTAGGTTGCTTTTGATGATTAAAGTAGCTTTTCATGTTCAGATTGATTTGATAGGTTAATAACAGAAAGGATCCTCGAAAAAATGCCTCAAGCACCTCTGATCTCACCTCTCCCTCAGTGGGATCGTGAGCTGGGACAAAGGTGACATTGCTGCCAACAAAAACACTGTTTTTGCTTTGTTATGCAATCATTAGTGTTGGAATTCTCATTTGCAGACGTTGATATTAGTTGTGTTTAAATGCTCCAGTTTATGATTGCTTAGTTGCATAGTTATTTCACGTATTTCATTGCGAATAAACTTCTGTCCATTTCGTTTTGCTGTTACTTAGGTCAGATTAGAGTGGAGTAACTAGGTCATTGGTTTTCCAAGTGTTTGTTTGTTCAGTTTGAAAAATAACTTGCAGAGCGCCTATCATACTTCTCCACCTACCTGCTCCACCCTCTACTTCAGATCCTTGCCTTACCATTGCCACGTCCTCACTTTGACCTAATTTCCATCTTTTCATGCAACATTGCTCTACCTCTCCTTGAACAAATACAACCATCCTCGCCACTTCTCAGCTCCACTCCCCAAGTCCTGGACCTCCTCACACCCTTATCTTACCTCCATACCCACTCCTTCATCTTTTTTCCTCCATCCATCCTCCAAAAATCCCATTTCTGAACATCTTGTAGAAAATTATAGAACATCCTATAGAAATTCCAGAGCATCCTGTAGAACCCCTGCAGACTTCCTGTAGAAGCTCACAATGAGGTTTATTGGTAGCCAAACTCTGTGAAAATCTTTGGAAGGGTGTTAAGGACCCCTTAGGCCCTCTCTGAACCTTCCCAACCTCCTCCAAACATTTCCTCTCGCCAATCCACCTCTGCACAGTAAAAAACAGTTAAATCGCATGCATAATAATTCTGCCAACTTACTCAAAAATACAAAAAGATGGTTCTTTCAGATTTGACTATAAAAGTAGCTTAGAAACATGCATTTCATCTTCTTAGAAGTCAATGGCATCTCTCCCAGTAGCTTGCATCCTCTTTCTTGCATCAGTAGAGCTAGCTGGTAAAATTAGGGTTTGCTAGGGTTTACGTTTCCTTTCAGCTTTCCAGTTTCTTTCTGCAAGTAGATTAGCCTTCTTTGAGTTAGCTTTCATCCATCAGTTAAAAAGCTTCTTCTAAGAGCTCATAGAAGTTGTTTTAAGCTCCTAGCGGACTTGTGCCAGCTGTGTTGGAAATAATACTGAGAGGGGGGGTGAATCAGTATTATCAAGCAAATTAATAAATCTTCCTTATTTGATCTTTGAATTATTTTTGCATGTCAGTACCATAAAATAATGAGCATGAAAAAAAAACAGATAGTCACACCAAAGAACACAAGATGTAAGGTGGAAACCCAATGTGGGTGAAAACCACCTGCTGCAATATGTCTCTATCTTCTTTCAATTTAGAAACTTCTTTTACAATGATTTTGTACTGGTGCAGTCCTTTACCAGTACGCAGGCTGCAACCTGCAGAGAGCTACAACTCTCTTTCTTTCTCGTTTTCCAGTCTACTCCTGGAAGGGAGCTACAACCCCCTACTTCTTTTCATAAAGCATCAGATGATCAACAAGTACATAACAGATATAGACCACTACAGATATCAGATCAGCAATAACAGAACCAACCCAGAACACCTTATCAACAGAGAAATTCAATCAACAGAACATCTTAAAACAAAGACGCAGTTTTTCTTTCTGTGGCCTGCGACCAGACGCCGTTAACCTTCTGCTACTCTGCATCCACCCGCAGATATCCTTCTGCTCTGCTGCGTGCCCACGCACTGTTCCTTTGACTGCTCTGCGTTCTGTTGCTTCAGGGACGCACCCAAAGATATTATCGCGCCGCGTCTTTCTCTACAGAGACGCACCTGAAAACGCTATCGCGCCGCGTCCTTCTGCTTCAGAGACGCACCTGAACCTTGATCGCCCTGCGTCCCCACGCAGGTCTCTCTCTCTACTGTGCTGCGTCTCGGCGCACTTGCTCTTTACAGTACCTACGTCCCGGCGCACTTTCTCTTCACTGAACCTGCGACCCTTCAGATATAAATGATATGAAGGCTTTAGGACAAACCTAATCAGTCAGATCTACAGATCTGATCATGCGCCATAGAGATCACAGTCCATTAGAAGATTCGCCCTCTTAGATCTGGACTAGATCTCACCAAATAAGATATTCAACCCAAGACAATTGCTCAATCCAAATGAACTCCTTTGCTTTATATAGGCAAGCTCCTCCCCAAAACATGGAACAATACCACGAGCCGACACCATAGAAACATAAAACCGTCGGCTAGATACCACACAAGAAACCCCCACGTGCTTTTCTCTGCCTTGAAATGTGTGCACTGGGTAGACGCACCTCCTGAACGGCTGGCCGGCGTCCCTGGACGCGGGTTCTGCATGGTATACCTGCGGGGACGCACTTTCTGAACCGATTGCCTGCGTCCTTCTTAATTTTCAACAAACTGAGAGCCTTACCACTGGAGTTTCCATCAAGTACAACATCTGTAACATACAGTCATACCAGAAAACATAATGCCAACAATCTCCCCCTTTGGACTTGATGGCAACCTCACAAACTTCAGCTTCATTCTCCCCCTTTGACATCAAGGGCAAAGGGTATGCTCCCCCTGAATATGAACCAGATCTGCAGCAACGCACCACCATGAAAGAGATAGAGACATATTGCAGCTATTTCCAAGATCTCCTTCTCCATAATGCCAACAATGCATTATGTGCTCCCCCTGAGCCTGTACCACCAATAAGAAGAAGTTCAACAAGATGATGCATCAACAACCCCCAGCTTTTGCCTGAGGCAAACGTGTCCCTGGGCAATGGTTTGGTAAGTATATCAGCAACTTGTTCCTTGGAAGGAACATATTCCAACTTGACTTTCTGTTCAAGCACTTGTTCCCGGAGAAAATGGTACTTGATTGGTATGTGCTTGGTTTTTGAATGCATAACCGGATTCTTTGAGATGCTGATTGCACTTGTGTTATCACATAAGATGGGGATAGGTGGTGTACAAGTGATTTGAAAATCCTGCAAAGTCTGCATCATCCAAAGGAGTTGAGTGCAACAAGATGCAGCAGCAACATATTCCGCTTCAGCTGTAGACAAGGCAATCAAACTCTGTTTCTTGCTGAACCAAGATACCAGTCTGGAACCCATAAAGAACGCACCACCACTTGTGCTTTTCCTGTCATCCACGCTTCCGGCCCAATCTGCATCTGTATAAGCATGAAGAGTAAGATCTGTATCTCTAGGATACCATAAGCCATAATTTTGAGTCCCTTGAAGATATTTGAAAATTCTCTTTACTGCCTGAAGATGAGTCTCCTTCGGATTTGCCTGAAATCTTCCAACTATTCCAACTGCATGCATGATGTCCGGTCGGGTACCTGTCAAATATAGTAAACTTCCAATCATAGATCTGTAGGTTGGTTGATGTACTGCTGCAGATTCATCATTTGCACTGAGACTACATCCTGTGACCATGGGTGTACATACTGGTTTTGCATCTTCCATGCCATATTTCTTCAAAATCTGCTTGAGATACTTGGTTTGAGATAAAAAGATTCCTCCTTCCTTTTGTTGGATTTGCAAACCAAGGAAATATGTCAGTTCTCCTAGCAAGGACATTTCAAATTCTTTCTGCATGACCGAGGCAAAGCTTTGACTCATAGCTTCTTCATTGCTGCCAAAAATAATGTCATCTACATACACAACAAGTATTAGCAATTTGTCATTTTCAACTTTTATATACAATTGCTATCTGCTGAACCTTTTGAGAAACCTTGTTGATGAAGATATTTGTCCAACCGGTAGTACCAAGCCCTTGGAGCTTGTTTGAGACCATAGAGAGCCTTTTTCAATCGGCATACAAGATTTGGATCATTTCCAAGAATGAACCCATCTGGCTGTTCAATGTACACTTCTTCTTCCAAGTCTCCATTCAGAAAGGCTGATTTCACGTCCATTTGAAATACTTTGAAGTTTCGAAAACTTGAGAGAGCAAGGAACATTCGGATGGCCTCAAGTCTTGCAACAGGAGCAAAAGTTTCTTCAAAGTCTATTCCTTCTTGCTGCGCATACCCTTTACAAACAAGTCTGGCTTTGTTTCTAATTACTTCTCCATTTTCATTCAATTTATTTTTGAAGACCCATTTTGTTCCGATAACATTCTTATCCTTTGGTCTAGGAACCAGCTCCCAAGTGTTGTTCTTTTCGATTTGCTCAAGTTCTTCATTCATTGCTTTCACCCAACATTCATCTTTGCATGCTTCTTTCACATTTTGTGGTTCAGTAGAGGAGAGTAATGCCAAATAGCTTGAGGCTTCTGCAACTGTTCTTCTTGTTTGTACAC
The DNA here is from genome assembly GCA_031772625.1 of Pinus tabuliformis. Classification (NCBI taxonomy): domain Eukaryota; kingdom Viridiplantae; phylum Streptophyta; class Pinopsida; order Pinales; family Pinaceae; genus Pinus; species Pinus tabuliformis. The sequence continues at coordinate 1,166,376,256 of CM062809.1, forward strand.
CTGCTTCTTTTGCCCCACAATCTGAGATTCTGGATGATTCTTCTGAACATATCTGGATGGAGTTTTCTCTTCTATTCTTGTCTGCTCCTCTGGTTCTTCTTGAGGTTCTCCTTGGGGTTCTTCTTCTTCATCATTCTGTCTTTGAGGGTAGCCTTCATCTTCTTCTATATCTTCATGATGTACTTGCCTAGGAATATATCCCTTCTCATCAACCACTACATCAATGCTGTCAACAATTCTGCCAAGTCTTTTATTGTAGCATTTGTATGCTTTGCTATGTGGAGAATAGCCAAGAAGAATGCCTTCATCTGCTCTAGGTTCAAGTTTGCCAAGCTGCTCATCAGTATTCTTGATATAGCATTTGCTCCCAAAGATTTTGAAGTGCTTTACCGAAGGAGTTTTACCACTCCAGAGCTCATGAGGAGTTTGAGTGCTGTTCACCCGGACATTTGTCTTGTTGAGAATAATAACCGCAGCATGTGCAGCTTCACCCCAGAAAGTTGCGGGAGTTCCTGATTCATCAAGCATAGCACGAGCCATTTGTTGGATTGTTCTGTTCATTCTTTCAACAACTCCATTTTGCTGAGGAGTTCTAGCTGTAGAGAATTCTCTCCTTATCCCATGTTCATCACAGAAATCGAAAAATTCATTTGAAGTAAATTCCCCACCTCTGTCGGATCTGAGGCACTTAATTTTGTGACCTGATTCATTTTCAACCAAGGCTTTGAAGGACTTGAATTTTTCGAATGCTTCATCTTTGTGCTTCATAAGTCCTAACCAGACAAACCTGGAGAAATCGTCAATAAATAATATCAAGTATTCCTCTCCTCTAGGTGTTCTTTTCCTGAATGGACCACACGTATCTGTATGTACTAGCTCAAGAGGCATGCTAGCTGATCCTTCTTTCTCTGGAAAGTTAGTCCTGGTTTGTTTTCCAAACTGACATGATCTGCATATGGTGTTGTCAGGAATTTTGATATCTGGAAGATCGCGAACTGCCTGATATTTGCATGCTTTCCTTATTTGTGAGAAGCTTAGATGTCCCAACCTTCGATGCCATAACCAGTGCTCTTCATCCTTGCTTAGATAGCATTGTTGTTGTCCTTCTTCAAATATGTACAGATTATTTGGAGTTCTTTTGCCTTTGAGTACTGTTTTACCTGTATCAAGATCACGAACAAGACATCCATTCGATCTAAAAATAACCTCGGTTCTTTGATCACACATCTGGCTGACACTTAGTAGATTATGCTTCAATCCATCAACATACAAAACATTTCCAGCCTTGACTTTTTCTTTTAAAGGAGCAATACCTTTTCCTTTTATAGTTGCAGGAGTATCATTTCCAAAAGAAACTTTCTTTCCCTTTTCTAAAGCAGAATAAGATTCAAGTTTTTCTTTATCACCTGTCATATGTTTCGAACATCCACTGTCAATGTACCATAGATTTTCCTGTCCTTTTGCATAAAATGCTATCCCAAATCTTTCTGTTTGAGGTTCCTTTATTCTCCATGTTTTGGTTCTTGTGGCTTGTCCCTTTTTCCCTTCTTGTTCCTTTTTCTCCTGAAACCCGCTCCTGCATTCAGAGTCTTCATGACCAAAATTATTGCAAATAGAACATTCAACTTCATTTTCAAGAGCCGAAAAGTTGTTATAGGTCCTTTTTGTAATCATACTTCTTTGTTTTTGAGCTTCCCTAGTCATGATTGTTTTATATGCAACACATTGAGCTGCTTTGTGACCAAAGTTATGGCAAGAAAAGCATTGTCCATTGAAGAAGCTTCTGCAGTTATTGAATCTACCAGCCAACTGATTGTAATTTCTATTTTCATCTATTCTTGAACCAAACTGAGAAGATTTTACCTGTGGCTGGTTGTAGCTTTTGTTCACCCTTAAGATGGATTGCCCCTGATAGTTTCTGTTTGTAATTCGTCCCTGCTTTACCTGATTATCTTCATTGTTCTTTTGCTCATTTCTTCTTGCTGCATCAAGATAACTTTTTGAGGTGGATGCTTGAGAGGTTTCTCCATTATAGCCCAAACCTGTCTTGTTTAGAGGAGACCGCTGCACATTGATAATCTCATCCAAAGTTTCAGATCCTTTGACAAACTTAAGATTAATAGCTTTTGTTTTCTCAATTTCTTTTCTGAGACCAACAATTTCACCTTCTAGTTTTTCAAGATGTTTTTCCTTTTCATCAATTTGAAATTGTAGAGTATCAATGATCACATTCTTTTCTTCTATACATCTCTTGAGTCTAGTAATTTCATCATAGAGATTATCCACATCTACAGCATCCTCATAATCATCATCTTCAAATGCCATTAACAGCGTATATTTATTACCTTGTTCATCTTCATCACTGTTTGATAAGCCATCACTATCTTCATGGGTGTAGTAGCTTTTCTTATTTGCACTTTGTTTCTTGTTCCATCTAGCAGGTTCCTTTCCTTTATCCTTATAAGGACATTTTGCAGCATAATGACCTACTCTTCCACAAGCAAAGCATTTGAAAGGTAGCTTACCTCTGAACCTTCCAGAACCCCTTTGAAGATTTCTGACAAAATTTGATTCTTCTTCCTCTTCTTCTGGAACATGGCTTGCTTCATAGTAATCTTCTTTGCCTGATGCCTTAAAAGCAGCTTCCCTTCTGTCTGATGGACCTCCCTTTCTCATTTCATAAGCAGTTAGAATTCCATGTAGCTGAGACATAGTGAGAACACGGAGATTTTCCTTTTCTTCTATTGCAGATACTTTAGATTCAAACTTGGGGGATAATGATCTTAGAATCTTTTGAACTACTATAGCCTCTTTTATTTCTTCACCCAAATTTTTCATACAATTAACAATCTCATCTACCCGAAGAAAATAATTAGCCACACTTTCATCATTATACATCTTGAGAGTCTCATATTGAATCCTGAGAGTTTGAAGTTTAGCTTGTTTTACCTGTTCATCTCCTTCATAGCTCGTGATCATTTTGTCCCATATCTCTTTTGCTAATTTGAAGTGCATTACCTTCATGAATTCTGTTTGGGATATACTTCCTAATAAAGTACTGACTGCTTTTGCATTTGTTTCATACTTCTTTTTCTCAGCTGGATCTGTAGGAGTAGCTGAAGGAAAAGCATAGCCTGTTTCTACAATGTCCCAAACTTCTGTACCAAGAGATTGAAGATATGCAGTAACTCTTACCTTCCAATAATTGAAGTTTGTCCCATCAAAAATCGGTGGCCTGATTGATGCTTCTCTCTCGTAGTTGCTCATGATGAACGATCTACCTTCAAGCGATCAAGCTTCTCTAAAGGACCTGCTCTGATACCAATTGTTGGAAATAATACTGAGAGGGGGGGTGAATCAGTATTATCAAGCAAATTAATAAATCTTCCTTATTTGATCTTTGAATTATTTTTGCATGTCAGTACCATAAAATAATGAGCATGAAAAAAAAACAGATAGTCACACCAAAGAACACAAGATGTAAGGTGGAAACCCAATGTGGGTGAAAACCACCTGCTGCAATATGTCTCTATCTTCTTTCAATTTAGAAACTTCTTTTACAATGATTTTGTACTGGTGCAGTCCTTTACCAGTACGCAGGCTGCAACCTGCAGAGAGCTACAACTCTCTTTCTTTCTCGTTTTCCAGTCTACTCCTGGAAGGGAGCTACAACCCCCTACTTCTTTTCATAAAGCATCAGATGATCAACAAGTACATAACAGATATAGACCACTACAGATATCAGATCAGCAATAACAGAACCAACCCAGAACACCTTATCAACAGAGAAATTCAATCAACAGAACATCTTAAAACAAAGACGCAGTTTTTCTTTCTGTGGCCTGCGACCAGACGCCGTTAACCTTCTGCTACTCTGCATCCACCCGCAGATATCCTTCTGCTCTGCTGCGTGCCCACGCACTGTTCCTTTGACTGCTCTGCGTTCTGTTGCTTCAGGGACGCACCCAAAGATATTATCGCGCCGCGTCTTTCTCTACAGAGACGCACCTGAAAACGCTATCGCGCCGCGTCCTTCTGCTTCAGAGACGCACCTGAACCTTGATCGCCCTGCGTCCCCACGCAGGTCTCTCTCTCTACTGTGCTGCGTCTCGGCGCACTTGCTCTTTACAGTACCTGCGTCCCAGCGCACTTTCTCTTCACTGAACCTGCGACCCTTCAGATATAAATGATATGAAGGCTTTAGGACAAACCCAATCAGTCAGATCTACAGATCTGATCATGCGCCATAGAGATCACAGTCCATTAGAAGATTCGCCCTCTTAGATCTGGACTAGATCTCACCAAATAAGATATTCAACCCAAGACAATTGCTCAATCCAAATGAACTCCTTTGCTTTATATAGGCAAGCTCCTCCCCAAAACATGGAACAATACCACGAGCTGACACCATAGAAACATAAAACCGTCGGCTAGATACCACACAAGAAACCCCCACGTGCTTTTCTCTGCCTTGAAATGTGTGCACTGGGTAGACGCACCTCCTGAACGGCTGGCCGGCGTCCCTGGACGCGGGTTCTGCATGGTATACCTGCGGGGATGCACTTTCTGAACCGATTGCCTGCGTCCTTCTTAATTTTCAACAAACTGAGAGCCTTACCACTGGAGTTGCCATCAAGTACAACATCTGTAACATACAGTCATACCAGAAAACATAATGCCAACAAGCTGACCAGGTGACAGATGCAGCAAGAGCTAGTACTTGTGCATACAGCACCGTCGCTTCCAAGTTTGTTACGAACTTACCGAGTTGATAAAATTAAAGAAGGGAGTCCCAGGAGTTGCAGCATTATTGCTGCAATACTGGGGCTCACCAGTCCTCCTACTGGGTTCTTTGGCTGAAGCACAATGAAATCAGCAGGATATTCCCAAGAATCTAATGAGTTGATAACATCGTCCAATACTCCTGGCTTAATTTTAGATCTATCTGTTAATTCAAGCATGGTGGGAGTAGGGTGAAGATGAGATAACCGAAGTTGATCCATGGTTTGCTTAGTCATGACATTAGTGGCTGCCCCCAGGTCTATAAGAACATTAGAGACAAGGACATTACCAATCTGAACTAAGACAACAGGATTTCCGGGATCAGTATATTTTTCCATAGACACACATCCCGTCATCAACTCTGTTGCTCTACCAACAAATTGAATGGTTTGGGGTTCCAATATCTTCCTCCTGGGTTTCTTGAGACAGAGTTCCTTAATAATCTTGGTACAAATAGGGATCTCTTTGATGGCTTGGAGCAGAGGTATCTTAATGAAAATATTCTGAAGCTTTGATTCCAAACTAGTCTCTGAAATAGGCTCACTTCTTTCCATTACTAGTCTCTCTGGGAAGGGAGGCTGGTTGGAAGAAGATGGCAAGGATTTAGAGGGTAAAGGATGTTTAGTGATAGATTTCGGAGAATGATTAAGAGTTTCCTCTTCTTCTTTCTCTTCAACAATCACTCTATGTTGCTTCTGATTTTCTAATGTTACAGTCCTTCCCGATCTTAATTGAATATCATGAACCCCAGCTGGAATAGTCTGGTAGTCGAATAAAGGTGGGTTTGTTACATAGATCATTTGCACTGCTTTATTATTGTTAGGATTGGGCATAGGTTGAGCAGGCAACTGAGGTGGTTGAAAAGGTGGAGGTAAAGGTAATGGTGGAGTAGACTGACCCCGAAGTTGAGGCATCGAATAAGGTGTATGTGTAGATGGATATGACTACATGGGTGGCTGGTAGGAATAAGGAGAATGAGTTGGCCCTCTCCAACCTTGTTTCCATGGTTGAGAAGGTTACCCATGCTGATATTGGTTCCCATACTGCCGCTATTGATTAGTGTTAGGATATGAATATGCATGTGAATTATAACCAAAATAGTGTGGAGAAAATTCAAGAGCCATACCTGCACCTACCTGAGGCCAATTTCTTTTTGCTCCCATAGAATACAAATATTTAGCTTTAGGCTGTCCCCCTGTAAATACAGCTTTAAGTCCTGGTATAGAGGGACATTTTTCTGTGACATGGTCTTCTGCACAAATAACACACTTATTAGTTTCTTTCAAATTAAGAGGACATTCTTTAGGAGGATGATTGTCTCTACATTTAGGACAGAAAATACTTAATGACTCTTGTTCCTTCATGAGTTTTTGTTGAAATTTTAAAGAGTCCAACTGTTTGGTAACAGTATTCATTATATCAATTTTCATGTTTTCCATTTTATTTTCTAGTCCAATAATCATAGCATCAGTAGATTTGGTTTTTCTATTTCTATTTTGAGTTCCTCTACCGGATCTATACTAATTTCTTGAAAATTTCCTGCATAATTCACAAATTTGTTCAAAAGTTTGCTGAGAAATATCACCTTGTCCTAACAAATTTAAATTATTTCTAGCATTATCAGTAAGTCCTCTTAAGAGCAAGGTTCTAATAGTATTGGAATCAAGCTTAAGTTTCGACCTTTGTAAAATATACAAAAATCTTTCTAGGTAATCTTCAAGAGTTTCATCATCGTCCTGTATGATCGTAAAAATTTCATCCTGCATGTCCCGAGTTTTGCAATATTCTCGATATTTAGAAAAAAAAACTCTCTTCATCTGATCCCAAGAGGCTATAGTGTTTCCTCCTAATCCCATAAACCAGCGTAGAGCTGAGTCCTTGAGAGTAACAAGAAATAATCTTAGCTTTTGAGCATCAGTTGAATAATCATAACTTCTACACAGAATATCAAACTCGAATAAAAAAGAGTCAGGATCTTCATGAACTTTACCATGGAAATGAGGGAGAGCTGATGGTGGAATATTCTTCATTTGCGCCACAGTATCAGGGTCCACAATTGGAAACACAAATGTGGGTTGTTCCCCACTTACCTGGATTTCACCAGCCCCATCCACATGATCTTCATGGTCTACCATTGTTTCCCTTTTGCTCCCAACAGACTGAACCACACCTGAGCTGTTGTCACCAGAATCCAGGTGGACTATTCCTGCATGATGGGTTTGAATTGGGTTGGGCTTCCTGCTCACAGAAGAAGACTATGTATTCTAGGCATTTATTTCAAAAAAGAAAGAAAAATAACAAAACAACTTCTAATAAATGCTGTCAAAAATCTATCAACACCAGTAAAATTCCTTCAAAGAATTTTTTCCTGCAAAAAAATAAAGGAAAAATTACCTCTATTTTATAATCAGAAAATTCTTACCATATCAAATCGCCTCCCCGGCAATGGCACCAAAATGTTGGGTGCAGGAATTACACTTAAGCAAACTCCTCAACACTTAAATTGTCAACCCGAGGGATCCATAAACTTAGACACAAAGCACAGGCAATGCTAGAGATGGTATGAATATTTCTAATATAAATCCCTACTTTCTTTAAAGGCAAGATTTCAGAATCAAACTAAAGAAGAGAAAAAGGCAACTTGAACCATCAAAATAATCTAAGACTAGAACAAGGAAGAATGCATTTGCAAAATGGATTTAGAAATAAAGGGGCAATCACTCTAGCTAACTATTGATCAACTACTGAGTGTGTGTTTTTCTTTAGCAGAGACACTTAGCAGTCTCATCAGATGGGCCCTTCAAACCTGCTTATGTAGAGATTTCCTTCTTGCACTAATCTGTCCTGCACTATCGCAGTCTGCTTGCACTAGTGCAGGAACAGAGATTTATGCAGAGGGTATAAATGGTGTCTTTACTAAAAGCGTTTTACTTCCTGCAAGGGCTTGAACTTTTTCAGGTTCAAAGCACTTAGATCTCATGGCAAGAAACTAGTTCTTGCACCAGATCAGAGCTTCTTGCACTTAGCATTTAATTCTTACTGCAAGTGTTATTATACTGTGAAATCAAATTGCACACATAAAAATGAATGTTTCTGATTTTGACAAAGTGCAAAAATAAAGAAACAATCCATATAATTTATCATGTCATAAAGTATTTAATCAAAGCAAGAAAATTGCGGGAAGTAAACTAGAAAGGCTTGCTACATCACACCAACATGCACTGGTGCAAGTTCATTTCTCTTGCTTGGATCAGGTGAGGAAAACCAACCAAACAAAACTGCAGAAAAGGAATAGAACACCAACGTGCATTGGTGCAGGTTTATTTCTCCTGCTTGGACCAAGCGAGAAAACCAATCTGAAATCAGGTGCAGGAAAAGGAATAGCACACCAACGTGCACTGGTGCAGGTTTATTTCTCCTGCTTGGACCAGGAGGGAAAACCAATCCGAAATCAGGTGCAGGAAAAGGAATAGCACACTAATGTGCACTGGTGCAGGTTTATTTCTCTTTCGTGGACCAAGCGGGAAAACCAATCCGAAATTAGGTGCAGGAAAGGGAAATTTAACTATTTCACACAATGGATCCGCTTTCACTCAAACAGGAATACATGTGCTTGAAATTAAATCACACTTGACAATATAAACATAAATTACAAGAAACAAGAAATAGGGTAAATGTGTTGGGTCGACTGGGCCCTAGCGAACCAGCATGTTTCCCTTTCAAATAGAAACATTGCTCAGTACTTTATCAATTCATCGGCTTTCAAACAAATAAATGTAATTCATAAAACATGAGGTGGAGCTCCCTTTCTTATTAATTCCTGAGGCAAATACATGTGTGAATACATAGTCTAGCCCAGATTCGGGCAATAACAAAATACAAGAACTTGTTACCGCCTCTCTAGCTATATCTCTATTCTATACAAACTTCTATCAAAAACTCTCTCATCCTATTTACATTCTTCATTATATAGATCTTTGGCCAAAGGCCAAAAATATCGTTTAACCAATTACATAACCGATATGCAAAATTTAGCTTCTCGGCCTTCAAAATTAGACAGTTCAACAAAACTGGTCGTAGCCAATCTCCAGTTGTTCGTTCTTCATAAATTCGATCTTGGATGCCTTTGGATTGACCTTGCTGTCATGGCTGGGGCTTGGCTGCCTTCAGATCTATCTTGCTGTCATGGCTAAAGCTGCTCAAAACGAGGCAGTGATCAAGGAGGTTCGGATCTGCTGCAAGGATTTGTTGTGCTGGCACCGGTGCAAGATCTGATCCTGCACTAGGATCAGCGGTCATGGTAAGCACTTGACTACCAAATAAACATTGGAGATATCAATAAGTTACAAAAGTGATTATAAGCAATAAATCATGTAATAAATAATTAATTAATGCTAAGTTAAGTTAAAAATATGAAATATAAAGTTCATATGAAATATGTCATCATTCTTGGACTAGTGCAAGATGAGGGTGTATAAGAGAGGTAAAACAACGGTAAATGGTTATGATTTAGGAAGGGGGTAATGGAAAAAAGAGAGAAAATTAGGGGGCTAATAGTGATATTCCTGGTTCATCTCCAACAGGAGGTCAATCTTTTCCTACCACTCCAATCTCAGAAAGGCAACAAACTCTCTAAGTTTCCACATCTTCCACTGTAATGAGAGAAAAGCAAGAGACCATGTTTGATACTTTCAAAGAGATAAAGATCATAAATGAGATGTTGAAAAATAGTACTTATGCTCAATTCTGGAAGAAAAGTTCTACTTCTCAAGGTAGGCTTCTATCAGCTTTTGATTCAGAAAAAGGAAAAATGCATATGGCATTCCTTGAGGCACAAACAACAGAGCCTAAAACTCCAGCTGATTATAAACAGACTTCTTTTGAGTTTGATGCCAAAAATGTTCATCCTATTGATCAGTTGGAAATGCATAAGAAAACAAGTGAGATGATTTCCTCCACTCTAACAAGTACCTCCATGAATTTGTTTAAAATGCAAGTGGCTTTATCAAATGCTCAATCTCAGCTGAAGATGGAAAAGATTTCATCTCAATCAAAAGATAATAGGATCAAGTCCTTGGAAGACCTAGTGGTGAAAATTGGATATGATCCATCAGATGTGAAAGCAGCAGAAGAAATTATTAAGAAGGAGATGGATATAGCAGCCTTGAAGAAACAGCTCAAAATGCCTGCCACACATGATCCATTGACCAAAGAAATAGAGGAAACAGAGAGTCAAAAGGCAGAAATGATGAAATTGATTATGGAGCAGTCACTCCAAATAAGACAAATGGAAACAGAGATGGAGAAGATGGTACAAGAGAAGGAAAAAGCAACACAATCGGACATCCCTACTATGGAGGCTCTTCCTCTTACAGCTGTTCCTACAACTACTCCAGCAACTACTACTACAAAGACAGGAAGAAGTAAAAAACAACTAGCCAGATCCATGGAAAGCATGAATCTTCAAACAGAGGAAATCAAGAGACTTTAAACTCAATTCAACGTTCTACAAGATCATATTAAAAGAACTAAAAGTGCACATTCAGCAGAATTGCAAAGGGCAACAACATTAAATGAAAAATTGCATAAACCTGAAAAGGAATCATCATTTGGAAACACTCTAGGAAGGGTGAAGGAAATTATCTGGAACAATATCATTAATGGCACAAATTAGATCTGGCCCAACATCATAATTATATTTGAACAGAAGGAGCTAGTTGAAAAATTTAAGGAAGCTATTTCAACTACTAACCTAGAGCTGGAAGACATGCCAACAACAGACAACAGAATCATCAAATTTCTGAATTCAAATAACATGTATGAGCTTTAAGAGTTGGGAGTAGCAGACAGGATAGAGACCATCCTACAGGTGAGAAAGGTATTAGGGAAAAAGAACTTGACTGTACAGCTTGAGGAGAAATGTCGGAATTTGGAGCTGACAGTAAACAGATTTTTTTAACAGAATTGAGTCTTTAACACAAAAGGGTCTCCCTTCTCTATTTTTCATTAATGGAAAACTCATGACTAGAGAAGATTATGTCAAGAGGCTAAAAGACATAGCAAAGGATGTTGTCAATCTCTCTAATATTAGAGACAACATAACAGGAAAAGCAATGGTAGAGGCTATCAGCAATCCACTCTATATTGAACATGAATTGAAACATGTTTTTACAGTAAAGCCAACTTTTGCAAAGTACACTGAAGTAGATGAAGTATACCACAAGTTGATCAAAGTCAAAATCCCAGATGAAGTTTGAATTGTGTGACTACCAAGAGGAACAGTACAAGCAGGACTGAAGGAACAACGCAAAGCTGAGTCAACACCCAACCAAGTTAGCAAAGCCAACACACCTTATTAAAGAACAACTGAATCAACCACTACAACAGAATTAATTACCCAGCAATGACATTCAGAAAAAAGGGGACCAGATGTCCAAGTTACCTCATCGTGGCCACTTCGTGGTTACATTAGTCAAATTTTAGTTTTGTTGTAATTAATAACAAACTGCCAAGTGTATACGACAGTCGTTGTAGATTTTAGTTAAATACTTCATGCATTGGAAGTATTAGGGGTTGGACCCTAGTAATTGAAATACTTTTTCTTTTGAAGCACTGTAATTTTGGAGCTAGAGCATTGATAATAAAGACTGTTTGCAAGACACTTGAGCTATTTTTATCTGGTGATGTTCTTCTTTCTGTGTTAAATGTTTCATTGTTTTCTACAGTATGCATCATTTAAATCTTGTGGTAAAACATAAAGTTTAGAGTAAGATATGTTGTTAGAGCACCTTATTTATGTCTACCATATACATGTTCTCCTCTGAAATCTGGTTAAAAAATACTTAATTTCTTTTTAACCACTACTAATTTCACCATTCTATCATTTCATTCCTTATTGTGCTTTAAAGATCCAGTAGAAATAGTTAGCTAGCCTTGTGAATGCTTTGAAAAATTTGATGTTGCAATCCAGTTGTTGACTCCATAGCCCAATGGAAAAGGTTTAAACAAGATCTACCCCAACCACCCAATCAATCAATTAATCGCTCTTTTATCTATATAACTATCCTAAAATATAATCCCCAAGGGTTAGCTCAGTTGGTCAAAATCAGTGCCTCATCGTTCGGGAGGTCACAGGGTCCATTCTGCCCGAAGCCCTTGGGGTTAGGCCTTGCTAGTGGGCCGTGGGGCTAGATTCCCTTTGGGGTCAATCAGCCCAGATTTTTCCATGGACGTAATGACCACCCATTGACCAAGGTGTTTGTGAACCACAGCCAAAAAAAAAACTAGCCTAAAATATTAAAATACTAAGAAGAAAAAACAAAATCTAAAATATACAGAGAGAGCCCTCTCTGAGTCTAAGATGGCTAGATCCTAGACTCCAAAGTGGTTTGATGTGTCCTTTATGATCCTTTCTCTTGCCAATCTTAAAAATCATAGAGCGATAACAAGTCAGATGGTGACAGAGATGCCTGAATTCAAAGAAGAACATGAAGGTACATGTTCAAGAGGTACCGAAGGAAGACTTACAAGGGAACCATTCCCCTCATGTAATAGCAGGACCACAGATGTGGATCAACCTAAGGGGGTTTTAGATTAATGATTGGGAATCTCATGTATGCAGGTTGAAGAAAGCTCTCTATAGTTTGAAGCAAGCACCCCAGGCTTGGTATGAGAGGATTGATAGCTATCTGATGAAGTTGAGGTTCACTAGGAGTGAAGCCAATCCAAACCATTGCTTTAAGGTTGTGGATGATAGACCTCTCATACTGGTACCTTATGAGGATGACCTCCTTCTGACAGGTGCAGACCCTGTCATTTGAAAAACTAATAGGTAGTTGGATTCCAAATTTGGAATGGTGAACTGCAAGCCTATGACTACCTCGATGAAGCTTAACTTTAAGAAGTTATGCCAGACCTGACTTGGGAAATGCCTCTGAGTTTCATAAACTCATACTAGCATTGATTTTCTTGGTGAAATCCCATCCGGATATATGTTTTGCAGTTAGCATGTTGAGTTCATATCTAGTTGAGCCTCATTCAATTAGTGCCAAGAATCATTTGAGATATCTTCAGGGCACAATCTCTCATGGATTGAGATACATTGTTGAAATGTGAAGTTGCATGATCATTCCAATGCCGATTAGGCAAGCAGTGTGGAGGATCGAAAGAGCGCTTACAGGTGCTAGCTCTGCTTCGATATCCTGGATGAGCATGAAGCAGAAGTCGGTTGTTTTGAGCACCAATGAGGCCAAATACATAGTTGTGAGTATGGCCCCTTGTGAAGCTGTCTGGTTGTGGAAGCCCTTTTGTGAGTTGTTTGGACACGTTCTAGATACCATCGTGATCTTCTATGACAACTAGAGGGGGATTCGATTGTTGAGGAATCCCGTGTTCTATGATCGCTCCAAGGATTCAGACATTAGGTACCATTTTATCTAGATATGGTATAACAGGGAGCAAGAAGGCTCCATAACTTTGGGACTAATGTGCAGGCTACCTACATTCAGATGAAGCCCCTAGGAAAGGTCAAATTCTTGACTTTCCGAGAACAACTAGGAGTCGTGGAGGGACTCTCTCATGAAGGTCTAGTATAATATGGAAATTGAGCTCTGGGAGCTCCAGGGGGCTTGGGGGTACTTCTTGGAGCGATGAGAAACCATAGAGTGAGTGGTTCAACCTTCCCCTAGTGGTCTTCTACGTAGGCATAAAGAGTGGTTCATCCTTCTCTTGCTGAGATACAATCATAGGGTGAATGGTTCAGCCTTCCCCTAGTGGTTTGCTATGTAGGCAGGATGGATGGTTCATCCTTCTCCTACTGAGATACAATCATAGGGTGAATGGTTCAACCTTCCCCTAGTGATTTGTTGTGTACAGGGTGAGTGGTTCAGCCTTCTCCTGGGATACCCCTGGCGACATGTAGGCATGATGAGTGGTTCATCCTTCTCCTGTTGAGACATACTACCCATGCAGTCTGGGACTCATGGGAAGTACCTCTCATATGGCCAATGAGTAGGGAAATGAGGATAGGGACCATATTAGTACCGATGGATGCATCTTCTAACTACCGTACTCCCTATGCTAGGATGATATTGATCTGGGATCAATTGGAACTGACTTTGGGTCAGTAAGAGTGGTATGAGACACTCTCTTTATTTGGAACTGATTTTGGATCAGTAAGAGTGGTATGATACACCTCTCTATTTTAAACTGACTTCGAATCAGTAAGAGGAGTATGACACACTCTCTTTATTGGAACTGACTTTAGGTGAGTAAGAGTGGTATGAGACACTCTCTTTTCTATGGGACTGACTTCAGGTCAGTAAAGGATGGTATGATACATTCTTGATCACTTCTTCTTCTTCTTCATAGTTCAACAGAGCAGAGCAGAGTGGTGCAAGGCACTGACAGAAAAGATAGTACGGACTGGCAGATGGATTAGCAGATGGAGTTCTCCCTAGTTGAGAGGGAGTGTTAAAATTGGAAACTAGGGCGAAACTCCATGTGGGTCATATTATTCATAGCATCTCATATCTTTCTTGGATTCCTCTCGTCGAGAGGTGTAGGATTGATCTAAAGATCATCTGATTCTGATACATATTCATGAAGATATGAATTTATTTGTGTTATGTGACAATTTGCCAAGGTAGACCAGTAACCAAATTACCTCCATATATCCTCAACGTTGCACTATAAATGATGCAGGAGCATGTGACTTGGAGGGAAAAATCTTCAAACTTACTCCAAAAATCCAAAAAAATTTACAGGCAAAGGAGTGGGGTCCTTTAGCCATCAATTTCCATGCTTTTCTAGTTCAGGATAGGGATAGAATCTAGGAATAAGATCACGTTGTTGCATGGATAAGCATTATTGCATTGTTGCATGGATAAGTTGTAATAAAGGTTCTTGAGGGGGATGTCTCGCAGAACTGTTAATCATAATAAACAAGTTTCTATTTTAGAAACTGGTTGCTTGTTAGGGTCCCACCCTAACCCCCTTATTTATGTAGTAGGATCGAGTCATAGTTATAGTTAAATAAAGAGTCAATAAAGCCCATATTAATAATTGTAAGTGGTTAACCCGCATTTAATGACGGGACCACAGTTAGTTGCAAATGGGCCATCGTATTAGATAGATGGTATTAATAAGAACCATGGTATTGCTCCATGGTATTGCATGTATGAGTCATATATAAAGGATAGAGACTCCCTGCGAGGAGCATCGTGTCTTATTTTGTAATCGAGCTCTGTTCTATTGGAGGTTGCCCCCTCGAAGAGGCAAGTGAACATTGCTTTTTGAATAATAAAATACTTGTTGTTATTTCTCACTGTTCTATGTTTTGGGTATATTTCTACGCATATTGGGTATTCTTGTATCGTCTTGCAGGTTAAGAGCATAACAAGTGGTATCAAAGTGCTTTCCAGGGCCGGTGGGATCTCCATTTTTTAGCAAATTTTTTTTTGGCTAGAGACGTGTTCCGGCGTCTTTAAACCATGGGATCTGTCATTGAGCGCATAAACCTGCGGATTTGGGGAGGCATGCACGCAGGAAATACAAGAGGTGGTCATGCTTTTTGGACTCCCTTGTAACCCTTGTGGGTACCCCTTCGAGTAGTAGCGCATTAGACAGAACCGCACACAGACTGTCTTCCAATCACCCTCTGGGTATATCGGAAGCCCCCTAGCTCCCTTAAAACTTCTCCATAGATAAACCGTCGGCCATCTTGCTGCTACATTACACCGAGAACAGTACTCGGAGAGATTACTCACCCGTACGATAGGGTAGTCGGGTTGTATGGCTAAGGGTATGGTTGATCCTCCTTGGTTAGTGCCCTGAAAAATTGGGCCGAGTACTACTGTTAGACCGTTATGTATATTGCGATCTGTAGCACCTGACACTCCTCGAGACCATAGTTCTCTTTTCTATCTCTGGATCATGCATAATCTCTGCAAGATCAGATCTCACAAGTGGGGGTAGCAGCAGCAGCAGCAATCAGTCCCGTAGTTCAGATTTATCAGAACAGCCATTCAAATCTATTAGATCCATCATATCTGCAACAACAATTTGTTCCGCCATTCAGATCTATCCAATCAGCCATTCAGATCTCTCAGATCCACCAGATCCACCATCCAGATCTGAGTAGTTGTGTGGGTTCGTATACTGGGGCGTGATTTTCGCAGGACTTTTGGCAGCATTGACATTTCGGGGATTCGACTACTGCAGTATTCCTAAGCAAGGAGTAAAACTCATAACGGAGTTTTCAAAAAAAAAGAAAAAAAAGGAAAGAGTCTAAGACCCCCTGGGGCACTTATTCGTGAATTATCCCATAAGAATCAGGCTAACAAGCCGAGCAAGGTGGTATCATTCAATTGTTAGTGCCAAAACAAAAAATAAATAAAATTAGGCAGTCCCAAATTTCAAGTACATCGGGTCAGTGCATGGTAGAAACAAGAGCTCAAGCTATGGCCAATGAGAAGATCGATAAACTTGAAACATCATTGAAAGAAATCCAAGACCAGCTGGTGAAAATAACTGCAACACTCTCTATGGGCAAGGCAGAAGCCCACGAGGAGGCATATATTGGCAATGAACACAGTGAGGGTGAGTCTAGCCACTCTCTTCACCTCTGGGGCACCCACCAACAATCCCGTCCACGACCACCCAAGCTGGATATGCATAAATTTGATGGCTCTCACCCGGCAGCATGGATAGCACAAATGGAGCAATATTTCAATCTGAATTACATCTTGGATAATGCCACTCAGCTTATGGTGGGGAGCATGTACTTGGACAATGAAAGATGGCAATGGTGGCAATGGCATCAACATTGCTATGGAAGGCCCTTCACTTGGGACACATTCAAAAAAGCTCTTATGGATCGCTTTGACCATGACTCTGCTTTTTTGGGTCGTCTCACTAAGCTCAGACAGACTGGAACAATGGATGAATATATTACAGCCTTTGAAGCCTTAGCTTTCCGCACTTTAGGTCTACAAGATGAGTTCTACACAGAATGTTTTATCAGTGGTCTTAAAGAGGCCATACAAGCTCACGTCCAACTGCACCACCCTCCCACATGGCTAGAGGCTTGCAAGGTAGCTCGTGAAATTGAACGTGCGTTAGCGACCCAGTCCACTCGCCCAAATTTCACCACCAAGGGTTGCCCCCCACAGGCTCCCAGCACTACCCAAACACTTAAGGTTCAAAAGGTGTCACCTGCTGGAATGGCAGAAAGAAGAAAGCAGGGATTATGTTACTACTGTGATGAAAAATACTCCCTAGGTCATAAATGCAAGGAGCCCAAAATTTTTCAAATTGATGCTACTGATTACAGCTCATCGAAGGAAGCCCCACCACTTGAGGAACCCGAGGAGGAAGAAGAGGACAACCAGAAGGACAATGTCCCTGAAGAACCAATTATTTCGCTGCATGATTTGGCAGGGATTTCTTCGCCTCAAACTCTCAACATCAGAGGTTTTATTAAGCATTGCCCAGTAGTAGTCTTGATTGATAGTGGAAGTACACATAATTTTATCCATCAAAGAGTCGCGGAAGCAGTGCATTGTTTTGTACGAGCAGTTTCTAACTTCCAAGTCCAAATTGCGGATGGGGGAACAATGAAATGTGACGGCCTCTATGAAAATGTCAAACTTCAAATGGGGATTATCAGTTGAAGACCCACATGTTTGCCATACACATGGGAGGGTGCGACATTGTCCTCGACGTTGAATGGCTTCACACACTTGGCCCAATCACAATGGATTTCCAGGAGTTATATATGAGCTTTACGCAGAACAACCACACACATAACCTCCGCGAACTCCAGGCAGGAGCTACCTCTATCATCAGCTCACATAGGATGGAAAAATTGTTAAAAAAGGGCCATCATGGAGTTATAGCTCAATTTAATGCCATCCAGGCCTTCGAACCCAATTCTCTTCCGATTCATCTTGAGATGCAATAGATTTTAAATAACCATCTGCCAGTCTTTGACAAGCCTCATGAGCTTCCACCCTCGAGAGGGGAACATGATCATAGCATCACTTTGGTCCCAGGGGCCCAACCACCAAATGTGCACCCATATAGATATCCGTTCGCCCAAAAGAATGAAATAGAAAAAATAATCAAGGAACTTTTGGAAGCAGGCGTCATTCGTCCCAGCATTAGTCCTTATTCATCACCGGTGGTCATGGTGCTCAAGAAAGATGGGGAATGGCGTATGTGTCCAGACTTCAGGGCCCTCAATAAGTTGACAGTCAAAGATAAATTTCCCATCCCGATTGTTGATGATTTGCTAGATGAACTAAATGGGGCTCAATTCTTCACTAAGCTTGATCTTCGCTCAGGCTACCACCAAATTCGCATGAAAGAAGTCGACATTCCAAAGACTGCTTTTAGAACTCATGAAGGCCATTATGAGTTCCTGGTCATGCCATTCGGTCTTTGTAATGCCCCATCTACTTTTCAGAGCCTTATGAACCACCTACTCAAACCATATCTCAGAAAATTTGTCCTTGTTTTCTTCGATGACATCCTCATCTACAGTCGCACTTGGGCCGCACATCTTCAGCATGTAGATCTACTCTTGCAACTGCTCCGTGAGCATAAATTATTTGTTAAGATGTCCAAGTGTTCTTTTGTCATAGAAGAAGTTGAGTATTTGGGCCACATTTTGGGGTGTGAAGGTGTCAAGGTGGACCCCAAAAAGATATAGGCAATGCAGGATTGGCCTCAACCTAAGACCTTGAAGAGCTTGAGAGGATTTTTGGGTCTCACGGGCTACTATCGTAAATTTGCCCGCAATTATGGTCGCATTGCGAAGCCCCTCACTCAACTCCTCAAGAAAAATTCATTCCTATGGAATGATGAAGCACAACATGCCTTTACAGCTCTCAAAAATGCCATGTGTTCCACTGTTTGGTCAATTTAGTGTGTCCCAAATTGCTATTTAAAATGTCAATCTGGGAGTCGTAAACTGCTGAAGTGAAGTGCACTGTATATGCAAGATAACCGATTTCTTAGTCTTTTGTCGTTTTTGAGTTTTTTTAGTTTGTTTTTGGGTTTATCTTCTGTGGATTCCCTAGTGTGAGATGGCGAAATTGAAAGTCAAGTATGGATGGTAATGGTGATTTCTACAATGATTTTCCAAACTTTAAAGTTCTCAAAAAGAAGGTTTCAAACTGACTGTGATGAAATCAATTCTCAAAAGGAAATAAATGTACCAAAACAGTGAACTAGTGACAATGGCCCAGTATCCTTACTGCTGTATGAAAAGAAAATAAAAACTGAACTCAAAGCAACTCAAAGACTGAAAGCAAAGCAAACTAAATCACACTACTTCAACCCACATTCTGACCCTTCACCTTTCGACTCGCTCCGGCTATAGGAAGTATTCATAAACAAGCTGAGTAATATGATATCTAAATTGCAGGAAATCAAATTGCATAAAAAGGAAACTAAGATTTAACTACTCAATCATATTTCAATTCTTGAAAATGACATAAGTAATTTAATCTCTAACTTGCAGGAAAGCAAACTAAATCATACTACATCAAATAATATTTTGATTCCTCACTAATTGAGTCGCTTGGCTATAGGAAGGAAATCATAAACAGATAAGTAATATGATATCTAAGTGGCAGAAAAGTAAATAAGCAAAGCAAAAATGAAAGAAATGACAATGCTAGAATTAAAACTCAGTAAATGAATTAGCAGAAAGGACAAGATGATCTCATGTCAGTAGTCATTAAAACTATGTAATTTTGCCCGGGTTGCCTACAAGAACCTGAAAGAAAAGCACTGATCAGCTAACAGTTATGAGAAAACATAAAAGGAAATATGGACAGCAGTTAACATGATTATCAGAACAACGTAATATATACAAGCTAATGATTATAAAAGCAGTAAATGAAAGCAAGAAACTATACAATAGATACAGAGCCTTGGTGTACAGGGGCCCTCTGCAACCTCAGCCAGTCAATACTCAGTCACAAATCGAATTCAAGAATGTTGTCTTCTCATATATTAAAGTGCAGTAATAAGACAAAAGTAAAGCACAGTACAATGGGCTTATAACAACAGTCAAAATTACATCTGAAAAGCTAACTATCCAGCGTATACCAACGCGTTATTTATAAGTGAAAATGTTATAACTAATTCCTAGATTCTATGCTGCCAAACAGACACGTAAATCTCCACGGCCTGAGATCTAGCGGTATGGTAATCATGACAGATAAATCCATGGAGTGGTGGCTGCTCGATTCGGTTCAAGGATTGCTTCACAGGTGTTGGCACACCTCCGGAAATTGAGGATCTTGCCACGCAAAGCTTCACGTGGGCAAAACAGAGCCGTGCCACCGCAAAACTCTTGGTTTGACCCCTCCTTTGACCGTCTTTGACCATGGCTATTTATGAGTGATTTGGCTGAACCAAGGGGACACGCTCCATGTACATGTCATTTGCAGCTTGCCCATGTGGCCAGTTTCTCCATTGGACACCTGTAACATAGTCTTTAACAAAATGGCTGCGGAAACTTGAGCTGGCTGCGGAAAGTGACAAGTTTCCGCAGCTGATTGAACAAAAATCTAAATCAAACAGCAGTCATAAACATAGTTAGGAAACCATTTCATAAGCTCTTTTTAGACTAATATGCAATGATTTGACAGCTTGGTGGATCAAGTAAATGGAAAAGAAGGCTGAAAAGGTATATAGGGAAGATGCAGGTTTGGGACTCAACATCCACTCCAGTCTTAGCACTACCCGACTTCACCAAATCTTTTGTCATTGAATGTGATGCTTCGGGTACGGGTATTGGGGCGGTCTTAATGCAAGAAAGTCAAACCTTGGCCTTCACAAGCCAACAACTAAGTGGGAAGAATCTGGGACAATCTACCTATGAGAAGGAGATGATGGCCATCTTACATGCAGTAGATACCTGACGACCTTACTTATTGGGGCGGCGTCAAATCCACATAGATCATCAAAGTCTTAAATATTTTTTGGAGCAACACCTATCCTCACCACAACAAAATAAATGGCTCGCCAAAATGCTGGGATATGATTATGAGATCATTTACAAGAAAGGGCATGAAAATATTGTAGCAGATGCATTATCTCGCCAATTTGAGGAGGAAAGTACCCTGCTCGCAATTTCCCTTCCCATTCCAGAATGGATTGAAGAGGCTCGCAAGGAATGGTTTTCACATCCCTGGCTCTCCCAACTCATTACTCAATTGCAGGCAGATCCAAATTCCACCAAGGGCTACTCGTGGCAGGATGAGATTCTTCGCTACAAGGACAGAGTAGCAATATCACCAACATCCACCCTCAAAAGCTGCATTTTGGCAGAGTTGCACTCATCCCCCGCTGCAGGACATTCAAGCTTTCATAAGACGTATGCTCGCACTAGAAGATCACTTTTTTGGACAGGCATGAAAAAGGACATTCTTACTTTTGTAGCAGAATGCGATGTCTGTCAGTGCCACAAAGGGGAGACAGTTAAAGCACCAGGCACATTACAACCATTGCCCATCCCGGCATCAATATGGACGGAGGTTTCTATGGATTTCATTACAGGTCTTCCAAAGTCAAGAAACAAGTCAGTCATCATGGTGGTTGTGGACCGACTTTCTAAGTATGCTCATTTTTGCACCCTACCCCACCCTTTTACACTGACTTTGGTTGCTCAATATTTCATGGATCAGATCTTCAAATTGCATGGCATGCCCACTTCTATTGTGTCTGATCATGACCTGATCTTCACCAGTAATTCTTGGCAGAAACTCTTTAGGCTACAAGTTACCCAACTAAAACTCAGTACTTCCTATCATCCACAAACAGATGGTCAAACTGAAGCAGTCAACAAATGTGTGGAAACCTACCTTAGATGTTTCACTTCAGAAAAGCAACATCTTTGGGTACAGTGGTTACCTCTATCTGAATGGTGGTATAACACCAACTATCATGCCACCACCAAAGTGACTCCCTATGAAGCAGTTTATGGTCAACTCCCTCATTCCCATACTTCTTATATCAAGGGGTGCTCAAAGGTAAAAGCAGTGGATCAACTCCTACAGAACCACACAACCATGCTCACCCATCTCAGAGAGAATCTTCATCAAGCTCAAAACCGCATGAAGCAACAGGTAGATCAGCATCGCTCAAAACGCCAATTTCAAGAAGGGGATCAGATATTTTTGAGCCTGCAACCATATAAGAAAACATCACTCAAAGACAAGGGTTGTCAGAAACTATCTCCAAAATTCTACGGATCGTATCAAGTACTTCAGCGCATTGGAGAAGTCGCCTACAAGATAGCTTTGCCACCCACTGTAAAAATCCATCTAGTTTTCCATGTCTCATGCCTCAAGAAAGTGATTGGGAACAATTGCAGAATTCAAACCAGTCTACCTGAATTGGATGAAGAAGGGTCAATCTGGCTCCAACCTGAACAGGTCCTAAACACACGAGAAAGGAACTTGCGTGGCCGCATGATCAAGGAAGTCCTCGTCAAGTGGAAAGACACCTCTCCGGAAGATGCAACCTAGGAACCAGCCACTATTCTTCAGCAGCTTCCGCAGCCTCAGCCTTGAGGACAAGGCTATTCTTATGGGGGAGGGCATGTTAGGGTCCCACCCTAACCCCCTTATTTATGTAGTAGGATTGAGTCATAGTTATAGTTAAGTAAAGAGTCAATAAAGCCCATATTAATAATTGTAAGTGGTTAACCCGCATTTAATGACGGGACCACAGTTAGTTGCAAATGGGCCATGTTATTAGATAGATGGTATTAATAAGAACCATGGTATTGCTCCATGGTATTGCATGTATGAGTCATATATAAAGGATAGAGACTCCCTGCGAGGAGCATCGTGTCTTATTTTGTAATCAAGCTATGCTCTATTGGAGGTTGCCCCCTCGAAGAGGCAACTGAACATTACTTTCTGAAGAATAAAATACTTGCTGTTATTTCTCACTGTTCTATGTTCTAGGTATATTTCTGCGCATATTGGGTATTCTTGTATCGTCTTGCAGGTTAAGAGCATAACATTGCTAAAATAGAACCAGTAGATATGAATTGGCATGCTATTGTAAAGGGATAAGGACGAGTGGGCTTTATCTCATATTATTTCTATAAAGGAAAGAATAGGACATCTTTGGGGGAGGAGTCGATCCCAGAGATGTGGTGACCTCTAAAAATAATTTTTGTGCCTCTGAATTATGTTTATTTGTTTACTGGCATCTATGCCTATATCAGTTTCGATTCTTTTGTTTTGAGTCTTATTAATGGTGATTCAGCCTTTGTTTTCCAATTAACACTTAGATTAAACCTGTTGGGGTGTTTTCCCTTTCATGTCGGTATGCCTGTTCCTCTTACATGCATTGTTGAGTTCCACAGTAGAACCTCTGGTTTACACAGGAAAATGGCGAAAAACTTAGCCGGGATGAAGTTTCAGACCTAAAATCATATTAAATCTAGCTCATACCCATATCGGGTTCAAACCATTATCGTGTCACAGAATCTCAGTGGAGCGGGAAGGACCTTTAAGATCGCGAAGTTTGAAGCTCTGATAGTTCAGACCCGAAATACTATAAAGGAGGGTGGATAAGTTGTCGGGTCTGCACGGCTTATTGGATCGCAAGACCAAGCGGGAGGAGTTTGACGAGAGGTTTTTGAATCGCCAATAGCGATTTCCTATAACACTACGTGTTATCACATCGGGGAAAAGAACATTGAAAGGCCGATAGTTAACCGCTGATAGTGTTAAATGCGTATAACGCATTTCTTTGAAATCTTGCGTCGATAATGTAATTCTTTGGAATTAACACTATAGTGGTTTTAAAGCGCCGATTGTGTTATTCTGTTCCTTTGGAACAAAAGCCTGTCAGCTGTGTATTTCGCATTAAAACGCATTTTCCTTATTTTACAGCAACAATAGTGTATTTTTATAATTCCTATGGAATTATAGTCCATGAAGGAGGAAAACAAGCCTATGTTATGATTTGTGCCCGATAACGAGGTTGGGAGTGATCAAAGGGGAAACTCATGAAGGATTCAGTTTAACAATAGATGACTGATACACCAGTTGAAGCTGAAGGAGAAATTCAGCCAAAGTTAGAAGAAATTATATCAAGCTTCGGCCGCTTGTCCATATCGCCTGCACCCAGGCCACCATTAGTGGTATCAGAGCAACTAGCTGACACTAAATTGAATCTCAGAAGTAGGAGAAGGAAATTTAATATGGCTTTCAAATTTGGAAGAGGACGAGGATGTGGTGGAAGAAGACGGCTAGTTGCAAATGCTGAAGTGATGGAAGCTGTGCAGCAGATGCAAGCTAGATTGGATGCGTTAACCACAGGGAGAAATATAGATGATGGAGATGCTAGTGAGTTTGAGGTTGAAGCTGCAAAGGAGGAAGCTATAGTAGTTACTCCTGAGATTAGATTCTTCCAGTCAGTGTTGAGATCCACAGCTAGGCAAAAGACCGAGGTTTCAATATATGAAGAAGGACTGAATCCAAAAGAATTGATAGATTGGATTAATGGCATGGAGAAATTCCTTGGCTATGAAGAAACATAAGATGAGAAGAAAGTAAAGTTTGTTGTCACCAAGCTAAAAGGCCATGCAGCGCTTTGGTGGGATGGTGTGCAAGAAGAAAGCAAGAGACTTGGCAAGCAACCAATAAAAAATTGGAGTAGGATGGTAGCAAAGCTAAGAGGTCTGTTTCTACCAAGTAATTATCAACAAACCTTGTTAAGGCAGATGCAGAATCTTAGACAGAGGTCTTTGACAGTGAAAGAATACATAGAGGAATTCTACAAGGTAAGCATAAGAGCTGGAGAAGCTCAGGATACATATGAGAAGGTGGCTAGATATGTGAATGGTCTTAGGATGGACATTCAAGATGAGATAAGTATATTGTCTCCGAAAAAAATAGAAGAAGCTTATCAGATGGCACTGAGAGCTGAAGAAAAACTCATGAGGAAGTAGTCTGCTAAAGGGAGAGGTACTTTCCGAGGAAGGGGAAGTCAAGATGGTAGAGGAAGATCTACAGCACCTAAAGATGGAGCTAGCAGCAGCTCAACCCAGCATGCACCCACAGGAGGTGATGCAAGAGGTAGAGGGAGTTTTTTTAGAGGAAGAGGAGGCAAAGGAAGAGGAAGAGAAGTAAGATGTTACAGATGTAACAAACTAGGACAAATAACTTTTGAGTGCCCAGAGAAAAAAAAAAAAAATCAGAGGAATGCCATTGTTGCTCAATCTGAGGGAGAAGCAACAACAACAACAGTGACAGAAGAAGAAAATATACCAGACAAAGGAGAATCTTTGGTAGTTAATAAAGTTTTGCTCAAGCCAGTAAAGGAGATAGTTGAACCATCACAAAGAAAGACTTTGTTCAGAACAATGTGTAAGGTTCAAGGGAAATGTTGTCAAGTGATCATTGATAGTGGCAGCACTGATAATTTGGTCTCTACAGAAGTGGTGGATAAATTGAAGCTGAAGACAATGAAACATTGAACACTTTACAAGGTGTCATGGTTACAAAAGGGACATCAACTGTTAGTGAATGAACTGTGTGAAGTGGAGTTTTAGTTGGGCAAGTATAAAGATAAAATTGTATGTGATGTGATGCCAATGGATGTGTGTCACATATTGCTTGGAAGACCTTGGCAATATGACATAGGAGCTACGCATGATGGGAAAAGAAACACCTACAAGTTTGGAAAGGATGGTGTCAATCATACATTGTTGCCTTTGCAAGAAGAAGATGCATCAGGAAAGAAGACTGATCCAAAAACTCTGTTACTAGGAGGAAAGGAATACTTGAAGCAGATTGAAGAGAATGAGGTAAATTTTGTTGTAATTTGCAAGCCCAAGGTAATAATGACTTCTACTAAAGTTTCTGATTTACCCATTGAAATTCAAGAAATGTTGGAGAAATATTGTGATATTATTGTTGATGATTTGCCTAATGAGTTACCACCCATTAGAAGAATTAGCCATCATATAGATTTGATTCCTGGAGCAAGTCTACCTAACAAAGCAGCTTACAGAATGACTCCTATAGAAAATGAAGAGGTTAGGAAGTAGGTGCAAGAATTGCTTGATAAAGGGCTGATCAGAGAAAGCTTGAGTCCTTGTACAGTACCAACAGTGTTGAGTCCAAAAAAAGATGGAGGCTGGAGAATGTGTACAGATTCAAGACCCATCAATAAAATCACAATCAGGTACAAATTTCCTTTACCTAGAATTGAAGATTTAATGGATTTCTTGAGTGGAGCAAAGTATTTTTCAAAACTAAATCTTAAAAGTGGGTATCATCAGATAAGGATAAGAGAAGGGGATGAGTGGAAAACTACTTTTAAGACAAATGAAGGATTGTATGAATGGAGAGTAATGCCTTTTGGGTTGTCGAATGCACCAAGCACGTTTATGAGACTCATGAATGAAATTCTTAAAGAGTTCATTGGTAAATTTGTAATAGTATATCTAGACGATATATTAGTTTACAGCAGGTCTAAGGAAGAGCACATGAGACATCTAAATTATGTCTTACAAAGGCTACACCAGGAGAAATTATTGCTGAATTTGAAGAAGTGTTTATTCATGAAAGGAGAGATAGTGTACTTGGGTTTTGTTATTTCTGCTGAAGGACTGAAGATGGATCCAAAGAAGATCAAGGAAATCATGGAGTGGCCTTCACCTAAAAGTGTCGTTGAGGTAAGAAGTTTTCATGGTCTTGCTAGTTTTTATAGAAAATTCATAAAGAATTTTAGTAAGATCAATGCACCTATTATTGAGACCATAAAGAAGGATAAACAACCATTTATATGGACTGTTGAAGCATAAACGAATTTCCAGCTATTGAAGAAGAAGATCACTGAAAAGCCTATTTTGGTTCTACCTGATTTTAGTAAACCTTTCCAAGTGAAGTGTGATGCTAATGGAGAAGCTATTGGAGGTGTATTAAGTCAGGAAGACATACCTATAGCTTATTTTAGTTAAAAGTTGAATGATTCAAAGAAGAAGTATTCTTCTTATGACAAGGAGTTCTATGCAGTTGTGCAGTCACTGAAGAAATGGAGGCATTATCTAATGTCAAAAGAGTTCATACTTTATTCAGATAACCATGCACTACAGTATATTATGCAGCAACAAAAGCTTAACCAAAAATGTGCCAAATGGGTAGAGTATCTTCAAGGTTTCCATTTTGTCTTGAAGCATATAAATGGCTAGTCAAACAAAGTTGCAGATGCCTTAAGTAGGAGGAGTGTATTATTTCAAGCGAGTCAAATCCAAGTGTTGGGTTTTGATTTTCTTTGAGAATTGTGTGAAACAGATCCAGATTTTAAAGAGGCATTTGAAGCTTGTAAAAATCTTGTTTTGGTGGATAGGAGTAAATGGTTGGATTACTTCTTACAAGATGGATTGTTGTTTAAGAAAAATCAGTTGTGCATACCAAACTGTTCTATGAGGGAGAACTTAATCAAAGAGAAACATAGTGGAGGACTTGCAGGAAATTTTGGTGTAGAGAAGACTTATGAGCAGTTAAACAAATTTTATTTCTGGCTGAAAATGAAATCTGAAGTGGAGAAGTATGTGAAAACTTGCAAAGTCTGTCAATATGCAAAGGGAAGAAGCCAAAACATAGGTTTGTATGTTCCATTACCAATTCCAGATAGGCCTTGGGATATGGTAAGTATGGATTTTGTTTTGGGCTTACCAAAGACTCAAAGAGGTAATGATTCAATTTTTGTTGTAGTGGACATATTTTCAAAAATGGCACACTTTATTCCATGTTATAAAACTAGTGATGCTTCTCACATTGCTAATTTGTTTTTTAAGGAGGTTGTAAGATTGCATGGGTTGCCTAAGAGTATTGTCTCAGACAGGGATTCCAAATTTGTTGGACATTTCTGGAGGACATTATGGAAGAAGTTGGGAACTAAACTAAGTTTCAGCTCTACCTATCATCCACAAACTGATGGACAGACTGAAGTTGTGAACAAGAGTTTGGGCAATCTTTTAAGGAGTCTTACTGCAGAACATCCAAAACAGTGGGATCAAGTGTTGGCACAAGCTAAATATGCATATAATGACTCGCCTAACAGGAGTATAGGACCAAGTCCATTCCATATTGTTTATGGAATGCATCCAAGAGGAGTATCTGAGTTAAGAAACTTGGGGAAAGAAGAGATGAGAAGTGCAGAGGGTGAAGATTTTGCTTCAGAAGTGCAAGCAATACATGAACAGTTGAAAAAACAGCTACAGGATAGCAACATCAAGTACAGAACCAAAGCAGACTTGAGAAGAAGAGAGGTGAAATTTGAAGTTGGAGATTTTGTTTTAGCACACCTTAGAAAGGAGAGGTTTCCAAAGAGGGAGTATAACAAATTGAATTTCAAGAAAATTGGACCGTGCAGAGTATTGAGGAAATTTTCTGCAAATTCCTATGAGATTGAATTACCCCCTGATGTTGGAATATCACCAATTTTCAATGTTGCTAACCTGTACAAGTATGAAGGTGAAACTGCAAATGATACAGAAAAGGATCAAGAGACCCAAGAGATTGACTGGGTAAAACAGTTACCCACAGTAAAGGAATTGCAGCTAGAAAGAATTTTGGACAAGAAGGTGTTTAAGAAAACAAGGGGATGAGAGTACTTCCAGTATTTGGTAAAATGGAAGGATCAGCCAACTGCTGAAGCTACTTGGGTTACATAAGACATACTACAGAAACTGGGTAGTTTTGTAGATGAGCTCATGGACAGGAGCCCATGAAGAATTTTTTCCTCAGGAGTCTGATGCAGGAGCATGTGACTTGGAGGGAAAAATCTTCAAACTTATTCCAAAAATCCAAAAAAATCTACAGGCAAAGGAGTGGGGTCCTTTAGCCATCAATTTCCATGCTTTTCTAGTTTAGGATAGGGATAGAATCTAGGAATAAGATCATGTTGTTGCATGGATAAGCATTGTTGCATTGTTGCATGGATAAGCTGTAATAAAGGTTCTTGAGGGGGATGTCTCGCAGAACTGTTAGTCATAATAAACAAGTTTCTATTTTAGAAACTGGTTGCTAAAATAAAACCAGTAGATATGAATTGGCATGCTATTGTAAAGGGATAAGGATGAGTGGGCTTTATCTCTTATTATTTCTATAAAAGAAAGAATAGGACATCTTTGGGGGAGGAGTCGATCCCAGAGACGTGGTGACCTCTGAAAATCATTTCTGTGCCTCTGAATTATGTTTATCTGTTTACTGGCATTTATGCGTGTATCAGTTTCGGTTCTTTTGTTATGAGTCTTATTAATGGTGATTCAGCCTTTGTTTTCCAATTAACACTTAGATTAAGCCTGTTGGGGTGTTTTCCCTTTCATATCGGCATGCCTGTTCCTCTTACATGCATTGTTGAGTTCTGAAATAATATTAAATCTGGCTCATACCCATATCGGGCTCTTACATGCATTGTTGAGTTCTGAAATAATATTAAATCTGGCTCATACCCATATCGGGTATGAACCATTATCGCATCGCAGAACCTCAGTGGAGCGGGAAGGACCTTTGAGATCGCAAAGTCCAAAGCTCCGAGAGCTCAGACCCGAAACACTATAAAGGAGGGTGGATAAGTTGTCAGGTCTGCACGGCTTATCGAATCGCACGACCAAGTGGGAGGAATTTGACAAGAGGTTTTGGAATCGCCGATAGCGATTTCCGATAACACTACGTGTTATCGCATCAGGGAAAAGAACATTGAAAGGCTGAGTTAACCACCGATAGTGTATTTCGTTGGAATTAACACTATAGTGGTTTTAAATCGTCGATAGTGTTATTCCGTTCCTTTGGAACAAAGGCACGTTGACTGTGTATTTTGCGTTAAAACATATTTTCCTTATTTTAAAGCAACGGTAGTGTATTTTTATAATTTCTATGGAATTATAGTCCATGAAGGAGGAAAACAGGCCTATGGTATGATTTGTGCCCGAAAACGAGGTTGGGTGTGATCAAAGGTGAAATTCATGAAGTAGTCAGTTCAACAATAGATGACTGATACACCAGTTGAAGCTGAAGGAGAAATTTAGCCAAAGTTAGAAGAAATTATATCAGGCTTTGACCACTTATCTATATCTCCTGCACCTAGGCCACTAATAAATAAAGGTGG
This sequence comes from Pinus tabuliformis, assembly GCA_031772625.1. Taxonomy (NCBI): domain Eukaryota; kingdom Viridiplantae; phylum Streptophyta; class Pinopsida; order Pinales; family Pinaceae; genus Pinus; species Pinus tabuliformis. The sequence continues at coordinate 1,166,406,196 of CM062809.1, forward strand.
CTTGCAAGTCATTTTAGACACACCTCTTTGTGATCTCTTCCTCTACACTTGTTTTTGGGTTTTGGTGGGAGGAGAAATCTAAAGAGGATACGTTGCCCTGGACCTTAACACTGTCATTGAGAAGGATTTAACACAGTGAAGGAGGCCTCCATGATGCAGCAAGGAGAGATCTAATCGATGGTCTAGAAGAGACCCTATCCGTTGTCCTAAAAGGCACCTATACAGAGTCCTAAGGAGAGACCTGCACACTATTCAAAAGCGCCCTAGCCGCAGTTTTATTTGTGCCCTAGTCACATTCCAGATATGCCCTAATTGTTGGCCTTATTCCTCACTAGATGCTTCCCTACATCCGCAATTGAAGAAGGCTCTTATACGCTGGAAAGAGGAGGCATTAAATCCCTATACGTAGTCCTCTAATACACAGTCTCAAGAGGCCTCTATGCTGCCCTAACCGCAGTCCTCAAAGGTGATATAATCTGCAGTCAATGAGGATTCTATGCAGCAAGGGGGGGATTCTTATATGCTGGAAAGAGTAGGCCTTAACTAGCCCTAGACGCAGTCAAAAGAAGTCTATTCAAGCATGCCCTAGCCACAATCATGGACGAGTATTACCACAGCTAAATGATGCCTAATCTGACCTCTGGTTTGTACAGGGATAATGTCAAGCTTAAGGAAAATAAGGAAGGTTTGAAAGTGGCTTGTATGACATGGAGAAGAGTGTTGAAGGGTATGCGTTGAAGTCTATCCAGCAAGGCGTGCTTGGACAACATATGTTAGGACTGTGTTGACAATAGTACAGTCACTTGGATGGAGCAAGGGGTGTGAACTTGATGAAGGCTATGAACAATGAATTCTATGAGAGAAATGACTATGTTGAAGACATTGGTTGGAAACCTTTGGAGCAGTAAAGGGGACGTTAGAGGGCAGATTAATATAGGCCTATGTTCAGTGACCTTAGTGGAACTTCATCATTAATAGAAGGCAGATTGATGAGCTGATTGTATGAAGGTGCAGACTTCCTTGTGAGCAGCAGAGGAAGATTGTGTGTTAGGCCACAAGCCATAACACCACAGTCAATATTTCGTATGGGTATTTGAGGGCTCAGATCATTAGCATAATATATATGGAGCTGTCATGTTGCTGAAGCTATTAGAGGACTATTTGATGTTGCTATAATATGAGATGGACAGAGCTAGTGTCATGGGTTGGTATTATTGTGTTGAGGTTGGTTCAACTGACAAGGAGCAACATGATGATGTAAGGGTCTCACCTTGAAGGACCTTATGCTGCAAATCAATTGAAGATTGAAGGCTTCTCTCCGAGCTGCAGTCCTTGTTGCCAGGAGTATAACTGCATTGGGTCATCTTCATGGTGAAGATCTCTGATGTCTGATCTTGACAAGTCAAAGTGTTGACTTCTGATGTATATGTACTATCTCTCTCTCTGATGAACTATTGAAGAATATAAGAAGATTTGATCAAGGGTTTTCCCACATTGGGGTTTGTCCCTGGCTAGTGCCACATCTTGTGTCCTCTTGTGTTGACTTGTTTTCTGATGTTTATTTTCATGTTATATCTGCACTTTACTATCATGCTGATGTGATTGCTAATCTAGAATTGATATAAAGCCTAAATGGAAAAATTGAAGTAAATTGCTCTAAGCATAGAACATACCAAAATTTAACAACATGCGTTCATATTGGGGGATATATATTGAGGAAAAAATGACATAATATATTAAGCCTATAATAGGGGGTAAAGGGTTTTTATATTGGCAAGTATAAAAAATGGATCTCAAAGTTAATGAAAAAGTATAAAGGTGTATACAAAATGTTAATGAAAAAATGGATACCTATTATATCTAGAGAAAGTAGGGTTTTTTAAATAATGTGATGTTATAAGGGATTTTCCAACATGTATTCAAATTAGGGGTATTGTTTAGTATGCCACGAATGCACGTGATATGTCAGAGGTTCATTGAGTGAAGCCTTCATGAAGGGCGTGAAGGGTTATAGGGGTTTCCAACTAGGTGAAAAATCTATTTCCAACCATGTGGAACCATGTGTAGTTCATGCATGTATTCATCTTGAATAACAATTTTACCCACTTAATGATACATCGCCCTAACTTTTTATAAATGCCCTTGAAACATGTCTCTAGCCTCTAAACTTACTAAAAGTTGTAGAGGAATAATTTTTTTCGCGAAGCCTTGAAGTGTAAACAAAATCCCTTCATGCAAAAACAAAATGCATATATATGATACCTTATAGAATTTTTACTCATGTAGATGGGGGCTCGTGTACCTTTCTATACACATTACTAGTCGACTTCCATTTGGTTTTATAGTCTCTTATATCCATGCCTTTACTCTCTAATCTCTTTCTCTAAACCTTAGCTTTGATTAAAAGGACAACAAATTAACTAAAATTACAATTGTATATCCTTAAGAGAAACATATGCACAATGACACAATGAGCTATAGCTCATAAACTATGATACCAAGCTTTATTGCTTGCCTTACTTTACAAACCATCTCTCTCTCTCTCTCTCTCTCTCTCTCTCTCTATATATATATATATATATATATATATATATATATATATATATATATATATATATATGTATATGTATATATATATAGAGAGAGAGAGAGAGAAATCCTCAATGAAGGATCCAAAGAAGATCTTCCTGAGACACCCTAGATAACTAAGCTCTTCTAGTGTATCTAGATATAACTAATATACTTCTAGAACCTTCTACAACTAGTGGGAATAATTACAATATCCCAAAAATAGTGATAATTTTGATCAAAAGTTGATTCGAGCTAATTGTGAACTTTATTCTCAAAGATGGTTATGTCAATAGTTGTGAAACAATCGAATCAATTGATGTTAGATGTTCATTACTAGTGTTTTCCACCAACCATCTTATTGTTGTGTAACTTGGTTGGAGGATCCTTAGAGTTATCGTTGCTTGATGAGTTTGAAATTATTTTAAAAGAAAAAGTGGTTGAAGTAAACAATCATGCTTTAAATACAAAACAATAATTCAATCATTTGAACATCTTTCCTAGCGTTCATGATATTGGAATTGTGATAAAGAAACTAGCAGACCAAAATGAAGATGTGGAAAACACTAAACAATCCTTTATCCATAAAGACAATGAAGACTCTATTCATCATTAAACAAAAAGACTTTCCGTACAAAATGAGCTACTCTTGTAGTAGATTAACTATCTTTTCCAATATAAATATGATAAAAGTGCTTTTAAAATTTTATAAATGACCATAGCTTTATCATGCTTCACCATACTTCAAACAATATACTTAACTTTTTCATCTAATTATAAATTGATTTAAAACATTAAAAATTTGATAAAAATCCCATATTAATAGAACTTTATAAAATTTTAATAATTAAAAAAAATTTATTACTAAATAAAATACTTTCCAATTACACATCCATATATTTTAAATACATATATAATATTATATAATTTACTAACATAAAATCATTATAAAATGATTTTTAATCTTTTCAAAAATAATGTCATGTCCTCACACTTTAAATTTAAAAAAAAATAAAAAATAAAAAAATTAATATTAAATCAACTGAACACGTGTATTCTTTACTAGCTTATGCATTCAGAGCACAACATTTCACCACTCAAGCTCATTAAAAAAAATATACACCCAACACTCTTGAATCCTAGCTTCCAGATTTTTTTCCCCCTCAAAATGGCTAAAACACAAAATTATCCCGCAATCGCATCCTCATCTTCTTTCATCGACTCAAAAACTGATTAAATTATTTTTAAAATTTGTAAAATATTTTGAAGTTTATCCGTTTAGGGACCGTCGCTCATTCCACTCCATCATGACCTCGCTTCTAGGAGTGTCTCTTGAACTTATTTATGCTTTGCAAAAAGCGACCTTACTTCAACAAAGTCATTATTCATTTCTTTTTTATCTTAAATTTTTCATCCGCAAGGAATTTCTTCTCTTAAGTCGAAAAAACATGTCACATCTGCTTTACAGAAACTTACAAAAACATCCAGCTTTGAAGACTGGCAAGATGATCAATTGGGTTGAACCCTATCAACCAACCAAAATTGCATAGCAGGCCCCTGAAAATTGCCATATATTAGCAACAACTATTATAAGAATAGCAGTGTCACTTCAAACTGAATTTGAATGGCAAGGAGGAAGGGGCCACCCGCAGAGGCAGTCATTGTGATCAAATGCAGAAGCTGGGAATGAGTTGAACGGTTTTCCCTCTGGAATCATTCCACACAGATGGTTGTAGCTCACATTCAACTCCCTCAGATTCGTCAGTTGGGTCATCTCCTCTGGGATCGTTCCATTCAGTTCATTATGAGACAGGTCCAGAGCTTCCAAGCTCTTTAAACTTCCAATGGGCGATGGAATACGTATGGTTTCTAACGCTCCCCCTTAATTCCAACTACATACAATAAACAAGACACTATACTCTTAATTGTCATGCCTGCTGGTCTAAGTCTCAGCTAGGCTTACAACATAACTTGGGTTTTCTACAATGTACATTTTATTTCTACATATTTCAAATTTAGCCTTTCCAAGAGGCTTGGTGAATATGTCAGCCACATTTTCATTTGTATTACAATATGATAAGTTAATTTCTTTTGATTGCAATTTTTCTCTTACAAAATGATGTGTCTCAATGTGTTTTGTCCTTGCATGATATATAGGATTGTTTGCCAATTTGATAGTGCTTTGATTGTCACATCTGATTACTGTAGGTGCTTGTTGTGTTTCTCCAACATCTTCAAGGATCCTCCTAAGCCATATTGCTTCACAGGTTGCACTGCATAATGCTTTATATTCAGCTTCAGTGGATGACAATGAAATAGTTGGTTGTTTCTTACTGCTCCATGATATTGGGACACAATATTCAACAACTATTTAATGTTGTATCTAGAAATCAACCGCTGTTCTAGAAGTCGGCGGATACATTGACAATGGGGGAAGCTTCTCCAAGAAGCCACCGACTGAACCCTGCTCCAGAAACTTCTCCAGCTTGTATATATATCTGTTAATCGATCAATGGAAGCATGTTCTAGTGTTCAGTGTTTGTATGTTGAGTTAAAGTGCTGTGCACCTGTGCTCTTAACATGGTATCAGAGCTAGTGGTGCGGCTGTGAGAGTTTTTTGTTATACGGTGCTGCCATCTCTCAGTGTTGAGAGCGTGGGGTTGTGTGAGCGTGTGGGAGACCAGCGTTAAGAGCGTGACGTTGTGTTAGCTTGTGAGAGACGAGTGTTGAGTGTTCAGAGTTTATTGATGCAAGTGGTGCGGCTGTGAGAGTTTTTTCTGCATTGGAGAAGAGTGCAATTGAAGTTTGGGCTGAGAAAGTCATTGGTAAAGGCGCTGCGAGGAGAAGCAGAGTCAGATTGAGAAAGCTGTTGGCTGAAGGAGCTAGGCGGAGCCGTTTTCTCTCAAGAAAATAAGAGCCGAGGATTTCAAAGGAGCTCCGTGGAGAAATTTGCTTGTGTGCTAGACGGAGGGCAAAGCTTGTCTTCGGTTGAAGAAAGGAGGTTTGTGATTCTGCTGGTATAAAACTGTGTGTCGTATATTTCCTTTAAGAAATATTGTATATGGTTATAACAAAAAAAAAATTGCAGCATATTTTTTTCTGAGAAAATGATAGCCTGCGGTTTGATTATGCAAAAAATGAGAAGTTGGTTCTAGCTATAAACATGTTTTATTGAGCACTAATTCTCTAAGGCCGTGTTAGAAGAAAATACTCATTTTTGAAGTGACTTTATAAGTTTGGACTAATTCTCTAAGGTCACTTTGGAAGGAAAGATTCATAACGTATGGTTATATAATGTTTTGTGCCTTTTAAGTATGGAGTTATTTAAAAAAAAGGGCCATGGTTGTTAAGGAATAAGTAAAAAAAAAAAAAAAGAGGTTGTTATTATTAGTGATTAATTAAGGAAATTAATTATTGAAGTTGTGAAAAATTTATATTTGGTGGCATTTTGGTGATTGAAGAAAGCTTCTTATCATGGAAAATTTGTTGCTTGATAATTATATGAATGAATCCACCAAACTTGATGGAGAAAATTATGTGAACTGTAAATTTAAGTTAATGACTATTTTAGAAGGAAATAGTTTGTGGTCCATTGTGTGTGGGGATGAGCCCAAACCCACTGTTGCAGGTTCTATTCCAGATTGGGAGAGAAGGGAGACAAAAGCAAAGGTGTTGCTGCATATGTCCGTAAAGGACAACATTATTCCCCATATCAGAGATTGTAAGACATCAAAAGAAACATGGGATATGTTGAAGGGTTTGTATGAAACAACAAATACAAATCGGATCTTGTTTTTGAAGACTAAGATTTTATCTTTAAAAATGGAAGCAAATGAAAGCATAAGCAATTTCATATCTCGTGTCAAAGATTTAAGTGATAAGTTAGGAGATATTGGTGAAAAGGTGTCTAATACTGACTTAGTCACCATCATATTAAATGGCTTAGTGCAAGATTATCAAATTTTTGTTTCAAGTCTTGCAGCTAGAGAGAAACCCCCTTCATTTGATGAATTGACAGGAATTCTTCTACAAGAGGAGGAAAGGATGAAGAACTTTAATTTGGGCTCTAGCAGTTCAGATTTGGCATTGGTGGCCAAGGGAAAATATCCATACAAAGGCAAGCCATGGGACAAGAACAAAGGAGGCAAGTTTCAAGCAAAGCAAAAAGGTATGATACAGTCTAAATTTCCAAAGAAGAATGATGAGTGTTATTATTGTGGCAAACCTGGGCATCATTCTAAAGATTGTTATAAAAGAAAATATAATGAGTCTAAGCAGAGAAACAGAAGGCATAATGGAAATTTTGTGGACAAAGATATCAATGATGGATTTAAAAATCTTAAATTGTTTGTTTCTGATGCTGCATTGTCTGTGGAAAATGATGATAAGAATGCTTGGTTCATTGATTCTGGTGCATCACTCCATATGTCTTGTAATAAGGAGTGGTTTGATGAATATCATGAAAATATTGATGGAACATATGTTTGCCTAGGAGATAACAGATCACTTAAAGTTCAAGGTTCTGGAGTAATAGGTGTGAATTTGCCTAATGGACAAGAGAAACAGATCCATAATGTGATGTATGTTCCTGATATCAAAAAGAATTTAATTTCTGTTTGTACTATTACTGACCAAGATTTGAAGGTGGAATTTGTTAAATCACAGTGTGTAGTGAAAGACAAGTACAAAGTCATTGCCACAGGAACCAGAGTTGGAGGCTTGTATAAGCTGGATGTGACCAGGAAAAGTCATCAAGCATTGGCATCTATAGCAATATCAACAGTAGATTTATGGCATCAAAGGTATGGACATCTAAATCACAAAGATTTAATGCTACTTCAAAATAACACTATGGTTGAAGGTCTTCCTGTCTTGAAAAATGATCATGTTGAATGTGAGGCATGTGTACTTGGCAAGCAACATAGGGAGGAATTTCCTATACATAAAGAAAAAAGGCAAAGGGAAATACTTGAATTAATTCATACTGATGTATGTGGACCTATGAAAACTAGATCTATTGGTGGAGCATGGTATTTTCTTATTTTTGTGGATGATAGATCTAGATGTACATGGGTTTATTTCATAAGAAAGAAGAGTGATGTTTTTGAGTATTTTAAGGAATTTAAGAATATGGTAGAAAAACAAACTGGTAATTATATCAAAATCTTGAGATCTGATCAAGGGGGAGAATTCAAATCAAGAGAATTTAATCAATATTGTAAAAGCAATGGGATTCAACAACAATTTACAGTGCCACATACACCTCAACAAAATGGAGTTGCTGAGAGGAAAAATAGAACACTAGTTGAATGTGCACGTAGTATGCTTCAAGGTAAAAATATCTCTAATGTTTTTTGGGCTGAAGCCATTAATACTGCTGTTTATTTGAAAAATAGGAGTCCAACCAAAAGTTTAGAGCTTAAAACACCTTTTGAAGCATTTTATGGGTACAAACCAAAAGTGAGTCATTTAAGAGTTTTTGGTTGCAAGGCATTTGCTCACATTCCAAAAGATGAAAGAAGAAAACTTGATGCAAAGTCAATTAAGTGCATATTTATTGGTTATTGTGATAATCAGAAAGCATACAAGTTGTTTGATCCCAGTACTCATAGACTGCTTGCAAGTAGGGATGTGGTGTTTCATGAGAATGCAAATGAAGGTAATAAAATAAATAATAGTGTATGGCATAATATTGATGATTATGTCAAATTAGACACAAGTGTTGAACAAGAACAGGAACAAGCACATGAACAGGTACAAGATCAAGAACAAGTAGCATCAAGCAGTCATGACACTCCAAAGAGAGGAGAGGAGACTCTGCAAAGCCAAAAGAAAGATGAAAGCAGTAAAACTCCAAGAAGGTCATCACGTCAAAGTCAAGTACCTGTAAAGTATAAAGATTATGCATTAATGTCTCAGGTAATGAATGTTGTAGAACCTTCAAGCTATGATGAAGCTAAAGAATATGAAGAATGGAGAAATGCAATGAATGAAGAATATAACTCTATAATGAAAAATGACACATGGGAATTAACAGAATTGCCTAAAAACAAAGTTCCCGTAGGATGCAAATGGCTTTATAAATCTAAATTTAATGCTGATGGAAGTATTGATAAACATAAAGCTAGATTGGTTGCCAAAGGATATTCACAAAAGGAGGGAATTGATTATGAAGATACTTTTGCGCCTGTAGCTAAGTTGAACACAATTAGAATCATGATTGCATTAGCTACAAAATATAATTGGAAAATGCACCAATTAGATGTCAAATCTGCATTTTTGAATGGTGAGTTAAAAGAAGAAGTTTATTTAGTTCAACCTGAAGGGTTTGTAAAACAGGGACAGGAGCATCTGGTTTGCAGGTTAAAGAAAGCTTTATATGGCTTGAAACAAGCACCAAGATCATGGTATGTGAAAATTGATTCTTTCTTTTATGAAAAAGGTTTTATGAGAAGCAAGAATGGTCCTAACTTATACATCAAGGAAGATGAAGACAAGAATGTTGCTTTAATATCTGTATATGTTGATGATCTAATCATAACAGGAAATGCATGCAAGTTGATTGAAGAAGTTAAAAATCAATTGTCACATGTATTTGAGATGAAGGATCTTGGTGAATTGCATTATTGTTTAGGTCTTGAAGTTTGGAGGGAGCCTGGTAAGACACTGATCACACAAAGAAAATATACAAGGGAAATCCTTAAAAGATTCAATATGACTGAATGCAAGGCAACATCTACTCCTTTAGAACAGAATGTCAAATTGTGCAGTGATGATGGAACCAAAGAGGTGAATGGAACTATGTACCATCAACTAGTGGGAAGTCTGAATTATCTCACCACTACCAGGCCAGATATAGCATATTCTGTCAGCATACTTAGTCAGTTCATGGCTAAACCTTGTGAAAACCATTGGAAAGCAGCAAAGAAAGTCCTTCGATATCTGAAAGGAACACTTAATTTTGGTATTATGTATACTGATGAATTTGATGTTGAATTGGCAGGTTATTCTGATTCTGACTGGGCTGGAAATCCAGATGATAGGAAATCCACTATTGGATACGTGTTCAATATTGGTTCAGGACCAATATCATGGAGCAGTAAGAAACAACCCACTGTTTCATTGTCATCCACTGAAGCTGAATATAAAGCATTATGCAGTGCAACCTGTGAAGCAATATGGCTTAGGAGGATCCTTGAAGATGTTGGAGAAACACAACAAGCACCTATAGTAATCAGATGTGACAATCAAAGCACTATCAAATTGGCAAACAATCCTATATATCATGCAAGGACAAAACACATTGAGACACAACATCATTTTGTAAGAGAAAAATTGCAATCAAAAGAAATTAACTTATCATATTGTAATACAAATGAAAATGTGGCTGACATATTCACCAAGCCTCTTGGAAAGGCTAAATTTGAAATATGTAGAAATAAAATGTACATTGTAGAAAACCCAAGTTATGTTGTAAGCCTAGCTGAGACTTAGACCAGCAGGCATGATAATTAAGAGTATAGTGTCTTGTTTATTGTATGTAGTTGGAATTAAGGGGGAGTGTTAGAAACCAGACATAATTCCAACAACCTGTCACCAATATTCAACAACTATTTAATGCTGTATCTAGAAATCAACCATTGTTCTAGAAGTCGCCAGATACATTGACAATGGGGGAAGCTTCTCCAGGAAGCCACCGACTGAACCCTGCTCCAGAAACTTCTCCAGCTTGTATATATATCTGTTAATCGATCAATGGAAGCATGTTCTAGTGTTCAGTGTTTGTATGTTGAGTTAAAGTGTTGCGCACCTGTGCTCTTAACAATACTCCCACCCAATTGATTGCTTGCCAGATTCACATATTTTAATGCCACCATGCTCTGGAATAGATTGCCTGTGTCCCCTGTGATGTTATTGTTGGAGAGATCCAGAGATGTATAAAGAGAAGGAACAGCGGGCTCCCACTCATTCAATCTCATTGAAATACCACAAGCAGCCAACCGCAGATCCACTACAAAACTGGAGCTTATAATCCAGGCGGGGATCACCTCAAGGCTCACATTATTGTAAGACAAGTCAAGGGTTTCTAGCCCAATTTTATCCAGATCTGGCAATGGGGCTGATAAGCTATTGCGGGAGAGATTAAGGAAGAGCAGGTTATATAGAGTCGGGGATTGAGGAAGGGTGCCCGTAAGCTCGTTGTTTGAGAGATCCAAGCATTCCAGATACTCCATATTAGCAAAAGACTCTGGGGCAATACCAGTGAGCTTATTGTTTGAAATGAAAACAGAGTCAAGAAGTGAAGTCCCTCCAAACGAATTGGGTATTTGGCCTGTGAAATTGTTGAACGATAAATGAAGCAAGCAGAGGACTGGCAGAGTAGCTAACTAGGTGGGAATGGTACCACTTAGATTGTTTTTGGATAGAACTAGGGTGTGAAGATTTGAGGAATTTGGGAAAAGGGGGACGTTGCCTGTGAGTATGTTTTGGGATAGATCAAGGTAGTAAAGGGATGTTAAATTGAAGAAGGATTCTGGGATAGGGCCTGTCAGTAAATTCCTGTCCAAACAAAGTTGATCCAAATTTTTCCCCAGCAAGCCGAGCAATTCAGGAATGCTTCCTCTCAAACGATTATTGCTCGCCAACCACTCGGAAAGGTTAGATAGATTTCCAAACGAATAAGGGATGTTACCTTTAAGAAAATTGTTTGATATATCAAGACTGCTTAAGCTTGCCAAAGCTCCCATGGATTCTAGAATAGGACTAGAGAAGAGGTTGTTATTCAGCGTCAAGACGGATAACCGACTCAGGTTTCCGATGCTGGAAGGAATTGAGGCGTAGAATCGATTTGAATCCAAGTATAAAGCAGTTAAACTCTGCATATTTCCAATGGATTGTGGTATAGGACCGCTCAGCCGGTTTCCCGAGAGAGACAGAGACTGCAACTGGGTGAGATAGGCAATGGCAGAAGGTATGAAACCGGTAAGATTGTTATTATCCAGAGAAAGATGGGTTAAGGAGGAGAGGCGAGAAATGGAAGATGGGATTGTTCCACCCATATTTTTCCAGCTGAAAACAATAAACTTGTTGAGATAAGAGAGGTTACCGATGGAGTCTGATAGAGTTCCACTCATGTATTCACTGTTGTTGCCTTGATCTGCGTTGAGAATAAGATTTACCACTCGACCGTTGTGGGTGTCACACAGAAGACCGTTCCATCGACAGCAATTGTTGCCCGTCCATGTTTCAAGAACTCCAGTGGGATCCTGAACGATGCCCGCTTTGAAATCTAATAAGGCAGCCCGATCTTCTTCAGCACAATCTACATTTTGGACTCGGCATGATGAATTCAATGACATGCTAAGCAGTAATAGAAAGAGTTGCAGTCCGCCTGGCATTGCTGGACTGCGTTTCTCCATTGAGGGAGGAGCTGTGAAGTTAAGAGAGCAAAGCAAAGCATAAAATTGTCTACCACACTCACAAATTTATATGATTTAGTGGAATAATATGATATTTTATAAAATTTAGTTTGAAAATAAGTATTTTCCGCTGATGGAATAAACTACACAACAGCATGCAATATTGACGACAATTATTCACTTTCCGGGTATTGCAGAGTGTTTTGAGTGTAGTGTAAGTGAACTCCACGTTTACACGCAATATGAGGCAACGACCATTGCTCACTCCAATTCCAAACTACAAATTGCCAAATGGTTTCAGAGGTTGGCATGTAAATCGCGTTCCATTGGACTGTTAAGTAGTGTAGGGCCATCAATGGATTCCGTGAATGGATAAATCTTGTTGTTGATGATGACAGTGCTATATGGAAAATGACACTTCCAATCATGTTCCTCCCATTCAGGGTTTTGCTAAGTTTTGTTGTGATGCCTTTATTATGCTAACCAATATGGGTTAAGTTTAATTCAGAAATTATCATCAAGTCGAAAACAAAGAATGGTAGTGGGAAAATGAAGAAAGACATGGGAAAGTGGTGTGAGTTTCATAAGAGCCTCACTCATCACATTGAATGACATCCAACCCAGTCACTGATGGCTAAGTTAAAAGCTTCAAAGTTAGACACAAGTTCTGACTCTGAACTAGACTTAGGCAAGGAGAGACAACATTGATGCAAAACCCAGTGCCACTATTTCCACCACCAAGGTCCAGCAAAGTAAGATCGAAGATCTAGAGGAAGTTAAGCATCTCTTTCACTCAAAAATGTGGTTGAAGTGTGCTCCACTGTGTTTCATTGTCGATAATAGGAGTTAAAAAAACATCATATTAGCAGAGGTCATTAAGCAATTGGGCCACACCCCACTCACATACTCCCGCTCAATTGATTGCTTGTCAGATTCACATATTTTAATACCACCATGCTTTAGAAGAGATTGCCTGTGTTCCTTGTGATGTTGTTGTTGGAGAGATCCATAGATGTTAAGGAATTTGGCAAAAAGAAGAGGTTGCATGTGAGTGTGTTTTGGGATAGATCCAGGTAGCAAAGTGATGTTAAATTGAAGAATGATTGTGGGATAGTGCTTACCACTAGATTCCCGTCTAAACAAAGTGTAATCAAATTATGCCCCAACAGGCGGAGCGATTCAGGAATGCTTCCGTTCAAACAATTATTACTTGCCAACAACTCAGAAAGGCTAGATAGGTTTCCAAATGGCGAAGGAATGTTCCCTGTAAGAAAATTGCCTAATATTTCAAGAATTCTTAAGATTGTCACAGCTCCCATGGATTCCAGAATAGGATCAGAGAACAGGTTGTTATTCAGCATCAACACGGATAACCGACTAGGATTTCTTATGCTGGAAGAAATGGAGGAGGAGAGTTGATTTGAATCCAATTAAAAAGCAGTTATACTTTGTAGATTTCTGATGGATTGAGGAATAACATCGGTTAGTCGATTTCCTGAGAGAGACAAGGGAAGATCAGCGATGGTAGAAGGTATGGAGCTGGTTAGATTTTTATTGTCTAGGGAAAGATGGGTTAAGGCTGAGAGGCCAAAAATAGAAGATAGGATTGTTCCACCCATATTTTTCCAGCTAACAATAATGAACTTGTTGAAATAAGAGAGGTTACCGATGGGCTCTGATAGAGTTCTAGTCATGCATTTGTTGTTGGTTCTTTGATCTGCATTGAGAATGAGATTTACCACTCGACTGTTGTGGGGGTCACACAATAGATCATTCCATTGGCAACAATCGTTGCCCATCCATGTTTTAAGGGCTCCAGTGGGATCCTAAATGATGCCCGCTTTGAAATATAATAATGTAGCCAGGCCTTCTTCAACACAATCTACATTTTGGCCTTGGCATAATGAGTTTAATGACGTAATAAGTAGTAATATAAAAAAATACAGTAAGCCTGAAATCACTGGACCACACTCCTCCATTGTAGACGACAATAGGAAATTAGGAGACCAAATCAAAGCAAACCTAAACATAATTTACCCTCACACTTCGTACCCTTTGGATTACATAAAACCATTACATAAATTTATATGATTTAGTTACACAACATGATTTTTTATACAATCTAGTTAGTTGAATAATATGTCTTTTCTCTTAATAGAATAAATCATAGAAGAACACACAATAATTTACTTTCTTGGGATTCCTGAGTGTATGGATGCGCTAGAAATGAAACTTTAATTCTCTTAGAAGGTGGTGCTCTATATAGAATTCCACCTCAAAAAACTGAGTATGAAACTTTGATGGCGTAATTTGAATAACATAGGGTGCAAAATGGTAAACACGAAAAATGTGGGATGTGTGGTTGCACTGTGGGTGGTAGAGTGAAGGCACAAATGAGGTCTTCCATAACTTGTAGAAATGGCTAAAAATGGCTAGGTATGGAAGTGCTATGTTCTAGGTGTTGGCGCAAAAGGAAAAATGGATGATGTCTAGATTCTTTGATTCTTCAATGAAAACCCCTTACAACATCAAATTTGATTGGTAGACTCCTCAAAGCCTTCTTAACAATCTTCCAATCTATTATATCTTTACCATATGATCTTAACTAGTTTACTACATTCATCATTCGAGCAATAAATTGGTAAATGGAATCAAAAGCCTTCATTTTCATATTTTGAAAAATCCTCCTAAGAGTCTATGTATTTGTTGTTTTTACTTTTTCTATGCCTTGATAAGCAATCTCTAAAACGTGCTATGCTTATTTAGCATAATTTGTTACTACAACTTTTGGAAACTTTGAGTCTTCTAATCCTTGTTGAATAAGCCATGGTACCTATAAATCCTTCGTTTTGTTTTCATTTAACTAGCCTTTTTAAGAATTTATAATAGCATGTATGCATATTTTATCTAGTTCTCAACCTATTTATAATTACATCACAACAATATTAGAATGAAGGAAACTTTTCATCTTGATTAACCAAATTTCCTATTTTCACCTATCAAAATTGGTCCTTGAGGTTATCCTAGATTGTTGCTAGACACTATTGGTTGAATTGTTAAGCTTTTAAAGTTTTGATGATGGAAGAAGTAATAGCTTTAACTATTAGTGCTTTAAGGGCCTTATGGACAAGGGTTTTCACTATGCTATAACTCTTTCATATACCAAAATGATCCAATAATAGTATTTCGTCAAATTTCTCAATGTTCTAACTAAGGAGGATCAACCATACCCTTAGCCATATTATCAAATTAACCTAGTACATGATAGTATCTTCTAAGTGTTATTATTGATGCCACTATAGTAGTTAGGAAGTCAAGTGTTTGATCTAAGGTTGGTTTCAAGATAGCTACAAAACCTCTGATGTACCTAATGGTATAGGGAAGTGAGATTCCCTATACTGGTATGTCTAATGTGGTAGTACTTGAAGGGGTACTAGCAAGGGTAACAAGGGTTTCCAACTAGGTGAACAACGTGTTTCCAACCATGTGTAGTTTGTGCATGTATTCATCCAAAATCACAGTTTTACCCACTTAACGACATATCACTATGACTTTTTATAGACCCCCAAAAATGTCTTTGGCATAGAAACTTTCTAAAAATTAAAGAGTAATAATTTTTTCATTGAGCATTGAAGTGTAAACAAAATCCCTTCACACAAAAGAAAAAAGCATAATACTAATACCTTATAGAATTTCTACTCACTTAGATATGGGCTCATGTACCTTGCTATACACATTACTTGTCGACTTCCTTTGGATTTTATAGTCTATTATATATCCATGTCTTACTCTCTAATCTCTTGCTCTAAGCCTTATTTTTTATACCACTTTGACGAACAAGAAAACAAATTAACTAAAATTATAATTGTATATACTTAAGAAAAACATCCACACAATCACACAAATAAGCTGCAACTCATAAACTTTGATACCACGATTCATTGATATATATATTCAAGAGATCCTCAAAGAAGGATCTAGAGAAAATATTTCCTAGACACTCTTGACAACGAAGTGTTTCTAGAGTCTTTTATGATAGAAAAATCTAGATTTAATTAAGACAGTTCTAAAACCTCCCATAACTCATGGGAGTAATTATTCCAAAAATAATGATAATTTTGATTAAAAATAATTTGAGCCAATTGTGAACTTTTTTCTCAATGTTGGTTAAGTAACTTGGTTGAAGCATCCTTATAGTTATCCTCGTGTATGGGTTTGAAAATATTTGAAAAGAAAAAATAGTTAGAAGTAATAAATCATATGCTTTAAATAAAAAGCCAATAATCCAAGCATCAAAATATCTTGAATAAGGTTTATGATATTGCAGTTGTTATAAAGAAACTAGTAATAAAAAAATAGACAATCCTTTATATGTGAATACAATGAAGAGTTTGTTCATAATTAAAGAAAAAAATACTTACCATATATAATATAATAAACTCTCTTTTCTAATAAAATATGTTAAAATTTTATAGATAAACATAATTTTACTATATTTATAAATTTTAAAAGTAAAACAGTATCCTTAAAATTTTGCCAATTATAAATTGATTTAGAACATTAAAAAATTAGATGAAAAACTATCTCACATCCTCATCCTCCATTCACTCAAAAAAACCTGTTTAATTTATTTTTGAAATTTAATTTCAAAAATATTTGGAAGTATATCCAGTGAGGGATCGTCGGTCATTGTTCTCGTGCATGAGCTCACTTCTCGGAGTGTTCGCTTGAACTGCTTTGCAAAAAGCGACATCACATGTCACCATATCTCATCTGCTGTACATCCCCACTATTCATTTGTTTGGGAATTCCTATTGCTATTATTCATAAATGTGGTTTTTTTTTTTTCCTTCTGGGTTTGTATCTTTTTTTACAGTTAAGTTAATATTAATTCTTTGCGTTGAAGGGAAGAATTATTTGTTTATCAATAAAATATTATGGTTAGAAGTGAGAAAGCATAATCAAATTTAAATAATTTATAAAATAATTTAATTTAGTATTGGGGGTTTCCATGAGAGGTAGTCTTAACTGACTAATTTCTCATGATTTTTGAATAGTCCACTTGGCACTCATTGATTTCTCATGATTTTTCAATAGTCCACTTGGCACTCATTCATCAGGTGATGCTCACAGGGGTGAAGAAGTGGGATTGAAACTAGTGAAATAAATCACATAGCGTCAATCGTCACTTTCAGGGCTTGCACCGGATAACCAGAACTTCCCGGGAGGTCACCCATCCCAAATCGCCTCTGGCTCAAGTGCACTTAATTGTGGAGTTTTCCCCACAATCAAGCCCACTTAGATTGCTATCCCATTTGCAAAACCTTAGCACACTAAGTGGGCTTGATTGTGGGGAAAACTCCACACTTAAACGCGCTTGAACTAGAGGCCATCTGGGATGGGTGACCTCCCAGGAAGTTCTGGTTACCAGGTGCAAGCCCCGGAAGTGATGATTGACACTATGTAATTTATTTCACTAGTTTCAATTACAACTACCTCCCATGGAAATGGTCATAAATGAATAAACTTACTTAACGCAGTTGAATCCCAAAAAATAATATCTAATTTAATTTACACAAAAATAATTTTCATCTACAAATCTCTCTCACAAAATTTAAACTTAATAAAAAAAAGACTTCATATAAATAAATTAATAATGTATACCAATGAAAAACTAATAGGCTTACTATAATGACGTCATACATTGTCAAATTGTTCTTTACTGTGAAAGAAATCAATGACATATACGTTACTTGTGTACTCTATATCCAAAACGGCCCTCCCCCACCATCCCGTTTCCGAAATTTGCATACCACTCCTCTAAAATCAATTGCTTTCAACTTTACGCTCACTTATCATTTCGTTATATTTTTGGGAGTGGATAACTCTGTTTTTTATGTTCTTTAAATTATTATTTTGATTTAAGAAATATGATCGCAATAGATTAGTCATAATTATCAATCAACGTACGTCAAACTATGACCAGACCCCTATCCACCCCGTTAATTTTTGTTTTCTCTTAAATTCCTCATCCTAAGGAAATGCTCTCTCAAGTGGGACTCATGTTAGAGGGAAAAACATGTGACAAGATGATCAAGTGGGTCGAAACCTATATATTAACCAGCCAAAATGGCATAACAGACCCCAAGAATTGTCATATATTAGCAACAACTCAACTATTATAAGCATTTGAAATTTACAATGGCAGTGTCACTTCAAACCGAATTTGAATGGCAAGCAAGAAGGGGTGACTTGCAGAGACAGTCACTGTGGTCGAATGCAGGAGCTGGGAATGAGTTCAACGGTTTGCCCTCCAGAATCACCCCACACAAATGGTTGTAGCTCACATTCAACTCCCTCATATTTGTCAGTTGGGTCAGCTCCTCTGGATCGTTCCATTTAGTTCATTATGAGACAGGTCCATAGCTTCCAACTTATTTAAACTTCCAACTGACGGTGGAATACTCCCACTCAATTGATTGCTTGCCAGATTCACATATTTTAATGCCACCATGCTCTGGAACAGATTGCCCGTGTCCCCTGTGATGTTGTTGTTGGAGAGTTCCAGATATGTATAAAGAGAAGGAACAACAGGCTCCCAATCATTCAATCTCATTGAAATATCACAACCAGCCAACCGCAGATCCACTACAAAACTGGAGCTTCTAATCCTAAAGGGGATGATCTCAAGGCTCACGTTATTGTAAGACAAGTCAAAGGTTTCCAGCCCAGTTTTATCCAAATCTGGCAATGGGGCTGATAAGTTATTGCATGAGAGATTAAGGAAGATCAGGTTATATATCGTTGGGGATTGAGGAAGGGTGCCCGTGAGCTCGTTGTTTGAGAGATCCAAGTATTCCAGATATTCCATATCAGCAAACAACTCCGGGACGGTACCAGTGAGGTGATTGTTTGAAATGAAAACAGAGTCGAGAAGTGAAGTCCCTCCAAAGGAATTGGGTATTTGGCCTGTGAAATTGTTGAACGATAAATGAAGCGAGCAAAGGACTGGCAGAGTACCTAACCAGGTGGGAATGGTGCCGCTTAGATTGTTTTTAAAGAGAACGAGGGTGTGAAGATTTGAGGAATTTGGGAAAAAGGGGAAGTTGCCTGTGAGTATGTTTTGGGATAGATCAAGGTAGTAAAGGGATGTTAAATTGAAGAAGGATGCTGGGATTGAGCCTGTCAGTAAATTCCTGTCCAAACAGAGTTGAACCAATTTTTTCCCCAACAAACCGAGCCATTCAAGAAGGTTTCCTCTCAAACGATTATTGCTCGCCAACAACTCAACAAGGTTAGATAGATTTCTAAATGAAGAAGGGATGTAACCTGTAAGAAAATTGTCTGATATAAAAAGAGTGGTTAAGCTTGTCAGAGCTCCCATGGAATCCAGAATAGGACCAGATAAACAACTCAAATTTCCGATGCTGGAAGGAATGGAGGAGTAGACCCGAGGGAGGGGCATCAGGGGCTATGCCATCAAAGATGGTAGCATTCTGAGAGATCCATATTCCCAGACTACATACAGTGGGATAGTACTGTAAGGCCTGTATATAGTTGACCAATATCTAAGACATGTAAAGATAGACTGCGAGTTCCAATCTACAGTGATCCCCAATATCTCTGCAATGCGCTGCCACACCTCTTTGGCAAAGGAGCAGCCTAGAAATAAATGGGAGCAATCTTCAGTCGCAGGCCCGCACATGTGGCATCTGCCTGAGCCATTATGTCTTATTTGTAAGCATAAAAATTATTCTATAATGCGGAATAAACACGTAGAATAATTGAAAACTTGAATGCCCAAGAAATCATACCTCCAGCCATTGATGCTATTCACACTCGATGTATTTCGTACACAACTGCATAGATCTTTTACACCACCTCAACAACTGCTCTTAGTTCTACTATAGATAATCCAGTTCAAGGGGGAGATGAACCATGGAATTGAAGCTTCGGATTACTGAGTCAAAACAGGTAATTCCACAGTAAAAAGAATGGGAGGAGCGTACCCAATCACATGAAGGTAAGAGACAGGGAAATTCTAAAGGCCGAGGGCTAATATATGTAGCGAAACATGAAAGAGGATATGATCGCGAAAATATAATAGGAGGTTTATCGTATAGACTTGAATAGTCACTCAATCCAATAGAGAAAATGTATAATGGATAGGTCGGATCAGTCTTCCGTGATGTTGAGTAATTGCGACCTGCTCAAAAATTTATAGGTTGCCTCTACAACGCAGCATGCACTAGAACAAGGCAAAGAATAAAGAATGAAGGCAACCTGCAGACTTTTTCTTTCACCCATCTGGCACTTCCAAACTCTGCTCACTCTAACTTGATGGTGTAAAACTGAAGGGGATTGAGTTAGTGAGCTTGGGGACCAAACAAAAGTATTTATAGCCAAGCTTCCATCAAGCTTCTGTTGGCTATGTGTCAAGTGTTCCACAGATCATGGTAGAGAACTGCAGAGGGAGTAATGGACCACTCCAAGAGCTCCCAACAAGAAATTAATTAACTGAAGATAGTTTCCGTAATTTAAGGAAATGACTACAGTTGATTTCCAGAATTTTTGGAATGGGTGGCAGATGGTTTCCTAATCATCGGAGCCGTTAAGGGAGCCGACTCGGCGGCAATTATGGGAGCTAACATTCTCCCACTTGGTCCATACTTCCAATCTTAATGTCTCATCTTAAAACCCATTGATAACCTGTATCAAGTAATAGATACATGAATCATGGCGATAAGTCCTCTAATGACGAGTATTATCTTCTATGTATTACTATGTATTTATTTCTATTAAAATTTATGTGGCAACAATTTCTTAATGAATAAACCTTATGTTTATTCTTGGTCCTACACAGATGAATTCTCTCAAGTCAAATTAAAGTGCACGTAAATATGAAAAAAAACATCACAATAATTAAGAATTTCATTAAAATAACATTGTCCATACAATGAGAAACTACATAATGGAACCAAGTCCCATATTCATTACATGATCCTTGAATCTCAACGGTGGCATGCCCTTAGTCAAAGGATCAACAATCATCAACTCAGTGCTGATGTGCTCAATGACCACTCTCTTTTATTTAACACATTCTCTTATAGCTAAATACTTAATGTCGATGTGTTTATTTCGACTCCCACTTTTATTTTTTTTAGCCATAAAAACAGCAGCTGAATTGTTGCAATATATTCTTAATGGCTTAGAGATAGAATCCATAATTCTAAGCCCAGAAATGAAACTCTTAAGCCATACACCATGTAAAGTAGCCTCAAAACAGGAGACGAACTCGGCTTCCATAGTGGAAGTGGCAATCAAGGTTTGCTTGGCACTCCTCCATGATACAACTCCACTGGCCATCATAAAAATGTATCCTGATGTTGATTTGTGTGAATCAACACATCCAGCAAAGTCAGAATCTGAGTAGCCAATTACTTCCAAATTGTCTATTCGTCTATACATAAGCATGTAGTTTTTGGTTCCTTGAAGGTACCTCATTACTTTCTTTGCAGCTCTCCAGTGGTCTAAACCTGGATCACTCTGATATTGTCCCAACATTCCCACAACAAATGCAATGTCAGGTCTTGTGCAGACCTGAGCATACATTAGGCTTCCAACAACAGAAGCATATGGAATGTTCTTCATTTGTTCCCTTTCAAAGTTGTTCTTTGGGCATTAGTTCAAATTGAACCTATCACCCTTCACAATGGGAGCTACACTTGGTGAACAATCCTTCATCTGAAATCTCTATAAAATTTTATTAATATAGGTTTCCTGAGACAGGCCCAAGATGCCTCGAAATCTATCTCTATGGATCTTAATGCCGATGACATAAGATGCCTCACCCATATGCTTCATATCGAAATTTTTAGAGAGGAATTGTTTCACCTCATGCAGCAAACCCTTATCATTGGTTGCTAGCAAAATGTCATCCACATATAAAACAAGAAAACAGATTTTACTCCCACTGACTTTCAGGTATATACATTGATCCATATTTTTTTCTACAAAACCAAAAGAAGAAATTACATTATGGAATTTCAAATACCATTGGCGGGATGCTTGTTTTAAACCGTATAAGGATTTCTTGAGCTTGCAAACCAATTATTCACCATCACTAGAGGGGAATCCTTCAGGTTGTTTCATGTAAACCTCCTCCTCTAGATCTCCATTGAGAAATGCAGTTTTCACATCCATTTGTTGCAACTCTAAGTCAAAATGGGTTACTAATGCCATAATAACGCACAAGGAATATTTCTTAGATACAGGAGAGAAAGTCTTCGTGTAGTCGATTCCTTGTTTCTGAGTGAATACCTTAGTAACAAGTCTTGCCTTGTATCTCTAAATGTTGCCCAATGAGTCTTTCTTTGTCTTAAAGACACATTTACATCCAATGGATTTTGCACCATTAGGCAACTCAATAAGATCCCAGATTTCGTTACTCTTTATAGAATTCATCTCTTCCTTCATGGCATCGTACCATAATTCTGATTCTTTGCAACTCATGGCTTGTGAAAAAGACTCGGGATCATTTTCGGCTCCAATGTTGTAGTCAGATTCTTGCAGATACACAACATAATCATCAGGAATTGCTTATCTCTTTGGTCTAGTAGATCTTCTTAATGTTGTACCATCATCTTCCTGAGAAGTATGTGGTTCAACTTGTTATTCAAAAGTTCTTGGCAACTCTTGAACTACCTGATCTACTGGAATGCCATCAGCAACTTGTGGAACTTCAACAATTGGTTGTTCAACACTAGTTTGTACTTGAGGGGTGTTGTGAACAATAACCAATCTATCACTTGAGGTGGAAGGTTGAGATTCTGAATGATCCTTCTCAGAAAATATGTTCCTGGTTTGATCGCTCCCACTGATCAAGTCATTTTCAAGAAACTTTGCATTTCTTGATTCCACAATCCTAGTGCTGTGAGATGGACAATAAAATCTGTAACCTTTAGACCTTTCAGCATATCCAATGAAATACCCACTAATGGTCCTTGGGTCCAGCTTCTTCTCTTGTGGATTATATATTCTCACTTCAGACGGGCATCCCCAAACGCGCATATGTCGCAAACTCGGTTTCCAACCTTTCCATAATTCAAATGGCATTTTAGGAACAACCTTGGTTGGAACTCGGTTTAATATATACACTGTCGTCTTAAGTGCTTCAGTCCACAAGGATTTAGGATGTTTGGAGTTGCTAAGCATACTCCGCACCATGTCCAATAATGTCAGTTTCTTCTTTCTGCTACACCATTCTGGTCAGGTGAACCAGACATGGTGTATTGGGAAACAATCCCATGCTCTTGAAGAAATTTTGTGAATGGCCCAGGTGCTTGTCCATCTTCTATGTATCTACCATAATATTCTCCACCTCTATCTGATCTCACGATCTTTATTTGCTTGCCGAATTGTTTCTCTACTTTAGCCTTAAAGATCTTAAAGACATCTAATGCTTCGTTCTTTTTATGAAGCATGTAAAGATACATATATCGTGAGTAATGATCTATAAAAGAGATGAAGTATCTCTGACCATATGAGTCCATGTCTAGACTACATATATAAGTATGTATGATCTCTAATATGTTTGAACTCCTATTTGCACCTTTCTTTGACTTGTTGGTCTGCTTTTCCTTTATGCAGTCCACAAAAGTCTCAAAATCAGTAAAATCCAAAGTATTAAGTACCCCTTCATTTACTAATCTTTTAATTATTTCTATGGAGATATGACCTAATCTCCGGTGCCATAATTTAGAGGAATCCTCATTAATAACACATCTTTTAGTTCCAGTGTGAACGTGCATTGAATCATAAGTGACATGGTTTTGTAAATTAATGCAATAAAGACCATTAGACAAAATAACATTCCCTACACAATCAGATTTATAAAATAAACTAAAAGATGTTTCTGAAAGGTTAAAGGAATATCTAAAAGATACAAGCCTTGAAACTGAAATCAAGTTTCTAGAAAAACTTGGAACATAAAAGGTCTTTTCTAATTCTAAAATAAAGCCACTACTTAAAGTTAAATAGCATGTTCCTATAGATTCCACATGTGAGCCCATCTTGTTTCCTGATAAGATGCGTTGCTCACTTCCCACTGGCTTCCTAAGGTTTTGCAAACCCTACAAGGAATTTGAAATGTGAATTGTTGATCTAGAATCAATCCACCAAGTGTTAATATTGACATTAACCATATTAGATTCATAACAAACAAACGGGAATAGATTACCTTTGTCCGCAAGCCATTTCTGAAATTTGGCGCATTCCTTCTTCATGTGTCCCTTCTTTTTACAGAAGAAACACTTGGAATCTTCTTGATATCAGCTTGGGGAGGCACTTTACCTTTCCCTTTCTTATTGGCTTGAGATTTGCCCTTTCCACACGTTGCCAGCATTGCACTTTCTCCCAATTCCATCACCAGTCTCTCTTCCTCTTGAACACACATGGTCATGAGTTCATTAATTGACCATTTATCCTTATGTGTGTTGTATGAGATTTTGAAGGGTCCGTATTAGCGCGGAAGGGTGTTCAAAATGTAGTGCACCAAGAACGACTCTGATATTTCAACCTCGAGTTTCTTCAATTGAGCCACAGTGTCCCTCATTTGCATAATGTGCTCGCGTACACCTTTCACACTGGTGAGCCTTAGGGATGAGAACTTCATGATTAGGGTGCTTGCTAGTGCCTTGTCTGAAGTCATGAATTGATCATCAATGGCTTTTAGCAAGTCTCAGAGATTTTCATTTTGATCAACGAAACCACGAATACTAGCTGAAATTTTAGTCTTAATGAACATCATGCTTAGGCGATTAGATCATTCCCATCATTCATAAAGTGTGATGTCCGCTGCGGTGCTGGTATTAGTGAGTGCTGGTGGTTCATCTTTCCTAATAGCATAATCTATGTCCATCCACCCCAAATGAAGAAGAACTCTCTCCTTCCAAACCTTATAGTTATCTCCCTTAAGTTCAGGGATATCACAATGAATTTTAGAGAAATTTGCAGGTTGTACGACTGCATAAAATTAAAGATCACATGCTTATGTTAAATTTGAGGCCTAAATAAAATTTCATGCCTTACCAATGTAAATCATGCTTAAAATTGAATCTAAGGATATAAAAATTGTCTGTGGACTAAATTTTTAATTCAAGCAGATTCAATTATTCTTTATGATAGAATTTATCAAATTATTCACTTAATTCATAATTCTAAAGGGTATATTATGATTATAATTTGATATAAATTCTATCTTAGATTTGAACTTTATGATAAAACTATTAATTCATAATTCCTGTGGGTAAGTTATGAATAATTTGATATTTTATCCTAATTAATTATATAAATATAATAAAAATCCCTGTGGGATAAAATTTATTATACTTAATATAATTAATTACAATTAATGTCTAAATATTCTTTATGTGATCCTAATCAATCATAATATATAATATTATTTAATTAGAGATGTTGTGGCTATTCTCTAATCAATTAAAAATTATATGGATCACTAGACATTATTTCTTTTATGCATAAAAATTAGCTTGAAATAAACTATAATATTCATGCATAACATTCAACGATGGGTCTCGTATACTCATCCAAAATAGCATGTTTTAATTTAAAACAAAAATTATCAATTCATGCAAATTAAATACGAGCATAGTCAATAAATTTTGCACAACAATTATCCAAATTGCATATAATTAAACCAAATAAATATTATAAGCATAAAAATTGAGCAAAAATTAAACATATTTCCAAATAAATGCCTTAATTCAGAAAATTCTCAAAAAATAACATTTAGCCAAACATGTCTATAAACACCAAGGCAGAGATAAAAAATGCTCTAATACCAAATGTAAGCATAAAAATTATTCTATAATGCGGAATAAAAACGTAAAAGAATTGAAAACTTGAATGCCCAAGAAATCATACCTCCAGCCATTGATGCTATTCACACTCCGATATATTTCGTACACAACTGCGTAGATCTTTTACATCACCTCAACAACTGCTCTTAGTTCTGCTGTAGATAATCCAGTTCAAGGGGGAGATGAACCATGGAATTGAAGCTTCGGATTACTGAGTCAAAATGGGTAATTCCACAGTAAAAAGAATGGGAGGAGCATACCCAATCACATGAAGGTAAGAGATGGGGAAATTCTAAAGGCTGAGGGCTAATATATGTAGCGAAACGTGAAAGAGGATATGATCGCAAAAATCTAATAGGAGGTTTATCGTATGGACCTAAATAGTCACTCTATCCAATAGAGAAAATGGATAATGGATAGTTCGGATCAGTCTTCCGTGATGCTGAGTAATTGCGGCCTGCTCAAAAATTTATAGGTTGCCTCTACAACGCAGCATGCATTGGAACAAGGCAAAGAATAAAGAATGAAGGCAACCTGCATAATTTTTCTTTCACCCATGTGGCACTTCCAAGCTCTGCTCACTCTAACTTGATGGTGTAAAACTGAAGAGGATTGAGATAGTGAGCTTGGGCACCAAACAGAAGTATTTATAGCCAAGCTTCCATCAAGATTCTGTTGACTATGTGTCAAGTATTCCACAGATCATGGTAGAGAACTGCAGAGGGAGTAATGGACCAGTCCAGGAGCTCCCAACAAGAAATTAATTAACTGAAGATAGTTTCCGTAATTTAAGGAAATGACTACAGTTGATTTCTAGAATTTTTGGAATGGGAGGTAGATGGTTTCCTAATCAGCGAAGCCGTTAAGGGAGCCGACTCGGCAGCAGTTATGGGAGCTAACATTATTTTCAACAAATTTTCCCAATTGAGAATATGGTTAAAAAGAGCCCGCCAAGAGAAGCATTTGATTTTCAGAGGGACTTCTCATTTTCACATAGGAATAGTTCATTTAAAAAAAAAAGGAAGTCACGGAGAGAACGCGAAATGTATATAGATAAAATTCTTTAATAGCAATATTTCTATTCACATTTTTTCCACCCCAAGCAATTGTATCGGCTCTGCAATTGTATTAGCCCTGTTACTGATAGAAATCTTTGCAGAAACTAATTTGTGTCTATAAGTTTCCCATTCCAGTTCTAAGGCCAAGTCCCAAGAATATGGCCATGATTGTATAAGAGGACCATCTGACTTATATAGTGGACGATTTGTGTAGAGAGACAGTGGTCCCATCAAAATCCTTAATAGCATCCAGCCCAATGTAAATTTTTCTGCCATCCCCACCTGGCCAACGCAAAAGACTTTCCGGATATTGTAGAGTGCTTTGAGTCTGGTGTAAGTGGACTCCATGTTTACACACAATATGAAGCAACGACCATTGTTCACTCCATTTCCAACCTGCAAATTGCCAAATGGTTTCAGACTTTGGCATATAAATCATCTTCCATTGGACAGTAAAGTAGTGTAAGGCCATCATTGGATTCTCTGAATGGATAAATCTTGTTGACAATGATGACAGTGCTATATGGAAAATGACACTTTCAATCTCTTTTGTCTACAATCATGTTCCTCCCCTTCAGAGTTTTACTAAGTTTTGTTGTGATGTTTTCATCATGCCAACCAACATAAGTTTAATTCAGAGGTCATCAATGCCTCTTCTATTTATCAACGTGTACAAACACCTAACAATCTTGACAACATTTTCAAATTAGCTAGAAAATGTTGTTTTTATTTATATATTTATTTAATAGTTTTTTAATAGTACTAAATTGATTTTTTTATTCAAAAACATATTTTAAATAAGAAAATATGATATACTTATTAATGGTTTTATATGTTATATTTATTAATGATTTTATTATCAATTTTAGTTATTTTTTATAAAAAAAATTAATGAAACTATATTTTTTTGAATAAAGTATAATTATTTTTAATATTGTACATTAAAATTGATATAATCTAAGGATGTTATTTATGAAATAGTTTTATTTGGTGTAATAATGATAACTTCCAGTGAAAAAATGGCATATATCCTTAAATTCAAATTTTATCATTAGAAAAGGATAAAAAAAAACTTGAATGGTTAAATTAAGTCAAATAGAGTATGAAGTCTTACCCAATTAGTCTTGCCATCCCCATAAAAGCTATAATATTTTAATATTGGTTAAATGAATTCAAATAGAGTATTTCAATTTTTGCTAACATGCAATATTTTATTAATGTTTTATTAAAGAATGTAGAAGTATGTTATTAGTTTTAATACAAAAATAATTGAAAATATGAATTATTAAAAATATGTTGCAATATTTTATTAAAGAATGTAGAATTAGTTTTAATACAAAAATAATTGAAAATATGTTGAATATTGAGTGAGCTTGATAAGTGATAACAAAATATTGACATAATAAATGGAATATGCACTTTAAGAAAACCTAGAGACACCTCATGAGTAGTTGTGCTCTTTCATTCTCAATATGAAAACTGAATACAAAAAAACGAGTATTCATTATGGTGATCAAATAATAACTAAGATAATAAAATAAGAGTTTTGAATTTTTACAATGAATGAAAGAAAACTACATTTTTATCATATTTTCAATCAATCTTCTTATAGATTTACTCAAATTTCAATTCTAAGAACTTGTTGGATATATAATTAAATTATGTATCCAATTAGTGCCCACTCTACATACTTTTGATAGACCCATAGTGAGATAAACAAGAGATATGAAAAAATATGTTTTTATCCACTGCATATTTTAGATATATAATTAAATAATGTATCCAATTAGTGCCCACTTTACATATTTTGATAGACCCATAGTGAGATGAACAAGAGATACATGAAAAAACATGTGTTTATCCACTGCATATTTTAGATAGTCCAATAAATAGATAATAAGAATACATGAAAAATTGTGTTTCTTACCCATTTTGCATACTTTCCACTAATATAGATCCATTTTAACCACGGATCTAGCAAGAGCCGAGAGGGATCAAATCTCTTGAAGTGCAACTTATTTTATAATGTAAAACTTCAATAATTTTTTTTCTTTTTGACATATTTAATCACTTTGAAAGCTTGGTAGATATGTGATTAAAATAGAGATCTATATTGGTTCTTTGTATAGAGAGACCCACTGTAATTTTTCATTGTTTAAATTACATTTTTCAAAGTGTAATTTCACGTCTTGATAATTTACTTGGGCACTTGAATTATGTACACTACACTACATTTTCTCTTACTTGTAAATTTTTAAATACACATAAATATTATATAACCCTCCATATTACATAATCCTCTTCGACCAATTGAGAGAAAGGCCATGATCATGTACTTAACATACCAACACACACCATTCAACATGAAATTATAATATTAAAAGTCTTTATAATATATTAACTTCTTCTTCTTCTCTTCTCTCTTTTTTCTTTTCTTTTCTTTTTAAATATATTATTTATGACTTATTTTCAATTTATTATTATTATTTTTTTTAACAAGGTCGTTTACTGATAGATTATAAAACTTCAAGGAGCGAGTCCTATTACATAAGATGAAAAGAACGATGAGGGGAGGATCCAAAATGGGTATGCAGACCCTTGATCCCTGTCAGAGGACTTGTAAATTGAGATTTGGAAAAGATAACGGCTATATTGTCGTACAAACAGGCCTACTAGAAAGCAAAATTTACAAGACATAGAACGAGTTACAGTTGCTGGTTTACTGAATCATCGGGCTGAGGCTCCTTTTTCTCACTGATCTTTGTCGAGGCCTCTGCGTGCATGCTTTGAGTCATTGCTTTTATGTGAGTTATTGCTTCTTCCAGGTGGTTGCATTTTTCTTTTAGACCTTCAATCTCTGCTCTCTGTTTCTCCAACTTTTTCCTTTTTAATTTACTATCAGCCTGAAATTCTTCCTTGAGGTCGTTAAAGTGTTTTACGAAATGGGTGATCATGAAACAATGGGCTTTGCACAGTGTGCAGCTACTGTTGGTGATTACTCGCTCAAAAGGGTTCTCTACCATTTCTCACTCCGCTGGATTCTCTGCCATTTCAATTACGCTCTTAGAGATAACTTGAAGAACTTGGAGCAGAGGAATATATTGAGGGAAGCAGAAGGGAGTGGAATAATGAAAGAGGGAAGAAGGAGTGGTCTGGCAGAAAGCGCGGGCCTGAGAAAGAAACGATGAGGGGAGACCGCCTCTGACAGAGAGAAAAATGATAGGGAGGGGATAGAAAAGGGGGGAGGAAGAGACCTGGGAGGAAGAGAGCGTAGAGGAAGGAGGGAGCTGTTTCAGACAACCAGAGAGACTGTTAGCGAGAAAGAAAAAAGGAGCACAAAAAACACAGCGATTACCACTGAGGTCGGAGGGAGACAACTTTCTTCCGGTGCTGGTCGCAGAGCCCAAACGAGAACTGAGGAACACCTGAGGCTTTCTGAAAAGAATCGAGCCTTTACTCTTATGATCTTGAAGAACTGAAGCTTTGAACTGAAGGGAGAGTGAGGTTCCCTGATGAATATATAGAAGGTCGAGAGTCTGGGCATCCAAATCTGAGGCATGCGACTCAGAGATTTTGCTGATCATGTGATCATGTCTTGGATTGCTTATGCAGTCAATATAGATTTTGAAGGGACTGGTGCCTAACCTCTGCTTGGAATTGTCACGAGAACTCTGACTGAGCATATTCCCGTACCTGATTGTTTTGTTAGTGTAGATTTCCTTTTCAGCGTTCATGATGAAGAGGATGCCAATGTCATAAAGGGTGGAGTCAGTGGACTGCTTATCGATTTTGGGAAGAAGGGCAGACGAGATTGTGGGATGACTGAAATGATCGAAGTTCAGGGAAGATGCTAAAGGATGAGTCGAGTTAAGGGATTGGCTTGTCATAGATATGATCATTCTCTCGGACCTGTCCAGTAATTCTGTTGACTGCTCTGTTGGCAAGTGAGGCCGCCTCCGTGTTGTTGTTCCTCAGTATATGTTTGAAGCTGGTGTCTCCCAGATGACTTATATTATTCATGATCCTTATTTTGATGTTACTGAGAGCCTTTTTTTTGAATTCTCCCCCTGTAGCTAATGCAGCGATCACAATTGCCGAGTCACCCAAAATGATTGGGTTCTGAACTTGCATCTGCTTCATAATGCTTGTGCCTAAAAGAAGGTTGTAAGCCTCTGCCATATTATTCGACATTTGACCCAGGCCCCATTCATAGGTTGTGAGAATTTTTCCATACTGATCTTTTATAATTCCCCCTGCCCCTGCTTTCCCCGGGTTGTTTTTTGAAGCTCCATCAAACTGAAGGGTGGTTCTCTTTTGCTCATGTATCCATTGGTTTATGTCTTCCTTAGTACCCCTGAGTTTCCAGGTGTTCCCCCTCTTACCAACTGTGGAAGGAGGTTGCTTATGTTTGTCATAACTTAAGCAGAATTTATTGAACCAGTCTTCCTCATCTTTCTGCTAGCTGGATCGGTCCGGTTGAGAGACAGAGTTGGTGCTTATTATCTCGGAGACTAGGCCCATAGTTTTTTCCAAGGTGCGAGCTGGGTTTGGCTTCTGGTTGTTGAAGATGCAGTCATTCCTGGTGAGCCAAATTTTCCAGCTGAGCGTTGAGGGTATACATTTCCACAAGTGGGTGATGATGGCCTTGCTTTTTCTAGAATGAGGGTAACATTTCTCCCAGTTTTTGTGTAGGGTAGGAAGCTGGTCGAAGGTCTCTCTTATTCTCAATGGATTGATAATTTGATTCCAACAGCTTTGGGCATAAGGGAAATCTAAAAAGAGGTGTTGACTACTTTCCTCCTCAGCACGACAGAGACAGCAGATTGAGGGACCATGTATTCCTCTTTTTTTGAGATTCTCGGCCGTAAGGATCTTACCTTTGAGAATAGTCCAGTTGAAGAATTTGACCTTTGGAAGGCATTCTATTTTCCACACCGCTGTACATAGATTCCAGTTACCTAGAGTAGAGCTTGCCTGAAGAAGTTTGTACCCATCTTTTACAGTGAAGTTTCCTCCGCTAGGATCCCATATGAACCTGTCACGAGCCTCTTTGTTTGTGGGAGCTGATCCCGAAAGGGAGATCTTGAGATCTGCCCATTGATCCTTGAGGTTATTTGGGAGAGGTAGATCCTTCCATGCAAGCCAACTATTTTGATCCCATAGGGAGATGTCATATAGAGAGTTCAAGTTTTTTGCTTCCATCCAAGTTTTCAGGGTACTGAACTCTTGAAGAAGATTTCTTGGCTTCGTTCCCATAATACTGTCTGTTTATATATTTATTTCTTTGCCATTGCCCGGTGATTTTGAGATGTGATTTTTGAATTGGGGGAGGACTTTTTTGATGAGTTTCTAGACTGGAGTGCAAGGTCTTTCTACGATTACTTCAGAGAGGACATTAGAGTTCAACCCATTGAGGTATTTCCTTTTCATAGCCTCCACCCACCATGAGCCTTTTCCTATGAGCATTCTCCAGATAAGTTTGAATCCCATTGCTTTGTTAGAGAGGCTTGGAATTTTGATGGCTAAGCCCCCTTTTTCGAAAGGGAGGGTAACTTGATCCCATCTGACTAGGCTAAATTTTTTCGAGTCTTGCTTCCCTCCCTGCTAGAGGAAACTTCTCATAATTAACTCCATGTGCTTGTGGGCGCTAGCAGGGGCCAAAGTTACTGCATATTGGTATATGGGGAGAGCGGAGAGGAGTGCCTTAATAAGAGTTGTTCTACCTGCCAAATTTAGCCAGGACAACCCCCAACTTTGGAGTAATCCTCTCATTTTTTCTATATGCTTAATCCAAATTTCAGACTTAACGATTTCTTTTGCTAAGGGCAGACCCAAATAAGAGAAGTGACTCCAATTTCTTTGAACTAGGATGTCCATGATCAAGGAGATTCTTTGCATGATTTGAAGAGGGACATTCCAAGTGTATATTTTACACTTTTTGTTGTTTAGCATTCCCCCTGAAGCTGCTAGGAAGGAGTCCAGAGTTTTCTTGAATATTTTTGCCATTAAGCTTGAGGCTCCCCCTATTAAAAGGGTGTCATCCGCAAAGAGCGAGTGATTAATTTCTTTTATCCCTCTCTCTATGCTGATCCCTGTGATCTCCTTTTGCTTATGAACATTTTCCAGATGAATGCTCAAGGTTTCAGCCATAATGATATATAAGAAGGGAGAGAGGGGGCAGCCTTGCCTCAGTCCCCTAGTGCTTCTAAAGTAGTTGCTGGGTCTACCATTTATGAGGGGGGCGATCCAAGGGTTTGAGATGCACTCCATGGTGATGCTTATGAATTTGCTGGAGATCCAAAATTTCCTGAGAACATCTGCCAGGAAGTGATGGTTAACCCTGTCAAGGGCGTTTGCCATTTCCAATTTTATAATCATACCTCTTTCCTTTCTGTTGATGCTACTATGAATTGCTTCTTGAATCAATATGACGTTGTTCGTTATTTGTCTTTGGGGGACAAATCCACCTTGATTCTCTGATATAAGGTAGGGAAGAAGCTTTTTTAGCCTGTTAGCGAGAATTTTAGTAACTATCTTGTATGAAACGTTGCAAAGAGAAATAGGTCTAAAACGGTCAAAGGAGAGGGGATTGAGGTCCTTGGGGATAAGAGCAACGTGGGAGGATTTAGTGTTTTCCCCCATCTTATATTTTTTAAAGACATTTTTAACCATCCTGACATAATCTTTTTTTATTGTGTCCCAGTGATTCCTGTAGAAGGCAACGGTGAAACCATCAGGTCCCGGGGCCTTATCCGGTTGCATGCTGAAGGTAGCCAACCTTATCTCCTCCTCTGAAACATCCTGATCCAGTTCTCTATTTTGTAGTTCAGAAATTTTGCTCTCAACTGGTCTGAGAAAATCTGTGTTGTTCAAAGTCTGGGGGACTGCTGATAAGAGGGATTTGAAGTGGCTGTGCGCTGCTGCTTTAATTTCCTCTTGTTCGCTGATTTCTTTCCCCTCTGCAATGATTTTATCGATTTGATTTCTGGCTCGTCTGATCTTTATGTTGTTGTGAAAGAAGGAGGTGTTTTTGTCTCCAGCTCTGAGCCAAAGACACCTCGATTTCTGTCTCTGTTCTTCTTCCTCCACTCTATTTTGCCTGTAGAGTTCCCTGAACATTTCGTTTTCCTGGGATTGGTCTTCCTTTGTGAGTTGGTTATCCTCTTTCTCCTGATTCCACTGTTCCATTTGCCTGTGTAGTTTTGCTCTTTTTTTATTTTCCATTGCTGCGTTCTCTTTGGCCCACTGTTTTATTGCTGCTCTTAAGGATTTTAATTTTGTTTCCCAAATGTAGTGGGGCGAACCAATGACTTCCTTCGCCCAATGGTCTTTGATGAGTTTTCGAAAGTCCTCCTTAGAGTCCCAAGATTTATTATATTTGAAGGGAAGGGGCCCAAGATTTCTTCCCTTGTTGAGGATCAGAACCACAGGCTTATGGTCTGAAGCTG
The DNA here is from genome assembly GCA_031772625.1 of Pinus tabuliformis. Lineage (NCBI taxonomy): Eukaryota > Viridiplantae > Streptophyta > Pinopsida > Pinales > Pinaceae > Pinus > Pinus tabuliformis. Next base: position 1,166,440,569 of record CM062809.1, read on the forward strand.
AGGCGTGGACTATTTTGCTTTTGACTGAGGAGAAGCCTGAAACAATTCTTTCATGAATTAAAATTCTATCCAGTCTCTCTTTGATATTGTGAATTCCAGCTCTCTTGTTGCTCCACGTGAATTTGCCGTTATAAGGGGGAATATCAATGAGGTTGTGGGTTTGGATTATCGCTTCCAGTGAGTCTCTTGAGGGATCAACTAGGAAATTCCCACCTATTTTTTCCTCGATGTTCCTTATTAGGTTCAGATCTCCACCCATAAATATGTTCCTGTCTTGAGAGGCCTGCAATTCTGAGTTTATGGATTCCCAGCAGAGAGCTTTATCCCTGTAGTGATTCGGGGCGTAGATGTTAAAGATGGTGTATTCTTCTTTTGAGACTCTATTTTTAAGATCTGTTCTGACCCACCAGTTGCAAGATTTTTGGTTGGTGAGGTCCCATTTGCTCTTGTTCCAAAGTGTTCCTATTCCTCCTGAGGCACCTACTGCATCTATAGCTGTACTTGTGAAATTTTTGTATCTTTTTGTGAGGTTTTGAAAGTCTTGATCAGATAATTTGGTCTCCTGGATGAGGAAGAGTTCTGGCTACTCTTGATTGATTAAATCGCGGACTGCATTAGATTTTAGGGAGGAGCCCAGCCCCCTGCAATTCCAAGAGACCAATATCATTATTTACTGATTTTTTGATGAGCCCCGCTCCTCTCCTTTGTCTTTTCCCCACTTCCTTTTTGTTTGTCTAGGAATGAATCCATCGGCTGCTGGGTTCCAGTGGCAATTTCTTTTGTTGTTGTTTCATCTCTTATTTCTTTGTTTGACTTCCTACCTGCTTTTCTCGGAGGATCAGAGGTGAGACTTGCTTCTTTCATTTTGTTTCTAGTGAGGATGCGTTCTATAGTTGGAGGGGGAGAGGACGGGGGCAACGAGGGAGAGGGGATGACTGCGAGTGCAGTGGCCCGGGGAGAGGGAGGGGGTGAAAGGGGTTCTTCGACTGACAGGGATTCAAAAGGGTTGGAGGATGAGGGGAAAGGTTGGGTTGAGATAGAAGGGGGAGGAGGAGGGGCAGCTTGGGATTCCGGAGGAGTCTTGGGGCTTGGGCCTTGATGGGGGTTTGATTTCTTCTTTTTTACTTGCTCCCATGAGCCTTCAGAGGTTTCAGCATTTTCATTAGACTCATTTGTTTTTAGCTTACTACATCTATTTGCAAAATTTCCATATTCGTGACATATCTTGCATTTGAAAGGTAGTTGCTCGTAGTCTAGCTGTTGGATATGTGTCCATTGATCTACTTTGATCTTGATGGCTTCCGGCAGGCCTTTCCTAGGTCGATTTCAACGCAGATCCTCGCATAGGCGTGCATATTCTCCTTTGGTTCGCATCTGTCAATGTATTTTCCAACCGCGTTCCCAATGGCCTTTACTGATTCGTCTCCCCAGCAGTGGAGAGGGAGGTGAGGTAGATGGACCCAAACCGGGACTGCGTTTGGGATGTCCATTTCCGGATCAAAATCAGGAGACCATATGTTCAGGTAGAGACCTCTTGAATCCATGAAGTAGGGGCCATTTCTAAAGATGAGGTTCCGATCCTCTTTTGATTCGAAAAGAAAAGTATAGAAGCCCCTTCCACAGAATCTGATAGCTATTTTCCCTTGTATTATCGCGTTCCAGTTACGTTCCACCCATTTTTGAACTGCTCTGGGCGAAGGCCAGAGGCCAGTAAACTGGCCAACGAGACCCCTCTCAGCTAAAGCGATCGCAGCCTTCCTCGGGAGACTGGGAGGAAGAGATACTTCAGGAATTTCATCTAGTTTCTTGACAAACTTGGATGCAGAGGGGCGGATTCTTGAGGAGGCGTTCTCAGGGATGAGAGATGCGAAGAGTTTTTCATTGTCTTCAAAGTCTGGGGATGAGGAAGGATCAGTCCCAGTCATGGCGGCGGAGGAGGGCCAACACGATGCCGGCAGAGGAAAAAAGCGGAGGCGAAAAAGGGAAGGGGGGCCCCAAAGCTGGGGCCGGGTAGGAGGCCCGAGAGAAACCGCAGAGCAGTGGAAAGGTGCCCAGGAGGGCCTGCAGGGGCAGAGACAGACCCAACAGTAGAGCTGCCAGGCGGGGCCTGGAGGAGGCAGGGAACCAGTCAGGGGTCGGCCGCGCGGGAGCTCCAGTTTGAAATCGCCATCTTCATCAATCCATCTCAAATATTTTCAATTTATTATTATTAACAAAATTTTTGAAATGTTATATTCTAATTTCATATTAAGAATTAAATGAATTATATATCTCCTTCTTATTTCCGGTATTATGAAGTAATTTATTTTTTTTAACTTTATGGATCCTTTAGTTTAAGGATTGAAATATTTTATTATGATAAACATTATGTGTACATGAAGGTGATATTGAAATAAATTAGTCAACAAATTGTTACTTCATATAAGTATCAAAATATATTATTCATGGTTGAAAGTGAGAGTGAAAAGTTTTTACCACTTCTCCTTCAAAAGAATATTTTATTGTCTTTTTATTTCAATAGTTCTACTCTCACTATAATTGGTTGTAATATGGGTTGTAATATCAACAACCAAGTATAGTGAGGGTAGAATTATTGATGTTCTATAATGCTTTTAATAAAAAAAAACCAAATATCTAAATTCTTTTTTGTTTTTTTGATAGTGCAGATTGTCTTTTTATTCAAAGAATATTTTATTTTTATTTTAAAAGGGCACGTATCCAACTCTATGTTGAGCACAGTCATACTTATACATCTCTCTCATATTGGGTTGTAGAATGAGCATCTCGACTCAATAAACCCATGGTGAGATAGAATGAATGAAATACTTTTTTATGTACGTCTAATTTATTTCATTATGGGTCTATCAAAGGTATGCAAATTGGATAGTCATTGGATGTTGAATTTAATTATACATTCAAAGTATTTTTATACTTGAATTTGAGTAAACCTATAAGGGGATAAGTCAAAAACAATTAAAAAATAGTTTTTCTTTCCCTCCAAACTATCTACCCTTATGATCGACATTATCATCTTGAATAATGTTAGTTATTTCAAATTTAAAAGTTGAACTTGTTACTACAATTTTATTTTGAGGTCACTTTTTACCACAAAATTTCTCTAATGATCCATGGAATATCATCTAGATTTTCTTAGAAGTTTCCCTTTTAGTCCAACCTTCTAGAGTTCATACTACCACCCTTTTTATTTCTTTGGTTTTTTTTTTTCTATAGAATTGTATCTTCTAGATTTTTTTTTTTTTTTTCTAGATACCAATAGGTGATGCATCTTCATCAAGTGACCACTTTGGAGGTGCCACCCCCTTTAAAGTACAAGTTAATTTGATATTCCTATATTTAAAGGCTAGATAGATGCCAATGTTCTAGACAAACGATTAAATCTCCTAGAAGGATTTTTTTCGGTCCATAATTTTTTTGATAGGGAAAATATTACATTTCCCCTCCATAAGATCTCCCCCCATGTCAAGAATTGGCGGGAAACTTACTGTGAGCAAAAGGACATGAAGGAATCCACAATATTTTTAGTCGCATCCACTTGGGACTCTTTTAGGGATGTTGTTAAGGAACAATAATACCTTGTTGGAAGCTACGAAGAATAGCACATGAGATGTACCACAATATGGAAGGAAGGGGACCAAACAGTGCCAAAGTTCACAAATATCTTTCATACCTTTCACACCAAACTAGGTATCAAGGACTCTAAGTGACATCTGGTGCTCAAATATCATGGTTGTCTCCACAAATACAACCAAATATAAATGGAGTTATTAGGCATCTCCTTGCTTAGAGTAGCATACTGATATGTTGTTAAAATTGAGAAAAAATTCAAACAGAACAATCAAAACTTTAGATATATGAATACTTCAACACCCCAAAACTGTAGAGCACATGATAGATCTAGGGTGGACCACCCCAAGACTTCCCATCGAAGTCAAAAACAAAGAATGGTAATGAGAAAATGAAGAAAGGCATAGGAAAGTGGTGTGAGTTCCATAAGAGCCCCACTCATGACACTAATAAATTCCATGCAAAGAAGTCATCGATGCTTGAGCTAAAAGCTTCAAAGTTAGACACAAGTTTTGACTCTGAACTAGACTTAGACAAGGAGAAGAAAATCAATGATGCAAAACCTCTTGCCACAATTTCCACCACCAAGGTCTAGAAAAGTAAGCTTGAAGATCTAGAGGAAGGTGAGCATCTCTTTTACTAAAAAATGTGGTTGAAGTGCGCTCCACTTTGTTTCATTGTTGATAGTAGGAGTCAAAAGAACATCATATTAGCAGATGTCATTAAGCAATTGGGCCACACCCTACTCACACACTCCTAGTCAATTAATTTCTTTTCAAATTCACATATTTTAATACCACCATGATCTAGAAGAGATTGCATGTGTTCATTGTGATGTTGTTATTGGAGAGATCCAGAGATGTTAAGGAATTTGGCAAAAGGGGTAGGTTGTCTGTGAGTGTGTTTTGGGATAGATCCAGGTAGGAAATGGATGTAAAATTGAAGAATGATTGTGGGATAATCCCATCACTAGATTCCCATCCAAATAGAGTGTAATCAAATTATTCCCCAACAGGCCAAGCAATTTGGGAATGCTTCCGTTCAAAAAATTATTACTTGCCAACATCTTAGCAAGGCTAGATAGGTTTCCAAAAGGCGAAAGAATGTTACCTGTAAGAAAATTATCTGATATATTAAGAGTTCTTAAGCTTGTCAGAGCTCCCATGGATTCTAGAATAGGATCAGAGAACAAGTTTTTATTCAACGTCAACACGGATAACTGACTTCGATTTCTGATGCTGAAAGAAATGGAGGAGGAGAGCTGGTTTGAATCCAGGTAAAAAGCAGTTAAACTCTGAAGATTTTTGATGGATTGAGTAATAACACCAGTTAGTTGATTTCCCGAGAGAGACAAGGGCAGATCAGCAACGGTAGAAGGTATGGAACTGATAATATTTTTATTGTCCAGAGAAAGATGGGTTAAGGCTGCGAGGCCAGAAATAGAAGATGGTATTGTTCCACCTATAATTTTCTAGCTAAAAATAATGAACTTGTTGAGATAAGAGAGCTACCAATGGGCTTTGATAGAGTTCCACTCATGCATTCGTTGTTGTTTCTTTGATCTGCATTGAGAATGATATTTACCACTCGACCATTGTGGGGATCACACAACAGACCGTTCCATTGGCAAAAATCATTTCCTATCCATGTTTTAAGAGCTCCAATGGGATCCTGAATGATGCCTGCTTTGAAATATAATAATGTACCCAAGTCTTCTTCAACACAATCTACATTTTTGCCTTGTCATATTGAGTTTAATGAAATAATAAGTAGTAATATAAAAAGTTGTAGTAAGCCTGTAATTACTAGACCACTATCCTCCATTGCAGATGACAATAGGAAATTAGGAGACCAAATCAAAGAAAAGAATAACATAATTTAACCTCACACTTTGTACCCTTTGAATTACACAAAAACATTACACAAATTTATACGATTTAGTCGCATAACATGATTTTTTATTCAATCTAGTTAGTTGAATAATATGTCTTTTCCCTTAATCAAATAAATTATAGAAGAATAGGCAATAATTCACTTTCTTTGGATTCCCGAGTGTATGGATGCACTAGAAATGAAACTTTAATTTTCCCCGAAGGTGGTGTTCTATATATAATTCCACCTCAATAGACTAAGTATGGAACCTTGATGGCATAATTTAAATAACATAGGGTGCAAAATGGTAAACAAGAACAATGTGGGATGTGGGGTTGCAGGGTAGGTGGGTGGTTCAGTGAAGTCACAAATGAGGTCTTCCATAACCTGTAGAAATGGCTAGGTATGGAAGTGATATGTTCTAGGTGTTGGCACAAAAGGAAAATGGATGATGTCTAGATTCTTTGATTCTTCAATGAAAACCCCTTACAACATCAAATTTCACTGGTAGACTCCTCAAAGCCTTCTCAACAACCTTCGACCATATGCTCTTTAACTAGTTTACTACATTCATCATTCGAGTCATAAATTTGTAAATGGAATCAAAAGCCTTCATTTTCATATTTTGAAAACTCCTCCTAAGAGTCTATAGATTTGCTATTTTTACTTTTTCTATGCCTTGATAAGAAATCTCTAAAACGTGCTATGCTTATTTAGCATAATTTGTTACTACAACTTTTGGAAATTTTGAGTCTTCTAATATACTTTATCTAGTTCTAAACCTATTTATAATTACATCCCAACAATATTAGAACGAAGGAAAATTTTCATCTTGATTAACCAAATTTCCTATTTTCACCTATCAAAATTGGTCCTTGAGGCTCTCCTAGATTGCTACTAGACATTATTTGTTGAATTGTTAAGCTTTTAAAGTTTTGATGATGGAAGAAGTAATAACTTTAACCATTAGTTCTTTAAGGGCCCTATGGACAAGGGCTTTTACTATTCTATAGCTTTTTCATACACCAACACAATCCAAGAATAGTACTCCATCAGCTCTAACTAAGGAGGATCAACCATACCCTTAGCCATACTATCAAATTAACCTAGTACATCATAGTATCTTCCCAAGTGTTATTCCTGATGCCACTATAGTAGTTAGTAATTCAAGTGTTTGATCTAAGGTTGGTTTCAAGATACCTACAAAACTTTTGATGTACCTAATGGTACCGAGAAGTGAGATTCCATATACTAGTATGTCTAATGTGGTAGTACTTGAAGGGGTACTAGTAAGGGTAACAAGAGTTTCCAACCAGGTGAACAATGTGTTTCCAACCAGGTGAACAATGTGTTTCCAACCATGTGTAGTTTGTGCATGTATTCAACCTAAATCACAGTTTTACCCATTTAACAACCTGTCAATATGATTTTTTATAGACCCCCAAAAATGTCTTTGGAGTAGAAACTTTCTAAAAATTAAATAGTAATAATTTTTTCGCTGAGCATTGAAGTGTAAACAAAATACCTTCATGCAAAAGATAAAAGCATAAAACCAATACCTTATCGATTTTCTACTCAATTAGGTATGGGCTCATGTACCTTTCTATACACATTACTTGTCGACTTCCATTGGGTTTTATAGCCTCTTATATATCCATGTCTTACTCTCTAATATCTTCCTCTAAGTCTTAGCTTTGATACCACTTTGATGAAGAAAACAAATTAACTAAAATTACAATTGTATATACTTAAGAGAAACATATGCACAATCACACAAATGAATTATAACTCATATATATATAATTTATTCTATGGAAATCCTCAAAGAAGGATCTATAGAAGATCTTTCTGAGACACTCTTGACAACGAAGCTTTTGTAGAGCCTTTTGCGATAGAAAAAATCTAGATTTAACAAAGACAGTTTTAGAACCTCCCATAACTAAAGGGAGTAATTACAAAATTCCAAAAATAATGATAATTTTGATCAAAAGATAATTCTAGCTGATTGTGAACTTTTTTCTGAATGTTCGTTAATTGAAGAACCCTTAGAGTTATCCTTATTTCATGGGTTTGAAATCATTTTAGAAAAAAAAGTGGTTGAAGTAATCAATCATATGCTTTAAATACAAAGCAATAATTCAACCATTGGAATATCTTAAGCAGGGTTCATGATATTGCAATTCTGATAAGGAAACTAGTAAACCAAAATGAAGATGTAGAAAACAATAGACAATCCTTTATCGGTGAATACAATGAAGAGTTTTTTTTATCATTAAACAAAAAGATTTATATAAAAACCCAATCCTATTGTAGATAAACTCTTTTTCTAATATAAATATGATAAGAATCTTGTTAGAAATTTTAGAATTAAACATAATTTTACTATATTTATAGATTCCTGCATAGCAAAACAATATCTTTAAAACCTTTACCTAAATATATTTTGATTTAGAACATTAAAAATTCAAAATCCTTAAAACTTAATTAATTTAGAACATTAAAAGGTTAGATAAAAATTTTGTATCAATAAAAATTTTGTATCAATAAAAACGGCTATGAATTTGTACTAACTAAAATTAAATTTATTACAAAATTAAATACTCTTCAATTATATATCTATACATTTTAAATACGTGTGTTTAGTAACATCAAATGGTTTTTTTTTTAAGAATAATTTTCTTACCTACAAGTTAAGTTAGGAAAATAAAAGTTTAATATGTTACTCATTACAAAGTAGATGCACCCAAGACTATTATAGAATCAACGTTTCTAGATTTTTTTTTGCTTTGCTCAGTAGATGAAGTTTTTCTTTAGTAATTGAAGTTTTTTTTGATGATATGATAGATGTTTATTAAGATTAATGTGGTTTATTTAACTTTAAAAAAATAGAAATTAATATTTTATTTTTATAATAAAAAAGAAAGAAAATAAACTTTCTAGATCACTATAGTTTAGGTTGAAGAAAGTTGGTAGAGTGGCAAATGTTTTTGAAATGGAAAAAAAATATTAGTAAAAGCTGGACACTCCAAAAGTGGTTAAGCTTGTCAGATCTCCCCTGGATTCCGGAATAGGATCAAAGAACACGTTACTCAGCGTCAAGACAGATAATCGACTCAAATTTCTGATGGTGGAAGGAATGGAGGAGTAGAGCCAATTTGAATCCAAGTATAAAGCAGTTAAACTCTGCAGATTTCCAATTGATTGTGGTATAGGACCGCTCAGCCGGTTCCCTGAGAGGGACAGAGACTGCAACTGGGTGAGATAGGCAATGGCCGAAGGTAGTCCGATAGAGTTCCACCCATGTATTCACTATTGTTGCTTTGATCTGCGTTGAGAATGAGATTTACCACTCGACCGTTGTGGGTGTCACACAGCAGACTGTTCTATCGACTTGATAAAATATATATTTTTTAAAATTGATAATTAAAATTATAAAAATAAAGAAATTATTAATTTTTTAAAATTGATAATTAAATTTATAAAAATGAAGAAATTATAAATTTATTTTATGTTAAACTTTTTTATATTGTGAAATAATTTTAACATTTTTTTTTTAATTTATCTTAACCACTAAATAAAAATTAATAGAAATATAATAATATAGAATTTTTATTTTTACATGGTTATTTTTATTTTATTTTGACCAAATCAAAATATTTATAGACAAAAACATATCTCTACCTACGGACACAACTATATACTCATCAATCATATTATAAAATTTTAGCTAAAAAAATATTTTATTAAACTACACCCTTTTTAATATCCTTCTCAACTTCCTTTTATTTAAAAAATTAAAAAAAAAATTCTTTAATTGACATATATATTTAAGTTCAAATGATACCATAGAAAAGAGTATAAATAAATTTAAATGGTCTATTTAGCACTTAAACCTAGTATACAATTTTATCTAATTAATCTTGTTACCCGATAAAACTTATAATATTTTATAAATTTTTACCATATAATATTATTAAATATTATAAAATTATATTATTTGTTTTAATACAAAAGTCATTAAATTTATGTTGAAAACTATAACAGAGAGATACGCAATAATATTATCCACATAATAACAGAATACGTACTCTAATAAAACTTAATATGGGAAAAATCTAATGAGAAGCTCACATGCTAAGCTATTTTCTTTTTAGTATGAAAAGTGAATACAATGAAATGAGTACTCATTATGGAGAGGCCATGAATATTATGGTAACTATGGTTATTGTGAGATCGTTTTTTTTAATAGAAAAAATATGTTGGAATAATGTCGAAATGATGAGTTGAGATTGAGTTGATGAGTTGTATTTTTGTAGTTGGTGTTTCAATCTATTTGTCATGTTTGTGCCTTTGTAGTTAGTGTTGAGAGTTGGTGATCCGAATTATTTGAATCTAGATTGTCCTAGAGGTTGTCTATGTGTGTCTATATAATTTAATGGTCGTCTAACCAGTTTGATGAATGAAAGATGAATGAGAATTGATTTCATTCTTGTGCATCTCTTTGATTCTCTAATTTAATATCGGAATTTTTTCTTTGTTCATTGGCTGAGATAGATCTACATACCCAACTAGAAAAATCGTTGAAGCATTGGCTATTTGTAGTTGTTGTGTGAAATCAAGCTTCGGTTCTCTTGGCGTTGCTTTTTTTCAGGCATATGAATCTGTAGGTGGGACGTATTCTCATGTTGTGTCACGAGTTCCCTATAACATATCGGTTCCAGGCATGTGACGTGTAGATCGACTGTAGACATGTTTGGGAACTCGTTGGTCAATCTGTGGCAAACATTGAAATGCGAAAAGGCCTTTATTTTCTCCATGGGGTGTTTGAAAGAAAGGTGTGAATAGTTCATGGTGTGTTCAATCAAAAGTTAAAAAAAAAAAAAAAAAAACTATTTGTCGTTGTTGAATAGTTCACCGGTGAGCTTAAGTCGATTGCAGATTCCCCGAATATTCGAGAATTCGATGGACATGGGCGAGGTCAAAAAATTGATTGCGCCCATGTCCGTCGGATTCCCGAATATTCGGGGAATCTGTAATTGACTTAAAGATGGCCATAGTTCACTCCCACCTTGAAATAATTCATTATTTTTTGAAGTAATGTGCGATAGTGTTAAATATTTTTATAAGAAATAATTCATTATTTTTTGAAGTAATGTGCGGTAGTGTTAAATATTTTTATAAGAAAATTTGTAATTGTGATTGTGAAAGTTACTATATGGAGACATAAGGGATTAAAACTGTTTTTATGGTAAAAAAAATATTTGGGTGAAAAGAATTTGTATCAAGGGTTTTTTTTGGAGTGTAAATTGTGTTTGGTTAAAAAAGAGAAAAAAGTAGTGTTGTTGGAAGATTTTCTAATCAGCTTGGTTGGAAGCAACATTGAGTTTAATATTTTTTAGATCTGGTACATTTGGTCTTAGATTTGGTGAATTCAGGTGCAGATCTTGTGGGCTTAGTTGCATTTTGTTGATTGGGACAAATGTTTTTGTCATTGTGTCAAATTTTTTGGCTGAAACTTATTTGAATGAGTCCACAAGGCTTGATGGGGGAAATTATGCAAATTGGAAATTCAAGGTATAAACAGTTTTAGAGGGAAATAATTTGTGGCCCATAATGAGTGGGGTGGAGCCAAACCTAGTGCTGCAACAATTCCAGATTGGGAAAAAAGAAAATCAAAAGCAAAGGTATTGCTACGAATGTCAGTTAAGAACAACATCATTCCTCATATTAGGGATTGTAAAACATCCAAAGAAACATGGGATGTTCTCAAAAGTTTGTATGAAACATCTAATACCATTTGAATTTTGTTCTTGAAGACCAAGCGTTTGTCAATTAAAATGGAGGCCAATGAAAGTATAAGAAATTTCATTTCCAATGTCAAAGAGCTAAGTGATAAGTTAGGAGACATTGGTTAAAAGGTGTTCAATACTGACTTAGTCACCATCACATTAAATGGCTTAGTGCAAGATTATCAAATTTTTGTTTCAAGTCTTTCAGCTAGAAAGAAGCCTCCTACTTTTGATGAATTCACAGGTATTCTTCTACAAGAGAAAAAAAGGATGAAGAACTTCAATTTGGTCTCAAACAGTTTAGATTTGGCATTGGTAGCTAAGGGTAAGCAGCCATACAAAGGAAAGCCATGGGACAAAATCAAAGGAGGAAAGTTTCAAGCAAAGCAAAAAGGTATGGCACAATTTAAATTTCTAGTTCATGATAAGAGAATGATGATTATTATTAGTGTGGAAAACCTAGACATCATGCGAAAGATTTTCATAAAATAAAATATAATGAGTCTAAATAGAGAAACATAAGGCATAATGAGAAATTTGTGGACAAAGACACCTCAATCAATGATGGATTTAAAAATCTCATATTGTTTGTTTCTGATGCTGCATTGTCTACTGAGACTAATGACGTGAATTCTTGGTTCATTGATTCTTGTGCATCACTCCATATGTTTTAAAGTTCAAGGTTATGGAATAATAGGTGTGATGTTGCCTAATGGAAAAGAGAGACATATCCATGATGTGATGTATGTTCCTGGTATCAAAAAAAGAATAATTTATGTTTCCACTATTGCTGATCAAAATCTAAAGGTGGAATTTGTCGAATCACACTGTGTTGTTAAAGATATCCAGGATTGCTACAAGGTTATTGCCATAGGTACCAGAGTTGGAGGCTTGTATAAGCTAGATGTGACCAAGATAGGGCATCAAGCATTGGTATCTATAGCAATGTCAACATAAGAGTTATGGAATCAAAGGTATGGGCATTTAAATCACAATGATTTAATGTTACTTCAAAGAAAAACAATGGTTGAAGGTCTTCCTATTATGAAGAATAATCATGTTGGATATGAAGCATGTGCACTTGGCAAGCAACATATAGAGGAATTTCTTGTACATGAAGAAAAAAGACAAAGTGAAATACTTGAATTAATTCATATTGATGTATGTGGACCTATGCAAACTAGATCTCTTGGAGGAGCATTGTACTTTCTTATTTTTGTTGATGATAGATCCAGATATACTTGGGTCTATTTCATAAGAAAGAAAATGATGTTTTCGAGTACTTTAAAGAATTCAAAAACATGGTGGAAAAACAAATTAGGAAATACATCAAAATTATCATATCTGATCAGGGGGGAGAATATAAAATAAGAGCATTCAATCAATATTGTAAAACTCATGGGATCACACAACAATTTATAGTGCCTCATACACCTCAACAAAATGGAGTTGCTAAGAGGAAAAAAAAAACATTAGTGAAATGTGCACGAAGCATGCTTCAAGGTAAAAATATCTCTAATGGTTTTTGGGCTGAAGCCATTAATACTACTGTTTATTTGAAAAGTAGGAGTCCAACCAAAAATTTAAATCTAAAAACACCTTTTGAAGAATTTTATGGATATAAACCAAAAGTGAATCATTTAAGAGTTTTGGGATGCAAGGCATTTGCTCATATTCCAAAAGACGAAAGAAGAAAACATGATGCAAAATCAATTAAATGAAAATTCATTGGTTATTATGATGATCAAAAGGCATACAAGTCTTTTATCCTAGTTCACATAGATTGCTTGCAAGTAGGGATGTGGTGTTTCATGAAAATGTAGATGAAGGTGATAAAATGAATAACACAGGTGTATGGCATGATATTGGTGATTATGCCAAAATAGAAGTAAGTTTTGAATAGGAACAAGAACAAGTACAACAACAAGTACCAGAATTGGTACAGGTTCAAGAGCAGGAAGCATCTAGTAGTGATGACACTCCAAGAAGAGAACAAGGGACTCCACAAAGCACAAAGAAGGATGAAAGCAGTAAAACTCTAAGGAGATCATCACGTCAAATTCAACCACCTATAAGGTATAAATATTATGCATTGATGTCTCATGTAATGAATGTTGTAGAACCTTCAAGTTATGAATAAGATAAAGGATATAAATAATGGAGAGATGCAGTGAATGAAGAATGACACGTGGGAATTAACAAAATTTCCCAAATATAAGTTCCCATAGGATGCAAATGGTTGTTCAAACCAAAGTTTAATGTTGATGGTAGTATTTATAAATATAATTCTAGATTGGTTGCAAAAGACTATTCACAAAAAGAAGGCATTGATTGTGAAGATACTTTTTCACAAGTAGTTAAACTTAATACCATTAGAATCATGATTGCATTAGCTACAAAACAAAATTGGAAAATGCATCAGTTAGATGCCAAATATTCTTTCATGAAAGGTGACTTAAAAGAAGTTTGTTTGGATCAGCCTGAAGGGTTTGTAAAATAGGGATAGGAACATCTTGTCTGCATGTTAAAGAAATCTTTGTATGGTTTGAAACAAGCACCAAGATCTTGGTATGTGAAAATTGATTCATTCTTTTATGAAAAAGGTTTTGTGAAAAGAAAAAGTGATCCTAACTTGTACATCAAGGAAGATGAATATGGGAATATTGCCTTGATATATTTATATGTTGATGACCTTATCATAACAGGAAGTGCATTCAAGTTGATTGAATAAATTAAAATTTAGTTGTCACATGTATTTGAAATGAAGGGTCTTGGTGAATTGCATTATTGTTTGGGTCTTGAAATTTGGAAAGAGTTTGGTAAGACAATCATCACACAAAGAAAATATTCAAAGACAATCCTTGAAATATTCCATATGTTTGAATGCAAACCAATGTCTACTCCTTTGGAATAGAATGCCAAGTTGTACAATGATAATGGATCTAAAGAGGTGAATGGAATTTTGTATTGTCAATTGGTGGAAAGTTTGAACTACCTCACCATTACTAGGCCATACATAGCATATTTTGTCAGCATACTTAGTGAGTTTATGGCTAAATCTTGTGAAATCCATTAGAAAGTAGCAAAGAAATTCCTTCAATATCTGAAGGGAACACTTTATTTTGGTATTTTGTATACTGGTGAATTTGATGTTGAGTTGGCAGGTTTTTCTAATTCTGATTGGGCTGGAAATCCTGATGATAGAAGATCGACCTCTGGATATGCATTCAATTTATGATCAGGGATCGTATCATGGAGCAACAAGAAACAACCAATTGTTTCTTTGTCATCCATAGAAGTTGAATACAGAGCCTTGACCAATGAAACTTGTGAGGCTATTTGGTTAACGAGGATTCTTGAAGATGTTGGAGAAAAACAAAGAGGACCAACAAGCATCAAATCTGACAACAAAAGTTCCGTGAAGCTGGAAAATAATCCAATTTATCATGCTAAAACTAAACATGTTAAAGTCTAGCATCATTTTGTAAGAGAAAATATACAATCAAATGAGATTCATTTAGTCTATTGTAATACAAGTGAGAATGTAGCTGACATCTTTACCAAGCATCTTGGAAAGAACAACTTTGAAATATGTTACAAGAGTCATGGTTATGTACATGCCTTCCATTCTATCGTTATTGTGGTTACATGCATGATAGATATTAGCTAATCAATGTGATCATATGTACATGTGTCAGATAGTCATGAATGATAGTAACTTGTTGTTTTATACATTGCAGTCATATGCATGATGATTATGGTTATTGCATTCAAGATCTTGATGTTATATGTATCGTGTTAATCTAGATTGGCCTATGTAGATGGTTATGGTTATGGTATTCATGTATGATTTGATATACTTGTGATATTGTGTCGTACTATTCTGGACTAACTTGGGGAGTTGTGATATCTCCCCTGAGGTACATTAAGGTATGAGTTTGATTACATCGTTTATTTAGTTTTTTTAACATGGTATGTTTACAGGTTTCTTGAATGTTGATTAATTGCATGATATGAGTAGGTGTCTATAAGATTACATGAAGCAATGATATTTTTTTATGATTGTTGTACTAACACCATATGTGCTGAGATAGCAGATATACACTTGAGTGGAAGTGGGTGCTAGTTTTAGTATTATGACTATGATTGTGAGTTGATTCCAGATTATGACATGGTTGTTAGAATTGGTCAAGGTTTATTTCAAATTAATAGACATGATGTCGTGACATTTGGAATAGGTGAATGGTAGGTGTGAACAATTGTAGGGAAACATACTCGGCATTAGTGTGACAAGGTAACAATTTATTTGTTTATATATAACTAATAGTTGGGTGATGTGATAACATCTAATAAGACTCAATTGCAACAAGGTAAAAGGTAAAAGAAAGGAATTGGGTGAGAATTCCTTTGGCTATTTTTAGGAACCACAATTCCAAATGAATGAGTGTTTTGCACGAATACAGGAAGTCTTCGTAACCTTGACTTTCTCTAACATTATGTTGTCAATATGTGTTAGATCCATGAACGTGTATTTGATAGGTATAACAGCTAGTATTCAATTACAATTAGATTAATCAAGGAATTGGATTCCCTTGAGAGATGATATATGTAAGTGTTAAGTTACAAGGCAGTGTGCTTGGCATAATAAGGTAAAGGTAACTAGTATGTTGATTATGTTTATTTATGCACTGACAATTATGTGTTTATAGCAGTATAATCCAAGGATTTCATGGAAAACGAGACTACCATGAAATATTGAAGAAGGATCAGGTTGAGCTTTCCCTTGGAAGCATTGAGAACCCATGGGGTTGAATCATGGTGTTTGTTGCTAGTTTTGTGCTTTTGGTGCTTTGTGATGTTTTTGTGCTTGATTTGTAGTTTTGTTTATGTTTAGTGCATGGCCATGTCACTTTGTTTGTGGTGTAGTATTGCTATTGGTTTTCCATGGTTTTTTTCTTATTTGATTTTGTTCTTGTCTTTTATGCTTTAAGCATCTTGGGAATTGGTTGGGGAAAGAGGAATTTAACAGAGCTCGGGCAGAGATGAATGAAACCCGACAAGTAATGTAAGACCTGAATGAAGCCATTGCATGTAAAGGGAAGCTGAAGGTAAGAATATGAGATCCAGATGGGTTGGTTGGGTCCATTGGGATAAATAGACGGTGGCAGGATACTCGTGAGAAAGGTAACATGAAGGTAAAGTAAATGGATTTGAGGCATCAAATTATTTGGCTATTTTGGGAACTATTGTTCTCAATGACGTGCATACTGTGCACAAATAAATGGATTTCTCTTAACCTTGACCTTATGATATCTGGTAATTACGTTGTTATCATGATTTTTATAATGTGTATATATGTATATGTGCATGTATGTATGTATGTCATTGTCTAATAAGGTTTTTATGGATCATGCTCATTGAGGGATGATTGCTTATGCAGGTTGATGGCATGAAGAGGTTCCTGGTTTCGTGAGGAATCAAGTTGGAAGAGCAACCCTGACAATTCTATGGGGTTAGTATTGTGTGAATATGAATTGATATTATGTGATTATACTATTCCTATGTTTATGCCATGGGAGGTAATGCTGAGAGATACATCAACATAATGAAAGCAGTGTGATCTATGACATACTGGTATAAGAATGGATAGTGAAAAGACACTATAAGGTTGTCTGGTAGATGCACTGTGGTCTCTAGATGTGTAGTACTACTGTGGTGTATAAGTTGTACATGTTGTACTTGTGGTGTTGCATATATGTGGTACGGTGTGCATGTTGTATATGTTGTTCTATGTATATATGGTGTTGTGTACATGTTTTATATGTGGTGTTGTGTACATAAGGCGCAATGTACATGTTGTACATTCAATGTTGTGTATATATGGTTTTATGTGCATGTTGTATATGTAGCCTTGTGTACATGTGGTTCTATGTACATGATGTACATGTGTTGTTGTGTGCGTGCAATGTTGAGGACATGTTGTACATGTGGTGTTGTGTGCATGTGGTGCTGTGTACATGTTCTATAGGTGGTGTTGTGTACATATTGTGCAGGTGGTGTCGTATACATGTCATTTTGTGTACACGTTGTGCAAGTGGTTTTGTGTACATGTGGTGTTGTGAACACGTTGTGCAGGTGGTGCCATGTATATGTGGTATTGTGTAAACATTTTCTAGGTGTTTTTGTGTACAGGTGTTACTATGTACATGTGGTATTGTGTGGATATCGTACATATTGTGTTGTGCACATGTGGTACTGTGTATGTGAATTGGGTAGTCTTGGTATCGTTAGATGTGTATTCATTGTGTTGTACTATGTGTACGTATATGTATTGTGTTGTGGTGTACACTAGGTGTAGGTGTATGTGTTGTGTTGTTACTGGGTGTAATTGTATGTGTTGTGTTGTACACCGGGTGTAAGTGCATGTGTTGTGTTGTATGACGGGTGTAGGTGTATGTGTTGTATGTCGGGTGTATATTGTGTGGTGTTATATGTCATGTGTGGTTGTATGCGTGTGGTGTGCACTATGTGATTGAAGAGAAGAAAAGTACTCAACTATTGTCGGATGTGCCAACTGATCTAGTGTCTCTGCAAAAAGGAGAAAGGAAAAATGTAGAAGCAAAGGACCGATTGGAAGATAAGTGTCGATATTTTATTTCATTTTTTAACTATGCATGTGATCTATGACTTTGATTTATGATAGGTTACTGTAGAGTCCAAGGATTGTCTTACCTTGACACCCTTTTTTCCTACACTTCTTCCTTTTTCCCTATACCTATCACCTAAATAATGAAATAGACACAAGGTTTTGTTAAAGGTAAGCAGTTAAATGTATTCTTATTCATATTTGTCTATATACCTTATTGTTCTGTTAAAGTATGCATTCAGCTACGAAATTGGCCTATTTCTGTAGCTAATCCGGATTTCCACAGCTACCTCCATTATTAATAGGGTTTATATGCTGCAGCTCAGCAAAGGAAGATATGGATGGGCGAGGAATGATCTCCTCGTGGATTCTTTCCTATTATCTCGAGCCAATCCTTCAAGAAGATAGCACGATAACACGGTCAACCTTAAAGTCAACTGCAAGATTACTGCCGGGACAGAAACCAAGCTTTCATGAAATCTTATTGATTTGCTTTTCCAAATAGAAAATGGATTATTTAGCGATATAATTTGATTTAATAGGATCGAAATAAAGATATGTAGACTTGAAACTCTCATACTATTATACAAAGAAGTATTATAAAAGTAATGGCCACTCTGTGTTTTGGGTGTGCGCGGATATATGTAAATCTGAGAACATCATGTTAAACTTGTTTGCGAGTAATAGACTTGGTTTATGTTTTGCCATGATGTATTAATTGGAGATAGTCGACTTTTTCGTGGAGGGCCCCTATGTCTAGTAGAAGTCTTTAACCAATTCCACATAGATTTATTTAATTGTTTAATTGTTGATGCTCTGTTTTGTGTTTTGAAATGTAGTATGATGGAATTCGCAATTGAACCATTGTCTAAATAAGAAATTTCCTTTGCTTTACACCTAGCTTAATTCTATTATTTCATTTTCTTTTTATCTAGTACAGTTTGATCATTTTCCTTGCTTTCTACCTAGTGTAGTTCAACTGTTTCATTTCATATTGTAGTTGCTTTTCAGTTTATCAGATTTATGACTTGTTTGGATGAAGTTGAATGAGTAAAAGAGTGATGGTCTTTTCTTGACAATTAAATCCATACATCATTCATCTACAATCTGATAGAATAGGTCTCTTTAGCACATAGCAATTTAGACTTGGATGTAGCATAAAATTTAAAGATAAAATCCAAAACAATATGACAAGAGTAAAGCTTAGAATCACTCTTAAACCATCCATAAACTGATTCAATAGAGATTAATTTCTAATATAAGTAGCTAACAACTTTAAGGAACATTTCTCTAATATAATTAGTAATACCATCTTCATTATTATTCTAAGTTTAGACTTTAACAAGAACATATATATCTTATCGACATAAAATAACTTCTAGCACATATAGTGCACTTGTGCTTCATCAGTATACCTACCCTGGTCGATAATTTATGCTGACAATTTAAGGACATTAAATTGGCTAAACATTTTGGTGTCGTTGCTGGGGAAGTACAAATAGAAGTAAAAAAAAAATCATTAATTCAAAACATGATATGTGTAGGGATAGAGACTCTAGAGGTAGATTTTTAGGACAAAGAAGAAGTTTAATTCCCAGAAATCCACTCACTTCACCTCGATTTCGAAATTCCACACCACCTACTCAAACCTAAATTCCATTTGCAGGTCGAAAAAGACTTCCTAAAGTCTCAAGATCAGAAATCCAATCCAGAACTTCACCTACTTCATCTACTGAAGTTGTAATTGAAGAAAATCCTATATCCCCAACTACAGGAGTAGTTTTTCTATCCTCCACTGGTGAACAAATTTTGGGAGAAGAATTAGAAGTTCCTAGTGAAGAAGAGGAACATGAAACTTATTTTGAACAACCATTGATAGAAGAACCAGAACAATTAGAAGAACCCTATATTAGTTTTGAGGAATCTGTCATGGATGAAGAAGGGGAAGGAGAGGTAAATAATGTCAATGGTGAGGAAAATAGGATTGGAGGAGGTAGAGGTAAAGGTAGAGGAGGAGGTGGAGATAGAAATAGAGGAGGGGGTAGAGATAGAGATAGAGATAGAGGAGGAGGTGGAGATAGAAATAGAGGAGGGGGTAGAGGTAGAGGTAGAGGAAACCAAGATCCTTTTGGATTTCCTATTCTCGATGAAGATACAACCATCGCAATGAAGAATATATCACCCTTGATTCTTCATAATTTCCATATAAAAAAAATGAAGACCCAGAGACATTTCTCTTCGAATTTGAGGTATTATGAAGATCATATGACTATCTGCATGATGCTCAAAAACTAAAATTGTTCCCTACTACCTTAAAGGATTCAGCATTAAAATGGTTCATGAGTCTAGGAATGCATTCTATAAGAACATGGGAATAAATGAAAGAGTCTTTCCTAGGCAAATATAGAGATTATTGTATGTCTAGTAACCTTAAAGATGAAGTCTTCAAAATGACACAAAAGGAAGATGAGAATCTTGAAGACTTAGTAAAGAGATTTGTCTACAATATTAAAAGAGAAAAAATGGATAATTTGGATGAGGAAACTTTAAAAGCCCTCTTGCTTAAAGCTATTAAAGATGAATGGATAGATCCCCTTAACTTAACTGGGAAATGAGATATTTCTCAATTACCATTTGCAAATATTTGTGATTTATGTGTACATATCTCAAGGGGTAAATCATGAGTTGGAAAGAGTCCTAGAGACCCTCTCTTATCAAGAATTAACAAATATGTAGTCGAGACAGTCAGCAGAGCAGAATTAGGAAGATTTCTTGATACCTTCAAGACAGATATTTTAGGGAGTCTAAGTGAACAGATAGACACCCTTAAAATAGAGAATAAGCAAGAAATCTAAAATGGCTACATTATCTATTTTCTGTCCTAGATTTCGAAAGAAACATGCACTAAGAGAGTGTCCCTTAGATTCAAAGGCTATAGAAACTTGTGTCATATGTGCATATAATCATGATACTAAGGAATGCCCTTCTTTACCAGGTCTCAAGGTTGTATTTAATGATGAAGGAATACCAGAACAAGTAGACCCTCTCTACTTTGTAGCCAAGAGACCATGGAAAAAATCTCAACCAAATCAACTCAGACCATAACAATTTGCTCAGTCTTCACAAAATAATTGGAATCCATCTTGGCAGCCTTGGGCTCAGTCACAATCACAATCTTGGAATCAAGGATGGAAAAAACCTTATGGGGCTTATGATCAATATCAATAATATTAACAATCCTATCTTCCACCGCAAATTTCTACCCCAATCTAATCAAATTCCCAGAGCTAATCAAATATCTCAAATCAAAGTTCAAAATAAAAACGCATAGCTCTCCCTACCATTTCCACAAAAACCAAATCAACTACCCCCTCAACCACTTCTGAATCCTAATAATAAAATAACACAACAACCTGTGTACAACATGGAAGGGAAAAATCCTCAAACTTATGTAATAAGTCCACTATATCTAAATAATGTCCAATTAAGGTCTGGAAGAGTGTTACAAAGAAAACCCCCTGTTGTTATTCAGGAAATGAGACCAAATCTTCAAAAAGATAAAAATAAATCTCAAGAAAGAGAGACCTCTCTCCCTAAAAAAGAAAACAATCAAACAAAAAAGTTCCAATAAATACTCCTATCATAGAACAACCCTCGGTATCAATTAGACCACCTTTCCCTGAACGATTGAAAATTGATGAAGGAGTAGAAAAATAAATTACATTGCCTGATTACGATATGTTGGATGAATTAAGAAATTTATGTATCAAAATTCCTTTGTTACAAGCCATAAAAGAAATACCAATCTTTGTGAAAATGATTAAGGAATTAAGTACTCAAAGATAGGGAAGAAAAAGAAAAGACATAAAAAGAATTCAATTAGGCGGAAAAATTGCAGACATCATGATGGGGAAAATGAAAATTCAAAAATATTTAGATCCACAAAGCCCCATTGTAAGAATTCACATCAATGGAACTGAAATACCAAACACATTGATTGATCTAGGAGCAGCCATAAACATAATGAGTAAACAAGTTATGGAATCACTTAGGCTTCCTAACCTGCAATACACACCAATACTATTACAATTAGCAGATAGGTCTATGATCAAACTTGATGGTGTGTTGGAGGATGTTTGTGTATCCTTAGATTCTTGGGAATATCCTGTTGATTTCATGGTCTTAACACCCAAGCATAATTTAGGAGGAAATCCATTAATCCTAGGAAGACCTTGGTTAGCTACAGCTGATGCTTTCGTCAATTTTCGATCAGGTGACATGTTTATTTCAGATGGAAATTCTACAAAGAAATTTACAATATACCCTCCTGCAAGAACAACAATAGAAACATAAAATGAAGAATGGATAGATGATGAAGATGATATACAACCTGTTTTTACTACTGAAAAAGTAAGAAGGGAAGACCAAATTTTAAATATATTTGAAAATAATGAATCTTCCTCACATTATGACCGTAGTCAAAATGAATATCTTTCATCTAGACAAGTATTATTGCTCTTTATGGAAAAATTTGGGAATTCTTTAATAGAAATCTTTCCGGGTAAAACTTTGAATGTTAATAAAAACTTGGAAGAACTACAAAATAATCAATTGGTGGAAATCTTACAGAAACATTCTTCTACTTTTGCATGGGAATACACCGATATGAGAGGAATTGATCCTAAAACTTGCATACATCATATCTACATTGAACAAAGTGCAAGACCAGTTAGACAGCCACAACGAAGAATGAACCCAAATCTAAAAGAAATTGTTAAGGAGGAATTGCAAAAGCTATTAAATATAAATTTCATTTATCCAATATCAGACAGTCAGTGGCTTTCACCCTTAGTAATTGTTCCAAAGAAAAATGGAAAATGGAGAGTATGCATCGATTACAGGGAAAAAGTATTTTTCATTTTTGGATGGTTTTAGTGGATATAACCAGATTCAGGTAGCACCTGAAGATCAAGATAAAAGCACATTCACCTATCCATAGGGAACTTATGCTTACCGAGTACTTCCTTTTGGATTATGCAATGCTTCGGCAACATTCCACAGAGCAGTCCTCAGAATTTTCTCTGATCTTATTCATGATTGTGTGTAAGTATACATGGATGATTTCACAATTTATGGAGATTCTTTTAATGAAGTGCTTGGAAATTTAGAAAAAGTGTTAATAATATGTAAAGAAACAAATCTTTCATTAAGTCATGAGAAATGTTTCATGATGTTTAACGAAGGAATTGTTTTAGGTCACCATATTTTAGGAAATGGAATTAAGGTGGACTCATCTAAAGTCGAAGTCATTTCTAAGTTATCAGTGCCAAACTTCCAACGAGATGTTAGAATTTTTCTTAGTTTTACTAGATACTATAGAAGATTTATAGAAAACTTCACAAAAATTGCATCTCCACTCTTTAAACTTCTTACCAAGGACTGTGAATTCAAATGGGATTCTGAATGTCAAACTGCCTTTGAAACTTTGAAAGAGAGAATTTCTGAATCACCTATTTTAAAAGGACCTAATTGGAAATTAACTTTCCATATCTAAACTGATGCTTCAAATTCAGCCTTAGGAGCTGTGTTAGGAAAAAAATATCTTACTCCATATGAAATCTATTATACCAGTAAAAATTTAACTCCTACAGAGTTAAATTATACTGTAACTGAGAATGAGTTTTTAGTTGTAATTCATGCCATTAAAAAATTCAGACATTATATAACTGGCTATGAAACTTTCATTCACATAGACCATTCTTCCATTAGATACCTAATGAATAAACCAATCACTAATGGGAGAATAACTAGATGGCTCTTATTGTTACAAGAATTCAACATCACCATTCTAGATAAGCCCAGAAAATAGAACACAATTGCTGACATTTTATCTAGAATTCAAAATGATAATAATGATCAACCTATAGAGGATAAATTTCCTGATGAATATATTTTTGCAATATCTACTAAATCACCCTGGTATGCAAATATTGCTAACTATTTAGCTACAGGGAAAATGCCCTTTCATTTGTGTCCTAGAGAAAAGAGGAGAATAGTCCACAATAACACATCTTATTCATGGATAAATGAAGAGTTATACAAAACAGGACCAAATCTCATCATCAAAAGATGTGTTCGAGAGGATGAAATACTAGAAATACTTAAAGCTTGCCACGATGAACCATGTGGAGGACATTTTTCTGACAAAATAACTACTTATAAAATATTGTTTTTAGGATATTATTGGCCTTCCATTTTCAGGGATACCAAGGAATATGTTAAAAGATGTGATATTTGTTAGAGAATGGGAAAACCCACTCTTTCAAACGAAATGCCATTACAACCACAAGTACTCATTGAACTGTTTGAAAAGTGGGCACTAGATTTTGTTGGACCAATCAGCCCACCTTTAAAGCAAAAGAGGTATATTCTGGTATGTATTGATTATGTCACTAAATGGGTAGAAGCTAAAGCACTTCCTTTTGGTACTAAAAATGTTGTAGTTTCATTTCTTTTTGAGGATATTTTCACTTGTTCTGGTGTTCCAATAGAAATTGTAACAGATCAAGGAACACAATTCACATCCAGATTAGTGCAGAGTATTGTGGAGCAGTACATAATCAAACATCAAAAGTCTACTCCGTACCATCCACAAGAAAATGGACAAGTTGAGTCTACAAATAAGGTGATTGAAGCAATCGTTACCAAAACTGTACACTTACACATGAAGGACTGGGCAGAAAAGCTTCCAAAAGCTTTGTGGGATTATAGAACTACATGGAGAAGTACTACATGACATACTCCCTGTGAACTTGTGTATGGGAAGAAAGTCCTACTTCCAATAGAGTTCCAGATCCAGACTTATAAAACAACAGTCCAGCTAGATCTTGACCTATCAGAAGCACATAAGAAAGGATGAAACAACTTAATGAGCTTGATGAAATAAGACAAGAAGCCCTCCAGAGAACCAGCCAAGTTCAACAACACAAATCCAGATGGCATGATAAGTACATTAAAGAAAGAAAATTTCATAGAGGAGATTAGGCATTACTCTTTGATTCAAAGTTCAAAAATTTTCAAGGGAAATTCCAAACCCACTCGCTTGGACCTTATGAAGTTGAAAATGTCTTTGACAATGCTGCAGTTAGAATCAAGACTGTTGATAAAGAGAAAATTCCTCTTTTAGTAAATGGACGTCGACTCATACTTTATCAGAATCCATTGATAAGAAGAATTTGTCAAAAAGTTTCCAAGATAATTCAGAATTGAATATGGTCGAAAAGAGCTTCTTCTTTTCCACCTTAGAAATTTTACTCAATTTTACTTTTCTAAAAAATAAAAATGATAAAAATGATAAGTAAATTATATATATATATATATATATATATATATATATATATATATATATATATATATATATATATATATATATATATCTATATCTATATCTATATCTATATCTATATCTATATCTATATCTATATATATATATATATATATATATATATATATAATATACAATAATAATAATAATAATAATAATAATAATAAGAGGTATAAACATGAAAATGAACATGGTTGTTGGCATGTTTATACAGAAAATTTGAAGTGAAAACCAACACCTGTTGGCACCTTAAATTTTCTTTTCAAAAATAAAGTTCCTTTCTTAAAGTTTTTTTTCTCAGTTACAAAATTAGCAATTTTCCGCAGCTCGGACAAGTTTCTGCATCCCTAATAAAATTTTTGAAGCCCACTTCGTGGTTTGAATTGAAGGACAATTGACAGTGCAAAGTACCTGCAGGAGATATCAAAGAACAATTAAGGTTAGCAAAGTTAATCAAAGGTATGTGAAACTTTAATTTAACAATGAGGATTAATATATTGCATATATGAACTAAGAGGACATAACATTGCCAAAATAAAATGAAATCATTGCAAACTAAGGGTGAAGGTCGCCTGTCAAAATCATCATAAACCACCACTTAAAACCCTTGTCTTGTCCCTATTCCGAATATGTTGAAGTAATCACCAAATCATTATTTTGAATGTGCTCCAACGGTCAAATTCATTCCCACGACCTTCATTATAATTCACCTATTCTTCCATTTCTCCGAATTCATATAGCCTCTCTATCTCTCTGCCACTAAACGAAACCCTACCAACACCATTTCTCCTATCAAAGTAAGTAATCCTTGAGACGAAGCATATTCCATAATGGGTGTTATTTTCCCAACCGAGCCAACAGGAAAGAAATTCTTAGAAGGATATCCTCAGACTAGGGACTTGTTGCAGAAAATACAATGGTTATAATTCATAGAGAAATTCGACAGTTTCCACAGGGAAGTGACGAATAATTTTTCACGTTCGTTCGATGGAACGGAGGTTGAAATAGGATACATTAAATTCATGATAACGGAGTCTCTGATCACAAAAGCTACAAAATTTCCCCAAAGCTAAGAGAAATGGAATAAACAGGGGAATCAATGGAGAAGATTGGAAAGTCTTCCTGAAAAATCCAAACATGGACACCATAGTCTTCAAGAAAGGTATTCCTAGTACAACCCTTAAGAGTAAATGGAGGAATTTACTCCTTGTACTTCAGAAATTTATTACTTGTGAGGGTCAGTTTGGATACATGTATTTCTACCACATTAGGATAATGATGCATTTTCTTGAGGAACACCAAATGAAAATTCCTTATTTCCTCTTGCATAGTCTTAAGAAAATGTCCATGAATGTTCAAAAGAAGATTCAATTCATAGGCAATACCATGTATCATCATGGATTGGTAAAGATATTGGTTGAGTTCCACATTCAGAGTGTAGGGGATAACTGGGAAAATTTCCTGGTAAGAAACCATTTTGAAGAAAAAGCTCCTGAACAACCCAACAGTAGTAGAATCCCTTGGGCAAAGAAGAGAACAGTGGAAACGATAAAATAACCCCAGTCTCACTAGGAATTATCAGGCGATGAACTGCCAATAGTGGATATTTTGCAGAAAATGAAAAAGGGAAATCTTAGAAGAAATAAAGCTAGCAAAATAACAGAAGATTTACCACAAACTGGGACCCTTGCTCAGGAAGAAAAGCCAAAAGCCAAAGGAAGGAAAGCACAAGGATTACAGAACTCAGGACTAAGGAGGAGTACCAATTTGAACACAATGCAACAAGTAGTCTTAGGAGATACGGCATATATTTATCTCGAGGAGAATGAGCCAACTGAAAACCCTGAAGGTTCCCGGAAGGATCACCAAAACTATCACCAAGAGTGTCATCACCACCCTGCAGTTCACCTCCGAAAAGTCCAGTGCACAATCCAGGTGTTGATCCTATTCAACAAGAGATTTATGACTACATAGAGTCATTAGAAATAAAGGAAGTAGCAACTAAAGAATCAATCCAAAGTCCTAGAGAAGGAAGCAATTAGTTCAATGAGCCACAAGAACCTTTAGCATCTAATGTTTTGAAGCAAGAAATCTTTGAGCTGGAGACATTGAATAGATATCTCAAGAATGAAAATCAGACATTGAAAGCAAAAAATGGGATTCAAATTTCAAATAGTGACAACCTTATCCTTCATTTCAGTTTGTGGTACAAAAAAAACTAAAGAAAGAGAACAGGGCAATGAAAAGAGAAATCATCAACCTAAAATATAAAATCCTCATGAGCAAAACCAAGGATGCCAATTATTGCCAAAAAGAAGAAGAAAGTGAATCGTGAAGGCGATACTCAGAAGACAAAAGAGAATGATAATGATGAATTGTATGAGGACATACAAAACCTCCAGCATGGGGGAATGAAGAGTCCAAGGATTGTCATACCTTGACACCCTTTTTGCTTATACTTCTTCCTTTTTTCCTATATGTATCACTTAAATAATGCAATAGACACAAGTTTTTTTTAAAGGTAAGCACTTAAATGTATTCTTCTTCATATTTGTATATATACCTTATTGTTTTGTTAAAGTATGCATTCGGCTACGAAGTTGGCTTGTTTCTGCAGCTAATCTAGATTTCCACAGCTACCTCCATTGTTAGCAGGGTTCAGATGCTCCAACTCAGCAAAGGAAGATATGGATGGATGAGGAATGATCCCCTCATGGATTATTTCCTATTATCTCGAGCCAATCCTTCAAGAAGATCGCATGATAACACGATCAACCTCAAAGTCAACTGCAAGATTATCGTCGGGACATAGACCGAGTTTTCACGAAATCTTATCGATTTTCTTTTCCAAATAGCAAATCAATTATTTAGTGATATAGTTTGATTTAATAGGATTGAAATAAAGATATTTAGGCTTAAAACTCTCGTACTGTTATACATTAAAGTATTATAAAAGCAATGGTCGCTTTGTGTTTTGGGTGTGCGCCGATATATGTAAATTCTGAGAACATCTTGTTAAACTTGTTTGCGAGTAATAGACTTGGTTTATGTTTTCCATGCTGCGTTGATTGGAGATTGTCGATTGTTTCATGGAGGGCCCCTACATCCAATAGAGGTCTTTAACCAATTGCACATAGATTTCTTTAATTGCTTAATCGTAGATGCTCTATTTTGTGTTTTGAAATGCAGTATGATGGAATTCGCAATTGAATCATTGTCTGCAGAAGCAATTTCCTTTGCTTTATACCTAGCTTAATTATGTTATTTCATTTTCTTTTTATCTAGTACAATTTGATCATTTTCCTTGCTTTCTACCTATTGTAGTTCAACTATTTCATTCCATAGCATATTTGATTTTCAGTTTATCAAATTTATTACTTGTTTGGATGAAATTGAATGAGTAAAAGAGTGATAGTCTTTTTCTTGAAAATTAAATCCAGACATCATTCATTTAAAATCTGATAGAATAGATCTCTTTAGCACATAGTAATTTAGACTTGGCTGCAGCATAAAATTTAAAGATAAAATCCAAAACAGTCTAACAAGAGTAAAGCTTAGAGTCACTCTTAAACCATCCATAAAATGATTCAATAGAGATTAATTTCTAAGATAAGTAGCTAACAACTTTAAGGAACAATTCTCTAATATAATCAGTAATACCATATTCATATTAATTTTAAGTTTAGACTTTAACAAGAACATAGATATCTTAACGACATAAAATAACTTCTAGCACATATAGTGCACTTGTGCTTAATTAGTATACATGCCTCGGTCGATAGTTTATACTGACAATTTAAGGACATTAAATTGGCTAAACAGTTACATGTGATATATGTTTCTAATTTATGATGGTTACTTGTGATATATGATTCTGATTTATGATGGTTTCATGTGATCTATGATTCTGATTATGACGATTGTGTTTTGAGCTAACTGGATGTGATATGTTTATACATGATGATTTGATCAAAAAGCTAGTTTTACTTGTTGTGACAGGAAGTGTTGACGCCCAGTTTTGCCTAATTTTGACATCTTTCCTAGACTTTACGTCTCCCATTTTGAACTCTCCTTGACCACTAATTGTGCATATTTCGGTTATATCATCTAGATTTTGGCCAAAAGGGTATTATATGCTTGAGGTATGAAAATTAACATAAGAAGTGTCATTTTACCTTAATCTTAAGCATTCCTTAAGCTAGTTGTTTCCTTATTGAATTATCATGCCAACTAATCTAGAAATATTATGAATATTTTCTTTAGATCGAAACAATTCCGCAATTTCCCGTAGACAGCACGTGTGTTCATATTTCCTACAAACACCCCGAAATTCCTACAGACGCAGATTTCCTGCAACCACCCAGATTTCCTGCAACAAAATCGACAGTTAGCTATGTTCCACTCACTTCCAAATCAAATGATAACATGGGTTTTGTGGGGAATTTGTCATACATGGATGTTGTCCTATTGGCTATTTCAAATCCACCATCGAAACTGCCTAGATTTGCAGACCTCTTCTCGTTGGCCACATGAGGGAAAACTCTAACTATGTAACGAATTTTGTCTAATCCATGCTTTTAGTCATGGATTAGACTCAGTAGAGCTAATTTTGACAGTTTGTACTAGTATTGATAGCTAATAGCTCATATTAGTAGTTTTCCTCATTCGAGCCAAATATGGGCTTTTGAACTTGTATAAATTTGATTATGTTTTATATTGTAAGGGGTTGGGTTGGGTTTGTTGATAGCACATATTAGATTGTACTCGGTTGTAATATTTCCATATTAATATAATACTTTATGTTCTGTCTATTCTACTGAGCAAGCCCTTTTAATTTTGAAGGGGTTGTGAGTGAGGGAGGGCCCCCTTTGCTCACAACTCCCTTAGTTGTAGTGTGTGTGCATTTTAATTCTTTTATGCAGTAATAACTTGTTTACACAACTAATGTACTCTTTCTAATATTTCAGCAGCAATGTTCCATTGATTGAATGATTAAGTTTTCATGTTAATGTGTTGATTTCATTTAATCAAAGATTTGATTTACATTGTTAAATGATTTCTTTATTGTTGTAAGTTTGATTTCCTATCTTTTCTAATCAACATCAACAATACTAAGAGCTGTAGTGTTGTGGGGAAAAATGCCTATTTAGGACGATCCTATCCACCTAAGGTGTGACAGCGCCTTAGCAACAAACGAATGCAGCTATCATGATTACTTCCTTTATGAAATATGAAAGAGAGGAGATCGGCAGACTTACCGTTGTCTTGCGGTTGTCCCTCGAACTAGATCCTCTTCTCTTTGTGTATCTACAGCTACTTGCCTCCTCGCTTGATCAAGAGAACAGCTACCTGTGACAAGAGAACAGCTACTTGCGACAAGAGAAGAACACAATACAAAGGCAAATATACATATTCATAAATGATTCAGGATTAGAAGTAAATCAAATATACTAATGCAATCATACAAAATACACCAGCATATAGGAAAGAATCAAGATAGCTTTATTGAAAGTAACAGGATTCAGGAAGAGATACAACCCATAGGGCTCCAACCCAGCATCTCCTTCCCAGCAGAATGGAATTCCTTCTTCAGCTCCTTTCAAAGCATAATACACTCAATGTTTCTAGCCACAAACCAACAGCAATTCTTTGCAAATGCCAAATTCCAACCTCCATAGACCTCATGAGAGAGATCTATATATAGGAGTTTTGGAGAGAGGATGAGTCAGCTTGATGCTGGTATGAAGCTGACTAGTGTCCTCTCCCACTTCAGTTCTTGATTCCACTTGGAGGTTCTTACTTCCACTTGGAGATTTGGAACCTCTTACTCATCACCAGTCGAATTCCTTGATCCAAGTGTCATTTTGGAAGCTTCCTGGGCATTGACACCTTGAGGAATGACTCTGCCACTTGTCCAAACTCGCTCAGCGCAGGTAGCCTTCTTTGCAGTTGACATTCAACGCAGGTAGACAGTGGAGCAGTTGACATTCAGCGCAGATGCTCAGTGGAGCAGTTGACATGATCCAGAATTGCCTTGTTTTTGAGTGTTTTCAGGTGGAGAACTTTTGTGAATTGCTGTGGTTACTTGGCCTTGTTCCTCTAGGGGTAGGAACAACATGTTTAGGGACTTTGGATCCCTTGATTATTGACATTTCATGCTCAGTGATGTCAGGCACAAAAATGTCTATAACAGTTGCCCCCTAAAGTATGAGGCCGTTTATCGGGTGAAATGCTTTATCCAGGAGGGTCCGAAGTTCATCCATCTGCTGGGAGGAGACCTGTAATAAAATACAATACAATACATTATGATTCATACTACTTTCATGATCTAGCTGAGGCAGGCATTCCCATGCTCAGCTTTATAAATTCATTTTTGTACATAGAACAGACGATCGTCTGATGGTAGACTGATAATTTTGGTGAAATTATCATCCTTTGAATAGGATGATCATCTGTTGCAATGATGTACATATCAAATGTCTTTATTTTTCCTGAATATATATCGCAGCCCGAATGGATGAAACTAGATTCGGGGTCTTCAAACGTGTTCGATCTTCACTCTAAGTACAAGTCGATCCATGTGAGAATTGCGCTGAAGTCGAACATGGAAGGACATCGCTTCATTACCGGTCAATGATGTAAACCGTTAACAAGCGCGAGAGGAATCACCGATAATGATAATGACCCTCAAGGTACTGCAGTACAATTCACGTGGTGTGAATAAAGGACTTGGCGTCGAACACCACGCAAAATCTTCTGGTCGAAGGTCATTTATGTATACCTGTCGCCGGAAGTGAGAAACTTGCCATTGAGGCATGCAAGCTTCAAAGTACTGAAGGGGTTGTTCCTAGATCAACTCCTTGGATAATGAGCTGATGTCGACAAGGAGCGATCCGTCAAAGGAGGGCCTTAATGAATCCCACATCAGTGACACGGAACGGAGCTAATGATTTTAATGGAGGTGAAAACAATCTGTGACATATGATTCAGGGTGGCGGTCATGAATGGATGAAGGATAATGTATGGCAGTGGATGGGACCCGGTTGACTCTTTCTGAATGACTTCTCTTGAACATATGGCGACACTGATGCGATGGATTGGTAGCATTACCCCAAATATGGATGGTATGGCAAGACCATGGTGATGTGACCGGTGAATGAAACAACCCAACCCGATTGTGGTACGGAGGAAAAGTGTCATGTTCAAGAGCGACCTGCTACCATCAAAGTTTTCTTGATCTTTCCCAATTTTTCCCCAGTCATTGCTAACCAGTACCTCTTTATTTTTGTCAAGCTTGAGGAGGATAACATATGCTTGTTCTATAACCTGCCCTTCGGGGAAGCCCATCGCTATGTTTTAACGAGTCTAGCGATAGGGAAACTCGTTCTCGTCTAAAGACAAGTTTGTCGCTATTTAATCATTTTAACGAGTCTAACGATAAGGATAACTCGGTCCTTTTCATTTTTAGAGAGTCTGAAAAGATACATAAAGTCAACTCAAAAATTCCTTTTTCGTCATCTAATCCCTTAAGTCCGAAAAAGTATAAAACAATACAAAAGGGATGAGTTTTCGATAACTTTAACGAGCCGAATAAAACAAGCGCTCGACCTTTTTGTGCAATAATCCCTCAGGTCCAAAAAAATTAAAATCTAGAGGAGGGATAACTCTTCCTGTCCCTTTAACGAGCTGGAAGGCCAAAACTCGGCAATATTTTCATATTTTACGAGTCAGTTGAAAAGAGCTTAAAGAAAACTCGTCTTTTGAGGAACGAGTGATAAACAGGGATAGCAACTGATTCCAAGTACAGGTTGGAATTTTCCAATCACGGCAGTGTCACAAGGATGGCTAGGTGAAATCACTCTTCGCAGCTATTCCTCAAAATGGGTAAACAATCATATGGAGGTGAACGATCGGCCAAATGAAAAGTGGAGGTGGCAGGTGCAAACACGACCAAGGTTTTTATGGCTGATAAATTTACGATCACAGTGGTTATTTACCGGGATAGGTTCATTTTTTAGTTAAAAATGAGCTTAAACACTGGAGGAAACTCTGCTCACTGCTTATATTTATTTTTTAACGAGCATGAAGACCGCGTTAAAACTGCTCGGATCTTGTGTTTATTTTTTAACGAGCATGAACTTTATGCTAAAACTGCTCGATTACCCAGTCTATTGATAAGAGTGTCTCATGAAAGATCCCATTTTTTATAGAGCTTGCGCCTTACCAAAGTTATGCTCACTCTCCTTTCTTTATGCAAGTTCAGAAACGGCTAATCCTACGAGTTTAAAGGGTTAGACCTACAGGTTTAAAGGGAGGACCTAAAAATTTAAAAAATAAATAGTCTCCCCTTGCTTGCACTCCAAAAGGTTTGCATGCCCCCAAGTATAAAACAGAGTTTCAAGGTTACCTCTACTTCAATTCCATCGAAACTTTCGTTTCACCGGGAGAGGCTTACC
This sequence comes from Pinus tabuliformis, assembly GCA_031772625.1. Taxonomy (NCBI): domain Eukaryota; kingdom Viridiplantae; phylum Streptophyta; class Pinopsida; order Pinales; family Pinaceae; genus Pinus; species Pinus tabuliformis. The sequence goes on from CM062809.1 coordinate 1,166,474,301, forward strand.
TCTTTCAGGCTACCCAAAGATTGTCTCGTTACTCTTTCAAACAAAACACTTCCTCGGCAATGTCTACTGAAATAGACAGAGGTGAGTGACGACCCCCGCCCTCTCACATAACTTTGACAAAAGAATCTTATTCTAGAACAACCCCTCTTCCAACCACGGACGGGGTACGGACTAGTCATATTCTCCCGCCGAAACCTACCCTATACCCAAAGTTTCCCTGCCGAAGCAGGCCAGGATGCATGCCCCCTGGGTTCCAGTCATATCCTCCCAGATTACTCGTGCTCATCAGGAGGACGGACCGTGGGTTGAGACACTTCTTGCATGAATAGACCATTTAGGGATGGCACATGACTATTTGCGATGTGTGATCCGGGAAACGAAAGTTGGTCCACGAGCTTGACCATTCTTCCTTCATGCGGAAAACACATTACTCTAAAGAGTGAGGAGACTACAGCTCCCATGCAATATATATAGTCTCGTCCAAGGAGTAGGTTATAATCCAAGGGTCCTTGAATGACCATCACGTTCATTTGAACGGTCTTCCCTTTCAATGTTATAGGCACATTGGGGAGGATCCCTAAAGGTCGACTGGTTCCTTTATCAAAACCTGATAGATTTCTCATCTCAGGTAAAAGTGCCGGCGAACCAAGCGCTTTCCAAGCAATAGAGGAAAGGATACTCATAGATGCCCCCTCATCAATGATAGTGCCAGCCATTACCATTCTGTATATTTGACAAATAATTCTGAATGGCACACTGGCTGGCAACCGGGGTCTGCCTAGTTGGTTCCAATCAAAGGACACAACCAGGTTTCTTGGTGGTGGGACCGAATATACGGCCGGATAGCGCTCTGATGAACTTCCTTCCTGCGACAAAGGAATGGTGGCATTGCCCCCTTGATCATCAGAGTCAGTGCTGATGAAGAGAACTTGGACGGTGTCGTCTTGATTCTCCTCTGTGATGGTGTCATTCGAAGATGGAGCCTCTGAAGGCAAAATCGGGTCAACTGCCGTATCAACCTTTTGACTTTCGTCAGGCATGGATCCAGATGGTTCTTCTTCAATGACAGGTGCTTCGGCTGACCATCTAAGCGGTTCAGCCGGATTCTCAAATAGTGAGGGACTTGGCAGGAGTCTTTGATATCTAGGAGGAAGATTCACTCGTAAAATCGGGCGATCTTCCAGGACTCTTTTTGCCTCGTCTAAGAAGGGACAATGGTGGATGGCGTGATCGCCTTCACACAGTCTGGAGGGAAATTTAACTTTCCCATTTTGTCCTGGAGCTTCACTCCCACTAGTTGACGGTGAGCAGTCGACATGGCTATCAGAGGTCGATGCTCCCGAATTGTGAAAACGGGGGGACCAGTCTCTTAGTATCCGTGGGATACAGGGACAATCTCTATGGAAGTGGTCTCCCCTGCATATGATGCATGGCGATTTAGGCCTTACAAGTGCGGTGTGTGGATTTTTGTTAGATGACATTTGTTTGCCCCCAGTCACCTTAGGCTCCTTCTTCTTCTTTTCTTTCTTCTTCTTCTCCTTCTTCTCCTTAGGAACCCGATTTTTTGATCGACCAGTTCCGTCAAGCGAAGAGGAAGGAGGGGAGGAAGATGAAGTGGAAGGCTGGGAGGCAACTCTTGTCTGATCTAACTGTTGACTCGACTATTCAGGAGTGGTGGTATTCTGAACGACATTGGTTGAAAAGAGCCAAACTGGTAGGCCAATTGTCAGTCCTGGAAGCGACAATGTGGCCATGTGGGGCGCACCAACATCTCCCCAAGAGGAGAAGGGACTAGGATTTCCACCCAAGGGAATTCCTTGGTTGGCGTGCTCCATCTTTTCAACCTAAAGATCAACACAGGATTAAAGGGTGATTGTTCCGTTTAAAATAAATTGTTAACGACGCTTTTAGACACAACTTGCTTTTTCAGTTTTAAAGAGTCGAGAAAAAGCTAAAGATGACTCTAGTCTCCTTCGATGTTTTAACGAGCCCGAAGTGACAAATGCTCGGATGGACTTTTTCTGTTATAGAGTCTGAAAAAGGCCAAAAGAAACTGCTCTGGAGATCTAGGCAGAGGGTGTGCCAAACTTTTCGCAAAACCACAGAATACGTTTTACGGTACGGGTGGTCGATCTTCATGAATGCTGTGTTCACTGCATTGCGATCAGTAGGGCGGCCGACACGACTTCCTAAGGATAAAAGATATATGCCTATAGGGGTCTCCCAATATATACGCGACAGTACGTGGGAGCACAATCCGTATTAACGCCACCGACTCTCAGGAGGAATCACCACCTTCTTCGAGATCGACAGTCACTATGTTTAACGACGCCAGAACACGTCTCTAGCCTAGACCTCTATGTTGTGCGTTATGTTACAAAGCGTTGTTAGGTTCATTCAGTTTATTTTAGGTTGATCTTTTTAAAGTTTGCCTTTCAAGGTTCACCACGAGATGTATGATACAAATTCCTAAATGCAGTCTAAGATGATAAGCAAGCTTTACAATCTTTCAACTTTGAAAATCCTAGCTACTAAGGGAAAAGAGAGCGACTATCTTTTCTCAAAGAGCAATCAGCACACTCTAATGCGCTTTCCCTAAATCCAACATGCAAACTTATCAAATGCAAAATGCACAATGCAAGTGTTTGTTTTCAACTTTCTTAGTATAAATGCCTACAAAGAAAGCTTTTTGCACAAATCTGAATTTGCTTTTACAATGATAAAAATAAACAAGTTCACTTTCTTCGAAATCAACAAGGGTAGAAGAGATTACAATCACTTTGCGATTTTCGAAATAAAGACTCGTTTTAATACTTTGAAAAGAACAAATTCAAACCAATAAGCAAAAGTAAAACTATAATCAATCTGAACAAACAGCCAATGAACTCTCTTCTAAGATCACTCTCAATCAGATCTCAATCAAAGGCAACAGAAAGACTACTTTACTTATGCAAAGGAAGACTGTAAATGACGCCACAAACATATAAAAACATTCACAATCTTTTTGTACAAAAATGGGGCGGAATTCAGGCAAAGAAAAGGGTTATCAGACCAGCACCTATACTCAGTTAAAGGCTGCAAAAACAGAGATCAAAACAGGGCAAAAGAGGACAAAGAACCCCAGCTGCACAAGGCCACACTGGTTCAGCGCAGGTACAACACTGTCAGTTTGAAATTCAGCGCAGGTAGCCCCTTCAGGACCTGTGTTGAAATGCAGACTGCCTTCACAGTGTCTGCGCTGAAAGGGAAAACTCTCGTTTCCCTTGGGTTCTGGGTCACAAAATGCTCAAAAATACACTGTTTTAGGCCAAATCAGAAACACAAGCATGGTATAAACAGAGGGATGCTTTGATAGGGTACTAAAGACTATCACAAGGATCAATCAAATCAATTGTGGATCTAGTTTAAATCATAGACAAGTCCAACATACTGGATCAAAGCAGCAACTTTTACTTTGCATCCGGGAAAGATGCGGTTCAAGAATTGCTGTCAAGTCTATGAGGTAAACAAATGACAGAAACACAAATGAAATGAATAAACAAGTTCTTCCCCAGTGGAGTCGCCAATTTGTTGTGGGGAAAAATGCCTATTTAGGACGATCCTATCCACCTAAGGTGTGACAGCGCCTTAGCAACAAACGAATGCAGCTATCATGATTACTTCCTTTATGAAATATGAAAGAGAGGAGATCGGCAGACTTACCGTTGTCTTGCGGTTGTCCCTTGAACTAGATCCTCTTCTCTTTGTGTATCCACAGCTACTTGCCTCCTCGCTTGATCAAGAGAACAGCTACTTGAATCCCACGAGATCACAAGAGAACAGCTACCTGTGACAAGAGAACAGCTACTTGCGACAAGAGAAGAACACAATACAAAGGCAAATATACATATTCATAAATGATTCAGGATTAGAAGTAAATCAAATATACTAATGCAATCATACAAAATACACCAGCATATAGGAAAGAATCAAGATAGCTTTATTGAAAGTAACAGGATTCAGGAAGAGATACAACCCATAGGGCTCCAACCCAGCATCTCCTTCCCAGCAGAATGGAATTCCTTCTTCAGCTCCTTTCAAAGAATAATACACCCAATGTTTCTAGCCACAAACCAACAGCAATTCGTTGCAAATGCCAAATTCCAACCTCCATAGACCTCATGAGAGAGATCTATATATAGGAGTTTTGGAGAGAGGATGAGTCAGCTTGATGCTGGTATGAAGCTGACTAGTGTCCTCTCCCACTTCAGTTCTTGAGTCCACTTGGAGGTTCTTGCTTCCACTTGGAGATTTGGAACCTCTTACTCATCACCAGTCGAATTCCCTGATCCAAGTGTCATTTTGGAAGCTTCCTGGGCATTGACACCTTGAGGAATGACTCTGCCACTTGTCCAAACTCGCTCAGCACGGGTAGCCTTCTTTGCAGTTGACATTCAACGTAGGTAGACAGTGGATCAGTTGACATTCAGCGCAGATGCTCAGTGGAGCAGTTGACATGATCCAGAATTGCCTTGTTTTTGAGTGTTTTCAGGTGGAGAACTTTTGTGAATTGCTGTGGTTACTTGGCCTTGTTCCTCTAGGGGTAGGAACAACATGTTTAGGGACTTTGGATCCCTTGATTATTGACATTTCATGCTCAGTGATGTCAGGCACAAAAATGTCTATAACATGTAGAGGGATGTTTCAATCCACTCCATAGCCTTTTTTTTGCCAAATGTTGATGCAGAAAAGAGGCATTAGTTTTGTGTATGATTGACTGGTTTGATTAGTAAGCACTCAAGGTATTAAGCCTGCATATATTTTGCACAACATCTCACAAGCTTACCTGCCTTAGGTTGATGATTTATGTTGACAAATTATAAGTATATAATTTGACTCAACATTTTGGGGCCGGTTCCGGGGAGGTGCTAAGGGATAATACTGATAATGTTTTAGTATTATGTGTATTTTTATAAATTTTCAGGACTAGGGGAGTCGAAGTGGTAAGATGAAGGGCAAAGCCTACGCACCTGTAGAGGTAAGAAATTCACCAAATCTGTGTCCTAATTACTTGGTAAGTAGTTTTCTTTGAATTTGTTTACATAATAGATGATAGGGTCCAATATTTACAAATGTATTTTGTGGTGGTGTGAGCACCACTTCATTTACTAATAAACTGGCAAGGAAAAAGAAGTCTGCAAGAAACAAGGAAACAAGGGAAGAAGAGTCCGGACAGGAGGTCTATGGTCCTAAAAAGATCCCAAAACATATTCCTACTTCCATAGTAGAATATTCTGTAGGAAAATATTTTGTTGCTGCCCATTTAGAACCTCCCCTTACAAGGAAGACAACATCTCTGCTCAGTGGTCAGCCTGAAAAGGAATTCCTTGTTAATCCTATTCAAGAACCAAAATTTCAAACCATTGATTCTGCAGAATCTGTAGTTTACAAAGGTCCTACTCCTTTTTGGTCCAATATGGCTCATGAAGAAGGAATTGGTAATACATATGGATCCTATGATGAGAAGGAAGAGGAACTTGCCATATTTGAATTCCCTATCACAGCGACTGGTGGAGCAACTCAGATGAAGAATATTCCTCCCTCAGCCTTGCCTAACTTTTGTGGAGTCTCCAGTGAAGATCTTGATGCCTTTTTGTTCGAGTTCGACGTGTTATGCAGGAGCTATGACTATTCTTCCAATGCTCAGAAGCTAAAGTTGTTTCCTTCAACATTGAAGGATACAACGCTCAGGTGGTTTATGGGGTTGGCTTCAAAATCCATTACAACCTGGGATGACATGAAAAAGATATTCTTGAAGAAATATCAAGATTATTACAAAACTAGGGACCTCAGGGAAGAAATCTTTGGCATGACTCAGAAGGAAGGGGAGAGTCTCGAGGATTTGGTGGAAATATTTCAGTACAATCTGCATAGATCCAAGATGAATCAACAAAGCAAGGACACCAAGAGAACAATTTTTCTCAAGGAAATCCGATCGGAATCTCTGAAGATTTTGAACTTAATGGGAGGAGGTGACATATCAAAGTTAAGTTATGATGAGGTGTGTGAGCTGTGTCAGCGATATTCAAGAGGAAATTCTAAAGTTGGAGGAGGAACAAGAGATACTTCTTCCAGGCTTGTCAAGTCAATTGATGGAGCTCAAGTAACCAACACTGAAATGGGTAATCTATTTGAAAATTTGAAAATTGATATTCTTAGAACTTTATCTTCACAATTATATTTTTTGCAGGCTAAGAAGAAATAGGAGAAACAAGAGGAACTATAGAAAGCCCTAGTCGTGTTCTGCTTAAAATGCAGGAAGAAGCATGCCTTGAGGGAATGTCTTGCAGATAGTATAGAGGTATGCCGAATCTGTGAAGTTGAGCATTCCACTGATCAATATACTTCACTTCTTAAGATTAAAGCAACATATCTAGCATATCAGGGAGATATCAATGCACTTTATGCAATGGAACCTCAAAGACCATGGCAACCACATCCTATAGCTATGTCTCAATCGCATTTTCAAGTTCTTTATACTCATAATCATATGTGGAATATTCCAATGCCCTTGCAGCCTTGGCCTCCACAACAACCTTGGCAGGGGAACTTTTCTTATGCTACTGCACAAAATTTTCCATCTCAGAAATTTTATCAACCGCAACCCACACCGCAACAAATTATTCAACCTCAACAATAGCAACTTCAGTTGTCTGCCCCACCAAATCAACCTCATCCCATGCTACTTCCTGATCAACCAATGTCTAACCCCAATAATAAAACAATCCAATCTACTCACAGAATTGGATTGGTCACTTATCCCACTTTTCCCATCTAATGTATTGCACCATAGCCGCTACAGGAAATTTGTGTTCCTGTGTTACAAGAATTTCCCGTGTCACTGCAGGAAATTCAGCTTAGATACGGAAAAATGGTGACTCATCCCGGAAGGATTGAAGAGATTGTAGAGGAAGATACTCTGGAAATTCCTAAAGTTGAAACCACACCTGAACCAGCAGAACAACCTACTTCAAGGCCACAAGAACCTTCCTCATCCCATACAGTCCAACCTTCCTTTTCAGAGAGGTTGGAAATGAAACTAAAATAGCCCATGTTTGATCACATGTCTGAACTAAGAAATGTGTGCATTAAGATCCCGTTACTGCAAGAAATTAAGGATATCCCAATTTATGCCAAAACAATGAGGGAGATATGTACTAAGAAACTAGGAAGACAAAAGAGAGAACTCTCTACAATTCAAGTAGGTGGAAAGCTTGCAAGTTTAATGTCCACCAGATTTGTTACTGAAAAATATGCAGACCCTGGAATCCCTGTGGTTACCACCTTTATCAATGGACATCCCATAAAGAACACTTTAATTGATTTAGGTGCAGCCATTAATGTGATGACTATGGAGACTTTATCTCATATAGGATCCTTTGACTTATTACCTACTCCCACCATGTTAGAACTAGCAAACAGGTCTAAGGTAAAGCCATAGGGGGTATTAGAAGACATTTCCATCCCATTAGATTCTTGGGAGTACTCTGCAGAGTTTTATGTTCTTCAACCCAAAACCAACTTGGGAGGGCATCCTTTGATCGTGGGGAGGCTGTGGTTAGCCACGACAGATGCCTACATAGGGTGTAGGTTTGGAAACATGACCATCACTCATGGAGCCAAAACAAAGCACAATAATTTGTATCCCCCTCCTCAACCCCTCTTGAGATCAGAAAATACACACTAGGTTGAAGAAGAGGAGAATGATTCAGAATGTACCCAAGCATTTTTGACAATAGCCCAAGCTATGAGTCTTAAGGAAAATTCAGAAGAAAATTTGATAGATTGTTGTATTTCTAATCCTGATTTTCCACGGCAATTAGAAGGGCAGCCTAGTCATAATTTTGATATCATTACTAATCTATTGGATTTTCATGAACATAGTACAATAGATGAACTATATTCAACCCTCTTATGGGGGAGTAAGGTAGTTGAAATTTTTCCTGAAAAATCTTAAACATTAATTCTGCCTTAACCCCTGAACAAGAAAAACAATTAATTCAAGCATTGAAAAACTTTTCAGATACATTTGCTTGGGAATTGTTGTGGCCAGCAACAACCCCCCTTCTTATTTAGTGTAATTCCTAATACTAAATAAGTGGGGACCCTTAGCAAAAAATTTAAAAATCAAAGTAGTGTTTAAATTTCCTTTTTCGAATAAAATTACCATCATAAGCTTAGGAATCCTCCCTTGAAAAATCCAAAAATCTAAGTTTTATGATAAGGTAAGACACAAATCTTTCCTTAGGAATATCGCATCGCAAAAAGATAATGGGATACCTCCTTATGAGCTGAATTTTAAACATTGCGAGATTGCGATATGCGATAATAAAATATCGCATCGCATACAGCACAATTTACATTGAAACACTTTAATTTGCCGATATGCGATGACGCCGATCGCAAATCGCATTTCGCAGAAAACAAGTTAACAAAGTTTATCATATATAACGTTCCTGCGATCTGTGATATTGCGATATTGCGATTTCGCGATATAGCAACAATGTGACAATGCGATAATGCGATGTTACGATTCTGCGACGTTGTCATTCCGCGATATTGCGATCTGCGATATTGCAAAGCAAATCGCAAAATCGCTCCATCGCAGATCTTTCGGGCGCGTTATTCAAGAAAAGTATTTTCCATAAGCTGACACCTGGTTATGCGCTTTAATGCTAATAAATGAGGTAGTTGCCAGTTATTAATGGAATATGGGTTCGTGCTTATCGAAAAATCATCTCACATAAGGTGGTATATTTGATGTGTCTTCGGCATTTAAAACTTTCCCATCACCCTTCCTTGTCATTATTTTCACTTCACTTGTGAATTGCAGGAACGGAGAACAGAGGACGATACAAAGCAATACGCAGGTTAAAATGGGAAAGAAAAGCAAAGCTCCGAGCTCTGAAGAAAAAGAAATGGCACCCTTGTATATAGACATGGCCTGTAACAGAGACGCAGGAATTGCTACGTGGGAAGGCATGTATAATTTGCTTGAAGAGGAGAATCCAAGAGTAATGGAAGTTGCTGCTACTGCGGGCTCAAATAGTTCTTCTGAGGCATCTATCACAGAGCTAGCTTGCTCATTCTTACACCGGATAGTAGCAAGACCCAAAATTATCCCATAAACGGACATGGTCAAGTGGATACTGAACAACGTTGATATCAGAAATAGACAGTTTAAGACTGAGGGTCAAGAGCTTACGGAAGTATTATTTTTACAAATTTTGAACTTTATATCTGCTAAAAGGCAAAAAACACATCAAGGAAACCCGAATCAAAAAATGGAGGCAGTATTCCGATGCGCGATTAGCGCCTAATTGCGCATCGGTGAGAAAAAATTCTCGAAAAGGAAAGTTGCTAATTGCCTAGTAACCTGCAAGCCCTGAAAATTGCAAGAAAAACAACTACAAGCAGATTGAAAGTAGAAGGCCCAAGAAAAGGCACAAGCAATCCAAGGGTTAACCAAGTTGAACTGGGATTATTACTAGGCATACTTGGTAAAGCCACATAGCCAGTGGATGACTCTTAAGTGTATCATCAATTCAGTCGAAAAAATGGCGCCAGCTCTTGTCGATTCTGTTTTCTCAGCTCAGCTAAAATTGGAAGTCGGCCACCCGACTCTTCTCAAACAGATGCTGCATGCATGTGATTTCAAGGACAAAATACAGAAGTAGTTTTAATTTTAGATTCAATTTTAGCTTTAATTTTGTTTTGTTTTCCTGAAATGAGGACAGTATTTTAAACCGCATCCTACATTTTTGTAATAATTTATTTTTAGATTTAGTTAGTAGTATTTAAACCCTTCTCATGCATTTAGAGAAGGGTCTTGAAATTTATCAAAAACTTATCCCCAGAATATGCACTTCTGTACCCTTTGAGGAGGTTTTGACGAATGAATGGAACAGGATTTATTGATGTTTGCATTTGATATCTGCTACTGATGTTGTACTTTTGTACTCTTAGTGGCTATTTGATCAAGAAGAGATAAATCGTTATCGCTTGAACCTCATGAGTAGGACTAGTTATAAATGGTATTTCTATCTCTTAACTATTTCTGCCCTTGTGTTAAAGTGATTTTCATGTTCAGTTATTTATATATTGATGTATGAATGCCTGAGTTATCATTTGGCACTTTTGTACGGTGATAGTTATTTATTTATGCTTAGTGTATGAATAGCTTATTATGCGATATGTTTTTCACAACTGTTTCGTCTAACTTTTTATACGAAGTGGTTCATCTTTATTGAATTCTTTTCTCATAACAGTTGAATGATCTTTATTACCAATTGTTATTTGAAATCATTTTAGATTGCATAAAGGAAAGATTACACCCCGGGTTAGTGTATATTAAGATATTTCTGCTTATTAGAATAAAATTTCCTTATTTTAAGATTAGAATTAGAGTAGAAGTATTCCATTTAGAAACTGTTAGAAATAGAAATATCAGTCCAACACACACACACCTAAATTGGGAAACTGGTCCCATATCCCTAGTCGGATCCACTACACCAAATGGAAAAGGAGCTGCTAACCAAGGTCCGGACCGGGTGGGTATCCCCCTTGTTGTAGACCCGATTTTCGGGGCTTCAACATATTTGGCGCTAGAAGGAGGGCCCCAAACTGTAATGGCAAGCAAATCTAAATCTAAATACCATTCTGAGAGTAAATCGTCCTCACCATCTCTTCTGACTTCTCCATTGCATTTAGAATCTTTAAATCCAGAGTGAGAAGTCACTAGAGCAACAACCGCTGCTATAAACCCTAACATTTCAGAAACATCTACTATTGAACCTCCTGAAGTTGAATCTTTGATTCACAAACTTCAGCGATTTTCTATATCTCCTCAAAAATATGATAAATCTCAAGGCAGCGTGACTTCACAATATAACCCTGCTCATCGTCTTACTAGGTTAAAGAGCGAAAAGTTTGGTGTTCAGCCAACCGAATTACCTCTACCCACTAGGAAGAGAGCAAGGAAGTCTCCTAAAGGATCCGATAGTGAGACTCTTTCATCCTCATCATCCATCTCAACCTCTTCACCGCGAAGTCAACCATCCACTCCTCCACTTCAGATCATTGTCCATCAACCTACTGCAACTTCCCCAACTCCTTCTCAACCATCTGGAGTCGTAATATCCCAATCTTCTCAACCGCAGGGATCATCTTCTGCACTTTCCTCTGTTAGTAGTTCAACGATGGCCCAATCTCCATGGAATAACCCAGGGGCAGTCCTAATGCCGGCACCCTTGAGTTAGTTACCCATCCATCCTAAAAAATGGTTGCCCAAGTTTAATTCTGAGGTAGGCATGCTAACGGAAGAACATATAAATAACTTTATGCTATCCATAAATCTCAATGGGGTCATTAATGAAGATGCTGTTGTTTCACTTTTTCCTTATACTTTGCAAGGAACAACCGGATCATGGTATTTCTCATTACCATTTGGATCTATTACTAGTTGGAACATCTTCCAAGAACAATTTCTGACAAAGTTTGGTGATGATAGGTCTACAGCAACACTGATCAATGACTTGTCTAACCTTAGGGCCGAGTCAAGAGAACCTATCAAATATTTCAATTTACGTTTCAATAAAATCTTAAACAAAATTCCTACTGCTTCTAAGCCGAGTGAAGAAGTGCGAAGTGAATGGTACATTACTGCTTTACCATCAAACTTAGCAATCTTTGTTGATAGGGCTAACAAAACAACCTTAGTTGAAAATATGAAAGAAGAGATAGCAGTAGAGAAACGTATTATGGCCCTAGAAAAGAAAAACGTGATGGAAGAATGAAAATCTAAGAAGGTTTCTTTCAAAGAAGATTCCAATAAAAAACTACCGAAAGATCCATTCGATTTACAGGGACTACAAAAAGTTTTGAAGACCATGTCTAACGAAATGGTCGACATTAAGAAACAGGTAGCAGAAACTTCTAAAAAGCCATACAGGCCTTTTAAAATAAATCCTTCAACTAATTCCAAACCCCCTAACGCTATTTCAAATGCTGAATCAGAAGAAGAAGAAGAGGAAAATGCTACTGAAGAACATACCGATGAAGAAGAAGTTGTAGAGTTACAAGGTATGTGGGATTTCATCCTCCCAGATGAAGAGGCTCAAGAGGCATTCTCAGTTAGTACTCGCAGCAGAAATCAACTTGATCCTCTCAACTTACACCTAAGCCAAAGAGCGCAAACTCGATGTCTAAGGATAAAGTCGCAGCCAAGAAAACATCACCTAAAGCGACTCAAACCAGCCCAGTCCAAACAGACACATCAACTCCATCTAAAACACTAATCATTTCGGATGAAATGGAGTATAATATCATAGAAGACATGAAAAAGACTAGGGCCAATATTACTCTTTTTGAATTGAGCAAGTTAAAACACCAGCAGAAAGTACTTCTGAAAGAATTGCATGCTGTACCAGTTGCACCTTTACCAGCTGCTGTAATCTCTCAAGCTTCCCATGATATGGGAAGACCTCCAACTAATACGATGAATAAGGTTGATCCAAATGATATCGTGTTAATTGGAGGAAGATCGAGATCGCATACTCCCCCATTTCTCCTTACTTATGAAATTTTCAATAAAAATGTGCATAATTGCTTAGTGGATTCTGGAGCTTCATCAAATATTTTACCAAGATCGATTTGTGCAAAATTGAACGTTCAACCACATAAATCCGTTGTGCGCACAGTTCAGCTTGATCGATCGCAAGTTGAAGTGATTGGTGAATTAAATCAGGTTACCATAAGGTTGTCATCCAACCCAAAGGTATGTCAAGTTATTGACATTTTAGTTGCTGATATTCTTGAATTTTATGGCTTAATCCATAGTAGAGATTGGTCAGAAAAACTTCATGGATACTTTGCAACTGACTGGTCTCACATGTGGCTCCCTTACAATGGTAAACCCAACCAAATAAAAGTTGAACGCGAGCGACATCAGAAATGCATAGTAACATAACTCGAGGAAGAAAATGAACCAGTAGCATATAATTCTAACATCATTGGCAACTATTCAGTAGATTCTTTTCTAGGAAATTTTAATGCTCATACTTCACCTTACTTAGAACATTTTGTCTTATCTCAGGTAGAAAATTTCTTGCAAACAGATAGTTCTAAATGCATTAATTTTATAGATAGTCTTGTAAATAAATCTTTGTTTTGGAAACTATTTTTTGATGGTTCTAAGTCTAACGAAGGAACAGGAGCAGGATGTGTGTTAGTAAGCCTAGAGGGAGATAAAACCATGCTAACTTGCAGACTCGAATTCGAGTGCACCAACAATACCGCAGAATACGAGGCTCTAGTCCAAGGGTTATACAAAGGAATCGGACTAGACGTTCAATACCTGCAAGTTTTCGGAGATTCTGAAATTGTAATTAGACAGGTACGCAATACTATACATTGTTTATCAGGTCATTTAAAGCATTACCAATCTTTAGTTCAAGATCTGACTGAACATTTTATAGCATTTAATATTTCATCAATTCCCAGACTCCAGAATGCTAGCGCAAACCTCTTAGCCAACATAGCTTCCAAGCTCATTCCTTCAGAAGATTTTAGCCCTGACCGATTTTCAATTGAGTTGCTTTTTAGACCATCTATTCCTGATAACATTACCAATTGGAAGATTTTCAACGACGATCCTGATATTGTGAGTTTCATCACATTTGAAGGATCCTACACCAATCAAATAATTGACGAAGACCAATATGACCAACAATTGCAACAGGATAGTACTAACAATGCTATACCTAAATCAGTGGTCAAATTAGAAGACCTTTATTATTTTAAAGATCGATTCAAAAGATCTACCAATTCAAAACTCCAAAGTTCAACTTTGAATTATGAATTAGTAAATCTAAGAACTGATGCCAAACCGTATAATATCAACCTAGGCCTTGGCCTAGCCCCTGAAGAGAAATTAGCATATATCCGTCTCTTGAAACAATACAAAAGTGTCTTTTCTTGGAATTACGCTGAACTCAAAACATACGACACCTCCATCAACCAACATACTATCCCAATGATCGATAATGAAAAACCTGTCCAACAAAAGTTGAGAAAGATCCATCCAAATTTAGAAAATTAGATTAAAACTGAACTCAATAAGTTATTGAAAGAAAAAATAATCTTTCCCATTAGACATTCTAAATGGGTCTCCAATATGGTACCTATTAGAAAGAAAAATGGAGATATTAGAATCTACATTGACTTTCGAAACCTTAACAAGGCCTGCCAGAAAGATAATTTTCCTTTGCCCCCCATGGAACAAATACTGCAGGCAGTTGCGGGCTCAGAATTAATGTCATTCTTGGATGGATTCTCAGGATATAACCAAGTGTTGGTACATCCCGACGATCAATTAAAACCGACATTCAGAACTAAATGGGGCACATACGCATATCAAAAGATTCCATTTGGTTTGATTAACGCGGGTGCCACATATCAGAGGGCCATGGACATTGCATTCAAAGGGTTAGTTAATAAATCAGTGGTAATCTATTTGGATGATATTACTGTTTATTCCAAGAAACGAAACAATCATCTCAGAGATTTAAAACAAATCTTCCAACGTTGTTTAAGGTATGGGATTTCGCTTAACCCGAAAAAAATCCTTTTTCGCATTAAGCGAAGGAAAGCTTCTAGTATTCATAGTGTCAAAGTCTGGAATTCACATCGATCCTGACAGAATCAGGAAAATTTCAGCAGTACCCCTACTTCACAACAAGAAAGCCATGCAATCTTTCGTTGGTCAGGTTAACTTTGTAAAGAGATTTGTCCAAGATTTTTCAAGAATCGTGTCTCTTTTACAAGCCATGATTAAAAATAATGCAAACTTTAAATGGGGCCAAGATGAACATGAGGCATTCAATCTGATCAAACAAGAAATTATCAATGCTCCATATTTAGAAACTCCAAACTTTTCAGATCATTTTATTTTGTATACATTTGCCTCAGATAGATCATATGCTGCGATACTCACTCAAGAAAATCAAGAAAAGGTGGAAGCCCCAATTGCTTTTTTCAGTTCCAATTTACAAGGTGCTGAATTAAATTATTCAGATGTGGAGAAACAAGCTTATGTTGTTTTTAAAGCAATTAAATATTTCAGACCTTTTTTACTCAAAACACATACCAAGATCATAGTACCATTTCCAGCGGTAAGAAATCTTCTAGTACAGAAGGATGTGGGTGAGAAAAGGGCCAATTGGGTTACTGCCTTACAGGAATACAATGTAGAAATCAAACCAGCAAATATTGTAAAAGGTCAAGGCTTTTGCAAAATGCTGGCAGGAGCATCGCTAATGCCCGAAAATCCATCTGAAGAGGTACAAGTGTACGAGGTAAGCCTAAACGATGTTGAGTCATTATACGTTGATATTATTTATTATCTAAAGAATGGATATGCTCCTCCAAACCTCGATCATACCAAGAAAAGAGCCCTGAGGTTAAAAGCCAAACAATATCAACTTGTGAATGACATTCTTTTTAGAATAAATTATGATTCTGTTCTTCTTAGATGTCTTGAAAAAGCTGAAGCTGAAAAAGTCTTGCAGGAACTCCATGACGGGCCAGCGGGCGGACACTACGCTAGAGATGTAACTACTCACAAAATTTCATGCGCAGACTATTACTGGCCCACATTATTCAAAGACGCACACAGCTACATAAGGAAATGCCAAGTTTGTCAAACCGCTACTGGGAGACAAAAGAAACCATCCTTGCCACTGCAACCAGTTACCATTGAACAACCTTTCGATCAGTGGGGATTGGACATAATAGGTGAGATCGTTCCTCACTCTTCTAAACAGCATAGATATATCCTTATAGCGACAGATTACTTTACTAAATGGGTAGAAGCAGTTCCACTCAAGGCGTCTAATGCAGAAAACGTCATTGAATTCATAGATCAGTTCATAATCACCAGGTTTGGATTGCCTTCCGCTTTAATGTTTGATAATGCATCATATTTTTCTGGTAATGCAATGACTGAATTTGCACTCAAAAGAGGTTTCAAGCTTAAATACTTGGCCAATTATTATCCACAAGGGAATGGGTTAGCTGAATCTACAAATAAGAACTTAATCAGGATCATTAAGCGAACCATTGACCAAAATCATAAAAATTGGCATAAGTCTTTAATATATGTTTTATGGGCAAATCGAATAACGCAGAAAGCCTCTATCGGCACTTCTTCCTTTAATTTAGTTTATGGGAAAGAAGTAGTTCTTCCAACACATCTGGCAATCCCCTCTTTAGCCTTGGTTCAATATATTGATGAAGTACCAACTTCTTCTTTACAAATTAGGCAGTTGGAATTGATTAAATTAGAAGAACAACGAGAATGGGCTAAAATAACTCACGCTCATCATCAAGCATTGGTGAAAGCTTCTTTTGATTCCAATATGATATCCAGAAAAGATTTTCAGATGGGAGATCTAGTTTTAAAATGGGACAAGGCTCATGAGGAAAAGGGAAAACATACAAAATTTCAAAGAATGTGGCTTGGTCCTTTTCAAATCATAGAAGTCATAGGTCTGTCTACCTTCATGTTACAAGATTTAACAGGGAAAAGAGATTCTTTACCTGTTAATGGTCAGATTCTTAAGAAATATTTTCCATAGAAGATCATTCTTCTATTTTTGTAGAATAGTTGTTTTTCTTTTCATAATAAAACCGGTTGTAAATGGTTACTTTTGAGATTCATGAAAAAGACACAAATTCTCTTCTAGATTTTGTTTTTTCACTTGTATAAATAGAATTCTTTCTGAAAAATTAATCATTACTATTGAAAGATACAGTTAAAGACTATACGCCTAGAAATGATATTAGTTTCAACTGTATAAACTTTGACAAAAAACACCTTTAGTTAGAAATTGTTTTATTTCAGTCTAATGAAAGGTATCAATAATAAAATGAAGATTCTCTGTAGAAAGGCTCTTTCCAAAAAACTCTATCATTGTCGTCCAGAGCTGTCTTAAGGAAACAATGACTTCCTCCCCACCTAGGAAACTACAATATTCGGAGAATGATCCAAAGATACACTTTAACTTAAAGAGTAAGAGGTCTCATCACGAGCCGACTTATCATGATCATAGATGTATAGCTTGCTGACTTTGCCAATACTGCATACCACAACAAGGCAATGACTCAAGATTGTTAAAATCAAAAGACAAGGGGTCTCATCACGAGCCAGCTTGTTCAGCAAAGTTATAAATCAGTGAATGACTGTGTCATGAATTGGCTACCAAACCAAGACATTGCTCTTTAAGGATAAAAATAAAATGAAAGCAAAAAGTGTGGAAATGGATTTTTCTTTGAAAAGTTGTAAATTTCTCTAAGTAGGATACAAGATCATTGCTGGATAATAGGTAACCCTGTCGAAGCTATAAATGCTTGCTGGCAGCAGAGGCTCTACCTATGACAAATGAGCATATTTAAAACTGATTTACAGAGAAGGCTTTGTTTTTATCTTTATAAACCAAGTAATGACTGATATAGATACAAGGACTGGCTTGAGGAAGTAAATAATCAAAGTTAGGAAAAAGAAGAAACAAAATATCATTGATAGGCAAAAGCATAATGTACTTAGTCTTTCTATAGTAACGTTTAATTTTCTGGAAAATTTTCTGTTTTGGAAGTTTTGAAAATTCAAAAAGCAGCAGAGATAACTGGTTCTTCCAAGTGAATCGCCAATTGTTGTGGCCAACAACAACCCCCCTTCTTATTTAGTGTAATTCCTAATACTAAATAAGTGGGGACCCTTAGCAAAAAATTTAAAAATCAAAGTAGTGTTTAAATTTCCTTTTTCGAATAAAATTACCATCATAAGCTTAGGAAGCCCCTCCTGAAAAATCCAAAAATCTAAGTTTTATGATAAGGTAAGACACAAATCTTTCCTTAGGAATATCACATCGCATACATCACAATATACATTGAAACACTTTAATTTGCCGATATACGATGACGCTGATCGCAAATCGCATTTCGTAGAAAACAAGTTAACAAAGTTTATCATATATAATGTTCCTGCGATCTGCGATATTGCGATTTCGCGATACAGCAACAATGTGACAATGCGATAATGCGATGTTATGATTCTGCGACGTTGTCATTCCGTGATATTGCAAAGCAAATCGCAAAATCGCTCCATCGCAGATCTTTCGGGCGCGTTATTCAAGAAAAGTATTTTCCATAAGCTGACACCTAGTTATGCGCTTTAATGCTAATAAATGAGGTAGTTTCCAGTTATTAATGGAATATGGGTTCGTGCTTATCGAAAAATCATCTCATGTAAGGTGGTATATTTGATGTGTCTTCGACATTTAAAACTTTCCCATCACCCTTCCTTGTCATTATTTTCACTTCACTTGTGAATTGCAGGAACGGAGAACAGAGGATGATACAAAGCAATACGCAGGTTAAAATGGGAAAGAAAAGCAAAGCTCCGAGCTCTGAAGAAAAAGAAATGGCACCCTTGTATACAGACACGGCCTGTAACAGAGACGCGGGAATTGCTACGTGGGAAGGCATGTATAATCTGCTTGAAGAGGAGAATCCAAGAGTAATGGAAGTTGCTGCTACTGCGGGCTCAAATAGTTCTTCTGAGGCATCTATCACAGAGCTAGCTTGCTCATTCTTACATCGGATAGTAGCAAGACCCAAAATTCTCCCATACACGGACATGGTCAAGTGGATACTGAACAACGTTGATATCTGAAATAGAGAGTTTAAGACTCAGGGTCAAGAGCTTACGGAAGTATTATTTTTACAAATTTTGAACTTTATATCTGCGAAAAGGTGAAAAACGCATCAAGGAAACCAGGATCAAAAAACAGAGGCAGTTTCCGATGCGTGATTAGCGCCTAATCGCGCAGCGCAGAGAAAAATTTCTCGAAAAGGAAAGTTGTTAATTGCCTAGTCACCTGCAAGCCTTGAAAATTGCAAGAAACAGCAACTACAGGCAAATTGAAAGCAGAAGGCCCAAGAAAAGGCACAAGCAATCCAAGGGTTAGCCAAGTTGAACTAGGATTATTACTGGGTATACTTGGTAAAGCCACATAGCCAGTGGATGACTCTTAAGTGTATCATCAATTCAGCCGAAAAGATGGTGCCAGCTCTTGTCGATTTTGTTTTCTCAGCTCAGCTAAAATCGGAAGTCGGCCACCCGACTCTTCTCAAATAGATGCTTCATGTGTGCGATTTCAAGGACCAAATACAGAAGTAGTTTTAATTTTAGATTCAATTTTAGCTTTAATTTTGTTTTGTTTTCCTGAAATGAGGACGGTCATTTAAACCGCATCCTACATTTTTGTAATAATTTATTTTTAGATTTAGTTAGTAGTATGTAAACGCTTCTCATGCATTTAGAGAAGGGTCCTGAAATTTATCAAAAACTTATCACCAGAACATGCACTTCTGTACCCTCTGAGGAGGTTTTGATGAATGAATGGAACAGGATTTATTGATGTTTGCATTTGATATCTGCTACTGATGTTGCACTTTTGTACTCTTAGTGGATATTTGATCTAGAAGAGATAAATCGTTATCGCTTGAACCTCATGAGTAGGACTAGTTATAAATGGTATTTCTATCTCTTAACTATTTCTGCCCTTGTGTTAGAGTGATTTTCATGTTCAGTTATTTATATATTGATGTATGAATGCCTGAGTTATCATTTGGCACTTTTGTACGGTGATAGCTATTTATTTATGCTTAGTGTATGAATAGCTTATTATGCGATATGTTTTTCACAACTGTTTCGTCTAACTTTTTATACGAAGTGGTTCATCTTTATTGAATTCTTTTCTCATAACAGTTGAATGATCTTTATTACCAGTTGTTATTTGAAATCATTTTAGATCGCATAAAGGAAAGATTACACCTCGGGTTAGTGTAGATTTAGATATTTCTGCTTATTAGAATAAAATTTCCTTATTTTTAGATTAGAATTAGAGTAGAAGTATTCCATTTAGAAACTGTTAGAAACAGAAATACCAGTCCAACACACACACACACCTAAATTGGGAAACTGGTCCCATATCCCCAGTCAGACCCACTACCCCAAACGGAAAAGGAGATGCTAACCAAGGTCCGGACCAGGTGGGTATCCCCCTTGTTGTAGACCCGATTTTTGGGGCTTCAACAGGAATATACAGATATTAGAGGCATTCACCCAGACACATGCATTCATCATATCTATATAGAAGAAAATGATAGGCCCGTGAGACAACCACAAAGGAGGATGAACCCCGCTTTAAGGGAAATTGTGAAGGATGAATTACAAAAAAAGTTAAATGTAGGGTTCATCTATCCTATCTCAGATAGACAGTGGGTATCTCCACTGGTTATTGTCCCCAAAAAGACTGGTAAATGGCGAGTGTGTGTAGATTATAGGGAAATAAACAAAGATACCTTAAAAGATCACTTTCCCTTTCCTTTTATAGATCAAGTGCTGGACACTTCAGTAGAGAAAAAAAAATTTCCTTCCTAGATGGTTCAATGGATACAATCAGATTAGGATAGCTCCAAAGGACTAGGAGAAGACAACATCACATGTCCTTGGGTACCCATGCATATAAGGTATTACCATTTGGTATATGCAATGCTCCAACCACATTCCAGCGAGTGGTCCTCGGTATTTTCTCTCACCTTTGCCTGATTGTGTAGAGGTCTATATGGATGATTTTACAATTATGGGTGATACTTTTGAGGAGGTTTTACATAATCTTGAGAAGGTTTTGCAGAGATGTAGAGAAACTAATCTTTCATTAAGTAATTAATTTTTTTATGATTATGACTGAAGGTATTGTTTTGGGCCGTCATGTTTATGCTGCAGGAATTAAAGTTGATCCAACAAAGATTGAAGTTATTGAAAAGACGCCCCCACTAAATAGTCAAAAGGGAGTTCGAAGTTTCCTTGGACATGCAAGCTACTATAGAAGGTTTATTGAAAATTTTACAAAGGTAGCCTCTCCATTGTTCAAATTATTGACTAAAGAATCTAAATTTCATTGGAATGATGAGTGTCAAGTTGCATTTGATACACTCAAGGAAAAGCTTTCTTCAGCACCTGTCTTGAGAGGCCCAGATTGGAAATTGCCCTTTCATATTTCCACTGATGCCTCTGATTCAACCATAGGAGCAGTATTGGGTCAAAAGGAGGATCTTGTAACCCATGTTATTTATTTTTTTAGTAAAAATTTAACTCCTGCAGAACTGAATTGCATGGTAACTGAAAAAGAATTGTTGTAATTTACGTTATTAATAACTTTAGACATTATATCACAGGCTATGAAGTTTTTGTACACACCGATGATTTTGCCATTCGATATCTCATGAACAAACCAATCACTAATGGTAGGATTACTAGGTGGCTTTTGTTGCTGCAGGAATTTGATATCACAGTATTGGATAGACCAGGAAAGGAAATCAAGTAGCTGATTTCTTATCTAGGCTCAACCATGCAGGTGAGGAAGTTTCTGTTAGTGATAGCATTCCTGATGAAAATTTATTTTCTATTTTTGTCAAAACACCTTGGTTTGCAGATGATCCAGGAGGCTCTAGAGAGACACACAGGACAAAGAGGACTGATGGAAGCTCAAAAAACAAAGTTCTCAGAAGTTTATTGAACCAAGTTTGGGTTGTAGATCTTGTCGTCCTGATTGCAACGGTGCAAACGGTTTGTCAATTCGAGTCTGGATGAGGAAGATAGAAGTAGTCAAAGTTGGGTTGACTTTTTGCTAACTGGATAGGCTTAAGGAGGCCACAATTTGGACAGAACCTGGCCACCGGATTCCTGCCAACTCCGGCCAAATTCTGGGAAAAATTGTGGCCTAGTTAAAAAGACTCCTTCCGCCAAATTTCAAAATTTTCAAAAAACGATTTTTTTTGTATTAAAAAAAATAAAAATATAAAATAATATAAAAAGGGCGGTGGTGGGCGACCACCCCCACCACCCATGCCTCTCCATAACAACACATTAAGGGAATTAAGGTGAGGCCGGCGGGGGTCGAACCCGCCCGGCCCACGTGGGCTGGCCCCCGAGCTGGCGGCCCCATAAAAAGAACGTACCATAATACAACACCAAAACAATAATACGCCAACCAACGGAGCCGGCGGAGGTGGGGTGGGAGGGCCGCCCAAGGCGGGCCCAGCCCGACCCATTTTTTTTAAAATAAACAAATTTTGGTTATACAATGTATAAAACAAGAGTGGGCAGGGTTTGACCACCGACCTCCTCCATACTAATTGGAGCCCTAACCAACTCAACCAACTGTCCACATGGGAATATCTAGCCAGAAGTTTATATAAACTCTCATTTTCACAGTGCGCCCAGGCATGGAGGAACTAGGAGCAGGCATGCATTTCAAGGCAGAGGAGGTAGTGCACGTAGTTTGAGGCATCATTTTGCAAGAGGGCCGAATTTTCACTTTGTCAGATTTTGACAAATTTTATATGGTTTCAGCACTTCTCAACACCACGAACGCAATGGAGCTGTCCATTTCTCCATCAGAGTTCTGAATTTTTCGGTCATTTTTCAGTATGCAGGTGGAACCATGATTGCTGCAAATACCGGGAGCGAAACCATGATCCTTGCAATTTTCCTTAGGAGGTAATTTTTCTCCATGTCGGAATATAATCAAGTTTACAGTGGTTTTTCATGGTTTTCCACAGGGATCGCAATGGCAAAGTCAGATTCGCATTTGGAGTTGCATATTTCCAGTCCACCCATGGAGCAGAATCTTTGAGGAATCTAGGGGGAATCTAAAAGATTCCTTGAGCCCCAGATTCTCAACATCTCAGAATTGAAAAATTGGACAGTCAATTTTACACTATTCGATGTCACAAATCTAATGGTGCATTCAGATTTCTTATTCTCTCATTCTATTCTTCAACCACTTTTATAAGTGGAATGCAGGTGTCAGCATGCATGTGTGAGCAACCATTTCCATGCGATTGATGCCATGAGATCGATGGTCTGAGTAGCTTCAGCAGTTTGACATCCACCTCTTCAAATGGCCCCTGGTTGTGAGGTATATGCTGTGTCCATGTACTTTTTCTTTATGCATTGCACTGCACAGGTCCCTACTTGATGTTTGATGTGAGATCCTCTTTCTTACTTATTTTCATGATTCTTGCTTGATGTGATGGGGAATCATCTGTGTTATGTACTTATTGTCATGATTTGTCATGTTGTGTTTTGAGATCCCTTTGTTGTATGTTGATGGGATACTCATGTGTCACCATGCATGTTTGCTTTGAGATCCCTTTTATGCCATGTTGGCGGGATGCTCATTGTGCATGAGTTTTGAGTCATACTGATAGGAGTATTTTGACTAAGGGTTCCTATAGTGGAACATATTTTGGTGCCACTGTTGCGTGAGGGCCTTTTCCTAGTATGATAATGACAACACCTCTTATGTACATCATTACTATTGACAACACTTAATGCAACGGCCTACACCATCTTGACACCAGGGCCTGGAGACGTAGTCCCTTCTGGACGAACTCCAATGACTTATGTTTTCATGTGTTGATGATTGTCTTGTTCCTCTTCTTCACAACATGCAAATGTATTCATTAATGTTCTTCCAAAGATGCAATTTAACACATCATGAATGTAAAAGATCTTGGAAGGCTCCTTCGTTACACTCGAACCTGGATCAGTAGACATGGCCAACTATCTTGCTACAAGAAAGTTTCCACCTTACTTTTCATCGAATCAGAAAAAGAAAATTATTAGGAAAAGTGTTGATTACTCTTGGATAAGGGGAGATCTCTTTTTCCCAGGACCTAATTTGATTATTCACATGTGTTTCAGGGAAGATGAGATCTATGACATCTTGAGAGCCTGTCATGATGAACCTTTTGGATGACAATTTGCAGACAAGCGGACAGCCTATAAGATCCTCCGCTCAGGTTACTATTCACCAAGTCTTTTTAAAGATGCAAAAGAGTATGTCCAGAAGTGTGATAGCTGCTAGAGAATGGGGCGGCCTGTACATTCAGACAAGATGCCTTTGCAACCACAAGTTCTCATAGAACCTTTGCAGAAGTGCGCTCTTGATTTTGTAGGTTCCATCAATCCTATGTCCAAAGGTAAGAAGTATATTTTAGTTTGTACTGATTATGTTACGAAGTGGATGGAGGGAAGAGAATTACCTAGAGAAACGAAGAAAGCAGTGGTAGATTTTCTTTCTCTGATATTTTTGTAAGATTTTGGGTACCTAGGGAGATAGTTACTGATCAAGGTACTCAGTTTGTGTCAAAGCTTATGCTGCAGAAATATCAGATTACTCATCAGAAGTCCACCCCTTACCATCCACAGGCCAATGGGCAGGTGGAATCAACAAATAAGGTGTTGGAGACAATCCTTACCAAGACAGTGCAATTACATAAGAAGGATTGGTCTGACTGACTTCCTGAAGCATTGTGGGATTACAGGATCACATGGAGAAATATCACTGGCTTCTCTCCGTATAAATTGATGCATGGAAAGAAAGTTTTATTGCCCATTGAATTTCAGATCAGAACTTTCAAGATGGCGGCAGATTTGGATATAGATCTTGATGAAGCTTAGTAGCAGAGAATCTTGCAACTCAATGAGTTGGATGAGATTAGACAGGATGTATTTAAACATGCTGACTTGATACAACAACAACGGGCTAAATGGAATGACATATACATTAAAAAGAAGCAGTTCAAAGAGGGAGACTGGGCTTTGTTGTATGATTCAAAATTTAAGAACTTTAAAGGGAAATTCAACACACATTGGCTAGGCCCCTATGAAATTGAGAAAGTTTTTGATAATGGATCTATTCGGGTTAAAACCATTGATGATGGGAATGTTACCTTCTTGGTGAATGGGAACAGACTCAAGCTATATCAAAAACCCCAATCTAAGGAGGAATTTGTGGAAGAAATTGTGAAGAAAAAAGAGTTGGAAATGGTGAGAGAAGGAGTCATTCCTTCCACTATCTCTTCCTGATTTCCTGTTGATACAATGAGCTCACTTTGTTCCTCCTCGTGCTTAGTAAACCATGAGAGGAATGTCTATTGGGTATAGGTTTATTCCTTTTTCTGGGCCCAATGGACTAGTTACAGAAAAGGAGCCCCCTTGGAGTCTTCTTTTCCAAGTATT
The DNA here is from genome assembly GCA_031772625.1 of Pinus tabuliformis. Taxonomy (NCBI): domain Eukaryota; kingdom Viridiplantae; phylum Streptophyta; class Pinopsida; order Pinales; family Pinaceae; genus Pinus; species Pinus tabuliformis. Next base: position 1,166,499,493 of record CM062809.1, read on the forward strand.
TCAGACTCTCTAAAATTGAAATCTGGCGAGCATGGACTGCCCTGGGCTCGTTAAAACTATAGGTCAATAGATCCTCTAGGATCCTCTCAATAAAATTTTTTCTTTTCAGTTAATTTTTGGATTTCTCGTGTTGGACTGATGTGGGATTTCTTAAGGCCCTCCTTCCAACAATCTTGGCCCATCGACATCAGCAAATTATCTGGGTGTAAGATCAGAGTCTTATGATGCCTTGAAGCTTGTATGCCCTAATGACAGGCTATCTCGCCAACAATAATGGGGAATCACTATGGCTCCTTGACTACTAGATCCTATAGGGGGGTTCGACAACAACTCATAAATTCACACCCAATAGGATGCATCAGGGTACCTTGGTCCTCACTCTCATTAATGGTGATGGGCCTCGCATTGGTTAACAGTTGACCTTAATGGTTGGTAATCCAATGAGATCATTGCACATTCGACATCAACACCTTTACTCATGTGCAATGAACTGTACATAAACGAGGGAGAAACGATTTTTCCTGTAGAAGAATTTCCTGCAAAATGTTCAACAGTCACGGTTCCATTTCCTGCAGCAACATCTTGGGTTTCCTGAAGAACAAAATTCATAGACAGAACATTAGTTTAAATTATTTGATAAAGTAATGAAAATTTTATTATTGGTCAAGGTCATACATTATGATTTGATTTAATTTTTAAGTGGGTTATCATTTCAAGAAATAAGAAAACGTCATCCAAGGACTGGATCGTTGGAAGGTAAGCTCGATAAGGTACAACCAGTGATAGGACACTTAAGGTAAGTGGTAGCTGACACTTAACTTTAAAAAAAATTGTATGATTAAAGCTATGGTGACCCTTGCAGAAAAATGCGGTCGTAAACCGTTTCATCATAAATTTAGCTCCATGCCCGATTATCATGACTCTGACATGACCAGTGGTTGTACTCTCAATATCCTTCCACAGGTCGGTGCATGATTATAATGATGATCACGACATGTTTCTTGAAATCTCCATGCTTTTTGATATTTCCAATTTAACCCTCCCTTATCGAGCAATCCATTGCAAAGTCTTAGCATGACATTTCTGTGAGTTGCATGCATCCCATCTCTCCTGTCTTTCATTATGTCAATGTTGCGTGCCCCTATTCGCTTCGAGCCGTAAGGCCCTGCATTGTTGGAAGTCGATCCTCGCAGTAAAGCGAGACTGGAGAAAGAAGGGTGGTTGTCATTGTTTCAAAAATTCAGCAGCCACAATTCAGAGGTTACGAAGTCCTTCGCCCTGAATTTGAATGGCGACAAAGCATGGCGAGGGTTTGGTGGCTCAAGCATGCAAAATTCCATAGGAGGGGGAATGTTAGTTTATGAATCAAAGTCTCAATAAGGGTATGTGCGCATCATTTCTCCATAAGGAGCATTCAAACCCTAATTGGAGCAAGGGGAATTCACAAGACTTCCTGAGAAGTAAGTATCAGCACCTGTTATTTTTCTTGCAGAAGTATATAACATGTGAAGGTCGCTTTGGGCTCGCATTTTTATTTCACATTTGACTTCTCGCACATTTTCACGATAAGTCATTGAATTTTCCATATTATTTAAGAATGTCCCTGATGAAAATGTCGACGACCGCTAAGGAAAGGGCAGCCAATTTGGAGGAAAACCTCTATCACCATGGGTTGGTAAAAATCATTTTGATGGAGGTTCTGAAGGATAAGAAGAAGACGTGGGAGGATTTTCTGGCCAAGAATTATTTCATGGAGGACGAAGACTCTGACCCTTCAGAGTCCACGGAGGAAAAGCCAACAGAAAAACCAAGGAAGAAGCCATAGACCCGTGGGCCACAGACAAAGGAGGAAGAAAAAGACGAAGAAGTGGTGGTGACTGGGGAGACTACAGGTAAAAAGCCTAAGTTGAAGGGCACCTCCACCCCCGCTAAGAGATTTACAAGGAGCCAGGCTATCCAGCTGGCTATAAAGGACACTACAGAAGGGGAGGTACTGCCTGAGACACCTAATAAAAAGAAAGAAAAGCTTCATGGCCCACCTAAAGGAAAGGAAAAGGTAGAGTCAACTGAATTCATCAGTGGAGAAGTAATGTCCTTCCAGGATCCCCCGCTGCATGGAAGCGGAAATGAAACAGCAGAAGAACAACAAGGAAAGGAGGACCTTGGTATGCCCCAATCCTTCCAAGAGCATCATGAAGGGGAAGTAACTCCCTAGAAAAAGTGGTCTCTACAGGAATTAGAGGAGATTATCATTGAGCTCACTGTTTCGAAACGGGATTTGAGGAAGGAGAATGAGACTCTAAAAGAAAACAACCTACGCATGCAGAAAGAACATGAGGAATGGCTTCAGAAGGCGGCCCGAATCATGAAGAAGAATCAAGCTTGGATTGATCATTTGAAGAAGAAAAATGAGTTATACAAGGGTCAGATTCCTGCAGAATGTAATGGGAACCAATTGGATCAGTTGGCTACAGCCCAGGACAAGGAATGATTTCCTTTTTTTTGGAGGGTACAAAAGTTTTGCTTGCATAAGGGATATGTAAGAAGCTAGGTGTGGGGGAGATGTTGAGGCCCAATTTTGCCTAATTTTGACAGCTTTCCTAGACTTTACCTCTCCCATTTTGAACTCTCCTTGACCCCTAATTGTGCTTATTTTAGTTATATCATCTAGGTTTTGGCCAAAAGGGTGTTATATGCTTGAGGTATGCAAATTAACATAAAAGGTGTCATTTTACCTTAATCTTAAGAATTCCTTAAGCTAGTTGTTTCCTTATTGAATTATCATGCCAACTAATCTAGAAATCTTATGCAGATTTTCTTTGGTTCGAAACAATCCCGCAATTTCCTGTAGACAACTCGTGCGGTCATATTTCCTGTAGACGCTCTGAAATTCCTGCAGACGCGAATTTCCTGCAACCACCCAAATTTCCTGCAGCAAAATCAACGGTCAGTTATGTTCCACTACCTTCCAAATCAAATGATAACATGAGTTTTGTGGGGAATTCGTCATACATGGATGTTGTCCTATTGGCTGTTTCAAATCCACCATTGAAATTGCCCAGATTTGCAGACCTCTTCTCTGGTCACTTGAGGGAAAACTCCAACTATGTAACGAATTTTGTCTAATCCATGCTTTCAGCCATGGATTAGACTCAGTAGAGATAACTTTGATAGTTTGTACCAATATTGATAGCTAATAGCTCAGATTAGTAGTTTTCCTCATTCGAGGCTAATATGGGCTTTTGAACTTGTATAAATTTGAGTATGTTTTATATTGTAAGGGGTTGGGTTGGGGTTGTTGATAACACATATCAGATTGTACTCGGCTGTAATATTTCCAGATTAATACTTTATGTTATGTCTATTCTAGGGGTTGTGAGTGAGGGAGGGCCACCTTTTCTCACAACTCCCTTAGTTGTAGTGTGTGTGAATTTTAATTCTTTTATGCAGTAATAACTTGTTTACACAACTAATGTACTCTTTCTGATATTTTAGCGACAATGTTCCATTGATTGAATGATTAAGTTTTCATGTTAATGTGTTGATTAATTTTAATCAAAGATTTGATTTAAATTAATAGATGATTTCTTTATTGCTATAATTTTGATTTCCTATCTTTTCTAATCAACATCAGCAACACTAAGAGTTGTAGAGGGATGTTTCAATCTACTCCATAGCCTTTTGCTGCCAAATGTTGATGCAGAAAAGAGGCATTAGTTCTGTGCATGATTGATTGGTTTGATTAATAAGCACTCAAGGTATTAAGCCTACATATATTTTGCACAGGATCTCATAAGCTAACCTGCCTTGGGTTCATGATTTATGTTGACAAATTATAAGTCTATAATTTGACTCAATAGGAAATAAATAAAATTGCAAGTGTACCTTATTGACAGGTCGTAAATGAGGTATGATTTGAATTTATTTCAATTACTTTTTGCCTAATGGAAATTATGTGCCTGGTACAGGAAAGTATGGGAAATTGCTGATCTAGGTGCTTGAAATCGACTACAAGAATTAGCAGTAGCAACAAAAGGAGTTGGAACAGGAAGCAGTATGTTGGTAAAGTATTTGGGAGCAGAGCCATTGTGGGGCACTAGTACCCAATAATGCCCATTGTTTTCCATGAGCATGCTATTATTGGTATGATGCTTTTGAAGCAGGGATTTTCCTTAGTTTTCGGACCTTTTGATGCGAGGAAACCTTGCCAAGGGATGGATCACTCGGGAAAGGGGATGTTGGGGAACTTGGAAGGTGAGTGACAACACGAAAGGGGGTGACTGGATTTCTCGAGGGACTATGTAGCACAGAAGGGAAGGGCGAGGGAAATGAATTTTTTTTGGTCATTAGTATTTCCAGATGGAAACATATGCACATTGGGAGTGTTCCATGGAACAGTGAGTCAATAACTATTCACTGAGGGAATAGGTAGCACAAGGATCATAACGCTAGACATTGGATGCATGTTTGAATTTGGTAGTGGATTCTGAACTTTCTAGGAAGGAGGTGAATCCTAGTATCAATTTGAGGGTGGAGGTGTGATCCTGTAGATTCCCTTGTTGCATATGCAGGCATTGTACCCTTTTATTTGTTGGTTGAGAAAATGTGAATATGTGTATATTATTTTTAAATATTGTATCGAGATGGACTTATAAAGCTCCATAAACAATAAGTTTATTTTCTAGTTGAAGCAAATGTGAATGAGTATATGTGGTTGTTATTGTAAATACCGTAATGAGATGTGTTATAAAGCTCCAGTAAATAGTATGATTTTCATGCTTTCAGTAGGATGTCATTGTAAATACTGCAACGAGCTAGGTTATAAATCCTTATGGGTAGTATGTTTTATTTACAATGGTTTGTTGGTCATAGGTGTCATAGAACACCGGTGATGGTGTTCCCCTTGGGGGAAGAGGTATGTAACAACCTTAGGTTAAAATTTAATGTAATAAAGTTAATGAAGAAAAAATAAGACCAAGGTCATGGGACACATATTCCAAGCTTAATGTTGGGCAAACATCCTAGTGGGTTTCATTTTAGTTTATTATGGCTAAGGTCGGAAAAAGCATTGGCACAGGCTTTGAAAAGGCAAAGAGGCATTAATTGGCATGTTATTTATGAAAATAAAGGAAATTAGGAGAAAAGGAAGGTGAAAAGTCATAGGTTTTCAAGGAGGAAATTGAAGGAAAATTAGAGGGAAATGACAAAAATAGAGGCCTCAATAATTAAAAGGATATGAGGATAAGTTCACAGCTTTTGTCAGTACAACCTTTTTTCAGTTCAGTTTTGGAGCTCTCTTTATATTCTCTCTCTCATACTCTTGCACACTTAGAGCATTCTTTGAGAACTCTACCATTGGAGAAAGCAAGGCAAAGGAAAAGAAAGAAAGCAAAGGAAAGCAAGGATCAAGCAAGGAAAAGTTGGATCAAGTGACTACAAAGGGATTACTTTGCATGTATTGAGTTGCATGTATGTTTTCCTTGTAATTTTGGAATACATGGTACATGATTGTGTGTATTTGGTTCCCTTGTTGTCATTGGCATGGGTTTTTCTAGGTTTAACAGTGGTTTCAGCCTTGCCTTCCCATTTCCAGATGGCCATGGTGCGATGGATTCTTTTATTTGGTTGAGATTTGGACTTCCGAATAGTTTTCGAATCGGGTGAGGTGGTCTCAGGAAAATTCCCAAGGGCCTAGGAATCCCTTGACTAGTTTTGGCGGGACTCCAATAAATCATGAGGGTAGATATGAGCAAATTCCTCAAGGTATTGGTGAAGAAATCTAGAGGCATCCAAGTTTGTTTAGGGCCTAGTGATCCCTTGACCAGTTTTGGATGGATTGTAGTAAAGCCCAGTAGTGTATGTTTTTCTTTGGACCTAGGAATCCCTTGACCAGTAATGGAAGGATTGCAGTAAAGCCTTGTTGTGTAGGTGCTTGTTTTGGGCCTAGGAGTCCCTTGACCAGTTTTGGTGGGATTGTGATAAAGCCCAAGGAAGCACAAGTTGTTTTGTTGTGAGTCCCACATTCATGTGTGGAATATGGCATGGGGGTGATTGGCTGAAAGAAAGATTTGGTTCAGCCCAATCTATGGTAAGGTGGTACATGGAAGTCTCTGACATGGTTGGCTTTTGCATATGTTAATAAGATCTCTTTTCCTCTTGTATTTCAAGAGTATTTATACTTGTTATTTTGTGGCTTTGATGGTTATCCTATCATTGTTATTATTCTCTTTATATGTTGGTTATAAGCATTGTTTCATGATAAATTCGAGTTATCGATCTTAACATGTTTTGATTGGTAAGTGAATGGTTATTAAAAGCATGACCTAATAGGTTTTATTGTAGTTATTATGAGAGAGCATCAAACCTTCTTGATTATTTTTAGATAAGTATGAGACCCCTATCTTTAGATATGAAGTTATGACCTTTAAATTACATGTTCACAATGTCTTTGAGAAAATTTTGTATTAATGTCTTTGTCTTGATGTCATTTATCATTCTGGAAAGGCTCATTAAGTTCTAGGTAGTGGTATGGAGACAGGACCTAAAAAGGTGGCACCAATTCTAGGGCCGCATGCTCAAAACTAAGAAATTGGGACTGCAGATGCTACCTTGCAAGCTTATGCATGCGACTACCAACTGGGGGCCTACAGCTGCATTGATGTAGTTATGTACTTGCGGCTGGCAATGTACGTTAGTAAAATAACTATCCAACTTAGAATTTGGGCACCTAGAGTGGTTGTTTGGCTCCTGGGGGTCCTATGGTTCCTGAGGAAGGTCAATAAAGTTTCATTTTGTCGACTCCACTTGCTTAATGAAGATAGGAGGTTGGGTCCTGTCATAATATTCTTCAACTCATGTTTACCCTCGTGGGCCAGGTAAATTGCGTAGATATGGAAGGGATGGTTATGTTTCATTTCTTCCATATTAAATCTTTCCATGGTCTTAATGAGGGTATCATTCAATGAAATTCAAATATGATGCTCAAAGATAAAGTTATGGATATTTTCCTCGAGAGACTTATCTGAGATTGAATTCTACAACATTCAAAAATCCTAACTTCCTTGGAACATATCTCTGAAAATATAGCAAACCAAGGTTTGACATTTTAACTAGATTCTCATAAATATTTCGCCTCCATGTAGTAAAAATTTCACAGTTTCCATGATGGCCAGTTTGGAGCAGCAAAACCCTAGGATTAAGAGCTCTAATACCAAATGTTATATATCCATATCAAAATAAAGTATAAACATAAGAAAATATAGATTAATGACTTGATAATAAGCCACCTATAGGGTCAAACTCCTTTTACATCACATAAATGAACAATTCTTGGATGATTGAAATGACAAGCCCTGCGTGGCTCATATAGGAGTTTAAAGGGTAAAACTATAATGAGGTCCTACATAACAATAATAACGTAAGGGAATAACAATAACAATAGTGAGCTTCTATGGGTCACAACAATAACAATATAGGGGCTACACTAGTATTATAGGGACCTAACAATGCTATAGTTCTTTCATATGCTAAGATGATCGAACAATAGTAGTCAACCAAATATCTTGTGCTCTAACTAAGGAGTATCAACAATACCCTTATCCACACTACTAGATTACCCTATTACATGAAAATAACCTCCTAGGTGTTATTCTTGATGCCACTATATCATTCAAGAAGTAAAGTGTTTAATCTAAGGTTGGTTTTAAGATACATATATAACTTCTAATACACTTGATGGTACATGGAAGTGAGATACCTTGTACTAGTTTGTCTTGTGTGGTACTAATTGAAGGGGTACCAACAAGGGTTATAAGAGTTTCCAACTAGGTGAACAATCTATTTCCAACCATGTGAAACTATGTGTATTTTATGCATGTATTCATCCTGAATCACAATTTTATCCACTTAACAATAAATCACTATGATTTTTTATAGATTCCCAAACATGTCTATAGCCTAGTAACTTACTAAAAATTATAGAGGAATAAAATTGTCACCAAGCGTTGAAGTGCAAAAAAAATCCCTTTATGCAAATAAAATGCATAAAACCAATACCTTATAGAATTTCTACTCACTTGGATGGGGGCTCGTGTACCTTACTATACACATTACTTGTCGGCTTCCAATTGGTTTTGTAGCCACTTATATCCATCGCTTTACTCACTAATCTCTTTCTCTAAACCTTAGCTTTAATACCACTTTGATGAAAAGGATAACAAATTAGCTAAAACTACAATGGTATATTCGTAAGAGAAACATATATGCACAATCACACAAATGAGCTATAGCTCATAAACTTTTGGTATCATTGCTTGTATTACTTTACAAATCATCTCTCTCTCTCTCTCTCTCTCTCTCTCTCTCTCTCTCTCTCTATATATATATATATATATATATATATAGATGAGAAATCCTCCATGTTATTGTTGTGTGGCTTGGTTGAAGGATCCTCATAAGTTATCCTTGCATGGTGGGTTTGAATTTTTTCTAGAAGAAGTGGTTGAAGTAACCAATCATATGCTTTAAATACAAAACAATAATCCAATCTTTGGAATTTATTGCCTAGGGTTCATGATATTGAAATTGTGATAAAAAAAACTAGTAAATCAAAATGAAAGTGTAGAAAACACTAAACAATCATCTATCCATGAATACAATGAAGAATATCATCATTAAACAAAGAGACTTCCATATAAAATGAGCTAATCTTGCAGTAGATAAACTCTCTTTTCCCATATAAATATGATACCAGTGCTACTGAAATTTTAAAGACGAATATAGCTTTATCATGTTTCAACACTCACACATGATGAAACAATAAATATAAATTGATTTAGAAAAATATAAATTTGATAAAAAATGTATATTTTAGTTACAATAACTTTACAATAACATAATTATATTACAAATTTTAGTCACTCAAAATCAAACTCTATAGAGACAGCCATGATAGTCTCTTTTAGTGAGTAATGTCATGCCAAAGCCGTAATTAGGGACCTTATGGTTCACATGACTCTTAATTTCAGCCAAATGTGAATGTAAAATAAAGTTTGGAGACACTATCATTATCCTCCACTAATCCTTCCAAGAACCACCTTTCAAACCCTTATTCAAGAACTGAAGCAGCCTCAAAAATTACACAGCTCTACAAAGTATTAAGGTTACAACTGCAAGATTAGAATAACCAGGAGTCTCAGTGATTCTGAAGATAAAATTAGAGTGCTAACCACATCTGATAAGGCAAACTATTCGGATTTCAAAATTAAGTTTTATAGTATTTCAAGATTAAGTTTTATAGTAGCAAATTATATGTTTGAATTCCCTAGAAAATCTTTATAGGGATAGATTTGAAAATAACGGCTATTTGCTAACGAGATTATTCTACACTTATTATACTATTTCATCCATGCCCAGGTGGTAGTGAAACAAAACATCAAATGGAAAGATACCAGGCCCTAAATAAGGTATTAATAACATTTTAAAAAACTAAACTATACCCATGAAAAACTATCACTGATTCCTGCATATCACACTATAATTACGTCATACATTGTAAAATTGTTGATTACTTTTAAGTAAAGTGACTTTATATAAAAGAAATCAACGACCTATACGTTAACTCTGTACTATATATTTAAAAAGGCCCTCCCCTGCAATCCCATTTGCGAAATTTGCATCCCATTGCTTTAAAATCAATTACTTTCAACTTTACTCTCACGCATTTCGTTATATTTTTGGGAGTGGATAACACTTTGTTTTTTAGGTTTCTTAAATTATTGTTTTGATTTAAGAAATATGATCGCAATAAATTACTCAGAATTATCAAGCAAGGTACTCTAAAACTATGACCAAACCCCTATCCTCGCCGTTAAGTTTGCTCAACCTTATAATTTTTAATTTCACTTAAATTCCTCATCCGAAGGAATGGCTCTCTCACGTGGGACTCATGTTAGAGGGAAAGACATATGACATTTGCTTTAAAGAAAATTTGCAAAAACATCCACTTTTCAAGATGATTAATGTTGGAAAAGCGGAGGAGGCAAAGCATGAATTTATACATAAAACATAAGTTGCTGCTCTTCTATTGATCACACAAAACATGATAATTACAATGAACTCGGTGAAGGGTATTTAAACATTTTCCAACTAGTGACTTGCCTAAAATATATTGACATGCAATCACATGCAACCACACACTAAAAGTCGTCTATCAATTAACTCAACTTGACTCAACACTCAAACACTCAATCACTTAGTTAACTGACTCTCTATGTTTAGCCAACTCAACATGCGGGAGTAATTACAATTTCTAACACTCCTCTTTAATTACGAGCATATGACTCAACATAACTCAACATGACTTAAGCATCACACAAACATGCTTGCTACTCTATGTCTCAGCTAGACTTATAATGACTCTAGACTTTTGCAATTTTGGATTTTTTTTTTCTCTTTTTCCAAATTTTAAATCCTCGAAATGGCTTCATTCTCTGTTGAACTTTCTTGTTGTAGCGTTTACTCACTTGTTGCTACTGCAATTTTTCTTTGACTTGTTTTGAACTTGTTCTGAAAAACAATTGGATCATGTCTTCTACACCTTCCTCTTCAAATATTCGTTCAACTATGGACTGTTGCCACAACATTGCATCTTCAAACTGTCTTCTTTGCTCTTCATATTCATGACTTTCTTTCTGCCATATTTCTTGATAGAAAAATGTTATCTCTTCTTGACTCCATTGCTGAAAAATGGTTTCAATGCATTCATCTTTGTCTTCAGAAACATCCATATCATTCTTTTCACTTTCATCATCAAGTACTGCTGCTTTTTTTCTGTAATCTGCATCAAATTTATTAACAACCTTGCTTTCAACTTCTGCTCCCATGCTATTTTGAACACCTGCATATTCAAAAACAATGTTAAAAACATCTTTAATATGACTCTCTTCAGTGAGAGCTTCCTGCTCTACATCTGCCTTCTTTTCAACTGCATGGAGGTTGTCTTCCACTGTTATGTTGTTAGTGGATATTCTCATAAAAAACTCTTCAATCACTTTATCCTGTTCTTGATCATCAACTGCTACTAGATGACATACTACTTCATGAGCAGTTCCAACTGCTTCATATCTTGCTGCTACAATGGTAGCTTCAACCTTCAATGTTTCATCAAACATTGTGCTTACCATATTGCCACAATCAATCTCTATTTCAAAAAAGAAACCACACATATAATCAACATAGTGTGCATCCACATTATGGTGGGATATCCGAGCATGCATGTGCTCATTGTCAATTTCATTGACAATTTCAACTTCACCAAATCCATCAGCTATGGCTGGATTCACCAATTCACATATAACTTTGCAATTATCATCCACATGTGTCTCATCATAGTGGGATTCACCATCATCTGTATCATCCACATTATAGTGGAGTCCTTGAGAATTTATATGCTTTTGCTCTGCTTCACATACAGACGTTATTGATTCTCTCTGTAATCTTTGTTGCATCTTCTTCATCCTATGCATGCTTGCATAATGGGTTTCAATTTTATGGTCTTGACAACCATCATCTACTTTTGAGTGGGATTCTCCAAGCTCTGTTTTCCTCTCAGAGTCTTGCTTATCTACTCTCAGATCTACGACCAACTTCCTTGCTTGTGACATAACATGTTGTTGCATGTCACTCCCCCTTTCCCCAAACTCTACTTCCAGTAACTTCCATGCTTCCTTGGAAGTTGTAGCTTTTGCTACCCTGCACAAACACTTCTCATCCAATGCTTGTTTCATAAAATTCAATGGCAAAACATCACATATGCATCATATGGGTTATTAGATTCGTACTCAATTAACTCTCTACCTCGAAGAAAAGTTAACATCTTGATAACCCAATGATCAAAATATTCACTTGTAAACATAGGAGGTGGTAGCAGATCAAAGCTACACCAATCACCCTCAATTTCTTCTTTGTCTTCTGCTAGACTTCTCAGTTCCTCGGTTGTGGTTTGAACCTCTCTAACCATGGCAACAATATTTGCATCTTCTTTTCGATTTATTTTCCTCATATGCTTCAGTGGCGCTTTGCAACCCATGATTGCAGTCTTACCTCTGTTTTATAGATTCTTTCTTGATTGCATGAGGCTATCTTCCATATCGCCCCCGAAAGAAAATATGATTTTCAATATGTGCCCTCGTAAAGCATAATCTTCACCAAAAAAATCATGCTCGAAAAAACAAACAAAATATTTTTGTAAACGAGACACTGCAAAATCCTAAACACACTTCCAATAAAAAAAACTATTTTTAGTGAAAAAACCCAACTTCATAGAAATCTTAAAAATATATTTGAAATTCCTCGAACTTTAAAGCACCCTTCATAATCTTTTCCCAAGTCCCTTTATTTTCAAAAAAAAATCTTTTAACAAACTTTAGGAAACCCTTTTATCAAATCGTGTATGGCTCCTTCCCATTTATAAAAAGAACTTTTAATTAAAAAAAAACTTTTCAATAAAAACCTTCAATAAAAAAACCCACGTGACTTTGAATTGCTGCCAAATTTCAAACCTTACACCAACGATTCCATGGCTGCAAGCTGCTCTGCAAACCAACGTGAAGACTGCTATTGACTTATCGCTTGGCGACTGCGAAAATATGTTCTTTGCTCTATTAACGCGCCTCTTCTTATGATGGGCTACGTGCTAATGCTATCCACGAGATAGAAGTCCCGCATTATTCCTCTAACGCTACCATAATTGAAGGAAATCAACGTGCTTGCATGTTGACTACTCAATTTCCCCGGGGATGGGTGTTCACAGCAGCTGCAGCTGCTTCTTCAAGAAACTCTATCTATGCTTTTTACAAACCAAACGAGCTCGGCTACAACGGTGGAGAAACTATCTATGTTGTTTACAAACCAAACGAGCTCAGCTACAGCGGTGGAGAAACTTCTGACTATCTTATTACTCGCACATGCACGGTGCATTTGTAAAATCTCTCCATTTCAAACTTGCTTTGATATCAATTTGTTGGAAAGGCGGAGGAGACAAAGCATGAATTCACACATAAAACACAAGTTGCTGCTCTTCTATTGATTACACAAAACATGATAATTACAATGAACCCAGTGAACGGTATTTAAACATTTTCCAACTAGTGACTTGCCTAAAATATATTGACATGCAATCACATGCAACCACACACTAAAAGTCATCTATCAATTAACTTGACTTGACTCAATCACTCAGTTAACTGACTCTCTATGTTTAGCCAACTCAACATCCGGGAGTAATTACAATTTCTAACAATCAAGTGGGTCGAACCAGCCAAAATTGCATAACGGACCCCAAAAATTTCCATATATCAGCAACAACTCAACTATCATAAAAATTTGAATTTTACAATGGTAGTGTCACTTCATACCAAATTCGAATGGCAAGCAGGCATGGGCGACCCGCAAAGACATTCATTGTGATTGAATGCAGAAGCTAGGAATGAGTTGAAAGGTTTTCCCTCCGGAATAACCCCACACAGATGGTTGTAGCTCACATTCAACTCCCTCAGATTCTTCAATTGGGTCATCTCCTCTAGGATCGTTCCATTTAGTTCATTATGAGATAGGTCCATAGCTTCCACCCTATTTAAACTTCCAATGGACGGTGGAATACTCCCATGCAATTGATTGCTTGCCATATTCACATATTTTAGTGCCACCATGCTCTGGAATAGATTGCATGTGTCCCCTGTGATGTTGTTGTTGGAGAGATCTAGAGATGTATAAAGAGAAGGAACAACAGGCTCCCAGTCATTCAATCTCATTGAAATACCGCAACCATCCAACCGCAGATCCACTACAAAACTGGAGCTAGTAATCCAGTAAGGGATGACCTCAAGCCTTACATCATTGTAAGGAAAATCAAGGGTTTCGAGACCAATTTTATCCAGATTTGGCAATGGGGCTGATAAGCTATTGCAGGAGAGATTAAGGAAGAGAAGGTTATATATAGCTGGGGATTGAGGAAGGTTGCCCGTAAGCTCATTGTTTGAGAGATCCAAGTATTCCAGATATTCCATATCTGCGAATGACTCCGGAACGCTACCGGTGAGCTTATTGTTTGAAATGAAAATAGAGTCGAGAAGAAGTCCCTCCAAAGGAATAGGGTATTTGGCCCGTTTAATTGTTGAATGATAAATGAAGTGGGCAAAGGAGTGGCAGAGTACCTAACCAGGTGGGAATGGTGCCGCTTAGATTGGTTTTAGAGAGAATGAGGGTGTGAAGACTTGAGGAATTTGGGAAAAAAGGGAGGTTGCATGTGAGTATGTTTTGGGATAGTCAGCGTGATCGGTTACTGTCAATAGATAATAAATATCATTCAGCGCAGTTATTTCTCGTCTGTAGCTGAAGATGTGTATAAATTGCAATGTTTAGTAATGAAAGGGAAAAGCTTCGAGTGTCGACTCTGTTCCCTGTCATGGTATCAGAGCTCAAGTGAGCTGTGAGGAAGGCCTAGTAGTGTCTGCGTGAGGCCAGATCTAAGTTGGAGGAGTGTTGTGTATCAAGAGAAGAGCAATTGCTGATGGAGAGTGTTGTGTTAAGTGCAGACCGTGTGAAGTTGAGGGACCGCTTGTAAGCCTCTAATATAGTAGAGTTGAGTGTTGTTGCTCTACGGTGTGGGATAAGTGCATATGTGCATGGTTAAGGGTTCAGCTGGCATTGAGCTGTTGTGTGATAGTCATTGAAAGAGGCATGAAAAGAGGGTAGTCCACTATGGAATAAAAACAAGGGCCAAGTCTGCTAATTATGGTCGCTGTCACTTGAAAGGAGCCGACCAGGAGAAGCTGTTGGTTAAATTCCATTTAAGATTTTTTTGTTTGAGTGTTTTCTCTTGTAAGTGTTTGTTTATTAAGATGCAGATCAGAGGGGCCCAATTGGTGTCGTGGCCGGAACTTCATTCTAGTGCAAAGGCATTGTGTAAAGAAGCCCTGAGTGATTGAGTGGCGAGTAGGGGCCGTTGAGGCTTGTGAGCATCCATAGGGCCAAGATTAGTGAGAGTGTACTGTTGCGTTGAGAGTGAGAGTGTGGAGGCCTGGTGCAAACAAGGCCAAGGACATGAGTGGCGCAATGGTGTTGAAACATCAAGATGTGGGTGCATTCTGCAGTTGACTAAGGTCTAGTTTATGGTTGCATCGATTGTATTGTCGGCTGCACTAATGCCTGTGGATGAAGGCACCAATATGTTGCATCGTCTGTGGAGTGTAAAGGAGCAGTTGCAGTGGAGGTTGCAAGGCATCGATAGCACTATGTTGTGAGTCTTGAGGGCCTGGTCGCGACTGTTAGAAGTGCTGTGAATGTGTGGAATTGTTGAGAAACACGTTGAGTTGAAGTTGAGCTATTTTCCGAGCTGAATATTGGTGTGGCCTATCGCTGTCGTAGTGGGGGACGGGTTTTCTTGTGGTTCAGTGTTTTTATATCTGCCTGTGTTTAAGGAGCTGTTGTAACTGGCCACGTGGATTGATGCTTTGTGATTAAGTCAATTTGAAGAAAAATATTTTTTTTGGTGCGTGTCACCATTGATTTGTGAATCGTATTGAAATACTTTGAATGAAGGTGAGTTTGTGTTGTGTGGATGTGTATTGAAATTGTTGTGTATTAAATATTGTAGAGCGACTGCAAGGAAGTGAGAGTTTTGTGAGTATTAAAACGTGCACCATCCTGAGAACTGAGAAATTTGGGTACCCCCAAGTGATTTCTATTAAAGTGCATGAGCTTGATGAAGGATGTGTGTGTAACACCAAGTTCGAGTTGGAGAGTTGACCATGGGAGCTAATCTGTTGAGTGTGGCGATGCAGCTTGTGATTGGTGCATGTGTAGTAGAGTGCCTATCTTTTGAAAGCCATTTTTGTTTTGGGTTTGAGTAGTAGGTATTTTTGTTTTGGGTTTGAGTAGTCTGTTCATGTGAAGCTAAGTCTCAAGGTGAGAAATGAGTGCAATAATGTTTGATAGTGATCTTTTTGATGATGTCTTTTTAGAGAGTCTATTTGGAAGTATTTTTGGGCTGGGTAATATTTTTTATTCCGGTAGTATTTTTAAGTCACAAGAATTGTTAGATCAACATAATGATTTTATTGATGATATCCAGAGATGGAGTACATTCCACATGAGAGCAAAACTTTCTTATTCGTGAACCCAATTTCTAGTAATGTGATTGGATCTGCTTCTAAGATTTCTACGACAGTTGAGGATACTACCATGGATGTTGTTTGGAGGCCGCTCATGTTCGAATATGAGTGCATTTTGGTGGCTCCTCATGGAATGTGGGGAGAACATGAATTAGATTACCTTGTTCAGAATCTTGCATTGCATACCAATATGGAAAAGGTTGATGATGTTAAGTACGTAAGTAAGGAGTAGAGGAAAGCTAGAAAGGTGAAGATTAAACTGCACCAGCAAATGAACAAGCATGGACCCTTTAGCAAGAAGGAAAAAATGAAATGTTTTTTTGTAAGCTTAGTTGAGACTTAGACTAGCATGCAAGTTAAAGTTTATGTTGTCGTGATTAAGGAGAGGTGTTAGAACATTAATCACAACTGCAACAAACGATGCCGCTCACTGTTCCCACATCATCTAATTTAATGTGAGTCAGCCAAAGTCACTAAAACATCAGTTCAAGTCGATGAAGATCATTATTTATTCTCCTGAGTATATATCTATAAATAATTATATTTAGTAATGAAATATCAAGCTCTTGCATAGAGTCTTTGTTTTCTGTCAAGACCCAAGTAGTAAAGGGATGTTAAATTGAAGAAGGATTCTGGGATTGGGTCTGTTAATAAATTCTTGTCCAAACAGAGTTGAACCAAATTTTTCCCCAGCAAGCCGAGCGATTCAGGAATGCTTCTTCTCAAACGATTATTACTCGCCAACAACTCAGCAAGGTTAGATAGATTTCCAAAAGAAAATGGGATGTTACCTGTAAGAAAATTGTCTGATATATCAAGACTGCTTAAGCTTGTCAGAGCTCCCATGGATTCTGAAATTGGACTAGAGACCATGTTGTTATTTAGTGTCAATATAGATAACCGACTCAAATTTCCGATGGTGGAAGGAATGGAGGAGTAGAGCAGATTTGAATCCAAGTATAAGGAAGTTAAACTCTACAGATTTCCAATGGATTGTGGTATAGGACCACTCAGTCGGTTCCCCGATAGGGACAGAGACTGCAACTGGGTGAGATAGGTGATGGCAGAAGGTATGGTACCGGTAAGATTGTTATTATCCAGATAAAGATGGGTTAAGGTGGAGAGGCGAGAAATGGAAGATGGAATTGTTCCACACATATTTTTCTAGCTGAAAACAATTAACTTATTGAGATAAGAGAGGTTACTAATGGAGTTAGATAGAGTTCCACTCATGTATTGGCTGTTGTTGCTTTGATCTGCATTGAGAATGAGATTTACCACTCGACTGTTGTGGGTGTCACACAGCAGACCGTTCCATCGACAACAATCGTTACCCGTCCACGTTTCAAGAGCTCCAATGGGATCCTGAACGATGCTCGCTTTGAAATCTAATAATGCAGCCCAGTCTTCTTCAGTGTTAGAAAATAAATTTAGGAGGCAGAGGAGCTCAAAAATCGATTGCGGCAAAGTAAGCAAGGTCAACTTCAGTTGCAAAAAGTTAAATCTTTGGTTGCGGCGAGGATATCGCAACCACACATGGACTTTAATTAAAACACAAAGTTCACTCATGACAAAACAGAGTAAAATAAAAGACGTTGCGTAAATTTACTTGTGTAAGATTAAAACCATAACGCAACTGACCACACTTTATATTATATGTCAAAACATAAATAAATTACATTCACATGATAAATGGAGGCTGCAACTCCAAGTGAAAAACACAACAAACTTACTGCGATTTACGCATTACTAGGTTGCGGAGTAAACTTCTGTAAAACTCTGTAAAACTAGTTTTCATGTGCCCACCAAAATTTCCTCCACAATTTTCTCCTCACTACCTCACAGATTTTCGCTCCCTAACTTTCCCAACATTCCCAACATTAAAAATGACTTTTACTTGCATATTTATCCTAACATACGAATTTGACATTAATTACATGAAAAAGAAAATATTTAACATGCAATATGGGCAATTTTACATAGTAAATGATTTTCTGAACTTGCAGGTGTTGTGGAGTGTGGGCAACAGTGGCAGAATGAATGTTTGCCCATATCTATTTAATAAACTTCATTAAATGCCTTAACTTCTGTGATGTGTTGCGGAATGGTCTGCTCTGAACTTCTGTTTTGACTTCTGTCCTTCTGCCTGCAAACAAAATCGCAACTGTGCAGTGGTTGACTAGGCAAGCATGCTGGTTGTCAGTGTGTTTAAGGCGGTGGTTGGGATTATTATTTCCAACACTCCCCCTTAATCACAACTGCCGCCATTGACAATTCCCAAACAATCTCTGAGATAAACAAAACTTTCACATGCCAATGGCTTTGTGAAAATATTAACAAACTGTTCCTGTGACCTGCAGTGCTACAACACAATTTCATCATTGTTAATCAATTCTCTGATAAAATGATATTTAGCATCAATATGCTTGGTCCTCTTGTGAAAAACATAATTCTTTGATAATGCAATTGTGGATGTGTTATTGCAGAAAATAGTTGTTGCCGCCTCTTGGTCACAACGAAGATCCCTCAACATCCTTCTCATCCAAACTGCCTGACACGATGTTGTTGTTGCAGCGACATATTCAGCTTCTGTTGTTGATAATGCCACTATTGGCTGCTTCTTGGAGGCTCATGAAATGGCTCTAGAGCCCAAATGAAAAACATAACCCGATGTGCTCTTTCTGTCATCGACACTTCCTGCCCAATCACTGTCAGTGTAACCAACCAACCTGAAATCACTTGTTGCGGTGCATAAAACACCATACTGTTTTGTTCCATTGACATACTTTAGAATCCTTTTCACTGCTTGCCAATGTGTCTCGATGAACCTTGACACCAAACTCACTGCATACATTATATCTAGCCTAGTGGCGGTCAAATACATCAAGTTGCCTATCATACTTTTGTATAATGTCGGATTGACATTGCTGCTGCAATCTTCTTTGCTCAAATTCAACCCCATGACAATTGGAGTTGGTGTGGGCTTGTTATTCTGCATTTTAAACCTCTCCAAAATGTCTACCACATACTTTTCTTGAGAGATAAAAATGCCATTTTTTGTTTGCTTTACTTCTATGCCCAAAAAATATCTTAACAACCCCATGTCATTCATTTCAAATTCATTCTTCATGACTTGTTTGAAATCAGTGATGAGGAAATCATCACTGCCTGTAAAAATTAAATCATCTACATTTAAGGCGACAATAAGAATCTTACCATCGCTTTCTGTGATGTAAGGAGTGGGTTCACCGTCACATTTCTCGAAA
The DNA here is from genome assembly GCA_031772625.1 of Pinus tabuliformis. Lineage (NCBI taxonomy): Eukaryota > Viridiplantae > Streptophyta > Pinopsida > Pinales > Pinaceae > Pinus > Pinus tabuliformis. Next base: position 1,166,518,931 of record CM062809.1, read on the forward strand.
CCATTGCTCAACAAGTAGGCATCTATTCTGTTGTACCATGCACGCGGTGCTTGCTTCAGCCCATAAAGAGCTTTCCTCAACTGATACACTTTGTCTTCTTTGCCTTCTACCTCATAACCAGGCGGTTGCGCAACATACACTTCCTATTTCAGCACTCCATTCAAGAACACTGACTTTACATCCATTTGATACACTTTCCATTTATGTTGTGCTGAAATCACCACAACTGTAAGCATCGTCTCCATCCTCACTACTGGTGCAAACGTCTCCTCATAATCTCTTCCATTCTGCTGCTTGTATCCTTTGACAACTAGCCTCTCTTTGTGGCTTTCAATCTTACCATTGACATTGCTCTTGGTCTTATAGACCACTTCACTGGAATGGCAAGTCCACTAACTCCCATGTCTCGTTCCTTTCTATTGCTTCTATTTCTTCCTCCATTGTCGCAACCCATTTTTCTTCTTTGACTGCATCTTCAAAATGGATTGGTTCATCTACATGACAAAACAAAGAAAATAATGAATTCTTACCAACGTTGCTATCAACTTCATCTTGCTCATAAATTTCATTTAAATTTCTGAATTTTGGTCTTCTTGTGCTTGCTGAAGATGGGCTTGACATGTCACTTGGTGTTGTGCTTTGCGGCATGCTTGGAGAAGCACTTACTTGACTGCGCGACGTTGTCCTATTATTTGTTGATGGTGTTCCTTGTTGCCTAGATTGTTTCACTTGAATAGGAGTAGAGGGAGTCATTGTTGAGGAATTGCTTGCTATTGTAAATTCCTCTTTGTCCTCATGTGGTATACATGCTTTCACATTGACTATCTTCTCTAAACTTCCATCCCATGCTTCATCTTCTATGAACTGCACATCTCTGCTGATTATGACTTTCTTGGTTGATGGATTGTAGATCTTGTATGCCTTAGATTCATCACTATATCCAACAAATATACATTTCTCCCCCTTGTTGTCCAAATTCTTCCTCAACTCATCTGGGACATGTGCATATGCCGCACAACCAAAGAATTTCATGTGAGTGACACTATGCTTTCTTCCACTCCATGCCTCTTCAGGAACTACATTCTGGATGCTTTTGGTTGGACATCTATTCAAGATATATGTTGCACAAACGACAGCTTTAGCCTAATAATCATTTGGAAAATGTTTTGCCTTCAACATACTCCTTGCCATTTCCATAATGGTCCTATTCTTCCTTTTTGCCACACCATTTCACTGAGGTGTATACCTTGTTGTAAATTGCTTATGAATTCCATGCTCTCTGCAAAATCGAAGGAAGTCATTTGAGATGTATTCGCCACCTCTGTCACTCCTGAGGACTTTGATGTAGTGTCCTCTTTGCTTCTCAACAAGAGCCTTGTACTGGCTAAAGCGATCAAACACTTCATTTTTCTGTTTTAGGAGATAGACCATGTCTTCCTTGTGTAGTCATCTATGAATGTCAATACATAGTGGTTGCCACCAATTGATGGTGTCTGCATTGGTTCACATAAATCTGAGTGGACAATCTCCAAAGGTGCCTTTGCCCTTACTGACTTTCCTGCTGGAAATGTCTCTCTATGTTGCTTGCCCAAGATGCATCCTTCACATAGGCTGTCCGGTTTTTATATGAGTGGTAATCCCTTCACCATGCCTTTCCTATGCAACAAATTCAAAGCTCCAAAGTTTAGATGTCCAAATATCAAATGTCATAACCATTTTCATCTTTGACTTCTGCTTGATAGTTCACTTGTGTGACCGCTGCATCTTTTCTTCCATCCTCTTGTCAGTTCATTGATAGTTGTGTTTGTGCACCTTCTTTCAAATCTGATCTTATCTTTAGGGGAAACATTCTATTGTTTGTCATCTGCACCTTTGCAATCAACTGTCTGCTTGGAGGCCTATCCAAAATTGTGCACACATCATTTTTGAAAAAGACATTATAGCCCTTTTGCATGAGCTGTCCAATGCTTATGAGGTTATGCTTCAGACCGGGGACAAAGTAAACATCTGAGATGTACTTCTTCTCTCCCTTCTTTGTTAGGATATTAACTCTCCCTTTTCCCATGACAGAGACTTTGCTATCAGTCCCTAATGTCACTTCAGATTTCACACTTTCATCTAGATTTGAAAACATTTCTATGTTTCCTGACATGTGATTGCTACACCCTGAATTTAGATACCATAGATCACTTTGTTTTTCTTGTGCTACATTACAAGCTAAAAACATGCTATCATGGTTCTAATTTTCTTTTGTGAAATTTACAATTGGCTTGTTACTAATGTTATATTGCTTATTTCTACATTCATTTGCATAATGACCATACTTCTTACAGTAATGACATTGGACTTGAAATTTATCATACCTCTAACCTTGTGCTTGATTTTGGCTTGGTCCTTGACTCGGATTTTGATCGCTACCTCTTTCATTTGAGATTGAAGGGCTTCTTCTTCCTCTTCCTCTAGCATATGATTTTCCACTGCCTCGACTTTGTGCAAATGATACTTGTGTCTTGAAGGCATGCTCCAATGAGGAGCTTGTTTCTCTATTCAGTCCATGTTCATGTGAGATCACTGATGCTTGAACTTCATCCACTGAGAACTGTGAGAGATCCTTTGTCTCTTCTATGGCCACAACAATGGCATCAAACCTTGCTGGCAAACTTCTCAAAACTTTCTCAACTATTCTCCTTTCCTCAAGTGTCTCACTATGAGACTTGAATTGAGTAAGCAACCCAATTACACGTGTAAAAAACGAGTCTACATTCTCAGACTCTTTCATACAAAGTGTTTCAAAATCTCTTCTCAAAATTTGCAGTTTTGTTGTCTTGACTTTTGCCATTCCTTGGTAGGCTGTCTGGAGGGTGTCCCATGCTTTCTTGGACTTTGTTGTTGCTGCAACCCTTGGGAAAATACTTTCATGAACTGCTTGGAAAATATAGAACAGGGCTTTTGAATCCTTCTTCCTGTTGTCCCTTAACAAATCCATTTCTGCTTGAGACAACGCATTGTATGCTAATGCATCCGCTGGTTCTGGGAAACCATTCTCCACCAAATCCCAAATGTCTTGAGAAGAAAACATGGCCTTCATTGTAATAGCCCAATAGTCATAATTTTTGCCATTAAATTGAGGTATCTGAGGATTAGTCAAGCTTGTGCTTGATGTTTCCATTTCTGAGTGTGAAAAAAAACCTTTCTACCTTCTAGTAAATACACCTCAAAAATTCAGCCCTCAAAAAAGTTTTAATTGCTAGTAAAATCACTTGCTTTTACACTAACAGAGTTTAACCCGCTCTGATACCATGTTAGAAAATTAGAAAATAAATTTAGGGGGCAGAGGAGCTCAGAAATCGGTTGCGGCAAAGTAAGCAAGGTCAACTTTAGTTGTGAAAAGGTAAATCTTTGGTTGCGGCGAGGATATCGCAACCACGCAAGGACTCGGTTGCGGCAAAGTAAGCAAGGTCAACTTTAGTTGTGAAAAGGTAAATCTTTGGTTGCGGCGAGGATATCACAACCACACAAGGACTTTAATTAAAACACAGAGTTCACTCACAGCAAAAGAGGTTGCGTAAATTTACTTGTGTAAGATTAAAACCATAACACAATTGATGACACTTTATATTATATGTCAAAGCGTAAAGAAATTACATTCGCGTGATAAATGGACGCTACAGCTCCAAGTGAAAAACACAACAAACTCATTGCAATTTATGCATTACTGGGTTGCAGAGTAAACTTCCTTGGTTTTCATGCGGCCACCAAAATTTCCTCTATGATTTTCTCCTCACTATCTCACAGACTATCGCTCCGTAACTTGTCCAACATGCCCAATATTACAAATGACTTTTACTTGCATATTTATCCTAACATACGAATTTGACATTTGTCCAACATGCCCAATATTACAAATGACTTTTACTTGCATATTTATCCTAACATACGAATTTGACATTAGTTACATGACAGATAAAATATTTAATACGCAACATGAGCAATTTTACGTAGTAAACGATTTTCTGAACTTGCAGGGATTGTGGAGTGTGGGCAACAGTCGCGGAATGAATGTTTGCCCATATCTATTTAATAAACTTCATTAAATGCCTTAACTTTTGTGATTTGTTGCGGAATGGTCTGCTCTGAACTTCTGTCCTTATGCCTGCAAACAAAATCGCGACCGTGCAGTGGTTGACTGGGCAAACAGGCTAGTTGTGAGAGTGTTTAAGAGGGTGGTTGGGATTATTATTTCCATCATTCAACAGATTTTGCATTAGTTGTGAGAGTCTGTTTAAGGGGGTGGTTGGGATTATTATTTCCATCATTCAACACATTCTGCATTTTGGCCTCAGGGCCCATGATAAGTTTAATAACATGAGTAGCAGTAACATAGAGAGTTGCAGTAAGTGTGGCATTACTGGATTGCGTTTCTCCATTGCAGAGGAGCTACGAACTAAAGGGAGCAAAGCAGAATAGAATTTATCCTCACACTTCATACCATTGCAGAGGAGCTACGAACTTAAGGGAGCAAAGCAGAATAGAATTTATCCTCACACTTCATACCCTTTACGTGATCCAACATTGCACAATTTTATATGATTTAGTGGAATAATTTGCTATTTTATAAAATTAATTTTGAAAAATATGTATTTTCTGCTGATCGAATAAACTACACACCAACATGCAACATTGGCGACAATTATTCACTTTCCTGGTATTTCAGAGTGTTTTGAGTGTAGTGTAAGTGAACTCCACGTTTACACGCAATATGAAGCAACGACCATTTCGAAACTGCAAATTGCCAAATGGTTTCAGACGTTGGCATGTAAATTGCGTTCCATTGGACTGTAAAGTGGTGTGTTAAAGGTCATCATTGAATTCCGTGAATGTATAAATCTTGTTGTTGCTGATGACGCTACTATATGGAAGAATCCCTTTTGTGTACACTCATGTGAAGGATTCCTCCCGTTCAGGGTTTTGCTAAGTTTTGTTGTGATGGCTTCATCACGTCAACCAACACAAGTTTAATTCAGACGTCATCAATGCCTCTTCTAACTTCATTGGCGACGCGAAATTATGCTGGAACTTTGTGATTGTTTCGTTTAAGAAGTCCAACTTGGGGATTTTTTTTTTTTTAAGAAATCTAAGTTGGGAGGGGAGCGTTTGGATTATTTTTTAGTCGAAATGGATTAGTAATTAGGATTTCTAAAAATCTCTACGGAATTTTTTTAAAATCTTATTAAAATTCTGTTATTTTAAAAATAAAATTATAACCTTTTTCAAAATCCTACTTATTTTCTAAATGAAATTGTAGCCTCTTTAAACTTTTTATTGGTTAGAATGTGAATTATCAACGTGTCTTAACTCTGAAGTTAAATGAGATATAAAATGGTGTTGTCGGTCACTCAACTCTCTTTTGATAGGTGATGGCAGACTTTAACGAGAAAAGAGTTTTTTATTCTTTTAGATTGAATTAGGATTAAATTTGGTGAGAAAGTGGAAAAAGCTTAACAGGATTTAGAGCGGCACATGGAACAAGTGAAACAAGAACTCATTCTTCAAGGCACATGGATCACTTAGATGAAGAAGAGGAAAAGCTTACACAATTCACAGCGGAAAGAAGGAAATACGAGGAAATATTATGGGGTAGAAATCTAGAGCATAATGGTTGAAGTAGGGGATAAAACACAAAGTTTTTCCACAATGCCATGGTTCAACGCAGAAATCAAAACAATAACATCTATTTTTTGTATTCAAGTTTCTGTGATCCATAATGAATTATACAAAGACATCAAGAAGGAACTTGTGAATTATTATAAATATCTTCTCTCGCAATTCAAAAATTCACTAGAAATATCCCCTCGTTGGTTATCATCAAATAGAATGCAATGCTACTGTAGCGTATTTCTATTGAGGAAGTTGATATAGTCATGAGGGAAACTCCACTATACAAATATCTGCGGCTAGGTAGGTTCACCTCAAACTTCTTCCTCAACTGCTAGTCAATGATGAGATAAGAGATATGGATGATAATGGAGGAAGTACACAACAATGTAGGGGCTCTTCTAGCACTCAATTCCATATTTATCACCATTTTGGCCCCCAAAAGGGAGCAAGCTTATACACCCAACAACTTAATCGCAATATCATTATGCAACATGATATACAAGCTATTAACAAAATTTCTAGTTAATTGACTAATGCCTATATTGTGGGATATCATCACTATGGAACAATCAAGCTACATGGACGCACGCTAAATAATGGATAGTGTCTTACTCATCCATGAAAAAATCCATTCTCTTAATACAACAAGGATGCCAGGTATGCTCCTAAAATTGGATCTTTCTAAAGCTTTTGATAAGTTGAACTGGAACTTCATGAAGTTGATGTTGCTAGCTTTTGGCTTTAACTATCAATGGATTCAATGAATTATGAATCTGACCTCCTCAAGTTTCTTCACCTTACTAATCGTTGGCTCCCATTCACAAACCTTCTCACCCTCCCAGGGTATTCACCAAGGTGATTCCCTTTCTCCCTTTCCTTTTCTCTTAATGGCCAAAGGTCTAGGAAGACACCTTAAAGCTAGGAAAAGGGCAGACGATCTTGTAGGACTCAACACTCATGGCACTGAAGAATCCTATACCCACAACCAATTTTTTAATGACACCATGCTCATGGTAAATCCCATGGTAAAAAAAGCCAAATCTTTTCAGTTTGACCAAGACTACTTTTGTCTAGCCTTGGAGATGACTATAAACAAAGAGAAATCATTGATCTTCTTTTTCAACACCTCGACGATTATTCAATCCAATCTTATTCGCATCCTTGGATTCTCCATAGGTCATCTACCATCAAAACACATAGGAATACCTCTCTTTTTAAATGCTTTACAAAATTACTCATAGGAATACTTGATTTTGTCTCTCAACAAGAGCCTTAACTCTTGGAATTTTAGGGATTTAAACTTAAATAGCTAGCTTATTCTACTCAAATATGTTCTTCAAGCTATACCCTTTTACAATTTTTCAACTTTGGTAACACTAAAGGCCATCTTGAAAATCAATTGCAATATCGAAAGAAAATTTCTTTGGAGCAAAACTAGTACAAAGCATAAGTGGGCACTAATAAAATGGAATGATTTATGTAGACTGAAAAAAGGAGGGGACCTAGGCCTTCGAGATCCAAAGATACTAAATTAGGTTATAGGGGTGAAGATATGGTGATGATAGAAACACTTTGGACTAGGAAATATTCATTGAGCCCCCATTATAACTTTATTTCCACTCACGAACATTATAGCTGAAGGTCCTTGATTTAGAAAGTTGTGCACACCAGTAGAGCATTGGTGCAAGACTACATCTTATGGGAAATAGGAAATGGCCATACAACTCTCTTCTAGAAGGAGGCATGGCAGAAAATATATCCTCTTTGGGACATCCCCAACCTTCAAGCGATCAAAGAGGCCATTAGAGACCCTCTTACCAAAACAATAGTTGATTAGTGGAAAAATAACCCTACATTTGGAGAGTGTCGCACATAGAAGAACACTCATGAGGATTTAGCCAACCTTGAACATGTAGACCTCCAATCATGGTAGGAGATCATGCGACAATGCAAAATCAGGATCACAAATGGCCAAGATATGTTACAATGGGGCTATTGGCCATAGGGCTCTTTCAACATCAAAGAATCCTATCATCTAAAAATTTCCACAAATGAGCAGCCACAACAGGATCCTATATGGGCAAAGATATGGACTTATAAGAACTATCCAAAGGTAACTATCTTCATGTGGATGGCATACCGCAAAAATATTCCGACGTGGGACAATCTATTAAAACGTGGCTTTCAAGGCCTGTCCCTCTACTATCTATGTTGGCTAGAAGAGGAAACACAAAATCATTTGCTAGACATGTGCAACTACAACCAACAATTTTGGGACAAATTAGCATAGCTATTCCGGAATTTTGATAGGAAAAGGGGACACATAAAGAACACTTTAAAGGAGTGGAGAAATCATGCCTTCAAAAACTTAATCCTAAAGATGATTTGGATGTTATTTTCAGGCTTCATAATCTAGGTATTATGGAAAGAACACAACAAGAGAATATTCAAGAATGAAAGCCAATCTTGGGAAGGGGTTTGGAAGAGAGTGGACAAGTGTCTGAAGGAGAAATTTCCATACACAACTAGAAGAAGGAGGATAGGACATGTCCATAAGAGGATTATTTTACCTTTACACTTTGGGGTCTCCACTTACTATGAGCTTTACTTTACCCAGAACAAATCTCCCTCCCAATCCAAATGAGTGAGTGGTAAGCTCCTCTGTTAGGTTTCATTAAATTAATATTTGATGAGGCATCTAAAGGGAATTTGGATTGGCTACTTGTGGCAGGGCCTTCAAAAACTCTTCAAGCTATATATATATATATATATATATATATATATATATATATATATATATATATATAAACACACGCAAGATACCTAGGATGGAACTCCAACAATACAGTAGAAATTTGGGGCTTACTCAAAGCGCTGAATATAGCAAGGGAAAGGTGTTTTCATCAACTTATTACTAACAAAAACTCCAAATTAATTATCAACTTGATTGCAAAAATTTCAGTCACACATTTTCTAGCCTAACTCCCCTCTCTTTTGTTTCCCACTCTTCGTTACCATCAATCATGCCAGAATAATGACTAACATTGTGACATAATACTTGGCCAATACAAGAGGTATAGTAGATACGAAGGACCTCAATGAGCAATTGACTCTTGATGTTGGAAATGAAATTCACAAAGAATCATAGGTTGGCGCTAAAATACATAGAACTCATCGATGTGGGCGTCTAATGGTAACTGGATCATATTTAGGAAGGTCGATAGGTAGAGCATTAAAAAACATGTATACGTGATAGTGGGGGGATAGATGATGGTTTGGTAAGGGAGATAATTCTTACTCTCGTGCACGTATTTTGGTTATATATGTCAGTAAATAAGATTTTTTTTTATATGACACATATAGTATATGTAAAACAATGTTTACACAAAGGTATTTTCAAATTTATGATTCAAATGTTTCAAGTCAGTTTTCTTTTACAACTAGAGATAGTTTCCCAAAAGACATCTCTCGTTATTAGTCCCTGTCGTCTCGGCATGGGACTATAGTAATCGAAAACCATGATGCTAATATTAATTGAGCTGTTTGTGAGCTGTTTGTTAGTCCCGGTTGATGGAGTATACTGAAAGTCTCTAGGTACATAGTAATTTACCATGTTATTTGGCCTCTTCCCGAGGCGAGGAAGCAAAAACATATGTTATATATATATATATATATATATATATATATATATATATATATATTCCAATCAATGTTAGATCAGTTTAAAACATCCGCTTAATGCTAGCATTAATGCTAGGCGTTTAATGCTTGGGATAATGCTTGGCACATTGTACTTTCAGATAAACAGGTTGCCTGCATGAAGATGGGCAAACAGGTGGCCTGCATGAATATGGGCGTGGCGAGAGGAGGGCTCATGAGCGTGGCGAGAGGAGGGCTTGCATGAAGATGCGCATGCGCGTGGTGAGAGGAGGATTACCTTTCTCTGCAACAGTTTACCCTTCTTCGAAAGCTTCATGGGCTACCTACTGAATCGACCGATTCAATCTATAACGAAGATCCTTGCAACCTGCCCTTCATTCGAGAGATAAGAGCTCCCATCTCAACTGCTACAAGCTAGCCCATTTCCATATATTGCTTCTAAACCAACTGGTGGATGATTTGAGTTTGGTTGTTCCTGCTTCTAATACGTATTGCATGGCTAGATGGCTAGAGGGTTGGCGAAAGGATGATTTAGTCCGCTGGCTAGATGGGGTATATGTGTAGGTGGCTGGAGGCGATACACTTACACAGGATGTACATGTCTTTCATACTCATAAGCTGCTACGTACTGGGATTGTTGTCTATTTAGGATCTCTTCCCTCCCATTAGCTATCTCGGTTGTCTTGGCTATCTTTGAGACTGTCTCTCTTTCAGAGAGCTTTATCACGCTCTTTTTTTAATGAAACAACACTCTTTCTTTTAACGGAACAACAGACAAAATAAAAATGTAGGTCACTGAACCTTGATTAATTGTATATAGAGACGAAAGGCAGTATGTAACCTGGCGAAACTCTATATTATACGTCATTGTCCCTGATGCTGCTAATTAGAATGGCGAAACTCTATACTATACGCCATTCACTGGATCAATAAGCTCACTGGCGTCATTCACTGGATCATTTACTAGTCTTGATCAATTGGATATGGAAAGGGGTATGGTTCTCTAATAGAAAGGGGCGGATATGGAAAGAGGTATGGTTCCCTAATAGAAATGGGTGTTGTGGGCTTTCAATCTTTAACTGGAACTAGGCTAGGGTACGTTGGCCTATCGATACTTCTGAGTAATGCTTCTGGCCATAATATGTTTTTTTATTTTCCTTACGAGCTTTGTTTATAGATAACTTCGTGTGGCTTCATCCATGAATTCCATGGCATGTTATGGTTCATGTGGCTTCATCCACGTATTTCATGGCATGTTATGCAAAATAGAGTGCCCAGGCAAGTGGACTCATGGCTTGTGGAAAATACAGCGGTGAGGCAAGTGGATCCATGGGGCCCACATAGCTTAGAGGTCATCCTTTAAATATTCGGTTCATTCAAAATTATTTTACAAATCACTTCGCAAGGGTTTATTGGGGGTATTATAATGTTATGATGTCTGCATGGATCCATCCGTGCCGAGAGCAGAAGGTTCTGCTCTGTACCTTCTCTAGGTTAGCAAACATGCCCGGGAATAATGATTAGGTAGTTTCTTTCTTATTTTTTTGATTCAGATGAAAGTTTAAACTGTATCCAAGAGAATTCAATCCATCCTTGTTTAAACGGTATCCAACAGAACTTAATCCATCCTTGCATGACTCAATTAACTAGTGTCGCCTGACTCAATTAACAAGTGTCATTTTTCTTTGTGAAGGGCATCCAGAGACAATAATTTTCTTTGTGAAGGGCATCCAGAGACAATAATTTTCTTTGTGAAGGGCATCCATTGACAATAATTTCAAAGACCCTCAACAGGGAATGCTCACTCTATTATTTGGTCGATCGCCAAGTTACTTGTCTTATTGCATAACCTACGGCTTCAGAGCAAACCAGGTTCAACCATCCTACAAGATGCAAGGTAAGTTTGCTATTCTTTCGCTCTTCTATCTTTTAAATTCTGTTGTTTATGGAACCCATGTGTGAACCTCATCCTTGAAGTAGATTTGGTCCAATTTCTAAGATTTGGCATTTTCCAAGGTTGACATTTCATGGAACCATTGCATATGTGAAGAATGCATACATAGGCTATTCCTAGTTTGCGATGATTAATCTCATGATTCTCAGCTAAAATATATGAGTTTTCCTTGTGAATGCTTCTGGCTACTGTTGCTGCCACCTGGTAGCCCTCTCTCTGAATGTTCATGATGCTTCCATTTGCAGACCCTGGCTTCATGACCTTCATGTAGCGTTTTATGTATCCCCTAGCCTTGGAGACCATGTTTTCTGTGTCACAGAGTGGATCTACCTGATCATCCAGGGGTGTCATACCATAACAAAACTCATCCTCCTCCTCCTGATTGTCCCCTCTGGTATTAGATGCCTTGGAGAAAATGGACTTGAGATATGCTCTTGAAGCTTTCAGCTTGTGGGCTAGAGCTGTTTGTTTTGAATGAGTAGAATCCAACAGCTTCTTAGCTTTCTTGAGCATTGCCAAATGACACTTAGATTTAGGCTCGTTATTACATTTACATTCTTCCATTGATGTGGATGCAACAACTTCATTGTTGTACTTCTCCCTTATTCCTGTGATGGCCTCATACATTTCTGGGTTCAACTCCTGGCTAACTTCACATGAATCATAAGGAGTAACATCACAGGACTCATAAGGAGTGAAAAAGATAGAATCTTCAGCCAAATTTCCTCATTGTTCTGCACTATTCATGCTGGAGATATTCTTTGAATCTTCGACTGGAATCCCCAATAATCTATGCTGAGAGGATTTGACTTCAGAGGATAGCAAATTCTCCACCATTTGAATACGGGGAGGAAGATGCAGGGGAAGCAGTTGGCCTTTATAAAAGAGGACTCAAGCTCGTTCCAGGCCTGGGCATTAATACCAGACATATCGAACTCGAATTCTCTAGACTCTGCTCTTTTCATATTCAATTTTCTCCTGCTAACTGCTTCCCAAAATATGGTCGATCCCACCTCCATGTCAATATAGTCATCATCACTACATTCATCACAATCAAACCCTGCTTTACCCCTTACTCCAACTGGCCCTCGATCACTGACATGGTTCTTAGGACTTTCATTCTCTTTCTCACCTGTACTTTCTCTGCACTTATTGCTGCTAGCCGCCATACTGTTTACTAGTATAGTACACAACTCAATCCAGTATCCCTTAAAGGGTTCATTTCAAGCTTCAAAATATAAAAGCTCATGCACTTCAGCCAAATGGGTTTGCTGTAAAAATGCATAATTTTGCAGATCAAAGTCTCAGAAGGACAACAGACCCTGTTCAAGATGACTCATCAGAGTCACAGATGGGCAACAGACCCTGTTCAAGATGACCATAGAACACCATTACGTGACTGAGTATACTGAAGTGGGAGGTATATATGGCTATTTCTAGTCTGTGCTTCTATTGCAATTTGCCTAGATAATTTAGCTTTTCATGGGTGCCTTTTTTGGCACACACTTGAGAAATTGAAACAATGGCTGATTGTGGTAAGTCGCTTTCTTTTCAGGAATTTGAAGAGAGCGAAAACCCTGAACATTACTTTCAGGAGCTTGTTTCGCTTGCCAAGGAGGGTGTGCAAAGAGGAAAGGTTAGTAATTATTATCATATTTGGATGATGCCTCATGGTGATGTTATATTTATCCCATTTCTTGGTGAAAAAATTGATATTTGTATGGTTAAAAGGGATGTCGTTGTCTTCCCTTCAAAAAGTACATTCTTAGCCATGTTATATCAAAATAGTGTTCCAACCTACTCAAAATTTGTTCCCAAGATATAGACTCTAAAGTTAAAAATACATTTGTCAAGCCCAAGCCACCCTTTAACTTTATCTAGAATGCATCTATATAGCTATGAGTACAGTCATAATATATTAGTATTGTTATTTTTCTATTTTTTACGACTCCTTAAAGTTTTAGTGTCTTAGGTTGCGGTTTCTTGGTCTTGGTTGCAGAGAGAATTATAGGTTTTCCTCTCGTTTTTATTGGAACCTGGTTTTATCAGCCTTTGTGAGATGAGGCAGAACATATTTTGTAGTTAGTTCTTGTATTTAGTTCTTTTTAGTAATAGTTTCCTTTTCAGACACATCATCTTTATTCCTATTCGGTATCGTGCATGAGGTTGATGCTCATGATACTTTTGACAATGTTTTATTAGGGTCGGAATTTGAGTTGTATGCTATAGTGATTTCATTGAGTTGTATGCTATAGTGATTTCATTCCAAGGACATGCAGTAGTTGTAACTTCATTGAAGATAGTTTTGAAGTTTTTGTATTGAAATTTTCTATGGATTGAAGATTAAAATTCGTTTACCTTATACATTCATACTCAAAGTCTATTTTTGCTATTTTCGCTGAGACACAGTAACGTGTAACCATCCTCTCTTATTACTGGTCTTGATAGTGAGGTGACTTCTTCTTTATTATTCAGAGAGAAATACTATTTCTATAGATAGAAGGAAATATTATTTCTATAGATAGAAGGAAGGACTTACTATTTATATCAGAGAGTTATGTTATATATACACATGCAGAGTGATTATGACTCATGACAGTGTTTTTTATGTTGCAGGGCATATCTTCTGTAATTGAAGATAATACAAAGCAACATAATAACTGTAATAATTTTTCTGTCTATTGTAGCTTGTACAGCCTCGAAAAGCAAGGGTTGGATTCTTTATTTACAGCCTCTCCTAGTCAGAACAAAGAACTTTTTTACAAATTTGAAAAAACACTAAAAAAACACAGAACTTTTTTTTACAAATTTGAAAAAATACTAAAAAAACGAAGAAGTTGAATGTTCTACTTTACACTTTCAACACTAAAAAAACACATAACTTTTTTTTACAAATTTAAAAAAATACTAAAAAAATGAAGAAGTTGAGTGTTCTACTTTACACTTTCAACACTAAAAAAAACATGAATTTTTTTTTTTTTGCAAATTTGAAAAAATATACTAAAAAAACCAAGAAGTTGAATGTTTTACTTTACACAAAACAGATAAATAGACTTTTGCTAGCTACATATTGTTCTAAGTCACTGTTATAACTAATTTTTGTGCAAGTCACTGCTATGACTGATTTTTTTGCAGGTCACTGATTTGATTCACATACACAGTCACATGACACGAGGAATGTTACACATAATACAAAGATTTAAAGTCCGACTATTTGTTGGTTTTTGGGTACTCCTCCCTTGTACGGATGTGTTTTCCTGAAACTCCCCCTCACAGTAGGTACTTGTTGTGATGTGGCCCTTCTTGTTTTAACTATATATTAAGTATAGTATATTTTTTATGTATATTATGTTAAAAAACTTTATATATATACATATATATATATATATATATATATAAACTCAAATTTTAAAACTCAAAGCATACTAAATCAATATAAAAGCAAATAAAATAGGAGATGTTTTACTCACACTAACTATGTTGCTGATTTCTTTCGAGTTTATATATATTCTTGTACGCTGTGACATTCGAGTATTTGAACATACATGCCAATTTAAATGGACAATCTTAAAAGATAATTTTACTCTATGAAAGACAATTGCGTTGGTTTACTGATATATGCGCATCAAAGACAGGGTTGGTTTTCCACATGTGCCCTTTTTTACTTAATTCACGGGGTTTTATTATTTATTGTGACTAAGTTTTTTAGAACGAAAAAGCATGATTGTATTATATTGAGACAATATAAAGATGACGGATAATACATCATAAAGCTCTTTAAAGCTGAAGAGGTCTGAATCAAGAAGAAACCATACTAGATGAGATGTCCATCCATGGATGTAGGTGGTCCGAGCCGATATACAGCTAAACATATACAAGACTTTTAACACAGCACATGATATTTCTGAAGTATAAACTTGTTGCAGAGATAGTTCGACCATTCATAAACCACACATATTCGAGGAGATTAAACAAAAGGACAAAATAACAGTGCATACCTGGAGAGTATCAAAAAGAGAATTAAGAACCAGGGATGGAGAAATCCTGGATGGAGAAGGATTTCTCGCCAACTATTACCTTCATGTTCCAGGTACCTGTTTCTGATAGAAGACCTTCCTTTGATAAAATATCTTCTTGCTGGTTCTGGGATCTATAAATGTGTTGAATGGTGCATCCTTTCACTATTCCCCATAGATACATGATTCTGTCCATCCATCCTGCAAGATGTGGGCTTCTGATGTGGCATTTTCCCAGCACATGATCAACCATGATTTTGGAGTCCCCAAAGATTGTAACAAACTGAATATCAAAAAAGATGCAGAAGGCAAGAAGACCCGCTAGAGCCATTGCCTCAGCCATGCAGTTAGAGCCCTTTCCCCCATTCCATGAAATGAGATATTGAAGGTTCTCATCCATTATGATATGTACCCTGCAGCCACAAGAGTTTTGCTGAGCAGCACCGTCAAAATACGCTCTCGGGACCCTTGAGTGACTGTCTTCTTGCTCATTTTGATTGGCATTTTTCCGTTTGTGTTTCTTTGTCGGCAAGGAATCATAGATGGATACAATATTTTGTAGAATTGCCGTAAAAGGCTCTTTTCTGGCTTTGAAAATTATGTTGTTTCTCCACTTCCATGTACACCACAGAACTATGATAATTATTGGTCTCCATGCATCTTTCTGTCCACTCCACCAGTCATAAGCTTCTTGCGTGGATGCATGAGTCACAAGAGGGAAACCGAAAGAAACTGCCAGGTCATGCCATAATTGTAGAGTTTTTTGGCAGTGGAAGAACATGTGATAGTTGCTTTCCTCGGCTGATTCGCACATTAAGCAAAAGCCCGGCCCGTGCCAATTTCTTTTTTTTGTTTTTTTTTTTTCAGATTTTCCCAAGACAGGTTTTTATTATAGTAGACCAACCATGAGAAATATGTTAATTTGGGGGGACATCCGGTCTTCCAAAAAATTGATGGAAAAATTGGGCTAGAATGCATGGTCTTTAAACCAATCAAGTTTGTGTAAATGTCTTTTACACAAACCTGAGCACTTGCTTTTGGCACTTTCCAGATAAGAACATCTTCTAGCATAGAACGATGTATTCCACAGCTTCTCAAGCCATCTCTGATTATGTTCCATTGCCTTGCCAAAGACTCAGACATCCCCAGACTGTCAGCCTCTTTCCAAAGAGGGATAGGGCCCTGCCATGCTGCTATGAGTTTATCCCATGTGAAAAAGCCTTTCCTATGGAAGAAATTTAGGAGTCTTTCAGGAAGAGTTATCTTCTCTCGACCGCACATGAAAGGGTCTATTCCAATGAGGATCCTACTACCAGATTGGAAGTTCCATACCAAATTCCTTAGAAAATAATGCTCGATCTTGCGGAAGCTTAGCCATATAGTTGATCCATACGTGGCTCTGATCCTCCCTAATCTGTACCAGTGTGTTATATCTTTACCGCCCATATATTTCTTCTTTATTGTGATGCTCCAAGGACCCTCTCCATAAATCCCTCTCCACAGTGATTTGCACAAGAGTGCCTTCCCAAAAGTCCTCAAGTCCAATAGTCCCCATCCACCAGAATTCTTCGGCATAGAGATCTTTTCCATTGTAGTAAGATGATATTTTCTCTGTTCTGATTTGCCGCCCCATATGAAGTTTGCAGTTATCTTGTTCATTTTCTGGATGATACTTGCAGGGAGGAAGAATAAGTGTGCCCAGTATACAGCAAGTTGTGTTAATACTGCTTGTGTTAGAACAATTCTTCCTGCCAATGATAGGCACTTATATTCCCAAGCTGATATCTTTTTATAGTACCTGTCTATTATCCATTGCCAGTCCACTTTAGTGTATCCCTTTGCTTTCAGCTGAAATCCCAGATATTTTAATCCATTCTTGATGGATCACGACTCTATCCCAAACAGCACAGATATCCATTCTATTGTTTCCATGTTGACATCATTATGGAAGAGGATGGATTTTGATTTGTTTATTTGAAGACCAGTAGCATTTTGGAATCTTTTTAGAATATCATGAAGACAAATCCAAGTGATTCTGCATAGCATTGCAAATATGAGCACATCATCTACAAATAAGTTGTGCGAGATGTAGTTGTTCCTGCAAATCTTCATAGGCCGGCATCTGTTTTCACTGACTGCTTTGTTTATATGAAGACTTAATGAATTCATTGCCAGGATAAACAAAAGAGGAGATAGGGGACAACCTTGACGCAGTCCTCTTTCTGCTAGAAAATAAGGGGAAGGAATCCCATTTATGATGACAACATAGTTTACTTTCTCCACACATGCCATGATCCAATTTATAATATTGGATTTCAGGCCAATCTTTGCTAGTAAGCATCTAATAAATCCCCAATCTAAACAATCATATGCTTTTTGTAGATCAATTTTCAATATGGCAGCTTCGCTTTTTTTTGAAAGCATGGTGAACAAGCTTTCTTGTGTATTGGCGACCGCTTCCAATATATTTCTTCCCTTTAAAAAGGCATGTTGATCCTTTGTTAGAAAACTAGCGAAGGTAGCTTTGATTCTTTCCGCAATAATTTTTGTAATGATTTTGAAAGTTATATTGCAGAGGGAAATCGGCATGAAGTCTTAAAAGGACTCATCCTCCCTTTTCTTTGGGATAAGTGCTATTTGAGTGGAGGATATTATCTGATGTATGCTGCCAGAGATTCTCGCTGCTTCGACCATTCTTAGCAGATCCTGTTTGACGAGATCAAAGAAGTGGATAAAGAATTCTATTGTCCAGCCATCCGGGCCTGGACATTTATCCTTTTTGAAGGACTTCATAACACCTAGTAGTTCTTCCTCTGTTATAGGCTGGAAAAGGCATTCATTTTTTTCATCATCAAACATCTGTGGAAAAGGATCGATGCCCCATAAAATATCCTGAAACCTGCAAACATCTGTTCTTTTATATTGGTTTTCGAAGTATCTCACAGCTTCCTTTGAAATGTCTTGTTGAGAGAATAGAAAGCCCCCCTGACCATCACTTATTTTCCATATGGAATTTTTCTGACGCCTTGAATTTGCATACCTATGGAAAAATTTTGTGTTTTTGTCACCTTCCTTGAGCCAAATCGCCCTGCTCTTAAGTCTCCATGAGGCTTCTTCCTGCTTCAGTATTTTTTGTTTTTTCCTTTCGAGCTCTTTGATGCGGCATCTCATATTAAATGGAAGTGTATTAGCATCCAAAACTCCGGATATACTATCCAGTTCCATTTGTATTTCCCGAAGGGCCCTTCTATCCAGATGTCTTTTCTTAAACTGCCATTCTTTTACTACTTTTCTCATGGAGGACAGCTTATCTCTAAAGGTCAGAAAAGGGGGATCTTGTCTTTTGCAGATAATTCCTTCCAGGTTCTTGTTATGACTTCATTAAATTCTGGTTCTTCTAACCATGACCTATTGAATTTAAAAGGGTACCCTTTCCTAAAATCCTTTTCCCTCCAGCTGAGATATATCGGCCTATGGTCAGATATGAAGACATTTCCAATGGAGGAGTAGGGCATACCCATTCTATCAATAATGCTAGCATGTACAATGAATCGATCAATTCTTTTTGCAATATACGCCTCTTCTATCCTTCCATTGTCCCATGTTGGCATCATTTTAGAAGGATTTATGTCTACCAGATTCCTATTCAGAAGTTCATATCTGATGCGGTCTGCCAACGGGTCTTTTTTCCTGCTTTTCCCCCATCGTTCCTCCGAATTTAGAGTTACATTTAGATCACCTGCAATCATCAAGGATTCAATATCAAAAATTTCTTATGCAAATAATTTTTCCCAGAACGGGATCCTGTTCTTGTAAGGGGCGTAGATATTCAAGATATTAATGGGACAGTCTTTTCCTCTGATGGAGGCCGAGATGAGGATGCCCGCAAAACATTTATAAGCTTTTGCTCTAATCCAAACAGGGTCCCATACAACCGCCAGCCCCCCCGAAAGGCCATTTGCTTCCGAAGCAACCAAGTGCCAGGAGGGAAACATTTTCCTAAAATAGGAGATGGATACAGAATTACTATGCATAGTTTCTTGAATTAAAATAATTTTTGGCTGAGCTGAGTAGAAAAGATTCTTTAGTGCCAAAAATTTTCGGTCTGCTCCCAGACCTCTTATGTTCATAGATATGATGAAATTCATTGAGGGGTTTCTTCAGCCACGCTTGCTCTAAGAGGCCGATTCTCTGACATATCAATGATGGGTACATCAACAAGGGAAAGGTTTCTTACTCCTCTGTCTGCTCCATCAGCCCTCCCCCTAAAGTGTCTACTACCTCTGTTGTTTTTTCTTCTCACCGTTATATTTCTTGCAGAGTCTGGGCTTATCAGAGGAGGCGATGGCTTCCTTGGTTTATGAATGGTTAAGGGTTCCAGCTCGAGAGATTTCTTGCTTAGAAGATAGTCTAAGTCACTGTCAAGCAAATTTGTTGGAGATGAGACGGGGGAGTTTAATGGGGTAGCTGATACCATAGGCTCTTTTCCTTTCACCGATGGAGTAGTTCCCTTTTTGGGTGATGGTGAGGATGATGAAATAAAAATAGTTTGGGAGCCCACAGTAAAATCTTTGAAAGGCTGGAGGATCGGTGGAGGAGGAGGGATTTCTTTTTCATCATTTGGCTCTAGGGGGGGTCAAACAAGGAAAAGCTTGAGTCTTTTTATCTGGAGTGGAGACTAACCTTCTCGAGCTTTCAGGAACTGCGCTGTGACTCTGAGACATTATTGATGGGCGAGAAATATCCTGAGAAAAATACTGGGGAGATTGACTGATATATTTTTCCATATTTGAAAATTCTTGCACAGCATCATGTTCCGATGGAGATAAACTAATTGTAGAGGATAGCTTCGCCTTTTTAGAAGACTGGGGTTTCATCTTATATTTGCTGGTATCTGCCTGGATTTTTCCATGATGCAATCTGTTTTTTAGAGCAGGGCGCCGAGGGCATTTTTTGATTAAGTGTCCTGTCCTATGACATGCTGAGCACCTGAAGGGGATTCCCCAAAAATCCAATCTCTGATTTATTTTTAAATCTCTCCAAGCTATCTCTATGTGGTCAGGAAACCCTCCCCTGTAGGCCTTTTCAATAAGTATCCATGCAATTCGTTTGTCTTTTTCCCCAAGACATCTTGGGTCAACATAGACACATCTTCCTATGGCGTTTCCTATCTCAGTCAGTGTTTCCTTCGACCACAACTCCAGAGGAAGACCAGGGAGTTTGACCCAAATTAAGTTATTTGAGGGGGTGTTCTTCAGAGGGTTATACCCAATGTACCACTTGTAAAGGGCAAGGAAACTCCTTCTATGAACCCATGGACGTTTCTGAATGGTGTCTAGATCACTGGCACTGAGGAAATGAAAGCAATACCATTCTTTCATAAGATTAGAAATAATGGGTATATATCCTATCAGTGGTTTCCACTGGATCTCAAGCCATTTTCGCATCATAGCATCATCCATCTCTGGGAAGTGCCATCTTCCCACCAGAGCCAGGTCCTGTAGGCTTTCTATGCACTCAGTCAGGTGGATACTGTCTAGATTTATTGCAGCTGGTGGGGGGGTGGTTTTAACAGGGTTTCGGTTCTTGTTATAGCGGTTTGCTTGTTCACACATTACCTTTTCCTTCTGTTGAAAAGCATTTTTTTTGTTGTCCTCCCAAAAAGGTTGTGCTTTTTGTGGCCCCTCACCATCCATGTTAGCAGCTTGCCGCGTTGGTTGGACAACCACGTCATCTAGAGTAGACTGCTAGCCTCCTGATAACGTGGCACCCTCCCATACAACTTCGGCCTGTATTGCAGCACGTATCATGGCCTCCGTGGCCGATGTGTCTGACGCACAATCCATACGACGCCAAAATCCTCCCCCTGACTTTTCTGAGGTACTTTTATGTCCTGACTGGATTTCCCGGATCAGGAATTTACTCAAGTAGTAAATGGAATCTGACTTTTTTGAACATACAACCCGGATAGGATAAGGCCAAAAGAGGGAAGTTAAGACATTCCTAACATGAGAGCTGGCAAGAGGAAGCCTCGAGAAGCAGGATCTCACTTTTCGATGGATACACGGAATCTCATACAACCAGCTGTCTCTGAGATCATAAAGATGGATGACGTTGCCTGATGAAGCGAAAGACAGATGAAGGACTATTCTAAATTCTATATTCCCACTAGTACAGGACACATCACCTATAGTACCAATCTCCCGAAAACCTATGAGATTTGGATTTCCCTTGCTCTGCAAGCTTACAGACGCCGGGCTTCGGAGATGAAATTTTCCGTTCCCGTGAAGTTGAAATTCCGGCTCGGAGAAACCAGGGTTCAAACTTGGAAGGAAAAAACCTACAGACTCCTTTCTGAGAAAATTTGATTCCCTTCTGATTGATTTTCAGGATGATGTATCTGGACATGCTATACAACAACAATATATTTCATAGATACACCACCAAGTTCCTATTTTAAAGTGAAAGTCTGAGCATGGTTTATAAAAAACTAAGTGATTCTTCAATTTGTGAATGAAAACCCAGAGAAAACTGAAAATTACAGACCCTAACATGTGAGCTTAAAGGTTGTATAGGGTGAACTTCGGGAAGGGATGATTAAGTTCAGGCCAGTGTTTAGACTTATTTAAACCAACAATGCACCTCTATTCCTACTAAAATACTATCCGAATCTGAGAAACTATGTACATTCAAGAATAATATTGTTAACCATAAAATAAACCAGAGTAAATTCAGACTGAAAACAAAGAAATCTGACCTTTCACCGAGAGCATGCCAAGGGAAGAGCGCCGAAAAACACACCAGCAAACCGAGACTAGGCAACTTGGAGCTGATGCATATAAAGCAGATGAACCCAGAAAAAAGAGCAGATAGATTGGTTGTTCAATTCGAGCACGAGGGCGCAGAATACCAGTTCAGAGGGAAACCCAACCCTGCGCCTGAGCGCTCAGGGGAAGGAGCGATGAGCCAAACCTTTTCCCTACTATCAGAGACTGGTTTTATAAAAAACTTCGGATACGGAGGGCAAGCGGACGGTAAGAGAAGTGTGATGAACGTGTCACAAAATGGCGTTCCATGTAAAGGCTCTTCTCTTAGTCAGAACACGACTGTCAGCAGGTGCAGCGAGGAGAGAACACGTCAAAAAGTCGGACATGCAAGGGAAAACGCTCCAGACAGACTCATTTGTTTACAGAGGGAGAAGGGAGAGACGTGGTGATAAACAGAGCAAGAAGGCATGTATTGGTTGCTTACCTTCCATAGCACGCACCTGTTTGATGGTCGTAGGTTGAGATCCGACGAGACGCAGGGAGAAGAACCTGGTTGGTTGCTTTCGGCGACACTCCTCCACTCGGCAGCTCCCTCCCTCCTCTTTCAGACCCTTTATTGTTGTGACTAAGTTAATTAGGTCATTAAAGTTTATATTAACCTATGTTATGATGAAGTTTAAATAAACACATTACATTAAAGAAGTATTTTATATTTTCTTTATACAAAAATCGATGATAATTTTTTTAATAAGATTATTTATTTTAATTATTTAAAATATATGAATAAATTTAGAATTTTGATTTTTTTTTAAATACTTAATTTATATAAATTTAATTGTTAAAATTTATCATTTTAATAATTAAAAAAAAATGGTTTTGGATTTGGAGTATGTTTTAAAATTGTGTTTGGCTGGTATGAGTTTTTTTTCTTTTTAATAATTAACAAAAAGAAATGTATTGGATTTGGAGTATGTTTTAAAATTGTGTTTGGTTGGTAAGAGTTTTTTTTTTTAATTAAAGGATATATGTTAACCCAATGGTCTTGAAAGAGATTTTTTTAAGTTTTTTTGTCTCATTCTCTCAAATCTAGTAGGAAGTTATTGAAATTACAAGCTTGATGGGTAACCCGTGCACAATCAAAGTGCCTTAGGGTTTTTCACGGTGTTGAATCCATATATACAGTCAAAAAACAGTTTAAATAACACAAATCAAGATTTGACCTCAATTTTTTCTGCTGAATTGGAAAGTTCCCATATTAACTGCTTAAAACTTAAAGACAGTGACAAAGATGAAACCCTATTTGATTACAAACCACAAAAACTATCAATAAATATGATTTTCATTGAATAACAATAATAAAAACCAATAATAAATATCCCTCTTAATTTGACAATTAAATTATAATAAATTCACAATTATACACTTAAACACAATAATTACATCATAATAAAACCGCACAAAATTATAATTACATCATAATAAAACTGCACAAAATTGCAAATGCTTCACGGGTGTTCTTAAAAGGCGCAGTTCACTCGCTAAGGGATCGGGATAGTCATTTTCCATGTACAACTGACTGTTATAAAAAAGATGTATACATTCCAGAAATTCAATAATGACCTTTAATTCAATTATGTTTTATAATTGGGTTTTCTGGAGTTTTTGGTTGGAAATGGTTAAAAATAATTTGTTATATTTTTTTGGTTTAACATGGATTTTGAGTATATATAAAAATTCAGCAGGATGAAAACCCTTGAATAAAATTTTTGAGTAAATCACTACCAGACCGCTGGAAAACCCTCCAAAAATCTATGACCATTCCGTCTTAGGTGGAGTGAGTAACGGCCGTTGCTTGATATCGCCAGTAAACGTGGAGTCCACCTACACTCAAATATCACGCTCATACACTCGGGAATCGACAGAGTGTGAATTATTGCGTGTTCTTCTGTAATTTATTCGAGTAAGGGAAAAGACATGTTATTCAACCAACTCAATTCTATAAAAAAAAACATATTGTGTAACGTTGGATCACAAAAATTGTGTAATCCAAAGGGTACGAAGTATGAGGGTAAATTCTGTTCTGCTTTGCTTTGATTTGGTCTCCTAGTTTCCTATTGTCGTCTGCAATGGAGAAGCGCGTTCCAGTAATTCCCGCCTTACTGCAACTTTTTATATTACTGCCTATTATGCCATTAAACTCATTATGCCGAGGCCAAAATGCAGATTGTGCTGAAGAAGACCTGGTTGCATTATTAGATTTCAAAGCGGGCATCGTTCAGGATCCCACTGGTGTTCTTCAAACATGGACCGGCAACGATTGCTGTCAATGGAACGGTCTGCTGTGTGACACCCACAACGGTCGAGTGGTAAATCTCATTCTCAACGCAGATCAAAGCAATAGCAGCGAATACATGAGTGGAACCCTATCAGAGTCCATCGGTAACCTCTCTTATCTCAACAAGTTTATAATTTTCAGCTGGAAAAATATAGGAGGAACAATCCCATCTGCCATTTCTGGCCTCTCGGCCTTAACCCATCTTTCTCTGGATAATAACAATCTGACCGGTTCCATACCTTCTGCCATCGCTAATCTGCCCCAGCTGCAGTTTCTGTCTCTCTCGGGAAACCAGCTGACCGGTGCTATTCCACAATCCATCGGAAATCTGCAGAGTTTGACTGCTTTATACTTGGATTCAAATCAGCTCTCCTCCTCCATTCCTTCCGGCATCGGAAATCTGAGTCGGTTATCCGTCTTGACACTGAATAACAACCTGTTCTCTGATCCTATTCCGGAATCCATGGGAGCTCTGGCAAGCTTAAGCACTCTTGATATATCAAACAATTTTCTTACAGGTGACATTCCTTTGTCGTTTGGAAATTTATATAGCCTTGCTGAGCTGTTGGCCAGTAATAATCATTTGAACGGAAGCATTCCCGAATCGCTCGGCTTGTTGGGGAATAATTTGATTACACTCTGTTTGGACGGGAATCTACTGACAGGCGCTATCCCACAGTCATTTTTCAATTTAACATCCCTTCGCTACCTGGATCTATCCCAAAATACACTCACAGGCAACCTCCCCTTTTTCCCAAATTCCTCACATCTTGTCACCCTCCTTCTCTCTGAAAACAATCTAAGCGGTACCATTCCTGACTGGTTAGCCACTCTGCCAGCCCTCCGCCGGCTCCATTTATCATTCAACAATTTCACGGGCCAAATACCCAATTCTTTTGGAGAGACTTCACTTCTCGACTCTGTTTTCATTTCTAACAATAAGCTCACTGGTACCATTCCTGAATCAATCGCTGATATGAAATATCTGGAATACATGGATCTCTCAAACAACGAGCTCACGGGTACCCTTCCTCAATCCCCAGCCATATATAACCTGCTCTTCCTTAATCTCTCCGGTAATAACTTATCAGGCCCATTGCCAGAGCTGGATCAAATTGGTCTTGAAACCCTTGATTTGTCTTACAGTAGTGTAAACCCTGAGGTCATCCCTGACTGGATTACAAACTCCAGTTTTGTAGTGGAACTGCGGTTAGCTGGTTGTGGTATTTCAATGAGATTGAATGACTGGGAGCCTGCTGCTCCTTCTCTTTATACATCTCTCGGTCTCTCCAACAACAACATCACAGGGGACACAGGCAAATTGGTTAATATGAGGGAGCTTGAGCTTAAGCAGCTGCTGCTGCTCCTCCTGCTCCTGCTCGTGGTGGTGGTGGCGGTGGTGGTGCAGCTGCTCCTCCTGCTCCTGCTAGTGGTGGTGGGGCTGGTTCTGCTTCTCCTTCTCCTTCTCTTTTTCCTTCTCCTTCTTCTGCTGCTGCTTCTTCTTCTTCTTTTATGAGGGAGCTTGAGCTGCTGCTCCCTCTTCTCCTTCTCCTTCTGCTGCCTCTTCTTCTTCTTCTCCTGCTGCTCCCCCTTCTCCTTCTCCTTCTCCTTCTCCTTCTCCTTCTGCTGCTGCCTCTTCTTCTCCTTCTCCTGCTGCTGCTCCTCCTGCTCCTGCTCGTGGTGGTGGTTCTGCTCCTCCTTCTCCTTCTCCTTTTCCTTCTCCTTCTGCTGCTTCTTTTTCTTCTTTTATGAGGGAGCTTGAGCAGCTGCTCCTCCTGCTCCTGCTCCTCCTCCTTCTTCTTCTTAGAACAGAAAAATAGTTTCATATTATAAGAAAGTACAATAGGTTATAAGTTTCTCCTCCTCCTCAATTTGGAGAATGCTTATGCAATTTCGGCTGGATGACATGGTTCGGCTAATTTTTTTTTTTTCCCAGAACAGAAAAACACTTTCATATTATAAGAAAGTACAATATGCTATAATATAAGTTTCTTCTTGGCAATTTGGGGAATGCGTATGCAATTTCGGCTGGATGACAATATGTTTACAGAAAAACGCTTTCATATTATAAGAAAGTACAATATGTTTGCACTTGGGCATATACCCCGCGGTCAGGATGGAAGGCTTGCCGCCTCCCCACCCGGGTTAAATACCCCTCGCTGCTCTGCAGTTATATGTTGATCATATGTTGATCATATTTGCTCGGCAGCGTATATTTGTACAATATTGCTCCTAAATATGTATTCAATGCAAATTTAATTTGGCTTATGTAAATATATGTAAATTGTGAATACAGTTTTTTCTAGAAAAACTCACCAATATCTTATAATATAAGAAAGTACAATTAAAACAACCCAACCCTCACATGTTATAACAAAGTACATTAATAGGGGATTAAGATCTCGTTGATTCATTTCTTGTGTAGAAATAGAGAACGTTCCTATAATAAAGCATGGTTCTAAAAAAAATTGAATCTATTTTCGATTGACATTGCTCTAATTTTCCGAGATGTATCATTCATATTACATCTTTTAATAATAGTGTTTGAGTCCATTAGGAGGTGCATTCAATTAAATATCAGAATGTGCTCTAATTTTTGAAGAGAACTAAAAGCAAAATATTTGTAAAAGATCTTGTCATAATTTGAGTTGCAACTTTTTTTTATACTCAATCTGTTTTGCCATTCTGTTTCCGATAAATGTAGTTAATGGTAACAGAGTTGAAACCTTGGAGCAGAATTTTGAATGGGCATTTCAATGTATCTAATTAAAACAGAAAACTCACACAAATTTCATTAATTTCTTTACTCAATTACATCATGCTTATATAGGAATTCCTAACCACTCATAACTAACTCTGTTCAACTGCTCATAACTAATTCTGTTCAACTGCTCCATAACTAAATCTATTTCTGCATTATTCTCACATCCTCCCTTAATGGAGAAATGGATTTTCTACCATACCTAACTGACTTCTAGAACTTGTACTTTGAACATCTGCTGTATTCTCTAGATTGCTCTAACTACTGCATTAACAGAGGGTAGTTGGAATTAATACCTTTCTACCACTCCCCCTTAATTCCAACTATATAACAAATATATACTATAGCACGATATACAAGAAACTATATTCTTAATCATGACGACTGAAACTGTAACTTGCCTGCTGGTCTAAGTCTCAGCTAGGCTTACAACAAAACATTTCATTTTTGCCTTCTTATTAAAAGGTCCATGCTTGTTCCTTTTCCATTGCTGGTGCAGTTTCATCTTCACCTTTTTGGGTTTCCTTATGAAATTCCTTTGCTCCTTGCTTACATACTTAACGTCAACAACCTCTTTTGGATTGAGAGGCAATGCAAGATCTCGAACGAGGTAATTTAATTCATGTTCTCCCCACTTTCCATGAGGAACCAACGAAGGAGTCACCAAAATGCAGTCATCCATGGTAGTATCTTCCAAAGTAGCAGTCATCTTGAAAGTAGATCCAATAAAACTTCTAACAACCGGGCAAGTTTTAATCTCAGTGATTTCTTCAACAGCGTGATCCTCAACCACATGAGTGATTTCTTTAGGGACATGATCTTCAACAACATGAAACTCTTTGTCAATGGACTCAACAACACTGCTAATCCCAAATGGGTTCATGAGAAAATGATCATTAAAAAGATCATTGTCAAAAAAATCTAAAATAATAGACATATCAGTTAGCTTTATCACACTTCAAACAAAACGCCTTTTCTACTGCCTCTCTCTGCTCTCCTTGGCCCTCCGGGCTCCTCCAATCAGATCCGCTGTCACAAACGGTGCTCACTAACAGCACTCTCTTGAACAAGACCCACTTACACGATTTTTGCAACAAAACAAAGAAAACCGGGCCGACTGAAAAAGAATATGACCACGGTGCAATGAATCACAGCAGTTTGTTCCGTTAATAAAACCAAGAATCACAGCAGTTTCTGCAAAGACCTTCACGCAGCACTCAACTGCTTTTCGAGGGTTCGGGCACAACAGTCAATATAACACCAGAACTCCACGGCACAACAGTTTCTAAATTACAGTCAATATACCACCACGCCCAAAGAAAACCGGGCCGACTGTTAGGCACACGGTTCGTGTGACCAAAGAAAACCGTGAGTCTGTTCAACCTCTCAGTTTCAAGAAAAAGAACACAGCCAAAGATGCCCTGCGGACGAGCAATCGAAAGATGCAAGAAAACTTGTTGCTGAGATAAAAAAAAACTACAAAGAATTACCTCCACTCACAACTTCTGCAACACTTGCAAACAGAAACGCCGCGTCTTCGAGATGAGAGTTTCGAATGGCAGCCTCTGACTTCTTTCCAACTGGGACAAAACGGCAGTCTCTGAAAAGAACAAAAAATGGTGCCTTTCCCTTTTTATTGGACTCACTGATCTCTGCTCGGTGGTCTTCACGCAGAAATTACCTCCACTCACACAGGTTCTCACGCTGCAACTCACGCAGCAACACAGGGAGGTCCGCCTCACGCAGGATCTTCCACAAGCCAGGCGTTCACACGTAGCAGGCTCTGTGCCTTTTGGACCTTTCACGCCCTCACGCAGGTCTCAAGGAGGTCGACTTTGGCTGCTTCACACATCCACGCTACCTTCACTCCTTCTTGGCTTGGAACACATCACTCAACACCTTCCAAACACTGGGCACCACCAACCGGCAGTAGTTGTCGAGGACACAAATCTCCTCCTCAATGTGCATAGATTAACAAAACTTATTCGACCCTCTATAGGTCACGCAACCTCACCAAAACTCCAACGCACAACGCCCTCTTCTCAACACAGCGTCACAGCTTTACAATACTGCAACTAACCTGAAACCCTCAGCTCCACATATGCACAACTCCAACTCAGAGGCTCCAAAGCTAGCCTCACACTTGTGCAACACTCAAATAGCGGCACTCAGCAGCACCCTAGCAGCAACAGACAAAACACTCGGTTCCACAGCTTCGCAGGTGGCACAAACAAGTTCACTCTTCAACAGCAGATCCGGCCTCACGCAAACACCACTCGGCCTTCCTCACCTGCGCTCTCACCCCAGCTCAAACCCTGAGCTCTGATACCAAATTAAAACAGAAAACTCACACAAATTTCATTAATTTCTTTACTCAATTACATCATGCTTATATAGGAATTCCTAACCACTCATAACTAACTCTGTTCAACTGCTCATAACTAATTCTGTTCAACTGCTCCATAACTAAATCTATTTCTGCATTATTCTCACATATCTAAGTTTGATGAGATCAAAAAGCCTCTATTGTTTGCCCAATTTATGATAGATTTGGAGTCCCCAAAAATAATGAGTGATGAGATTCCAAACCAAGATGCACAGAATAAGACCCCAGAGAACAAGGAATTCTGCTAGAAAATTAGTTTTAGAACGACAGTCTCAGTAGAATCTGCAGTGTAGATAACCATTCTCAGAACTTAGGTAAATAACCATTCAGCATCCACTAGAGTCAAATAAAAAGCTAACTTGACCAAGGCACAAAATTGCTAGTAAAACTTTCATATTCTGGCAGGTATTTAAATTGAATATTTAAAATATGCCCGTAAAGTAATTAAGGTGAATACATGATAGATAGATATATAAGTGCCTCACGAAGTACACTTCAAAATACTTTTGAAAATTTTAAAAGCAATTAACCAGTGAAACGTGAGGGGGAAATTTGAAAATAAATTTGAATAATTAAACTTTACTATAATTAAATAAATTAATTATATATAAATTAATTTTTTAATTATATATATATATATATATTAAAATAATGGGATGATGATGATGACGAAGATGGTGGTGGTGATGGTGGTTAACATCCACTGAGACCAAATAATAGTCAAATTATTAGTGGAAACAAGTATCACTGATTACTATATCTCAATGACTCTTATTACTGATTATCTTGGAGTGATATATAAAAAGGTAGAGTTTCACTTCTGCAAAATAGTTCTCTATCTTAACCATGACCCTTTTTCTTTATGTCCAATGTAAATAATTTTTTGAACACTCAAGTTTAAGACATACTCCAAACTTAAATCTTCTATTTTATATATTTATTAAGACACATATCTTCCTTTAAATATTTGTTGTTATTTTCATATTTTTAAATATCATTTTTTAAGTAATGTACGCTATGTCACAAACGCACCACCATCTTTGTAAAATGAGACCACTCTTATTATAGTTGAAAGGATCATTTGCAATTTATTGAAAATTAGTTCTCTTCCGGTATTTTTCCAAATTAGAGATATCTTTCGGCGTATAAGTTAAAGATGCGCTTCTAAGTAAAGTTGCTTGTGTAAGCATAAAGTGATTGATGGTATAGATGAACATTCCTTCAAGCAATAGTATCAACCAACCATCCCCTCGTATGTTTTATCGTTATAAACCTTTGCCATGTTGGAACTATAGTCTTCCCTAAGTCATATTGCTTTTATTACTTCATACTAAATTTATAATGAAAATGCATTGCAATGTTTTAAATTGAATAAAAAATAAATAATTTTTAATATTTTTTTTTTATTAAGTGAAAGAGACTATTGATGGAAACTACATTTTTATAAATAAAATTTAAATTATAAGTTTAATATCATTATTAAAGTATTGTTTATGGTTACTTATTTTTTGTTTGATAATAGATGGTAGATTTTTTTTTGGAATTGTTTAATGTTATTTTCTAACATTTAAAATGGTTTGAAGAAGTTTATGTGATTTTTTATGATAGTATTTTAAGAGATATTGGTATTTAAAGATTTGGCTCAACATCTAACACATTGTTCAAGTTTGTTCTCTTAAAGAAAGGTTTTTTTGGTGCTTTAAATGTTTTATATTAGTAGCATTGAAATTGTGAAGGCAAGATTTTTCATATTATGGTTGTAGAGGCATTACTATTAGCATATCCAATAGGTAATTAACAATTTAAGGTGACATATTTAAAATAAATGGATGTTAGAATATCTTAAAGGATCCATGCTTATTTACAAACAACATGATTTGAGTGATGCACAAAAAAAGGGTATATGATATAGAGATGCATCCTTCTTTTGCATAGATTGTATGCCAAACTCATAGTGTCTGCTATAATAGAAGAAAAATTTCAATTAGTAAGGAGAAGAAGTAACCTGCAACCAAATCAATTCCCCAAGACATTGTGGTAGTCTTTGTGATTTTTGCTACATGGAAAAATATCTAAGCATTATTCTCATCTTGAAAATGTCAAAATTTTATAGATAATACCCTTACAAGACTCACTATCTTTGCTTGGAACTTAGCATGCATTAATAAATGGATTGAGATTGAATACCTTATACTAACTATTGAAACACTTTCAAGGAGTACTAAGGGAAAACATAGTTGTTGATCTCTAATATTGTTCAACTTCATATTTAGATAGGGGTTACTTCTCTTTTCAAAAGTGATTATTTTATAATTTACTCGAATGTCAAATAGTTCACATTTGATTTATGTTAACTCAAAACCCAACTAATTTGACAAATGTGCCTGATCATCATTTTTATTAACAAATTGAACTCAACATTTCTTAATGTCTTCTTGGGAAAATGTAATGATAGTATTAGCCCAAGAAATCATGAATGCATCCAATTGTTCTTGGATCCAATCTTTAGTTAATATGGCATCAATGATCATGTGCGGGCCATCCAATTATTTTTTCATGTCAATTAATTTGGAAAATACTTCAATCATTTTTTCAGAAACAATGTCACAATTATAAACCATGTGTCTAAGTGAATTAATCATTTCTAACCAATGTGCCTTTATGTGTCTAATTCATGCCTTGGATGGAAAAATTTGTTCTTTCCTCTAAATATCATTCATATCAAAAAAATTTCCAATGGAAACACTTAGAGCTTCCTTGTAAAAAATATTATCATTTTCTAAATCCTTTTGTATGAATTCCTTGAAGGATGAAACTTTAGTAGAAATATTAAGTGATTTTTAAACCAAATCCCATGAGTCAACATTCAAAGCAAGTCTTTTTTTAATGTTTTTTTTTTTAATTCTTTCTTATCTCTATTAATAGACTTGCATCTCCCTTCAACCTTGAGCTTGATTTGGGTGCCTCTTTAGTAGGTTTTATAATAGAAATTGGTTTAGTAAAAATTAGTTTAGGACATAAAATAGCTTCTAGTTCAATTGACAAATAGGAATGGATTGATTAAATGCAATTTTCCCTTTGAGGGTTTCTCAAATGTAAACTCTCGATGTCCCTTACTTAACATATACTTCAAAGGCAAACAAACAAGTTAAAACACGGGAGGCCACCGAAAGGGAGATGGAGTTGCATCACCTGTTTGAAAAGGGTTAGGGTTTTACAGTCGATCAACGACACGACTGCACCCTACCCACGCCATACCTATCTTAGCTGTCGCCTTGTGCTCCCACCGGCTACCTTCACCGCGGCAGTTCCTGTAACCCGTCTAAGCCATCCGTAATAGCGTTGTTACCCCATCCTCCACCCTCTTTACTACATAGTTTCTGATTTTGGACATCCTATTGCGGCGAAAGTTACGATAGTCCTAGAGGCAGCTGGTAGAGGAATTCTCGGAACAGGCATGGAGCTTGACCTAGTAGATTATTCGAAGGACCCATTGGAGGACATCAATATCTAGGCAACTCCTTGCTCCGCCGCAGATGACCTCCTT
This sequence comes from Pinus tabuliformis, assembly GCA_031772625.1. Lineage (NCBI taxonomy): Eukaryota > Viridiplantae > Streptophyta > Pinopsida > Pinales > Pinaceae > Pinus > Pinus tabuliformis. The sequence continues at coordinate 1,166,552,015 of CM062809.1, forward strand.
CCCTTCTGCTACAATCTATCAGCTACCATTGTTGGTCTACCCTTCATCTTCGGACCCTCTTGCACCACCGTGACCTTCTCTGATCCCCCTTCGATTTGGCCGATTCCACCCTCGTCGTCGCAGTCACATTCCATTGCAAACTTTGCTTCTGCCTGCTTCCACCCTAACCATGCGGCCACAAACTCACAAACCCCCCTTCCCTCCAAACCTGTTAGCTCTCCAAGCTACCCCCTCGGACACCTTAATCTGGCTTTGGGAAACCCACAAGCCGCAGTATCTGAGGCTCCTCCATCTGGTAGCTACTCGATTGTACCCCCACTTTTGGAACCTATTCCCGCAGCCGACCAATTCAGTTCTGATAACCCTCCTACAAACCCTAATCAGCCAGGGGATTGATCGGACGCCCCTGAAGAAGCTGCTAGGCCTATCAAGAAGTGAAAGTGCTTCAAAGCCAAAGACAAAGACGTAATTCTCAAGCTTGGGGAGGATATATAGTGGGGTGACACCATGGATATGGAGGACCATGTGCTGGTAGGAAGAATTCGCGACCAAAGCTACACAGCGGCTAGGCTCAAGTTGTGGACCTTTGAGGTATGGGGACAACACCTGGTCGACCTTCCCTTTGTTCAAACTTTTGTTAGGGTTTGGTTCGCTCTGCGCTTTGGCAGAGCCGAGCACACAAATTGGGTCTTGTCCTCCTTCTAGCATTTTGAACACGCTCTAGTCCTTCTCTGCCAATGGAACCCTCTATTTGATCCAGAAAAAGAGCAGATAGGAGTACGGCCTATTTGGGTTCGACTCCCTAGATTACCCCTCCAATTTTGGTCGGAGGATATATTCTGGCATATCGGCAACACACTGTGAACCTATCTAGAGCATGATAGATCTTATCTGGCTATTGGCATTATGACGTATGTCAGGATTCTGGTTCATCTGGACACTAGGGGGGGCCTCCAGGAGCATATCACTCTGCAATGGAGAACCTTCTCCCGTCAGCAAATTCTAGATTATGAAGGAGTCTCGTTTCACTGCAAGCGATGCCACAAGGTGGGACACTTGTTCAAGGACTGCCCTTTGAATAGGAAGGCGAGAGAGGGAGTAAAGGGGAAGGTATCTCTGCAGAAAAGCTCACAAGCACAGGGTAGCCCCCCATTGGCTGAAGAAGCAGCAAATTTGGCACATTCAGATGCAGAACAGGCACCTACAAAGGAGATAAGGAAGAAGTGGGGAAAAGCACCCTTTGGTCCACCCTCTCCTCCACTGACCAGAGAAAGGGCGGTTGTTGAGGCTGCATTCTCCATGGGTATGTTGAATTCAACTTCCTCCTCTGCTTATTCTACTGCTTCATCACATTGCATAGATACAAATTATGTTCGGCCCCATGTCCACACCTATAACCCTCCCATATCTCTGGATTGCCCTTTTAAACCCTCCTCCCCCATCATCTCCTGTACCCCACCATCATTTCCCAAGGACCCTCAATCCATCCCCCACATCCGTGCTCTCACCCCTCCACCAAGCCCTCCATCCAAAAAATACCCCCTCCGCTCTTGGCATTGATCACAGGCTCCTGATACCTTGGGTATGGACCTGACTACCTCTCCCCCTCCTCTTAAGCAGCCTCGAGGCAGGCCCTCATCCTTATCAAAAGCTAAGCAACAAGCTGGGGAAGAGATTGCTGCTGGCAGAAAACAATCCATCGACTATAGAGGGTTGGCTAGCCCTAACAAAACATTAGCCATGATAAGACTATTTTTATCTAAAACCTTTGGTATCCTATTTCTACAAGAAACCCTAGGACAGGTTAGTGTCATTACCCACCTTCTTGAATCATGGCTACCTAGATGGACTTTACACACTCTAGATGCATTAGGGCGTTCTAGGGGACTGGCTATGGGTGTTAACAATTGTTCCATCAGAATCTACAATAATTGGGGAAGCTCAAGTCACTTAGGAGAAGACATATACTCCTCTGAACTCGATACTAAGATTAGGATTATCATCATCTATGGCCCCTGTCACAACAGGGAAGAATTCTAGAACAGGCTGTTAAAATCTCACATCCTTCAAAAAGACAAGCTCATTTTGGGGAGGGGACTTAAATTTCTCCATTGGTTTTGCGGAATCATGGGGGCACAATGCACAAAGAGATAACCTCTCGGATTTCTTTGAGAACAAACTAGAGGAACATAACCTTATTGATATCCCCTCCTCCAAAATCCTACTACTTGGAGAAATAATATGAGGAGAGGACAGTCTCTTTAGAAGACTAGATGGATTCCTCATCAAGGAGCACATGTTAAACATGGGCCAAGGAATTAGACAGTGGGTTGGCTTAGGGGGATTATCGGATCATAGGTCGATCTATCTGGAAATAAGAGGGGGTATGCACAAACCAAAATCTCCTTTCAAATTCAACTCTGCATGGCTAAGAGACAAAATATATCTGACTAGTCACCGAATTCTGGAAGGCTCACCCCCCTACGGCAGAAAGGACAATCTCAGAAGGTTTTGCAAAAAACCTGAGAGAACTAAAAAATCTCTCTAAAAAATGGGCACACAAAAAGAGAACCCGGGAAGACCTTATCCTTAAGATGACTGAAGAGGCCATAGAGGCTTATGAGAATGAACTTGGTGGGATTTCTCTTCCCCCGAACACAAAGATCATATAACCTCCCTTCTGGCTAAGAGGAGTTAGATTCTCAAGGATAGGGAGGAAAGTTGGCGACTGAGAAGCAAAACCATTTGGGTTAAGGAAAGGGATGATAATACCACGTTCTATCACAAATTTGTGAATGGGCACAAAGCGATAAATACTATTTGGCAGCTAGCAGATGAACAAGGAGAAACAATGAATACCTTCCCCCAATTAGCAGCTTTGGCCACAGCTCACTTCAAAAACATTTACAAGGCCCCTCCAAATGCTACCCTTATTGAAATCATGAGAACATCTCAGTTATTTCCAAGGTTTGTTGACCAGGAGGATGCCTTGGAATTAGTAAAAGAAGTCGCCTTGGGAGAATTGGAAGCCACCCTAAAATGGTTTAAGCGAGACAAAAGCCCAGGCCCGGATGGATGGAATGTGGAATTCTACCTGGCCTTCTTTGAAATTCTGGGAGGGGACCTCCTACAAGTTATTGAAGAATGTAGAACATGTGGAAGAATGTATGAGGCCTTCAACACAACCTTCATTCCCTCATACCCAAATCGGACAAACCTATCTCTTTCAATGACTTCCGGCCCATTTCCTTGTGTAATTGTATCTGCAAGATCATAGCCAATCACCTCTGGCCGATCTTGTCTAACCACATCTCAGCTAAATAATTTTCCTTCCCTTAGAATAGACAGATCCATGAATCGGTCGGAACCACTCAAGAAATCCTGCATTCTATACAAACCTAGAAGCTCAAAGGTATGGTCCTAAAAGTAGATCTTTCGAAAGCCTTTGACAGAGTAAATTGGCTATACATTAGAATGATCTTAACACACTTAGGATTTCCATATGATTTCATAAGATGGATTATGTGTTGCATTACTAATGTAACATTCAGTGTTCTTATAAATGGAGTATGCTCTCCCTTCTTTCACTCCGAAAGAGGTCTCGGGCAGGGATGTCCACTATCCCCATTACTTTCTTACTCATCATGGAAGGTCTCAGCCGTATCTTAAAAGAGGAACATCGACGGGGTAGGCTAAGTGGGATCTGGATCACAGAAGGATGCACTTTGACGCACTTGCTCTTTGTAGACGATGTGCTGCTCTTCCTTAATGGGAGTATTGGTGACTTAACTTCTCTTCTTAACTCTTTCTCCACCTTCCTAGCAGCCACTGGAATGATGGTGAATGATGCAAAGTCCACTATAACAGCTATAGGGTGCTCACCATATGAGATTCAATATGCCCTGCGAAGATTTCCATATACCCTACAACACCTGGAAGAGGGACTCAAATATTTGGGTTATAGATTAAAACCCCTTGGATATAAGAATGTCGATTGGATCTGGCTTATCACCAAAATGGAAAAACGGCTTAACATTTGGTACCACAAATATTTATCAAGAGTAGGAAGGTTGATCCTCATCAAAGTAGTTCTGGAAGCAACCCCTGTATATTGGATGACGTTAGCTTGGATACCTAGGGGAATCCTTGCCAGAATAAAAAACCTATGTTGCAGATTCTTGTGGAAAGGGAAGCAGCTGGGAAAGATTTTTTCTTGGGCCAATTGGGAATCCCTGGCTCTCCCAAAGAAATGGGGACGTTGGGGAATCAAAAGCCTAGGCACTTTCTCTACATCCCTGGTGGCAAACTAGGGTGGCAGCTAATCACATCACATAGTTTGTGGACTAAGGTGGCTATCTCTAAATACATAGCTCCTCTAAACCTCATGGATTGGCTACGACAACCTCAGTGGATTCAAGCTGGAAAATCAAATATATGGAAAGTAGTTCTACAAGCAATGCCCCTTATCAGGGAAGGTCTCACATGGAGAATACAGTCGGAAGCGGTCGTCAAAATAGGGATTGATCCCTGGATTGGATGTGGAAATGCACACAGGCTCCCTGAGGAGCTTAGAACACACCTCACTGTCAGAGGGATCACACATCTTAGCCATATAGCGGACAATGATCGCTCTACATTTTTGCAACAAGCCTGGAAATCTGGGAGGGTATTGCAGATCCCTCAACCATGGCAACAACATTGGAAAGAATACATGGAGGCCCTCATTGAATCTCACATCAGGATACAAGAAGGGGAGGATGAGTTAATCTGGGCACAAGCTAAGCATGGGAAATATTCACCAAAAGCAGGTTATATAGCCCTAATGGACCAAAGAAACCTCCACTGTGCGAACCTTGGTGGAGTAGCATATGGAAATTAAAAGCACCACCCAGAATGAGATTCCTCATGTGGACCATATTGAGACACAAAATCCCCACAGGAGAAAATCTTAGCAAAAGATCCTTTCATGGACCCTTCTGGTGCAGCATGTGCAAAGCCGACAACGAAACTGTGGACCATATTTTCCTTATGTGTCCATCCATAAAAGAGCTATGGATTTCTATTCACTCTCATATACCCTCACTCCCACAATGGCAGGGCATGTTAGTTCGGGAAGCCTGGGAAGCTTGGTGGACTACCGTACCCTCGACGAAAGCCAAGAATCTTCCCATTCTTACTTGTTGGGCCATTTGGATTGCTCGTAATAGATATATCTTTCAGAACTCCCTCCCCTACTGGCCGACCATCATTGCCCGAATACTAGCTGACTACCATCTCATTCCGGAGGAGGAATCTAGCTCCACTCCCAGGCATATCATACCAGAAAGCATAAACCAAGCACACCCCTGGGCATATTTTGACGGCTCAACGCAAGACACAAGATGTGGGGGAGGCGCTATACTACATCTTTCAGCATCACATTATTACAAAATACAAATGGGATTGGGTAGAGGGACTAACAATTTTGTTGAGCTTATCACAACAAAATACACCATACAATTTGCACTGGAAAAACAATGCAGAAATTTACAACTATTTGGAGATTCAAAAACTGTATGCAATTGGATAAATAAAAATGCAAATTGTAATGCATATTCTCTGAGACATATCATGGAAGAAGTCCATAGACTTATAAATTTATTTGACACATTTAATTGTCATCATATATATAGGGAGCAGAACACAATTGTCGATTTTCTATCCAAGGAAGCAACACACAGGCCTATAGGAACGTGGAGCATACTGGAGCAGAAGGATGGAACTTTCCATCAGTACTATCATCGACCTTTTATAGACATATCAGATTAACTAGCTCTCAAGGAGCTTGAAATAATTTTTTTGTTTATATAATATTATATATATGCACAATGAAACAGACTTATATATGACAGTTATTTTTTTATACTCTCTGCGTAGAGTAAGTACATATTTTATATTGTAATCTCAGTATCAGAGTAGTGTCTCCCTGCGTGGAGTACAACTCTAATTTTGACTACACAAACTGGATAGGCTTTTAGCCCCAAGTACAGTATATGCCCTTGCATCTACAAAATGTAATTTTCTTTCTTAATGAAAATTACGACTTTTTCCAAGGGAAAAAAAAAACTTCTAGTTCAATTATCCTTTTGCTTGAAATTATGTTCACTTTCTCTTATTCAATAATGGAGCATGCAAGAGCATCTCTAATGGGTTGATGCAATTCTAAAACTCTTGAGTGCTTAATCCTTATTATGGCTATTTCAGAGTTCCATTTTTTAATAACCTTTTTATTCTTAATTTTCCCAATTTGCAATTCTTTATAGTGTTTATCATACTCATAGTGATGTAATGTTACATATCTTCTTAAAAAATACTAGGCCCTTGATGAGTTAGTTCCTTGGCTAGGATTATATTCACAATCATTTGTTTTATCACCTAATTGGGAATTATAGTTTATTAATCTCCATATTATTAGAGTATATTTCTTCTTCTTAGACATATTGAACGTGCTTTTCAATTATCTTTTTTTCTCATTTAGAATCAATAGAAGTAGTGTCAAATCCTTAAAATTTCTTTCATGGAGGATGTTTGTCACCTATGTCATTAGCATTTTTCTTCCATACCGCTTGTTAGTTCACTAGTCTTTATTTGACTTTGGCTATAAGAAATTGAAGATATTATTTAAGAATAATAATGAGAAATAACACCAACATTGGTTATAGACTATCCTTTTTGCTTTGCTACTAATGTGTACTAACTAGAATATTGACATCATCATGAATGAGTTTCTCTTGACATTTAATATATTCCTCTTGTATATTTTGATTATCTCCCACTTGAGAAAATTTTAAGGATGGAAATTCAGCAGGGAATGAACTTGAATAGAAAACATATAATATAATCTAAAATAAATAAATAGAAGAGTATTCACATTCCAAGATGACCAATGGTGTTCAAAGACATTGTTATATCACTTAAACACATTTGATTTTGGCAAGAACATCATAATGCATGATCAATATGATTATGATATGATACATTCCAATTTGACCCATAGTGTCCTTTATTTATAGTGTCCAAGTCTAATAATATTGCAAAATATATAGTCCATAAATGCTCATCGATATTTCCAATCATTTTCTTGAAATCATTATCAGGCCCATTTCCAGAGCTGGATCAAATTGGCTTGGAAACCCTTGATTTGTCTTACAACAGTGTAAGCCTTGAGGTCATCCCTGACTAGATTACAAACTCCAGTTTTGTAGTGGATCTGCGATTAGCTGGTTGTGGTATTTTAATGAGATTGAATGAGTGGGAGCCTGCTTCTCCTCTTTATACATCTCTGGATCTCTCCAACAACAACATTACAGGGGATACATGCAATTTGTTCCAGAGCATGGTGGCATTAAATATGTGAATTTATCAAGCTGGCAAGCAATCAATTGGGTGGGAGTTTTCCATCATCCATTGAAAGTTTAAATAGCTTGGAAGCTCTGGACCTGTCCCATAATGAACTGAATGGAACTATCCCAGAGGAGGTGACCCAATTGACGAATCTGAGGGAGTTGAATGTGAGCTACAACCATCTGTGTGGAATGATTCCAGAGGGCAAACCATTCAACTCATTCCTAGCTTCTGCATTCGATCACAATGACTTCCTGTGTGTAAATGTGTTAGAAAACCTGCACACAGCTTTGCAGAGCAAAAACACTAAAAATGGTTGTGGTTGAACACACAGCTTTGCAGAGAAAAAACACTAAAAAAATCGAAAGAACAAAAATAATTATTGATTAACAGAAAATAGGTTACAATGCTCATGATATACTACATGAGATTCAACTAATACGCATTGCTGGGTGAAGATCCCAAGGGAATTCGCCATAGTGGTGATCAATGAGAGGACTCGACACCTACAACAAGTTCCGGAGAGAACTAGCCAGTTCCGGAGTGAAAGGAGGAGCAAATCAGGGAGTAAATCATGCAGAAAGGATCTTGCATGTAGTCCCATGCATGCATGGACAGTCAAAGACGCCAATCTGGTGAAGATTCCAATGTTGAAGCCATGCATGTCGGTGAATGCTCTAACTAAGTGTTTGCATGTGCCAGTAATGAAGGTCCTAGATGTGTAGTATCTCCAACACTGTGTGGGTTGTTGGAAATAATACTGAGAGGGGGGGTGAATCAGTATTATCAGATCAATCAAACTTTTTCAATGCTCAGAAACATATACGCTACTTCAGTTAGGTGAACCAGCGTGTACACGCTACTATGACTAAACAAAACAGCGTATAAGAAGAAAACTCATAATTTAGTTAGCTTATTCTTCAGTTAAGTTCATCAGGACATTATTCACCACATTAATAGTAAACAGGTGCAGTATAACAGAACAGATCAAAAGCCACACACATGAACACCAAGATGTAAGGTGGAAACCCAATGTGGGTGAAAACCACCTGCTGCAAGTTGTCTCTATCTTTCTTTAATATGAAACTTCAGTTTACAATCTTTTGTACTGGTGCAGCCTTATACCAGTACGCAGGCTACAACCTGCAGAAGGCTACAACCTTCTCTCGTTCTCCAAACTTCCTTGGAAGGGAGCTCCAACCCCCTTTGCTCTTGTACTAGCCAAGATACTAGTACGTAGGTGCTGACCTACAATCTTCTTTCCTTCAGGTACCACCTTTCATACATTTTCAGACTGGATATTCCTGAAGCACAACATTACAATCTGTAGACCCCAATTCATTCAATTTTCACAACAGATCATTGAAGCATAAAACAACCAAACTTTGAATCACTGAACCACTGAACCCTGTCAATCACCAGTTACCAGAACACAGAGCAGACTACAGAACTCTGCAATAACAGTCAGACCCCACTGTAAACCCAAAATCAAGCTTCAAAAGATATACGCTACTTCAATGAGCAAAACCCGCGTATACACGCGCTTTTACCGAAGCCAACCTGCGTACAGATCTAAAAATAAACTTTCTCAATTTGCAGCTGTACCAGACATCAGTTAGACCCAGAACATAACATTGCGACAATATGCAGATCTAGAAATATGCATAATCACCCATATCATGATAGTGCATTTCAAACCATTAGATCCCGATCTATCCTTAGATCTAGTCTTCCATCAACCGATGTGATCTCTCCTTGGCTTAGATCAAGCAACCCAGCACCTGCATATCAGATCTCTTACTCTCTTAGATATTCAAGCCTTGTCGAAAGATATATTTGCCTAATGATCTTCTTCTCCTTATATAGCCTTAGGCCTTGCTCAATACCAAGAGCCAAAACCATAGTAACACAATACCATCAACTTCAAAACTAGGGATCGACACGCCCGTCGAGACACAATGGTCCGAAATCATAGGCACAACTTCCAAGGACTAACCACCATGGACCAAAAGGTACTTTTCCACATACACGCGCTTTTTCTGAATCCAACTAGCGTGTACACGCGACTTGGGCTTAACGAACCTGCGTATATGAACTTCCTTGGCATGCTGTACTAAGATCTGTCTTATGATTAAGTTGCCATCACCTGTACCAACCTCTGAGCACCTGTACCAACCTCTGAGTGAGTTGCCATCAAGGACAACACTTGAATCATAATGCCAACATGGGTCACCCCTTCCTACGTGCCATTTAAACTATGTTGGAAGGGACAATTATTACATTTGATGCAATCAAAATTTATAAAATTTCTAATTATATAAAACTATAATGAAATTACAGTGGTCTTTAATGATATTTTTTTAAGTTTTTCATGTGGGTTTTTTTTGTTCTAATTTCTCTCAAAACTAGTAGGAATTTATTGAAATTACAAGGTTGATGGGTAACCCGTTCACAATCGAAGTGCCCCAGGGGTTTTTCAGGGTGTTGAATCCATATATACAGTAAAAAAAAATAGTTTAAATAACACAAATAAGGATTTCACCTGAATTTTTTCAACCCGGTTAGAAAGTTCCCATGTTAATTGCTTATGACATAAAGGCAATGACAAGGATGAAACCCTATTTAATTACAAACCACCAAAAACCATCAATAAATATGATTTCCATTGAATAACAATAATAAAAACTAATAATAAGTATCCAACTATTAATTTTACAAGTAAATTATAACTAGCACAACCACATTTACCAATGTGATTGATAAACGCTATTAATTTTACAACTAAATTATAAATGATGTTACATCAAGTTTCTAATGTAGACACTTATGACAACTTTGTTTGGTGTTTATGTTCGCCTAGCCTAAACATAATTCTACTAACTTAATTTAACCAGTTTAACTAGGCTTTTCAATGTTCATCCAACATATTTGATAGTTGAATCTAAATGTGCATGTTGATTACCATCACCAATTTTAAAGGAGTTCCTACCTTTAAAAAACCCTCACAATAAAGGTGAATACCCCATGTTCTAGCGAGTAAAATATTGGAAAGCTTAGATATCAAGAATAATTTCATTAGGTAAAGGGATATGCTTAGTGCTTGATAGGAGTAGGCTATTGATTTGATCTAGATTGATAATTCATAGTGAGTTTCATATAGTGTATTCAATAGTTAAGGTATTTGGATAACCATTTTAGATATAACAATGATTGTAAAAAGATCTATATATTGAAGGAATTAAATGAACCATATGAACTTTAACACATAACTATGTAGTCCAATAAGAAATTCTAGTATGTCAAATAAATGATATTTTTGCTCATCAAAATATGAAATGAAAATTTAATGGCAATGCCTAAGACCGTTTAGTTATTTCATCCTTCAAGCTAAATTTCCATTGAGTCATTAATGATCATTTCTTTATTTCAATTATAAACATAGAGTCAATTTACATTTAAATACCTAATTATCTAATCAATTTAGCATTTAATTTATACTTAATATCTAATCATCTAATCAATTTAGCATTTTCAATTAAAATTTTAAATCATTTGAAAGCTCTTGACATGTATAAGAATGAATTGAATGTAATGATTTGAGATGATATGATGACATTTGGCTACATTAGGGAGTTGAATGTTAGTTAAAATCATTCATGTCGGATGATTGCATGTAACCAATTTTTTGGCCTATTCCTTACTTTTTCATTCAATCACAATCACTATCTCTATAGTTTGCCCCTTCCTCCTTATCATTCGATTTGAACAGAAACTTCCATTTGATCGAATCAAACTTCCTAAATTATAGATTATATATAAAATTATAATGAAATGATCTCTTTTATTTGGATTGTTATTAATACTTTGAATTCATGGAAAAGTGTGAGAAAATGGATATATGAAAATGGAAAAGAGCCAAAGGTCAAGATTCTTTTTTAGAAAAACACTATGCCATCAACTATTTCCTTTTACATAATAAAGAAAAGTTACATAGCGAAGGAAAAAGTACTAGTGCTATAATATTGGTTTCAAGAATGGCCACTACCCCATCCTAAGGGTGAAACTATGAGAGTGGTTGACAAAGAATTGGTCTTAAATAGTTAGAGAGAAACAATACATATTTTATGGATAGGTAAATGCCAAGACCGTAATTGTAGATGGTCTTGTGGAAATTTTAAATTTTTATTTGTCTCATACTTTTCCAATGGTCCAAAAATTTGAGTGGATGTTACCCAACATCAAGGGAACCAATGATGATGGGTGAAGTGTTCACTTCAAACACTTCGAATGTTGAAAAGAAGGGCATAATTAAAAATCTTGAATTCCTCCAACATTATGATGATTGTGAATATCTCTACATTCAAAATATAGAGGCATTTTAGAGAGCTTCAAGAATGACATTATCATGAAATGAAGTTGTCCTCGCTTCCCCACACTATTCAATCTTCAAGTAATAATTATGCTAGAAGAATTGATAAATAACAAAGGAGGGGAAGGGTAAACATAGTATGGATTTCCATAAAGATATTGCTATATGCAAGTGATGGAACACTTATAATGAGGAGGACATTATAAAACCTAAATAATCACCTTGACACCTTAGATTCCTTTTGCATGAAAGTTGAGATGAAGTATAACACGAGAAAAACTAAGTTAGTAGTACTATAGGTAATGTTGCAGGTAAGCCAGTAAAGATAAATCAAAATTATAAGTATTTGGGGCTAGATTTGACTAAGAAGTTTAGATGGGACACATGTATGAGAAAATTATAAAACAAGGGTGGAAGACATTCTTCTTATTGCAAAATATATGTAAGACAACATAATTTTGGCATTAGCAAATGTTGTGTCTCGTCTTTGAAATGTTCCTAACTCCAATAGTTATTTATGATTATCTGAAGTATAAGGACCAAGCATATCTAGAAATAGATAAATGTCAAGGTCGAGCAAGTATTAAAACCCTTGATAACATGTTGTCAAAGAGTAAAAAACCAACCCTTGAGAGATTTCCTAGTTGAAACAAGGTTATACCCAATACAGTTGGAGGTACTAATTCATTCTACATAGATAGAAAATGGTAGCTATACATAACAACAAGGTTTCAATTAAATCAACTAATATGAGATAAAAATGATGTAGGAAACATGAGACCAATAGTGCAAGAAATGATTTGAAAAGTAAGATGTAGAAGAAGAAAAGTGTCCATTAGATTAAGAGGCATTGAAAAGTTATATACAAAAATGCTTAAAAAAAATGAAGAAAACACACCAAACGAAAACAAGAATATTACATAAACAATTTCATATCAATGATCTAAATTGTTCATATATAATTTGGATTACACAAACCTCAATTATTATATACAACTTGGATTACGTTAAATATTTCTTAAATCATTTATTTGTGGATTGAATTAATTTGAACTAACAAATTAGATAACTTAGAACCCCAAATCTCTTAGAGATTTTATAAAATTATAACATGATCAATTATTAACCCTAATTACAAAATTTAACCCAACAAAAAATAAATTAAACTTATAACTTCATGCATAGTAATCATGATCAATTATCAACCCATATTACAAAATTTAGCTAACCAAAAATTAAACCTATAACCTTAAAATTAAGGGAAAAAAATCCCACAACTCACTCAACCATTTGAACTAACTACCAGGCAAAAATATACTTTTCACCCATAAACTAATATTTTAAACTATTATGTTAAAATAAACTAATTATTTAAACTATTATACAAATAGATATTTGTACTTATTAATACACATGTCTTCCCTTTAACTAAATGTTGTTATTTCCATATTTTAAATAGCATTTTTGAGAAATGTAGGCTACGTGATAAACGCCCCCACCATCTCTTTAAATGGGACCACTCCTATAGTTGAACTGGCCATTTGCAAGCGATAGTATCAACCAAACATCCCCCCGTATGTTTTATCATTATAAACCTTTGCCGTGTTAGTCTTCCCTAATAAGTAACATTGTTTTAATTTTTTTACACAAGGAAAAAACCAACGGGAAATTGTTTACCTAAACTGTGATAGTGATCTTGTTTTAATTAGTCCATATTACTTGGGAATATAATTTTATAAAACAATACACTACAATGTTTTAAATGGAATTTATAATAATAACAATAATTTTTCATAGTGATCTTGTTTTAATTAGTCCATATTATTTGGCAATATAATTTTATAACAATGTTTTAAATGGAATTTAGTAATTTTTATTTTTGAAATTAAATTAATTTTTAAATTTTAATGATTTAAATTTTATTATTTTTTAAAAAATTGAAAAATATTATTAATAAAATATAAATGAATTTTTAATTTATAATTATTAAAGTGTTGTGTATTATTATTAAATATATAAATTACATAATTGAGTATTATTTTTGGAATTACCAAAGTTATTTTTAACGTTCAAAATGAGATGAATCCAGCTTATGTGACTTTTTGCAAGAGTATTTTAGACTTTTTGTCCTTCATAAAAATGTTTTAAGATGTTTTTCAAGTTTTTTTTTTTAAGGTTTTTTTGTTTTAGTTTTATTTATTTATGTTTTAAGGTTTTTATATTAGTAGAATTGAAATATTGAAGATGAGATTATTTATAGTATGATTGTAAAGTCATTACTATTAGCATGTCCAAGATAAATTTCTTACATTATTGGCAAATTTAAGGTAGCATATTTAAAACAAATGGATGTTAGAATACCTAAAGGATTAATGCTTATTTACAAATAATAGGATTTGTGTGATACACAAAAAAGAAAAAGGTATATGATCAAGAGATGCATCTTTATTTTCAAGCAAGAAATTTCACTTTTGCATAAATTGTATACCAAACTCAGATTGCTTGCTATGATAGAAGAAACCTTTCAATTAGTAATGAGGAACCAAATGAATTCTAGGACATTTTGGTATTTTTTGTGAATTTTGCTACATGGAAAAATATCTAAGAATTAGTCTCATCTTGAGAATATCAAAATGTTATGGATAATACCCTTATACGACTCCCTATCATTGGTCATAACTTAGCATACATTGATAAAAGCATTGAGACTAAATACCATATACTACCTATTGAAACACTTTTGAGGAGCACCAAGGGAAAACATAGTTGTTAATCTCTAAGATTATTCAAATTCATCTTTAGAGAGGGGTACTCTTTTCAAAAGTGATAAATACAAAATAATAAATACACGAATTTCCTAAGTTAGGACCAAACCTTTTAAAAGAAATGAATATTCACAATGGTGACTATAATACAAGGACTTAAAAGAAAAAAAAATCAACATTTTCATAACACATTGCTTCCAACATAACATAAAGTAAAGCATAGCATATCATTTGGCAAGATGAAGATAAAAGGACCACATATGCAATGAGCTTAAAATGATCATTCATTAAACTCATAAATATTTTGAGGAGACACAATTGAATTCTCATGTCTAAAGCTCAGGTTAGAGATCACACTAACTATGTGCCCCAAATAGATCTATATGGAGCTTTAAATATACAAATGTTTATAAAAAGAGTTTAATATATTGTTAAAATGAAATTGGTTTATCCAAACATAGTGGGATGGGACTCCATGGACCATAATAATAGACAAAAAGGAGCTAGAAGAACAAAGGATTTTTTACTAAAGTGAGGAATTTACCTTTGATATTTGAAAGGACTTTAGAATGAAATGTTGAATAATTGCTAACTAATAGTGTTATAGGTCATTTAGTCACATCCAATCAGTGAAAATCCTAATGGAATAAATCAACATCCTATTCCCCCTTGTCACCATCTTGCACAAAGCCCTATGCATGTACCTTTCATTTCCCAAAGTTTCATCCCTAAACTGCTTTATATGAGCCAGTTTGAGGACTAATGCTCCCTATAAGCCTACTAGGGTTTGTTCACCGACAGGTTTCTCCACTATGGCCTGCGTTCGTCACCAATAGGTTGCTCCCCTTTACACCTGCATTGGTTCTAGAAATCCAGGAGAATGATCAGGATTCCAGAAGCTTCCCCTTCTAGGAGTTTCCAGAGGTTGTTTCAACTACTTACCTTGGATAAAATATTTGGATCCTATCCTTCCTTACATTGGAGTTTTCACCACTTATCCTTTGATCCTATCCCTCCATCAAAGGTGGATCTCTTACCCTAGATTGGTAATTGGATAAGAACTCCCAACTTACTTTACCTCTCTATATTATCCCAACTTTCTATGTGGTTGAGGGTTGGCTTTTGGAGAGTGATTATGCCCTTATATTGTTGTAGTGAGAAGTCATCATCTCAGGCATTTAGGGTGATTGGAGGTGCATATTGTGACAAGGAAAGGACAAGTCAACAACTCGGAGGAGCTATTCTATGAGATCAACTGCCATTTATGGTTGTAATCTCCTTCCATTTACATTAATGCAAAGAATTAATTGTTTTCCTATATGTGATGTTGTTATTTCATATATTTCAATACCATGTTTATCTATTGAATGAAGTACTTAGATGATACTACATAGATCTTGTAGTTTCTTGGCTTGTGTTATCTTGCTGTGCAGGTTCTAATTTTGGCATTTAGAGCTAGAATTGGAGCTTCCAAGCTAAAGAAGGAGTGAAGTGTGAGAAAAATTCCAGGTAGGCCTCACTCCATCATCTATTTATTTAAGGAAAAGCATTGTGTTCCTTGTCTCTCTGTTGTTCTAGGTTAGCCACCGACCTAGGAGAGATACTTTTGACCGCAATTGTAAATCCTGTATAGCAGATAGGAATATGAGAAAGTTGGGGCTTGGTGAGGGATTTTGATTTATTTACTATGTTGGAAAGACTCTCTTTCTCCATATGATGAATATTTCTTTAAATGAAATTTCTTAAAAATAAACCCTAACCATTGTAACTATTCATTTGATCTTGTGGGTTCTTAGGATTATTTATTTTCTATAAGGTGTCCTTCAACCGTCATTCAATAAACTTTCATAACAATGTTTCCATTCTTTTATGCTTTACTCAAATGTCAAATATTTCATCTTCGATTCATTTTAACTCAAATTCCAACTAAGATTTCAAATTTGCTTGATCAACATTTTTATTAACAAATTTAACTAACCATTTTTTAATGTCTTCTTGGGAAAATTTTAATGATAGTATCAAAATTGTTATCCCAAGAAATCCTGAGTGCATAAAATTGTTCATGGATCTAATATTTAGTTAGTATGGCATCAATTATCATGTGTGGGACATCCAACACTTTTTCCATGTCAAAATACTTTAGTTGTTTTTCTTGCAACTATTGAGATGTCGCCATTATTGTCATTGATGGCCAAAGCAAAAGGTGAATTCAGGTGACTTCTACCATTACTGTTACAAGAAAGACTGTTACATGAGGAATATTATGCAAGCAATTGAGAATTATAAAAAAAATTGTTTCTCGTTCAAGGTTCTTGTTCTATTCAATGCAAAGAGCTCCTCTTGATATGTTTATTGATGTGTAAAGACCAAGCATTGTTTCCTAATAGTCTAGACAACCCATCCAATGGTTTGTGCCTTGGAGATTAAGAAGCATGACATCATCCTAAATCGTGTTAAGGGGGATAAGTTTACAAGTAAGCATAACTGGTACCCAATAGTTATTGTTATGAAAGAGAAAAGTGGGAAACCTAATTTAATATCATTTTGTATATATTCTGCACTTGGGGCAATAACATATTAAGACAAGCTTCAAACTCTTTCTCATTTCAACACGTAACTCTTGAGGATAAGCTTAGCTAGTAGCTTCAAACATTGAACAGAGATGTTAACCTTATATATAGTGTTCAAATTCTTTAACATCTTCTCCTACATAATCATTAATAATTTAATAATGACCCTTTGTGAAAGGGAAGTATGAAATGAAATGAAGATTTTTGAAGAAGTTGTACATTAAAAGAGCCAAAAAGGTTGCAGATATGGAATTATGTGAATGATATTATTCTATGGTTTACTATAATCAAATATCACTTACATTTGACGGTAAATAAACATGCCTTTGAAGAGATGAGTTTTGTACTGGTTAAATGTTCGATCAAGCCTTGCAGGAAGGGATATCACGTGCCTTTATGAATCACTATTCAATCTACACATCAAGCTTGTGTGTTCCATGTGTGTTGATATTTTGCAAAGAAGAGGGTATGCATTCATGTGGAGAATGAACAAAATGCTAAGCAATACTACTACCATAAAAACAAGAAATTTGAGAAGCCTCTAATGCAGTCGAATAAAATTAACAAAGTAAATATTCTTATTGTTATTTATGTAGCATCGGAGGTGTTCTAGTCTCGAGACATTGTGGAGAGGATAAAGCACATGATTTCTCCATAACTCAGAAATCGTTATTAGAAATTCCACCTAGAAGTGTCTCAATTAGATTATTAGCCTATTTTTAAATATTTCCTAAGTCTAAAAGTAGGAAAAGGGGTTAATTAATCAGTATTAATTGAGAAAGGTGTGAATCATCTATAAACTCACACAAATCAATCCAGATATGATCTCATCCATCGATTATATTTTAATCTTGGTCGTTGGAGTCCTAATTGGAGATTATAAG
Source organism: Pinus tabuliformis (assembly GCA_031772625.1). Lineage (NCBI taxonomy): Eukaryota > Viridiplantae > Streptophyta > Pinopsida > Pinales > Pinaceae > Pinus > Pinus tabuliformis. The sequence continues at coordinate 1,166,569,986 of CM062809.1, forward strand.
AGGATGTGGATGGGTAGATGTAGAATACACACTTGGGCAGTTTCATTTTCCAGATAGTAGCAATAGTTGTTAGAAGAGTTCAAGCCAAACAAAAGGAAGCAAAGACAAAGAGGGGCAGGGACAGTGATTTTGGAGGAAGTTTTGTAGATCTAGAGAGTCATCTACAGGAGGATCAAGTTTCCTCATTGAGGATGTGCATACAATTCAGAGTTAGAATTCGATTTAGCTAGATAGAGGGTCGATTGAGATTTTTGAGGCCAGAAAATTTTCGGAAGGGACCAGCGAGTCATTCTTAGAGGTTGGATTGGGAAGATGACTTGATCAGTTGTAGTTCCAAGAAGAGTGTCCAAGTGCTTATGTAGAGCGTCCAAGTGCCTGTGCAGATTTGATGCAAAGGCTAATGTAGGGGTTTCATGGAGCCCATTTAGAGCGAGTTTTAGAACTGGATCAATGTTGGGTGAGACAAAATTTGTCTCACTAATTTTTGCGGCCAGTTTTCATGTAATGTATTTCCAGTTTGGGCATCCAATTGTAATAAGATTATTTCACTACAGCTTAACAATCAAAACCCTCGGTTGTTGCACCATTTTTCCCAAGTTGAGTTTTTTCTGGAGACTTTAGTCCAAAATAACCGTGTCAAATTTATTATGTGTGTGAGAGTGTTTTCTCATTTTCTAGTTTATATTTTGTAGAATTTAATTTGGTGAAAATTGTGGTTGTGGATTATCCGTTGTTTGTGTGTGCAAATAAACTGTTAATTAATTTATAGTTAGAAGAATAATTTCCAGTTGCTGCAATATTTGAAAATTTCATGTGGTATTAGAGCAATTTTGATCAGACGGGGAGGCTCAGAAGAAAAGGAAGAAATTTTTTGCGCAAAGCCTAAGCTAGGTTGTTCAAGTTGCTTGAGAAAGTTCAATTTTTCAATCCAGGTTGGCAAAAAAAATCAGCTTGCTAGTTGATTGAATTCCAACAGGTAGAGGGGGAAGCAACTCAATGATTTTCCCTGGGCAGATTCCTTGTTTGGGTGCAGAAGGGTTTTGCAACAATTTTGTAGTAGGAGAATCAATGTCAGGTGGAAGAGAAAGTCACAAATAGAGAGAATTTATCTCAGGGGGTTTTGAGTTTTAGAAATCTAATTTTCCTCTTGCATATTGGCAAGAGTTGTGAGCATAAATCCTCACTCTAGGAGGGAGTGCATGTAGCAGACTCAACAACTGAGCAAGGGGAAAGAAGGAGATTTTTTATCATATTTAAAGATGACTAAAGCTGGGCTTAGAGATAAATATAGGTGGGAGGGAGCCTCTAGCTTTGTCATCTGGAAGGCTAGGATGTCCTTCCTGCTAGATTAATATAACATGAAAGCCTATGTAGATAATACGGTGGAATTTCCCCAGGATGAATATCAGTTGAAGGAATACATGAAATAGATGGTGAAGGTGAAGAAAATGATCCTGGATGGCATTGGGGACCATATAGTATCACATATATCTGGAAAGAATACTGCCAAGGGGATGTGGGATGCTCTCGACCAACTATATCAGAACTCTTCTGCGTAGTGGAAGATGTTCCCGTTGGATAAGCTAAGAGACATCAAGATGTAGAAGGGTGAAAGCATAGATCCCTTTCTCACCAGGATTCAGGAGGTCTGTGATCGGCTTGCAGTCATTGGTGAGGCACCTCAACTGACAGAGATTGTACGTTTGGCACTGAACAGTGTCTCATAAGAGTGGAAAGTATTTGTCCAAACCATCTTGGATCGAGACCAATTTCCTAGATGGGAAAGGATGTGGTTAGACCTACAACAGGAGGAGTTGATGTAGGTTTTAACCTCGTACAAAAATTACCTACATACAAATTCTAAAACACAAAAATAAACAATGCGGGAGAATAACACATAAAAAACATATACACAGAGATTTTCCCCTGGATCCCAAAACCTGGACTACCAGCTTGATTTTTTATTATGTTCCTTTCAATGTTATAATACATATTTATACATGCCGAAGCATCCAATACCATGGACCGAAAACCATCGCGTCCAAAAACATGTGCGAAAATCATGCACAAAACCATAGGTGGGTCTGCCCAACCTAACATAGGGTCCAAAACCAAAATTTTCCGGGGCGTTGCCCTGGACCCCATAAAGTGGGGTTACGGGTATGCCTCAAACCACCTGTGACCCCCCCCCCACAACTACACAATCGGTGCAACAAATGGGGGGCTCCGCCCCCCTCTAACCCCTCAGTTAACTATGTGGGCTAGTCGTGGATTCAATATAACACAACCCAACATTTGAGGCAAGATCTATTGAAGAGAACCATCAGCGAAAGCAGTAGCAAGGGAATGAAGGGTGAGAAGGAAGAGGAGAATGTGGGGGATAAGGGTCCCAGTCAAGGATAGGGGGAGAAGAAGAAGAGAAGGAACTATCCAAGGTCAAATGCTTCAGGTGTGGCGCGTTTGGCCACTACAATACTTAGTGTCCTATCAGGAAAAATGACAAGTAGGATAAGTAGGACCAAGCAACAACATTCGTAGAGATAGACAATTTTTCCTCCAGGATGGAGCAATATTTTTCCATGTTTGCAGCTACCTTCAGGACTTAGGTGGGGCGAAATGGAGTTATAGTTCCAAAGTTGCGAAGGATGGGCAGGGTCCATTGAGGTGTCCTCCTCATGGATCATTACCTTACTAAAGGGACCCATAATATTACGTAGCAAGACGGATAAGTTTGAGTTGATGTAGTCAGATTCCAAAGTGACAGTTGCAGACTAGTAGCAATCAGGTGTTGAGGAGCACATAACATTGTTGAAAAAAGAGTAGGAGTCTGAGTGGAAGAGTCAGGAACAATGAAGATTCCTTAGGGGATAGTGGCAAAGGCTAGTAGTAGTCATATGCTTAGGAGACAGATGCAACAAAAACATAACTGATTCAGTATTTCAAATGCTTCTCATTTTCAATAGTTGGAGTTGAAACAACAAGAGTTGAGAGGGAGTTGCAATGTAGATGCAAAGTTGGCAACAATATAACAGTGTCAACAACAACATAGATGTAGCATCAAAGTTTCACAGTGGTTGGTGGGTAGTGAAAGGAAGTCACAATGCCTAGACATAAATAATGTACAAAGGGTGATACAAAGATAAGGTGTTGCAGTAGTAGTGGAGCACTAGAACACCTTCCTTGCTAAGAGGGAGTGTTAGTTTTTATACCATCAAAGGTGTTCTAGTCTCAAGAGTTTGTGGGGAGGATAAAAAATGGGAGCTATCCATAACCCATAAATCATTTGTGGAAATTCCACCTAAAAGTGTCTCAATTATATTATTAGCCTATTTTTAAATATTTCCTAAGTCTACACTTAGGAAAAGGGGTTAGTTAATCAATATTAATTGACAAAGGTGTGACTCATCTAGAACCTTACACAGATCGATCTAGATGATGGGCCTCCAAATTAGACACAAATTAAGACCCATCTAACCTTTCCTAGGCACATAAAGGCTATATTAAATTTCTCCTCCTACACTTAATAATGTTTTTTTAGCTTTAATATGTTCTTAGTAAGGTTCAAAAATAATTGCATATTATGTGCTTAATATTATTTATTTTTGTAGAATATTGAGAGAATATGGAGTGAATTCGGAATGAGATAATATAGGGACTTGCTACCTACTATAGGATGGAACAAGATTGGATAATAAATGAACTGAATATCATGAAATTATTGAAAAATTCTGGAGCTCCACTGATTGAGAAAATCTAGGGATGTGTTCATTGTCATTTAATGAAGATTCCTTGTGTTGGGAACCAGGTCGACCTTTTGAGTGATTCTGGAGGGGAAAGTTTCCTCCTTTTAAGAAGAATGGTTCCTAATATATTTGTATAAGTACCAATTCAAATTTTCCTTTAGGGGAATTTATTTCTTAGCCTTCTTGTGGAGAAAACTTGTTATTTAGCAACCCCACTTTCATTTCTAGTAGGGATGTACTTGAATTGATTCAAATAATGAATTTTGGTGCCATTTTTAGCTTCTAAAGCTCGGTTTCCTTCCTTCTGATTGTCCATCCCAATAGCCATAGATCCCTCATGTACAATTTCCTTATTCCTTTTGGACGTCTTTTTCACTTGCATCTCTTATTTCTACATTTACTATTCATGCTTCTTTTGTTGTAGGTCATATTTGTTAAATAATTGAAGTGATTTATTTTTCAAGTTATTTACAAAGTCACAAGAATGATGCATCCTTATAACATCTTTGAAAGGTCATATTCATCATTGAGTTACATTGATTGGTTTATTAGTTCACAAATCTAGAATTTCTAGAAGTCCCTTGTAGAAAAATAGTAGTAATTTTATGCTATTTTTTATAATGTGCTTATGAGCTCAATTTGAGTTGATTCCATTTGTATTGGGTCATAAAGAAATCAAGTTAATAACAAAATTTACCCCATAGCATTTTCACTTGGTTATGTTAGGAATTTGGTAGGTTAACTAGCTCACTATTTCTTGAATTTTTGGTTCTTAGAGTAGTAATTTTCTGTTATTTTTTTATACGTGATAAAAGGTGTATTTTGGAGTGATTCCACTTGGAACGGAGTCCCAGGACATCCTAATTAATAATAAAAAATCCCATATGATTTTCATTTGATTTACTTGGGCATTTGGAAAATTATCTCACTCCTGTAGAAATTCTGCCACTCCTGTAGCAGCGCCTGTAACACTCCTGTATCACGTGTAAACATGACAGATTTGTTCCAAAAATTGGTTTTTACTTCTTAGGATTGAATACCGACCATATAAAAACATGTTTGAGTAATAACAAAAACCTCTTAAGCCTTGCCTCTTCTCCATTTCAATTCACTTCTGCAGTTATGGTTAGTGGAAAAATTCATGACTTGAAGAGCATATTGATGATTACTTTATGAAGCACATTATGAATTGTTGACAAAATATATCTTGAATGTAGTGATTGAAGAATGATTTAATTTTATTTCGTACATTTCAAACTATTGTTCCCATTTCCAACATTTCTATTTCTATTACATAGACTAGGCTTCCTTTTTATGTACCATCTACACTTTGCAAATAGAACAATGTAAACTTTAAAACGGGAATTATAAACTCAAAACGGGAACTCTGGCCAAAAAACCCCAAAAAAACATCAAAAACAGTGCTAAAAACGAAAAGTGTTGATGCTGGAATAACACTTTTTTTTTTCTTGGGTAAATTTTCAACATGTTTTAAAAATGACAGTGAAAACCAATTTTTTGCACAAAAATTACCCAAAAAACACCCTCAAAATGAATAGTGTTAATTCTGGAAGAACACTTTTTTTTTTTTTTTTTTTCGAAAGTAAAATTTCAACATTTCTAAATAATGGCGTAAAATATTTTATCAGGACCCCGAAAAACATTAAATTTTTAAAAAATAATGAAAACATAAAATAAAAATTAAAATTAAAAAAAATTAAAACAATGAAAAACACAAAACAAAAAAAAGTTTAAAAAATTAACAAAACATAAATTAAGATATATAATAAAAACAAAACACAAAATAAAAATATAAAACTTAAAAAAAATCAAATATAAAAAAAAAATATCAATCATAAAAATGTAAAAAAAAAAAATTTAATGGTAAAAATTAAAAAACTAAAAAAAATAATAAATTATAAACAAATAAATAGTGAAAATAAAAAATAAAAATTATCTTCTAAACGATCAAAAAATTGGCAAAAGAAAAAAAAAAAAAAAAAAACATTTAAAAAAAAAACTAAAAATTAAGTAGGTAAAAATAGAAAAAAAAAAAAAAAAAATTAAGAAAAAACAAAAAAAATTAAAAACAAACTAGATTTAAAAAAATAGAAAATTAACAAAAATAAAAATAAAAAAAGTTAAAAAAAAATTATCTCACAAATCAAAAAAGAATTTGGAAAAAAAAAAAAAGTTTATCTATATATATATATATATGACAAAAATAAAAAATAAAAAATGTTAAAAAAAAATTATCTCATAAACAGAAAATTAAGAAAAAACATTAGCAAAAACTAGGGAAAAAAAATTAAAAACAAACTAGCCTAAAAAAAATAGAAAATTAACGAAAAAAATTAAAAAAACTAGTAAAATTAATATTAAAAAAAACAAAAATCAAATCAAATTATAAAAAAAAAAAAAAAAAAACCCAAAAAAAATGAATATGGCGGAAAATATGTATTTTCAAATGAGAAAATAAATAAAATAATTAAAAAACATTTACAATTTATAAAAAAAATACCTATTTTTGACTTCTTTTTTTTTAATTCAAATTATAAAAAAAACCATAAAATAAATTAATATTATAGAAAAAAAACCCCAAAAATGCATTTTTTTTTTTAAGTTAATAATAATTATTTTTATTGAACCTAACATTTTTATTTCAAAGAAATTAAAATTAAAATTAATTTTTTTTTAAACAACAATTTTTTAATTAAAAAAATTATAAATTTTTTTAAACACTTTTCTTTTTAAATTTAAAAATACAAATAATTAAAAAAAAAATAATTTTTTTCCAAAAAAATTTAAATTTTTTTCCAAAAAAATTTAAATTTTTAATTTCAAATTTAAAAAATTATTAAAAAAAAAATTAAAATTAATTTTTTTTTTCAACGCATTTTTTTTTTGTTTATATATATATATATATATATATATATATATATATATATTTGCGGCCCCCGCGCCCCGGCCGCCCACGGCCACACCACCACGGACGACCGAGGGGCGGGGGCCGCAAACATATATATATATATATAATAATAATAATAAGAAAACAAAAAAATTGCATTGAAAAAAAAAATTAATTTAATTTTTTTTTTTTAATAATTTTTTAAATTTGAAATAAAAAATTTAAATTTTTTTGGAAAGGATTTTTTTTTTTTTTTTTTAATTATTTGTATTTCTAAATTTAAAAAGAAAAGTGTTTAAAAAAAATTATAATTTTTATAATTAAAAAAAAAGGTTTGTTTAAAAAAAATTAATTTTAATTTTAATTTCTTTTAAATAAAAATGTTAAGTTCAATAAAAATAATTATTATTAACTTACCCAAAAAAAAAAATATGCATTTTTGGGGTTTTTTTTTTCTATAATTTTAATTTATTTTATGGTTTTTTTTTTTTTATAATTTGAATTTAAAAAAAAAAAACAAACAAAAATAGAAATTTTTTTTTTTTTTTTTTTTATAAATTGTAAATGTTTTTTTTAATTTTTTTTATTTATTTTCTCATTTGAAAAGACATATTTTCCGCCATATTCATATTTTTTGGGTTTTTTTTTTTTTTTTTTTTTTTTTTTATTTGATTTTTGTTTTTTTTAATATTAATTTTACTAGTTTTTTTAATTTTTTTCGTTAATTTTCTATTTATTTTTTTAAACTAGTTTGTTTTTAATTTTTTTTATTTTTTTCCTAGTTTTTGCTAATGTTTTCTTAATTTCTCTATTTTTACTTACTTAAATTTCTCTATTTTTACTTACTTAATTATATATATATATATATATATATAGTTTTAATTTTTGTTTTTTTCCAAATTCTTTTAGGGTTTTTGAGATAATTTTTTTTAACATTTTTTTTTTATTTTTGTCTTTTTTATATATTTGTTTTTTAGAGACAATTATTTCATTTGGATTGAAAAATTAATTAACAATGTATAAATATGTAGAATATCGAAAATGCAAAATATTGACCTTCTTCTTTAAATATCAAAACAATAAAAACCTCACTACAATATATATATATATATATATATAAACAAGATAATATGAAGAAGATGACCGCTTCCAAAATTATTAAATTTAATAACCACTTTTTTAAATCAGCATGAAAATCACTACCATTCACTACCATTCTAAAACGCAAAGTACATAAAAAAAATTAAAGTGCCAAAAACTATGCTCTAAAAAAAACATGTGTGTTCTGCATCACCCCTTTTCAAAATCGGATCACTTTTTTGCTATCTTTACAAAACGGGTAACAGTATCAGTTCCCGTTTCAAAGTTTACATTGTTATAGGTTAATGTTTACATTTTTGCAAGTAAGATTAGAATTTACATTCATGCAAAGTAGAATAGCCTTTTCGTTCAGAAAAAGTAACTCGGATTTCCCCCTTGAAAAAGTAATTAGGTTTCTGTTATACAAAGAGTAGCATTTCCATTTCCGCAATTCGTTTAGGCTTGGATTTCATGACATTCATTTCATTCAATCAGAACAAAGAAAGAAGGACACATTGCATGTTGCACATATAGTGCCTACACCTTTTAAGTTTGTACAAACCACGGGTTGGCAATTTAAGGTTGTAGCCTCAAGATTTGCTACATTCTTATTGCAATACTTGGGCTCATCACCAGATATGATCTCAACCATTGATTATGTTTTAATATTGGTCGTTGGAGTCCCAAATGGATAATATATGAGGAGGTCTATGGGTAGATGTAGAACACACACTTGATATCGATTTCCTTGGGAAGTTCAATTTTCTAGATAGAAGCAATAGTTGTTGGAAGAGTTCAAGCTAGAGAAAGGAAGCAAAGATGGAGTGGGGCAAGGACAGTGAGTCTAGTGGAAGTCTTCCAGATCTAGAGAGTCAACTATAAGAGGGTCTAGTTTCCATAGTGTTTCGCAATGCTGGTGTAGAAGCTTCAGAGGCAAAGTTCGATTTAGCCAGGCAGAGGGTCGATTTAGTTTTTGGAGGCTGGAATTTTTTTTGGAAGGGGCCAACAAGTCATTCTTAGAGGCTAGCTTGAGTATATGGCTTGATCAGTTGCATTTTAAGGCCAAGCATCCAAGTTCCTATGCGAATTTGGCGTAGTGGTTGATGCAAGGTGTTAGGGTCCCACCCTAACCCCCATATTTATGTAATGGGATCACGTCATAGTCAAGAGTCAATAAAGCTCGTATTAATAATTGTAAGTGGTTAATCCGTAATTAATGACGGAACCACAGTTAGTTGCAAATGGGTCGTAGTATTAGATAGATGGTATTAATAAAACCCACGGTATTGGCCCGTGGTATTGCATGTATGAGTCATATATAAAGGATAGAGACTCCCTACAAGGAGCATCGTGTCTTATTTTGTAGTCGAGCTCTACTCTATTGGAGGTTACCCCCTCGAAGAGGCTTGTGAACATTACTCTCTGAATAATAAAACCATTGCTATTCTGTGTTCTAGGTATCTTTTCTTCGCATTTTCTGTATTTGGGTATCATTTTGAAGGTTAAGAGCATAACAAGTGGTATCAGAGCACTTTCCAGGGCCGGTGGGATCTCCATTTCATAGCAATTTTTTTTTTGGCTAGAGACGTGTTTCAGCGTCTTTAAACCACGGGATCTGTCGTTGAGCGCATAAACCTGCGGATTTGGGGAGGCATGCACGCAGGAAATACAAGAGGTGGTCACGTTTGTTGGACTCCCTTGTAACCCCTCTGGGTACCCCTCCGAGTAGTAGCGCATTAGAGAGAACTGCGCACGGACTGTCTTCCACGTACCCTCTGGGTATATCGGAAGCCCCCTAGGCTCCCTTGAAACCTTGCCATAGATAAATCGTCGGCCGCCTTGCGGCTACAGTACATTGAGAACAGCACTCGGAGAGAATACTCGCCCGTACAATAGGGTAGTCAGGTTGTACGGCTAAGGGTATGGTCGATCCTCCTTAGTTAGAGCCCTGAAACATTGGGCCGATTACTACTGCCAGACCCTTATGTATATTGCGATCTATAGCACCTGACACTCCTCAAGACCATAGTTCCCTTTTCTATCGAGGGATCACACATCATCTCTTCCAGATCCGCTTGTGCAAAGGAGTGCAGCAGCAGCAGACATCAGTCCCGTAGTCTCGAGTTCGCAGATCAGCCATTCCAATCTATTAGATCCATCAGATCCGCAGAAGTAGTCTGTTCCACCGCCCAGAGCTATCAAATCCGCCATTTAGATCTCTCAGATCCACCTGATCGGAGTCGTTGTGAAGGGTTCCTATACCAGGGTATAATTTTCGCAGGACTTTTGGCCACATTGACATTTTGAGGATTTGGCCACTGCAGTATTGATAAGGAAGGAGTAAAACTCCGTTCGGGGCGCTTATTGGTGATCTAGCCCATCAGAATCAGGACGACGAGTTGAGCATGGTGGTACCATTCACTTCTTAGTGAAAATTTTTTTAGGCGGTCCCAATTTTCAAAAAAATCAGGTTGGTGTATGGTAGAAACTAGAGCTCAAGCGATGGCCAATGAAAGGATGGACAAACTTGAAGAATCAGTGCAATCCCTCCACATTCAGCTTAGCGGACTATGTAGCATGGTCGAGAAAATAGTCCCGAAGGGCAAGGAGCAAGCCCACGAGGAGGCGTATAATGGCAATGAACACAATGAGGGTGAGTCTAGCCACTCTCCTCACGTCTGGCACACCCACCAACAACCCAGTTAGCGACCTCCCAAGTTGGATATGCATAAATTTGACGGTTCTCACCCGTCGGCATGGATAGCACAAATGGAGCAGTATTTCAAACTGAATCACATCTTCGATGATGAGACTCAGCTTATGTTGGGGAGCATGTACTTGGACAATGAAAGGTGGCAATGGTGGGAATGGAATCAACGTTGCACTTGACCTTTTAGGACTTGGACCAAATTCACCAAAGCTCTTCAAGACCGCTTTGACCAGGAATCATCTTTTTTGGGTTGTCTTACTAAGCTTTGACAGACTGGTACAGTGGATGAATATATTACAGCTTTTGAAGCCTTAGCCTTCCGCACTTGGGGTCACTCAGATGTGTTCTACACGGAATGTTTTATCAGCGATCTTAAAGAAGCTATCAAAGCCCAAGTCCTACTGCACCACCCTCCCACATGGACGGAGGCTTGCAAGGTAGCTCGTAACGTGGAACGTGCATTAGCATCCCAATACAGTCGCCCAAATTTCTCCGCTAAAGGTCGCCCCCCACAGGCTCAAAACATGACTCAAACACTTAAGGTCCAAAAGGTGTCACCTGCGGAAATGGCCGAAAGAAGAAAGCAAGGCCTATGTTACTACTGTGATGAAAAATACTCCCCAGGTCATAAATGCAAGGAACCCAATTTTTTTCAAATTGATGCCACTGACTACAGCTCAACAGAGGAAGATCCACCACTGGAGGAACATGAGTCGCTAGAAGAAGACAACCAAAAGGACAATGTCTCTGACGAACCAGTTATTTCGTTGCATGCTTTGGCAAGAATTTCTTCCCCTCAAACTCTCAAAATCAGAGGTTTTATTAAACATCGCCCATTAGTATTCTTGATTGATAGTGGAAGTACACATAATTTCATCCATCAAAAGGTCGCAGAAGCAGTGCATTGTTTTGTATGAGCAGTTTCTAACTTCCAAGTTCAAATTGCGGATGGAGGCACAATGAAATGTGAAGGCCGCTGTGAAAATGTCAAACTTCAAATGGGGGATTATCAGTTGAAAACCCACATGTTTGCCATACACATGGGGGGTTGCGACATTGTCCTTGGCGCTGAATGGCTCCGCACTCTTGGGCCAATCACAATGGATTTCCAGGAGTTATATATGAGTTTTAAGCAGAACAACTACACACATACCCTCCATGGACTCCAGGCAGGAGCCCCCTCTATCATCAGCTCGCATAGGATGGAAAAATGGTTAAAAAAGGGCAATCATGGAGTTGTAGCTCAATTTAATGCCATCCAGGCAGTCGAAACCAAGCCTCTGCCAATTCATCTTGAGATGCAACAGATTTTAAATAACCATCTACCGGTCTTTGACAAGCCTCATGAGCTTCCACCCTCGCGAGGGGAACATGATCATAGCATCACCTTGGTTCCAGGGGACCAACCCCCAAATGTGCGCCCATACAGATATCCGTTCACCCAAAAGAATGAAATAGAAAAAATCATCAAGGAACTTTTGGAAGCAGGTGTCATTCGTCCCAGCATTAGTCCTTATTCATCCCCAGTGGTCATGGTGCTCAAGAAAGATGGGGAGTGGCGGATATGTCCCGACTTCAGGGCCCTCAATAATTTGACAGTCAAAGATAAATTTCCCATCCCGGTGGTTGATGATTTGTTGGATGAACTCAATGGGGCTCAATTCTTCACTAAGATGGATCTTCGCTCAGGCTACCACCAAATTCGCATGAAGGAAGTCGACATTCCCAAGACTGCTTTCAGAACTCATGAAGGCCATTATGAATTCCTGGTCATGCCATTTGGTCTTTGTAATGCCCCCTCTACTTTTCAGAGCCTTATGAACCACATTCTCAAACCATATCTCAGGAAATTTGTCCTTGTCTTCTTCGATGACATCCTCATCTATAGTTGAACTTGGGCCGCACATCTTCAACATGTAGATCTACTCTTGCAACTACTCCGCAAGCATAAATTATTTGTCAAGATGTCCAAGTGTTCGTTTGGCATGGCAGAAGTAGAGTATTTGGGCCACATTGTGGGGCGTGAAGGTGTCAAGGTGGACCCCAAAAAGATCCAGGCAATGCAGGAATGGCCTCAACCTAAGACCTTGAAGAGCTTGAGAGGATTTTTGGGTCTCACAGGTTATTATTGTAAATTTTTCCGCAGCTATGGTCGCATAGCGAAGCCCCTCAAGAAAAATTCATTCTTCTGGAATGAGGAAGCACAACAGGCCTTTACAGCTCTAAAAAATGCCATGTCTTCCACTCCAGTCTTAGCACTACCTGACTTCACCAAATCTTTTGTCATTGAATGTGATGCTTCAGGGACCGGTATTGGGGCGGTCTTAATGCAGGAAGGGCAACCGTTGGCCTTCACAAGCCAACAACTCAGTGGGAGGAATCTGGGCCAATCTACCTACGAGAAGGAAATGATGGCCATCTTACATGCAGTCGAGACCTGGTGACCTTACTTATTGGGGCGACGTTTCCAAATCCGCACAGATCATCACAATCTTAAATATTTTTTGGAGCAACGCTTATCCTCCCCACAACAAAATAAATGGCTCGCCAAAATGTTAGGATATGATTATGAGATCATTTACAAGAAAGGGAAAGACAATAGTGTAGCAGATGCATTATCTCACCAATTTGAGGAGGAAAGTACTCTGCCAGCAATTTCCCTCCCCATTCCAAAATGGATTAAAGAGGCTTGCAGGGAATGGTTTTCACACCCCGGGCTCTCCCAACTCATTTCTCAATTGTAGGTAGATCCAAATTCCACCAAGGGCTACTCGTGGCAGGATGATATTCTTCGCTACAAGGACAGAGTCGTAATATCACCAACATCCACCCTCGAAAGTCGCATTTTGGCATAATTGCACTCATCTCCCATTGCAGGACATTCGGGCTTTCAGAAGACGTATGCTCGCACCAAAAGATCATTTTTTTGGACAGGCATGAAAAAGGACATCCTTACTTTCGTAGCAGAATTCGATGTCTGTCAACGCCACAAAGGGGAAACCGTCAACACACCAGGCACATTACAACCATTGCCCATTCCGGCATCAATTTGGACGGAGGTTTCTATGGATTTCATTACAGGTCTTCCAAAGTCAGGGAACAAGTCAGTCATCATGGTGGTTGTGGACCGACTGTCGAAGTATGCTCATTTCTGCGCCCTACCCCACCCGTTTACACCAACTTTGGTTGCTCAATATTTCATGGATTAGATCTTCAAATTGCATGGCACGCCGACTTCTATTGTGTCCGACCGCGACCCGATCTTCACCAGTAATTTTTGGCAGGAACTCTTCAGAATACAAGGCACTCAACTAAAACTCAGTACTTCCTATCATCTGCAAACAGATGGTCAAACCGAAGCCATCAACAAATGTCTAGAAACCTACCTTAGGTGTTTCACTTCAGAAAAGCAACACCTTTGGGTACAGTGGTTACCTCTGGCTGAATGGTGGTATAACACCAACTATCATGCCACCACCAAAATGACTCCCTATGAAGCAGTATATGGTCAACTCCTGCCTTCACCTACTTCGTATCTCAAGGGATGCTCAAAAGTACAAGCAGTGGATCAACTCCTACAACATCGCACAACCATGCTCGCCCATCTTCGAGAGAATCTTCATCAAGCTCAGAACCACATGAAGCAACAGGTAGACCAGCATCGCTCAGAGCGCCAATTTCAAGAAGGGGATCAGGTCTTTTTATGGATACAACCACATAAGCAAACATCACTCAAAGACAAGGGGTGTCAGAAACTCTCTCCCAAATTCTACGGACCATATCAAATACTTCAGCGCATTGGAGAAGTGGCCTACAAGTTGGCCTTGCCACCTACTGCAAAAATCCATCCAGTTTTCCATGTCTCATGCCTCAAGAAAGTGATTGGGAACAATTGCAGAATTCAAACCATTCTACCTGAATTGGACGAAGAAGGGTCCATCTGGCTTCAACCCGAACAGGTCCTAGACACACGAGACAAGCAACTGCGTGGCCGCATGATTAAGGAAGTCCTTGTCAAATGGAAAGACACCTCTCTGGAAGATGCAACTTGGGAACCAACCACTATTCTTCAGTAGTTTCCGCAGCTTCAGCCTTAAGGACAAGGCTAGTCTTAAGGGGGAGGGTATGTTAGGGTCCCACCCTAACCCCCTTATTTATGTAATGGGATCACGTCATAGTCAAGAGTCAATAAAGCCCATATTAATAATTGTAAGTGGTTAATCCGCAATTAATGATGGAACCACAGTTAGTTGCAAATGGGCCGTAGTATTAGATAGATGGTATTAATAAAACCCACGGTATTGGCCCATGGTATTGCATGTATGAGTCATATATAAAGGATAGAGACTCCCTGCGAGGAGCATCGTGTCTTATTTTGTAGTTGAGCGCTACTCTATTGGAGGTTGCCCCCTCGAAGAGGCAAGTGAAAATTACTCTCTGAATAATAAAATCATTGCTATTCTATGTTCTGGGTATCTTTTCTTCGCATATTCTGTATTTGGGTATCATTTTGCAGGTTAAGAGCATAACACAAGGGTTTTGTGAAGCCCATTCAGAGCCAGTATCAAATTTGGATTAACATTGGGTGAGACAAAATTTGTCTGACTAATTTTTGTGGCCAATTTTTCTGTTGCAGATTTTTAGTTTTGGGAATTTAGGTTTACTCAGATTATTTCACTACCGATTAATAATTGAAATCCTCAGTTGTTGCACCGATTTTCCCAAGTTGGTTTTTTTGGGGGACTTTAGTCCAAAATAACTGTGTCAAAATTATTGTGTGCGTGCCAGTGTTTTCGTAGTTTCAATTTTATCTTCCGTAGAATTTAATTTGGCGAAAATTGCAATTGTGAATTATTTGTTGTCTGTCTGGGCAAATAATTGTTAATTAATTTACAGTTAGAATAATAATTTCTAGTTGCTGCAATAGTTGGAATTTTCACACATAGGCACATGTTAGATGATGCCTCAACTAGTGTGTTGGAGAATAGTTTTGAATTTTCCATTGTAGTAAGAAACAATTCTTGAGAGTCTCATTTAGAACATTGAGTAGTCAATAAAAAAACCTATCCAAGTAAAGAAGTTAGGAAAAAATGTGCTATAGTGTTAGAGAGAAAAGATAGCCTTATTTAATCTTTGTAAAAGTTTGAATACAATAACATAACCCATAGGTAGACTCTATTGCTAATTTGGGTTGGACTCATTACAAATATTATTGTGCTCATGTTAACCTCAGTTAACGGCCTCTCCAATTACATATATATAGGTTGTTGTGGATCAGAAATGGAGGAGAAATTTTGTTGATCTGAGGTAAAGGAACAGAGAAATTTGAACCACATAAGAGACACACTTATCTATGATCTTAAAGAAAAATAAAACAAGAAAAGTGGAATGTAGTTTTCTATAGATTATTGTTGAAGTAGAGATCCAATTTTTTTTTCATAAGAAATAATGACATGATCTAATTTTCTTGCAACATGAAGCAGTGACAGAGATCCAAATTTTTGTTATAAGAAACAATGACATGATACAAGTTATTTTTGGCATGGAACAATGAAAGATATTTGAAGTTATGTAGTTCTCTAAAGATCTTGTAGCATACCCTGATACTTAATCTGAAGAAAACCTTGGGAGAATACTTTTACATGTATTTTTTATGGATCCTCTAATATTATGAAGGGAAACCTATAACAATCTAAAGCATAACTTCGGTTATGATCTGTAACAGATATTGAAGATTTTGGAGTATACCTTGGAGACCTCCTAAAACAAACTTGGATACCTTTCACTTAAGAACACTGCGGGATATGTTAAGCAGACCATTGAATACTTCTAAAGCAATCCATTGAAGTAGATTTGAAGAAAAAATTCTTTTGTAGACCTATGAGTGTTGGATTAGTATTGATGAGCCTTGGATTTTGGGTTGACTTGAAGAAGCCTTGGAACATGCTTGTTGAAGGTGATCTCAAAGACCCCTTATAGACATCCATATAATTTTCCTTTAGAGACTCCTTATTGCAGACATGAAGCTGATCTAGAGAACTTGTTGAAGATTATCTTGGAGACCCCTGAAGTAGACTTGAGGACATTAGTTTATGTAGCTCAGACAAGTGTCCTAGTCTTAGATTGTGTTTATGACGCTAGAGAACACATTTTCTCTAATACCCATAAAAGATTTCACAATAAAAGGCCTTGATTAGAATTAATTAGCTATTTAATTAATTTTCCTATGTCTAACTTAGGGAAACGACTTAATTAATCAATATTAATTAGGGTAAATCGATTTTTATCTAGATATTTCCAGAAAAGTCATTTGAAGGAGTTAAGATGATATTAGCCATCAACTGAGATTAGATCATGGCCATTAATTCATCAACAAGAGATTATAAGAGGAAATTGATGGGAACTTTGAGAACACACAAGAGACATAGAATTGCGGTGAGAGCAAGGGCGCAAAGGTACTGCAGGGACACCAACAACAAGGATTTTGGCAAGAAAAATTGAGGACATATTTCTAGATAAATACTTCACGAGATTCTAGCATTCTAAGAGAAGGTAATAGAGCTTGAATTATTTTGCAATGAGGTCACATTGGCAAGGAGTTAGCCAATGTGCATAGCTATGCAATAGTTCGATTTCTAGTTTCTAGAGACAGGTGCCAAAGGAAGTGCAAGTTGATCGGTCAAGTTGTAGGAAAAAGAAGACGTAGCAGGAACTAATTTCCAGAGGGAATGAAAGTACTTGAGATGGTCATGTGAATTTCCATAGTTTCTATTGCGAGTTGCAAGTAGGAGGTGCGAGTTATAGGAAGGAGGCTATCAAGTTTTGGAGAAGGAAACTTTGTGTTTCCATATCTATTTTTCCAGTTGAGAAAATTACCAAAGATTTGCAAGTGTCAGGAAAGTAGTTGATGTACACCTTAATTTGTTGAAGAATTAATAATAAAACCATCATCTACATAAATGGTTTTCCCCACACCAGGGTTTTTCTAGGATCATTTGTTCAAAACTATGGTCTTCATTATTTGTGTGTGCACATATTTATTTCACTTCTCATGGTTATTATTTTCTAGTGAGGTTTCAGTTGTTTTTTATTCAATATTTACCGCAAATAATTTGTAGAATACGAACAATCTAAATTGATAGGACAATAATAACCAACTAACTACAACAATAAATCAAAATTTCACATGGTATTAGAGTAGATCTTAGCGTAGAAGGAATATATGCATAAGCACCGGAAGAGAAAAGTCGGGGGTTTTAACTCAATTCGAGTTCTTCGATTTATTCTCTAGTTTATTTGGGCGTTCACTGTATTTTGAACTTTCTAGAGATGGTTGTTGCAACTTTGAGAGATCAGGACAGGTTAGATAGAGCCTCCAACTTTGGTGTGTGGAAAGCTAGAATTTCATTCCTATTGGATGAGTTTAGACTGAAGGAGTATGTAGAGAATGTTATTTCCATACCAATAGATCCACAACAACTGATCACCTATAAAAAGGAGAATGAAAAAGTGAAGAGGATTATCCTTGATGGAGTAAAGGACCATATTGTTCCACATATCGCAGATAAAGGGACAACAAACTAGTTGTGGGACGTTGTAGTAACTTTGTACCATAATCCTAGAGAGAACAGGAAGTTGATGCTCAAAGAGAAGTTGAGGACCAATAAGATGTAGAAGGGTGAAGACATGACTTCCTACCTCACTAGAGCTTGACTTTCCAGAGATGAATTAGTTGCAATTGGTGACAAGCCTAGTAACGATGAGCTAGTGTGAATAACACTGAATGGGTTTTCCAAGGAATGGAGTATGTTCATCCAAGTTATTTCTAGGTGAGATACACTTCTTGGTAGGGGAAATTTTAGAGGCTAATATTTGCAGTTGGGCTAATTTTCCATGTTTTTTCCAAAGAAAAAATTCGCCAATTTCCATTTTTTTTTAAATGATTAGCCCACATTTTATATTATAAAATTACTTTACCTTAAAACTCACCAAAATTGTATATAGGCTAATATAAAATCATTACAAATATAAATAATTTTACAAAAATATTTCCAAACATTTTACAATTTGCATATTAGGGACTAGTAAGACTCGCCAACTTTTCTAAACTTTAAGATAAACTTCAATTCTTAAACATTTCCTTACTTCCGGGATGGGATCGCCTATGGAGTGATTTCACTTAGGATGAGCTTAGCCTCATCTTGGTTAATGGAAGTAGTAACGGAAAGACTCCAAAGGTTGAGAGGGAGTAGGAGAACGTGGACTTAGTAGGGAAAATGAAGGCAAAGAAGGGTTCCAACAAGGGATCCAACTCAAAAGGAGAAAATAAGAAAACTCACCTATCTAACGTCGAGTGATATGCCTATCACAAGTTTGACCACTATGTCAGTGATTGTAGAAATTAATGTGTATATTCTAAACTGCTCATTAAATTTACTAAATGATTCAGATTTAAACAAGAACACAACAAATTATAGATATAACCATAAATACAAAGATGCAGTAGAAATAACACATCATTCCAAATACTGAAATATGCATACAAATAGAATGGAAATAAGACTAGCTCGAGCGATGGTAGCTTATCTTTAAGAAGAGATGTAGCGGCTACATGCCTCTAAATTGACTTACAATGAGGCTCAAGGGCCTTTCTATTATTGAACAATAAGAGAAAACCCTAAACAACCAAAACCTTAACCTGAGGAGATGTAACACCAAGAATTTATGGGCACGTTGGGGTTAGTTGGGCAACCAACTTCCTGGGGTCGTAACTTGGTCATATTATCTCCATTTGATACATATGATACCTCGTTGGAAAGATATCTCCGAGGAATATAGCTATAGTTGTAATTTCCATTAAAAAATTTCCAGATTTCTATTTTTCCAAAATAACGTCATTTAGGAACTCAAAACAACTCCCGAAGTTCAGGACCCAAACACAGCCAAAAATAATAAATTGTGATACAATTAAGGAAACTGAAAAAAACAGAAAGCACAATGGTGAGGGTCCAATTGGAATAGGCGGTTGGCCACCAATATCCACCTAGATCAATCCTCCCCCCTTAGGAAGCAATGGTCTCCATTGCGTTGAATTCCTCCATGAGATGAGGAAACTTCTGCTGAACTTGGTCCCTGGTGAGCCATTTGATGAGCCTCGATATTGCAACAAGAATGTTGCAACTCCCAAGGCTACCAACTTTAATTATCAACCCAGGGTTCTCACAAACTTAAGAGGTGTTGGCACTATATGTGTGGCATGCAATGTTTCCTCCCTTTTTTGTCATGATGTAATGGAGTGCATGTATTGAAGTCAAATCCTAAACTAATTGCAGAAAATGAAATGTTCGAAATGGAACCTTAACCTATTGCAAGAAAGCAAGTACAAAGAAAGAGACGAAAATTCAATGCTAAATCACGCCATTTTCTAATTAATTGCCAAGAAAATATGCTTTGAAATAATGCTAAATTATCATGAAACAAATGCTACTATCTAAGCATGGAAGTAAGAAGCATCAAACATCGCTAATATGCAAGTAAAGGGCCTAAAATAAATACGTTTTTGCCTTTTTGTCTTTTCATGCAAAATCAAGTATGCAAATTAATTTCTTTTGGTGATGTGGCAGGTGAATTAAGGATGTGGAGGTTAGATGGAAGGGTTAGGAGATGGTTGGATGGTATGGGAGACCCTTGGGAGGTTTTTGGTGACATCCTAGAGGTTTTCCATCAATTTTGCCTCAAAACAAGCTATTTCATGAAAACCTACAAGATGTACTAGAAACCTACAAGATGATCCTGTAGGAATTATAGTCAACCTATAGGATACAGTCGAGAGAACAATGTGAGGTGTTGGAGGTGATGGAAGGCTTAGGGAGGGTGGTATATGGGTGGAATGGAGTGAAAAAATTTCTAGGATCACTCAGAACTCAAAACCAAAGTTGGGAGATGGATGGATTTGCTTGAAAAGCTTGGAGAAGCTTCCTTGTGAAATGATGCAATTGGTGAGGGTTTAATGACAAAGCAAATCAAATCTAAATTGGATGGGACAAATTTTTTTATTAACTAGGATGTCTTAGGTCCCTATTCCAATTGGAATCACTCAAAAATACCTATGTTAACCCATGGAAAGAAGAAGAGGAAGAAGAAGACGAAGACATTACTAGTCGAAAATCTAGAAATTTGAGAACTAGTGAGCTAGTAAATCTAAAAAATGCCTAACCAAATCAAGTGCAAATGCAATGGGGTAATTTTTTTTATGAACTAGAATGTTTTTTTGATCTAATTCAAGTGGAATCAATTCGATTTAAGCTCTTTAGAATTCTCTAAAAAATAGCATAAATTTATTGTTCTTTGCTAAAAAGGAGGTCCAACCATCTAGATTTCGGAATAAGAAGACTAATCCAAACAACACAATGATTATTATGAAATTAAAAAGCTTTTCCAATGATGAAATAATGCTTGTGATCCTGCAAAATAACTTACATCAACCCTTTAACTCAATCCTACAACAAGAAATCATTAATACTAAATGCAGAAATAGAAAGAAATAAAAACTAGAGATGCATGTGAATAAGCAATGAAAACATGGAAAGAAAATGATACAAAAGGGATTTGAGGCTCCTGGGATGGCCAAGCCCAAGGAAACTCAGAGACCTATGGAGGAGAACAAGATTTAGAAGCTGAACATGACACCAATCTTCATTATTTGCATCAATAGAATTACATCCCTGCAAGAAAATACAATGGAGCTGCAAAACTACAAGCTCTCTCCACAATAACACTAATGAAATATCTCTCCCTAGAGGAAAATTTGACTTCTTACTTATACAAAATTATTAGGAATCATTCTCTGTGAATGGAGGAAGATTTCCCCACCAAAACCCCTTGATTAGTGGATCTAGTCCCTAATACTAGGAATTTGTATTAAATGGCAGGGAACACATTCCTAGATTTTTCTCAATCATTCCCTAGAGGCAAATTTGACTTGGTAATTATACAAAATGATTAAGAATCATTCCCCATGAATGGAGGAAGCTTTCCCCACCGAAATCCCTTGATTAGTGGATCTGCTCCCTTTATTAGTGGAACACATTCCTAGATTTTCTCAATCATTGGAGTTCCACAGTTTGTGCCATAATTCCATAATATCCTATTGACTTATTATTTATTATTGATCCTCCAATAGTAAGGAACAAGTCCCTAAATTATCTCCTCCTCCAACTCTTCATAATCTGCCCAATATTCTCATAATATTCCACGAAAAATAAATAATATTAGGCACAAATATTCAATTATTCATAAACCTTCCTAATGAATATATTAAAGTTAAAAATAAATTATCTAATGCAAAAAGAGAGGTTTAATGTACTGAAGGATGGTCATAGGCCTTAATTTATGTTTTAAATTAGAGGCATGGGCCTTAATTTATGTCTAATTTAGAGGCCTATCACCATTTTCCTTGTTGCAGGAGTTGGCTGACATTGACAACTTGATACAGTTGGATCTTTTGTCGGTGATTGTTCTTGATCTGTGTGTCCATGATCCAATCAGTTGTAGTTTCTTCCATGCAGTCAGGATTTAACTTTGTTGGTGTGAGTTGTTCTGCAATGTCAGATGTGTCCAGTAATGGTGGAAAGTATGGCCGAAGGAAATCCACAGTGAACATTGGGTGCAAGCCAAGGAATGGGGGAATTTTGAGTTCAAAATAATTATCTCCCAAAACTTTGGTGATGGTGTATGACCCATATCGAAGTAGGCGAATCTTGCAGTGGGGCCCAACGAGGCGCTCCTTCTACAAATGTATCCAAACTTTGTCACCCAACTGGAACTTGTGTGGAACCCGATGTTGATCATACCGTTGCTTGTACTTAGCATTGGCTTTGTCCAATATGTCATGGACCTATTGGAGGATGTGTTGAATGCACTCAATGAAGTTATTTTCCTTGTCGGCTTCAGACTAGACATGAGATGAATCTTCCTGAGTCGCTACAAATAGTATGGCCACATCAATGGGACATAGTGGTTGGAATCCCAAGCCCACCTAAAAATGGTTGTCTCCATTCGAGCTATGGAGAGCCCGATTATAGTTGTGCTAGACATAGGGGAGGTTCTCATCCCATGTGCGTGGATGCTTTGAGTTGTACATGCACATAATGTGTACGATCATCTTGTTGATGACCTCTATTTGACCATTAGTTTGGGGATGGAAAGCTATGGATTTAGTGACCTTGGTGTCTAGCATCGACCAGAGACTAGAACAAAATGTACTAAGGATACCATTGCCTCGATCTGAGATGATAGACTATGGGATCCCAAAGTTTACCCACACTCATTCAAAGAAGAGTTTAGCGGTGACTTTTGTTGTAATAATCTTCTTGTATGCCACCATAATGGCCATCTTCGAGAATCTGTTGACGACCACAAAAACACAGTCTTTTCCATGCTTAGTAGAAGGAAGGCCCAACATGTAATCCATGGAGATGGATTCCCAAGGTCGACTAGGGGTAGGCAGTGGAGTATAGAGGCCTTGATTCTTGATGGTCAATTTGGCAATGGCGTAGGCCCTATATGATCTACTATACTTCCCAACATCCTATCGAAGATTCGGCCAAAAGAAATACTTTTTCAGTACTACCAATGTTTTCTCGACCCCGAAATACCCAACATACCAACTGTAGAGCGCTTCCCAAATCATCTTGGAACGCTCACTTGAAGGAACAAAAAGATGTCCCAAATGGCATAATAGAGCATCGCGGAGGTGAAAATCTGGAACTTACTAACCCTCCAAGAGTGTATGGTATGTGTGGCTGAATTCTGGGTCGCTTTTGTAAAGAAGTGGCCAATCAGAAGTCTCGTGCCCACAAGATTTGAGCACGTTGGTTAGCACCATGATTGGTGGTCGGATGAGGTAGTTTACAACATTATTGGTGTTGCCCTTCTTGTACTTGATATTCAAATGGAAATTTTGCAGGTATGTCGACCACTTCTAATGGAGATCATTCTGCAACTTCCCTTGCATTTGTATGAACTGCAGGGGTCGGTGGTCTGTGTGGATGATCGTTTCCTTCCCCAAAATGTAATGCTTCCATTATCGGAAGGTTTGCACAATGGAATACATCTCTTTGTCATAAGTGGGATACTTTCGGACTGTTTCTGAAAGTGTCTCATTGTGATTTTCCACTGGATTCCCCTATTGAGTAAGGACTGCCCTAATAGCATAGTCAGAGGCATCTGTCCCGATCTCAAATGGTTGTTGCAAGTCTAGTAATGTTAGCATTGGTGCAGAGAAAAGGTGATGTTTCAACTTCGTGAGTGCCTTATATTGAGATTCAGACCAAAAGAATTTTTCTTTCGCTCCTCCCTTGGTGACTTGACTCAAGGGCGAAGTGATATGAGAGAACCCCAACACGAACTTGTAATAGAAATTGGCAAGACCCAAAAATATGTGAAGCTCTATCATAGTGGTTGGGGTCGGCCAATCCCGAATGACTTGGATCTTGGCTGGATCCACATGCACCCCCCGTTCATCAATAATGTATCCCAGATACTAAACCTGGGTCATGCCAAAAGTGAATTTCTCCAAATTGGCACACAACTTGTGTTGTCACAGTGTTTGGAGAACCTGTTAGATGTAGTGGAGGTGTTATTCCAAACTCTGGCTGAAGATCAAGATGTCATCCAAGCATACCACTACAAATGAGTTGGTGAATGAACACAAGATGTTATCCATCAACCTCATGAAGGTTGCAGGAGCATTCTTCAACGTGAAAGACATAACCAACCATTTGAAAAGGGCTTGCCTTGAAGGCAATCTTCCACACATCGGAGGGTTCGATTGGTACCTGGTGATATCCGGACTTCAAGTCAGTCTTACTAAAACATTTTTCCCCCTTGAGTTGGTCTGGAAGGTCATCAATCTATGGGATCGGGTACCTATTCTAGACAATGATCTTATTTAGCACTCGATAGTCAATATAGAGTCTCCAAGTCCCATCCTTCTTTTGTACCAACACGATCGGGATCCCACAGGGTGATGAACTTGACCGGATGTGACCTTTCTGCAACATCTCTTGAATCTGCCTCTTGATTTCATCGTTCTCCAGAATGGAGCGTCGATAGACTAGTCCATTAGGAAACGACGGACCTAGCATCAGATCGATGGAGTGCTTTACTTGAGAGTGCAAAGGCACCCCTGTGGGGGAGGTGAAGATGTCCTCGTGCTCCTCCATGACCTTGTCCATCTGTTGTTGTCGTGCAGAAGGGCCCTATCTAGAGGTCGTGACCACCATCATCTTTTTTCCCTGAGGGCATATCATCAGGAAAAAAAAAATCCCAGTTTTGGAAATGAGCTTATTGCATTGTTTTGTAGTAACCAGAGAGATGGTGGTAAGCGGTTCTACCTCTGGTGTCTTGTACAACCTATTTCCAAAGGTAATATAACAGCGCAAGGCCTTGACTCATACATAACATGTCACTTCCACAAGTATGGCTAGCCTAATAATACATCACAAACATCAAGGGGAGCAACGTCACATAATACCTCATCTGTGAAGGGCTTGATGTTGTATGGAAGGTGACACTATTGGCTCACGCAAAGATCCCATCCTAGGTGAAGCCACCCGATGGTGTACGATTGTGGGTGTGCTATGATTGGTAAGCCCAACTGCTTCATGACCTCTGCTGCAATGACGTTCTGTTGGATCATGTTTTCCACAATAAACTATAGCGCGGAACCCTTTACCCACATCTAGGAGTGGAAGAGATGCTCCTCCTCCTATGGATCTTTGGGTTCCTCCTTCTGGATCTCCATGGTGGCAACGACGACGTTGGGCTCCGCATCGATAATATTCTTCCCTTTTTCATCCCCCTTATCGGGTTCTGACTCAGAGTCGGAACATGCATCTGATTCCAAAGCCTTTAGATCGACCACCAGTGACTGCTTGATTCGACACTCACTTGTGTTGTGAGTGGAGCTCTTATGGAACTGATACCACTTTCCCGTGTCCTTATTTGGCTTCACAGTGTTTTCCTTTGCTTGTGGCTTTAGCAGGTTGTCTTGGGTCGTACCACCTTGGCTTTGTCCTTTTTTCTGCGGTTTTGAGGCACCTTTCCCTTTCTTCAGATTCACAAATCCAAAGTCTCGCTTATTCTATTTAAACTTTTGCTCGATCTTGACGACATATCAGTATGTCGTGTCGAGTGAGGAGATGTATAGGAACTCCATCTTGTCCTGGATGTATCTATGTAGGCAGTCATGATACTTGAGTACCAAATGTTTCTTAGAATCCTTGATATCCAACTTCGTGCGAAGGGTATGAAAAACATTGGTAAACTCCGACACATCTTGGTCCCTCCCCTGCCACAACATGGTCCACTTTATGTATTTGTCCTCATAGCTCCTGACAAGGTGGTACTGCTCCTTGATGGCATCCCGGAATGAATTCCAAGTGGGAGCGGCTGAAAATAGTGAGGTCATACTTTCATCCTTCTGCTCACAGTAGGTTTCCCACCAGTGCTTGACGTGGGGGGCGACTTTGAGAAGAGAAAAAGTAATCATTTCCCTGCCGGGAAAATCATGAACACAAAAATATCCTTCTAGCATATTTAGTCATTTATCTATGGCATCTGCATCTATTTGGCCCTAACATATGGGAATGTCAAAGTTTACTTGTTCCTTAAGAGGTGTGGAGCCTCCAGAGTGGTTTTTGGATGTGGGTGTGCCACCGGTGGGCAACCATTGAAGGATCTGGGCAAAGTTATCCATCATCGCGTTCCTTTGTTTCTTGAGGGCCTCCTTGAGCAATATTTTTTTTATAGGATCTCCTTCTCCCTCATCTTTCTTTTCTTCCCCCATGGGTGGTCTTTGAGGTTTTCAAGGCCGATCTTGCAAAGGTTCAACCAGATTGAGCCCTAATTCCTTATTTCTCGACCTTGTTGGGTATATGAAAATAAAAACGGAGAAAGAGCAGACCGCTCTGATACCACTCATCCATATTTAAACAAGAACACAAAAAATTATAGATATAACCATAAACATAGAGATGCAACCTAAATAACACTACATTTCATTAATATCAAATACTGAAATATGCTTACAAACATAATGGAAATAAGACTAGCTCGGGCGAAGGTAGCTTATCTTTGAGAACATATGTGGCGGCTACATGCCTCTGAACTAAGTTACAATGAGGCTCAAGGGAATTTTTATTATTGAACAATAAGATAAAACCATAAACAACAAAAACCCTAACCCAAGGAGATGTAACAACAAGAGTTTATGGGCCCCATTGGGGTTAGTTGGGCAGCCAACTTCACAGGGTCGTAACTTGGTCATATTATCTCTGTTTAACACATATAATACCTCGTTGGAAATATCTCTTCAAGGACTACAACCGAAACAGTGATTTCTATAAATCATTGGATTTCTATTTTTCCACGAAAAACGTCATTTAGGGCCTCAAAACGGCTCCAAAATTTCACGACCTGAAAAACTTCCAAATATAGTAAATTGTGCTACAATTAAGGAAACTGAAAAAAATGAAAGAACAATGGTGAGAGTCCAAGTGGAATAGACAGGTGGCCACTAATATCCACCTGGATTAGTCCCCCCCTTAGGAAGTAATGGTTTCCATTACGCTGAGTTCCTCCATGAGATGAGGAAACTTTCGCTGAACTTGGTCCCTGGTGAGCCATTTGCCTTGGTGCAGGAGTTGCCCGACTTTGACAACTTGATACAGCTAGATCATCTGCTCGTGAGTGTTCTTGATCTGAATTTCCATGATCTGATCAATTGCAGCTTGTTGCATGTAGTCGAGATTTAACTCTGTTGGTGTGAGTTGTTCTGCGATGTCAGAAGTGTCCAGTAATCGTGGAAAGTATCGTTGAAGGTGATCCACATTGAACACTGGGTGCATGCCAAGGAATGAGGGAATGCTAAGCTCAAAATTATTATCTCCCACAACCTTAGTGATGTTGTATGGACCATATCGAAGCGGGTGAATCTTGCAGTGGGGCCCAACGAGGCTCTCCTTCTACAAATGTAGCCAAAATTTGTCGCCCACCTAGAACTTGTGTGGCACCCAATGTTGATCATGGTACTGCTTGTATTTAGCATTGGCTTTGTCCAATATGTCATGGACCAATTGGCGGAAGTTGTTGAATGTGTTCAATGATGTTATTTGCCTTGTCGGATTTAGACCAAACATGAGCCGAATCTGCCTGAGTCGCTACAAATGGTATGAACACATCAACGGGACATAGTGGTTGGAATCCAAAGCCCACCTGAAAATGGTTGTGGCCATTCGAGCCATGGAGAGCCTAGTTATAGTTGTGCTGGACATAGGGGAGGTTCTCATTCCATGTGCATGGATGCTTTGAGTTGTACATGCACAAAATGTGTACGATCATCTTGTTGATGACCTCTGTATGGCCATCATTTTGGGGATGGAAAGTTGTGGACTTATTGAGCTTGGTGTCCAGCATCGACCAGAGACTAGACCAAAATTTATCGAGGAACCTACTGTCTCGATCTGAGATGATAGACTGTGGGATCCCAAAATGTACCCACATTAGTTCAAAGAATAGTTTAGCAATGGCTTCTAATATGATATTCTTCTTGTAGGCTGCCATAATGGCCATCTTCAAGAATCTATCGACAACCACAAAAAAATAGTCGTTGCCATGCTTAGTAGAAGGAAGGCCCGACATGTAATCCATGGAGATGGATTCCCAAGGTTGACTATGGGTAGGCAGCGGAGAATAAAGGCCTTGCTTCTTGATGGTTAGTTTGGTAATGGCGCAGGTGGTGTAGGATCTGATGTACTTCCCGACATCCTGTCAAAGATTCGGCCAATAGAAATACTTTTGTAGTACTACCACCGTGTCCTTAAACCCAAAATGTCCAGCAGCCAAACTGTAGTGCGCTTCCCAAATCATCTTGGCATGCTTGCTTGAAGGAACAAAAAGGTGTACCAAGTGGCATAACAGAGCATCCTGAAACTTGTTGACCCTCTAAGAGCATATGGTATGTGTGACCAAATTCTGGGTTGCTTTTATAGAGAAGTGACCAATCAAAAGTCTCGTGCCCACAAGAGTTGAGCACATGGTTAACGCCATGATCAGTGGTCGGTTGAGGCAATCTACAACATTATTTGTGTTTCCCTTCTTGTACTTGATATTCAAATGAAACTGTTTCAGGTATGTGGACCACTTTTTATGGTGATCATTCTGTAACTTCCCTTGCATCTGTATGAACTGCAGGGATCCTTGGTCTGTGTGGATGACCATTTCCTTCCTCAAAGTGTAATGCTTCCATTGTCGGCAGGCCTTCACAATGGAATACATCTCTTTGTCATAAGTGGTATACTTTTGTACCATTTATGAAAGAGTCTCACTGTGATATGCCACTGGATGCCCCTGTTGGGATAGTCCCTATTTTTGGCAATTTTTCAAGACATGAACTTCTAGAGCCGTTTTGAGAGACCAAGTGGATATATGGAATAGAAGGATGGACCATATTCATTAAGGAGCACTTAGAATTGTTCTTGATTTAGTGACATGTGTTTTAGAGGTAAGCACAAAGCATGATGATGTTTGTAGATGATGTGAGTTGGGGAAGTTTAGACTTCTTTGTGAGATGGTGATAGGTGTTTCAGAGGTGAGCACAAATCATGATGATGTTTGCAAACTCGGATGTGTGTTGGGAAAGTTTGTAGAAGAATTTTTTCCAAGGAATGACAATAGATTGCAATGGATACTTGTCTTAGTGCATTCCGATATATGTGGTTTGATGTTGATGAAATATCTCCAAGGGTATGATTACTTTTCTACTTTTATCGATGATTACAAATTCCTTTTGTTCTCATCATGAGTTTCATGGACCACCTTGTCACCACTAGGAATATTTTCTTGTACCAACTTTGCGAAACCTTCTTTTAAACATTCCATGTTTGCTTTTATGTTTTCTTTTAAGCCTTCCATTTTTTCTTATAAACCATCAATCTTATCTTCCAATTCATTTTTGGTTTCTCATTGTGATATAAAAAATTGTTGCATTTGGTCTCGTAATCTTGACATATCATGTTGCATTTCTTCTTCTTCATGTTTCATAGTAGAGATTTTTGAGGTCTTGATGGGTGTATAACTTTTTTTGGGAGGCATTTTAGAATCAAATAATGATATATATCCTTCACTATACCCTTTCAATCACTTCAAACTAAATTTTCAAACAAAAGTTATGAAAATTTAAAAATACACACCTTTTAAGAGCTTAATTTTGAGCTTGTTGTTAAGGTTGACCTTGAAACTATTGTATATTTGTCATTTTGGATTCCCAAGGTCTGAAATTGTGTCATGTGGTAGCCCTCTATGTTTTATTTCCAGCCCCACCAGGTAGACCAATATTGGATTTTTGAAGATGAAGGTTCTCCAAATATCCCATGATGCCTTGATTATGGAGTGGTTCAACCGAGAAAACTTGTATAGTATCCCATGTTTCATTTTTTTAACCTCAGCCATGAAATTGATACAAGATAGACTATAGTCCATGATCTTAACCTTTCAGGAAATTCAAATTTGATGCACGAAGAGAAAGTTAAGATGATTTTCCATGGAACACTTGTTTGAGACTGAATTTTGGAGCATGCAGAGAGTCTAACTTACTTGGACCATATCTCAATCAATATATAAAACCAAAGGTCTAAAATTGTAACCATATGTTAATTAAGATTTCTCCTTCAAGTTATATCAATTTCACATTCTCAAGCTTCACAGAAAAAAGTTATAGAAAAAATGCCATGATGACCCTTTTAAAGCAGCAAAACCCTAGGATCCAAAGCTCTAATACCAAATTTTATGTATCAAGATAAAAAAAAAAAAAACACAAAAACATAAGAAAATATAGATAAAAGAATATATAATAATCCACTTCAAGGGATAAACCTCCATTTACATCACATAAATGAGTGATTCTTGGATGATTCAAACGACATGACCTCCTTGGAATATATAGGAGTTCAAAGGGTCAAAATATTATTAGGGCCTACATAACAATAATAATGTGAGGTATCAACAATAAAAATAGTACGCTTCTATGGGGCACAACAATAACAATATGGGGGCTACACTATTATGGTACTTCCCTGAGCAATCTATGGTTCCTTCATTTACAACCATCACTTGAGACTCTGGTGCTGCATATAGAAAGGAATTCAAATTCTTTGCTATCTTGAAATGAATAAAATTATGGGTACTACCCAAATCAATCAACATTATTACCTTTTTCTTCTTGATATATCCTTATATATTGAGAGTTCGAGTGGCAATTTCAACTAATGCATTGCAAGAAATTGTCGAATGGATTTCTTTAACCTCTGGAGCTAGTTCCTGATGAATATATTCTTCTTTTGATGTTTCTTGTTCCTTTTCTTCCTTCCTTTTACATTATATTTAAAATAATTTCTTCTTAGTGTACTTATTACCTTCACTGTGTGTTGCTATAACAATTGTAACAAAGCCCTTTTGTTATTTTTTCCTCCAATTGTTGTGGTGTCAACCTTGTAGGTTATGGTAGGTTAGGAGCGACAACATTTCCATATGTATGGTTCTGAGTGATATATCTCATTGTTACCATAATTTTTCTTTTAGCATTTCTTGCCACCCTAAATGCATTCTCTAATTACTTAGGTTCCCAAAAGGAAAACCTTATGTTGGATGTTATCCCTTAAAGTTCCTATGAAGACATCAGCCAGATGCTCCTTTGGAATATCAATTACCTTGATATTCAATCTTTGAAAGTTCTCAATGTGCTCCACAACTAAAACTCTTTGTTTGAAATTTATCTATTTACTAAAGAATATATTACTCTTTGTATCCTCATAATGTGATATCAATTACTCTGTAACATTGTTAAAGTGACAAGTGATTTATGAGAACAAATCCATCGATACCACACAAACTTATTGGATTCTAAATATAGATATGCAATGCATACTTTTTGTGTATGTTGCACATCATGTAGATCAATGAACTTATCCATCTATAGTATCCATCTTATCACATCATTGCCATCAAACTTCCTCATATCAATATTTCAAATGTGGTTTCTCTTCAACCCAAAGTTGGAGTCTCTAAATCATGATTCACATTCCTTTTGTTCTGAACATGAGTTTCATGTAATACCTTATTACAAGTTACTAGGAATAATTTCTTGTAAAAACTTTGTCAATACCTCCTTCAAACCTTCCATGTCCCCTTTTATTTCTTCTTTTAAACCTCCTTAAAGCCTTCCATGTCCCCTTTTATTTATGCTTTTAAACCATCCCTCAAACCTTCCATGTGTCCTTCTATTTATGATTTTAAACCGCCTATATTCACATTCATCATCGCTTCCAATTCATTTTCTATTAATATTTGTGAGAGAGAAAATGGTTGCACTTGTTCTCGTAATTTTGATCTATTACGTTGCATTTCCTCCTCTTCTTCATGTGTCATATTAGAGCTTTCTGTGGGTTTAATGGGTGTATCATTTTTTGTTTGTAAGTCATGCCAAAACCAAGTAATGATATATATGCTTCAATACGCCCTTTGAATTGCTTCAAACTAATTTTTCAAACAAAAGTTATGCAATTTTAAAAATACACATTTTTGTTTTGTTTTTAAGAGCTTGATTTTGAGCTTATCAATCTGCCTGGCCTTAAAACTATTATGTCTCTATGATTTATACCTCCTAATGTTTAAAACTTCATCCTGAAGTAGCTTTCTATGTCTTATTTACACCCCCACAAGTTAGACCAAGATTGAATTCTCTGAGATGAAGTTATGCTCAATTATCCCACAATGCCCTAATTATGAACTCATTTAGTATAAAAAACTTGTATGGGCTACCACGTGTCAATGTTTCAACATTTTTCCTTGAAAACTATAATACATGTAATTTCATTCACTTTTTATGGAAATCAAATCCAATGATCCAATGGAGAATTATAACAATTTTCCCCAGGACACCTATTTGAGACTCAATTCTAGAGCATACATAAACCCTAACTTCCTTGGACAATATCTCTAAAAATATAGTGAAACAATGATTGAAATTTTGACCATATGTTCATCAATATTTCACCTCCATGTAGTAAAAATTTTACGACCTAAAGCTTCACAAATAAAAAGTTATAGCTAAAATGCTACTATAACTAGTTCGAAGTAGCAAACCCTAGGTGATCCGGATTTAAACAGGAACGCAACAAATTATAGAGATAGTCGTAAACACAGAGATGTAGTGGAAATAATACTTCACTTCATTAATGTAAAATACTGAAATATGCTTACAAACAGGAATGGAAATAAACTAGCTAGGGCGATGGTAGCTTATCTCTGAGAAGAGATGTGGCGGCTACATGCCTCTAAACTGTCTCACAATGAGGCTCAAAGGCCTTTTTATTATTGAACAATAAGAGCAAACCCTAAACAACCAAAACCATAACCTGAGGAGATGTAACACGAAGGGTTTATGAGCCTTGTTGGGGTCAGTTGGACAGCCAACTTCCCGAGGTCGCGACCTGGTCATACTATCTTCGTTTGACGTGCATGATAGCCCGTTGTAAAGATCTCTCCGAGGACTACAATGGAAAAGACAATTTTAGAAAGAAAAAAAATCGCTGGAAGGTAGATTTCCAAAAAAACATCTTTTAGGGCCTCAAAAAGGCTCCAGAAGTTTAGGACCCGAAAAACTGCTAAAAATAGTAAACTATGCTATCATTAAGGAAACTGAAAGAAGCAATGGTGGGGGTCCAAGTAGAATTGACGGGTGGCTGCCAATATCCACCTAATCATTCCTCTCCCCCTAGGAAGCAATGGTCCCCATTGCGTTGAGTTCCTCCATGAGATGAGGGAACTTCTACTGAACTTGGTCCCTGGTGAGCCACTTGCCCTGGTGAAGGATTTGGTCAGCTTTGACAACTCGATACAATTGGATATTCTGCTCGCGAGTATTCTTGATCTATGTGTCCATGATCCAATCAGTTGCAGCTTGTTCCATGCAATATGGATTTAACTCTGTGGGTGTGAGCTATTCTACAATGTCAGATGTGTCTACTAATGGTGGAAAGTATGGCCAAAGGCGGTCCACATTGAACACTGGGTGCAGGCCAAGGAATGGGGGAATGCTGAGCTCAAATGCATTGTCTCCCACAGCCTTGGTAATGGTGTAAGAACCATATTGGAGTGGTCTAAGTTTCTGATAGGCTCCGGTAAGGCGTTCCTTTTGCAAATGCAACCAGACTTTGTCGCCCACCTGAAACTTGTGTGGCACCCATGTTGATCATGTCGTTGCTTGTACTTGGCATTTGATTTCTCTAGAATGTCATGGACCTACTGGCGAATATGTTGGATGTGCTCAATGAAGTTGTTTTCCTTATCTATTTCGGACTGGACGCGAGCCGAATCTGCGTGAGTTGCTGCAAATGGCATGGCCACATCATTGAGACATAGTGGTTGAAATCCCAAGCCCACCTAAAAAGGGTTGTGGCTAGTCGAGCTATGGAGAGCCCGGTTGTAGTTGTGCTGAACATAGGGGAGGCTCTCGTCCCATGTGCATGGATGCTTTAAGTTGTACATGCGCAGAATGTGTATGATCATCTAGTTGACAACCTCTGTCTAGCCGTCAGTTTGAGGATGGAAGGCTGTGGACTTAGTGAGTTTGGTGTCCAGAATCGACCATAGACTAGACCAAAATGTACTGAGGAACCTGCTATCCCAATCTGAGATGATAGACTGTGGGATCCCAAAGTGTACCCACACTCATTCAAAGAAGAGTTTAGCAGTGGCTTCTACTGTGATATTCTTCTTGTAGGCCGCCATAATGGCCATCTTCGAGAACTTGTCGACGACCACAAAAACACAGTCATTTCCATGCTTAGTGGAAGGAAGGCCTGACATGTAATCCATGGAGATGGATTCCCAAGGTTGACTAGGGGTAGGCAGCGGGGTATAGAGGCCCTACTTCTTGATGGTCGGTTTGGCAATGGCACAGGCAGTGCATGACCTGATGTACCTCCCGACATCTTGTCGAAGATTTGGCCAAAAGAAATACTTCTATAGTATTGCCACCATTTTTTTGACTCCAAAATTCCCAACAACCCAACTATAGTGTGCTTCCCAAATCATCTTGGCACGCTCGCTTGAAGGAACACAAAGGTGACCCAGGTGGCATAACAGGGCATTCTGGAGGTGAAAATCTAGAACATCCTGACCCTCCAAGAGTGTATGTTATGTGTGGCCAAATTCTGGGTTGCTTTTATAGAGAAGTGGCCAATCAGAAGTCTCATGCCCACAAGAGTTGAGCATGGTGGTTAACGCCATGATCAGTGGTCGACTAAGGCAATATACAACATTATTGGTGTTGCCCTTCTTGTACTTGATATTCAAATGGAAATTTTGCAGGTATGTCGACCACTTCTGATGGAGATCATTCTGCAACAACTTCCCTTGCATTTGTATGAACTGCAGGGGTCGGTGGTCTGTGTGGATGACTGTTTCCTTCCCCAAAATGTAATGCTTCCATTGTCAGTAGGCCTGCACAATGGAATACATCTCTTTGTCATAAGTGGGATACTTTTGGGCTGTGTCTGAAAGTGTCTCACTGTGATATGCCACTGGATGCCCGTGTTGAGTAAGGATTGCCCCAATAGCATAGTCAGAGGCATCTGTCTCGACCTCAAATGGTTGTTGCAAGTTTGGTAATGCAAGAACTGGTACTGAGCAGAGGCGATCTTTCAACTCTGTAAATGCTTCTGTTGAGATTCGGACCAAAAGAATTTTGCTTTCGCTCCTCCCTTGGTGACTTGACTCAAGGGCCAAGTGATATGAGAAAATCCCAACACGAACCCGCGGTAGAAGTTGGCAAGGCCTAGAAAGCTACGAAGCTCTGTTAGAGTGGTTGGGGATGGCCAATCCTGAATGACTTGGATCTTGGCTGGATCCACATGCACCCCCTGTTCATCAATAATGTATCCCAGATACTAAACCTGGGTCATGCCAAAAGTTCATTTCTCCAAATTGGCACATAACTTGTGTTGCCGCAGTGTCTGGAGAACCTATCAGATGTGGTGGAGGTGCTCTTCCCAACTCTGGCTGAAGATCAGGATGTCATCCAAGTATACTACTACAAATGAGTTGGAGAATGGCCATAATATGTCATCCATTAGCCTCATGAAGGTTGCAGGAGCATTCGTCAATCCGAAAGGCATAACCAACCATTCAAAAAGGCCCTCTTTGGCTTTGAAGGCAGTCTTCCACACATTGGAGGGTTCGATTGGTACCTGGTGATATCCTGACTTCAAATCAATCTTGCTGAAATATTTTTCCCCCTTCAGTTGGTCCAGGAGGTCATCAATCCGTGCGATTGGGTACCTATTACAGACAGTGATCTTGTTCAGTGACCGATAGTCAATACAGAGTCTCCAAGTCCCATCCTTCTTCTGTACCAACACGATCGGGCTCCCACAGGGTGATGAACTCGAACGGATGTGACCTTTTCACAGTAGCTCCTGAATCTGCCTCTTGATTTCATCGTTCTCCAGAACGAAGCGACGATAGATTGGTCCACTGGGCAACGGCGCATCTAGGGTCAAATCAATGGAGTGCTTGACCTGACAGTACAGACGAACCCCTGTGGGGGAGGTGAAGATGTCTTCATACTCTTCCACGACCTTGTCCATCTGTAGTTGTCGTGTGGAGGGGCCCTGTCTGGAGGTTGTGGCCACCGTCTTCTTCTTTCCTTGAGGGCGTATCATCAGGAAAACAAATTTCCCAGTTTTTGAAATGAGCTTACTACATTGTTTTGCAGTAACCAAAGAGATGGCGATAGGCGGTGCTACCTCTAGTATCCTATACAACTTATTTCCCAAAGTAACAATAACAGCACGAGGCCTTGATTCATACACAACATGTCACTTCCACAAGTATGGTTGTCCTAATAATACATCACAAACTTCAAGGGGAGCAATGTCACACAATACCTCATCTATGAAGGGCTTGATGTTGTATGGAAGGTGACACTGTTGGCTCACGCGAAGATCTCGTCCTTGGTGAAGCCACCCGATGGTGTACGGTTGTGGATGTGTTGTGGTCGGTAAGCCCAACCGCTTCACGACCTCTGCCGAAATGAGGTTCTTTTGGCTCCTGCTGTCGACAATGAACTGTAGCAGGGAGCCCTTTACCCACATCTAGGAGTGGAAGAGACGCTCCTCCTCCTCTGGATCTTCAGGTTCCTCCTTCTGGATCTTTGTGGTGGCAACGGTGGCATTGGGCTCCGCATCAATAATCTGCTTCCCTTTGTCATTCCCCTTATCGGGTTCTCACTCAGAGTCGGAACATGCATCTGATTCTTAAACCTTTAGCTCGGCCACTAGTGACTTCTTGGCCCGATACTTGTGTTGTGAGTGGAGCTCTTATGGAACTCACACCACTTTCCCGTGTCCTTTTTTTGCTTCGCGACACTGTTCTTTGCTTGTAGATTTGGTGGGTTTTCTTGGGCCACCCTGCCTTGGCTTTGTCCTTTGTTCTGCGGTTTGGGGGCACCTTTCCCTTGTTTCAGATTTTTAAATCCAAATTCTCGCTTCTTCTGTTTAAACTTTTACTCGACCTTGACAACATATCGATATGTTGTGCCGAGCAAGGAGATGTTTAGGAATTCTATTTCTTCCTGGATGTACTTGTGCAGGCAGCCATGGTATTTGAGTACCAAATGATGCTCTATATCCTTGATACCCAACTTTGTGCGAAGGGTAAGGAAAATATTGGTAAACTCCGACACGTCTTGGTCCCTTCCCTGCCACAGCGTGGTCCACTTTATGTATTGTTCCTCATAGCTTCCGACAGGGTAGTACTGCTCCTTGATGGCATCCCGGAATGAATTCCAAGTGGGTGCGGTTGAAAATAGTGAGCCTGTACTTTCATCCTTCTACTCGCAGTAGGTTTCCCACCAATCCTTGACATGGGGGGCTGCTTTGAGAAGAACGAAAATAATATTTTCCCGACTAGAAAAATCATGAACAGAAAAATAACCCTCTAGCACATTTTACCATTTATCGACAACATCTGCATCTATCTGACCCTCGAATATGGGGATTTCAAAATTAACTTGTACCTTAAACCGTGTTGCGTTTCTAGAGTTACTATTGGAAGCCGATGCATCACCCCTGGGTAGCCGCTGAAGGATCTGGGAAAAGTTGTCCATCATCACGTTCCTTTTTCGCTCGAGGGCTTCTTCGAGCAAGATTTTTATAGGATCTCTTTCCCCCTCGTCTTTCTTTTCATCTGCCATGGGAGGCCGTTGGGATTTGTGAGGCTGGTCTTCCAAAGGTTCAACCAGTTCAAGCCCTAACTCCTTATATCCCGACCTCGTTGGGGACATGCAAAGAAAAACAGAGAAGAAAAGCAAACCGCCCTGATACCACTGATCCAGATTTAAGCAGGAATGCAAAAAATTATAGAGATAATCGTAAACACAGAGATGCAGCGGAAATAATACTTCATTTCATTAATGTAAAATATTGAAATATGCTTACAAACAGGAATGGAAATAAACCAGCTAGGGTAATGGTAGCTTATCTCTGAGAAGAGATGTGGTGGCTACATGCCTCTGAATTGTCTTACAATGAGGCTCAAGGGACTTTTTATTATTGAACAATAAGAGAAAACCCTAAACAACCAAAACCCTAAACCGAGGAGATGTAACACGAAGAGTTTATGGGCCCCGTTGGGGTGAGTTGGACAACCAACTTCCTGGGGTCGCGACTTGGTCATACAATTTCCGTTTGTCGTGCATGATAGCCCGTTGGAAAGATCTCTCCGAGGACTACGACGAAAAAGATGATTTCAGATAGAAAATCTTTGGCAGTAGATTTCCCAAAAAACGTCATTTAGGGCCTCAAAACGGCTCCGGAAGTTTAGGACTCGAAAAACTGTGAAAAATAGTAAACTGTGCTATAATTAAGGAAATTGAAAAACTGAAAGAAGCAATTGTAGGGGTCCAAGTGGAATTGGTGGGTGGCCACTAATATCCAGTTGAATCACTAGGATCAAGAGCTTTGATACCAAATGTTGTGTATGTAGATCAAATTAATGTAGAAACATAAGAAAATAATTATCAATGACTTGATAATAATTCAATCATAAGGGGGACCCTTCTTTTACATCACTTAAATGAACAATTCTTGGATGATTCAAATGATAATGCGTCCCTATTATATACATGAGTCTAAAGGGTAAAACTATAATTAGGGCCTACATAACAATAATACTATAAGGGGACAAAAATAACAATAGTGGGCTTCTATGGGGCACAAAAATAATAATATAGGGGCTACATTAGTATTATAACGACCTAACAATGTTATAACTCTTTCATATACCAACATGAACAAACAATAATATGCAGTCAAAAGAAGTCTATTCAAGCAAGCCCTAGTTGCAGCCATGGAGGAGTCTTGCCACAACTAAATGGCCTAACATGACCTCTAATTTGTACATGGACAATGTCAAGCTTCAGGCAAATAAGGAAGGTCTGAAAGTGGCTTGTATGACATGGAGAAGAGTGCTAAAGGTTATGCATTGAAGTCTATCTTGCAAGGCATGCTTGGAAAACATATGTTAGGACTGTGTTGACAATAATACAGTCACTTGGATGGAGCAAGGGGTATGAACTTGATGAAGGTTATGAACAATGAATTCTATGAGAGAAATGATTGTGTTGAATACCTTGGTTGGAAACCTTTGGAGCAGCAAAGGGGACTATTAGAGGTCATATTAATATAGGCCTATGTTCAGTGACCTTGGTGGAACTTCATCATTTGTAGAAGGCAGATTGATGAGCTGATCGTATGAAGGTGCAAAATTCCTTGTGAGCAACAGAGGAAGACTATGTGTTAGGCCGCATGCCATAACACCACAATCAATATTTCGTATGGGTATTTGAGGGCTCAGATCATTATCATAATATATATGGAGCTATCATGTTGTTGAAGCTATTAGAGGACTATTTGAGGCTGTTGTAATATGAGATGTATCGAGCTAGTGTCATGGGTTGGTATTATTGTGTTGAAATTGGTTCAACTGAAAAGGAGCATCATGATGATGTAAGGGTCTCACCTTGAAGGACCTTATGCTGCAAATCAATTTAATATTGAAGGTTGCTCTCCGATTTGTAGCCCTTGGTGCCAGGAGTATAACTGCATCGTGTCATCTTCATGGTGAATATCTCTAATGTCTGATCTTGACAAGTAAAAGTGTTGACTTTTGATGTAGATGTACTATCTCTCTCTCTGTTGAACTATTGAAGAATATAAGAATATTTGATCAAGGCTTTCCCCACATTGGGGTTTGTCCCTGGCTAGTGCCACATCTTGTGTCCACTTTTGTTGGCTTGTTTTATGATGTTTATGTTTATGTTCTATTTTCACTTTACTATCATGCTGATGTGATTGCTAATGTGGAATTGATATTAAGCCTAAATGGAAAAATTGAAGTAAATTGCTCTAAGCATAGAACATACCAAAATATAACATGGTATTAGAGTTGAGGTGAAGACAAAACCCAAGCAAGAGTGAAAGAGCAATCACCAAAGATAGTTGGACAAGGTCAAAGGCTCAATGGGTTCCTCATCTCACTTCACAGGATGGAATATGTCTTCGGATCTAACATTGGAAGAGAAAGAAGCACCGGATTACATGAAGGATAAAATCACTGAACCTCCATCAAATGCACTATCTGTTACAAAGAACAAGTACACTTAGGGTGGAAGGAAAGGAAAATTCCTTGCTTGCAATGAGTTTGGCCATTATGCAAGGGAGTGTTCGAATAGAAGGGACACATCACTTGATGATGATATCAATCCAATGGAATCTTCAATGATCGAAGAAATGACATGTTCAACGGCTAAGGAAAAAGCAATGTAGGGCATCATGAAAATGGCTGACTCTTCAAGAAAGAAGCAAATTCCAAGTATGAATAATCAAATGTTGTTTCTCATAAGCAAAAGGAGCATTAACTTATATTGTCCCTCTCCACTACTTCTCCTCAGGACTCTTTGGGAATCTGGCTTATTGATAGTAGTGTTTTAAGGCACTTCATTGGATACAAGGAAACTCTCTCTAAATTGATAGAGAAGGAAACAATCATGGAGATTATTCTTGGAGACGATGCCACCTATCCCAAAAAGGGTGTAGGGAATGCTACCCTTCAATTGAATGAAGGTAGCATGTTTACAAAAAGTTATTTATGTACCTGATCTCAAGAAGAACCTAGTGTCCATTTCAGAAATGCAAGTCAAAGGTTTCAAGATGGCATTCATCCATGGAAAGCTATGTGTTTGAATAAAGAATTTTCAAGATGATTTTACTCTTGGGTTCAGGGTTGGAAATTTGTATCAAGTTGCAGGAAGTCCATTGGGGACCATGTCATGTGTCACACTTCTATGGCACTGAAGGTCTGCCCATCTTCATTGTAAGTCCCTGCCCGATGTAAGTCGTGTTAGGGTCCTATAATTTATAGGATCTCAAGGTGATTGAGTATCTCACATTTTGCAGATTTCATATTGTTCATAGATCTCAATATTCAATTGATTTCCAAAATAAAAAAGGGTATTTGAAAAAAAGAGGAAAAGAACAAAAGGTAAAAAAAGAAATGAAAGAAAATAAAACCCCAAATATTGTTCAATTCATACAGTCTAAGCATGTTTGAACAAATTTCAATTTCTATTGATAGGATAGGAGAAATAGGAGAAATAAGTGATAGAGTAGGTTAGAAAAACAAAAAAAGAGAAAGTAAAAAGGGATCTGCAAGGCCAAATGCACCCTGCAAAAAAAGGAAAAATGTTAGATTCGAAACAAAAGGGTAGGTAGATTGAGAGAATTACAAAGGGAAAAGGACATGAAAATTTCCTTTAATGTTTTATGCCATAGTTAATGTGTTTTTCTAATGTAAAAAAAAAAAAAAAAAAATTAAAAATGTTAGGGGTCTTATACATTACTCCTAACTTTATCCTATACTCTGCCCCCTTTTCATTTTCCTACCCCACCAATCACGTGCCTGTCACATCAACTATTACCCATCCCGCACCATTCATCAAATCCCCACAATCGATATTTGATCCAATGGCCC
This sequence comes from Pinus tabuliformis, assembly GCA_031772625.1. Classification (NCBI taxonomy): domain Eukaryota; kingdom Viridiplantae; phylum Streptophyta; class Pinopsida; order Pinales; family Pinaceae; genus Pinus; species Pinus tabuliformis. Next base: position 1,166,611,579 of record CM062809.1, read on the forward strand.
ACATGAGTTTCTAGCCCCCCCTCACCCTCCGAACATTAATGTCGTCGGGGGGGGGTCCAAAATCAGTGGTTTTGAACCACTTACGTGTCACGTTGTCGTTATTTCACACCCCCCCCTGTTACACACATTTTGTCATTGTCCATGTACTCCCCGTTCCTTGATCCTGGAGGACCTCTACAGTGAACCCCGAATGCTTTGCCTTCATGAAGAAACTCCCATTGTGTCCCTCTTCATGAGCAAATCAATTCCCTTTTGCACAATTTCCCCTGAAACTTTTCTTTTTCCGAGTTTACAAGACCGGCACTAATGAACTTTGTCTTCCCCATGCGGAAGTGTAGAGATTAGCACTATCCCTCACGCTAATCGGTGCGACTGAGCTATGTTCCAGTCACGTCGGTCCTGTTTTGGAATTTTTTTTTAATTTGGAGCCGAAGCTTCCAGCTTTAGAAGCTTTGTAACGGAAGTCTGGTAAATGGTTTGGCCAGATGGGGTCGAGGATGTCAGTTTGGGCTCCTTTCCCCTATAATGATGGAACTACCTCAAGGGATAAGTCCTTTTCCCATGAGAGGAGTGTTAGGATATTCCGACACATAGGAAATAGTTAAGTTCAACTTGGTCTAGTATAGAGTTAGGTAAAGTGTGTTTCTTTACCGTTGTACATTTTGTAACTTACAATCCGACGGTCACGATATGTAGTGATCCGACGGTTCACTCTCTCCTCGGTATTACCGACACTTGATCCGTGGCTTGACACCCGATTGGTCCATGAGTTCTATTTAAAGCGCATGGAGGGTCATTGTTCGGGTAATCCGTGCATGAGAGAAGCTTATGTAAATTTTCATTCTTTGATTAATAAATTGCCTGTAGTAGCCACGTTGGCACAGGCCGTGGACTGTTTCCCTCTTTGAGGGTTTTAACCACGTCAAAAATACTGGTGTATTGATCTGTGATCTGGTTGTGAGCGGTGTCCTTTTGGTGTTCTTTCTGAGGAACTTACCCTGTAAATTCCTACATGGTATCAGAGCTATTTGAGGGCCGCGTCTGTTGGTGATCCAAATCTGAAGCCGGTAGAACTGCATCCGATTGCCGTTTCCTAGATCTGCTGTTTCTGACTGCTTTCGGGCCGAGAGGACTGCTCTGTTGTGTTCGGAGCATCTGTTCCAGTGAGGAACCCCTTTCGTTTCACGCGAAAAGGTTTCCGGTAGCCCTAGCTGCGTCATTTTTAAGATCTGGAGGTATACAGTCTTTATTTGCAGTTTACTGTTATTTTCTCTCTGCTTATTTCGGTTTCGGTTTATTTAGCTTTTTTTTAACCGGATCTATACCTTTCATTTCTGCGTATGCTCTTTGCCCTGCGACTCTGTGCGATCTGGGCAAATCAGAAACAGAAAGGAAGGATTTTTCTCATGCGTATGCTCTTTTCCCTGCACCTTAGTGTGATCTCGGAAAATCAGAAACATTGAGAAAAATATTTAGTTTTTCGGCTAAAGCTAACTTTGAGCCGCAAGGTTCATTTTTTAAAATATCTAGTTTTTTGGCTAAAGCTAACTTCGAGCCATAAGGTTCGTTTTCTTTGCATGTCCGTGTTGGGTTTTGTGTTTTGTAGGGAAAAAGAGCTTTCTCAAGGCAAGCACGCAAACCAAGGCCCCCCCCCCCCTCTCTCTCTCTCTCTCTCTCTCTCAATTTTTTGTATAGATCAATTGGTTCAAAGCTATTTTAAGAGAGTAGAGGTCTTGGGTTCAAGTCTCCATTTTGTGGGGGCGGATTTTTTCATTCCCGCACATTCGTGCACTTTGCCGGCAACTTCAACAAATTTTTTTCAAAAAGCCATAACTTCTTCATCCGGAAGCCTTTTTCAGAGCCGTTTTTTTTAAAACAGCCTAATTTTTCGAGATCTATCCATTGGAACACTTACTTTCAGCATCTTCAGCTTCAGTTTTTTTTAAAATGGAAAGTCCATGCCAAGTCATTCTTGACAGCACTAACTACTTCCAATGGATAGCCTACATGGAAGATTTACTTAGAAGTAAAGGTCTCTACAGAATAGCCACAGACCAAGAGAAGAAACCAAAAGATGAAGACAAGGCTGCAAAATGGGAAAATAGACAAGATCAAGCACGTGGTTTGATAGGAATGTCTATTTCTCCTGATCTTAGATTCCATATTGCAGAACTTGATACTCCTCATGAAGCATTGGAACAAATCACTAAAGTTTTTGGGATTAAAAATGAAATTAGAGCCCATCAACTTGAAAATGAGTTGCTTACATTGGATCCTAATAATTTTTCTTGCATTGAAGATTTCTTGTCCAAATTCAAGACCCTTAGATATCTCTTGGAAGGTGTTAAGGTTAAGAAAGAAGATAGTAACCTTATTTATTCCATCCTTACTAAGTTGGGACCAGCCTACTCTGTATTTGTTTCCACCTTCCATTCTACAAGGGAAGCTTTCATTTGTCAAGGAAAAGACTACAAGGCCCCTTCCTTTGACTCTTTTTGTGATTCTTTAATAAGAGAACAAGAAAAACTCTTACACCTTGGTCTTCTTAATCTTGGAAACTCTTCCAAGAAAGCGTTAGCCGCCCAGCAGCAACCAAATTCAAAGAATCCTAAGAAGTCATATCCTAAAAAGAATGGTCCTAAACCAAACAAGGGTCTAAGCAAACTCAGCCTCAAAATGAAAGATCATTTCAGCAAAATGATAAGACCAATAAAAACAAATGGAAGAAGACTGATAGACATTGTAACTTTTGTAATCGAGATGGCCACTTAGAATCTAAATGCTTTAAGAAGATGGAAGCCTTGGAAGCCGCAATGAAGAAACATAACATCCATGTGGAGCATTCTTCAACTTCAACTTCATCTTCAGGAATGGCACTTTCTGCATGTCGTTGTCAATCATCTCAGTCTGGTTATGCATTAAATGTATCTTCTTCTTCTCATTCTCATGAGTGGCTCATTGATTCTGGAGCCTCTTATCACATGGCCAAAAACAAAGCCATGTTTTCTTCTTTAAATGATTGTAACACCAAAAATATATATGTTGGTGATGATAGATCTCTTAATGTTGTAGGGACTGGAACTGTTCATCTAGACAATGGTCAGTTTAATGATGTATTATGTGTTCCAACCTTATCCTGCAACCTTCTATCTGTATATCAGATAACTCATTCAGGTGAAGGTAAAATTGTTGAATTTTCACCTCATGATGTTGTAATCAAGGATCTAAGAGATCCTAAACAGATTCTAGCTACTGGTATTGCTGATGATTCCACAAGGTTGTATAAGTTTCACAACTTTGGGTCATCAAATCTTCCCTCAGTATTTGTTGCTCATAATGATGAAGTGAGCAAACTTTGGCATGAGCGATTTGGTCACTTAAACTATCGCTCCCTTCAGCATCTATGTAAAGAAAATATGGTGACAGGTCTTCCTATGGTATCTTGCAGAGATGGTGTTTGTTCCGGATGTGTACTCGGAAAACATCATCGGGACAGTTTTGAAAAACGTGCCTCTTGGCACGCCTCAGCCCCTTTACAGCTTGTGCACAGTGATTTATGTGGTCCACTTCCTGTTGCTTCATTCTCTGGCTGCAAGTATTTCTTAACTTTCATTGATGATTTCTCCAGACGCACTTGGGTATACTTCTTAAAACTCAAGAGCGAAGTATTTAACACTTTTTTGGCCTTCAAAGCCTTTGTTGAAAAACAATCTGGACATCAAATTCTTAAGCTAAGAACTGATAATGGTGGAGAATATGTTAAAAACACATTCATCAACTTTTGCACCGAAAATGGAATTCAAATGCAACATACTGTTCCATACACTCCACAACAAAATGGTGTAGCTGAAAGGAAAAATCGCACCTTAAAGGAAATGGCTAATTGTATGCTGCAATCTAAAGGACTCAGTCTTAGTTTTTGGGCCGAAGCAATTAATTGTGCAAATTATATAATAAATCGCACTCCTACTAAGGTTCTAAAGAATATCACTCCAGAAGAAGCTTGGAGTTCCATTAAACCAGATGTAAGTCACTTTCGTGTTTTTGGAAGTGAAGCATGGGCCCATATTCCAGATGAAAAGCATAAAGCTTTAGAACCTAAGAGTGAGAAATGTACTTTTGTTGGATATTCTGAAGATGTAAAAGGTTATAGACTTATTCCATTTAAGTCCAAAAATGTTATCATTAGAAGAGATGTAAAATTTGATGAAAATAAATCGGCCTGCGAGCCTAGTCCGGCGGATGTGCCACCTCTTCCTATCTCTTCTACTTTTGAAAACATTTCTTCTTCAGATGATGAAAGTGAGGATGACAATCCTCCCCCACCTTCTCAGGATCCTCAACTTCCAAGATGGGTCCGTGCTACTCGGGATGCAGCAGGTGATCTTGCCGGTGATCCTACAGATCAGCGACGTACACGTTCTCAGTTTGAAAGAGCCTCTTCTTTACTGGCTCAAGCTCCAGTAAATCATGATCCTGACACTTTTGCAGAAGCTTCAGGCCATCCACATTGGGAAGCAGCTATGAATGAAGAATATCATTCATTGTTGGCAAATGATACATGGGATCTTGTTCCTCTACCAAAGGGACGCAAACTTGTTAGATGTAAATGGGTTTACAGAACCAAGTATGGACCAGATGGGAAAGTTGATAAACATAAAGCTCGTCTTGTTGCTAAGGGCTTTTCACAGGTTGAAGGCATTGACTACACTGAAACCTTCTCCCCTGTTGCCAAAATGAACTCTATCCGCCTTGTTCTTTCCCTTGCTGCCTCTTTAAAATGGGAAGTCCATCAGATGGATGTTAAATCTGCCTTCTTGCATGGGGACTTGCATGAAGAAATCTATATGGAACAACCCATTGGCTTCATACAAACAGACTCCAGCCTTGTATGTCGACTTAAGAAATCCCTTTATGGTCTCAAGCAAGCTCCTCGGGCTTGGTATGCCAAAATGGATAGCTTTCTTTTAGAATCTGGCTTTTCTAGGTGTCATTCTGACAATACTGTCTACACCAAGAAAGTGGGCAACTCTCTTATCATCCTTGTTCTTTATGTTGATGATCTTATTCTTACTGGTAGTGATCCCAACCTTATAAACCATGTGAAGTCCAGCCTTAAAAAGAAATTTGAAATGACAGACTTAGGACACTTACACTATTTTCTCGGTCTTCAAGTCTTGCAATCCAAGGAGGGTATTTCCCTTTCCCAGTCCAAGTATGCTTGTGATATTCTTCGTCATTTTCACATGGAAGACTGTAAGCCAGCCCCTTCTCCCTTTCAGTCTGGAGTCAAACTTTCAGTCTCTTGTACTTCTCCTGAAGTTGATGCTACCTTATACCGTCAACTTGTAGGAAAACTCTTGTATTTAACCCATACTCGTCCTGACCTTTCCTTTGCTGTTGGCCTTGTTGCTCGTTTTATGCAAAACCCCTGTGAAAGTCATTGGAAAGCAGCTAAAAGAATACTTCGTTATGTTCGAGGTGTTGGCATTATGGCTAAAGTGTTGTCCTTGATGGCAACCCATTCAGGTGATAGATCACAGTACTTCAAGTCAGCACCAGAGATTGATGATCAGCTATCAAATATTGAAGAAAATAAGGGGTACGCAGGTACACCTTGCATAAGGTGCGTACACGCAGGTCAGTGTTACATAAAGTGCGTACATAACCGCAGTTATCCCGTTCAGGAGGTGCGTACCCCCAGTGCACACATTTCAAGGCAAAGAAATTCACATGTGGGGTTTTCTTATGTTTTACTCTTGGTATTTAGCCGATGGTATTGTGTTATTATGGTGTCGGCTCGTGGTATTGATCCATGTTTTAAGGAAGAGCTTTCCTATATAAAGCAAAGGAGATCATTTGGCTTGAGCATGTTTTTGGTTGAATATCTTATGAAGGCTAGATCTGGTCTAGATCTAAACAAGGCGAATCTACTGATGGACCGAGATCTCTTCGGCGCAAGTTCAGATCTGTAGATCTGGCTGTCTGGGTTATTTCTGAAGCCTTGAAATCATCTATGCCCGAAGGTACGCAGGTACAATGAAAGAAAAGTGCGTACGTACGCAGGCACAGAAGGGGTGCAGGTGCGGAGGTACGCAGGCACAGAAGGGGTGCATGTGCGGAGGTACGCAGGCACAGAAGGGTTGAAGGTGCGGAGGTACGCAGGCACAGAAGGGCTACAGGTGCGTACATACGCAGGCACAGAAGGGCTGCAGGTGCGTACATACGCAGGCACAGAAGGATTGCAGGTGCGGAGGTCCGCAGGTAGTTCAATGGACTCAGAGTGAGGTACGCAAGCTAGCAGTTGAGCAGGGTGCGTACATAAGCAGGCTAGCAGTTGAGCAGGGTGCATATTGTAAGCAGGCAAGCAGTTGAGCAGGGTGAGTACAGTAAGCAGGTCAGCAGTTGAGCAGGGTGCTTACGTAAGCAGGCGAGCAGTTGAGCAGGGTGCTTACTTCTCTTAAAATCTTTGTTTATCATTGTTGTGTTCTGGGTTTGGTCCTATTATTGTTGATCTGGTTTCTACAGTTGACTGAGTGATTCTCTTATTCTTGATGATCATTTGATGCTTATGGATCCAGTTTGAAAATTTATGAAAAGTGGTCCTTGTAAGAAAAGTAGTAGGGGGTTGTAGCTCCCTTCCAGGAGAGACTGGAAAACGAGAGAGAGAGTTGTAGCTCTCTGCAGGTTGCAGCCTGCGTACTGGTAAAGGACTGCACCAGTACAAAACCATTGTAAAAGGAGTTTCTAATTTGAAAGAAGATAGAGACATATTGCAGCAGGTGGTTTTCACCCACATTGGGTTTCCACCTTACATCTTGTGTTCTTTGGTGTGACTATCTGTTTTATTTTGTTCATGCTCATTATTTTATGGTACTGACATGCAAAATAATTCAAAGAACAAATAAAGAAGATTTATTAAAAGAATTAGATAATACTGATTCACCCCCCCTCTCAGTATTATTTCCAACAATTGGTATCAGAGCAGGTCCTTCAGAGAAGCTTGATCGCTTGAAGGTAGATCGTTCATCATGAGCAACTACGAGAGAGAAGCATCAATCAGGCCACCGGTTTTTGATGGGACAAACTTCAATTATTGGAAGGTAAGAGTTACTGCCTATCTTCAATCTCTTGGTACAGAAGTTTGGGACATTGTAGATACAGGCTACGCTTTTCCTTCAGCTACTCCTACAGATGCAGCCGAGAAAAAGAAGTATGAAACAAATGCGAAAGCAGTCAGTACTCTATTAGGATGTATATCTCAATCAGAATTCATGAAGGTAATGCACTATAAATCCGCAAAAGAGATATGGGACAAAATTGTCACGAGCTATGAAGGAGATGAACAGGTAAAGCGTGCTAAACTTCAAACTCTCAGAATTCAGTATGAGACTCTCAAAATGTATAATGATGAAAGTGTGGCTAACTATTTTCTTCGGGTAGATGAGGTTGTTAACTGTATGAAAAATTTGGGTGAAGAAATAAAAGAGGCTATTGTGGTTGAAAAGGTTCTAAGATCATTGTCCCCCAAGTTTGAATCTAAAGTATCTGCAATAGAAGAAAAGGAAAATCTACGAATTCTTACTATGTCTCAGCTACATGGAATTCTAACTGCTTATGAAATGAGAAAGGGAGGTCCATCAGACAGAAGAGAAGCTGCTTTCAAGGCATCAGGCAAAGGAGATTATTATGAAGCAAGCCACGTCCCAGAAGAAGAGGAAGAAGAATCAAATTTTGTCAGAAATCTTCAAAGGGGTTCTGGAAGGTTCAGAGGTAAGTTACCTTTTAAATGCTTTGCTTGTGGAAGAGTAGGTCATTATGCTGCAAAATGTCCTTATAAGGATAAAGGAAAGGAACCTGCTAGATGGAACAAGAAACAGAATGCAAATAAGAAAAGCTACTACACTCATGAAGATAGTGATGGTCTATCAAACAGTGATGAAGATGAACAAGGTAATGAATATAAGTTGTTAATGGCATTTGAAGATGATGATTATATGGATGCTATAGATGTGGATAACCTTTATGATGAAATTACTAGACTCAAGAGATGTATAGAAGAAAAGAACATGATCATTGATACTCTACAATTTCAAATTGATGAAAAGGAAAAACATCTTGAAAAATTAGAAGGTGAAATTGTTGGTCTTAGAAAAGAGATTGAGAAAACAAAAGCTATTAATCTCAAGTTTGTCAAAGGATCTGAAACTTTGGATGAGATTATCAATGTGCAGCGGTCTCCTCTAAACAAGACAGGTCTGGGCTATAATGGAGAAACTTCTCAAGCATCCACCTCAAAAAGTTATCTTGATGCAGCAAGAAGAAATGAGCAAAAGCACAATGAAGATCATCAGGTAAAGCAGGGACGAATTACAAACAGAAACTATCAGGGGCAATCCATCTTAAGGGTGAACAAAAGCTACAACCAGCCACAGGTAAAATCTTCTCAATTTGGTTCAAGAATAGATGACAATAGAAATTACAATCAATTGGCTGGTAGATTTGATAACCGCAGAAGTTTCTTCAATGGACAATGCTTTTCTTGCCATAACTTTGGTCACAAAGCAGCTCAATGTGTTGCATATAAAACGATCATGACTAGGGAAGCTCAAAAACAAAGAAGTATGATGGGATTACAAAAAGGACCTATAACAACTTTTCGGTTCTTGAAAATGAAGTTGAATGTTCTATTTGCAATAACTTTGGTCATGAAGACTCTGAATGCAGGAGCAGGTTTCAGCAGAAAAAGGAACAAGCCTCAAGCACCAAAACATGGAGAATAAAGGAACCTCAAACAGAAAGATGTGGGATAGCATTTTATGCAGAGGGACAGGAAAATCTATGGTACATTGACAGTGGATGTTCGAAGCATATGACAGGTGATAAAGAAAAACTTGAGTCTTATTCTACTCTAGAAAAGGGAAAGAAAGTCTCTTTTGGAAATGATACTCCTGCAACTATAAAAGGAAAAGGCATTGCTCAGTTAAAAGAAAAGGTCAAGGCTGGAAATGTTTTGTATGTTGATGGATTGAAGCATAATCTTCTAAGTGTCAGCCAGATGTGTGATCAAAGAACCGAGGTTATATTCAGATCAAATGGATGTCTTGTTCGTGATCTTGATACAGGTAAAACAGTGATCAAAGGCAAAAGAACTCCAAATAATCTGTACATATTTGAAGAAGGACAACAACAATGCTATCTGAGCAAGGATGATGAGCACTGGTTATGGCATCGGAGGTTGGGACATCTAAGCTTTTCACAAATAAGGAAAGCATGCAAATATCAGGCAGTTCGCGATCTTCCAGATATCAAAATTCCTGACAACACCATATGCAAATCATGTCAGTTTGGAAAACAAACCAGAACTAACTTTCCAGAGAAAGAAGGATCAGCTAGCATGCCTCTTGAGCTAGTACATACAGATACATGCGGTCCTTTCAGAAAAAGAACACCTCGAGGAGAAGAATACTTGATATTATTCATTGACGATTTCTCCAGGTTTGTCTGGTTAGGACTTATGAAGCACAAAGATGAAGCATTCGAAAAATTCAAATCCTTCAAAGCCTTGGTTGAAAATGAATCAGGTCACAAAATTAAGTGCCTCAGATCCGACAGAGGTGGGGAATTTACTTCAAATGAATTTTTCGATTTCTGTGAAGAACATGGGATAAGAAGAGAATTCTCTACAGCAAGAACTCCTCAGCAAAATGGAGTTGTGGAAAGAATGAACAGAACAGTCCAACAAATGGCTCGTGCTATGCTTGATGAGTCAGGAACTCCCGCAACTTTCTGGGGTGAAGCTGCACATGCTGCAGTTGTTATTCTCAACAAAACAAATGTCCGGGTGAACAGCACTCAAACTCCTCATGAGCTCTGGAGTGGTAGGACTCCTTCGGTAAAGCACTTCAAAATCTTTGGGAGCAAATGCTATATCAAGAATACTGATGAGCAGCTTGGCAAACTTGAACCTAGAGCAGATGAAGGCATTCTTCTTGGTTACTCTCCACATAGCAAAGCATACAAATGCTACAATAAAAGACTTGGCAGAATTGTTGACAGCATTGATGTAGTGGTTGATGAGAAGGGATACATTCCTAGGCAAGTACATCATGAAGACATCGAAGAAGATGAAGGCTACCCCCAATGAAAAAATGATGAAGAAGAAGAACCTCAAGAAGAACCAGAGGAGCAAACAAGAATAGAAGAAAAGACTCCATCCAGATATGTTCAGAAGAATCATCCAGAATCTCAGATTATGGGGCAGAAAGAAGCAGGTGTACAAACAAGAAGAACAGTTGCAGAAGCTTCAAGCTATTTGGCATTACTCTCCTCTACTGAACCACAAAATGTGAAAGAGGCATGCAAAGATGAATGTTGGGTGAAAGCAATGGATGAAGAACTTGAGCAGATCGAAAAGAACAACACTTGGGAGCTGGTTCCTAGACCAAAAGATAAGAATGTTATCGGGACAAAATGGGTCTTCAAAAACAAATTGAATGAAAATGGAGAAGTAATTAGAAACAAAGCCAGACTTGTTTGTAAAGGGTATGCGCAGCAAGAAGGAATAGACTTTGAAGAAACCTTTGCTCCTGTTGCAAGACTTGAGGCCATCCGAATGTTCCTTGCTCTCTCAAGTTTTCAAAACTTCAAAGTATTTCAAATGGACGTGAAATCAGCCTTTCTGAATGGAGACTTGGAAGAAGAAGTGTACATTGAACAGCCAGATGGGTTCATTCTTGGAAATGATCCAAATCTTGTATGCAGATTGAAAAAGGCTCTCTATGGTCTCAAACAAGCTCCAAGGGCTTGGTACTACCGTTTGGACAAATATCTTCATCAACAAGGCTTTTCAAAAGGATCGGAAGATAGCAATCTTTATATAAAAGTTGAAAATGACAAATTGCTAATACTTGTTGTGTATGTAGATGACATTATTTTTGGGAGCAATGAAAAGCTATGAGTCAAAACTTTGCCTTGGTCATGCAGAAAGAATTTGAAATGTCCTTGCTAGGAGAACTGACATATTTCCTTGGTTTGCAAATCCAACAAAAAGAAGGAGGAATCTTTTTATCTCAAACCAAGTATCTCAAACAGATTTTGAAGAAATATGGTATGGAAGATGCAAAACCAGTATGTACACCCATGGTCACAGGATGTAGCCTCAGTGCAAATGATGAATCTGCAGAGTACATCAACCAACCTACAGATCTATGATTGGAAGTTTACTTTATTTGACAGGTACCCGCCCAGACATCATGCATGCAGTTGGAATAGTTGGAAGATTTCAGGCAAATCCGAAGGAGACTCATCTTCAGGCAGTGAAGAGAATTTTCAAATATCTTCAAGGGACTCAAAATTATGGCTTATGGTATCCTAGAGATACAGATCTTACACTTCATGCTTATACAGATGCAGATTGGGCCGGAAGCGTGGATGACAGGAAAAGCACAAGTGGTGGTGCGTTCTTTATGGGTTCCAGACTGGTATCTTGGTTCAGCAAGAAACAGAGTTCGATTGCCTTGTCTACAGCTGAAGCGGAATATGTTGCTGCTGCATCTTGTTGCACCCAACTCCTTTGGATGATGCAGACTTTGCAGGATTTTCAAATCACTTGTACACCACCAATCCCCATCTTATGTGATAACACAAGTGCAATCAGCATCTCAAAGAATCTTGTTATGCATTCAAAAACCAAGCACATACCAATCAAGTATCATTTTCTCCGAGAACAAGTGCTTGAACAGAAGGTCAAGTTGGAGTATGTTCCTTCTAAGGAACAAGTTGCTGATATTCTCACTAAACCATTGCCCAGGGACACTTTTGAATACCTCAAGCAAAAGCAGGGGGTTGTTGATGCATCATCTTATTGCTGAACCTCTTCTGATTGATGGTAAGGTTCAGGGGGAGCATATAATGCATTGTTGGCATTATGGAGGATGTGCAGAAGGAGATCTTGGAAGTAGCTGCAATATGTCTCTATCTCTTTCATCGTGGATTATGGTTCCTCGTTGCAGATCTGGTTCATATTCAGGGGGAGCATGTTCTTAGGGGGAGCATAACCCTTTGCCCTTGATGTCAAAGGGGGAGAATGAAGCTGAAGCTTTGAGTTTGCCATCAAGTCCAAAGGGGGAGATTGTTGGAATTATGGCTAAAGTGTTGTCCTTGATGGCAACCCATTCAGGTGATAGATCACAGTACTTCAAGTCAGCACCAGAGATTGATGATCAGCTATCAAATATTGAAGAAAATAAGGGGTACGCATGTACACCTTGCATAAGGTGCGTACACGCAGGTCAGTGTTACATAAAGTGCGTACATACCCGTAGTTATCCCGTTCAGGAGGTGCGTACCCCCAGTGCACACATTTCAAGGCAAAGAAATTCACATGTGGGGTTTTCTTATGTTTTACTCTTGGTATTTAGCCGACGGTATTGTGTTATTATGGTGTCGGCTCGTGGTATTGATCCATGTTTTAAGGAAGAGATTTCCTATATAAAGCAAAGGAGATCATTTGGCTTGAGCATGTTTTTGGTTGAATATCTTATGAAGGCTAGATCTGGTCTAGATCTAAACATGGCGAATCTACTGATGGACCGAGATCTCTTCGGCGCAAGTTCAGATCTGTAGATCTGACTGTCTGGGTTATTTCTGAAGTCTTGAAATCATCTATGCCCGAAGGTACGCAGGTACAGTGAAAGAAAAGTGCGTACGTACGCAGGCACAGAAGGGGTGCAGGTGCGGAGGTACGCAGGCACAGAAGGGGTGCATGTGCGGAGGTACGCAGGCACAGAAGGGTTGAAGGTGCGGAGGTACGCAGGCACAGAAGGGCTACAGGTGCGTACATACGCAGGCATAGAAGGGCTGTAGGTGCGTACATACGCAGGCACAGAAGGATTGCAGGTGCGAAGGTCCACAGGTAGTTCAATGGACTCAGAGCGAGGTACGCAGGCTAGCAGTTGAGCAGGGTGCGTACATAAGCAGGCTAGCAGTTGAGCAGGGTGCGTACTGTAAGCAGGCAAGCAGTTGAGCAGGGTGAGTACAGTAAGCAGGTCAGCAGTTGAGCAGGGTGCTTACGTAAGCAGGCAAGCAGTTGAGTAGGGTGCTTACTTCTCTTAAAATCTTTGTTTATCATTGTTGTGTTCTGGGTTTGGTCCTATTATTGTTGATCTGGTTACTACAGTTGACTGAGTGATTCTCTTATTCTTGATGATCATTTGATTCTTATGGATCCAGTTTGAAAATTTATGAAAAGTGGTCCTTGTAAGAAAAGTAGTAGGGGGTTGTAGCTCCCTTCCAGGAGAGACTGGAAAACGAGAGAGATAGTTGTAGCTCTCTGCAGGTTGCAGCCTGTGTACTGGTAAAGGACTGCACTAGTGCAAAACCATTGTAAAAGGAGTTTCTAATTTGAAAGAAGATAGAGACATATTGCAGCAGGTGGTTTTCACCCACATTGGGTTTCCACCTTACATCTTGTGTTCTTTGGTGTGACTATCAGTTTTCTTTTGTTCATGCTCATTATTTTATGGTACTGACATGCAAAATAATTCAAAGAACAAATAAAGAAGATTTATTAAAAGAATTAGATAATACTGATTCACCCCCCCTCTCAGTATTATTTCCAACACGAGGTACAGTACAGTTTGGGATTCATTACAGTGCCAAATCAGCTCCTCTATTAGTTGGTTTCACTGATTCTGATTGGGCTGGTGACCCTGATGATCGGAAGTCTACTGCCGGTTATGTCTTCACTCTTGTTTTAGGACCTATTACATGGGCTTGTAAGAAACAGGCTGCCATTTCTCTTTCATCAGCAGAAGCAGAGTATCGTGGTGTCGTGGAAGCTAGTAAGGAAGCCTTGTGGCTTCGTCAGATCCTATCAGAGTTTGGCTTTGAGCAACAGCATCCAACCATGCTTTGGTGTGATAATCAAAGTGCCATTCAGCTATGCAAAGATCCAGTCCAGCATCAGCGCAGCAAACACATTGATCTACACATGCACTTCATCAGAAAGCTCATTCATGACCATGTTCTTGAAGTGCAATACTGTTCAACAGATGATCAGGTTGCAGACATCTTCACAAAGGCTCTCACAGAGGCGAATTTCACTAAACTTCGATATATGCTTGGAGTTCAGGAAGTTGTCGCTAAGGGGGGATAGGCTCTAGTGCCTCCTTCCTTCTCCTATTGTGTCATATTTGTAAATCCTTCAATCCTATCCCAAGTTGTTCTTAAGGGGGGATGTTAGGATATTCCGACACATAGGAAATAGTTAAGTTCAACTTGGTCTAGTATAGAGTTAGGTATAGATTTAGGTAAAGTGTGTTTCTTTACCGTTGTACATTTTGTAACTTACAATCTGACGGTCACGTTATGTAGTGATCCGACGGTTCACTCTCTCCTCGGTATTACCGACACTTGATCCGTGGCTTGACACCCGATTGGTCCATGAGTTCTATTTAAAGCGCATGGAGGGTCATTGTTCGGGTAATCCGTGCATGAGAGAAGCTTATGTAAATTTTCATTCTTTGATTAATAAATTGCCTGTAGTAGCCACGTTGGCACAGGCCGTGGACTATTTCCCTCTTTGAGGGTTTTAACCACGTCAAAAATATTGGTGTATTGATCTGTGATCTGGTTGTGAGCGGTGTCCTTTTGGTGTTCTTTCTGAGGAACTTACCCTGTAAATTCCTACAAGGAGGATCCATCTCCCATCCATTTTTCCTGTATAAACCTCCCTTCTTCCCAAGCACAAGCTAGTGTTGATGTTGGTGTGCTTATGCTATTTTTGTTTGGAGTAGACAGCAAGCTATTACTAGTTGTAGCCATCTAGTTGTGTGAGGGAGAAGTGTGATTTGGTTTGGAGTGAAACCTAAAGGGAAGAGCCTTAAAACTATTGTTTCTTGAGGCCATCATGCAATGATAGCAGAAGTGTGTGGGAACCTGGTCTTGCCAGAGGAGGACTACAACGCCAAGACAAATGGTTGTAATGTCTCTTTGATATTAATATATGCAACTATCGATTCATTTCCTACATGTTTTGTTATGTTATACATTCATGGATTAATGTTTCTTGACTTGTTAAGTAGGTTGAATTGCAATTTGTCTATTGTCATGTTTGTTGTTTGTTGTTGTTTACTTATTTCAGGTGCTTGAAGAAGGAAGTGAGAGATAGCTAGAGCGAGCAAGAAAGGACATCATCAAATAGGATAAACAGACTAAGAGGTAGACCCTCTTATTCGGTTCTAACCTAAGGAAATATTCCATAGAATGTATCTGTTGTGGCTAGACCCATCATCGGGCTAGAGGATTTCATTCATCTCCGCACTTCTAATTTTACTTCACCACACCCCCCTCCACCCCCACTCATTCTACTTACCACTACATAGGCCCTTTGAAAAGTAGTTTTCACTTTCCAATAAAACACCCCTCCATTGTGACCATTCACCAATACCACCGCTCTATGACGCCACTCTGTCCCATCTGCCTATCACCTCCATTCCTACGCTATGTCATTGCACATTCAATTCGATGGGCCATTAGCCAACAAACCCACCCCACTTCAGACCACTCCAACGGGGATTCTCTGAAACTACAAATGCATCATCTCACTCCTTTACTGAGTTTTGAATATGTTCTCTTTTGCCTAGAGGAGAAGGTGAAAGCTTGCTTGGACATACACAGTGAAACAGTTCAACAGTGACAAAAAGTTGCACTTATCTACGTTTAGCAAACATCCCCCTTCTTGAATCTCATTTTCTATTCATCCCCTTTCTATTTTCCCTCTTTTAGTTCCCTCTTCTTCTCATTTCCTTTTCTCCTACAGTTCACCTGGAAATTAAAAAAACAGTCTAGGTCTAAAAATTTGTAAAAGACAGCCATGCCACCAAAGAGGAAAGAATAGGAGCTATTCAATCCAATGGTGCACCCACCAGAGGACTTGGACCATATCCCACTTGCAGACAGAGACTTCAAAATACATGAAACAATATCAGAATTCAATATCTTTGACATCTATTGTTGGTGGGAGGGCAATTTGTTGATGAAATGGATGATATAGGACTCTGGGATAAAAATTTTCCTTTCTCTATTTTTCCCAAAACCCATAGCTGCCCAAAATTGATCAGAAAATGCTAGTCATGCGATAACCCACAACAAAGGGCAGTATTAGCACCAGTAGGAGACATATTGTTTACCATTGATGCTAAATATATAATGCAGATGATGCAAGCTCCTATCATTGAAGGAGCATTTCCTTTTCTCCTTGAAATCCTCAGTGAAATGTACGAAAGACTAGACTTTTCCAAAAGAGCTAAAACCCTGGAACTCTTCATGACTTAATAGACTCCACTGCCTAGCAAGAATCCTCCATATTCCTCCTCTGCTTTCCCTTATAGAACCAAGAATATAGTCATTGTAATTTCATATATGCTAGGCTACTATTCATATCAGTGGCTTGATGAGGCCATAATAGGTTTCCTGTCCATATTGTCATCTCATGCAAAGCCCTCTATCTTGTTTAATTTCAGTTGGTTCCTAGAAGATTCCATCCATGAGAAATTCATAAATTTCACCACAAAGGAAGTGTTTCAGTATTAGTGTACATGTTCGTTTATTTTTAGGCAGACAGATTTCGGTTTTCAATGACCAAGTTGAATGAAGAAGGAGAACCCAAATCTGTCATCTTTTGGACAACCTTAGTAATGAAGGATCAAAGGAAATTCACATACAAAACATTCATAGAGGTGTTTTTCCATCCAGCTATGACCCTGCTCAATGGAACAACAGAACCCAAAATAAGTGAAGAAATTAAAAGGATTATGCAGGTGACAGATTGAGCAAGAACATGAGATTGGTACTTGTACCAAAACTACATAAAATTAAGAGTATATGGGTGTGAATTGGCCCCTTACAAGTTGCCAAAGTTCCTCCCCATGAGGATCTTTACACTTGACTATATCAAGCAGATGATCAATGCGGATGAATTACATTTTGTAGCAGAAAAGAAGAAGTCTCAATTCAGGATCAAATCCCAGATTGGCCCTTTTATTTGAAACAACAGGGCAGCAGGTGGGGAGGCTAACAAGAAATTGAAAGAAATGAAATTCACTCACAGCTTCACATGGTCCTATGACCCATGGGGCATCATCTCTAAGAAAAGGGTGGAGAAAAAATCAACACCTTACATTCACACTCACAAGCCTAAAATAGAAAAATTTATGAACCAGATTGAGTGGATGCCTGAAACCCTACAAGAAGCTGAAGAACAAATGCTTTCTTCTTCAAGTGCATAGACTCCTAGGCATCAAGAAAGGTAGAGTACAGAGGACAGACCAGACAAGGGTAAGGAACATGAAAAAGAAACAACTGGGAAAAAAACTAAGAGAAGATCAGTCACCAGGGGCTGATACTTCTATGAAATATTTCCAATTGAAATTTAGGAAAAGGGAAAGGATACACATGGACATAGGAAATGAATCACCACAACAAACAGTCATTAATCTTAGTGATATTCCTGATTCATATCCAACAGGAGGTGAATATTTTACTACCACTCCAATCTCAGAAAGGCAACAAACTCTCCAAGTTTCCACATCTTCCAATGTAACGGGAGAAAAGGCGGAGACCATTATTGATAATTTCAGAGAGATAAAGATCTGAAATGAGATGTTGAAAAATAGTACTTATGCTCAATTCTAGAAGAAAAGTTCTACTTCTCAAGGCAGGCTTCTATCATATTTTGATTCAGAAAAAAAGGAAAAATCCATATGGCATTCCTGGAGGCACAAACAACAGAGCCTAAAACTCCAGCTGAGTATAAACAAACTTCTTTTGAGTTTGATGCCAGAAATGTTCATCCTATTGATCAGTTGGGCATGCATAAGAAACCAGGTGAGATGATTTGCTCCACTCTAACAAGTACCCCCATGAATTTGTTTAAAATGCAGGTGGCTTTATCAAATGCTCAATCTCAGCTGAAGATGGAAAAGATTTCATCTCAATCAAAAGATAATAGGATCAAGTCCTTGGAAGACCTAGTGGTGAAAATAGGATATGATCCATCAGATGTGAAAGCAGCAGAAGAAATTATTAAGAAGGATATGGATATAATAGCCTTAAAGAAAAAACTCAAAATGCATGCCACACATGATGCATTGACCAAAGAAATAGAGGAAACAGAGAGTTAAAAGGCAGACATGATGAAATTGATCATGGAGCTGGAGAAGATGGTACAAGAGAAGGAAAAATCAACACAATCAGACATCCTTACTATGGAAGATCTTCCTCTTACATCTGTTCCTACAGCTACTCCAACAACTACTACTACAGAGACAAGAAGCAGTACAAAACAGCTAGCCAGATCCATGGAAAGCATGAATCTTCAAATAGAGGAAATCAAGAGACTTTAAACTCAAGTCAACATTCTACAAGATCATATTAAAAGAACTTAAAGTGCACATTCAGCAAAATTGCAGAGGGCAACAACATTAATTGAAAAATTGCATAAATTTGAAAAGGAATCATCAATTGGCAACACTCTAGGAAGGGCGAAGGAAATTATCTGGAACAATTTCATTAATGGCATGAATGAGATCTTGTTATGAAACCAGCTCAAGAAAAGATATATCGACACCTTAGAATTCAGCCTCTTCGAGGGGGAAACCTCCTTTACATTACATAAATGAACAATTCTTGGATGATACAAATGACAAAACCTCCTTTCTATATATAGGAGTCTAAGGAGTCACAATATAATCCAACCGACCTAACAATAATAATATAAAGCCACAAAAATAACAATAGAGGGATTCTATGGGGCACATAAATAACAATATGGGGGTAATAGGGGTACAACAATATAAATAAGGGGTATAAATACAATAGTAATGGGGTAATCACTAGTATTATAGGGACCCAACATGCCCCTCTCCTTCAAAAAAGTTTTTTCCTCAACGCTTGAGTAGTTCTGGATACTTCTGCATAAAATTCTCATCCTCCCATGTGGAATCTTCAGCGGATAAGTTCTTCCACTTGATAAGATACTCTGAAATTGATCGATTTCGTAGTTGTCGAGATCTTGTTTCTGCGACTTCTTCCGGTTCCAATATAATTTTTCCTTCCTCGTCAAGTTCTGGCAATATTGTTTGAATTGGGAGCTTGTCACCTATAACCTTCTTTAAACATGAAACATGGAAAACTGGGTGCAATCGAGAAGCTGCAGGAAGCTCCAATTTGTATGCCATAGTACCAATCTTTTGCAACACCTTGTACGGACCATAATACTTTGGTGATAATTTATTATCCTTCTTAGCTTGCTTTAGGGACATTTTCTTATATGGTTGTAGCCGTAGGAATACCCAATCACCTACATCAAAACTTCTTTCACTGCGATGTTGATCTGCCTGTTGTTTCATTCTATTTTGTGCCAACACGAGGTTATCCTTTAAGAGTTGGAGGACTTGTTGTTGATGTTCGATGTGATGTTCCACTGCCTGAACCTTAGAATTTTCTCTTAAATATGATGTGATGGATGGTGGTTGATACCCATAAAGTGCCATAAATGGGGTCATTTTTGTTGCTGTATGGAAGGAAGTGTTATACCACCATTCAGCCAGAGGCAACCATTTGACCCATTGTGTCTGTTTATCAGATACAAAGCAACGAAGATATCCTTCCAAACATTTGTTTACTATCTCAGTTTGCCCATCAGATTGAGGATGATAAGATGAGCTATGAGCTAACTGAGTACCAAGACAAGAAAATAATTATGTCCAAAAATTTCCAGTGAAAATGGGATCTCTGTCACTTACAATAATCTTTGGGTTTCCATGTAGCTTTTGAACTGTTTCCATAAATGCAGTAGAAACTGTACTGGCTTTAAATGGATGTGATAATGCACAAAAGTGTGCATACTTGGTAAGTCTGTCAACTACCACCATGATGACACTCTTTCCCTCAGACTTGGGTAAACCTGTGATAAAATCCATTGAAACCTCCTCCCAACGTTGGCTTGGAATGGATAAAGGTTGTAATAGACCCGGTGTCTTAATTGTTTCAACTTTATTTTGTTGGCAAACCAAACATTCCGCCACAAACTTTTGAATATCTGATTTAAGGCCATCCCAAAAAAATTCCTTCTTAACCCTGTGGTAAGTTTTTAAAAATCTTGAGTGCCCTCCTAAGGGAGAAGTGTGCAATTCCATAAGAATCTTTTGTTTTAGCTGGGAATTCTTACAGAGGTATAAGCGATCTTTGTACCATAACGAATCATTTTGCCAGCTAAATGTATCAGAAGTACTGGAATCTTGTTGTAGCTTTCGAATAAGTGCCCACACTTCTTCGTCATTCTTCCATTCCTCCCTTGCTTCGTTTATCCAATCTGGTTGGATAATAGAAATGGCACACAACAATGCTTCCACATCCTCATCCTTTCTTGAGAGTGCATCTGCCACCACATTTTGCTTCCCTTTTTTGTAGATGATTTCAAAGTCATAACCCAACATCTTTGTGACCCACTTTTGTTGCTCTTCAGAGGATAATCTTTGTTCTAAAAAGTATTTAAGGCTATCATGATCCGTTTTTACCTTGAAGTGTCTTCCCATTAGGTAGGGTCGCCATTTCTTAAGTGCATGGAGTATTGCCAACATTTCCTTCTCATAAATAGCTTTGCTTAAAAACTTTCCCTTGATTGGACGACTTTCAAAAGCAATGGGTCTTTCATCTTGCATTAGAACAACACCAATTCCATTTCCTGAAGCATCACATTCCACAATAAAGGTTTTTGTGAAGTCCGGTGTAGCTAAGATAGGTGCTTGGCACATTGCCTCTTTAAGATGTTCAAAGGCCTTTGTTGCTTCCGGAGTCCATGAAAATGAATCTTTCTTCAATAATGTTGTTAGAGGTGCTGCTATTCTCCCATAATTCTTAACAAACTTGCGATAATACCCTGTCAACCCAAGAAATCCTCGCAGATGCTTTATGGATGTGGGGATTTTCCATTCCTTAATGGCTTTAATTTTTCTAGGGTCTACCTTAACTCCTTCATGAGATACAATATGACCCAAATATTCCACCTCCTGGACTCCAAAGAAACATTTGGATCTTTTTGCATATAATTGTTTCTCCTCCAATAGTTGTAGCACCCTGTCAACATGTTCAACATGATCCTTCCAAGACTTGTTGTAGATTAGTATATCATCAAAAAATACTAACACAAATTTTCTAAGGAATGGTTTGAAAATTGAATTCATCAAACCTTGAAATGTTGAAGGTGCATTGGTAAGGCCAAAAGGCATGACCAAAAATTCATAATGACCCTCATGAGTTCTAAATGTCGTTTTCGGAATGTCTTCAATCTTCATTCTGATTTGATGATATCCCAAACGAAGATCCAACTTGGTGAAGTAAATTGATCCATGCAATTCATCTAGTAATTCATCAATGACAGGAATGGGGAACTTATCTTTAATAGTGAGCTTGTTGAGCTCCCTATAATCTGGACACATGCGCCATGATCCATCCTTCTTGTGCACCAATACTACTGGAGTTGAGAAAGAACTTTGACCATGTTGAATTATACCAGCCTCTAGCATTTCTGCAACCATACGTTCAATTTCACTTTTTTGGACATAGGGATATCTGTACGGCCTGATGTTTGGAGGAACACTTCCTGGAATCAGATGAATAGCATGATCATGATCACGCATAGGTGGGAGACCTTTGGGAGTCTCAAATACCTTGGAATGATTGTCCAAGACTTTTTGGAGATCTGGAGAAATAGATGATTCCAATGTGGAAACATCTAGCGAACATAATTGTGCAATTACACCTCTTTGCTCCTTTTTTAGAAGCTTTGTCATGCCATTAGAGCTGATTATATTTCCTGGTTTCCCTGCAATAACCCTTAATTCAACTTCCTTTCCTTCCGTAGAAAATTTGATGAAAAGTTCTTGAAAATTAAAATCTATTGTATCAACTTTGCATAGCTCTTCGCACAACAAGGGAGTGCGCACAAGAGGTGCGAAGATCGCACTACCGCAGGTCACATGTTGGATGTGCCCGCCGAGTTGGGCGACATAGTATCGTGCAGCATGGGTTGTAATGTGGGTGGTGGAGCACAAGGGCGCCTGCCCACCGAAGGTATACATGGAGTTTGGTTTGTGTTGGGAACGGGTCGTGCACGGGCACGCCCGCCCGTTCGACAAAGGACTCGGTTATATGTAGTATGTTATATTTCGATTGAAGGTCGAAGCAAGACCGCCGTGCGCTCTTGCACGGGTGGGCGCCCGCCTTGTTTATAAATGTCGGTGGAGCATTCGCTCCCGGTCATTGTAATCTTCCGCATATATAATAAAAGATTACTCCTCTTATATTATTGGGTTATTATTATTGATCTTGTATTATTGGTGGATTCCACACATTAATAATGTTACTTCATGATTATTATGAATTTTTGAAGGCGTAGTTCGTAAAGTTAATTAACGATGGATAAAGTTATTAACTTAGGCAGTGCCGCACCCGGCCAATTTAAGGAAAAAAGAATTGGGGGCGTGACCTTTCTTGCTCCTTTTCTTCTTCCTCTTCACAATCTATGTAGAATAATTTCTTCTCAGCACACTTATGACCTTTTGTGTATTTGCTATCACAATTGTAACAAAGCCCTTTTGCTCTTTTTTCTTCCAATTTTTGTGGTGTCAACCTTGTAGGTTGTGGAAGACTAGGGGCAACAACACTTCTGTCTTTATAGTTGTGAATGGTATGCTTCCTAGTTGCCATAATTTTGCTTTCCATTTTTCTTGCTACCCTGAATGCCTTCTCTAATGAATCAGGTTCCCAAAGGCGAACATCATGTTGGATATTATCCTTTAAAGACCCTATGAACACATCAATCCTATGCTCCTTTGGAATATTTTTTACCCTTATGTTCAATTTTTGGAACTCCACAATGTGCTCCATTATTGAATCCTTTTGTTTGAGACTTATCAATTGGCTAAAAAAAGTGTTGCTTTTTGTATCCTCATAATGTGATATCAATTAAAAATTTCCCAAGTGATAAATTGTTTACGAGAACAAAGCCATTGATACCATACAAACTGATTTGGTTCCAAATATACAGTTGCCATACATACCTTTTGTGCGTTTTGCACATTATCAAGATCGAAGAATTGCTCCATCTGTAATATCCATGTGGCGGGATCCTTGCCATCAAACTTCCTCATATCGATTTTTGGAATATGGTGATTCTTCCATCCAACATTAGCGTCTATGGAATCATGATTATAATTTCTTTTGTTCTCATCATGGGTTTCCTTTACTACCTTTTCACCATTAGTAAGTATTTCTTGTAGAAAATTTGTCAAATCTGTCTTCAAATCTGCCATGCCTGTCTTCAAATTTGTGTTCAAGTCTATCTTCAAATTGCCCATCTTAGTTTCCATGCCATTCATCTTAGCTTCCACGCCATTTATCTTAGCTTCTGTTAACTTTTGTGAGCGTGACATTTGTTGCACTTGTTCTTGTAATTTTGATATATCATGTAGCATTTCTTCCTCTTCTTCATGAGTCATGCTAGAGCTTTCAGGTTCCTTACTAGGTGTTTGCATTTTCTTTCCTCAGAGCATCAGTTACCGATAATAATGCTCTACTATTCCCTTTGAATTCCTTCAAAATAAATTTTCAAACCAAGCTTAAGCAAAAATTTAAAAAAATCTACACACCTTTTTTCACTTTGTAGGAGCTTGATATTGCCTCTGATGTATCTCTGTACTTTCCAATCATCTAGTTCTAAATTTATGACCTGTAGTAGCTCTCTGTGTCCTCTTTCCAATGCCACCAGTCTGATCCAAATTGGATTCTCCAAGAAAGCGTTATGCACAATCTCCCAAGATGACCTGATTATAGAGCTTTCTAGAAGAGTGAACTTGTATGAAGTGCCACGTGTACAATTTTCGATCTTTGGTTCTGAAAAAGATATACAAGAAACTAAAGTCCGTCCTATTTCTGTAAATTCTTACGAAATTTCAATCTAATTCCCAGAGAGAAAGTTATGACGATTTTCCCCTGGTCACCTGTTTTGAATGTAATTCAGGAGTCTACAAAAAGACCAACTTCCTCAGATCATATCTCCGCAAATATCACGAAAAAAGCTCTAAGATTCGGACCCAAGGTTCATCGCGATTGCTTCTCAAATGGGTTTTTTTTGTGACTTCTGAAACGTCACAGAAAAAAAGTTATAGCGAAAATGTCACGATGACCTGTTTGGAGCAGCGAAACCCTAGAATCCAAAGCTCTAATACCAAATGTTATGAAACCAGCTCAAGAGAAGATAGAAAAGATAGATCAACGCCTTATAATTCAGCCTCTTGTAGGGGGAAACCTCCTTTACATTACATAAATGAACAATTCTTGGATGATACAAATGACAAAACCTCCTTTCTATATATAGGAGTCTAAGGAGTCACAATATAATCCAGCCGACCTAACAATAATAATATAAAGCCACAAAAATAACAATAGAGGGATTCTATGGGGCATAGAAATAACAATATGGGGGTAATAGGGGCACAACAATATAAATAAGGGGTATAACTACAATAGTAATGGGGTAATCACTAGTATTATAGGGACCCAACAGATCTGGTCTAGCATCAAAATTATATTTGAACAGAGGGAGCTAGTTGAAAAAGCTAAGGAAGTTATTTCAACTACTAACCTAGAGTTGGGAGACATGCCAACAACAACCAATAGAATCATCAAATTTCTGAATTCAAAGAACATGTATGAGATTGAAGAGATGGGAGTAGTAGACAGGACAGAGACCATCCTACAGGTGAAAAAGGTATTAACCAAAAAGAACTTGATTGTACAGCTTGAGGAGAAATGTCAGAATTTGGAGCTGACAGTAAACAGATTTTTTAACAGAATTGAGCCTTTAACACAAAAGGGTCTCCCTTCTCTGTTTTTCATTAATGACAAACTCATGACTAGAGAAGATTATGTCAAGAGGCTAAAAGACATAGCAAAGGATGTTTTCAATCTCTCTAATATTAGAGGCAGCATAACAGGAAAAGAAATGCTGGAGGCTATCAGCAATCCAATCTATATTGAACATGAATTGAAGCATGTTTTTACAGTAAAGCCCACTTTTGCAAAGTACACTGAAGCAGATGAGGTATACCGCAGGTTGATCAAAGTCAAAATCCCAGATGAAGATCAATGGAGTGACTTGTGTGACTACCAAGAGGAACAGTACAAGCAGGACTGAAGGAACAACGCAGAGCTAAGTCAACACCTAGCCAAGTTAGCAAAGCCAATGCACCTTATTAAAGAACAACTGAATCAACCGTTACAGTAGAATTAATTATCCAGCAACGGAATTCAGAAAAAAAAGGGACTAGATGTCCAAGTTACCTCATCGTGGCCACTTTGTGGTTACATTATTCAAATTTTAGTTTGGTTGTAATTAATAACAAATTGCCAAATGTATACGACATTCGTTGTAGATTTTAGTTAAATACTTCATGCATTGGAAGTATTAGGGGTTGGACCCTAGTAATTGAAAGACTTTTTCTTTTGAAGCACTGTAATTTTGGAGTTGGAGCATTGATAATAAAGACCCTTTTCAAGACACTTGAGCTATTTTTATCTGGTGATGTTCTTCTTTCTGTGTTAAATGTTTCGTTGTTTTCTACAATATGCATCATTTAAATCTTGTGGTAAAACATAAAGTTTAGAGTAAGATATGTTATTAAAGAACCTTATTTTTG
Organism: Pinus tabuliformis; assembly: GCA_031772625.1. Lineage (NCBI taxonomy): Eukaryota > Viridiplantae > Streptophyta > Pinopsida > Pinales > Pinaceae > Pinus > Pinus tabuliformis. Next base: position 1,166,637,342 of record CM062809.1, read on the forward strand.
TCTGCCATATACATGTTTTCCTCTAAAGTCTAGTTAAAAAATACTTAATTTCTTTTTAACCACTACTGATATCACCATTCTGTCATTTCATTCCTTATTGTCCTGTAAAGATCTAGTAGAAATAGTTAGCTAGCCTTGTGAATGCTCTAAAAAATTTGATTTTGCAATCCGGTTGTTGACTCCATAGCCTAATGGAACAGGTATAAACAATATCTACCCCAACCAACAAATCAATCAATTAATCACTCTTTTATCTATATAGCTAACCTAAAATATTAAAATACTAAGAAGAAAAATCTAAATCTAAAATATACAGAGAGAGCCCTCTCTGAGTCTAAGATGGCTAGATCCTAGACTCCAAAGTGGTTTGATGTGTCCTTTATGATCCTTTTTCTTGCCAATATTATAAATAATAAAGTGATAACAAGTCGAATGGTGACAGGGATGCCTAAATTCAAAGAAGAACATGAAGGTACATGTTCGATATGTACCAAAGGAAGACTTACAAGGGAACCATTCCCCTCATGTAATAGCAAGACCATAGATGTGGACCATGTTGGAAATAATACGCGGGGGGGGCGGTAGTGAATCATTATTAGCAAATCACTAACTTTTTCATTTTCATACTCAGATACATATACGCTACTTCATTCAAGGGAACCCGCGTGTACATGCAACTGTGTCTAAAGCAACTAGCATATATCTAGTAAACTTATGATTCATTTAATCCATTAAATGTTGATCTTTAATTAGTGCATTAGAACTTCATTAACCATATGAACATTAAACAAGTGCAGTAAAACAGAACAGATCATCACACATAAGAAGCACACATGAACACCATGATGTAAGGTGGAAACCCAATGTGGGTGAAAACCACTTGTTGCAATTTGTCTCTATCTTCTTTTAATAAGAAACTTATTTTTACAATATTTATGTACTGGTGCGGTCTTATACAAATACATAGGCTTCTATCTGCAGAAGGCTACAACCTTCTCTCGTTCTCTAGCTTCTCCTGGAAGGGAGCTACAACCCCCTTAGCTCTTGTACTAGCTGATGGACTATTACGTAGATGCTAACCTACAGAAGGCTAAAACCTTTTCTTTTCTTTCAAGGACAACGTTTCATAAATTTTCGGACTAGATCCATAACTACAAAACAATCACCACTACAATACAATCATTAACTCTAAATCACCCAACAACTGAATCAATGAAACCTTATCATCAAAACACAGTCACCAGAACATAGACCAGAGCCCAGAACTCTGCAACAACCGCTAGAACCAATAGCAACCTGAAATATAAAATCTCATAATGTATACACTACTTGACTGTGTTGAACCAGCGTGTATACGCCCTTTCACCAGAGAGAACTCGCGTACAGATCTAAAAATAATTACTTATACCTTCGTTGCAATTTCAACTTCAGATATACCCAGAACATAATATATAAAGGATAATACATGCGTCAGTATTCAGACCTATTCATGATCATACCATATAATTGTAATGCATTTTAGTCTTCATGATCCTGGTCCATAAACCTTTGTCAATCACATAGGTGCCTCCTTGGTTCAGATCGAGCAAAGCATCAGAAACCCATAACCAACATACTAGATCTCACACTTCATCAGATATTCATCACTTGCACACTTGCTCCTCTTGGCCTAATGATATTCTCCTTATATATGTTTTGGCCTCTCTCAATACCATAGTCCAAAACCACGTAGAACCAATACCTTGGACCCAATACCTGGGGTCAACGCTTCGAACCAAATACCATGTACCAAACACCACAAACCAAAACTTAGATTCCCAACATGTATGCACCTTTCCTTCTGTAAATGTGCATGTGTACGTATATGGGACTTGGTATATGGTGCACCCACGTGTATACGCTTCTTTGTCACAACACACCTGCGTATACCTCTTTGATCATTAATTCTTTACTATTTACTAGCTGTACTATGATCTGTGACCTGAGTGAGTTTCCATCAAGGACAACACCTGTATCATATCTGTATCATAATGCCAACAAATCAACCCAAGGGGTTCGATATTCATGATCAGGAATCTCATGTATGCAAGTTGAAGAAATCTCTCTATAGTTTGAAGCAAGTACCCCGGGCTTGGTATGAGAGGATTGATAGCTATTTGATGAAGTTGAGATTCACTAGGATTGAAGCTGATCCAAACCATTGCTTTAAGGTTGTGGATGATATTCCTCTCATACTGGTACCTTATGAGGACAACCTCCTTCTGACAGGTGCAGAACCTCTCATTTGCAAAAGTAATAGGGAGTTGGATTCCGGATTTGGAATGTTGAACTGAAAGCATGTGACTACCTCGATGAAGCTTAACTTTAAGAAGTTATGCCATACTTGACTTGGGAAATGCCTCTGAGTTTCATAAACTCATACTAGCATTGATTTTCTTGGTGAACTCCCATCCAGATACATGTTTTGTAGTTAGCATGTTGAGCTCATATCTAGTTGAGCCTCACTTGATTGGTGCCAAGAATCATTTGAGATATCTTCAGGGCACAATCTCTCATGGATTGAGATACACTGTTGGAAATGTGAAGTTACATGATTATTCTGATGCCCATTAGGTAGGAAGTGTGGAGGATCGAAAGAGCCCTTACGGGTGCTAGGTCTGCTTCGATATCTTGGATGAGCATGAAGCATAATTCAGTTGTTTTGAGCATCGATGAGGCCAAATACATAGCTGTGACTATGGACCCTTGTGAAGCTGTCTAGTTGTGGAAGCTCTTCTGTGAGCTGTTTGGACACGTTCTGGATACCATTGTGATCTTCTATGACAACCAGATGGGGATTTGATTGTTGAGGAATCCCGTGTTCTATGATCGCTCCAAGCATTTAGACATCAAGTACCATTTTATCTGGATATGGTACAACAAGGAGCAAGAAGGCTCCATCACTCTGGGATTGATGTGAAGGCTGCCTATATTCAGATGAAGCCCCTTAGAAAGGTCAAATTATTGACTTTCTGAGAACGACTAGCAGTCATGGAGGGACTCTCTCATGAAGGTCCAGTATAATATGGACATTGAGCTCTGGGAGCTCCGAGGGGCTTAGGGGTACTTCTTGGAGAGATGAGAAACCATAGGGTGAGTGGTTCAACCTTCCCCTAGTGGTCTTCTATGTAGGCATGATGAGTGGTTCATCCTTTTCCCGCTGAGATACAATCATAGGGTGAATGGTTCAGCCTTCCCCTAGTGGTCTGCTATGGAGGCAGGATGAGTGGTTCATCCTTCTCCTGCCGAGATACAATCATAGGGTGAATGGTTCAACCTTCCCCTAGGATACCCCTGGCGACATGTAGGCAGGATGAGTGGTTCATCCTTCTCCTGTTGAGACATCCTACCCATGCAGTCTAGGACTCATGGGAAGTACCTCTCATATGGCCAATGAGTAGGGAAATGAGGATAGGGACCATATTAGTACTAATGGACGCATCGTGTAACTACCATACTCCCTATGCTAGGATGATATTGATCTGGGATCAATTGGAACTAACTTCAGGTCAGTAAGAGTGGTATTAGACACTCTCTTTATTTGGAAATGATTTCATATCAGTAAGAGTGGTATGATACACTCTCTATTTGGAACTGATTTCAAATCAGTAAGAGTGGTATGACACACTCTCTTTATTGGAACTGATTTATGTGAGTAAGAGTGGTATGAGACACTCTCTTTTATATGGGACTGACTTTGGGTCAGTAGAGGATGGTATGATACATTCTTGATCACTTCTTCTTCTTCATAGTTCAACACACTAGACAAGAGCAGTGCAGGGCACTGATGGCAGAGATAGTACGGACTAGCAAATGGATTAGTAGATGGAGTTCTCCCTAGTTGAGAGGGAGTGTTAAAATTGGCAACTAGGGCCAAACTCCATGTGGGTCATCTTATTCATGGCATGTGATATTTTTCTTCGATTCCTCTCGTCGAGAGGTTTAGGATTGATCTAAAGATCATCTGATTCTGATACATATTCATGAAGATATGAATTTATTTGTGTTATGTGACAATTCACCAAGGTTGACCAGCAACCAAATTACCCCCATCTATCCTCAACGTTGCACTATAAATAAAGGCGGCCTGCAAGTCATTTTAGACACACCTCTTTGTGATCTCTTCCTCTCCACTTGTCCTTGGGTTTTGGTGGGAAGAGAAATCTAAAGAGGATACGTTTCCCTAGAGGATGCCCTGGACCTTAACGCTATCATGGAGGAGGATTTAACGCAGTGAAGGAGGACTCCATAACGCAGCAAGGAGATATCTAATAAATGGTCTAGAAGAGACCCTATCCACTATCCTAAAAGGCACCTATACACAGTCCTAAGGAGAGACCTACACACTATTCAAAAGCGCCCTAGACGCAGTTCTATTCGTGCCCTAGTCACAGTCCAGATATGCCCTAACTGTTAGCCTTATTCCACACTATATGCTTCCCTACTTCTGCAATTGAAGAAGGCTCTTATACGCTGGAAAGGGGAGGCCTTAACTCCCTAGACGCAGTCCTCTAATACATAGTCTCAAGATACCTCTATGCTGCCCTAACCACAGTCCTCAAAGATGATATAATCCGCAGTCAATTAGGGTTCTATGCAGCAAGCGGAGGATTCCTATACGCTGGAAAGAGAAGGCCTTAACTAGCCCTAGACGCAGCCAGAAGAAGTATATTCAAGCATGCCCTAGCTGCAATCATGGAGGAATCTTACCATAGCTAAATGATGCCTCATCTGACCTCTGGTTTGTACAGGGACAATGTCAATCTTAAGGAAAATAAGGAATGTTTGAAAGTGGCTTGTATGACATGGAGAAGAGGGTTGAAGGGTATGCATTGAAGTCTATCCAGCAAGGCATGCTTGGACAACATATGTTAGGACTGTGTTGACAATAGCACAGTCACTTGGATGGATCAAGGGGTGTGAAATTGATGAAGGTTATGAGCAATGAATTCTATGAGAGAAATGACTATGTTGAAGACCTTGGTTGGAAACCTTTGTAGTAGCAAAGGGGACATTAGAGGGCAGATTAATATAGGCCAATGTTCAGTGACCTTAGTGGAACTTCGTCATTAATACAAGGCAGATTGATGAGCTGATCATATGAAGGTGCAGACTTCCTTGTGAGCAGCAGAGGAAGATTTTGTGTTAGTCTACAGCCATAACACCACAGTCAATATTTCGTACGGGTATTTGAGGGCTCAGATCATTAGCGTAATATATATGGAGCTATCATGTTGTTGAAGCTATTAGAGGATTGTTTGATTCTGTTGTAATATGAGATGGATAGAGCTAGTGTCATGGGTTGGTATTATTGTGTTGAGGTTGGTTCAACTGACAAGGAGCAACATGATGATGCAAGCGTCTCACCTTGAAGGACCTTATTGTGAAAATCAATTTAAGATTGAAGGCTTCTCTCTCAGCTGCAGTCCTTGTGTTATCAGGAAAACTAGTGTCCATTCAGAGCTGTTAGTCCCACTAAGATGGGTATCTATCTTAGAAACAAACAAACTAAAGTTACTTGTGTTTTCCTTTATGAGATATAGATGAGAGAGAAGCAGAGAGTATCAACCTCAGTCTTTCGCTAGTCTCCTTGCTCGTTTCCTCTCTCCCTTGATAGAGATTTCGCCACTCCTTTCTCACTTGTCTTGCTTCAAAGAACACTTGTAGAGTCAAAGCAGCAAAATACCATCAAAGCATAGAGATCTATAACCATAAACAATGTAGGATCAGATGTACATTAACCATATAAATGCATATGCAAATACAAGATTCAAATATATACAAGCATATGGGGGAAAACTCAAATAGCTTTATTGATAGAAGTAGTAGAAGAGAGCATTACAACCAAGCAGTCTGATCCAACATCATCCTCCCAACATGAAAGCCCTCTTCACCTCATACAAAGAAATATCACCCAACAATACAATGTCTTCAAAGAGAAACCAACAACACTTCCTTACAAATTACAAAATTCCAGCCTCTGGATCTCTGGGATGAGGGATCCACATATAGATTTTTGCAAGAGAGTGAGTCAGCTTCTGGGATTTTGATTAGTATCATTTCACTGATAGTTCTTGGTTCCACTTGGAGATTTCATGATCTCTTACTCATCCCTGGGCGAATTTAGAGAGGCAAGTGTCATATGAGCAGTTTCTAGAAGATTCTTTGAGTTTCCACCTAGCAAACAGCTTCTGCGATTTATATGCTCTCGCTCATCGTACCCTACAGAAGGGCCTTTCAGTATGCATCACACACCCCATGTGTAATAGGTGAGATGCATCGCACCCTCAGCATGGAGCAGTCTGTATGGTCCGGTTTTGACCAGTTCTGAGCAGTTTTTCAGGGAGAACTTCTGGGAAATGATGTAATCAGCTAACCTTGTTCCTTTAGGGTATGAAACAAAACTTTTAGGGATTTAGAAGCCCTTGGTTTATGGACATATGTGATTGGGGTTCCAGTGCCCAAATATTTCTATAATAGTTTCCCCCTAAAGCATGAGGTCGTAAATCTTCTGATGTCGGGTGAAATGCTTTATCGTGAGGATCCGAGGTTTTTCAAACTGGAAGGTGACCTGTAATACATTATCTTCATAATATTTTCATGATCTAGCTGAGGCAGGCATTCCCATGCTCAGCTTTATAAATTCATTTTCATGTACATAAGACAGACAATCGTCTGTGTGGCAGACTAATGATTCTGGTAGAGCCATCATCCCTTAGTTTGGATGATTATCTGTGCAGCTGTGATGTACATTTGATGTTTTTATTTTCCTGAATATATATCGCAGCCTGGATGGATGAAACTAGATCTGGGGTCTTCAAACTTGTTCAATCTTCGCCCGAAGTACAAGTCGATCCATGTGAAAAGATGTTCTGATGTCGAACATGGAAAGACATCGCCTGATTACCAGCCAATTATGTAAGTTGTTAACAGGCAGGAGAGGAATCACCGATAATGATAATGACCCTCAAGGTACTGCAATACAATTCACGTGGTGTGAATACATGAGTTGATGTTGAACACCACGTAAAGTCTTTCGGTCGAAGGCCATTGATGTAAACCTGTCGCCAGAAGTGAGAAACTTGCCATTGAGGCATGCAAGCTTCAAAGTACTGAAAGGAGTGTTCCTAAGTCAACTTCTTGGATAATGAGCTGATGTCGACAAGAATGACCCGTAGTAAGAGGGCCTTAATGAATCCCACATCTACGACACAGAATAGAGAAAATTATTTTGTGGAGGTGAAAACGATCTAATGAAACAACGTTCAGGGTGACAGTCATGAAAAATGGAGAGTGAAGGTATTGCAGCAGATGAGGCGTTATCTGGGTTGGTGAATTCTCTGAGCGAATTTTCTTGAACATATCAGCGACACTGAAATGGATTGGTAGCATTAACCCCAAAATGGATGGTATGGCGGACCAATGGTGATATGACTAGTGAACGAAATAACCCAACTCGACTCAATCATGGTGATGGAGTGAAAGTATCATGCTTAAGAGCGACATGCTACCAATGAAGTTATTCAAGTTTTCTTCCCTTTTTCCCCAGTCATTGCTAACTAGTACCTCTTTATTTTTGTCAAGCTTGAGGAGGATAACATATGCTTGTTCTATAATTTTCCCTTCAAGCAAACTTGTCGCTATGTTTTATGAGCCTAGCGACAGTGAAACTCGCTCTTGTCTACATGGACAAGTTTGTCGCTATTGTTTTAATGAGTTTAATGACAAAGATAACTCGGTCCTTTTCAATTTTAGAGAGTCTAAAAAGAGACATAAAGGCAACTCCAGTAGTCCTTTTTCGTAATATAATCCCTTAAGTTCGAAAAAGTACAAAATAATACGAAAGGGATGAATTTTCGATAGTTTTAACGAGCCAAACAAGACAAGCACTCAATATTTTTGTGTAATGATCCCTCAAGTCCAAAAAGATTAAAATCTAGAGGAGGGATGGCACTTCTGATCACTTTAACGAGCTGGAGAGGCCAATTTCTCGGCAATCTTTTCATATTTTACAAGTCAGATGAAAAGAGCTTAAAGGAGACTCATTTTTTGAGGAACAAGTGATGTTTTCGGATAGCAGCTGGTTCCAGGTGAGGTTTGGAATTTTTCAATCACAGCAATGTAAAGAAGTTGGCTAATAGAATCACTCGTCGCAGTTGTTCCTCAAAAGGGTAAACAATCAAATGGAGGCGTATGATCGGCTAAAAAAGAGTGGAGGTGATGGTAAGAACACGACCAAGGTTCAAAAGCCGATAATTATGTGATCGCAATGGTTATTTACCGAAGGTGGGTTCATTTTTTAATGAGCTTGAACTCTGGGGGAACATTTGCCCATTCCTAGGTTTATTTTTTAACGAGCTTGAACTTCGCATAAAACTGCTCGTGCAAGTCGTATAATAAGGATGTCTCATCGATAGGTTCATTTTTTAGGGAGCTTGCCCCATTCGAAACTTTGCTCTGAAGCCTTTTGTATGTAAGCTAGGAATGACCAACCTACGAGTTTAAAGGGTTGAGAACCTACAAACTAAGAAAATAAAAGGTCATTTTTCACTTGCATGCAAAAAGGTTTGCATGCCCCCAGGTATAACGAAGTAGAGTTTCTAGGTTACCATACAGAAGTTCTTGCATTAGCAAGATTGTTCCATCTGTGTGGCAGATGAAACACTTCCTCGGCTTTGTCCATCGAAATGGACGAAGGTGAATTTTGTCAGTGCCAATCACACAACCTTTGACGGGGGAATCCTTTTCCAATCTACTTCCATTTTCCTAAATGGACAGGGGATTCAGATTAGTCATATTCCTATGTGGAAACCTACCTTATATCTGGGGTTTTCCTGCCGAAGCAGACCAGGGCGCATGCCCCCTGGGTTTCAGTCACAATCACCAAGTCACTCGCAATCATCAGGTGGACAGACTGGAGGTTGATGAGACATTACTTGTGCAAAAAGACCAGTTAGGGATGGCATTTGACTAGTAGTTGTGTTTGAACCAGGGAATGAAAGCTGGTCAACTAGGGGGACCACTCTACCTTCATGCGGAAAGCACATCACTCGAAAGAGTGAGGAAACAATAGCTCCCATGCTATAAATTTAGTCACACCCAAGGAGTAGATTGTAATCTAAAGGCCCTTGGACTACCATCACATTTAGATGAACGATTTTCCTTCTCAAAGTTATAGGAAAATTTGGAAGGATCCCTAACAGTCGACTAGTTCCTTTGTTGAAGCCTAACAGATTTCGAATCTTAGGTAGAAGCGATGGCGAACCAAGTGATTTCCAAGTAGTTGAGGAAATGATACTCATAGAAGCCCCTTCATCTATGATAGTACCAACCATGATCATTCTGTATGCTTGTACTATGATTCAGAATGGTACATTAAATGGCATGCAGGGTCTCCCTAGTAGATTCCAATCGAAGGAAACTACTAGATTTCTTGGAGGAGGGATCGAAAAAACGGCCGATAAGTCTCTGACGAACTTCCTTCTTGTGGTAAAGGAACGGGTAGATTGCCCCCTTGTTCATCGAATTTTGTGTTAACAAAAAGAATTTGAACGGTGTCATTCTCATTCTCTTTGGTGATAGTATCATCTAAAGGTGGACCTTCTAAAGACAAGACTGGTTCGACTGCCATCTCGACCTGTTGACTTTGGTCCGGTGTGGACTCAGAGGGCTTATCTTCAATGATAGGTGCTTCGACCGAAAACAAAGATGTGTCAATCGGATTTTCAACTAGCGATGGACTCGGCAAGAGTTTCTTGTATCTAGGAGGAAGTCGCTGTCGTGAAGCAGGACAATTATCCAAGACTCTTTTAGCTTCGTCTAGGAAAGGACAATGGTGGAGGGCATGATCGCCTTCACACAGTCTGCAAGAAAATTTAGATCTTCCTTTCTTTCCATTGGCTTCTTTTCCACTAGTTGATGGTGTGCTCTCAACATGATTGTCAGATGTTGAAGACACTGGATTATGCAAGCGGGGAGGCCAGTCCCTCAAGATCCGCGAGATGTAGGGACAATCTCGATGATAGTGGTCTCCCTTGCAAATGACACATAGATATTTAGGTTTGGATGGTGCAGTGTGTGGATTTTCACCAGATGATTCATGGTTGCCCCCTTTCGCCATTTGCTTCTTCTTCTTCTTCTCCTTCTATTTTTTCTTCTTCTCAGTTACCTGGTTTTTAGCGTTACTAGCTTCACCAAGTGAAGAGGAAGAAGGAGAGGGAGAAACAAACCAAGTAGAAGATGGGGGAGAGACTTCAGGATCATCTGGTTGCTGATTTGATTGCTAAGGAATTGCGGTGTTTTGAATGACAGAGGTTGAGAAAAGCCATACTGGCAGGCCAATTGTGAATCCTGTAAGGGACAATGTAGCCATGTGTGGAGCACCAAAATCTCCCCAAGAGGAGAAGAGACTAGGATTTCCCCTAAGGGGAAATCCTTGATTGTTAGAATCCATTTCCTCAACTAAGACCAACGAGGGAATAGTGACGTTATTCCGATTAAAATAAATTTTATGACACTTTGACACAACTTGCTTTTTCAATTTTTAAGAGTCGAGAAAAAGCTAAAGATGACTTAGTCGCCTTCGATTTTTAATGAGCCTGAAGTGACAAGTGCTCAGATTGACCTTTTCTTTTAAGGAATCTGAAAAGGAATGAAAGCAACCACTCCATAAATCTAGACAGAGGGATTACCAAACCAATTGCAAAATTGCAGAATACTTTTTACGGTACGATAGTCAATCTTCCCGAATGTTGTGTTCAATGCATTGCAATTGATAGGGCAGCAGACACGGCTTCCTAAGGATAAAGGATGTAGCCTATTGTGGTCTCCCAATATATACTCGACATACATGGGAGCACAAGTCCGTACTAGCACTTGTCGTCTCAAAGAGGAGGAATCACCCAACCTATGATGAAATCGATAGTTACCAAGCCTTACGATGCTAAATACGTCTCTAGCCTAGACTTCTAGATGTTTTGCATTAGGTTCCAAAGCATTTTTATGTTCCTTGAGGTTTATTTTACAATTGATCTTTCTTAACAAGTTTGTCTTTAAGGTTCACTGTGTGATGTAGATATACAATTCCTAAATATGCAATCTAAGATGATAAACAGTCATTTACTTTCTTTTTGCAATGAAAATCCTAGCTACTAAGGAAAGAGAAATGAAATTCTTTCAACATAGAGCAGAGAGCACACACTAGATGCACTTTTCCTAAATAAATTTGAGCATGCAGTCTAAATGTAAATGCACATGCATGTATTGTTTTTCAGTTCCCTTAATGTGAGAATGACAAAAGAAAACTGAGTACTGATCTGAACTATCTTCTTTCAAAGCAACAGTACTAACAATTTTTTCTTCAAAAAATGAAAGGAAGACTAAGACGACACTTTGTGATTTCGAATTTAAAATTTATTTCGACACTTGAAATACTATTAATTCAAATCAAATACAATGGAAAAAGTGTAATCGACTATCTAAAAGAGGAAGACTTATGACACTCTTTTTCTTGACTGAAAACGACACTTGCAACACTTTCAAATCAAAAGACAACAGTTTGATTAAGCTACTATTTGCAAAGGAGAACTGTAAATGATGAAAAATATATAAAAAAAAAAATTCACAATTCCTTATCAATGGAGGCTAAAATAATGCAAAGGAAGATGGTTTCAACAGTGATGTACTGATCATAGACAGCAAAACTACTGAATAAAGTTGAATACTATGAAGAAAAAACCAGAATCTGGAGGCAAAAATAGTCTTAGTCAATCATCACACCTGTAACACAGGCAAACAGGGATGCATCTCACCTGCAACACATAGGAGGTGCGATGCATCTAGATTTCCAATGAGAGACAATGCGATGGCCCAGGGACGAGACTGATCTTGGTTTTCACTCACAGTTTGCAACTAATTTCAGGGATTTAGGCTGAGCTAATTATAGTCAGTAAACACAAAGTATAGGTGCTGATCTAATGAGCTTATTTGAGCTACCGCTAGGGCACTTAGGATGTTTGCAAGTCAGATGTTCAATTCATAAACCAACCCGGAGATTGACTAAAGAAGCATTGATCTATTTTGCAGTTGCATAGCAAAAGTAGTTTGAAGGCTAGCTGGGTTAACTTCAGGCTCTGTCTGTGGTTTATAAAGAAAACAATAGTAATAAAACAAACAAACTATTCGCTCCCTAGTGGAGTCTCCATTTTGTTATCGGGAAAACTAGTGTCCATTCAGAGCTACTAGTCCCATCAAGATGGGTAGCTATCTTAGAAACAAACAAACTAAAGTTACTTGTGTTTTCCTTTATGAGAGATAGATGAGAGAGAAGTAGAGAGTACCAACCTCAGTCTTTCGCTAGTCTCCTTGCTCATTTCCTCTCTCCCTTGATATATCTTTCGCCACTCCTTTTCTCACTTGTCCCGCTTCAAAGAACACCTGTAGAGTCAAAGTAGCAAAATACCATCAAAGCATAGAGAACTATAACCATAAACAATGTAGGATCATATGTACATTAACCATATAAATGCATATACAAATACAAGATTCAGAGATATACAAGCATATGGAGGAAAACTCAAATAGCTTTATTGATAGAAGTAGTAGAAGAGAGGATTACAACCAAGATGTTTGATCTAGCATCATCCTCCCAGCATGAAAGCCCTCTTCACCTCATACAAAGCAAGATCACCCAACAATACAATGTCTTCAAAGAGAAACCAACAACACTTCCTTACAAATTACAAAATTCCAGCCTCTGAATCTCTAGGATGAGGGATCCATATATAGATGTTTGCAGGAGAGTGAGTTAGCTTCTGGGATTTTGATTAGTGTCATTTCACTGATAGTTCTTGGTTCCACTTGAATATTTCATGATCTCTTACTCATCCCTGGGCAAATTCAAAGAGGCAAGTGTCATATGAGCAGTTTCGAGAAGATTCTTTGAGTTTTCACCTAGCAAACTACTTTTGCCATTTGTCTAATCTCGCTCATCGCACCCTACAAAAGGGATTTTCAGTATGCATCGCACCCCCCATGTGTAATAGGTGAGATGCATCGCATCCTCAGCATGGAGCAGTCTGTATGGTCCAGTTTTGACCAATTCTGAGTAGTTTTTAAGGGAGAACTTCTGGGAAATGATGTAATCAGCTGACCTTGTTCCTTTAGGGTATGAAACAACACATTTAGGGGTTTAGAAGCCCTTGGTTTATGGACATATGTGATTGGGGTTGCAGTTCCCAAATATGTCTATAACACCTTGGTGCCAGGAATATAACTGCATTGTGTCATCTTCATGGTGAAGATCTCTGATGTCTGATCTTGACAAGTCAAAGTGTTGACTTCTGATGTATATGTACTATCTCTCTTTATGCTGAACTATTGAAGAATATAAGAATATTTGATCAAGAGTTTTCCCACATTGGGGTTTGTCCCTGGCTGGTGCCACATCTTGTGTCCTCTTGTGTTGACTTGTTTTCTGATGTTTATGTTTATGTTATATCTGCACTTTACTATCATGTTGATGTGATTACTAATATGGAATTGATATTAAGCCTAAATGGAAAAATTGAAGTAAATTTCTCTACGCATAGAACATACCAAAATTTAACAACATGCGTTCATATTGGGGGATATATATTGAGGAAAAAATGCATAATATATTAAGCCTATAATAGGGGGTAAAGGGTTTTTATGTTGGTAGGTATAAAAAATGGATCTCAAAGTTAATGAAAAAGTATAAATGTGTATACAAAATGTTAATGAAAAAATGGATACGTACTATATCTAGAGAAAGTAGGGGTTTTTTAAATAATGTGATTTTATAAGGTATTTTCCAACATGTATTCAAATTAGGGGTATTGTTTAGTATGCCACGAATACATGTGATATGTCAGAGGTTCATTGAGTGAAGCTCCTGTGAAGAGCATGAAGGGTTATAGGGGTTTCCAACTAGTTGAAAAATCTATTTCCAACCATGTGGAACCATGTGTAGTTCATGCATGTATTCATCCTGAATCACAATTTTACCCACTTAATGATACATCACTCTAACTTTTTATAAATGCCATTGAAACATGTCTCTACCCTCTAAACTTACTAAAAGTTGTAGAGGAATAAATTTTTCGCGAAGCCTTGAAGTGTAAACAAAATCCCTTCATGCAAAAAAAAAGTCATATATCTGATACCTTATAGAATTTTTACTCACATAGATGAGGGCTCGTGTACCTTTCTATACACATTACTAGTCGACTTCCATTGGGTTTTATAGTCTCTTATATCTATGCCTTTACTCTGTAATGTCTTGCTCTAAACCTTAGCTTTGATTAAAAGGACAACAAATTAACTAAAACTACAATTGTATATCCTTAAGAGAAACATATGTACATTGACACAATGAGCTATAGCTCATAAACTATGATACCAAGCTTTATTGCTTGCCTTACTTTACAAACCATCTCTCTCTCTCTCTCTCTCTCTCTCTCTCTCTCTCTCTCTCTCTATATATGTATGTATATATGTATATATATATATATATATATATATAATATATATATATATATATATATATATATATAGATATATATATATATATATATATATATATATATATATATATATATATATATATATATATATATATATATATATATATAGATATATATCCTCAATGAAGGATCCAAAAAAGATCCTTCTAAGACACTCTAGATAACTAAGCTCTTCTAGTGTATCTAGATATAACTAATATACTTCTAGAACCTTCTACAACTAGTGCGAATAATTACAATTGATCCAAATTGGATCTTAGAACACTCTCTAAGTTTTCAGGAACTCTTCAAAAATTATGCCAAGAGCTACAAATCTTGTGAAGATCAAGCTTATCGGAGGTATCCTCGTAACAGTTGCAATTGGTGATCAGTGAAGAGCAACGGGGATTGTCGGTCAAGCGCGCAGACCGTCGACCCATGGTAACACGCGCTATCACAAATTAGCAAATGCAGAGGTCATTTCAAGAAACGGGGGTCGTTTCCGATATGCGATTAGGGCAAACCCCTCAAAGAAGGAAAGGCCGCAAGCACTCGGACCCGAAAAATCATAAAATGCAACGGATATCGTTCCAATTCCGTCAAAAGCGGGGTCCCACAAAAACCAGCAGGATATCGGAAGGGCTTCGAGCTATAAGCGATTTCAACTGAGTCCCGCCCGATGCCATACAATGGTTGCCACGCGTCTAATGAAAGAGAGAGAAAATCGTTCACATCGGATGGATAAACATCATGTTACTTATCCACATGATATGGACGATGACCGTAGTATTTGCAGGCTCCAGATCAACAGCGGAGACGCGTTCCGATGGATGACCGGATTTGAAAAGGTTAGTAGGCAGAGTTGTATAGGATTTGAAGTCTGATGTGGACGATGCATTGGCAGAAGGTCGTGTTTCACAGGAATTCTTGGAGTTAATGGAAAAAAAACGGTCGTTTCAAAGATGTCCAAGAGAACTGGCATTCATCCGTTAGGAAATAGGTGGCCACCTCCCTATGAGGCGTTATTCAGTGACTAATTACGCAGGACAGAGGGATTCAAAAGGATAGAGGCGGGGGAAATGGAAAGCCGGGAAGCGAAAACAAACAATCAGGAAGCAGATTGGCTTTAAAGCCACGAACTTACAGAGACAAAAGCAAGTGAAGCAGAAAGCTAAGAGTAGAGAGTAGAGAGAAGAAGTTGAGCTGACCTACAGAAGCAAAGGCAACATCGAGCAAAGGTTAAGACAGAGACAGAGAGAGTCAGAGAGTTTGTGTGCTCCAGAGAAGGCTTGACAGGTTCAAGTGCACTCCTCTGTAATGACTGTCATGTATGAGTCTCAGATTTGGCTCATACTATTGTGACCAATAGAGGTCAAGAATCAGTAAGGAGAGTCTGTGTACTCCAGAGACTTGGGGGATCCAAGTACAATCTTCTTGATTTATATCTGTTGTATGAGACTCAAATTGAGCTCACTGTTGTAAAAACTATGCTTGAAAACATAATAGAGAGGCCACCACTAAAGGCTGGACCGGAAGACGTAGCCCGCGAGTATTGGGTGAACTCCTTATTAAACTTGTTGTGTTTATATGTTTGCTTGTTATGTTTTCTTTAATTGCTTCATTTTCTTGTGTATTTCACAATCTTATCGATCCGTTGCATAAAATAACATAGGCACACCCATGCATGAGTATGTAATACCTTATTGTTTGTTTTAGATCAATTTCAGATCAACAATATCCCGAAAATAGTGATAATTTTGATCAAAAGTTGATTCGAGCTAATTGTGAACTTTATTCTCAATGATGGTTAAGTCAATAAATGTGAAACAATCGAATCAATTTATGTTAGATGTTCATTACTAGTGTTTTCCACTAAGTGGACTCCACGTTTACACACAATATGAAGCAACCACCATTCTTCACTCCATTTCAAAACTACAAATTGCCAAATGGTTTCAAATGTTGGCATGTAAATCGCATTCCATTGGACTGTAAAGTGATGTGTTAAAGGCCATCATTGAAGATGACACTGCTATATGGAAGAATCCCTTTAGAGTGTTTGTGTACACTCTTGTGAAGAGTTGCTCCCGTTCATTACGTCAACCAATAAAAATTCTAAGACATTAATACATTTTAAATACATATATAACCTCATACTTTAAATTTAAAAAAAATAAAAAAAAAAAAAAATTAATATTAAATCAACTTAAGACTTGTATTCTTTAATAGCTTATGCATTCATAGCACATCATTTTCACCACTCAAACTCATTAAAAGAGAAAATATACCCACCACTCTTGAATCCTAGTTTCTAGATATTTTTCCCTCTAAAACTTGCTAAAACACAAAATTATCTGGCATCCTAATCCTCTTTCATTGAGCCAAAAACTGATTAAATTATTTTTAAAATTTGATCCTAATCCCTCATTCCTCTCTATCATGACCTCGCTTCTAGGAGTGTTCGCTTGAACTCATTTATGCTTTCTTAAAAGCGACTTTATTTCACCAACTCATTTATGCTTTGTTAAAAGCGACTTTATTTCACCAAAATCATTGTGTCGCCTTATCTCATTTGTTGTACATTCCAACTACTCATCTCTTTGGGAATGTGGAGGTTACTTTGGGAAGTCAAGTTACTTTTATTCATTTATTCAAATTTGGTTTATTTTTGTGGATTGTGTTTTTCCAAGGTCAATTTGGGTTAAGTTTTAGTGTTTGAATGGAAAAATTATTTTTTTATTAATGAAATGTTATTGTTGTTAGCATTAATGGAGAAAGTTAGTTTTCCTATGTTTAAGTGTTTGTTGCTTTAGAATAGGATTGAGATCCTATTTGTTAGGGAGTGGTTGAAATCATCCTGTTAGTGTGAAAGCCTATATATTAGAGGCTCATCTGACTCATTGTGTTAAAATTGGAAACCAGGGCAAAACTTCATGTGGGTCATCTTATTCATGGCTAATAATATTTTTATTAGATTCCTCTCATCGAGAGGTGTAGGATTGATATAAATATCATCCAATTCCGATAAGTATTCATGGAGATATGAATTTATTTTGATTATGGAATTATTATCAAGCTGACCTACAACTCATGTAGGTTCAAAAGCCCAACAATCGCATCTATTCACCCACCAACGTTGTGTATAAATATAAGAGGACTCTTCCTCATTTAGACTCACTCATCTCATCACATCTCTCTCTCTCTCTACTGCGCAGATATGAGTCTCTTCTCTACTGCACTGAAATGGGTCTCTCTCTCTCACACATGTGAAGCCGGAAGCTGTTGAATTTGAAGCTGCAACTGCAGAAGTAAAGATTGACTTGTGTGGCCTAGAAGATCTCCTCTTTGGAACTGCGTTGTAGGTTCATCTGAACCTCCTTTGAAAGCCGCAACTTTTGGTGGTGGAATGAAGTCAATCCGACGAACGGTTTGCAAGATATCGACTACCCTAGTTTGAAGCCGGAAACTGTTGAAACTGAAGCTGCAACTGCAGAAGTAAAGATTGACTTGCGTGGCCTAGAATATATCCTCATCTAAACTGCGCTGCAGGTTCATCTGAACCTCCTCTGGAAGCCGAAACTTTTGGTGGTGGAATGAAGTCAATCCGACCGTCGGTTTGTGAGATATGGTCTGCCCTAGTTTGATAATGAAGCCGCTAATGCTGATGCTACTGATCTTGGGTTTGCTACTGCTGATATGAATCAGATTTATTGTACTATTTCTCTCTGCTGAATTATTGAAGATAAAAGAAGATTTGATCAAAGGGTTTCCCCACACATTGTGGGGTTTGTCCCTAGCTAGCCGCCACATCTTGTGTCTCTTGTCTTGGCTTTTTTTCTGTCGATCGTTTAACGTTCTATCTGCACTTTACTTTATGTACATGTGATTGCTAATCGGTGAAATATAATAAGAAAAAGAAGTAAAATATTATAAGCATAGAACATACCATAACTTAACATGGTATCAGAGCTGAGGTGAAGACAAAGCCCGAGCAAGAGCAAGAGCAATCATTGAAGAGAAGATTGGCAAGGCTATCCTATAAGAACTATGGGGTCCTCAACACTCTTTCCTGCCGAAGACAAGCTCCGTGAGAAAGCTGACTATCACGGATGGAAGATGTCCATCGATCTAACCCTTGAAGATCAAGGAGTGCTGGACCATGTAAGAGGCAATATTGTTGAGCCTTCATCAAATGCATCTGCTGCTGCCTGGAACAAATGGAAAAATGGAGAAGTCAAAACAAAGAAGATCATCTGGGACTCTATCGACAAGCGCTTGGTGGCCTACATCTCTGATCTAGACACCTCCAAGGAAATCTACGACAGACTGGATTACCATCCGAATGGTACGTGTTCAAGACTACTCTTTTGAACTATAATGTAATTCATGGTTTCGAGGAATTAATGGCTAGATGCATTCAAGAAGAAACAAGGGAAGAAGTGCAAGAAATGCCCATGCCTAAAGGTCTTCCTGCTGCCTTTTCTTCTCATGCAAAGAGAATAAAGGACTCACACCGGAACGATGATCAAAATCCCTTTGATGGCAAATCAAAGGAATGACAAATTCAACAGCAAAGGTAAGAGGAGAGTTGGAGATCGAGGAAGAGGACAACCATTCAAGAAGGCTAGAAAGTCCAGGATGTATTAAATGCACCTGACCTCAAAAGGAACCTAGTGTCCATCTTGGCAATGGAAGATAGAGGCTACAAGGTAACCTTCAGCAATGGAAAGGTATGTATATGGAAAAATAATGTTAAAGATTCCTTTACTCTTGGGTTTAGTGTTGATTCATTACATCAGGTTGATGGAAGTCGGCTAGGTGTCATGTCTTGTGACACAACTCTTTAGTCCAAACTTTGGCATCGGAGGTTTTCCCACCTTCATTACAAAGCTCTACCCGATGTAAGGCAGATGGTAACAGGGATGCCCGAATTCCAAGTAGAGAAAGAAGGTGTATGTCCGGGATGTGCCAAAGGAAATCTCAAAAGGGGACCATTCCCCTCAAGCCAAAGCAAGACCTCCGATATATTACAGTTGGTTCACTCAGGCATACCTGAGGTTGGAATTAAGAGGGAGACTACTACACCACATACTCCTGAGCAAAATGGTGTGGTGGGAAGGAAGAACCGCGCGATCATGGAAGTTGTCCGGGCCATGCTACATTATCAAAGATTTCTGAAGTTTCTATGGGTTGAAACTACAATCACCACCGTATATGTACAAAATCGATGCCCTCATCAAGCATTAGGTTCCAAGACTCTTGAAGAAAAGTTCACCGCAAGGTGAACAATCTTCTGACTTTGAGGAGCTCTCAAGAAGCCGACACCAGGGAACCGAAAGAAAAGGATGATGAATCAATGCCTGATGTAGAATAACCCATGGATCTGATTGATTCTTATCCACATGAGCCTTCCTCTTCTAGGAAGAGGCCTTCATGGCTTAGGGGGATACTTGATGATTCTGAAGGACATGCTGCACCCTGAGGAACCTTCCGTCAAATTAAGAAACTTAACAGGTATCAGGGATACCTGACCATCATGAGCACGATCATACAAAATGAGCCTTCATCATTCTCAGATGTCGTCAAGAATTAACTATGGAAGGGTGCTATGACCATAGAATATGAGTCTATTATGGAGAATGATGTCTGGGAAGTAGTTCCTAGACCCTGGACAAGACATTTGTTACTTCAAAATGGCTTTACAAGATAAAGCATGCAGCAAATGGAAGTATGGAAAAGTATAAGGTTCATTTTGTTGCTCGTGGTTTATCCCATAAGGAAGGTATAGACTATGATATTTGCACCTGTTGCCAGATATACGACCATCCACTTGATCATAGCCCTTGTGACTTCACAAGGATGGAACCTACATCAAATGGATGTCAAGACTGCGTTCTTGCATGGTTTGATCAAAGAAGAGGTCTATGTGGAGCAACCCGAAGGATTTGAGATTTATGATTGAAAATCTCATGTATGCAGGTTGAAGAAATCTCTCTATGGGCTGAAGCAAGCACCCTGAGCATGGTATGAGAGGATCGATAGCTACTTGATGAAGCTGGGATTCACTAGAAGTGAAGCCGATCCTAACCTTTACTTTAATGTTGAAGATGACAAGCCTCTCATACTGGTATTGTATGTGGATGACCTCTTTATAACAGGTGCAAACCCTCTCATTCACAAATGTAAGAGGGAGTTGGCCTCTGAATTTGAAATGAAAGACCTAGGACTGATGCACTACTTCCTAGGACTTGAAGTATGGCAGAAGCCAAGGGAAATTTTCCTATCTCAAGGGAAATATGTGGTAAAGATATTGGAAAGATTTGGTATGATGGACTGCAAGCCTGTGACTACCTCGAGGATCTTAACTTTTAGAAGTTATATGGTAGTGATGTCGGACCAGATTTGGGAAATGCCTCTGAGTTTCATAAACTCATTTGCATTGATGTTCTTGGTGAACCTCCGTCCAAACATATTTTTTGCAGTTAGCATTGTGAGATCATATTTGGTTGAGCCTCACTGGATTGATGCCAGGAATCTTCTGAGATGTCTTCAGGACACAATCTCTCATGGATTAAGATACACTGCCGGAGATGTGAGACTACTTGGATATACTGATGTTAATTGGACAGGCAGTGTGGTGGATCGTAAGAGCACTTCCGAGTGCTGTTTCACCTTGGGATCTGCTTCGATATCCTGGATGAGCAGGAAGCAGAAGTCGGTGGCTTTGAGCACCACCGAAGCAGGATATTTTGTTGCTAGCATAACCTCGTGTGAGGTAGTCTGGTTGCGAAAGCTCTTCAGTGAGCTGTTTGGATTTACATTGGATACCACTGTGATTCTCTATAACAACCAGAGGTGGGATTCGATTATTGAGGAATCTCGTATTCGTCGATTGCTCCAGCAGATAGACATCATCTTGGATATGGTAAGTTGATGAGCAAGGAGGCTCCATCGCATTAAGATGATGTACAGATTGATACACCTTGTCAAAGCCCCAAGGAAAGATCTAATCTATGATTTTCCCAAATGACTTGGAGTCGGTAAGAAACCCTTGTACAAGGGTCCTGCATGTTTCATACATTGAGCTCTGGGAGCTCTGAGGGCTTGTGGTTCTTACTGGAGAAACATACGACCATAGGGTGACTCACCCTCCCCTGGTGGTGCGCACTCGAACAAGATGATTCGCTCTCTTGTTGAACAAGATGATTCGCTCTCCTATGGAACAAGATGATTCGCTCTCTTGTGGGACAAGATGATTCGATCTCTTGTGGAACAGGATGATTCGCTCTCCTGTGTAGCAGGATGATTAGTTCTCCTGTGAGGCCTGGATTGATGTGTTCTCCATGGAGATTGTAGCAGGATTGATGTGTTCTCCTGTGAGGCCTGGATTGATGTGTTCTCCATGGCGATTGTAGCAGGATTGGTGTGTTCTCCTATGAGGCCTGGATTGATGTGTTCTCCATGGCGGCCTGGATTGATGTGTTCTCCATGGCGATTGTAGCAGGATTGATGTGTTCTCCTGTGAGGACAGGATTGATTAGTTCTCCTGTCGAGGCATCCTACCCATGCAGTCTGGGACTCATGGGAAGTACCTCTTATCTGATCAATGAGCAGGGAAATGAAGTTAGGGACCATAGTAGTACCGATGGACGCATCGTTGTATCTACCGTACTCCCTACGCTAGGATGACCTCCATTGATCTGGGATCAATGATACTGGTCTAGGACCAGTGGTAGGAGTTGTACCATACTATGACGCTGACTTCGGGTCGGTTGAGACTGGTCTGGGATCAGTGGTACATACTCTGAGACTGACTTTGAGTCAGTGGAGGATGATATTGATCTGGGACCATTGGAGTTGTACTCACTATGACGCTGACTTTGGGTTGGTTGAGACTGGTCTGGGACCCGTGGTACATACTCTGTGACTGACTTTGAGTCAGTATGATACATCCTTGATCATTTCGTCTTCTTCATAATTCGGACAAAAGCAGAGTAGAACAGAACAATGCAAAAGCAGAGCAGAACATAACAAAACAATACAGATCAGTGTAGGGCAGAACAAGCAAAATAGAGCAGAGCAAGGCAAGGGTTAGGCCGTACAAGGCAGTGCATTTGATGGATGAATAGTAACGACCGATAGACAGATTGCAGATGAAGTTCTCCATGGTTGAGAGGGAGTGTTAAAATTGGCAACCAGGGAAAAACTTCATGTGGGTCATCTTATTCATGGCTAATAATATTTTTATTAGATTCCTCTCATCGAGAGGTGTAGGATTGATATAAAGATCATCCAATTTCGATAAGTATTCATGGAGATATGAATTTATTTTGATTATGGAATTATTATCAAGCCGACCTACAACTCATGTAGGCTCAGAAGCCCAACAGTCGCATCTATTCACCCACCAACGTTGTGTATAAATATAAGAGGACTCTTCCTCATTTAGACTCACTCATCTCATCACATCTCTCTCTCTTTACTACGCAGATATGAGTCTCTTCTCTACTGCGCTGAAATGGGTCTCTCTCTCTCACACATGTGAAGCCGGAAGCTGTTGAATTTGAAGTTGCAACTGCAGAAGTAAAGATTGACTTGCATGGCCTAGAAGATCTCCTCTTTGGAACTACACTATAGGTTCATCTGAACCTCCGTTGAAAGCTGCAACTTTTGGTGGTGGAATGAAGTCAATCCGACAAACGGTTTGCAAGATATCGACTGCCCTAGTTTGAAGCCGGAAATTGCTGAAACTGAAGCTGCAACTGCAGAAGTAAAGATTGACTTGCGTGGCCTAGAAGATCTCCTCATCTGAACTACGTTGTAGTTTCATCTGAACCTCCTCTGGAAGCCGAAACTTTTGGTGGTGGAATGAAGTCAATCCAGCTGTCGGTTTGTGAGATATGGTCTGCCCTAGTTTGATAATGAAGCCACTAATGCTGATGCTACTGATCTAGGGTTTGCTACTGCTGATATGAATCAGATTTATTGTACTATTTCTCTCTGCTGAATTATTGAAGATAAAAGAAGATTTGATCAAAGGGTTTCCCCACACATTGTGGGGTTTGTCCCTGGCTAGCCGCCACATCTTGTGTCTCTTGTCTTGGCTTGTTTTCTGTCGATCGAAATATAATAAGAAAAAGAAGTAAATTGTTATAAGCATAGAACATACCATAACTTAACACATTGATATAGAGAGAGCTTGTATAAATGTTTGTACACTCTCCAGGTATCTCACCTGGGGAGCCATTTAATATATTTTTAATATATTCAGTTTTTATGATGGTATCAAAGCTTCAAGGTTGTTGATCCTGTAAGCTGAGTGAAGAGTGCGACTCAGGTGAAATCATCGCATGGATTAGAGGGCTAATCACGCCAATCCCACTCTAACCCTTCGCGTGTTTTTTATTTAGCCGGTCATCGCAGGTCTGTCGTGTACAGTCGCAAAGACCTTCACGAATCCGTGGTGTAAACTCGCGCCGACCTGCATGATTGATTTTTGGTGGTGAAATGGCTGCGTGTTTTGTTTATTTCGCTTGGCACTTGCCAAGATCCCCCACTGCTACACCGAGCCCGGACTGCTGAGGCAGAGGCAAGGCCTGGACTGCTGGGGTGGAAGGCTACGAGGAGAGTCAATAAGGGAGAGTGGATTAAAGACCGGTCTGCTTCAGCCGAGCACAGCGGAAACGTGGACGTGTTGTAGACAAGGCTTGGTGTAGTTAAGGCCGAGAAAAGATTGGTCAAATCTGTCTCACACGTAGTTGGAGCGTGTGTGCCCTGTAACCCTCACCTGAAAAGGAGTTGACCTGACCGTAGTTTTTACCAGATCTGTGCATCTACATTTGGTGACTTCTTGCAGAACTAAATTGAGAACTAAGAGTTTGTGGCACAGAGTAAGAGGTCGGATCGCTAAGCAGAACCGCTGAGGACATGAGGAGGCCAAGTTCGCTGAAGAAGCTGGCTGCGTGTGGCTAAGTATCAAAGTGTGTAGGAATGTCGTGGGGGAGGTCATTGACCTACGGACTACCTTCACTGATAGGACTGGTGGATGAGAGTGAGGCGAATGGGAGCGCTCCAAGGTCGAACCTCAAAGGTGCGATCGGAGGAGCAAGGCATATTGTTGTTTCCTGAAATTAGCCTAGTGTGGTTGCTGGGAGGATGCATTTTTTGATGTTGCAAGTTCTTGGGATTCTTCAATTGATTCATCTTGTCTCCTATCTGCACAAAAAACAATGTTAGATTTATAAAGAGGACCACATTTGATTTTGTCTTCCTGCTCCTTCAGGAGAGCTTTCATTTCTCTATCTCTCCCTACTTCATCCCTTTCTGCTATCATAGTTATGCCTTCAACCTCTTCACTAAGTTCTGTTGCTGCAAGCATGTTTTGCATTTGATCTGTATGTGAGGATAGGCCTTCCTTCTCACTAAATAGTAATTCATCAATAAGATGTTTTTCAATCATCAAATTGATCCACTCATCATGAGGTATATAAGTCTCATCAAACTTGATTTCTGTATATAAGTCTTAGCCTCCCACAAATTGTTCGGGTGTGTGCTGTTAGACATGCATTCAGCCACAAATACGGAGCCGCTAGTGGAGAGCCAGCGAGTTCGACTACGTAGGAGTGCAAGAGGAAACGAGGATCTGCAGCCCATCGTGGGAGGTAGCGGCTTCTTTCATTTGGATTGAGGCAGCGACTTCTTTCATTTGGTGAGAGAGCTGCGTACTGGTGGCCTTGACCTACGTGAGCATGGTGAGCAGCTACGGGTGGAATCATGCAGAGTAGCTACGTGTTGACCCAACCACACTCCCGAACAGTTCACGGGAGGCTTAGATCTGTCGCTCAGCAGATCATGATCATTGTCTTTTCGATCGGTTTTTTTTTTTAATCAAGGAACGTCGAAGTGGAGCAACGAAGGTCGAGATCGTGTGGGCTGCGTGAGATCGGGCACAATAAAACAAGATCTGGATCAGCAAAACAAGACAGGTTTTGTTTTCACTATGCCATTAATGAGGCGGCACTGCTCTACGTATCCAAGACATATCCAGGTTTTCCTTCGACGCTGCAAGTGTATTAGAATAAAGAGACTTCCCGGAGCTTTCCACAACATTTGTTGAAAGCCTATGAATTAGTGGCACTGGTGTTGTATCGATGGTGTCCTCCAGCAAAAGGGTGATTATGATCTTTATCGCTAGAAGGTTGAGACTTAACTCGAGGAGGAGGTTGCCTAGCATGGAGATCATGGATCTGCTTGTGTTTTGAAGGCTGATCGGTGGCCCAGTGTGGAGAATAGTAGGTTGCCTCCAGGTGTGTCGGATCTATTGGTGAATGTAGATATTGGATTATTGTCTCCTGAGATTGCTAGAACTAATGATGTGCTTCAGGATGGAGTCACTGAAGTAACTGGTTGTTTTTTAAATGAGTGGATGCAAATATTTTAATCATCGCCTTCAAGATTCTAGCCATCCTTGAAATCATTCATATGTGAGAGAATTGGTAAAGCTAATTAGAAAGATGTTTGTTTTCTTAATTAAAGACATAGAGATCTGGTATAAAGTTGATTGTGCGTCTTTGGTCAACTTGTGGTTTACTGTAAATCATTCCAATATTGTATTTTTTAATTGTTGAAGATTGTGGTACTTGTTGGAACAAGAATAACAATATTTCCACTGGAGGAGGCTCTATAGCATGTGGTTTTAGTTACCCAGAGTCAAACTCTTGTTATTGAAACAAAGTATTGGTGAAAATAAGTGTCACGTTGCAGATCGAAGTTTGTGGTAAGGATCACAGAAGTCTCAAAAACCAGAGACATGTTGGAGCAATTAGTGAATTGTAAGCAAAGATCTGACACAACTATTCTTGGTCGAAGTGTTCTTGTGTGCTTGATGCAAGGGAGAAAATAGAAGGAGAAATGGGTCAACAAAGGAGATTGAAAGTGTCTCAAAGAAAAATAAGGAGAAAGCATCAAAGGAGAAATTTAAAATACTATTTTGCTGAATTTAGTGATTCATTTCAAGTTGACGCTGATGGACCAGTAGCTGATCACGATGCAGATTTGGAATTTGGTGAGATTATTAAATGGTTAATGCCAGATTTACTGTCTTTTTCAGGTATGAATTATGAAATATGGGCAAATGAAATGAAAACAATATTATGGAAGGTAAATTTACTGGATTATGTTGAAGATGTTATTAATGATAGTGGAGATGCATCAACATTAAGTCTTATAACATCTGCAATAGATGACAACATCATACTCAGCATAATATATGAATATGGAGAGATTCTTATTACAAAATTTTTATGGGATGATTTAGAGATGAAATACTGTTTGAATGAGGGCAATGATGATGAAGATATTCCCATATTTTATTGTGAAACTGAAGATGCAATGATGGGTGATGAATGTGTGTCTGTAACTGAAAGCTGTGATGATGAAAACAAATCCATTATTGTCTAACCTGAAAGTTTTATAGATACATAAATCAAGTTTGATGAGACTTATATACCTCATCATGAGTGGATCAATTTGATGATTGAAAAACATCTTATTGATGAATTACTGTTTGATGGGAAGGAAGGCCTATCCTTACATACAGATCAAATGCAAAACATGCCTGCAGCCACAGAACTGAGTGAAGAGGATGAAGGCATAACTATGACAGTAGAAAGGGATGAAGTAGGGAGAGATGGAGAAATGAAAGCTCTCATGAAGGAGCAGGAAGACAAAAGCAATTGTGGTCCTCTTTATAATCTAACATTGTTTTTTGTGCAAATATTGGGAGACAAGATGAAGCAATTGAAGAATCCCAAGAACCTGCAACATCAAATGCAAAGAATGTTAGTATATACTCGAAGAGGAGGATAAGAGTTCATGGGTTCCTTCGGATGGGGAGAAAACGTAAAAAGGAGGCGAAGCTCCATCATTTTCTCATGGCAAAGAAAGTGAAGATGATGCTTCATCCACAAATGAAAAAGTATGGGCTCTACTACAAGAAGACAAAAATGAAAGCTCTGTCGTTTACCATTGTAAGCCTAGCTGAAACTGAGACCAGCAGGCGTCGTATGTCATTTGACTTTTTTTAGTGAACCCATTCTCCATTAAGGGGGAGTGTTAGCATTAATGGAGAAAGTTAGTTTTCCTATGCTTAAGTGTTTGTTGCTTTAGAATAGGATTAAGATCCTATTTGTTAGGAAGTGGTTGAAACCATCCCGTTAGTGTGAAAGCCTATAGTGTTTGTTGCTTTAGAATAGGATTGAGATCCTATTAGTTAGAGAGTGGTTGAAACCATCCCGTTAGTGTGAAAGCCTATATATTAGAGGCTCATCTGACTCATTGATATAGAGAGAGCTTGTATAAGTGTTTGTACACTCTCCAGGTATCTCACCTAGAGAGCCATTTAATATATATTTAATATCTTCAGTTTTTATCAATTGTCAAAACTATGTACAGTAAATATTTGTGAAAATAATTTAATCTACAGAAAAAAATGACTTCCATCTTCAAAATATTGACTTCCATCTTCAAACCATTACTCATTGTTGTATATCACACTATAATGACATCATACATTGTCAAATTTTTCTTTAGTTTTAAGTGACTTATATAAAATCAACCACATAGACGTTACTTGTGTAATCTATATTAAAAAGGCCCTCCCCTGCCATCTCATTTGCAAAATTTGTATCCCATTGCCTTAAAATCAATTGCTTTAGATTTGTACACACGGTTTTCATTATATTTTTTGGAGTGGGATAGCTGATTTGAAACACTTTTTTATTTTTGTAAAATTCTTATTTTTGTTTAAGAAATATGATCGGAATAAATTAGTACACCAAACCTTACTTGTTAAGTTTCATCAACCTTACAATTTTTAATTTATCTTAAATTTTTCATCCGAAGGAATTGCTTCTCTTGAGTTGGACTCATGTTAGAGGGAAAAACATGTCACATCTGCTTTACAGAAAACTTGCAAGATGATCAATTGGGTTGAACCTTATCAACCAGCAAAAATTGCATAGTAGGCCCTTGAAAATTGCCATGTATTAGCAACAACTATTATAAGAATTTGAATTTTACAATAGCAGTGTCACTTCAAACCAAATTTGAATGGCAAGGAGGGAGGGGCCACCCGCAGAGGCAGTCATTGTGATCGAATGCAGAAGCTGGGAATGAATTGAAAGGTTTTCCCTTTGGAATCATTCCACATAGATGGTTGTAGCTCACATTCAACTCCCTCAGATTCGTCAGTTGGGTGATCTCCTCAGGGATCGTTCCATTCAGTTCATTATGAGACAGGTCCCAGAGCTTCCAAGCTCTTTAAACTTCCAATGGATGATGGAATACTCCCACCCAATTAATTGCTTGCCAGGTTCACATATTTTAATGCCACCATGCTCTGGAACAAATTGCCTGTGTCCCCTGTGATGTTGTTGTTGGAGAGATCCAGAGATGTATAAAGAGAAGGAACAACAGGCTCCCAATCATTCAATCTCATTGAAATACCACAACTAGCCAACCGCAAATCCACTAGAAAACTGGAGCTTGTAATCCAAGTGGGGATGACCTCAAGGCTCACATTACTGTAAGACAAGTCAAGGGTTTCCAGCCCAATTTTATCCAGATCTGGAAATGGGGCTGATAAGCTATTATGGGATAGATTAAGGTAGAGCAGTTTATATATAGCCGGGGATTGAGGAAGGGTGCCTGTAAGCTCGTTGTTTGAGAGATCCAAGTATTCCAGATATTCCATATCAGTAAAAGACTCTGGGACAGTACCAGTAAGCTTATTGTTTAAATGAAAATAGAGTCAAGAAGTGAAGTGCCTCCAAAGGAATTGGGTATTTGGCCTGTGAAATTGTTGAATGATAAATGAAGCGAGCGGAGGACTGGCAGAGTACCTAACCAGGCTGGAATGGTACCGCTTATATTGTTTTTGGATAGAACGAGGGTGTGCAGATTTGAGGAATTTTGGAAAAGAGGGACGTTGCCTGTGAGTATGTTTTGGGATAGATCAAGGTAGTAAAGGGATGTTAAATTGAAGAAGAATTTTGGGATAGGGCCTGTCAGTAAATCCCTGTCCAAACAAAGTTGATCCAATTTTTTCCCCAGCAAGCCGATCGATTCAGGAATGCTTCCTCTCAAACGATTATTGCTCGCCAACAACTCAGCAAGGTTAGATAGATTTCCATACGAAGAAGGGATGTTACCTGTAAGAAAATTGTTCGATATATCAAGACTGCTTAAGCTTTCCAGAGCTCCCATGGATTCCGGAATAGGACTAGAGAATAGGTTGTTATTCAGCCTCAAGACGGATAATCGACTTATATTTATGATGTTGGAAGGAATTGAGGCGTAGATTTGATTTGAATCCAAGTATAAAGCAGTTAAACTCTGCAGATTTCCAATGGATTGTGGTATAGGACCGCTCAGCCGATTTCCCGAGAGAGATAGAGACTGCAACTCGGTCGAATAGGCAATGGCAGAAGGTATGAAACTGGTAAGATTGTTATTATCTAGAGAAAGATGGGTTGAGGAGGAGAGGCGAGAAATGGAAAATGGGATTGTTCCACTCATATTTTTCAAGCTGAAAACAATAAACTTGTTGAGATAAGAGAGATTACCGATGGAGTCTGACAGAGTTCCACTCATGTATTCATTGTTGTTGCCTTGATCTGCGTTGAGAGTGAGATTTACCACTCGACCATTGTGGGTGTCACACAGAAGACCTTTCATCGACAGCAATCGTTGCCCGTCCATGTTTGAAGAGCTCCAGTGGGATCCTGAACGATGCCCGCTTTGAAATCTAATAAGGCAGCTCGGTCTTCTTTAGCACAACCTGCATTTTGGGCCCGGCATGATGAATTTAATGACATGATAAGCAGTAATATAAAGAGTTGTAGTCTCCCTGGCATTGTTGGACTGCGTTTCTCCCTTGAGGGAGGAGGTCGGAAGTTAATAGAGCAAAGCAAAGCAGAATAGAGTCTATCCTCACAGTTCATACCCTTTATGTGATCCACATTCACAATTTTATATGATTTAGTGGAATAATATGCTATTTTATTAAATTTAGTTTGAAAAATAAGTATTTTCTGCTGATCGAATAAACTACACAACAGCACGCAATATTGACGAACTTTCTGTGTTGTTTTTTTTTTTCTTTTTTCCCATTTCAACGGGGAAAAAAACATAACAATTTTATTGATGAAAGTGTTTTGGTTTTTTTTTGTTTTTTAACAGGAAAAGACATAACAATTTCATTAATGAAAGTGTTTGATATAGCAAAAAAATTATCTATCATTTTCGATAGCCAGGCATTAACAGCAAAAACTCAATAATAAACAAATGATATTTGTTAGAATAACCAACAAACTCTACAGTTCATGTAATGTATCACTGATTCTATCATAGTCCAAAAAAGAGCCCTATTTATAACAGATAAAAAGGCGAAAAAATCACTGAATCAGAGATCGAAAGATTCCTTAGCACAAATAGAGCCATGCATCCACATTTCAAAAAACATCTTGCCAAAACAGAGGAGTAGACCACATTATGACAAGGTATCCATCCCCTGTTTTGTTCCCTATACAAATGAACAAAGGAGATCTCTACAAAAGAAGGGAAGGGAATTTGGAGTGAGTTCTGTCCCAACACTTATTCAATGATTGATTTTAGACTTAATAGCCAACCATTTTGCACATTTTAGTAACCCCAAAGTGCTACAATCTTAGCCCTAAAATTTATCCCCTCCCATACCAATAAAAACGATATTCATATTCAGGATTGAGTTTGATAAGCACCCCCACACCCACAGCTGCTGCAATTCAAAGTGCCATAAAAAAAAGCTCAACCGAAAAGAATCACCCAGATTTTTAATAGACACAGAGCGCCTAAAGCAGTAAGGCAGCCATGGGCCTATCTCCATAAAATGTCCAACAATATTAAAACATGTGGCATGCAGGGGGCACCAATGGATATGCCCTCAAAGATAGTAGCACAACATTCTGAGAGATCCATATGATAAAAATGGCAATGTTGTATTAAAAGAAATAAATTCCACTAGTCAGCTCTACGAAAGAGAGTCTAAACCAGGAGAGTCTGGCTCTGCAGAACGCTCTACATTGCTCATGTACATTACACAATATATAGTAATCACAAATTTACGGAAGTTAGAACCATAACCTAAAAAATAGAAACTAATTCCTATCCTGAGGTCTTGTGAAACAACTCACTATTCTAAGATATTCTCCATTATCTCTAACACTCCCCCTTAATGGATAAGGGGTTCACAAATATGCTTAGCATATCCCTAAACATGTCAAACTTGATTTTTCCAAGAGGCTTGGTGAAAATATCTGCAACATTATCACATGTATTACAATATACCAAATGGATTTCTTTGGATTGCACTTTCTCCCTGACAAAGTGGAATTGTGTATCAATATGTTTAGTGTTTTGTGGAATATTGGATTATTAGCAAGTTTGATTGAACTCTGATTGTCACATTTGATTGTTTTTGCATCTATTTGTTTTTCCCCAACATCCTGGAGAAGTCTCCGCAACCAAATTGCCTCACATGTTGCTGCACACATGGCTTGATACTCTGCTTCCACCGAGGATAAGGAGACTATGTTCTGCTTCTTGCTACTCCATGTGATCACCCCGGATCCAATGTTGAATGCATAACCTGTTATGGATCTGTGATCATCTACATTTCCAGCCCAATCTGAATATGCAAATCCTGTCAATCTAACATCAAAAGAGTCAGTGTAAATAATACCGTAATCTACAGTACCTTGTAGATACCTCAAAACACTTTTTGCTGCATTCCAATGGCTTTCAAGTGGCTTGGACATATATTGGCTTAGCACACTGACTACATAAGCCAAATCTGGTCTAGTGGTGGTTAGGTAAACTAGACTCCCAATCAGTTGTCTGTAAAGTGTCGCATCTGCCTCCTTTGAGTCATCTTCACTCTGCAGTTTGATGTTCTGTTGTAATGGTACTGTTGCAGGCTTACACTGATCCATCCTAAATCTCTCTAATAGGCCTTTGACATACTTTCCTTGGGACAGAAATGTTTTTCCTGAATCTCTCCAGATTTCAAGACCCAAGAAGTATCTCAACTCACCAAGGTGTTTCATTTTGAATACCTATGACATTTGTTTCTTGATTTCTTTGCTCATATATGTAGCATCACCTGTAATGATCAAATCATCTACATACAGAGTAATCATCACTGTGCGCCCTTGTTCATCTTGCATGGTGTAAAGATTAGGGTCATATTTGCTTCGATTGTAGCCAAATTGTAGAAAAAATTAATCAATCTTTTCATACCAAGACCTGAGTGCTTGCTTTAGTCCATAAAGTGCTTTCGTCAATCTACAAACTAAATGTTCTTTCCCTTTCTGGACAAACCCTTCAGGTTGCTCTAAATAAGCCTCCTCTTTTAGTTCTCCATTTAAAAATGCAGACTTTACATCTAGTTGGTGTATCATCCAATGTTTCTTAGTAGATAAAGCAATTAACATTTTGATAGTGTTTAGTTTAGCCACAAGGGCGAAAGTTTCTTCATAGTCTATACCTTCTTTTTGTGAATACCCCTTTGCTACCAATCTAGATTTAATTTTTCCATGGTTCCATCTACATTAATCTTCGGTTTGTATAACCATTTACAACCTATGGTTTGTTTTCCTTTAGGAAGTTCAATTAGTTCCCAAGTGTTGTTCCTGATTATTGATTCATATTCCTGTTCCATGGTTGTTTTCCATTCTCTACATTCATTTTCTTCTTTATAACTAGAAGGTTCAACCACATTCATCATACTAGTTATAAAAGCATTTTCCCTATATCTTGCAGGCAATTGAGCTTTCCTACCTGATCTCCTGAGAGGTGGGGTAGCTTCAAACCTTGTTTGATCATCATTCTCTTTTTCTTCCCTCTGTTGCTGTTGCTGATGTATCTTTTGTTGTTGTTGCTGCTGCTGTTGTTGTTCATCTTCTGCCTTTGTCTGCTGCTGATCCGTATTGTTTTCTACTTCTTCTTCCACCAAGTATGGAATATCCCGTTCCTCATTGTGCTCATCAAATTCTTCATGATCCTGTTCATGGAATTTGACATCTCTACTAACAAAAAATTTGTGAGTAGAGGGATTAAATAATCTATAAGCTTTATGTTGTGAACAATACCCTATAAAGGTACATCTAATGGCTTTTGAATCTAGTTTTCTTCTGTCTTCCTTTGGAATATGGGCAAATGCTTTACATCCAAATACTCTTAAGTGTTTTACTGCAGGTTTAAATCCATATAATCTTCATAAGGAGTTTTAAACTCAAGACTCTTTGTAGGACTCCTATTTTTCAAGTAAAATACAGTATTCAGTGCTTTGGCCCAAAAACCATTCAAAAGATTCTTACCTTTCAACATGCTCCTAGAACATTCCACTAGTGTTCTGTTCTTTCTTTCAGTTACTCCATTTTGCTGCAGAGTATGGGGTAATGTGAACTGCTACAATATTCCATGGTCTTTACAATACCTGATAAGCTCATCTTTCTTATATTTCCCCCCTTGATCAGACCGGATAATTTTTATCTGTTTTCCTATTTTCCTTCCAATCATGTTTTTGAACTGCTTAAAGTATTCAAATGTGTGACTCTTCTTACTCAAGAAATATACCCAAGAAAACTTTCTGCAGTCATCAATAAACAATAAAAAATATATGCACCTCCTAATGACTTTGTTTGCATGGGCCCACACAGGTTTGTATGCACTAATTCAAGTATATCCCTCTATTTCTTTTCTACTCGAACAAGGAATTATTCTCTATGCATTTTTCTTAATGTATACGCATCATAATCATTATGTACTTTCTTTAGCATAAGAAGATCTCTTACCATTTCCTTCTTCTGTAGTAACAACAAATCATTGTAGTTGATATGACCAAACCTCTTATTCCATAGCTCTTCTGTAGTCAAACTCGCAGTTGTCCAGGCTCGAACTGGTGCAGGTCTTACATCCAACTTGTACAGGCCTCCTATTCGGATTCTTGTAGCAATTGTCTTCATGCCATCTAGCAGATCTTTAATATAATAGATAGATTTAAAAAATTCAATTTTAAGATCTTGATCTGTGATCATGGATACATAAATCAAGTTCTTTGTTACACCGGGCATGTACATGAGATTATGAATTTGTTTTACATTACCATTAGGTAGAATGATAGAAATTTTCCCACATCCTTTGATCTGATGACTTCTATCATCACCTAGGTAAATTTGTGCTCCTTCATTGATTTCTTTAAAATCTTGGAACAAATGATTGTTCCCTGTCATATGTGTTGATGCTCCCGAATCTACATACCAGATGTTTGCATCAACATTTTCATCAAAATCTGCCATAAACAATCTGAAATTTTGCACATGATTTTCATTCGCAAGATGACCTGCATGTCGTTTCTGATTTTGTTGTTCTTCATGATATTTCTTCTTCTTGCACTCCCTGGAAATATGACCAAGTTTTCCAAAATGAAAACATTTAATTTCAGAAATGTTTCTATTCTGATACATACCTTGGGTCCGATTCGGTATTTTCTATGAATGTCCTCCGTTTTGTTGTTGCGGATTTCCTTTCCCTTTGAAGAAGTTCTTCTTCACCATCAATGCAAAATCGGCACTCTAGGGCTTCAGAGTCGATCTTCTTTCTTCTTCTTGCATCAGTATTCCTGTCAGCTCTTCAAACTTTGGGATTTTCTCTCTCGTATTTATACCAGTGATGAACATTTGGTAGTCATTGGTCACACCATTCATGGTAATTGTTACAAGATCTGTATCATCAACTGTATGACCAATGTCTACCAATTTGTTCTTCAGATCTTTGATCCTTACTATGAAGGTAGCAACTGTTTCATTCTCCTCCATCTTCAGGGATAAGATCTTGCTCTTCAGAAATAGAAGACGATTTGTATTCCTGATCTCATACAGATCCTTCAGAATTCCTTAGATCTAGTTAGTTGTCTTACACTGTCTGATGTGTGGTATGATGCAGTCTTTCACTGACATCTTCAACAACGTCTTTTCTCTACCTTCTCGCTTCTCCAAATCTAGGATCGATGTTGATCCAGCCGTTGGCTTCGGCTCATTCCCATTTACAATCGTCCAAGCACTCTACACTTCTAATAGAGTTTGCATCTTGAATTTCCAATTTGCATAATTGGAAACATCGAGCTTGTTATGCTTATTCAAGCATGCTTCAAAATATTATTATTCATCTTGGCAATTTAGACAAAAAATTTCAACAGGTAAAAGAAGATGTTAGATTTACCCTAGATCTGTGACAAAGACATATTGCTGATCTTCAATGTTGTTTGATCTCGTAGCACACCCGCAGAT
Organism: Pinus tabuliformis; assembly: GCA_031772625.1. Lineage (NCBI taxonomy): Eukaryota > Viridiplantae > Streptophyta > Pinopsida > Pinales > Pinaceae > Pinus > Pinus tabuliformis. The sequence continues at coordinate 1,166,673,289 of CM062809.1, forward strand.
CACCATGGCTTCCTTCACAGCCTCCAGACAACCTTCTGTTGTCAGCCTCTGCAACCTTCTTCAGGATGCAACCTTCTCTCGGAGCCTTTTTGTTGTTTACACGATTATTGCAGATGTACATCACTTTTCTGAGACGTCATTGCAGGTTTACACCACTTTTCGACGACATCGTCGCAACTATAAACCTAATTTCTGAGACGGTGAAGTTAAGTATGGTTTTCTAATCGTCGTGCTTATTTTTCTGAAACCTGTGACGATTTCGCAATAGTCGCACCCTCCTCTCAGTGTTTAGGTTCCTCAGCCCTAATGCTCTGATACCATTATAAAAATGGAAATGTTGTATTAAAAGAAATAAAACCCATTGGTCAACTCTACGAAAGAGAGTTTGAACCAGGAGAGTCTAGCTCTGTAGAATGCTCTACATTGCTCATGTACATTACACAATATATAGTAATAATAGAATTAGGGGAGTTATAACCATAACCTAAAAAATAGAAACTAATTCCTATCCTGACGTCTTGTGAACCAACTCACTATTCTAAGATATTCTCCATTATCTCTAACACCATATTCCCCAGAGTACATACAGTGGTATAGTACTATAAGGCTTGTGTATGGTTTAACAACATTTGAGATATCTAAAAATAGACTATAAGTTCCAATCCACACTAATCCCCATTATCTCTGCAACATGCCACCACACCTCTTTGGCAAAGGAGCAGCCAAGAAATAAATGGGAGCAATCTTCACTCGTAGTCCCACACATGTGGCATCTGCCTGGGCCATTATGTCCCATTTTCATCCAATTGTCCCGATTGAGAAATGCGGTTAGAAAGGGCCAGCCAAAAGAAACATTTGAGCTTCAGAATGGCTTTCAATTTCCACATGGGAATAGTCCATTCCTAAAAGAGAAGTCATGAGACAACCCGAGATATATAGATAAAATTCTTTAACAATAATATTTCCATTCACATGTTTGCCACCTCAAGCAATTATATCAGCCATGTTACTAATAGAAATTTCTGCATAAACTAATTTGTGTCTATAAGTTTCCCATTCTAGTTTTAATTCAGCCGGAAGGCCCAAGTCCCATGAATGTGGCCATGATTGTATAATCGAACCATCTTGTACAATATACTACAAATCTGCAAGGTGACAAAGCCCCTTCTGGTTGGTTTATATAGTGGGTGATTTGTGGACACAGTGGTCCCCATCAAAACCCTTAATAGCATCCATCCCAATGTGAATTTTTCTGCCCTCCCCAACTTGGCAACGCAAAAAAACTCCACGTTTACACACAATATGAAGCAACGACCATTCCTCACTCCATTTCCAAACTGAAAATTGCCAAATTGTTTCAGACTTTGGCATGTAAATCATCTTCCATTGAACTATAAAGTAGTGTAAGGCCATCATTGGATTCAGTGAATAGATAAATCTTGTTGTTGATGATGACAATGCTATATGGAAAGTGACACTTTCAATCTCTTGTGTGTACACTCATGTTCCTCCCGTTTAGGGTTTTGCTAAGTTTGTTGTGATGGCTTCATCATGCCAACCAACATAAGTTTAAATCAGACGTCGTCAATGCCTCTTCTAATTATCAACATGTACGAACATTGAACAATCTTGACAACATTTTCAAATTAGCTAAAAAAATTTATGTTTTTTTTTTTTTTTTATAATTTATTTAATGGTTTTTTTAATAGTACTAAATTGATTCTCTTATCTTAAAAATATATTTTAAACAATAAAATATGATATACTTATCAATGATTTTATTATCAACTTTAGTGAATTTTGTATAATTTTTCTTTTATTAAACTATACATTTTTTGAACACTCTTTTCTTTTTCATGAAGTATTTAAAAAATTAAGAAGTATAATTATCTTTCAATATTGTACATTAAAATTGGCATAGTTTAGGATGGCATTTATGAAATAGTTTTATTTAGTGTAATAAAGAAAACTTCCTTTAAAAAATGCCATATATCTTTAAAGTCAAATTTTACCATTAGAAAAGAATAAAAAACTTGAATTGAAAATTAACAAGTCAAATAGAGTATGAAGTCTTACTTAATTAGTCTTGCCATCCCCATAAAAGTTATAATATTTTAATTTTTTTTTACCATGCAATATTTTATTGAAGAATGTAGAACTATATTATTAGTTTTAACACAAAAATAATTGAAAATATAAATCATTGAAAATATGTTGAATATTGCAGTGAGATAGATAAGATAGATGAGCAATAACACACTATTCACATAATAAATGGAATATGCACTCTAAGAAAACCTAGAAAAACCTAATGAGAAGTTGACATTATGTTATGCTCTTTCCATCTCAGTATCAAAAGTGAATACAAAGAAACGAGTGTTCATTATGGAAATAAAATAATAACTAAAATAATAAAATAAGAGTTGAATTTTTAAAGTGAATGAAAAAAAACTACATTTTTATCATACTTTTAATCAATCTTCTTATGATTTACTCAAATTTCAAGTCTAAGAACTTGTTGGATGTACAAATTTCAAGTCTAAGAACTTGTTGGATGTATAATTAAATTATGTATCTAATTAGTCCCCTCTCTACATACTTTTGATATACCAATAGTGAGATAAACAAGAGATAGATGAAAAAACATGTTTTTATCCACTGCATATTTTAGATAGTCTGAAAAATAGATAATAAGAATACATGAAAAATTGTGTTTCTTATTCATTTTTCATACTTTCCATCAGTGTAGATCCATTTTAACCACGGATCTCGCAAGGACTGATAGGGATCAAATCTCTTGAGGTGCAACTTATTTTATAATGAGAAACTTGAATAAAAAGTTTTCTCTTTGACATCTTTAATCGCTTTGAAAGCTTGGTAGATATGTGATTAAAATAGATCTATATTGGTTCTATGTATAGAGAGACAACTTGGGCACTTTAATTGTGTACACTATGCTACATTTTCTCTTATTTATAAATTTTTAAATACACATAAATATTACATCACCCTCCATATTACATAATACCCTTCTACCAGTTGAGAGAAAGGTCATGATCTTGTACTTAACATACCAACACACACTATTCAACGTGAAATTATAATATTAAAAGTCTTTATAATATATTGACTTCTTCTTTTCTCTTCTTTTTTCTTCTTTTCTTTTTAAATATATTATTTATGGCTTATTTTCAATTTATTATTATTAATAATATTTTATAAATATTATATATTAATTTCATATTAAGAATTAAATGAATTATATAACTCCCTCATATTATGAATTAATTGATTTTTTTTACTTTATGGATCTTTCAATTTAAGGATTGAAATATTTTATTATGATAAACATAAAATTATTTGTTTCATTTAGTTTATTTTCATATATACATATATATGAAGGTGATATTGAAATAAATTAATCAACAAATTATGTTACTTCATATAGCTATCAAATATATTATTCATGGTTGAAAGTGAGAGTGAAAAGTTTTTACTTCTCTTTCAAAAATAATATTTTATTGTCTTTTTATTTCAAAAACTCTACTATCACTATAATTGGTTGTAATATCAACAACCAAGTATAGTGAGAGTAGAATTATTGATGTTCTATAATGCTTTTAACCAAAACTAACCAAATATCTATTTTTTTTTTAATGATATTTCACATTGTCTTTTTATTTAAAGAATATTTTTTTATTTTTTTATTTGAAAAGGGCACATGTAAACTCTACGTTGAGCACGGAAATACTTACACATATCCCTCATACTGGGTTGTAGAATGAGCCTCCCGGCTCAATAAACCCATGGTGAGATAGAATGGATATTCATGAAAGATTTTTTGTATGTATGTCTAATTTATTTCATTATGAGTATATCGAAGGTATGCAAAGTGGATAGTAATTGGATTTGGAATTTAATTATACATTCAAAGAGTTCTTATACTTGAATTTGAGTAAACCTATAAGGGGATAAGTAAAAAATCAATTAAAATATAGTTTTTCTTTCCCTCCAAACTATTCACCCTTATGATCGGCGTTATCATCTTGAATATCGCCGGTTATTTGAAATTTAAAAATTGAACTTGATACCACAATTTTTTTTTTGTGGTCACTTTTTACCTCAAAATATCTCTAATGATCCATGGAATATCATCTAGATTTTCTTAGAAGTTTACCTTTCAGTCCAACTTGCTAGAGTTCATACTACCACACTTTTTGTTTCTTTTTTTTTTCTATAGAATTGTATTTTCTAGAATTAGATATTTTTCCCGATATCCTTTTGTCGATACCAATAGGTGACACATATTCATCAAGTGAGAACTTTGGAGGTGCCATCCTCTTTAAAGTACAAGTTAATTTTGATGTTCCTATGTTTAAAGGCTAGATAGATACAAATGTTCTAGACAAATGATTAAATCTCCTAGAAGGATTTTTTTCAATCCATAAATTTTTTAATAGGGAAAAAATTACCTTTGCCCTCTATAAGATCTCCCCCCAAGTCAAGAATTGGTGGGAAAATTACTGTGAGCAAAAGGCCATGAAGGAATCCACAGTATTTTTAGTCACACCCACTTGTGACTCTCTTAGGGATGTTGTTAAGGAATAATAATACCTTATTGGAAGCTACAAATAATAGTACATGAGATGTATCACAATATGGAAGGAAGGGAACCGAGCAGTGCCAAAGTTCACAAATATCTTTCATACTGTTCACACCAAGCTAGGTATCAAGAAATATAAGTGACATCTGGTGCTCAAATATCGTGTTGTCTACACAAATACAACCAAATAGAAATGGAGTTCTTAGGCATCTCCTTGCTTAGAGTAGCATACTGATATGTTGTTAAAATTGAGCAAAAATTCAAATAGAACAATCAAAAATTTTGATATGTGAATACTTCAGCATCCCAAAACTGTAGAGAAAAGGTGTTGACGGTGTTGGACCCACCAACATGTCAGGGGATATCCCCGGTAAGAAGTCCCAAGTATACCTCAAACTTTTTGCAGTAGGAGTCCCAGCAGCTAGTAGTACATTATCGCCTTGATTATGGTTGCGCGCAGAGGTAAGTAAGATGTCCTTGTTGGAAACAAGGGTGTGACCTTGCAGCAAGTTAGGGAATATGCATGGAAAGGCTCTAGCACACAGAAGGGGAGAGGAGTGCACCCCTTAGAAGCCTGTAATAATATGCAACTTGAAGGGGAACACATGAGCTGAAAGACATCACAAGATAGAAAGCAAAATAGTCGACAACCCAAAGTGATGAGTTAAACCAACAACACACTTCGACTAAGATTCATACAAACACATACGGATAGTCCATACATACATGCATAAGTGATCCAGGTGGATATTGGTGGCCACTTGCCTATTCCACCTAGGCTCCCCAGTCGATTTCATCTGTTTCCTTGTTAATTTTAGCATTTACAATTTTTAGCAGTTTTTTGGGTCCTGAACTTCTGGAGTAGTTCTAACCCTCTAAACAACGTTTTTTTGGGTTATGTGGCAAGCCCGTAGCTGTAGGTAGGGGCCTGTGACAAAACTTGTAGTACTTAGAGGGACCTTTCCAACAAGGTATCGTACGTGCTAAACGGAGATAATATGACCAAGTTACGACCCCGAGAAGTTGGTTGCCCAACTAACCCCAAAAGGGCCCACAAACTCTTGGTGTTACATCTCCTGGATTAGGGTTTTGGCTGTTTAGGGTTTTCTCATGTTTTCCAATAATAAATAGGCCCATAAGCCTCATTGTAATACAATTCAGAGGCATGTATCCACCACATCTCTTCTTAGAGATAAGCTACCATCGCCCAAGCTATCTTATTTCCATTATGTTCGTAAGCATAATTCAGTATTTTTTTATTAATGAAATGAAGTGTTTTCTTGCTGCATCTCTATGTTTATTATTATCTCTGTAAGTTGTTGTGTTCATGTTTAAGTTCATATCAGTGGTATCAAAGTGGTCTGCTCTTTATCTATTTTTCTTTGCATGTCCCCAACGAGGTCAAGGTATAAGGAGTTAGGGCTTCATCTGATTGAACCATTGCAAGATCAACCTCGCAAAGCTCGGCAACCTCCCATGGAAAAAGTAAAGAAAGACGAGGGGGTAGGAGATCCTTTCAAAATGTTTCTCGAGGAGGCCCTCCAGTGACAGTGGGATGCAATGATGGATAACTTTTCCTAGATCCTTCGATGACTTCCCACATGCGATGCATCTTCATCCAACAGCCACTCTGGAGGCACCACTGCTTTTAAGGTACAAGTTAACTTTGATATCCCCATATTCAAAGGCCTGATAGATGCAGACGTCGTAGATAAATGGTTAAATCTATTGGGAGGATATTTTTTAGTTCATGACTTTTCCAATTGGGAACATATTACTTTTTCACTTCTTAAAGCTTCCCCACACATCAAGGATTGTTGGGAAACCTACTGTGAATAAAAGGATGTGAGTGAACCCTCGTTGTTTTTAGCTGCGGTGCCTTGGAATTCTTTCTAAGACGCCATCAAGGAACAATATTACCCTGTCAGGAGCTATGAAGACAAATACGTAAAGTGGACCACACTATGGCAGGGAATGAACCAAGATGTGCCAGAGTTCAATTTCAGCTTGTTCCATGTAGTTGGGATTTAACTCTGTTGGTGTGAGATGTTCTACAATGTCGAATGTGTCTAGTAATGGTGGAAAGTATGGCCGAAGGTGATCCACATTGAACATTGGGCGCAGGCCAAGGAATGGGGGAATGTTGAGCTCAAAAGCATTATCTCCCACAACCTTGGTGATGGTGTATGGCCCATATCGAAGCGAACGAATCTTGTGGTGGGGCCAAGTGCGGCGCTCCTTCTATAAATGTAGCCAAACTTTGTCATCCAGTTGGAACTTGTGTGGCACCCGATGCTAATCATGCCGCTGCTTGTACTTAGCATTGGTTTTGTCCAATATGTCATGGACCTGTTGGCAGAAGTGTTGAATGTGTTCAATGAAGCTATTTGCTTTGTCAACTTCAGACTAGACATGAGCCAAATTTTCCTGAGTTGTTGCAAATGGTATGGCCACATCAATGTGACATAGTAGCTGGAATCCCAAGCCCACCTAAAAAGGGTTGTGGCCAGTCGAGTTCTGGAGAGCATGGTTATAGCTATGCTGGACATAGTGGAGGCTCTCATCCTATGTGCGTGGATGCTTTGAGTTGTACATGCGCAGAATGTGTACGGTCATCTTGTTGATGACCTCTGTCTAGCCATCAGTTTAAGGATGGAAAACTGTGGACTTAGTGAGCTTGGTGTCCAACATCGACTAGAGACTGGACCAAAATGTACTGACAAACCTTCTATCACGATATGAGATGATAGACTGTGGGATCCCAAAGTGTACCCACACTCGTTCAAAGAAGAGTTTAGCATTCGCTTCTGATGTGATATTCTTCTTGCAGGTTGGCATAATGGCCATTTTCGAGAATCTGTCAATGACCACAAAAAAATAGTCGTTGCCATGCTTAGGAGAAGGAAGGGTCGACATGTAATCCATGGAGATCAATTCCCAAGGTCGACTATGGGTAGGAAACAGAGTATAGAGGCATTGCTTCTTGATGGTCGGTTTGGCAATGGTGCAGGCAATGCAGGATCTGATGTACTTCTCGACATCCTGTCAAAGATTCAGTCAATAGAAATATTTCTACAACACTGTGGTGCAGGGTAACACCCGCATATACCCATACTTAGCCAAATGATACCAGGGTTACCCAACATATACCCACAATATGCATTCAAAAATGATGCATCCACACTCTTGTCCCGGGTATTTAACTCTGCATGGAGTCAAATCTTCAGACAATAAATGGTCAAGGCCCTTTTATACACAGTTCCTTTGTAACGGAACTTCAATCACCCCGCCAATACTTCCTCTCAGGACTCAATCTACCCTTATAAGCCTTCTTTAGCCTCTTTTATTAAAGGTTGTCTCAAATCTTCCTGTTATCACCCCAAGAAACTCTCCTAGGTTGTATATCAGAGATGCTCGGGAACATTACAAACTCAACAAAAACTTGAATAAATGGTGGATGAATGAAAGAAATGTTGCATATTCAAGCCAGATAACCACTTCTACTGTGCTTGACCCCAGACATGGGTGAACACCCCCAGACTACAAGGCTTTACACCACCAATTACTCACAGTTTTGAATAAAATGTGATGATGGAGAACACTAATCACACCACCAAATGCACAGGACTCTGTGATGGCCAACTGCAACCAGTAAAAAGGTCTGTAAATATGTTTTCTAATGCACAGACAAGATGACAGCTCTCTGGCATTAAAATAACAGTAACTACAAACAAATTCAATGATACATGCTAAATCCTAACACAGAGGTTGGATGACAACCCCTCTAATGCTAAACATTAACAACACATGAATAACTGCAAACAGGCACAGCCTGGAACAAGAAGAAGAAGTGGAAAGTGAGAAATTAACAGCAAAAGAAGCTTGTATTAGCTGGAAATGAAGACCAGAAGTTGCAGGTTGCATAGTAGTTACAGTCTCCAGAAGTTGAACCTTACAACAGAATAACACTCATCAACCTGATTACATCTTTTTTTTGAGTATATATAGAGTTTGTTTACAAAAATCTCTGCTATGCTATGCGTGGAGGTGTCTTAATGGACCACCAACCGCATTTACAGTTAGATATGGGCTTCTGATATTGTTTGGTTGTTTTTAATAAACAAAATGGCCTTTCTGCTGCTCTGATGTACTCCTTGAACAGGTGGAATGTTTCATGAATAAATGTCCATAACTGCTGAATGAATTCAACTGCTCAAGGCAGTACTTTCTCATCCTTGACCGTGTTGTCTTTGAATGTGGCAGCTGAAATATTAATGGCGCAGTGTATTGAACATGGGTTACTTTCTCCTTCGGGTGCACAGGACTGCTAAAAACACAAAAATTTCATTGAAAACTGTCGGGATGTAATGGAAGACACAAAGGCAATATCAGCCGACAGATCGTGAAAATGCATGGTGCAGATTAGATCTAGGTAGCTATTGGGAAATAGCGCATATAGTTGAATGAACATGGGTCGTCGAACGAATAAAAATAACGGAGGAGATCGCGCAGGAAGAGCTATCGGGAGGCAAGGCGGAAGAGAGCTGTGAGCCATCGGATCATAAAAATCGACGGCGGAGATTTGATCAGAGAGGCTATCGGGAGATAGCGCGGACATGAGAACATGGACCGTCAAATCATATGATGGACGATCGGATGGCTATCGCATGAGGAAGATGCTCACAAGTTAGTGGGCGAGGACCGTACCGGAAAGGAAGTAAGTGGTTTCCTCGCACCACTCTCCAGGCACAGGTGGTATCCATATGAGGGCAAGCGATGCAGTAATATGTTGACGCGTGGCAGGTGGGAAACTGCTTCTCCGCTGGCTATCAGATGAGCAGGTTGGCAGAGCGGGGGAAGCGTCGATCATTGGATCTGCGGGAAATGATCAGACGGACACGAATTAAAGCATGTGCTTTGGGGTTGATGTGACAGGCGATGTGACAGGTAAGGAACCGACTCGGGGTTTATTAAAGCTTAGGGTTATGAACTTTATGATATGCGCGAGTTATAAAGGTTATCAGGGTTTATAAAATTTATAACACAAAAGTGACCCGGGAGTCGGTAAGATAGAGGGTTTAGGCGGGGTTTTATGTAAAATGGAGGAATGGGGAGCCATAAGGGTGCAAATAGAGTGATAAGGGAAAAGGCAAGTTATGGTGTGAGGTAACATTATTGGGGGTTTTACATGGGTTTAAATGGGTTAACAAGATTAAAGGGGAAGGAGGAAACAGAGGAGTAAGGATTTAACCGAGCATAAGGAAAATGAAAGGGAGAGATAAAACAAACTGCTGCAAACCCTTTGTAGCCCAAACCAACATTGCCTGACCTGATTTCATCCATCAAATCTTGCAAATTGTAGCAGATCTAACACTGGCTCCTTCTGGGGATGACATCCTCCCTGTGAGGTCTCAAGAACTTGCAGACCATTGCCTTTCTAGCTAAAAGCAAATTAATCAAAATTCCTAGTGGTCCATTTGGCATGGAGTCTACTTCAACTATACTAAAACTGATAAGAACATAATATTTACAACTTTTAAGGCCAAAGACCCTAAACAACATAAACTTTCAAAAACCACCCATTAACTAGGACATCAAAAACTGCGTCTCCTCCCATACTTTTCAGTATGAAGGTGTTATTCCCCTGAGCCTGTGAAATGATGAAAGGCCCTGTCTAGAAAGCATCAAATTTCCCATGGTTGCCTTTCTTTTCCTTTAGTGCATCCCACTTCAAAACTAAGTCACCAACCTGAAAATTATTTGTTTTTGCCTTCTTGTCAAAGGCTTCCTTGACCTTTCTTTGATGTGTTGCAGCCTTTTCAACCAGCTATTCTCTAATCTGATGTATCTCTGTTAGATTGGTGATCCTCTTTGCCATGTCTTCTTCCTCATCCTGCTCTTCTTGAAGGAATTATGCCACAGGGAGAGTTAGCTGAATTGGAAATATAGCCTCAGTGCCATATACCAGCTAGAAAGGAGAATTGCCTGTGGATTTTTTAGTGGTCACCCTGTAAGCCCACAATGCATACTTGAGCTTTGAATCCCAATTCTTTTATTGTCCTCTAATAGCTTTTTAATTATCTTGACCAGAATTTTATTAGAGGATTCTACCAGACCATTTCCTTGTGGATAATATGAGGTGGAATGAACAAGTTTAATACCCATTGAATCACACATTTCCCCCAACTCTTTTGCCCTGAAGGCTGCTGCATTATCTGTTATTAATTTATGTGGACAACCAAATCTGCTGAAGATATTCTCCGTCAAAAACTTCATGACCACATTATGATCAACCTTCCTTGTAGGGACTGCTTCAATCCACTTGGTGAAATAATCAGTGGCTACTAATATCCACCTGTGCTGGCCATTGGAATGTGGATTGATTTCTCCAATGAAATCCAAACCCCACTGCTGAAAAGGTCCTTTTGCCTGAATTGGTTTTAGGGGCAGCGATTTCAACTATTTTTTCCTTCAAATCTTTGGCACCTGTCACAAGATTTAACAAAAACAAATACGTCAGAAAATAAAGTGGGCCAATAGTACCCAGCTCTGAGAATTTTATGGGTTGTAGCCTTCCAATAATGGTGCCCTCCACACATGCTATTATGAAACTGCTGCATAACTTCTCTTGATTGTTTTTGGTCCAAACACCTCAAAAATATTCCAGATGGATCCCTCCAGTAGAGCAGATTGTCTATAATACAATACTTTGCTGCTCTAAGTTTTAAAGTTCTGGCCTGACTTTGAGTAAATCCTGAAGGAATCTCTAGCTTCAACAAGAAATAATTATTTCAGCATACCAATTACATGAAGCTAGATTCTCGACCACTAACTGCTTTCTCTCTGTTTCAGCTGCTTCCTCTTCTTCTACTTGACCATTTTCTGCAATTGTGCACAAGAACTCAACATTTAAAGACCTGTAATTTTCTTAAGCCAATAATTTGGCAAGCCCCTGACCTCTGACCAGCTTAGTGGGCTTTAGCTCTATGTTAAATTGTGTCATATTTGCAATCCATTTTTCCCTTCTCCCATCAGCATCAAGTTGTGTTAAGACATCTTTTATTGTAGCAGAGGATACATATGCAATTATTTTTGAATGCAAGATATAAACTCTGAAATCCTTGAAGGATTTAATAAGAGCATCTGACTATTTTTCAATAATATCATACCTTAGTTCAGCATCCCTCAAATTCTTGCTGAAAAATGCCACTGGATGCTCTAAACCTTTTTCATCTACCTACAATAAAACAGTTGTAATGGTGTCTTCAGAGGCAAAAGAAAATATATGGAACTCCTTGCTGTAATCGGGGTTGCTTAGTGTGGGAGCCTCCATAATAGCTTTTTTGATGGAGTCAAATGATTTTCTTGCTGCATCCGTCCACTTAACCTCTGATATTTTCTTCAACATGGAGGTCACATGCTTAACCAATTCTGCAAAGTTTGGAATAAACCTCCTGAAAAAATTATTTTTTCCCAAAAAAGACTGAATATCCTTCTTTGATCTACGGACAGACAAAGCTTGAATTTCTTTGACTCTTTCTGGATCAATATGAACACCTGCAATAGACACAATATGTCCTAACAACTTGCCTTCATTTAAAGCAAATTGAGATTCTTTGGGATTTACTGAAATTCCAAACCTCCTACACTTCAAGAATACCCTTTTCAAATGTTGTAAATGATTTTGATGGCTGCTGGAGTAAACGGTTATATCATCAAGGTAGATAAGTACAAATTTGTCCTTCTATCCCACAAATGTTATATCCATAGCTCTTTGAAAGGTGGCTCCAACATTCATCAATCCAAATGGCATTTTGGCATACATAAAAGTGCCCCAAGGAGTGGTAAATGCAGTCTTTTCTTGAACATCTGGGTTAACAACAATCTAATTAAAGCCTGAAAATCCATCCAAAAATGACATCACTTTAGCTCCTGAGACCTTTTGTAGCAAATGCTCCATTTTCGGTAAAGGATAGTTATCTTTCTTGGAGAATTTATTTAAATTTCGGAAATCAACACATAGTTTGATTCTCCACTCTTCTTCTTCACCACCACTAGATTGGCTACCCATTTTGAATACCTGAGAGGAACAATGATCTTGGTAGCCAGCAATTTTTTAATTTCTTTTTCGATCAATGGAAGAAGCATCGGATTTATTGGTCTCAGCTTCTATTTGAAAGGAATAGTGTCTTTCTCCAGAGGGATTTTATGCTGAATTATGCTCTTATCATAAGTTTTCAGGTCACTATACTCCCAGGCAAGCACATCAACAAATTGCCTCATTAAATTGCAGTATTCAGCACTTTGATCAGCAGACAAATGAGTGGACAAATTCACATACCTAGGCTGACATGGACTTCTTATATCATGCTTACAGACTGCATATTGGTCTTCTTTTTGGGCAGCCTTGTAAGGCACATCATTCTGGTCAAACAGTCTTTCAAGAGGAATTAGACCCTTAGGAATATGGTTACTAGGAAGCTGGACAATGCTATTTTTACGGCTTTTATTTCTAAGCTGGGACTGGGGTTTCTCTAACAAGACATCATTTTCTTGGTCAATTTGCATCTCAGAAAACTCATCAATGACTTGGAAGAACCTATTCAACTCATTATCATCTTCAAAAACTTTCCAATGGTGGACATTATCAGGAAAGGACGGTCTGTACTTCATTTGGACTTCATAAACTAGTCTAGGAGGCACGGGAGGTATAAACAGACTAGCAGACATAGCAAGGGAATCAACAAGTTGATTTTGACCTCTAGGAATATATGAAATACATAAAAAATCAAAAGAATCTCTGATTCTCCATACCTCATCTCTGTATGCTTTCAGCCTTGGGTGCTTGGCCTGAAATGTTTTATTTACTTGTTGTATAATTAAATTAGCATCTCCAAACACCTTTATATTCTTGATTCCTCTGTCTTTTGCTGCATTAAGGCCCAACAACAAAGCCTCATACTCTGCTATGTTATTTGTGACTTGAAAAACTAGCTTAAAAGACAGCTGAATGCTTTCTTGTTGTGGAGATACTAGCACCACCCCTGCTCCTGCAGTCTCCCTGGAACATGCTCCATAAAAAAACATCTCCCAAACTGACCTCCTTGCTCTTGCTTGGCCTGAACTGTTGTTTTCCTAAGCTGCATTTCGGCCTTCTGAGATTCTTCTATTTGGAGAATGCATGCTCCAAAGTTAATGTCCATTGCATATATATGATGATTGGTAGGATTTTTCTCATCACTAATGATGTATGCCAGCTGTGCTTCTCTATACAATCTCCTGCTTTATCCTCCAAAAACTAGGACAGTGGCATAAGAAAGATCATTCTATAATGTCCCACCTAGTCTCTTAATCCACCCTCTAAATAGTAGCATGCCAAACTTAGGAGGAACATCTGCTACCACAATATCCATCACCATACTCTTCATGGGCAGCTGAGTTAGGATAATGGCCAGGTCTTTAATCAATCCTAGGCATTTCACCTTCCTTGAATCAAAAGAGAATAAATCATGATAGCGTCTAGTGATACCAAGGCCTAACTCTTCCATGACAGCTTTAGGCATTAGATTGTGGCTGGCCCATGTCTAGCAGGCAGTTGTGGAGGATTTTGTCATGAATGGTCAATGAGACATAAAAATATGGAGAATTATTATCAGCAGGCTCAATCATTGGGCTAAGCACAATGGCAGGCTTGTCATATTGCAAATTAACAAAGTCAGTGGAGGTTTGTTTGGTTTCTAGCTCAAGGGTTTCAAGAATAGGCTTCCTAAATACTTCACTCCTCACCAACTCTACCAAAGGCACAGATATTTTCAATTTCTGAACTTCTGACTTAAAGCTGAAAGAAGAAGATGACTTATCAGAACCTTTTACCTCTTGAACTGGAGCTTTGAGGATGATTCGATCAGCTGCTGGTCTTCTCTGCTTGATATTTTGTGGTTCTGTTTGGACAGCAGCTCTTTGTGCAGGATTCTCCATGGGATTTTTTTCATTGGATCTCAGATTATATCTCTACTAGTCACCATTCTATAGAACAGCCCCCCTGTCCCATTCTTGGCTGTCTTGTTGATGCAGCAATGACTCTTCATATTCAGCCAATATCAAAAATGCAGCACTGCCTTTATCTTCCACGCAGTGAATTTCATCCTCATCTTCTTCAAATTGTTCCTCCAACATGACTACATTCTAGGAGGGAGCTTTTACTTTCTGTTCATCCTTTGTTTCTTCACCCCTCTGCATTATTTGCAACTGCTCATTTGCTCTTCTGAATGGATTCTGATTTCTTGGAGCAAATGTGTTATGCTGCCTTGTTTTCCCTGAATTATGTTCAACTTTCAGCTTAGAAATTTCAACAGCCAATGACTCTATCATTTTAGTCATCTTGTCTAATTTAGGCTTTGAAGATGTTGCAGAAGAAGTAGAAGCCATATTTCTTTGTATTCTCCTGTCATCTTGACCTTTTACTTTCTCTGCAGCCATGATATTATATTCAAATTCTAACGTTGCGTCCTGCATATCTGCCAGTGCAGCACATCTCCTTTCTCTCAATAACATGCAGAAATCAGAATCAAAAGCATTTGCATAAGTGAGTTTGGCAGAGGTGGGGGTAGGCTTTACCTCAACTGGTATCTTACTGTACATACGATTGAATCTTTTATTAAAATCAGGTATTGATTCCCCATTTTCCCTCTCCAGATTACCAAACTCAGTATGGTAATACAGCAAGTCCTTTTTATCTCCCCATTGCTTCAAAAATGCATCATCTAATGCTTCAATATCTGTTATAGATCTCTGGGGTAATTCTCTGAACCACTTCCTAGCCTCTCAATCAAGGCTCTGGACAAAAACTCTCATCCACACATCATTTTCACTTATATCTAGATTATCAGCATAACTGTAAAAAGCTTCAAGGTGTTCTTTTGCTATTACTCCCTCTGTGCCAGTGAATTTAGGCATATATTTTTGATATTCCCCACAGGCATAGGATTTAAAGGCACAGGCAATACCAGCGGTCCATATCTGGCAGCTACAATTCGTTCTATTCTCATAGGTGCTTGTTGTCCTGCCATGATTGGAAAATGTGGAAGAATACTAACAGGTTGAATGGTAGGGAGTAATGTGATGGATGGCAGAGATAAAGGGATGTTTTAGACTGAATGGGAATCTTTCTTTGGACTGAGGTTCAAAGGAGAACTAACTGAACAAGGGGCTGAATTAATCTCTAAATGAATTTCCTTATTAACAGTGTTGATTTCTAAATCTTCAAACTGTACATCTTCAACTATGACTTTGTCTTTCAGAGATGAATGATATTTCTTAGGCTTACCTGATCCTGATGCCCATTTATGTGATTCTTTCTTCAATTTTATAGTCCTCTCAGGTTCAGGCACTGGTTCAGCTGGAAATTTCTGAGGATTTCTTCGAGTATGTCTCACAAGCTAAGCCAGAACTTCAATATGGAGTCGCCAAAGGTTGGTCTTTCTCCAATGGAGTCGCCAGATAGATGATTACAACCAGAAACTGTGTTCAAACCTTGTCTGTCATCAAAGCTTGAAGCTGTGTCGTTCTCCCAGGGAATCTGAGCTTCAATTCTCCTCTCCCCGGCAATAGCGCCAATTAATGTTATCACCCCAAGAAAATCTCCTAGGTTGTATATCAGATATGCTCGGGAACATTACAAACTCAACAAAAACTTGAATAAATGGTGGATGAATGAAAGAAATGATGCATATTTAAGCCAGATAACCACTTCTACTGTGCTTAACCCTAGACATGGGTGAACACCCCCAGACTACAAGGATTTAGACCACCAATTACTCACAGTTTTAATGTGATTATGGAGAACACTGATCACTCCAGCAGATGCACAGGACTCTGTGATGGCCAGCTGCAACCAATAAAAAGGTCTGTAAATCTATTTTCTAATGCACAGACAGGATGACAGCTCTCTGGCATTAAAATAACAGAAACCTGCAAACAAATTCAATGATACATGCTAAATCCTAACATGGAGGTGGGATAACAGCCTATCTAATGCTAAACATTAACAGCACATGAATAACTGCAAAGAGGCACAACCTGGAACAAGAAGAAGAAGTGGAAAGTGAGCAATTAACAACAAAAGAAGCTTGTATTAGCTGGAAATGAAGACCAGAAGCTGCAGGTTGCACAGTAGTTACAGTCTCCAAAAGTTGAAGCTTACAACAGAATAACACTCATCAACCTAATTACATCTTTTTTCTGAGTATATATAGAGTTTGTTTATAAAAATCTCTGCTATGCTATGCGTGGAGGTGTCTTAATGGACCACCAACCGCATTTACAGTTTGATATCGGCTTCTGATACTGTTTGGTTGTTTTTAATAAACAAAATGGCCTTTCTGCTGCTCTGGTGTACTCCTTGAACAGGTGGAATGTTTAATGAATAAATGTCCATAACTACTGAATGAATTCAACTGCTCGAGGCAGTACTTTCTCGTCCTTTATCGTGTTGTCTTTGAATGTGGCAGCTGAAATATTAATGGCACAGTGTATTGAACATGGGTTCCTTTCTCCTTCGGGCGCGCAGGACTGCTCAAAACACAAAAATTTCATTGAAAACTGTCGGGATGCAATGGAAGACACAGAGGCAATATCAGCCGTCGGATCACGAAAATGCACTGTGTAGATTAGATCTAGGTAGCTATCGGGAAATAGCGTAGACAGGCGAATGAACATGGGCCGTCGGATGAATAAAAACAACGGAGGAGATCGCGCGGGAAGAGCTATCGGGAGGCAAGGCAGAAGAGAGCTATGAGCCATCGGATCATAAAAATCGACGGCGGAGATTTGATCAGAGAGGCTATTGGGAGATAGCACGAACAAGCGAACATAGACCGTCAGATCATATGATGGACGATCAAACGACTATCGCACGAGGAAGATGCTCACAAGTTAGTGGACCGGGACCGTACCAGAAAGGCGGTAGGCGGTTTCCCCGCACCGCTCTCCGGGCATAGGTGGTATTTGTATGAGGGCAAGCGATGCAGTAATATGATGACGCGTGGTAGGTGGGAAACCGCTTCCCCGCTGGCTATCAGATGAGCAGGTTGGCAGAGCGGGGGAAGCGTCGATCGTTGGATATGCGGGAAATGATCAGATAATCATGGAATTAAAGCATGTGCTTCGGGGTTGATGTGACAGGTGATGTGACAGGTAAGGAGCCGGCTCGGGCTTTATTAAAGCTTAAGGTTATGAACTTTATGATATGCGCGTGTTATAAAGGTTATCAGGGTTTATAAAAGTTATAACACAAAAGTGACCCGAGAGTTGGTAAAATAAAGGGTTTAGGCGGGGTTTTATGTAAAACGAAGGAATGGGAGCCATAAGGGTGCAAGCCGAGTGATAAGGGAAAAGGCAAGTTATGGTGTGAGGTAACATTATTGGGGGTTTTACATGGGTTTAAACGGGTTAACAGGAATAAAGGGGAAGGAGGAAATGGAGGAGTAAGGAGTTAATAGAGCATAAGGCAAATGAAAGTGAGAGATAAAACAAACTGTTGCAAACCCTTTACAGCCCAAACCAGCATTGCCTGACCTGATTTCATCCATCAAATCTTGCAAACTGTAGCAGAGCTAACACTTCCTTCCAAGACTTTACAGCCCTTTAACCGTGCAATTCCCTTATAAATACATTTACAAAGGAATTACTCCATAAACGTATCTTTCCGTTGCGGTTATGGCCTTAGCACAAACCTCGAGGCTAACCTCGTCGCAATCGGCCATCGCAATATCCAACGGTCATACATATATGAACCATCACCCTTCTCCGACTCCAATCTCCGACTATCGGAGCAATAACACATGCTTTTGCATCATATAAACTATCGGAAATATTAACCACTTAGGAATACAAAGGAATTCCCACTCCAAACCACATATGCCGGATTTAAAATTCTGTATATTCACATTCATATCCTCGTCGAGTCCGCCTCCTCTACGTTGCCTTTGCGCTCTCCTATAACTCGACCTTCCGCTCCGCCGAACTTTGATATGCGATAAGTGATTATCATTGTTCGCAATATCGCAACACTGCTAACCACAACTACTGGCCCTTGGTACCTCTGACTTCCAATTGCGATATACCTCGTGACTGTTGATCTGGTCACGATCCAACGGTTCACAATAAATCAGCACTTGCTCATCTCAATCCTCCAAGTTTCATTCTGATAACTTAAAAGGGACTCCTGCCGATGCGACTTAATCTTGGTCGTTGATCTTAATGATCCAACGGCTGCTGAGCATCCATCCTTCACTTTTTCGCTCGACTCTCTGTACTTAGGTTTGCCCCATTTTCTTCAGTTTCTTCTTTGTAGTCCAGCTTCTCTGAGCTTAACTCTTAAGCGCATTCTTGCTACGCCATTCCTCCAGAGCTCCCTCTGTCTCTTCACTTGGATTTGAAATCCACTGTGATTTCTCTGAATCACTTCCCTTTCTATGTTCCACTTGGGTTCTATCTCGCCCAATTTCACTTCATTGTTCTGCTCGATCAGTCCTCAATGTATCCTCTGTGTGTTCTGTAGAACTTTGTCTGTAACCCCCTGTCACAGAGCCTACGAGTTCACATACAAATCAACACTTAAACACGCATTCAACTCTTTTGAGACATTCAGAAATAAATATGTATATATATTAATGTAAAACACAGATTACATTCGAGACTCCTCGGTCTTGCTCACACATAAGCCTGATTTCTACTATTCATGGCCTCCTCTCCTCTTGAACGCGCAGGTTCACTATTTATAAGAACACATTGGATTGGATCACTGAAGGATCTGATCACTCCTCTAACAAAATCCCTAAAGCTCTCTGCATGCATACATATGTGGCAGATAAGTCTCCTTGAGACTTTATCCATTCCATCTTTTCCTCTGTTTTAAAACAAAAAAGTCTCCTTATTAGCTCAATGATCCACATCTACTCCAATTAATTCCTAAAAACTCTCTCTTGCTCCTAGAGAGTTAGATTTAACTTCTACCACTCATGTTCTCATTTATTTATTTTGAGAGCATTTACATATTCTCCCATTATCTAATTAAATCACACTTAAAGCCTAAATATTACATTGACTTGAGACTTAGGAAAACTATTTCCTAAATGCATGACCCCCTATGTCTACTATTTACAATGATTTTCCTTGGGATGAATGCTCCTGCATCAGACTCCCAAAGTAGAAAATATGCATGATCTCCTGATCATGTGTCTTTTGGTCTTGGTCTTCCTGGATCACATACTTTGTTTTGTAACTGTCCAGATGTTTTGTTCATTTGCTACCACTGCACTTCTATTGTCTTTTGGTCCATTTTCTTCTTCCTGTTAATCAGGTTCAAATTCTGATTGATCTTGCTTGCTGTTGTTACCATTTTCCTCCATTTGGATTGTTTCATCATCAGCTCCCACATTTCTTCAATTTCTATGTCTAGCATATCTTTGAACTGGTCCATTTTCAGCTTTGTATTTCTGTCTCTTTCTCTTTGTTTCAGGTTATTGTTGTTGTCTTCTATGCTGACTTTTTCTTTGCTTGCTCCAACTTTTGGTTTGCTTGCTCTTGCTTCAACACTTGTTGTGACTCCTATGCTGACTTCTCTTTTACTTGCTTCATTCTTTGGTTTACTTGCTTGACTGACTGCCTCCCTATCATCCTTACCCTCTTTCATGATTAAATCATGATTGTTCAACATTCTTTCCAGCAATTTAACTTCTCTGCTCCATGGATTGAATTCTTCCGTAGAATTCTCTTCTTTCACCTTTATTTGGTTGTCCACTTGTTCCAAATCTCCTCTAGCATTTGCAACAAAACCTGCACTCACAAAACACTTGTTAGAATAAAAAACATAAGGTTGTTGTGCCTTATTTCCCTTTGGAAACAATTTAGTTTGCTGCTCTGTTTTCTCCTTCTCCTCTGTCAGCACATCAGTATGCTGATTCGAATTCTCAGCAGAATTCATGAGACTATCCATTCGTCTCTCTTTCACACCATCTGTTCTAATGATGTCTTCCTTCTTGGGTTCAAAATAGTGAATTTCTCCTTCCTTAACCTGTTGCTGGTTATCTTCTCTTTGAAATTGTTTGATTCCTACTGCCTCTTTACCATCTTCAAACAATCTCTGTTCAATCTCTCTGATCACATACTCATACTCATTCATGCTTTTTAATGAACCTGCAAACAAATTATTGCATCTTCCTGTCTACATGGCTACTTCAGACACATCTTCTCTTTCAAAAACTGTAACTACAACTTCTATTCTATTGTCAGGTTCTCTCATCAGTTTCTCTAGCAGTCTAATTTCCTCTTCACACTTAGCAAGCAGTTCATTACAATGATCTCTTCTTCTAGTTTCATCCTTTACATGTTGTGTTACAGTATTAAAATATTTTCTTCCTTTGACCTTTGTAATCTCAAGGTCTTTCTGCTGTAGCAAATCACTACTTCCCTCATTCAAGAGGTCTTCTTCATTATACTCTATTCTCCTAGAGTACTCCTCCAGACTTTCGACATCTTCAAAAGATTGTTCATCCTCTTCAAAACACTCCTTTGTTAGTGTTCCTTTTCCCAAGGTTAAATCCTTTGCATAGGGTTCCTCCTTCTTAACATCTTTCAGTAGATGTCCTTCTTTCCTACTGTCTATCTCAACAGTTTTCATGGCTATCTCCACTGTGCCTATCATCATAGTGAATTGATGATCCTTTACTATGTTTTCAGCTAACATAGTTCTTCCTCAAGTTTGCCTTCAGTCCCTCGCTGTTTATATCCTATGAAGATATCTTCAAATGGCTTCTTTTCTCCTGCAATATCTTCCACCATACACAAACTATCAGTTTTAAAAATATAAGACCCTATGGTCTCACTTGATGGTTCAACCACCATATCTCCTTGTTGTTATAAATCACTCATATGATTCAGAAATTCTTTGATTGTCTTTTCTTCAATCTCCTCAAGCCCTTCACTTAGTTGCTTGACATCTTCCTCCAGCTGTATATGAGATCTATCTATCTCATCTTTTTCCAGAACAAAATTTAGATTATTCTGGTCTTCTTCCTTCTTCATGACAATATCAACCAATTATCCTTCTTTACATGTTTCACCTGCATACACACATAAATTGTCAGTTTTAAAATCATATGGCCCTTTGACCTCACTTGAAGTTTCAGTCTTCAAGTCTTCATCTTCACTTTCTCCCATAAATTCTCCTTGTTCTAGTTCACAAATGGATTCTTCCATTTCTAACTCAACTTCCTTGAGTTTTTCCTTTAGCCACTTCACTTGCATTTGTTGTAGCCTTCTCTGCATCTCATGCCATTCCACTGGCTTCTTCCTTAAGACCCAACCTAGTCTCTGGCTTTCCTCAAGCATTCTCCTTAATGACTTGAGTTGTTCTTTTAATTCAACAAATTCCTTGTCAATTTCTTCTTGACTCATCCTCTTTCCATTTGCTTTGGCATCCTCTTTCTTATATCCTCTCATGTGGCTTATTTCTGAACCTCTGCTATGACTATTAGTGGTCATCTTCTTCTCTTCTTTCGTCATGAGCTCCTCTGCAACAAGCCTATGCAACATCTAGTCCTCCTAGCTACAATCTTACCTCACTAAGCTCTCCTCACTCAGTCTTTTGGTAAGCACAAGTCCTCTGTCTGGAACCTCCCCTTGAGCAACACCTTTGCTCCTTCTAGGTTTCTGCAATCTCTCACTCTCTCTTGAGAACACTTCAGCTATCCTCTCTGTCCAATTTCTTGTTGGATTCTTCAGGTTCACTGCCACTTCTTCTTCAGAGTATTCTCCTTACTCTTTCTTCAAGAACTCACCTGGTTCTTCTCTCACAGCTTCTCTTGCTGTCACCTATGAATTAGTATAAAAACACACATGCTTAATTTAAAACAAAACACATTACCTCACCTTCAAGATCTCAGCATGATATTTTTTCACCCATTCTTCTGCACTTTGAATGGATTGTCCTCTTTTTTGTCCCCAAGTCCTCTTTCCTTCAGAACTTACATTAAGCAATCTTGCTTTCTCTTTCCTTCAAAAAATCCTTTGTTCCTCTTTACTCCATGCCTTTGCTGGAACTTCTACAGTCTTCCAAGAACTTCAAAGTTCCCTCTTACAGATTACAAATTTGCTCTGATTTCAAACCTGCTTTGATACCAATCTGCTCTAATACCACTAATGGTGCAGGGTAACACCCGCATATACCCATGCTTAGCCAAATGATACCAGGGTTACCCAACATATACCCATAGTATGCATTCAACAATGATGCATCCACACTCTTGTCCCATGTATTTAACTCTGCATGGAGTCAAATCTTCAGACCGTAAATGGTCAAGGCCCTTTTATATGCAGTTTCTTTGTAACAGAACTTCAATCACCCTGCCAATACTTCCTCTCGAGACTCAATCTACCCTTATAATCCTTCTTTAGCCTCTTTTATTAAAGGCTGTCTCAAATCTTCCTTTTAGGAATTTACAACCCTTTAACTGTGTAATTCCATTATAAATACATTTACAAAGGAATTACTCCACAAACATATCTTTCCGCTGTGGTTACGGCCTTAGCACAGACCTCAAGGCTAACCTCGTCGCAATCAGCCATCACAATATCCAACGGTCATACATATATGAACCATCACCCTTCTCTGACTCCGATCTCCGACTATCGGAGCGATAACACATGCTTTTTCATCATATAAACTATCAAAAATATTAACCACTTGGGAATACAAAGGAATTCCCCTCCGAACCGCATACACTAGATTTCAAATTCTATATATTCACGTTCATATCCTCGTTGGGTCCGCCTCCTCTACGTTGCCTTCACGCTCTTTGATAGCTCGACCTTCCGCTGTGCCGAACTCCAATATGCGATAAGCGATTATCGTTGTTCGCGATATCACAACACCGTTAACCATGACTATTGGCCCTTGGTACCTCCGACTTCCGATTGTGATTTACTTTGTTATTATTGATCTGGTCACGATCCAACAATCCAATGATAAATCGACACTCGCTCATCTCAATCCTCCAAGGTTCATTTCGATAACTTAAAAGGGACTCCCGCCGATGTGACTTAATCTTGGTCGCTGATATTAATGATCCAACGGCTGCTGAGCGTCCATCCTTCACTTTTCTGCTCAACTCTCTGTACTTAGGTTTTC
Organism: Pinus tabuliformis; assembly: GCA_031772625.1. Classification (NCBI taxonomy): domain Eukaryota; kingdom Viridiplantae; phylum Streptophyta; class Pinopsida; order Pinales; family Pinaceae; genus Pinus; species Pinus tabuliformis. The sequence continues at coordinate 1,166,697,081 of CM062809.1, forward strand.
CCTGTTTTCTTCAGTTTCTTCTTTGTAGTTCAGCTTCTCTGAGCTTAACTCTCAAGCGCATTCCTGCTACACCATTCCTCCACAGCTTGCTCTGTCTCTTCACCGGGATTCAAAATCCATTGTGATTCCTCTGAATCACTCCTCTTTCTTCGTTCCACTTGGGTTTTGTCTCACCCAATTTCACTTCGTTGTTCTGCTCAAACAATCCTCAATGTATCCTCTGCTTGTTCCGTAGAACTCTGTCTGTAACCCCCTATCACAGAGCCTACAAGTTCACATACAAATAAACACTTAAACACGCATTAAACTCGTTTGAGACATTCATAAATAACTCTATATATATTAATGTAAAACACAGAATACATTCGACACTTTTCGGTCTCGCTCACACACACAAGCCTGATTTCTACTATTTGTGGCCTCCTCTCCTCTATTCGTGGCCTCCTCTCCTCTTGAACGTGCATGTTCACTATTTATAAGAACACATTGGATTGGATCACTGAAGGATCCGGTCACTCCTCTAACAAAAGCCCTAAAGCTCTCTGCATGCATACATATGTGGCAGATAAGTCTCCTTGAGACTTTATCCATTCCATCTTTTCCTCTGTTTTAAAATAGAAAAGTCTCCTTATCAGCTCAATGATCCACATCTACTCTGATTAATTCCTAAAAACTCTCTCTTGCTCCTAGAGAGTTGGATTTTATTTCTACTACTCATGTTCTCATTTATTTATTTTGAGAGCCTTTACATATTCTCCCATTATCTAATTAAATCACACTTAAAGCCTAAATATTACATTGACTTGAGACTTAGGAAAACTATTTCCTAAATGCATGACCCCCTATGTCTACTATTTACAACAATTTTCCTTGGGCTGAATGCTCCTGCATCACACTGCCACCATTTTCTCAACCCCGAAATGCCCAACGGCCTGACTGTAGTGCGCTTCCCAAATCATCTTGGTACGCTCACTTAAAGGAACACAAAGGTGTCCCAGGTGGCATAACAGAGCATCCTGGAGGTGAAAATATGGAACTTGTTGACCCTCCAAGATTGTATGGTATGTATGGCCGAATTTGGGTTGCTTTTATAGAGAAGTGGGCAATCAGAAGTCTCGTGCCCACAAGAGTTGAGCATGGTGGTTAACACCATGATCGGTGGTCAGATGAGGCAGTCTACAATGTTATTTGTGCTACCCTTCTTGTACTTGATACTCAAATGGAACTGTTGCAGGTATGTGGACCACCTCTGATGGCGATCATTCTACAACTTCCCTTGCGTCTGTATGAATTGCAGGGGTCGGTGGTCTGTGTGGATGACTGTTTCCTTTCCCAAAATGTAATGCTTGCATTGTCAGAAGGCCTGCACAATGGAATACATCTCTTTTTCATAAGTGGGATACTTTCGAACCGTGTCTGAAAGTGTCTCACTGTGATATGCCACTGGATGCCCCTGTTAGGATAGTCCCTATTTTTGGCAGTTTTTTGGGTCCTGAACTTCCGGAGCTGTTTTGAGAGACCAAGGGGAGATATTGAATAAGAGGATGGACCATATTCATCAAGGAGCACTTAGACTTCTTCTTGATTCAATGACATGTGTTTTAGAGGTAAGCACAGAGCATGATGATGTTTATAGATGATGTGAGTTGGGGAAGTTTATACTTCTTTGTGAGACAGTGACATGTGTTTCAGAGGTTAGCACAAACAATGATGATGTTTGCAGAGGATGTGTGTTGGGGAAGTTTGAAAAAGAAGTTTTCCAAGGAGTGACAGTAGATCGTGATGGATACTTGTCTTAGTGAATTCAGATATATGTGGGTTGATGTTGATGAAATATCTCTGAGGGTATGATTACTTTGCTACTTTTATCGATGATTACAAATTCCTTTTATTCTCATCATGAGTTTCATGGACCACCTTGTCACCACTAGGAACCTTTTCTTGTAGCAACTTTGTGAAACCTTTTTAAACATTCCATGTTTGCTTTTATGTTTTCTTTTAAGCCTTCCATTTTTTCTTATAAACCATCAATCTTAGCTACCAATTCATTTTTGGTTGCTCGTTGTGATATGAAAAATTGTTGCACTTGGTCCTGTAATTTTGATATATCATGTTGCATTTCTTCCTCTTCGTGTATCATAGTAGATATTTTTAAGGGCTTGATGGGTGTATAACTTTTTTTGGGAGGAATTTTAGAATCAATTAATGATATCTATCCTTCATTGTGCCCTTTCAATCACTTCAAACTAATTTTTCAAACAAAAGTTATGCAAATTTAAAAATACACACCTTTTAAGAGCTTGATTTTGAGCTTATTGATAAGGCCAACCTTGAAACTATTGTATCTTTGTGATTTTGGATTCCCAAGGTCTGAAATTGTGTCATGTGGTAGCTCTCTATGTCTTCTTTCCAACCCCACTAGGTAGACCAATATTGGATTTTTGAAGATGAAGTTTCTCCAAATCTGCCATGATGGCTTGATTGTGGAGTGGTTCAGACAACAAAACTTGTATAGTATCCCATGTTTCATTGTTTTAACCTCGGCCATCAAATTGATACAAGATAAACTATAGTCCATGATCTTAACTTTTTAGGAAATTCAAATCTGATGCATGAAGAGAAAGTTAAGATGATTTTCCTCGGAACACTTGTTTGAGACCGAATTCGGAGCATGTAGAGACCCTAACTTACTTGGACAATATCTCAAACAATATAGAAAACCAAGTTCTAAAATTGTAACCATATGTTAATTCAGATTTCTCCTTCAAGTTATATCAATTTCACAGTCTTAAGCTTCAAATAAAAAAGTTATAGCGAAAATACCATGATGACCCTTTTAAAGCAGCAAAACCCTAGGATCCAAAGCTATAATACCAAATTTTATTTATCAAGATAAAAAACAACACAATAACATAAAAAAATATAGATATAATAATATCTAATAAGCCACTTCAAGAGGTTCATTGAGTGAAGAGTGTATTCATCATTAAACAAAGAAGCTTCCCATACAAAATGAGCTACTCTTGTAGTAGATAAACTATCTTTTCCAATATAAATATGATAAAAGTGCTATTGAAATTTTAGAGATGACTATAATTGTACCATGCTTCAACATTCATGCATAGTGAAACAATATACTTAAAATTTTCATCTAATTATAAATTGATACAAAACATTAAAAATTTGGCTAAATAATATTAATAAAATTTAAAAAACAAAATTAATAATTTAAAATTATTTACCCATGTGAGCATTACCCGATGCAATTAGTGCTAAATGGACTATTAAAAAATTATGAAAAATTAGTTTGTTATGACTACCTCTCATGGAAATGGTCATAGATGAATGACTTTCTTAATGCAGTTGAATCCCAAAAATAATATCTAAAAAATTTATTACTAGTAAAATACTTTCCAATCATATATCTACACATTTTAAGTACATATATAAAGTCACACTTTAAATTAAAAAAATAAAATTTAACATTAAATCAACTTAAAACATGTATCCTTTACTAGCTTATGCATTCATAGCACAACATTTCACCATTCAAACTCATTAAAAGAAAAAATCCACCGAACACTTATCCGTGCAGGGACCGTCCCTCATTCCTCTGTCATGACCTCGCTTCGAGGAGTGTTCGCTTGAACTCATTTATGCTTTGTTAAAAGCGACTTCACCAAAATCATTGTGTCGCCTTATCTCGTTTGTTGTAAATTCAGACTACTCATCTCTTTGCGAATGCAAGTTACTTTTATTCATTTATTCAAATTTGGTTTCTTTTCGTGGATTGTGTTTTTCCAATGTGGATTATCTTAAATTTTTCATCCCAAGGAATTGCTTCTCTTGAGTCGGACTCATGTCACATCTGCTTTACAGAAAACTTGCAAAAACATCCAGCTTTAAACCCTATCAACCAGCCAACAATTGCATAGTAGGCCCCTGAAAATTGCCATGTATTAGCAACAACTATTATAAGAATTTGAATTTTACAATAGCAGTGTCACTTAAAAGTTAAAACCGAATTTGAATGGCAAGGAGGAAGGGGCCACCCGCAGAGGCAGTCATTGTGATCGAATGCAGAAGCTGGGAATGAGTTGAACGGTTTGCCCTTTGGAATCATTCCACACAGATGGTTGTAGGAAACGTTCAACTCCGTCAGATTCGTCAGTTGGGTCATCTCCTCTGGGATCGTTCCATTCAGTGCATTATGAGACAGGTCCAGAGCTTCCAAGCTCTTTAAACTTCCAATCGACGATGGAATACTCCCACCCAATTGATTGCTTGCCAGGTTCACATATTTTAATGCCACCATGCTCTGGAACAGATTGCCTGTGTCCCCTGTGATGTTGTTGTTGGAGAGATCCAGAGATGCATAAAGAGAAGGAACAGCAGGCTCCCAGTCATTCAATCTCATTGAAATACCACAACCAGCCAACCGCAGATCCACTACAAAACTGGAGCTTGTAATCCAGGCGGGGATGACCCCAAGGCTCACATTATTGTAAGACAAGTCAAGAGTTTCCAGCCCAATTTTATCCAGATCTGGCAATGGGGCTGATAAGCTATTGCTGGAGAGATTAAGGAAGAGCAGGTTATATATAGCGGGGGATTGAGGAAGGGTGCCGGTAAGCTCGTTGTTTGAGAGATCCAAGTATTCCAGATACTCCATGTCAGCAAAAGACTCTGGGACGGTACCAGTCAGCTTATTGTTTGAAATGAAAACAGAGTCAAGAAGTGAAGTCCCTCCAAAGGAATTGGGTATTTGGCCTGCGAAATTGTTGAACGATAAATGAAGCGAGCGGAGGACTGGCAGAGTACCTAACCAGGCGGGAATGGTACCGCTTAGCTTGTTTTTGGATAGAACCAGGGTGTGAAGATTCGAGGAATTTGGGAAAAGGGGGACGTTGCCTGTGAGTATGTTTTGGGATAGATCAAGGTAGTAAAGGGATGTTAAATTGAAGAAGGATTCTGGAATAGGGCCTGTCAGTAAATTCCTGTCCAAACAAAGTTGATCCAAATTTTTCCCCAGCAAGCCGAGCGACTCAGGAATGCTTCCTCTCAAACGATTATTGCTTGCCAACAACTCAGCAAGGTTAGATAGATTTCCAAACGAAGAAGGGATGTTACCTGTAAGAAAATTGTTTGATATATCGACTGCTTAAGCTTGCCAGAGCTCCCATGGATTCCGGAATAGGACCAGAGAACAGGTTGTTATTTAGCGTCAAGACGGATAACCGACTCAGATTTCCGATGCTAGAAGGAATCGAGGCGTAGAGTCGATTTGAATCCAAGTATAAAGCAGTTAAACTCTGCAGATTTCCAATGGATTGTGGTATAGGACCGCTCAGCCGGTTTCCCGAGAGAGACAGAGACTGCAACTGGGTGAGATAGGCAATGGCAGAAGGTATGAAACCGGTAAGATTGTTATTATCCAGAGAAAGATGGGTTAAGGAGGAGAGGCGAGAAATGGAAGATGGGATTGTTCCACCCATATTTTTCCAGCTGAAAACAATAAGCTTGTTGAGATAAGAGAGATTACCGATGGAGTCTGATAGAGTTCCACTCATGTATTCACTGCGGTTGCCTTGATCTGCGTTGAGAATGAGATTTACCACTCGACCGTTGTGGGTGTCACACAGAAGACCGTTCCATCGACAGCAATCATTGCCCGTCCACGTTTCAAGAGCTCCAGTGGGATCCTGAACGATGCCCGCTTTGAAATCTAATAAGGCAGCCCGGTCTTCTTCAGCACAATCTGCATTTTGGGCTCGGCATGATGAATTTAATGACATGCTAAGCAGTAATATAAAGAGTTGCAGCCCGCCTGGCATTGCTGGACTGCGTTTCTCCATTGAGGGAGGAGCTGAGAAGTTAAGAGAGCAAAGCAGAACAGAGTCTATCCTCACACTTCATACCCTTTATTTTCTGCTGATCGAATAAACTACACAACAACACGCAATGTTGACGACAATTTTTCACTTTCCCGCAATATTGACGACAATTATTGAGTCTGTGTAAGTGAACACTACGTTTACACGCAATATGACGCAACCACCATTCCTCACTCCATTTCCAAAGTGCAAATTGCCAAATGGTTGGGACGTTGGCATGTAAATCGCGTTCCATTGGACTGTTAAGTAGTGTAAGGTCATCATTGGATTCCGTGAATGGATAAATCTTGTTGTTGACGGTGACAGTGCTCTATGGAAAATGACACTTTCAATCTCTTTTGTCTACAATCATGTTCTTTCCGTTCAAGGTTTAGCAATTGCTAATTTTTGTTGTTACTCCCGTTCAGGGTTTTGCTGAGTTTTGTTGGGATGTTTTTATCATGCAACTAATATAAGTTAAGTAGTTGTCTTTAGTATGATTTTTGGGACTTTATAGTGCCTATGCCCAAATCTAATGGAAAAATTTGAGGTGAAATCTTGATTTCTGTTATTTAAATTAGTTTTTTGACTGTATATATGGATTCAGCACCCTGAAAAACTTCCAAGGCACTTTGATTGTACAGGGTTACCCATCAAGCATGTGATTTCAATAGATTCCTGCCGGATTTTAGAGAAATTAGACCGAAAAACCCCACCTTAAAAGCTTCCAAAAAGTCACACTAAAGACAACTCCTAAGTTTTAGGAGTTGTCTTTAGTGGGACTTTTTGAACTTTCGAATCCAATGGAAATATTTGAGATGAAATCTTGATTTGTGTTATTTAAATTAGATTTTTCACTGTATATATGGATTCAGCACCCTGAAAAACTCCTAGGGGACTTTGATTGCACAAAATTATCCAAAATATAAAACTCACTCACTTTTTTATATTCATTTACTCAATTCTTTCAATTATATAGGAACTCAATTCTGTTCAATAACTAACTATTCTGTTCAACCAATATTCTTTCAATAACTCAAACTATAACAACTATTCCTATTTCTTCATTATTCTCACATCCTCCCTTAATGGAGAAATGGATTTTTACCATACCTAACTGACTTCTAGAACTTGTACTTTGAACATTGCTGTAACTACTGCATTAACAGAGGGTAGTTGGGTTAATACCTTTCTATCACACCCCCTTAATTCCAACTATTAACAAACTATATATATTCTTAATGATGACGACTTAAACTTTAACTTGCCTGTGGTCTAAGTCTCAGCTAGGCTTAGAACAAAACATTTCATTTTTGTCTTCTTATTAAAAGGTCCATGCTTGTTCCTTTTCCATTGCTGTTGCAGTTTCATCTTCACCTTTTTGGGTTTCCTTATGAAATTCCTTTGCTCCTTGCGTACATACTGAACGTCAACAACCGCTTTTGGATGGAGAGGCAATACAAGATCTCGAACGAGGTAATTTAATTCATGTTCTCCCCACTTTCCATGGGGAACCAACGAAGGAGTCACCAAAATGCAGTCATCTTTGAAAGTAGATCCAATAACACTTCTAACAACCGGGCAAGTTTTAATCTCAGTGATGTCTTCAACAGCTTGATCCTCAACAACATGAGTGATTTCTTCAACAACGTGATCCTCAACAACATGAGTGATTTCTTCAACAGCATGATCCTCAACAACATTGATGTCTTCAACAGCTTGATCCTCAACCACATGAGTGATTTCTTCAACATCCTCAACAACATGAGTGATTTCTTCAACATCCTCAACAACATGAAACTCTTTGTCAATGGACGCAAGAATACTGCTAATCCCAAATGGATTCATGAAAAAATGATCATTAAAAGGATCATCGTCAAAAAAGTCTAAAAAAATAGACATATCAGTTAGCTTTATCACACTTCAAACAACACCTTTTCTACAGCCTCTCTCTGCAAAGAAAACCGGGCCACGCAACAGCACAAACTCTCTGCACAAACGCAGCGCACACCCTCACTGCACAACGGACTCTCCGCATCAAACTGCACAACGCCTTACTTGCGGGTCAATAACCACGCAATTTCGCAATGGCGGTTTCGTGATGTCATACGCGGTGGATTTTTCCAGTCTTTGACGCCAATTTTCTGCATAAACTCCCAACTACTTAGGGCAATCGGACTACTCCGGTGTTCTCACGGCATCTGACTTGGAAACCACTCACATTACCGCCTCTGTAAAGTCTCTCCTTTCTAGAAAAGTCTGAACCTTGACTGGCTGGTATTACTCAAACCGGCTATTCTCCTTCCGTTACAATGAATATAACCGAGTTCTTGAGTCTTGGCAGCAACCGAGTATCACAGTTCCGCTGACTGTTTTCATATAGACGTGCTAAATTATTGATACACGATTATAATAAAAAAAAATTCAATCCGTCGGATCAGCCAGGCACAACATCGATTCTTCAAGCAACAATCCAGGGACTTTCTATCACCAACGCGATCGCCAAAAATAATTTAAAGATTTATATGAGATTTGCGGAATAATTTAAAGACTTATATGAGATTTGCGAATCAATTACACCTGTGCAACAATGACCCACATGACTTCTCGTCCGGCTGGGGTTTCGCAGACCTTTTTCCCGGCTGACCTGCAGCGAACAGCTCCAGCAACAAGAGCTCTCTTCCCCTTCACGTCCTCACGCTTTGATTGAGCGGTTCAGTACAAACTGCCCCCAATTTTGGATTTGCCGGTTCTGGTCTTCACACAACACGGCTTCAACGTATCTCATGCTGCACCAACACGCAGCAACACAATTCCGCACGCCAACACACAGCAACAGCCTCACGGCTCAGGTTCCACACAGCAACAGCCTCACGGCTCAGGTTCCACACGCCAACACGTTCCACACGCAGCAACGCTTCCACACGCCAACACACAGCAACAGCCTCACGGCTCAGGTTCCACACGCAGCAATTGCAGGGAGTCTTCCACCAACACGACTCCGCCTCACAGCTCTCACGCTGCACCACGTCCGCAGGGAGTCTTCCACCAACACGACTTCGCCTCACGGCTCTCACGCTGCAACTAAAATAGAAAACGCACAACGCCCTCAGGAACTGGGGTTCACCACGCCAACTCGGGTACACACACAGCAAGTCTGGCCTCACGCACGCAGGTCTCAGGGAGCCGGATCTTCCACACCTGCGCTCTCACCCAAGCTCAGACCCTGAGCTCTGATACCATTAATCAAATATAAAACTCACTCACTTTATATCTCATTTACTCAATTTATTTCACTTATATAGGAACTCAATCTGTTCAATAACTAACTATTCTGTTCAACCAACTATTCTGTTCAATAACTAACTATAAAAAAAACTAATCCTATTTCTTCATTATTCTCACAAAATTACCCATCAAGCTTGTGATTTTAATAGATTCCTGCAGCATTTTAGAGAAATTAATAATTTAGACGTCATAAATGTCTCTTCTAATTATCAACGTGTACGAACACTGAACAATCTTGACTAACATTTTCAAATTAGCCTAATATTTTCAAATTAGCTAGAAAATGGCACACTTGGGGCATTTAATTTTTTATGGGTGATATAGTTTTCATGGAAGAGATTTTCTAAATTTTGCTCTAAATTGGGTTAAAAATTGGAAAAAAAATGATTTTCAATGGTTAAGTTTATATAATTTTTTTAATGATTTTTTTAAAAGTATTAAATTGATTTTGTTATTTAAAAACATATTTTAAACAAGAAAATATGATATCAATGATTTTATTATAGAACTTTAGTTAACTTTTATATAAAAGAAATTATTAACCTATTTTTTTAAATTATTTTTATTTTCCATAAAGTATTTAAAAAATTATAAAGTATAATTATCTTTCAATATTTTACATTAAAATTGGCATAGTCTAAGGATTATGTGACATTTATGAAATAGTTTATTAGGTGTAATAATGACAACCTCCATTTAAAAAAATTGGAATATATCTTTAAATTCAAATTTCACTGAATGGTTAAATAAACAAGTCAAATAGAATATGAAGTCTTACCTAATTAGTATTGCCATCTCCATAAAAGTTATAATATTTTAATTTTTTTTACCATGCAATATTTTATTTAAGAATGAAAATATAAATCATTGAAAATATGCTGACTAATGCATTGAGATAGATAAGTGATAACACACTATTCATATTATAAATAGAATATGCACTCTAAGAAAACTTAGAAAAACCTAGTGAGAAGTTGACACTATGTTATGCTCTTTCCTTCTTATTATGAAAAGTGAATATAAAGAAACAAGTATTCATTATGGAGATAAAATAACTAAAATAATAAAATAAGATTTTTGAATTTTTAAAGTGAATGAAAGAAAACTACATTTTTATATTTTCAATCAATCTCCTTATAGATTTACTCAAATTTCAAGTCTAAGAACTTGTTGGAAATATAATTAAATTATGTATCCAAGTAGTCCCCACTCTACATACTTTTGATAGACTCATAGTGAGATAAATAGGAGATACAAGAAAAAACATGTTTTTATCCACTCTGCATATTGTCGGTTCTTTCAAATTTAAAAATTGATCTTGATACCACAATTTTTATTTTGAGGTCACTTTTTACCTCAAAAATTCTCTAATGATCCATGGAATATCATCTAGATTTTCTTAGAAGTTTCCCTTTTAGTCCAACGTGCTAGAGTTCATACTACCACCCTTTTTGTTTCTTTGGTCTTTTTTTTTTCTATAGAATTGTATCTTCTAGAATTGGATATTTTTTCTGAGATACTTTTGTGGATACCAATAGGTGATGCATCTTCATCAAGTGACCGCTTTGGAGGTGCCACTCCCTTTAAATTCCAAGTTAATTTTGATATTCCTATATTTAAAGGTTAGATAGATGCAAATGTTCTAGACAAACGATTAAATCTCCCAGAAGGACTTTTTTCAGTTGACAATTTTTTTGATAGGGAAAATATTATCTTTGCGCTCCATACGATCTCCCCCCCATGTCAAGAATTGGTGGGAAACTTACTGCGAGCAAAAGGCCACGAAGGAATCCACAATATTTTTAGTCCCACCCACTTGGGACTATTTTAGGGATGTTGTTAAGGAACACTAATACCCTGTTGGAAGCTACGAAGAATAGTACATCAAATGTACTACAATATGGAAGGAAAGGGACCAAGCAATGCCAAAGTTCACAAATATCTTTCATACCTTTCACACTAAGTGACATATTATGCTCATCTATCGTGGTTGTCCACACAAATACAACAAAATAGAAATGGAGTTCTTAGGAATTTCCTTGCTTGGAGTAACATATCGATATGTTGTTAAATTTAAGTAAAAATTCAAACAGAACAATGAAAACTTTAGATATAAAAATACTTCAGCATCCCAAAATCGTAGAGAAAAGGATAGATCTAGGGTGGACCACCCCAAGAATGGTAATGGGAAAATGAAGAAAGACATGGGAAAGTGGTCTGAGTTCCATAAGAGCTCCACTCATGAGACTAAATGCCATGCAAAGAAATCACCGATGACTGAGTAAAAGCTTCAAAGTTGTACACAAGTTATGAATCTAAACTAGACTTAGACAAGGAGAGACAAATCATTGATGTGAAACCTAGTGCCAACATTTCCACCACCAAGGTCCAGCAAAGTAAGCTCAAAGATCTGGAGGAAGGTAAGCATCTCTTTCACTCAAAAATGTGGTTGAAGTGTGATCCATTGTGTTTCATTGTTGATAATAGGAGTAAAAAATACATCATATTAGAAGAGGTCATTAAGCAATTGGGCCACACCCCACTCACAGACTCCGCTCAATTGATTGCATGTCAGATTCACATATTTTAATACCACCATGCTCTGGAAAAGGTTTCTTGTGTTCCTTGTGATGTTGTTGTTGGAGAGATCAAGAGATGTTAAGGAATTTGGCAAAAGGGGAGGTTTCATGTGAGTGTGTTTTGGGATAGACCCAGGTAGGAAAGGGATGTTAAATTGATGAATGATTGTAGGATAACGCTTATCGCTAGATTCCCGTCCAAACATAGTGTAATCAAATTATCCCCCAATAGGTCGAGCGACTCGGGAATGCTTCCGTTTAAACAATTATTACTTGCCAACAACTCAGCAAGGCTAGATAGGTTTCCAAAAGGCGAAGGAATGTTACTTGTAAGAAAATTGTATAATATATCAAGGGTTCTTAAGACTGTCAGAGCTCCAATAGATTCCATAATAGGATCAAAGAACAAGTTGTTATTCAATGTCAACACAGATAACCGACTCAAATTTCTTATGCCGAAAGAAATGGAGGAGAAGTTAATTTGAATCCAAGTAAAAAGCAGTGAAACTTTGCAGATTTTCGATGGATTGAGGAATAACATCGGTTAGTTGATTTCCCAAGAGAGACAAGGGAAGATCAGCGATGGTAGAAGGTATGGAACCAGTAATACTTTTATTGTCCAGAGAAATATGGGTTAAGGTTGAGAGGCCAAAAATAAAAGATGGGATTGTTCACCTATATTTTTCCAGTTGAAAATAATGAACTTGTTGAGATAAGAGAGGTTACCAATGGGCTCTGATAGAGTTCCAGTCATGTATTCATTGTTGTTTCTTTGATCTGCGTTGAGA